>CM057350.1:387285541-388592763 GCA_030015575.1 Agapanthus africanus
AAAGCCAAGATTTATTATACCTCAAGAACAATGAACATACATAGAACATGGCCTCCAAATTGAAATCTTTGCATCAAGATCCATGCTAAAAGAGATAAGGGAAAATGGGTAGGGATTGGATTTTTATTTTGTGGGATTTTTGTGTTGATTTTTGGGCATTTTGTGATGAAATTTTGATGAGAAATGAGAGGAAAAAAGAGAGAGGGGCTGCTGTTGTGGGAAGGAGAGAGAGAGGGTCGGCTGAATGGGGAGGGGGGAGAGAGAGGGAGGTGGGGAAAAAGTCAAGGCAATACCCAAAAGTCAAAGCCCAAACTCCTTTTGCCCAATTTCTTTCATTCCTTAGTTCTCTTTTCTTTGTTTTTTTTTTGTGAGATGAGAGGCCCAAGAATGGTGGGCTGTAAAGGGGCCGGCCAGAGCTATAGGGGAGGGGGTGTGGGTTTTGTTTGGGTGAGAAAAAAAGATAAATGTTGTACCCCACTTCCATTAACACTAATTTCACCGAAAAAAGCCTTTTTCTTCGATATTTTCTAAACCGTTTTGGCAAACGATTTCATTTCAAAAACCACATGATAAAATTTTATTTAATGTGTCATGATGTACAAAATTTGTTTCAACTCATTCCAATTTGTAATTTTCCCTAATTAAATGTATTAGTGACGGCTTAAAATAATAATAAAATAAAAAAAATTCAGAAAATTTGAAATTTCACTAGTGGCTCAATAAACACCAAATACTAGCCATTACATAGCTAGAATATGTATATTTAATTTTTATAATAAGATATTTGCATTTTGATTTTTTACAGAAAACCCCCTTATTTTACCGATTTTCCGAAATTTCACCGAAACGATTTTCAAAACGCTACAAAGAAGTTCCAGCAGAACTAACAACAACAAATGATTTGGTAGAACCAGAGGATTCAGTAGTACCCGACGAACCCCAGCCTCTTCGCCGATCTAGCAGGGTTTCTCATCCACCTGAGAGATACTACGGTTTTCTCATTGATGGTGGAAGCGAGGATTGCATCATGGAAGATGATGACCCGACTAGTTTCGAGCAGGCCATCACGAGTGGTGACTCTGTGAAATGGATAGAAGCAATGCGATCTGAGATGGAATCCATGTACACCAATAAAGTATGGATTTTGGAAAATGCTCCTGAAGGGGTAAAACCCATTGGGAGCAAGTGGATTTTTAAAAGGAAATTTGGTGTAGATGGAAAAGTTGTGACTTTCAAAGCTAGACTTGTAGCAAAGGGTTTTCGTCAACGACCAGGTGTGGATTATGACGAAACCTTTTCTCCAGTGGCTATGCTTAAGTCCATCTGGATCTTACTTGCCATTGCAGCATACCATGACTACGAAATCTGGCAAATGGATGTTAAGACTGCCTTTTTAAATGGTGATTTAGAAGAGTGCGTGTACATGACTCAGCCAGAGGGCTTCGTAGATAGTGGGAGCAGCGGAAAGGTGTGCAAGCTGCTTAAATCCATTTATGGGTTAAAGCAAGCATCGCGGAGTTGGAACATCTGTTTTGATGTAATAGTCAAAGAGTTTGACTTCATCAAAAACATAGATGAACCTTGTATCTATAAGAAGGTAGCAGAGAGTAAGGTTGTCTTCCTCGTATTGTACGTGGATGACATACTCTTGATAGGAAATGATATTCCTATGCTGCAATCAGTAAAGCTCTTCTTATCACAAAGATTCTCAATGAAAGATCTAGGTGATGCCTCCTGCATATTGGGGATTAGGATCTATAGAGATAGATCCAAAAGGATACTGGATTGTCCCAATCCAGGTACATTGACACCATACTAAAGAGGTTTAGTATGGAAGAATCCAAGCGTGGGAACCAACCCATGATCTCTGGACTCACTCTCTCCAAAGAGATGTCTCCCAAGACTGATTTGGAGAGAGCTCGCATGCAAGGGATACCCTATGCTTCGGCAGTAGGCTCTATCATGTATGCGATGCTATGTACCCGACCCGATGTAGCATACTCACTAAGTGTAGTGAGTCGGTATCAAGCAGATCCTGGAGAGAGTCACTGGACAGCTGTGAAGAACATTCTCAAGTACTTGCGAAGGACTAGAGACATGTTCTTGGTGTATGGTAACGGAGAACTCCGAGTGGAGTCCTTTACCGATTCCAGCTTCCAAAGTGATAAGGACGACTCTAAGTCGCACTCGGGATTTGTCTTTACCCTCAATGGAGGGGCGGTATGTTGGAAGAGTTCCAAACAGGATACCGTTGCAGACTCGACGATGGAGGCTGAATACATCGTTGCCAACGATGCTGCCAAAGAGGCTGTCTGGGTTAAGAAGTTCATTAGTGAACTTGGTGTGGTTCCATCCACTGAGTATCCAATACCTCTGTATTGCGATAACAATGGAGCTGTGGCTTTGGCCAAGGAACCCATATCCTATCAGAAGTCCAGACATATTCTGAGGCAGTATCACCTGATCAGGGAGATTGTTGATCGCCGGGAGATCGAGGTCAGGAGAGTAGATACGAAGGACAACATTGCAGATCCACTCACGAAGGCCATTCCCCAGATACAGTTTGAGAGATTATTCGGGATGCTAGGTATGAGATACTACAGCAGCTGGCCTTAGTGTAAGTGGGAGATTGTTAGTTATGTATATGCCCTAGAGGCCATTGTTGTACATATGATGTATATTATGATGGATGCTTGGATATATACAGAGAGGACTTTCTTGCTCGTCATGATAGTATGCTATTTGGTTTCACTTTATCTTAACATGTTGACTTGTATTGGTTTACTATCTTACTCTCACATGTTGATAAAGCCCTTAGGATCTGTACTCGACTACTGGGACTATGATGAGATCATACTAGTGGGGCCATAGTAGTCGATGAGTACATCCTATAACTGTTCCTAGTCGAGGGTATATCGAGACAGGGCATCGATACACCAGAGTAGACTAGCGTATACGCATCTTGACCCATATGATGGGCGATGGATGATCCCATATCCATCGGTGTTTGACATCAGAGATGGTGTACGGGTGCTCAGTGGAGACTGGGTACACTGGACGGACTCGCCGAGAACTCCCAGATGGTGATATACCACACGTCAGATGGCAGTTCTCCGGTGACACTGGTACAGGGTAGTCTGTAGACCCAAGATCGTCATATAGTCTTGTGTGATTCCCACTGTGCTTTGATTTCCACCTTACCACGTCCAAGAGGGCGTGCAAAACGGTGGCTTTTGGGTACAGCCCAGAATCACATGGAGGCAATGAGCGATAGGAGGGGATTCGTCTCTCCCGGTATAGGGAGTTGATATTGTGCTGAGTTCGATTAGCTATAACTGGAAGTCCCTGGCCAGGGCTGATATAGAGATATACTGGTAGTTTCTCGACCTGTTATGAGCCTCACATCGACACGACTTATCGGTTACTGGGGTCTGACGTATACCACCCCTAGACTTGATATGCGACATTTCAGACGAACAGACCGGACTGTACGGGAGTGTTACTGATTGGATTCACAGGAGAACGGACAGGCTAGCTTGTTGATCTTCTGATCACTCGATACCTGGGTGGCTGTTACGTTTAGCTGACCGCTTGCAGCTTGTGGGTGTTTGATATGATCATCACCTGCTACCGGCGTATTGACGATTCTTTAGAGTCCTACACAAAGGTTTCTTGGCTCAGGCAAAACGGAGTAGAGGCACATATGTGATATGTGTAGGACCGAGGATAATGCGATATGAGATACCGTATTATATTTTCGCGATATTTGGATATGAACCGGGACATCGAATCAAGTGTTGATTCGATGAATCGGTACATGATATATTAGTCGGTTATATTCAAAATAGCCGGATCGTCGGATCAAGTGTTGATTCGATAATTTAATGTATAATGATATATATGATATATTGTATTACATTATCTAATATTGGCTCGCTTTATTATTTCATTTTCTCACCGGATTAATACATTGATATATATGCGATATATGTTAATTGTATTATTTTCTTTTGTTGCAAATATATAATATATATGTGATATATATTATTGTGACATGATATGATTTATTATGAAACATGTTTAAGGATGATAAAAAGGGATTAGGGTTTGATTAGGGTTAGCTCCTTCTTGTTCATTCTAGAAGGATTCTCTTTTGTCTTGGTTAAGATATTATAGTTGATCCTTATCCTTAACCTAACCAAACCCTAACTCTAGTTTATTCTCTACAAAGTTTTAGCCTCTCATCCTTGACCATGGTTCCATAATCAATCATATACTCTTATCTACTATTCATCACAAAAGGAATTATCTCATTATTCTTTTCATTCATCATCTTCTTCTCTCTTGAGTTTGAGAGAGAGTTCACTTGAGTTTTATTTTGTGATGAGTTATTGTGAGAAAATGATATAAAAAGAAAGCATAAATACTACTCCATCATCCTCATCTAATCTAGCCTATTAGATTAGGGTGTTCACCTCATTAGAGTGAGAGAAAGCTTGAGCTATTGCAACTTCGACGTAGATCATCGGAGAAAAGGAATACGACAAGCTATCATGGATCGTTCGAGTAGTGGAGCCCCTCTTGAGTCCGGAAGACCATGGATCACAGCAAAGGGACTTCTACTCGGAGCTTGTGAAGTGAAGGAGCGGACTACAAAGCTTGTAATCCTTCACACTTAGGTTTAAAGATGTTATCTTGCATGTTAAACCCTAATAATCTAGCAAAGATCCCGTCTTTGGGTTGTTCGGCACATCTAAAATTTTATTCAGGCATGTTTGATGCTTTATGAACCTTCACAAGAGTGCCTAGGAACCCTACATAGCCGTCATTGTATAATTTCTTTTACTATTTTTGCTCCTAGGATAGACCCATGGAGGGGGTGCACAAACTACCGGGTACCTCGAAGTGCCGAGTGGCCTACTCACGTCGTTGAGGGAGGTTGCTTCGCTTCGGGTATTTGGCGGGTAGTTTGCCGCACCTGTAGGGGTCTTGGGTGGGGTATTGGCTATTCACCGTGACCGTGTAATCCGCTTTTCGTTACAGGCTCGTACGAATTGCGGATTCGTAGTATATCCAATGTGTTCATCTGTGATCTGGAATGGCTATCATTGCAATATATCTATATATGATATCTATTTAGGCGTTGCTTATGTTTTGCATCCGCGCTAGTCCAGCCCCCGCTCTGTCGTTAGTTAAGTAACTTAACGGGTAATGATGGGGCCCCGTGGCGAATGCGGATGGCATAAGCGTATGTCATATTTTGGTTGTTTTCTGCAATGGTAGAATTAAATGATGGGACGCATTAAATTTAATGCAAGAAAATAAACCAAAGTAAAGTCGTTGGAACACTTTCAAAAACCACTCGGTTTCTTTTCAAAAACAACTTTTAAACGCGGAGCTTAAGCCACTCCTTTTAAAAGCTATCTCGTTCCATCGATTATATCAAGTTCACTACGTTCACGGTTTCGCCAAAATCATTCGTAGCCCTCCGTCGTTTCATATGGATGGTCAATAGTATTCAAGCTATGTTTGTTGGCCAAAGTCAAGGCATAGTGTTTGGTAGCTATTGGGTATTCATGTTCAGCATAGATAGATGCGTTGGTTTGGGACAGTCATACTGCCTTGTTGGCCAAAGTCAAGGGTAGGTACGGGTGGGTTCAAATTAACCTGGAGAATGACGGGTAGAACTTGACATGTGACTTATGATTTGTTGGCCAAAGTCAAGATCATAAGAGCATGGGGTAAAAATCCACATCAGGGAGTTTCTAAAGAACCAGAAACTTGCTAGCGCTGCATACTATTTGGAGTGTGATGATTCTGGTAGGATTCCTTCAGTTTTGTCACGCGATGATATTTGGATCCCGATCCTACTGTGAGTATATGCTACTCCTCGGGAAATTTCTCACTTAACGATCAATGCTATAAACCAAGTAGGTGTCTAGAAAGGTGTTAGCGGGGCTTCGCCCCCAGGGAAAAGAGGTTATTTAATTAAGGAACTTCGCAAAAGCGTTGGAAAACCTCCCTCGAAGTACCAACACTGGCCTGGCTGAACGGTTAAGCAAGTATTGTACGGTGAGATTGATCCCGACTAATTCTTCCTTTTTGGTTTTAGGAGGAATTCGAGATACAGTGGGAGCCATCCTGTTTAGACAAATTAAAAACCACTCTAAACTTGCAAGAGCATCATGCTGAGTGTTTCTTCTCTCTCTCCTAATTGCAGCGACCAATCGTCATGACCGGACTTAAGTTACTTCTAGATAAAAACATACTGACAGGGCTAAACTATAAAGATTGGCTCAGGAATGTCAAAATGGCAATCACTTACGACAAGCTGTGGTATCTCCTTACCACCAAAGCTCCCCCTGTCCCAGGTCCCACCTCCAGCGTCGAGGATAAGGAAATCCGTAAGACTTGGGAGATCGATTGCGCGAAGGCCAAGTGCCTCGTGCTTGCCTCTATGGACAATGAACATCATAGGAGGCATGAGAATATGGACCTCGAATCCATATTTCTCCATACAAAAGAACTGTATGGAGAGCAATCTCGTATCGTCAGATACGAAGTGTCGAAAAAGCTGTTTTCGGCAAGGTTGGCCGTTGGATCATCGGTAGCGGAACACGTGCTTAAGATGATTGGCTTCATTGAGGAGCTCGCGGACCTTGGGACCACGTTAGAGAACGAGATCTATACGGACTTGATTCTCCAGTCCCTTCCTTCCACTTACGCCCAGTTTATCCTGGACTTCAACTTGCAAGGAAAAGAAGTTGAACTTCTGGAGCTCCTCAACATGCTGAGGAGTGCAGAGGGCACCCTACAAAAAGGTAGGGAAACATCCACTTTTTTTGTAGGAGGATCTTCCTCTTCTAAGTCCAAGGCGAAAGCCAAGGGAAAGAAGAAAAAAGCCCCCGCCAAACTAAGGGACGGTGTTAGTAAAGTGGATACGAAGGGAAAAACAAAGGCAACAAAGATAGCGGGGCAGCTTGTGGGAAAGGAAGAATGCTTCTATTGTCATAAGAAGGGACACTGGAAGAAAGATTGCAGGGCTTGGAAGGCCAGAACCCAGGATCTGAAGCAAGTTGCGGCTTCAGCTTCAGGTGTGTATGTTATTGAAAACTGTCTATCAATAAACTCTACATCCTGGGTATTGGATACCGGATCAGGATCTCATATCTGTAATTCTTTACAGGCACTGAGAAGGCGTAGGGTTTTGAAGGAAAGTGATATGACCCTCAGAGTTGCAAACGGAGCTGGCATGGATGCTGAGTCCGTGGGGGACTATCACCTGGGATTTTCAGATGGACACGTTTTGGTTTTTGCGTAATTGCTATTTTGTACCCAATGCAACTTGTAATATCATTTCTGTATCTTTATTATCTAAAGAAGGTTATGAATTTGCATTTGATAGTAATGTTGTAAACATTCACCTTAATCAAGTTCTGATTGGGTAAGGTACATTAAGCAATGGTATATACGTATTAAACCAACCACAGATTTTCAATGTCCAAAATACACACAAAAGAAAGTCTCCGGAAACAAACCAGGCTTTCTTATGGCATTGTAGACTTGGTCACATCAATGAGAGAAGGTTGACGAAGTTGCATACAGAAGGATATTTGGATCCGTTCGAATATCAATCGTATGCCACTTGTCAATCCTGTCTCAAAGGAAAGATGACAAAGACCCCGTTCACTGGACACGGAGTAAGAGAGAGCGAGCTCTTGGGATTCGTACACAGCGACGTATGCGGTCTAATGTCTACGCATGCACGAAGCGGTTATTCTTACTTCATTACTTTTACGGACGACTTTTCAAGGTACGGATATGTCTTCTTAATCAAACATAAATCCGAAGCCTTTGGAAAATTCCAGGAATATAAGAATGAAGTAGAAAAACAAACCGGCAAAAGTATCAAGACACTGAGATCTGATCGAGGTGGTGAATACTTGAGTGCCGAGTTCCTGGATTACCTAAAAGAGAATGATATTCTCTCTCAGCTTACTCCTCCATACACTCCGCAACATAACGGTGTATCGGAGAGACGGAATTGGACCCTATTGGATATGGTACGTTCCATGATAAGTAACGCTGAGTTACCGCGATCATTCTGGGGATATGCAGTAGAATCAGCTGCATACCTTTTGAAACGAGTTCCAACTAAGACTGTGCCTACCACACCATATCAGATGTGGTGTGGGAAGAAACCCTATCTTAAGCATATTAAGACATGGGGATGTCCAGCTTTTGTCAAAAAGTAGCATGCGGACAAACTCGAGGCACGCTCAGTACAGTGCAAGTTTGTGGGATATCCAAAGAACTCCAAGGGATATTTCTTCTATTGCGAAGAGGAACAAAAGGTTTTTGTTTCTCGTCATGCCCACTTCTTGTAAACTGAGTTTTTGGAAAATCAGATAAGTGGTTGCGCAATAGAACTGGAAGAAATTCCAGAACCACGAGCTATTACTGAAAGCTTGGTAGAACCAGAGGGTTCGAAAGATCAGGACATTCCTGCGTCGCTTCGCAGGAGTAGTAGGCAGTCTCATCCGCCCGAGAGATACTACGGTTTTCTCATAGACGGGGATAGAGAGGATTGCATCATTGATAGTGATGAGCTGACTAGCTTCCAGCAGGCCATTCAGAGCGTTGACTCGGTAAAATGGCTGGATGCAATGCGGACCGAAATGGAGTCCATGTACACCAACAAAGTATGGATGTTGGATGTTGCTCCAGATGGGGTGAAACCCGTAGGATGCAAGTGGATCTTCAAAAGGAAGATTGGTGTAGATGGACAGGTTGAGACCTATAAGGCTAGACTTGTTGCAAAGGGTTTTCTTCAAAGACCTGGTTTGGACTATGACGAAACCTTTTCTCCAGTGGCTATGCTGAAATCCATTCGGATCCTTCTTGCCATTGCTGCCTTCCACGATTATGAGATTTGGCAGATGGACGTAAAGACCGCTTTTCTAAATGGAAATTTAGAGGAGTGTGTCTATATGGACCAGCCAGAGGGTTTCATTCAGAGTGGGAGCAGCGGAAAGGTGTGCAAGTTGCTTAAGTCCATCTATGGACTAAAGCAGGCATCACGGAGTTGGAACATCTGTTTTGATGAGACGGTCAAAGAATTTGGATTTATCAAAAATCCAGATGAACCATGCATCTATAGTAGATTTGTAGCAAGAACTGTCGTATTCCTCGTATTATACGTGGATGACATTCTTTTGATAGGAAATGACATTCCTATGCTACAATCTGTCAAGGGATTCTTGTCACACAGGTTCTCCATGAAAGACCTGGGTGTGTAAGTCTACGCTAGCGCCCCGGCCGTCTACAGACGCCAAATGCGGAACAAAAACTTTTTAACTGGCGCTATCGTATACTTTAACCCGGATCTGCCATTATTGCTAAACTAACTAACTGTAAAGAGTGTAGAAAAGTTATACCGAACGATCCGAGTCCTTCGTTCTTTAACCATCATCCCACGCTCCGTTGCGGCTGCTACGATCTCGTCGATCTCCGATCTGCTCGTCCAGGTGGCACCACATCAACGATTCTTTAAACGGGCTCCCGCCTCTGACTCGAGGCAACTCGGTCGTCAAGTTTGCCAAAAGAGACGACCAAGAATGATGTAGAGAATGAGTAGATGACTTTGTCTCACTTCGTCCAAATCCGTGGACGATCGGTTAATGAAGTTGCCGATGGAATCGGGTGATGGAATGAAATGAGCTGTGAAATTCCATACACCGATAAAACCTATCATAATCTTTTTCTACCAAATGAAATATCAAGTGAGAGAGTGAGGAGGGGGGCCGGCCACTTATAGGAGTGGGGGGGGGTGAGTGTAGGAGAGGGGAGAGTAACCTTAAGCAAAATATCATAATGTGAACACAAAAGAATATCTTAAGGAAAACAAGAATGTTTAGAAATCAAAGCATGAGTCATTATCCTTGTCACCATTTTCTAGAACCTTCTAGAACCTTCTAGAAGCATGACTCACTCTCATCCAAGAAAAGATAAATCCGTCTTTAACCGAATGTTAAAAGACGGCTGATAGAAAACTGGAAACTGGCAACTTCCAAAAGTGATCCTGAAACTACTTTCAGGATAACCCCGTAACTGTATAAATATACCCGCATTTGTATTACGACCGAATACAAATGCAACTGAGACAAAGATATCATATCTACTCAATATAATACTCGGATCCGGCTTAAACCAAAACCGACCAGTATCATCTGCCCGAAAACTGACACGTGCGTAAACGCACGTGCATTTTCCGAACCCTGCCATAAAACCATACGGCCTCTACAACGTTTCGCCCGAATTTGGTAAACTGTCTGTGGGGGACTCTAATGACTCGTCAGTACCCTGGCAGTGGGTTTAACCACAAACCGTCAGCGGCACTAGCAATGCGTAACGGCTGCCCATGGACTGACCTCAAGGGAGGCTGATGAGCGAACTCATCCAGAAACCCTACTGAGCCTAACAGTGACAATGTATATACAGTCCGGTCCGTTCGTCAATGAGTATCGCATATCTACCTAGGGGGCTAGTAACGTCAGACCCCCAATAGCAGTATAAGTCGTGTCGGAGTGTAGCCCAATAACACACTGAGATACTACTGGAGTACCTACCAGTAAATCTCCTGCCATGGCCATGGACTTTGTGTAATGGCTCTCCTAGACACAGCACGACCTCGCCCCCAATACCGGGAGAGACGAATCCCCTGCCGATCCGCTCACGTGCCTCCATATGGCTCGGGACTGTACCCAAAAGCTACCTGTTTGCACGACTCCTTTGAGCCATGGTAGGGTAGAAATCAAAGCACAGTGGGAACTCACACGAGACAAATGACGACCTCAGGTCGATGAACTAACCTGTACACATGTCACCAGGGAACTGCTATCTGACGATAGGTATAGTACTAACTAGCAGATTCCCGGCGAGTCCTGTCCGGTGTACTCATAACCCAATGAGCACCTGTATACATCTTAGGTGATCCAACTGATACCAGTGGCTTGTGAGACCGGCCACCGCCCCTCGTTGGGGTCTCGACTGTATACACTAGTCTACTCCGGAGTATCGATGCCCTGTCTCGAAACTCCCACGACTAGGGACCATAATTAAGGATATGCATATAAACTACCCAACTCTCACGTATATGATCGCCATCATACTGTTGGTAGTAAAGCAAGATCCTAAGGGCTCTATCAAAGTGTAACATGTAATCAGTCACCTGAACATGTACACAACTGATAAAGGCAAACCAGATAGCATACTATCATCTCGAGTAAGACTGTCCTACCGGTATAGGTCCTCCGCAATCATTGTAATCACGTACCTGCGATCCAATAATTGACTATGAGGGCACTATCTCCAACAATCTCCCACTTGCACTCAAGGCTAATTATTGCAATGTCGACTACTCACAGCCCGTGTGAAACCGAACATCCAACTTCTCTACTAATCAGTTTCACAAAGCCCGTTTGTAAAACTATTGTGTTCGAGAAATAGCCTCAGTGAGTGGATCCGCCTAGATGTTTCTTTCTATATCTCTCTAAATCTCAACTTCGCGGAGAAAGCCATCTCCCGAATCGAGTAATACCTGTCTTAGAATATGTCTGGATATCTGATGGGACCTAGTTCATAAATGAACTCCAAATCCAAACTTCTTAGACTGTATCGATCACTGAACCTAATCAGTGTCCGGCACCATGCCACCCACAGTATCCTCTTGGACCACCTGTCCATAATACTGTCCCTCTTCGTCAGTGGGAAAACTATAACTCTGACAATCACTCTGTCATCCATGTCACCTTTGAAGCCTGGAATGATAATCGTCTCTCAAAGGAGGCTGCCGTCATCAAATCCATAGAACATCCACTTATGTTCTAAAACTGCTTCCTTATGTCTCTCCAGGATTGGATTAATACAAACTTATTGCATCTAATGCAAAAACAACATCTGGTGTGGTACTTGACATCTCACGATTGACTCAATTGCCTAAGCAAGTGATCTGCCAATCATGCACATCCCTCTCCCCTTTAGTCTGTAAGACACCTTTAGAGAGGGTGACTCCATCACCTGCAGGTACACCACCATGCTAGGAGTCAACTATTCTAAAAACCATTAGAATACTGTCAAAGTACCCACATTGGGAAACTACCCAAATCCAGATCTAAAACCATAGATCCAGAAACCAGAATGTCAAATATTATATCCATATCCCGTCTGGAGAAACAACTGTGTGACGACCAAAGTACAACCGATCGTAGTATAGGAATTTTACTTCCTACTTTGTGTATGTCATCCAGATACCATGACATCACACCCTACTACCTTCTTAACAGATCCATCCCCTATTCTGATTGAAGTCAAACCCATGACTGTCACATCAAAACTAGATGATCTATCTCCGCTATAATTGCTCTAGTCTATAAATAGACATAAGCTACTTGCCCACTATGCTTCCGATGCTCCCACTAACTACGATAACCCTCCTACCGGGTCTCATAACCTGGAACAACAGTAGTGTCAAGTCTGGGTAGATAAGAACCTCCCTGTCACCGTCCTTGAGGCTACCGAAGTACCTCTCGGGTGTCTGAGGTTACCTACCATATCTGCGGAGTGGCTATTTGAATGTCAAACCTGATTGAATATATAGGTCCTATTAAATTTTCCGTAATCGTTTGCGGTTCTGGAATCACTTCCAGTTCTACCATACTCCCACTACTGTTTTCTGAAAAAGATCCATTTTACTAAAACTGTGGCGAGTCAAGGACAATATCACTATTGATCTTCCAAATGGTAGAATATCAACCCTCGTCATAGCCAGGGTCAACCCACAAACAGCCATTACAGAAACGTGCCCTGAGTTATCCAGAGTCTGGTTTTAAGCATAAGCTGGACAACTCCCCATACCTTAATATCTTTTAAGGTACGATCCATTCTATATCCAATATAGAAACTTTCGCACTTATTTAATTAGAACCATATTCAAATCATGCAGCTGTCTCCAGTGCATATCAACTTAATGGAAAGAGGCTAATCAGCATTACTCAACTTAGGAATCCATCCAATTATGAGTAACCTGAAAGAGAAACACATTTCTCAAAACCATCACTATCATCTGAATACCAATCACAAGAATCTACATCTTCGATCTCTTTGAAGAATCCCGATACTTGTGATACCTGGTTCTCTACTTTATTCTTATACCCACAACTTCTTAAAACTTAGACCTTGTATTTCTACGAAACACTTGTCTAAAAACTAGAGAAGTTATAAGTAAACAGAACATAGTACGAGGACCTACCCCTTTGTCCTGAAGGACACTGGACAACATACAATACTCTGTATAAGTCCGCTGAGTTAAACAACTCAAAATCTGTGCGTCGTAGGTTAAAAACTGTACCCTGGCGATTTCCTCAAATATCACCAATTACAACGAATTCCGATATAATGAGGATAATCACCTAATTCCCAATAACTTCCTCCCACTCATTATCTGTAAAACCATACAGATATGAGAATGAAACCTGGTAAATACATACCCTTGGAGTAAGTGTCTAATCGGGAAAATAGGTTTTCTTTAACAATGCACTGAAACATGAAAATGTTTCGTAGGGGTATCCTGGTATTCATAGCAATGCCTCTTCCATAATCCAATTCATGACTTAAACCGTATATTTTATTGCCATCTCTCCAAACCCCTTTATTTGTCTTTAGTCGTTACCTTCTGTACAACATCGTTAGGCTAAATGGTTTTCTTCCTTCCCTACCGTTCGGCACCAGCTTATGGTTTGGAAGAAGACTATCCAGTAAGCATAATAGGTGTACCCTCCTAAACCAAGGAGTACTCGTATCTTGAGAGAAGGTGATGATAAAAGACAACTGAATAATACCTTATTCTTTTAAAAGTGAAATAGGAGTGGCGATGAAGTATGCGGTTTGGTCGTGAATGATAACAGTCGCAATTTACTTTGCCCTCTTTCTAATCCCTTTATTTTGTCTTTACATATTACCTTCTGCACACCCTACTTAGGCTAATTGGTTTTCTTCATTCCCTACCTTTCGGCACCTGCCTATGGTTTGGAATAAGACTATCCAATAAGCGTAATAGGTGTACTCTCCTAAACCAAGGAGCTCTCGCAACCTGAGAGAATGTGATAATAAAAGACAACTGAATAAACCAATTCTATTTCTCCTGAACCTGGATCCATCCTCGAAGAAGTCCCTTCGAGTTCGTATATAACCATACGATGGATCTATCCAATGGAAGTGGATGTCCGTAGTAATACGGGTGTTCTGAGAAATGCAAAGGGTAAAAGAAGGAGTGGCAATGACTTATGCAACTCAGACAATCCAAAAGCCAGTATTTTAAGAAGGTTCGGTCAACCTGGTCACTGAGTCATAGTCTAGGGTCGGTCAAAGGTCGCTGCCAAAGAGAGAGAGAAAAGAAACACTCTGCGTGCACTCTAACCTAGATCAGAATGGTTATCACTTTATCTAATCCGGAAACCTCCCACTGTCCTGTCAAATTCTCCTCCAAACCTAAAGAAGAATCAATCGGGATCACCCGAAGAGTAAACCAACTCATCAGTGGGAATCGGGATCCAACTCTCATCGCATGATAACGTGATGGAATGCATCCACGTTACTCATACTCCAGAAGGTATGCGCATACTTGGCAAGTTTCAGTTTCTTTAGAAACTCCCGATACGATTTTTGCCCCATGCTCTTATAACCTTGGCGTATGTCAACAAATCATAAGTCACATGTCAAGTTCTGCCCGTCATTATCTTGTTAATTTGAACCCACCCGTACATACCCTTGACGTATGCCAACAAGGTAATACGACTGTCCCAAACCAACTCATCTATCTATGCAACAAATGAATACCCAGCAGCTACCAAACACTATGCCTTGACGTAAGCCAACAAACATAGCTTGAATACTACCGACCGTCCATAAGAAACGACGGAGGGCTACGGCTGGTTTTTGGCGAAAAACCTTTAGCGTAATGAACTTGATCTCGTTGAAGGAACCTGATAGCTTTTTTTTTTTTTAAAATATAGTGGCGAAAACCTTTGCTAAAGAGGTCACTCCCGGTGAAGGGATCTCGGCTCTTTCCTCGTGGAATGAGGTGCAGGATATTCCACTGAATACCGCTATGCAAAGCAACATGTAATCGACTATAGTGAAGTTATTACCCTGACGCAAACTTCTGCCCAAGGGGTCAGTCCCGGTGAAGGGATATCGGCCCTTGCCCCGTCGAATGAGGTGCAGGATATTCCACTGAATACCGCTATGCAAAACAAAAGGAAACGTCTTTGCAATAACACTTTTTAAATTTGTTCCAACAACTGAAAACAGGTTTGTTTAACTTTTTGCATTGATCAGAATCAACGCAGTCCCATCAATCAATCACACCAAAAAAGAACGAAAATAAAATGTACGTATATGCCATCCGCATTCGTCACTGGGTCCCGTCATCACCCGTTAGGTTACTTAACTAACGACAGAGCGGGGACTGGACTAACGCGGGTGTAAAACATATACAACATCTAATAGTATATAAACCAATATACAATAATCGCTCCAGGCGTGATAATATGCAACATTACAGAAAAGTAATAAGCATCACAGAACAATACAGATAATCTGGGATCCCCGAGTTTCACAGAGCCGCTGCTGAAACTCGACGTTCCCCTGTCGTGTGGATAGCCTGTGCAATGAAACCTAGACCCCTACGGGTGCGGCAAGTTACCCGCCAAAACCTGAAGCGAGGTAGTCCCCACAGCATAGTGAATGGAACACCCGGCACTTCACGGAATCCGGTAAATTGAGCACCCCTCCTTGGGTCAACCTGTACCCCCTACGAGTGCGGCGAATAGTCTGCCAATTCTGGAGTGGGACCCCTCTGCCTCTCAAAGCCATGAGATGCGGACCCGTTGCCCCTCAGAACCCGGCTATCTGTGAACTCTGTAAGTGCACGGCGGTGCCCCGGCCGTCAATCCGACGGCCAAATACGGAAGCGGTGATAAACTTTAATTTTTATTGAACTAGCAAACCGCCGCGCACTAACACCCGGATCGAACCATTAATTAGTCCTAGCTTACTACAAGAAAGGGAATAGAGATATACCGACGATCCAAGTCCTCCGGTCTTCTCGTCATCGTCCTGATCTCCTGCGGAATGTCCCGTCTCCTCCTCGTCGCCGGAAGTGCACCACATCGCCTACTTCTTTTACGGGCTCCCACCTCAATGCCGAGGCAACTCGGGCACGAAGCCGGCTACTCGACGTGCCCAAGATTTACTGTAGAATATAATGTAGAAGTCTCATTTCGGGGTTGTAGGAATTGCCTTTGGTAGAGGGATTGAACTTGGAGCTTTTTGGAATGATCTTGTGGGATTTTTGCAACCTCAAATGAACCAAAATCCCACACACCAAATGTTGGACCGCCCACCCATGAGTGTGGCCGGCCATAACAATGAGAGGAGGGTGAGAATGAAGGAGCCCTCCAATAATACAAAATGGAGAGAGAGAGAAAGCTATCATATGGAAAATAATGATCACAAAGAAAAATCCTCACTCAACAACCATACCATCTCCCATCATCAACAATCATCAAGCATGATGACTTCAAAAAGTCAAGCCATCATGAAGAGGTCAAGGTCAAGGAATGGTGCAACCATCATGACATAAGAATATGCAAAGAACCCCTCCACAAATACTTATTTGCAACAATGCAAATAAGCCCTCCTCCACCAATCTTCGGCCAATGAACGGAACAAAGGAAATCGGCCGAAACGGAAAGCAAACTGGCAACTCCAGAAAACTGGTCCCGTAATAAATTACAGGAAAACCCCGATACTGTGCATACACACCCGCATCCGTATTTCGACCGAAATACAAATGCAATGAGACAAAATCTACACTGTACTATACTAGGATCCGGCTTAA
The DNA here is from genome assembly GCA_030015575.1 of Agapanthus africanus. Lineage (NCBI taxonomy): Eukaryota > Viridiplantae > Streptophyta > Magnoliopsida > Asparagales > Amaryllidaceae > Agapanthus > Agapanthus africanus. Next base: position 387,302,502 of record CM057350.1, read on the forward strand.
ACCAAAGCCGGCTAGTAATATCTATTCGATCCTGATCCGTGCAATACCGCACGTATCTGATCGAACCCTGCCATATAACCATACGGCCTATAGTACAAACTGTCCGATCCTGATCCATGCAATACCGCACGTATCTGATCGGACCTTGCCATATCTCCATACGGCCTCTACAACCTTTCGCCCGAAAGCTGAGTAACTGAATGTGGGGGACTCTAAAGACTCGTCAACACCTTGGTTGTGGATTTAACCACTAGCACGTTAGAGGTATAAGCCAATACATAACGGGCTACCAGGTATTGACCAAAAGGGACGTCTGTGAGCGAACTCAGCCTGACTCCCTACTGAGCCTGTCAGTGACAATATCCGTACAGTCCGGTCCGTTCGTCTATGAGCATCGCATGGCGGGCCTAGGGGGTTGGTAAAAGTCAGACCCCCAAAAGCGGTACAAGTCGTGTCGGAGTGTAGCCCAGAACACCCTGAGATACTACTGGAATACCTACCAGTAAATCTCCTTGCCTCGGCCGAGGGCTTCGTGTAATGGCTCTCCTAGACACAGCACGACCTCACCCCCAATACCGGGAGAGACGAACCCCTGAAGATACGCTCACTGCCTCCATGTGGCTCGGGACTGTACCCAACTAAAACCTGTTTGCACGACTCCTTTGAGCCGTGGTAGGGTAGTAATCAAAGTACAGTGGGAACTCACACGAGACAAATGACGATCCCCAGGTCGATGAACTAACCTGCACACATGTCACCAGGGAACTGCCATCTGACGTCTGGTATATGACCAACTAGCATGTTCCCGGCGAGTCCTGTCCGGTGTACTCATAACCCAATGAGCACCTGTATACATCTTAGGTGATCCAACTGACACCAGTGGCTTGTGAGACCGGCCACCGCCCCTCGTCGGGGTCTCGACTGTATACACTAGTCTACTCTGGAGAATCGATGCCCTGTCTCGAAACTCTCACGACTAGGGACCTTTTAAGGATATGCTTATAGACCCCCAGCTCCCACTTATATGATCGCCCTCATACTGCTGGTGGTCAAGCAAGAATCCTAGGGGCTCTATCAACGTGTAATAGCGACGTGTCAGGTCACTTAAAACAGTACACGATGATAAAGGTAAACCAGATAGCATACTATCATCTCGAGTAAGACTGTCCTACCGGGATAGGTCCTCCATCAATCATTGCAATCACGTACCTGTGACCTAATAATTGACTCTGAGGGCACTATCTCCAACAATCTCCCACTTGCACTCAAGGCTAATTATTGCGATGTCGCATACTCACAGCCCGTGTGATACCGAACACCCAACTCCTCTACTAGTCAGTCTCACAAAGCTCGTTTGCGAAACTATTGCGTTCGAGGAATAGCCTCAGTGAGTGGATCCGCTTTGTTGTCTCTTTCCATGTCTCTCTATATCTCAAGTTCGCGGAGAAACCCATCTCCCGAAATGAGCAATACCTGTCTTAGAATGTGTCTGGATGTCTGATGGGACATAGCTCATAAATGAACTCCAAATCCAAACTTCTTAGACTGTATCGTCAACTGAACTTAACCAGTATCCTGCGCCATGCCTCCCTCAGTATTGCCTTGGACCAACTGTCCAAAATACTGCCCCTCGTCAGAAGGAAAACTATAACTCTGATAACCTCCCTGTCGTCCAGGTCACCTTGGAAGCCTGGAATGATAACTGTCTCCCGAATGAGGCTGTCGTTATCATATCCCTAGAACATCCACTTATGTTCTAAAACTGCTTCCGACTGTTTCTCCAGGATTGGATCAATGTCAACTTATTGCATCTAGTGCAAGAACAACATCTGGTGTGGTACTTGACAACTCATGATTGACTCAATTGCCTGAGCAAGTGATCTGCCAATCATGCACATCCCTCTCCCTTTTAGTCTGTAAGACACCTTTAGAGAGGGTGACTCCATCACCTGCAGGTACACTACCGTGCATGGAGTCGTCCATTCTAAATACCCTTAGAATGCTGTCTAAGTACCCAGATTGGGAGACTACCCAAATCTAGATCTAAAGCCATAGATCTAGTAACCAGAATGTCTGATATAATGTCCAAGTCCCATGTGGAGAAACCACTGTGTGACGACCAAAGTATAACCGATCGTAGTATAGGAGTTTCCTTTCCTACTTTGTGTATGTCATCCAAATACCAGGATATCACACCCTACTACCTTCTCAACAGATCCATCCCCTATTCTGATGAAGTCAAACCTATGACTGTCACGTCAGAAATAGATGATCTATCTCCGCTACATCTGCTTTAGTCTATAAATAGACATAAGCTACCTGTCCACCAATGCTTCCGCTGCTCCCACTGACTACGACAACCCTCTGGCAGAGTCATATAGACGTACACTTCTAAAACTAGTTTAGAACGACGCTATACTCATCCTCCCACCGGGTCTCGCAGCCTGGAACAACAGCAATGGTAATTGTGGGTAAACAAGAACTTCCCTGTCACCGTCCTTGAGGCTACCGTAGTACCTCTCGGGTGGCTGAAGTTACCCACCTTATCTGCGGAGTGGCCAATGGAATGTCAATCCAGATTGAATCTTTAGGTTCCTTATCAAATCTTCAGTAATCGTTTGTGGTTCAGGAATCACTTCCAGTTCTACCATACTCCCACTACTGTTTTCTGAAAAAATCCATTTTTATTAAAACTGTGGCGAGTCTAGAACAATATTGCTATTGTTCATCCAGATGGTAGAAAATCAACCCGCGTCATAGCCTGGGTCAACCCACAAACAGCCATTACAGAAACGTGCCTTGAGTTGTCCAGTGTCTGGTTTTAAGCATAAGCCGGACAACTCCCCGTACCTTAACATCGTTAAGATATGAACTGTTCTATATCCCATATAGGACCAGAGGCACTGATTTAATTGAACCAGATTCAAATCATGCAACTGTCTCCAGTGCATGTCAACTAAATGGAAGGAGGCCGATCAGCGTTACTCAACTTAGGAATGCTTCCAATTATGAGTAACCTGAAAAAGAAGCAAGTTCTCTTAGTCATTACTATCAACTTAATACCATACACAAGTATCTACATCTTCGATCTCTTTGAAGAATCCCGATACTTGCTACACCTGGTTCTCTACTCTATTCAAATACCTATAACTTCTCAAAATTCGGACCCTGTGTTTCCACGAAACACCTGTCTAAAAAGTAGAGAAGTCATAAGTAAACCGAATATAGTACGAGGACCAACCCCTCTGTCCTGATGGACCCTGGACAACATACAATACTCTGTATAAGTCCCTTGAGTCTGATAACTCATTCACTGTGTGTCGTAGGTTGAAAACTGTACTTATGGTTAAGAAGAATTACACCGCTGTTTAATGCTCCTTACCTAACCATCCACTGATATAGGTAAATGTCGTAGACATAATTTCAGAAAGGTATATCTCACTCTATGAAAATAGACGTACAGATATATCAATTTGAAATTGGTGCATAACTGCGGATATTCAAAACCAAATATTTGCCAACCGGCAAACAGCCCAGGTGATTTCCTCAAATATCACCGATTACAACGAATCCCGATATAATGAGGATGATCACCCAATTCCCAATAACCTACTCCCACTCATCATCTGTAAAACCATACAGATGTGAGAATCGTTCCTGGTAAATACATACCCTGGAGTAAGTATCTAATCGGGAAATCAGTTTTCCTTTAACAGTACACGGTGAGACTGAAACATCGAAATGTTTCGATGGGGTATCCTGGTATTCCTAGTAATGCCTCTTCCAGATTCACAACTGTAACCGTATAGTTCTTTGCCACCTCTCCAAATCCCTTCATATGTCTTTAGTCATTACCTTCTGCACACCCCTTTAAGCCAAATGGTTTTCTTCCTTCCCTACCGTTCGGCACCAGCCTATGGTTTGGAAGAAGACTATCCAATAAGCATAATGGGTGTACTGTCCCAATCCTAGGAACACTCTCAATGAGAGAGGGTGAAGATAAAAGACAACCGAATAAACCTTATTCCTATTTCTCCTGAACCAGAATCCATCCCCGAACTGGAACAAGTTCCTTTCGAGTTCGTATATAACCATACGATGGAGTATCCAATAAACTGTGGATCTTCGTAGTGATACGGAGTGTCCTGGAGAAATACAAAGGTGATTTAGGATTGGCGAAGGAATACTTGGTTTGGTCGTGAATATCTGTTGCAATTTACTTTGCCCTCTTACTAATCCCTTGCTTTGTCTGAACTTAATACCTTCTGTACACCATCGTTAGGCTAATTGGTTTTCTTCATTCCCTACCGGTCGGCACCAGCCTAAGGTTTGGAAGAAGACTATCCAATTTGCGTAATAGGTGTACTATCTCCTAAACCAAGGAGTACTCGCAACCTGAGAGAAGGTAAAAGGAAAAGACAACTGAATAATCCTATCCGTTTTCTCCAGAACCGGAAACCATCCTCGAATAAATCCCTTCGAGTTCGTATATAACCATATGATGGTTTTGTCCAATGGAAGTGGACGTTCGTAGTAATACGGGGTGTCCTGGAGAAAAGGGTAAAAGTAGGAGTGGCAATGAGGTTTGCAACTCTGACAATCCAAAAGCCAGTGTTAAAGAAGGTTCGGTCAACTTGGTCACTGAGTCATAGTCTTAGGGTCGGGTCAATGGTCGCTGCCAAAGAGAGAGAGAAAAGAAACACTCAGCGTGCACTCTAACCTAGATCAGAATGGTTACCAATTTATCTAATCTGGAAACCTCCCACTGTACCTCAAATTCTCCTCCAAACCTGAAAAAAGAATTAGTCGGTGTCACCCGAGGAGTAAACTAACTCATCAGTGGGAATCGGGATCCAACTATCATCGCATGATAACGTGACGGAATCCGCTCACGGTGTCACACTCCATAAGGTATGCGCATATCTGGCAAGTTTCAGTTCTTTTGAAACTCCCGATGTGATTTCTGCCCCATGCTCTTATGACCTTGGTGAAGGTCAACAAATCATAAGTCACATGTCAAGTTCTACCCGTCATTATCCAGGTTAATTTGAATCCACCCGTACAAGCCCTTGATGAAGGCCAACAAGGCTATACGGCTGTCCCAAACCAACGCATCTATCTATGCAGCAGAAAGGTAACAAGCAGCTACCATACACTATGCCTTGACGAAGGTCAACAAACACAGCATGAATACTACGTGCTACCCTTCTGAAACGACGGAGGGCTACGAATGGTTTCTGGCGAAAACCTTTAACGTAATGAACTTGATATCGTTGAAGGAACGGATAGCTTTTAAAAATATAGTGACGAAAACCTTCGCTAAAGAGGTCACTCCCGGTGAAGGGATCTCGGCTCTTTCCCCGTAGAATGGGGTGCAGGATATTCTAACTGAATACCACGGTGCAAAGAAAAAGTAGTCGGCTATAGTGAAGTTAATGCCCTGACGCAAACTTCTGTCCAAGGGGTCACTCCCGGTGAAGGGATCTCGGCCCTTGCCTCGTCGACTGAGGAGCAGGATATTCCAACTGAATACCACGATGCTAAACAAAAGTGAGCGTCCTTGCAATAACAGCTTTTTGAAAAGTGTTCCAACAACATCAGATTAGGTTTGTTTTTAACTTGCATTGATCCGAATCAACGCAGTCCCATCAATTGATCACACCACAAAGAACGAAAATATACTGATGTACGTATATGCCATCCGCATTCGCCACTGGGTCCCGTCATTACCCGTTAGGTTAGCTAACTAACGACAGAGCGGGGACTGGACTAGCGCGGATGCAAAACATATACAACATCTACTAATATATATACCAATATATTATATTCGCTCAAGGCGTGATAAAATGCAACATCACAGAAATGTACAGCATCACAGAAACAATACAGATATCTGGGATCCCCGGGTTTCACAGAGCCGCTGAAACCCGACGTTCCCCTGGTCGTGTGGATAGCCTGTGCAATGAGAACCTAGACCCCTACGGGCGCGGCAAGTCACCCGCCAAAACCAGAAGCGAGGCAGCCCCCTTCAGCGCCGTGAATGGACCACCCAGCACTTCACGGAATCCGGTAACTTAGGCACCCCTCCTGGGTCAACCTGTACCCCCTACGAGTGCGGCGAATAGCCCGCCAATCCTAGAGTGAAGCCCCCTCCCTCTCAATGCCATGAGATGCGGGCTTGTTGCCCTCTAGAACCCGGCTATCCGTGCACCCCTCCGCGGGGCAATCCTAGTACAGAAAGTAAAATATACATACAACGGGTACATCGACCGCAACCAGGTCGTGCCCTAAAATAATAATACAAACAGGCAGTGACGGCAGTCCACATGTCGGACGCTCGTCCCGCAATATCAAATGTACATAATACAACCACAACTGTACTAGCATTGCATCCAGGCTATCCCCCACGACCGATCCGCAACATCACAGCAAAAACAGAACATCAACGAGAAAGTCACGTTCGCAAATCCGTCTAACCGAGCTATAGCAGTTAGACCGGATTTACCGATCAAGTGACATTCACGGTCGCAGATATAATGTAAATACTGTGAAATAATGTGTTTAAAATATCTGATCGATCAAAAATTAACAAGTGGGCCCCCAAGCAATACTGTAGCACTCACAGAAATTTTAGGCCCAAATTTAATATTCCAAAACTCACAAAATCAGCCCACAAGCCCACTGAAAAAATTGGACACAGTGAGGACACTAGAGTGCGGCGGAACCGCGGCCCAAGGGGGGATTTGGCCGCGGTTCCGCGCTCAAGTCGTCGACTGAAAGTGTCGAATTTTTACAGAGGTCTTATAATATCTTGTACATCAGTTTTATGCGAGTCCTGTCCGGTGTACTCATAACCCAATGAGCACCTGTATACATCTTAGGTGATCCAACTGACACCAGTGGCTTGTGAGACCGGCCACCGCCCCTCGTCGGGGTCTCGACTGTATACACTAGTCTACTCCGGAGTATCGATGCCCTGTCTCGAAACTCCCATGACTAGGGACCACAATTAAGGATATGCATATAAACTACCCAACTCTCACGTATATGATCGCCATCATACTGTTGGTAGTAAAGCAAGATCTTAAGGGCTCTATCAAAGTGTAACATGTAATCAGTCACCTGAACATGTACACAACTGATAAAGGCAAACCAGATAGCATACTATCATCTCGAGTAAGACTGTCCTACCGGTATAGGTCCTCCGCAATCATTGTAATCACGTACCTGCGATCCAATAATTGACTATGAGGGCACTATCTCCAACAGGGTGATGCCTCTTATATTCTGGGGATCCGGATCTATCGTGACAGATCCAAGAGGATATTAGGACTTTCGCAGTCCAGGTACATCGACACCATACTAAAAAGATTCAGAATGGAAGATTCCAAGCGTGGTAACCTACCGGCTTGTCACGGGATCACCCTCTCCAAAGAGATATCTCCCAAGACTGATTTGGAAAGGGATCGCATGTTTATTATACCCTACGCTTTTGCAGTAGGCTCTATAATGTATGCGATGTTGTGTACCAGACCAGATGTAGCTTATGCACTGAGTGTGGTAAGCCGGTATCAGTCAAACCCTGGGGAGAAACACTGGATAGCGGTAAAAAACATTCTCAAGTACCTGAGAAGGACTAAGGAGATGTTCTTGGTGTATGGCGGAAAAGACCTCCAGATCGAGGCCTTTGCTGACTCCAGCTTCCAGAGTGACAAGGATGATTCCAATTCCATGTCGGGTTATGTCTTTACCCTCAATGGAAGGGCGGTGTGTTGGAAGAGTTCCAAACAGGAAACCATTGCTGACTCGACGATGGAAGCGGAATATATCGCTACTGCAGATGCCGCAAAAGAAGCCGTCTGGATGAGGAAGTTCTTAACGGAACTTCAGGTGGTTCCGTCCATTGTTGATCCAATACCTCTGTATTGCGACAACAACGGGGCTATAGCTTTAGTGAAGGAACCCAGGTCCCATCAGAAGTCAAGACACATCTTGAGGCGGTATCACCTGATCAGGGAGATCGTGGGTCGCCAGGAGATCGAGGTTCGGAGAGTTGCTATGGAAGATAACACTGCTGATCCACTCACGAAGGCCTTACCCCAGACTCAGTTCGAGCGGCTGATCGAGATGATTGGTCTTCGATACACCAGTACATGGCCTTAGTGCAAGTGGGAGATTGTTAGTGTATATGCCCTAGAGACCATTACTGTATCATACTAGTTTGTATATTACTTAATGGAAGCTTGGGATATTCACCATGTATTGACAATCATGCTCAAAATAGTAGTATGCTACTTGGTTTGTTTCTACTTTAATGTGTACATGTGTTTATTTTAGTATATCACCTATACACATTAGTAGAGCTCTTAGGATCTTTGCTTGATTACCAGCGTTGTGATGGCAGTCACACTCGTGGGGGCTGGGTAATCCACAAGCACATCCTTATACAGGTCTCTAGTCGTAGGACTATCGAGACAGGGCATCGATACTCCGGAGTAGACTAGCGTATGCGCTTCTCATCCCAGCAGGGGAGACGGTCTGTCCCACAGCCGTCATTACGTCGTACTTGAGATAGTATGCGGGTTCTCGTTAGGTTACGGTTACACTGAACAGGACTCGTCGGGAACTGATTGGTTGGTACTATACCTATCGTCAGTTATCAGTTCCTAGGTGACGTGAGTACAGCTTAGTCCGCTGACTTGACACTGTCACTTCGCTTCGAGTGTGTTCCCACTGTACTTTGATTACTACCCTACCACGGCTCAAAGGAGTCGTGCAAACAGGTAGTAGTTGGGTGCAGTCCCGAAGCACTTGGAGGCAGTGACGGTTAGACAGGATTCGCCTCTCTCGGTATTGGGGGTTGATATCGCGCTGTGTCTAGGAGCCATTACAAAAGTAGTCCCTGGCCAGGGCAAGCGAGATATACTGGTAGGTTTCAAGTGTTATCTCAGGGTATTCTGGGCTACACTCCGACACGACTTGTACCGCTATTAGAAGACTGACGTTTACCGCCCCCTAGGCCCGCCATGCGATATTCTCAGACGAACAGACCGGAATGTGCGGAAATTGTCACATTCAGGCTTAGTAGGAGTTCAGATGGGTTTCACCTCGTCCGTCTTCTTATCGGCATCTAACTGGGGGCCGTTACGCACAGCTAGTGCCGCTTGCGGTCTGTGGTTAAACCCACTGCCAGCGTAGTGTCGAGTCTTTAGAGTCCACACAGAGAGCTATTCACCTTTAGGCAAAAGAGTAGAGGTCGCATGGTTTTGCGATAGGTCGCATGGTTTTGCGACAGGGTTCGGTCACATCTGTGCACTTGTGCACGTTTAGTGTCTGGGCAGTTATCACTAGCGGGCTTTGGTTTAAGCCAGATCCTAGTGTACGTTTTGGGATTGGTTTTATCTCGTTTGTATTCGTGTTCCTCGGAACGCGGATGAGGGTGTGTATGCACAGTTGACAGAGAGACAGAGACAGAGGATTCTCATTAGGGTTGTTGACTGTTGACTTTTGCTAAACCGTAATGAGAATAAGAAATATGATTAATGATAATTAAGTATTATTGTGCCATGGTTGGGTTGAAAGGTTGACTTTGTTGACTTGTTGACTTTGTTGACCGGTTGACTAGGTTGGACTTGTTGACCACCATCATTACTATGGCTATCATTTCATGCAAAGACTTTTGCTTGCTTATTTGTTCACACATTGCATTTAATGCATGAAATGATATTGCCTTTTGATATGATGATAACCATCACATAATACTCAATTATCATTATGTAAGTGCATGGTGGTGCCCCGGCCGTCAAACCGAGGCCAAAATGCGGAAACGATAATTTACTTTAAACTTTTGAACCGGCACCACCGCGCACAAAAATCCTGGATCGGGCCATTAATCTAATTCTAGCTAACTAAAGAACGGGTAGAGAGATATACCGAGCGATCCGTGTCCTCCGGTGTTCTCGTCGTCGTCCCGATCTACTCGCGGAATCTCCGGTCTTCACCTCCTCGCCGGAAGGGCACCACGTCGCCGGCTTCTTTTACGGGCTCCCACCTCTTGACCGAGGCAACTCGGGCACGAAGTTGGCGAGTCGACGTGCCCAAGGATTGCTGTAGAATAGTGCAGTGCTCTTTGTCTCTATTGGGGTAGAGGAAGTTGCCATATGGTGGAGGAAAGGAGATAAGCTTTTGGAGATGGAGCAATGGGATTTTTACTAAGCTAAATGAGTATATTTTCCCTCACAAAAATTTGGGACAGCCCCCCTTTGTTGTGGCCGGCCTATACATAGTGAAGGGAGCAAGAGAGAGTTGTGAGTGAGGATCAATAATACATGGAAGAGAAAAGGAGATTATCAAGTCAAAAAGCAAACCACACTCCCTCATCATAACCAACCATCATCATCAAGCATGATGACTCCAAAAGTAAACCATGATGAATAAGAAAGTCAAGCAATGATTATCCAAGGAAAGTCAAATGAGGGTGCAACCATCATGAAGCAATAATATGCAAAGACCACCCTCCAAAATGCTTATTTGCACAAATGCAAATAAGCCCTCCTCCACCAATCTTCAGCCAATGAAAGATACAAAGAAATATGGCCGAAACGGAAAACAAACTGGCAACTCCAAAAAAACTGATCCCGTAATAAATTACAGGAAAACCCCGCTACAGTATATACATACCCGCATTTGTATTCCGACCGAATACAAATGCAATGAGACAAAATCTACACTGTACAATACTAGGATCCGGCTTAAACCAAAGCCCGCTAGTATTAACCGTCCGATCATGATCCGTGCAATACCGCACGTATCTGGTCGAACCCTGCCATATCTCCATATGGCCTCTACAGTGTTTCGCCCAAAACTTGAGCAACTGTCTGTGGGGGACTCTAAAGACTCGTCAATACTATGGCTGTGGATTTAACCACCAGCACGTCAGAAGTATTAGCCATACGTGACGGGCTACCAGCTATTGACCAAAAGGGACGTCGATGAGCGAACTCATCCTGACACCCTACTGAGCTTGTCAGTGAAAATATCCGTACAGTCCGGTCCGTTCGTCTATGACCATCGCATGGCGGGCCTAGGGGGTTGGTAAAAGTCAGACCCCCAAAAGCGGTACAAGTCGTGTCGGAGTGTAGTCCCGAACACCCTGAGATACTACTGGAATACCTAGCAGTAAATCTCCTGCCTTGGCCAAGGACTTCGTGTAAGGGCTTTCCTAGACACAGCGCGACCTCACCCCCAATACCGGGAGAGACGAACCCCTGCAGATCCGCTCACTGCCTCCATGTGGCTCGGGACTGTACCCAACTAAAACCTGTTTGCACGTCTCCTTTGAGCGTGGTAGGGTAGTAATCAAAGTACAGTGGGAACTCACACGAGACAAATGACGATCTGAGGTCGATGAACTAACCTGTACACATGTCACCAGGGAACTGCTATCTGACGTCAGGTATAAGACCAACTAGCATGTTCCCGGCAAGTCCTGTCCGGTGTACTCATAACCCAATGAGCACCTGTATACATCTTAGGTGAACCAACTAACACCAGTGGCTTGTGAGACCGGCCACCACCCCTCGTCGGGGTCTCGACTGTATATACTAGCCTACTCTGGATTATCGATGCTCTATCTCGAAACTCCCACGACTAGGGACCTTTTAAGGATATGCTTATAGACTACCAGCTCCCACGTATATGATCGCCCTCATACTGCTGGCAGTCAAGAAAAAATCTTAGGGGCTCTATCAACGTGTAATAGCGACCTGTCAGGTCACCTAAAGCAGTACACGATGATAAAGATAAACCATATAGCATACTATCATCTTGAGTAAGACTGTCCTACCGGAATAGGTCCTCCCTCAATCATTGTAATCACGTGCCTGTGATCCAATAATTGACTCTGAGTGCACTATCTCCAACAATCTCCCACTTGCACTCAAGGCTAATTATTGCGATGTCGCATACTCACAGCCCGTGTGATACCGAACACCCAACTCCTCTACTAGTCAGTCTCACAAAATTCGTTTGCGAAACTATTGCGTTCGAGGAATAGCCTCAGTGAGTGGATCCGCTTTGATGTTTCTTTCTATGTCTCTCTATATCTCAAGTTCGCGGAGAAAGCCATCTCCCGAAATGAGAAATACCTGTCTTAGAGTGTGTCTGGATGTCTGATGGGACCTAGCTCATAAATGAACTCCAAATCAAAACTTCTTAGACTGTATCGTCAACTGAACTTAATCAGTATCCTGCGTCATGCCTCCCTCAGTATCCCCTTGGACCACCTGTCCAAATACTGCCCCTCGTCAGAGGGAAAACTACAACTCTGACAGCCACTCTGCCGTCCAGGTCACCTTGGAAGCCTGGAATGATAACTGTCTCCCGAATGAGGCTGATGTTATCATATCCCTAGAACATCCACTTATGTTCTAAAACTGCTCCCGATCATTTCTCCAGGATTGGATCAATATCGGCTTATTGCATCTACTGCAAAGACAACATCTGGTGTGGTACTTGATATCTCATGATTGACTCAATTGCCTAAGCAAGTGATCTGCCAATCATGCACATCCCTCTCCACTTTAGTCTGTAAGACACCTTTAGAGAGGGTGACTCCATCACCTGCAGGTATACTACCATGCCAGGAGTCGTCCATTCTAGAAACTCTTAGAATGCTTTCTAAGTACCCTGATTGGGAAACCACCCAAATCTGGATCTATAGATCTAGTAACCAGAATGTCTTGATATTATATCCAAGTCCCATGTGGAGAAACCACTGTGTGACAACCAAAGTATAACCGATCGTAGTATTGGAATATCATTTCCTGCTCTGTGTATGTCATCCAATATACCAGGACATCAAACCCTACTACCTTCTTAACAGATCCATCTCCTATTCTGATGAAGTCAAACCTATGACTGTCATATCAGAAATAGATGATCTATCTCCGCTACATCTGCTTTAGTCTATAAATAGACATAAGCCACTTGTCCACCATGCTTCCGCTGCTCCTACTGACTACGACAACCCTCTGGCAGAGTCATATAGACGTACACTTCTGAAGCCAGTTCAGAACGATGCTATACTCATCCTCCTGCTGGGTCTCATAGTCTGGAACAACAACAATGGAAAGTCTGGGTAAACAAGAACCTCCCTGTCACCGTCCTTGAGGCTACCGGAGTACCTCTCGGGTGCCTGAGGTTACCCACCGTATCTGCGGAGTGGCCAATGGAATGTCAAACCAAATTGAATCTTTAGGTTCTTATCAAATTTTCAGTAATCTTCTACGGTTCTGGAATCACTTCCAGTTCTACCATACTCCCACTACTGTTTTCTGAAAAAAAAATTCATTTTTGTTAAAACTGTGGCGAGTCAAGAACAATATCACTATTGATCTTCCAGATGGTAGAAAGTCAACCCTCGTCATAGCCTAGATCAACCCACAAACAACCATTACAGAAACGTGCCTTGAGTTATCCAGAGTCTGGTTTTAAGCATAAGCTGGACAACTCCCCGTACCTTAACATCGTTAAGATATGAACTGTTCTATATCCAATATAGAACCAGAGGTACTGATTTAATTGAACCAGATTCAAATCATGCAGCTGTCTCCAGCGCATGTCTACTAAATGGAAGGAAGCCGATCAGCATTACTCAACTTAGGAGTGCTTCCAATTATGAGTAATCTGAAAGAGAAGTAAGTTCTCTTAATCATTACTATCAACTGAATACCATACACAAGTATCTATATCTATCACCTTGAAGAATCCCGATACTTGCAATACCTGGTTCTCTACTTTAATCTTATACCTATAACTTCTCGAAATTCAGACCTTGCGTTTCTACGAAACACTTGTCTAAAAACTAGAGAAGTCATAAGTACACCGAATATAGTACGAGGACCAACCCCTCTGTCCTAATGGACACTGGACAATATACAATACTCTGTATAAGTCCCCTGAGTTGGATAACTCAATCCCTGTGTGTCATAGGCTGAAAACTGTACTTATGGTTAAGAAAAATTACACCACTGTTTAATGCTCCTTACCTAACCATCCACTGATATAGGTAAATGTCATAGACATAATTTCAAAAAGGTATATCTCACTCTATAAAAATAGACGTACAGATATATCAATTTGAAATTGGTGCATAACAGCGGATATTCAAAACCAAATATTTGCCGTCCGGCAAACAACCCAGGTGATTTCCTCAAATATCACCGATTACAATGAATCCCGATATAATGAGGATGATCACCTAATTCCCAATAACTTACTCCCACTCATCATCTGTAAAACAATACAGATGTGAGAATCATGCCTGGTAAATACATACCCTGGAGCAAGTGTCTAATTAGGAAATCAGTTTTCTTTTAACAGTACACAGTGAAACTGAAACATTGAAATGTTTCGATGGGGTATCCTGGTATTCCTAGTAATTCCTCTTCCATTATCAGATTCACAACTTTAACCGTATATTTTTTTGCCATCTCTCTAAATCCCTTCATATGTCTTTAGTCATTACCTTCTGCACAACCCTTTAGGCCAAATGGTTTTCTTTCTTCCCTACCGTTCGGCACCAGCCTATGGTTTGGAAGAAGACTATCCAATAAGCATAATGGGTGTACTGTCCTAATCCTAGGAGCACTCGCAACGCGAGAGAAGGTGAAGATAAAAGACACCTGAATAAACCTTATCCTTATTTCTCCTGAACCAGAATCCATCCCCGAACTGGAACAAGTTCCTTTCGAGTTCGTATATAACCATACGATGGAGTATCCAATAAACTGTGGATCTTCGTAGTGATACGGAGTGTTCTAGAAAAATACAAAGGTGATGTGGGAGTGGCGATGAAATACTTGGTTTGGTCATGAATATCAGTCGCAATTTACTTTGCCCTCTTACTAATCCCTTTCTTTGTCTTTATATAATACCTTCTGTACACCATCGTTATGCTAATTGGTTTTCTTCATTCCCTACCAGTCGGCACCTGCCTATGGTTTGGAAGAAGACTATCCAATTTGCGTAATAGGTGTACTATCCCCTAATCTAAGGAGCACTCGCAACCTGAGAGAAGGTAAAAGGAAAAGACAACTGAATAGTCCTATTCGTTTTCTCCAGAACTGGAAACCATCCTCGAATAAATTCCTTCGAGTTCGTATATAACCATACGATGGTTTTATCCAATGGAAGTGGACGTTCGTAGTAATACGGGGTGTCCTGGAGAAAAGGGTAAAAGTAGGAGTGGCAATGAGGTTTGCAACTCTGACAATCCAAAAGCCAGTATTTAAGAAGGTTCGGTCAACTTGGTCACTGAGTCATAGTCTAGGTCGGGTCATGGTCGCTGCCAAAGAGAGAGAGAGAAAAGAAACACTCAGCGTGCACTCTAACCTAGATCAGAATGGTTATCACTTTATTTAATCTGGAAACCTCCCACTGTAACGTCAAATTCTCCTCCAAACCTGAAAGAAGAATTAGTCAGGATCACCCGAGGAGTAAACCAACTCATCAGTGGGAATCGGGATCCAACTATCATTGCATGATAACGTGACGGAATCCGCTCACGTTATCACACTCCAGAAGGTATGCGCATATCTGGCAAGTTTCAGTTTCTTCAGAAACTCCCGATGTGATTTTTACCCCATGCTTTTATGACCTTGACTTTGGCCAACAAATCATAAGTCACATGTCAAGTTCTACCCGTCATTCTCCAGGTTGATTTGAACCCACCCGTACCTACCCTTGACTTCGGCCAACAAGGCAGTACGACTGTCCCAAACCAACACATCTATCTATGCTGCATATGAATACCCAATAGCTACCAAACACTGTGCCTTGACTTTGGCCAACAAACACAGCTTGAATACTATTGACTATCCATATGAAATGATGGAGGGCTACGAATGGTTTCTGGCGAAAACCTTTAACGTAATGAACTTGATATCGTTGAAGGAACTGGATAGCTTTTAAAAATATAGTGGCGAAAACTTTTGCTAAAGAGGTCACTCCCGGTGAAGGGATCTCGGCTCTTTCCCCGTAGAATGAGGTGCAGGATATTCCAACTGAATACCACGATGCAAAGCAAAAGTAAACGACTACAGTGAAGTTATTGCCCTGACGCAAACTTCTGTCCAAGGGGTCACTCCCGGTGAAGGGATCTCAGCCCTTGCCTCGTCTACTGAGGAGCAGGATATTCCAACTGAATACCACTGTGCAAAACAAAAGAGAACGCCCTTACAATAACAGCTTTTTTGAAAATTGTTCCAACAACATCAGAATAGGTTTGTTTAACTTGCATTGATCTGAATCAATGCAGTCCCATCAATTGATCACACCAATAAAGAACGAAAATAATGACGTACATATATGCCATTCGCATTCGCCACTGGGTCTCGTCATTACCCGTTAGGTTAGTTAACTAACAACAGAGCGGGGACTTGACTAGCGCGGATGCAAAACATATACAACATCTACTAGTATATATATCAATATATAATATTTCGCTCAAGGCCTGATAAAATGAAACATCACAGAAATGCAATAAGCATCACGGAACAATACAGATATCTGGGATCCCCGGGTTTCATAGAGCCTCTACTGAAACCCGACGTTCCCCTGGTCGTGTGGATAGCCTGTGCAATGAAATCCTAGACCCCTGCGGGCGCGGCAAGTTACCCGCCAAAACCTGAAGCGAGGCAGCCCCCTTCAGCAACGTGAATGGACCACCCAGCACTTCACGGAATCCGGTAACTTGGGCACCCCTCCTGGGTCAACCTGTACCCCCTACGAGTGCGGCGAATAGCCCGCCAATTCTAGAGTGAAGCCCCCTCCGTCTCAACGCCATGAGATGCGGGCCCGTTGCCCACTAGAACCTGGCTATCCGTGCACCCCACCTTGGGGTAATCCTAGTACAGAAAGTAAAATATACATACAACGGGTACATCGACCTCAACCTGGTCGTACCCCAAAAGAATAATGTACAAACAGGCAGTGACGGCAGTCCACATGTCGGACGCTCGCCCCGCAATATCAAATGTACATATAAAACCAAAACTGTACTACCATTGCATCAGGCAATCCCCCACGACCAATCCGCAACATCACAGCACAATATAGAACATCAACGTGAATGGCTGGATGCTTAAACTGTGCAAACAGAGAGCATAAATACTACTGTACGGCTACGGATCCGCGGCCCAAGAAGGGATTGGCCGCGGTTCCGCGGTGGTCCGTACACATTAGACTGTCATTTTGCACCATAATTATTATAATTTCCTGCTGTTATTTTTAGGTATTTTTAATTCAGAAAAATCACAGTTTTTGAAAAATATCCAGAGAGGGGTTTTATTTTGTCGGTTCAGGTTCGATCGGAGTTTTAACTTCGTAAACACGTCGCCTAATACTCTAGCTAGGCTCTGATACCACTATAGGGTTCCTAGGCACTCTTGTGAGGGTTCATAAGGCATCAAACATGCCCGAATAAAATTTTAGACGTGCCGAACAACCCAAAGCCGGGATCTTTGCTAGATTATTAGGGTTTAACATGCAAGTAAACATCTTTACTACTAAGTCTAAGGGATTACAACCTTTGTAGTCCGCTCCTTCGCTTCACAAGCTCCGAGTAGAAGTCCCTTCGCCGCGATCCACGATCTCCCGGACTCAAGAGAGGCTCCACGACTCGAACGATCCATGATAGCTTGTCGTATTCCTTTTCTCCGATGATCTACGTCGAAGTTGCAATAGCTCAAGCTCTCTCACTCTAATGAGGTGAACACCCTAATCTAATGGGCTAAATTAGATGAGGATGATGGAGTAGTATTTATGCTTTCTTTTTATATCATTTTCTCATAAGAAATCATCACAAAAGAAATCATAAGTGAGCTCTCTCAAAAACACAAGAGAGAAGAAGATGAAGAATAATGAGATAATTTCTTTTGTGATGAATAGTAGATAAGAATATATGTTTTATTATGGAACCATGGTCAAGGATGAGAGGCTTAACCTATGTAGAGAATAAACTAGAGCTAGGGTTTGGTTAGGTTAAGAATGAGTCATGGATAAGTATCAACCATAATATCTTAACCAAGACAAAAAGAAATCCTTCTAGAATGAACAAGAAGGAGCTAACCCTAATCAAACCCTAATCTCTTTTTATCATCCCTAAACATGTTTTATAATAAATCATATCATGTCACAATAATATATATTACATATATATTATATATTTGCAACAAAAGAAAATAATACATTTAACATATATAGCATATATATCAATGTATTAATCCGGTGAGAAAATGAAATAATAAAGCGAGCCAATATTAGATAATGTAATACAATATATCATATATATCATTATACATTAAATCATCGAATCAACACTTGATCCGACGATCCGGCTATATCGAATATAACCGACTAATATATCATGTACCGATTCATCGAATCAACACTAGATCCGATGTCCCGGTTCATATCTAAATATCGCGAGAATATAATACAGTATCTCATATCGCATTATCCTTGGTCCTGCACATATCACATATGTGCCTCTACTCCGTTTTGCCTCAGCCAAGAAACCTCTGTGTAGGACTCTAAAGAACCGTCAATACGCCGGTAGCAGGGGATGATCATATCAAACACCCACAAGCTGCAAGCGGTCAGCTAAACATAACACCACCCAGGTATTGAGCGATCAGAAGATCAACAAGCTAGCCTGTCCGTTCTCCTGTGAATCCAATCAGTAACACTCCCGTACAGTCCGGTCTGTTCGTCTGATATGTCGCATATAAAGTCTAGGGGTGGTATACGTCAGACCCCAGTAACCGATAAGTCATGTCGATATGAGGCTCATAACAGGTCGAGAAACTACTGGTAACACTTACAAGTATATCTCTATATCAGCCCTGGCCAGGGACTTCCAGTTATAGCCAATCGAACACAGCACAACATCAACTCCCTATACCGGGAGAGACGAATCCCCTCCTATCGCTCATTGCTTCCATGTGATTCGGGACTGTACCCAAAAGCCACCGTTTTGCACGCCCTCTTGGACATGGTAAGGTGGAAATCAAAGCACAGTGGGAATCATACAAGACTCTATGACGATCTCGGGTCTACAGACTACTCTGTACCAGTGTCACCGGAGAACTGCCTGTTAGTTATGTATATGCCCTAGAGGCCATTGTTGTACATATGATGTATATTATGATGGATGCTTGGATATATACGGAGAGGACTTTCTTGCTCGTCATGATAGTATGCTATTTGGTTTCACTTTATCTTAACATGTTGACTTGTATTGGTTTACTGTCTTTCTCTCACATGTTGATAAAGCCCTTAGGATCTGTACTCGATTACTGGGATTATGATGAGATCATACTAGTGGGGCCATGGTAGTCGATGAGTCCATCCTATAAATGTTCCTAGTCGAGGGTATATCGAGACAGGGCAACGATACACCAGAGTAGACTAGCGTATACGCATCTTGACCCATATGATGGGCGATGGATGATCCCATATCCATCGGTGTTTGACATCAAGGATGGTGTACGGGTGCTCAGTGGAGACTGGGTACACTGGACGGACTCGCCGAGAACTCCCAGATGGTGATATACCACACGTCAGATGGCAGTTCTCCGGTGACATTGGTACAGGGTAGTCTGTAGACCCGAGATCGTCATAGAGTCTTGTGTGATTCCTACTGTGCTTTGATTTCCACCTTACCACGTCCATGAGGGCGTGCAAAATGGTGGCTTTTGGGTACAGTGCCGAATCACATGGAGGCAATGAGCGATAGGAGGGGATTCGTCTCTCCCGGTATATGGAGTTGATGTTGTGCTGTGTTCGATTGGCTATAACTGGAAGTCCCTGGCCAGGGCTGATATAGAGATATACTGGTAAGTGTTACCAGTAGTATCTCGACCTGTTATGAGCCTCACATCGACACGACTTATCGGTTACTGGGGTCTGACGTATACCACCCCTAGACTTGATATGCGACATATCAGACGAACAGACCGGACTGTACGGGAGTGTTACCGATTGGATTCACAGGAGAACGGACAGGCTAGCTTGTTGATCTTCTGATCGCTCAATACCTGGGTGGCTGTTACGTTTAGCTGACCGCTTGCAGCTTGTGGGTGTTTGATATGATCATCACCTGCTACCGGCGTATTGACGATTCTTTAGAGTCCTACACAGAGGTTTCTTGGCTCAGGCGAAACGGAGTAGAGGCACATATGTGATATGTGCAGGACCGAGAATAATGCGATATGAGATACCGTATTATATTCTCGCGATATTTAGATATGAACCGGGTCATCGGATCAAGTGTTGATTCGATGAATCAGTACATGATATATTAGTCGGTAATATTCGATATAGCCGGATCGTCGGATCAAGTGTTGATTCGATGATTTAATGTATAATAATATATATGATATATTGTATTACATTATCTAATATTGGCTCGCTTTATTATTTCATTTTCTCACTGGATGATACATTGATATATATGCGATATATGTTAATTGTATTATTTTCTTTTGTTGCAAATATATAATATATATGTGATATATATTTTATTGTGACATGATATAATTTATTATTAAACATGTTTAAGGATGATTAAATGGGATTAGGGTTTGATTAGGGTTAGCTTCTTCTTGTTCATTCTAGAAGCTTTGCTTTTGTCTTGGTTAAGATATTATGGTTGATATTTTTCCATGACTCATAACTTAACCTAACCAAACCCTAAGTCTAGTTTATTCTCTACAAACTCTTAGCCTATCATCCTTGACCATGGTTCTATAATTAATCATATACTTTTCTTTTCTATTCATCACAAAAGGAATTATCTTTTCATTATCATCTTCTTCTTTCTTGATTTTGAGCTCACTAGTAATTCCATTTGTGATGATAAATTGTGAGAAAGTGAAATAAAAAGAAAGCATAAATACTACTCCATCATCCTCATCTAATCTAGCCCGTTAGATTAGGGTGTTCATCTCTTTAGAGTGAGAAAGCTTGAGTTATAGCAACTTCGACGTAGATCATCGGAGAATCAGAATACTTCAAGTTAGTATGGATCGTTCGAGTCGTGGAACCTCTCTTAAGTCCGGGAGATCGTGGATCGCGGTGAAGGGACTTCTACTCGGAGCTTGTGAAGCGAAGGAGCGGTCTACAAAGGTTGTAATCCCTCACACTTAGCTTTAAAGATATCATCTTGCATGCTAAACCCTAATAATCTAGCAAAGATCCCGTCTTTGGGTTGTTCGGCACATGTAAAATTTTATTCGGGCATGTTTGATGCTTTATGAACCTTCACTAGTGTTCTTAGGAACCCTACAGTGGTATCAGAGCCTAGCTAGAGCATTAGGCGATGTGTTTACGAAGTTAAAACTCCGATCGAACCAGAACTGACAAATTTAACCCCCTCTCTGGAAATTTTTCAAAATCTGGGATTTTTCTGAATTAAAAGTACCTGAAAATTACAGCAGGGAAAAATAAGAAATTCGGTGAAAAAATAATCCCCTGATCCGTACAAACCGCCGCGGAACCGCGGCCGTACCTCGCTTGGGCCGCGGAACCGCGGCAGTATAAAGAGATCAGGGCCTCATTTTTGCACAGTAATTCATATTTCTCTGGTATATATTTTATGGGTATTTTTATTCTGACTCAAGTGTTGAGTATTCTGGGGTTTGCTTTGTAATCGTAGATTCGATCGGAATATTTAAATTCGTTGTTATTTCCGGATAAACTGTTAAACTATTTGAACGGATATCATTAACTCACTGTTTCCCGGCACGGCAAACTTTCAAGTGTTGAATTTTTATCGGGTTTAAATCTTTCGGAAAAATTGTACAAGTTAAGCGGTGGACCCTCTAGAAGACAACAAAGTTTAACTCGATTATGTGACCGTCTTGAACTGCCTTTTGAACCTTCGGGTTTGGGGCAGTACGGCGTGCCACATGTGAGGCGTTGGCTTGACCCTTCTACGGCTGGATCACTGGTACTGTGACATATTCTGGGATTATTTGAACTCCGCTCAAGTGTTGAGCACTTTGGGAAATTTTGGGTATTTGATTATCTGTTCGAAAAGTTTAATACTGTCTATTTATCTGGAATGTGATACAATATGTGGAATTCATTGTGTTAGGCATGAAATGCGAAGTATGTGATATTTCGGATTTACGATGTCTAAAGTGTTTGTGGATTCCAAATATTGTAGTTTTACAATTTCTTTTCTGTGACCGTAAGTGTAGTATGTAGTTGTATTGCCGGTTTTCGTTGCTATACATCGACGACGATCGGTGTATGCATACTTACTTACGTTGATGATATGAGATATTATGTGCTGCTGAGATATGATGTGCAGGATTGTCGCGATTGAATAGCCGGGGTTTTATGTAAGATGAGAGTTTTATATTTTCATTCATGTAAATTCAATTGTAATGTAATATTCTTTTATTTGGGGCACTTCCGGGTTGAGGTTGATGTCACCAGTGTTGTATATTATTTACTTTTCCGCATTAGGTAGGACCCAAGGTGGGGAGCACAGGTGACCGTGTTCTGGGGTTCAGTGGGAGGCCATCTCGAGGAGTCGAGACCGGGTCTCCTAAACTACAGAATTGGTAGGGTCGCTTGCCGCTCTCGTAGGGGTCCAGGGTGTGGGCTTGGCTATTCATCGCAACTGTGGAATCCGTATTTTCTATTATTGGCTAAGTACTAAATACGGACGTCCTAGTATATCCCATATTATATCTATGTTTCTGCTGCGATATCTGTGATGTGATCATTTGATATGTTATGATGGATACAGTATATAGTATATATGATATATTATATAGACGTTACTTATGTTTTACACCCGCACAAGCCCTGCCCTGCTCTGTCGTTAGTTACCTAACCTAACGGTGCACGAGGGGACATCGAGGCGAATGCGGATGACATAAGTGTACGTCGTATTTATCTGTGATGCTTAGGAAGCATAAGCTGATGGGATTTTTATTAATGAGATTAATAAAAGAAAAAGAAACCTAAAAGATGTTGTAGAATCAAAACTTTATAAAAAAGGTAGCTACAGTTTTGCTTTGCATAGTGGTATATATGATATACCCTGCACCTTATTCGATGAGGAAAAAGCCGAGATCCCTTCACCGGGAGTGACCTCTTTAGCGAAACTGGCAGATGCTACGAAACTCGGTTTGTCTTTTGACTGCTTTTTAGAGTTTTGCTATGCACAGTGATATATATGATATGTCCTGCACCTTATTCGATGAGGAAAGAGCCGGGATCCCTTCACCGGGAGTGACCTCTTTAGCAAAACTAATGAAAGCCTCAAAAACACTCCATTTCAAAACTTCACTTGATTCTACGACGATATCAAGTTCATTATGCTCAGGGTTTTCTGAAAAACCTGCGTAGCCCTCCGTCATTTCAGATAGATATTATTTAGTATTCGTGCTATGTTTGTTGACTTAGTCAAGGCGTAGTGTACGGTAGCTAAGTAGTGTTTATCTGCTAAAACATGAGATGTGATTGGATTAGGGTATTCGCACGGCCTTGTTGACTCAGTCAAGGGTAGTACGGGTGGGTTTAATTCAATCGAGAAATGTACGGGTTGAACTTGACTTGCGATTTATAGTTTGTTGACTTAGTCAAGGTCATAGATCGCTAGGGGAAAAATATTATCGGGAATTTCAAGTGTTGAAATTTGCAATGAGATTGCATACCATCTATGAGATAGTTGGATCCCGATACCCACTGCGAGTAAGAGTTACTCCTGGGAGAGTTTTACACAGGACAATTAGTCGATCAAGTAGGTGTCTAGAAAAGTGTTAACGGGGTTACGCCTCTGGGAAAACGAGGTTTACTTTAATTAGGTCCGTGCGAAAGCACGGGGAACCTCCCTCAAAGTACCGACACTGATCTGGCTGAAAGATTGATGAAATTGTAGGGTGTAATTAATCCCGGCTAATCTTACCTTTTAGGGTTTGAAGGTAGATTTGATAAAAACAGTGGGAGACATCCTGATTAGATAAGATAATAACCAATCTAATCTTGCAAGAGCATACGCTAAAGTGTTTTCTTCTCTCTCTCTCCAGGTAGCGACCATGTCAGGCCATAATCAAGATAATAATATGGATGTATTGACTGAACCCGCTTATTATACTGAGCAAGGGAACGTTGGACCTGTAAGTCCATGCTACCTCTCCCGGTACTTTCGGGAATGCGGAATTTGGTAAAAAACGATTTTCTTAAAGATGGTAACATGGACCTAAAACTCGGATCTTGGTTAAACATCTATCTAACAACCTAACTATGAGTTTCTAGCTACTCGGTTAGGGGGTTATACCTTGCTTGTCTTGAACTCCTTCGTCTTCAAGCTCCGATGGTGGTCCGATTGGCTTCTTCTCGTCGTGTCCGTACGCCGAAGATAGATCCACCTGAAAGCTCCAACCTTTAGCTCCTTCTTCGTTCTTTGAAGAAACTAGTTCACATGGTTTGCTAAAACTAGTGAACTAGAATGAGTAGAGAATACTTTGTGTGGGATTTTATCTATGGTTCTTGATTCTCAACTCATGAGACAAGAGAACCATAGATTAAAGAGAGGGAGCAAGAGCAAAAGGGTGAGAGCAAAAGGAGAGCTCAAGAACAAGAGAGAGAATGAGCAAGAAAGAATGAGGCTCTCTTTTTGTCTTTCACCCTCTCATAATCCATAGCAATCATAACTCATCATACTAACAAAAGTCTTATGTGATGGTTGAAGCAACCATAAACATATCATTTCATGCACTCATTTTACACAAATGAGCAAGCAAACAAAAGTCTTTGCCATGAAATGATGGCTATGGTTATCATGATGGTCAACTAGTCAAGCCTAGTCAACCGGTCAACAAAGTCAACAAGTCAACAAAAGTCAACAAGTCAACAAAAGTCAACAAAAGTCAATAAGTCAACAACCATATCACCATAATACTTAATTAATATAATAGTTAATCACATATCATATTCTCATTAGGGTTGAACAAAAAGTCAAATAGTCAACGGTCAACTGTCAACAACCCTAATGAGAATCTGCTGCCTCTGTCTCCCTGTCAACTGTGCATACGCACCCGCATCCGCGTTCCGAGGAACATGAATGCACACTGGATAAATCCAATCCCAAAAGGTACACTAGGATCTGGCTTAAACCAAAGCCCGCTAGTGTAAACTGTCCGGACACTGTACGTGCACAAGTGCACGGATGTGACCGAACCCTGTCGCAAAACCATGCGACTTGTCGCAATACCATGCGACCTCTACTCTTTTGCCTAAAGGCGAAAAGCTTTCTGTGTGGGACTCTAAAGACTCGACACTACGCTGGCAGTGGGTTTAACCACAGACCGCAAGCGGCACTAGCTGTGCGTAACGGTCCCCAGGTAATGCCGACAAGAAGACCGACGAGGCGAAACCCATCTGAACTCCTACTGAGCCTGAGTGTGACATTCTCCGTACAGTCCGGTCTGTTCGTCTGATACATCGCATGGCGGGCCTAGGGGCGGTAAACGTCAGTCCCCCAATAGCGGTACAAGTCGTGCCGGAGCGAAGCCCAAAACACCCTGAGATAACACTGGAAACCTACCAGTATATCTCGTTTGCCCTGGCCAGGGCTACTCGTGTAATGGCTCTCCTAGACACAGCGCGATGTCAACCCCCAATACCGGGAGAGACGAATCCTGTCTAACCGTCACTGCCTCCAAGTGCTTCGGGACTGCACCCAACCACTACCTGTTTGCACGACTCCTTTGAGCCGTGGTAGGGTAGTGATCAAAGTACAGTGGGAACACACTCGAGGCGGAGTGACAGTGTCAAGTCAGCGGACTAAGCTGTACTCATGTCACTTGGGAACTGATAACTGACGATAGGTATAATACCAACTAGTCAGTTCCCGACGAGTCCTGTCCAGTGTACCCGTAACCTAACGAGCACCCGCATACTATCTCAAGTACGACGTACTGACGGCTGTGGGACAGACCGTCTCCCACACTGGGATGAGAAGCGCATGCGCTGGTCTACTCCGGAGTATCGATGCCCTGTCTCGATAGTCCTGCGACCAGGGACCTGCATAAGGATGTGCTTATAGATTACCCAGCCCCACTAGTGTGACGGCCATCACACCGCTGGTAATCAAGCAAAGATCCTAAGGGCTCTACTAATGTGTATAGGCGATATACTAAAATAAACACATGTACACATTGAAGTAGAAACAAACCAAGTAGCATACTACTATTTTGAGCAAGATTGTATATACAAGGTGAATATCCCAAGCTTCCATTAAGTAATATACAAGCTAGTATGATACAGTAATGGCCTCTAGGGCATATACACTAACAATCTCCCACTTGCACTAAGGCCATGTACTGGCGTATCGAAGACCTATCATCTCGATCAGCCGCTCGAACTGAGTCTGGGGTAAGGCCTTGGTGAATGGATCTGCAGTGTTATCTTCTGAATTTACTCTCTTTACCTCGATCTCCTGGAGATCAATGATCTCCCTGATCAGGTGGAACCGCCTCAAAATGTGCCTGGACTTCTGATGGGACCTTGGTTCCTTCGCTAAAGCTATAGCGCCGTTGTTGTCATAATACAGCGGTATTCGATCAACACTGGTAGGAACCACCTGAAGTTCCGTGAGGAACTTCTTCATCCAGACAGCTTCCTTTGCGGTATCGCAAGCAGCTATGTACTCCGCTTCCATGGTTGAGTCAGCAACGGTTTCCTGCTTGGAACTCTTCCAGCAAACCGCCCCTCCATTGAGGGTAAAGACATAACCCGACATGGACTTGGAGTCATCCTTGTCACTCTGGAAGCTGGAGTCAGCAAAGGCCTCAATCTGGAGGTCTTTTCCGCCATACACCAAGAACATCTCCTTAGTCCTTCTCAGGTACTTGAGAATGTTCTTTACTGCTATCCAGTGTTTCTCCCCTGGGTTTGACTGATACCGGCTTACAACGCTCAATGCGTATGCTATATCTGGTCTGGTACATAACATCGCATACATGATAGAGCCTACCGCAGATGCGTAGGGTATCGATGACATGCGAGCCCTTTCCAAATCAGTATTGGGAGACATCTCTTTGGAGAGGGTGATTCCGTGACAAGCCGGTAGATTACCGCGCTTGGAATCTTCCATACTGAATCGTTTCAGTATGGTGTCAATGTACCTTGACTGTGAAAGTCCCAACATCCTCTTAGATCTATCACGATAGATCTGGATCCCCAGAATGTAGTTGGCATCACCCAGGTCCTTCATGGAGAACCTCTGTGACAAGAATCCTTTGACTGACTGTAGCATAGGAATATCATTTCCTATTAGGAGAATGTCATCGACGTACAAGACGAGGAATACCACATTTCTCCCTACAATCTTACTGTAAATGCATGGTTCATCTGGGTTTTTGACAAAGTCGAATTCTTTGACAGTATCATCAAAGCAGATGTTCCAACTCCGCGATGCCTGCTTAAGTCCATAGATGGACTTGAGCAACTTGCACACTTTACCGCTGCTCCCACTCTGAATGAATCCCTCTGGCTGATCCATATAGACGCACTCTTCCAAATTTCCATTTAGGAAAGCCGTCTTTACGTCCATCTGCCAGATCTCATAATCGTGGAAAGCAGCAATGGCAAGAAGGATCCGAATGGATTTAAGCATGGCTACCGGAGAAAAGGTCTCGTCATAGTCCAAACCAGGTCTTTGACGAAAGCCCTTTGCAACGAGCCTAGCCTTATAGGTTTCAACCTGCCCATCTACACCAATCTTCTTTCTGAAGATCCATTTGCAGCCTACGGGTTTTACCCCTTCTGGAGCAAAGTCCAAAGTCCAAACTTTGTTGGTGTACATGGACTCCATCTCGGTCCGCATTGCATCTAGCCATTTTACCGAGTCACCGCTCTGAATGGCTTGCTGGAAGCTAGTAGGCTCATCATAATCTATGATGCAATCCTCTCTATCCCCGTCTATGAGAAAACCGTAGTATCTCTCGGGCGGATGAGACTGCCTACTACTCCTGCGGAGCGGCGTAGGAATGTTCGGTTCCCCTGAACCTTCTGGTTCTACTAAGGTTTCAGTAATAGCTTATGGTTCTGGAATTTCTTCCAGTTCTATTGCGCTCCCACTTATCTGATTTTCTAAAAACTCAGTTTCCAAGAAGCGGGCATGACGAGAAACAAGGACTTTTTGCTCCTCTGCGTAATAGAAAAGATACCCCTTGGAGTTCTTAGGGTATCCCACAAACTTGCACTGTACAGAGCGTGCCTCGAGCTTGTCCGCATGCTGCTTTTTAACAAAAGCCGGACATCCCCATGTCTTAAAGGATTTAAGACAGGGTTTCTTCCCACTCCACATCTGATATGGTGTGGTAGGCACTGTTTTAGTAGGAACTTGGTTCAAGAGATGTGCAGCTGTTTCCAGTGCATAACCCCAGAAAGATCGCGGTAACTCAGCCTTACTCATCATGGAACGAACCATATCTAATAGGGTTCGATTCCTTCTTTCCGATACACCGTTGTGTTGTGGTGTGTATGGAGGAGTACGCTGAGAGAGAATTCCATTCTCTTTTAAGTAGTCCAGAAACTCGGCACTCAAGTATTCACCACCTCGATCCGATCTTAGGATCTTGATACTTTTGCCTGTTTGTTTTTCTACTTCATTCTTATATTCTCGAAATTTCTCAAAGGCCTCGGATTTGTGCTTCATTAAGAAGACATGTCCAAACCTAGAGAAATCATCTGTGAAAGTAATGAAGTATGAATAACCGCTTCGCGCATGTGTAGACATTGGACCACACACGTCACTGTGTATAAGTCCCAAGAGCTCGCTCGCTCTTACTCCGTGTCCAGTGAACGGAGTCTTTGTCATCTTTCCCATGAGACAAGATTCACAAGTGGCATAAGACTGGTACTCGAACGGATCCAAGTATCCTTCTTTATGTAACTTAGTCAACCGTGTCTCATTGATGTGACCCAGTCTACAATACCATAAGAAAGCCTGATTTAATTCTGGAGACTTTCTTTTAAGTGTGTTCTGGACACTGAATATCTGAGCTTGATTCAATACGTATATACCATTATTTAATGTACCTGACCCAATCAGTGCTTGATTTAGGTGGATGTTTACTACATCGCTTACAAAAGCAAAATCATATCCTTCCTTAGAAAGTAAGGATACAGATATGATGTTACAAGTCGCACCTGGTACATACAAACAGTCACGCAGAATCAATATCTGCCCAGTTGTCAGTCCTAGGTGATATTCCCCTACGGATACAACATCCATGCTCATTCCGTTAGCAACCCTGAGAGTCATATCACCTTTCCTGATAACCCCACGGTTTCTCAGACCCTGTAACGAATTACAGATATAAGATCCTGATCCGGTATCCAATACCCAGGAAGTAGGGTTAACTGACAAACAGTTCTCAATTACAAACACACTCGAAGCCGAAGCCACAACTTGCTTCGAATTCTGGCTACTGGCTTTACAAGCCCTGCAATCTTTCTGCCATAGTTCATTCCCGTTACAATAGGAACGTCCCTCTTTTACTATATCCAGTCCTGAAACTTTTTCCCTTGTTTTTCCTTTTTCTTCCCTGGTTTCTTTCAGGGTATAAGCAGAGGGCAGGGACTGTAGAATTAGGTCAGTACTTGACCCATTCTCCAACGTGGTCTCCAGGTCCGTGAGCTCAATATAGCTGGTCTCTGTAAGGACGTTGCCCCTTACAGATGACCCTACTGCCAACCTCGCTTGAAGCAATTCGTTCGAGGTCTCATATCTTGCGATACGAGATTGCTCTCCATATAAAACTTTGTTATGGAGGAAGATGGAAACTGAGTCCATCTTCTCGTGCTGCCTCTGGTTTGTACCATCAACTGAGGCTAACACGAGGCACTTGGCTTTCGCACAATCCCTTTCCGATGTCCTGTGGATGTGAACATCCGTGACAGGGGAAACTGGACCTGAGACAACAGGGTTTTGATTAGTTAAGAGGTGTCCCAGCTTGTCATGGGCAATGGACATCTGGACAGACCTTTGCCAGTCATAACAGTCAGGTTCAGTCATATTTTTATCTAGATGTAACCTAGGCGTGGTCACAGGGTCGCTGCAATTAAGAGAGAGAAGAAGAAACACTCAGCATGATGCTCTTGCAAGTTTAGAGTGGTTTTTAGTTTGTCTAAACAGGATGGCTCCCACTGTTTCTCGAATCCCTCCTCAAACCACAAAGGAAGAATTAGTCGGGATCAATCCCACTGCACAATACTTGCTTAACCGTTCAGCCAGGTCGGTGTCGGTACTTCGAGGGAGGTTTTCCAACGCTTTCGCGAAGTTCCTTAATTAAAGAACCTCTTTTCCCTGGGGGCGTAGCCCCGCTAACACCTTTCTAGGCACCTACTAGGTTTATAGCATTGATCGATTAGTGAGAAATTTCCCGAGGAGTATCATATACTCACAGTAGGATCGGGATCCAAATATCATTGCGTGACAAAACTGAAGGAATCCTACCAGAATCATCACACTCCAAATGGTATGCAGTGCTAGCAAGTTTCAGTTCTTTTGAAACTCCCGATGTGGATTTTTGCCCCATGCTCTTATGACCTTGACTAAGGCCAACAAATCATAAGTCACATGTCAAGTTCTACCCGTCGTTGTCCAGGTTAATTTGAATCCATCCGTATATACCCTTGACTAAGGCCAACAAAGTAATACGACTGTCCCAAACCAACGCATCTATCTATGCAACATATGAATATCCACCAGCTACCAATCACTGTGCCTTGACTAAGGCCAACAAACACAGCTTGAATACTGTTGAATATTCATATGAAACGACGGAGGGCTACGAATGGTTTTGGCGAAACCGTGAACGTAGTGAACTTGATTTAGTCGATGGAACGAGATAGCTTTTAAATGGAGTGGCTCAAACTCCGCATTTTAAAAGTTTGTTTTTGAAAAGAACCGAGTGGTTTTTCGAAAATGTTCCAACGACTTATACTTGGTTTATTTTCTTGCATTAGTTCTTTTAATGCATGTTTTGCTTGCATTAGTTCTTTTAATGCGTGATATTCTTGCATTAGTTCTTTTAATGCGTCCCATCATTTAATCCTACCATTGCAGAAAACAACCAAAATATGACGTACGCTTATGCCATTCGCATTCGCCACGGGGCCCCGTCATTACCCGTTAGGTTACTTAACTAACGACAGAGCGGGGGCTGGGCTAGCGCGTCTGTAAAACATAAGCAACGCCTAAATAATATCATATATAGATATACTGCAATGATAAACATTTCAGATCATAGATGAATACATTGGATATACTAGGAATCTGTAATTTGTACGAGCCTGTAACAAAAGACAGATTACACGGTCGCGGCGAATAGCCAAATACCCCACCCAAGACCCCTACGGGTGCGGCAAACTACCCACCAAGTACCCGAAGCGTAGTAACCTCCCTCATCTCCATGAGTAGGCCACCCGACACTTCGGCATACCCGGTAGTTTGTGCACCCCCTCCATGGGTCTATCCTAGGAGAAAAAACAGTAAAAAGAAATTATACAATGACGGCAACAACCCCGACCCGGTTGTGCGGCCATACAAATAATTATTACATCAATTTACAAATTTACATGAATTGAAAGAAAAGAAAACTCTCGTCTCACAACCCCCGGCTATTCACCCGCGACAATCCAACATATTCATAACCACATTCCAGCAACAATACAGATCACAGATTTGTATAACCCCCACTAATCGACATATAGCGATTAGTAGACGTTCAATACAAATATCACATTACAGAAAACCCGTTAGCTTAAGTCTTTTAGAAGTTCGATCAAAAATACGGATTTTCGGGACCCCAAAGTAAAATTTTCGTTCTGGAAAATCTGGGTTGAAAATATATATACCAAAAATCCCAAAATACCCCCACTAGTAAACTGCAAAAGAGAAAACCCCTGACCGAGTCAACTCGGCCGCGTTTCCGCGGCGGGAGCGTGCTCCCGCCGCGGAAGCGCGGCGCTTTGATCGAGTCAGGGGCCCAAAATTTTGCAGTTTCTTTAAAAAAACCTGAGTCGATTTTAGGTGTATTTCAAAAAGGTTTTCCAGCACTTTTAAAATCGACAGAAAGTTTAAAATTCCGGGGTTCGTTTCGGGACTTTTTCGTTGATCGATCTTCTAGTTACTTGCTAACATGTTAGATAGAGTTTAACTAGGCTCTGATACCACTGTAAGTCCATGCTACCTCTCCCGGTACTTTTGGGAATGCGGAATTTGGTAAAAAACGATTTTCTTAAAGATGGTAACATGGACCTAAAACTCGGATCTTGGTTAAACATCTATCTAACAACCTAACTATGAGTTTCTAGCTACTCGGTTAGGGGGTTATACCTTGCTTGTCTTGAACTCCTTCGTCTTCAAGCTCCGATGGTGGTCCGATTGGCTTCTTCTCGTCGTGTCCGTACGCCGAAGATAGATCCACCTGAAAGCTCCAACCTTTAGCTCCTTCTTCGTTCTTTGAAGAAACTAGTTCACTTGGTTTGCTAAACCTAGTGAACTAGAATGAGTAGAGAATACTTGGTGTGGGATTTTATCTATGGTTCTTGATTCTCAACTCATGAGACAAGAGAACCATAGATTAAAGAGAGGGAGCAAGAGCAAAAGGGTGAGAGCAAAAGGAGAGCTCAAGAACAAGAGAGAGAATGAGCAAGAAAGAATGAGGCTCTCTTTTTGTCTTTCACCCTCTCATAATCCATAGCAATCATAACTCATCATACTAACAAAAGTCTTATGTGATGGTTGAAGCAACCATAACCATATCATTTCATGCACTCATTTTACACAAATGAGCAAGCAAACAAAAGTCTTTGCCATGAAATGATGGCTATGGTTATCATGATGGTCAACTAGTCAAGCCTAGTCAACCGGTCAACAAAGTCAACAAGTCAACAAAAGTCAACAAAGTCAACAAGTCAACAAAAGTCAACAAGTCAACAAAGTCAACAACCATATCACCATAATACTTAATTAATATAATAGTTAATCACATATCATATTCTCATTAGGGTTGAACAAAAAGTCAAATAGTCAACGGTCAACTGTCAACAACCCTAATGAGAATCTGCTGCCTCTGTCTCCTTGTCAACTGTGCATACGCACCCGCATCCGCGTTCCGAGGAACACGAATGCACACTGGATAAATCCAATCCCAAAAGGTACATTAGGATCTGGCTTAAACCAAAGCCCGCTAGTGTAAACTGTCCGGACACTGTACGTGCACAAGTGCACGGATGTGACCGAACCCTGTCGCAAAACCATGCGACCTGTCGCAATACCATGCGACCTCTACTCTTTTGCCTAAAGGCGAAAAGCTTTCTGTGTGGGACTCTAAAGACTCGACACTACGCTGGCAGTAGGTTTAACCACAGACCGCAAGCGGCACTAGCTGTGCGTAACGGTCCCCAGGTAATGCCGACAAGAAGACCGACGAGGCAAAACCCATCTGAACTCCTACTGAGCCTGAGTGTGACATTCTCCGTACAGTCCGGTCTGTTCGTCTGATACATCGCATGGCGGGCCTAGGGGGCGGTAAACTTCAGTCCCCCAATAGCGGTACAAGTCGTGCCGGAGCGAAGCCCAAAACACCCTGAGATAACACTGGAAACCTACCAGTATATCTCGTTTTCCCTGGCCAGGGACTACTCGTGTAATGGCTCTCCTAGACACAGCGCGATGTCAACCCCCAATACCGGGAGAGACGAATCCTGTCTAACCGTCACTGCCTCCAAGTGCTTCGGGACTGCACCCAACCACTACCTGTTTGGACGACTCCTTTGAGCCGTGGTAGGGTAGTGATCAAAGTACAGTGGGACCACACTCGAGGCGGAGTGACAGTGTCAAGTCAGCGGACTAAGCTGTACTCATGTCACCTGGGAACTGATAACTGACGATAGGTATAATACCAACTAGTCAGTTCCCGACGAGTCCTGTCCAGTGTACCCGTAACCTAACGAGCACCCGCATACTATCTCAAGTACGACGTACTGACGGCTGTGGGACAGACCGTCTCCCACACTGGGATGAGAAGCGCATGCGCTGGTCTACTCCGGAGTATCGATGCCCTGTCTCGATAGTCCTGCGACCAGGGACCTGCATAAGGATGTGCTTATAGATTACCCAGCCCCACTAGTGTGACGGCCATCACACCGCTGGTAATCAAGCAAAGATCCTAAGGGCTCTACTAATGTGTATAGGCGATATACTAAAATAAACACATGTACACATTGAAGTAGAAACAAACCAAGTAGCATACTACTATTTTGAGCAAGATTGTATATACAAGGTGAATATCCCAAGCTTCCATTAAGTAATATACAAGCTAGTATGATACAGTAATGGCCTCTGGGGCATATACACTAACAGGACCCGTTCTTTCTTATAAGAGTTATAAGACTGAACAGGGAATAGAAGAATATCTAGATTCTCAAACCGCCCAAAAGAACATGCATGTTGATGCATCTTCTTCAGGTGTGTTAGTTATTGAGAACTGTTTCTTAGTTCACCCTACGTCCTGGGTATTAGATACCGGATCAGGATCCCACATATGTAAATTGTTACATGGGCTACGTAAAGGTAGAGAACTGGGAAAAGGTGATCATTCCGTTCAAGTAGGGAACGGTGCAAATATTGCAGCCAAAGCAGTTGGCGAATATCACCTTGTATTGCCAAGTCGTAATACACTGATTCTAAATGAGTGCTATTATATACCGAACATGATGTGCAACATTATATCAGTTTCTTTATTAAGTAAAGAAGGATACAATTTTGTAGTAAAGGATAATGTTATGAACATATTCCTAGATCAAAAGTTGATTGCATCAGGCTCGTTACATAATGGCATATTCATTCTAAATCAGAATACAGTCCTCAATATACAAAACACACACAAGAGGAAAAGTTCAGAAATGAACGAATTCTTCTTGTGGCATTGTAGACTTGGCCATATCAATGAGACACGGCTAGCTAAGTTACATAAAAATGGATATTTGAATTCATTCGAATTTTCATCTTATGATACTTGCCATTCATGTCTCAAAGGAAAAATGACCAAAGCTCCGTTTAGTGGACACGGAGAAAGAGTTACGGAACTCTTAGGACTGGTACATAGTGATGTATGCGGTCCCATGTCTACGCATGCCAGGAACGGTTCTTCCTACTTCATTACATTCACTGACGATCTCTCAAGATACGGGCATGTGTTCCTGTTGAAACACAAGTCTGAAGCTTTTGAGAAATTCAGAGAATATAAGCACGAAGTAGAAAAACAAACGGGCAAAAGTATTAAGATCTTTCTATCTGATCGACGAGGAGAATACTTAAGCAGAGAGTTCCTAGATTATCTAAAAGAGAATGGGATTCTCTCTCAGCTTACTCCTCCTTATACACCACAGCACAACGGTGTATCGGAATGAAGGAATCGGACCCTATTAGATATGGTGCGATCTATGATGAGCGATGCTGAGTTACCTATTTCCTTTTGGGGGTATGCGCTTGAGACAGCCATATACATATTGAATCTAGTTCCGTCTAAATCTGTACCTACCACACCATATGAGATATGGAGTGGGAAGAGACCATATTTTAAACGAGTTAAGATATGGGGTTGTCCGGCCTATGTCAAAAGACAAAATCCGGACAAACTCGAGGCACGTTCAGTTCTTTGCAAATTTGTGGGATATCCAAAGAATTCTCAAGGATATTTTTTCTACCACGCTGAGGAACAAAAGGTGTTTGTTGCTCAACATGCCACCTTTTTAGAAAAGGAATTTCTTGCAAAAGAAATTAGTGGCAAACAGGTAGAGCTGGAAGAGATTCCAGAAACACAAATTGCAACTGAAGATTTAGTAGAACCAGAAGATTCAGTAATACCCGACGAACCCCAGCCTCTCCGCCGATCTAGTAGGGTTTCTCGTCCACCTGAGAGATACTACGGTTTTCTCATTGATGGTGGAAGCGAGGATTGCATCATGGAAGATGATGACCCAACTAGTTTCGAGCAGGCCATCACGAGTGGTGACTCTGTGAAATGGCTGGATGCAATGCGATCTGAGATGGAATCCATGTACACCAATAAAGTATGGATTTTGGAAAATACTCCTGAAGGGGTAAAACCCATTGGGAGCAAGTGGATTTTTAAAAAGAAATTTGGTGTAGATGGAAAAGTTCAGACTTTCAAAGCTAGACTTGTAGCAGAAGGATTTCGTCAACGACCAGGTGTGGATTATGACGAAACCTTTTCTCCAGTGGCTATGCTTAAGTTCATCCGGATCTTACTTGCCATTGCTGCATACCATGACTATGAAATCTGGCAAATGGATGTTAAGACCGCCTTTCTAAACGGTGATTTAGAAGAGTGTGTGTATATGACTCAGCCAGAGGGCTTCGTAGATAGTGGGAGCAGCGGAAAGGTGTGAAAACTGCTTAAATCCATTTATGGGTTAAAGCAAGCATCGCGGAGTTGGAACATCTGTTTTGATGTTGTAGTCAAAGAGTTTGACTTCATCAAAAACATAGATGAACCTTGTATTTATAAGAAGGTAGCAGAGAGTAAGGTTGTCTTCCTCGTATTGTACGTGGATGGCATACTCTTGATAGGAAATGATATTCCTAAGCTGCAATCAGTCAAGCTCTTCTTATCACAAAGATTCTCAATGAAAGATCTAAGTGATGCCTCATGCATATTGGGGATAAGGATCTATAGAGATAGATCCAAACGGATACTGGGATTGTCCCAATCCAGGTACATTGACACCATACTAAATAGGTTTAGTATGGAAGAATCCAAGCGTGGGAACCAACCCATGATCTCTGGACTCACTCTCTCCAAAGAGATGTCTCCCAAGACTGATTTGGAGAGAGCTCGTATGCAAGGGATACCCTATGCTTCGGCAGTAGGCTTTATCATGTATGCGATGCTATGTACCCGACCCGATGTAGCATACTCACTAAGTGTAGTGAGTCGGTATCAAGCAGATCCTGGAGAGAGTCACTGGACAGCTGTGAAGAACATTCTCAAGTTCTTGTGAAGGACTAGAGACATGTTCTTGGTGTATGGTAACGGAGAACTCCGGGTGGAGTCCTTTACCGATTCCAGCTTCCAAAGTGATAAGGACGACTCTAAGTCGCACTCGGATTTTGTCTTTACCCTCAATGGAGGGGCGGTATGTTGGAAGAGTTCCAAACAGGATACCGTTGCAGACTCGACGATGGAGGCTGAATACATTGCTGCCAACGATGCTGCCAAAGAGGCTGTCTGGATGAAGAAGTTCATCTCTGAACTTGGTGTGGTTCCATCCATTGAACATCCAATACCTTTGTATTCCGATAACAATGGAGCTGTAGCTTTGGCCAAGGAACCCAGATCACATCAGAAATCCAGACATATTCTGAGGCGGTATCACCTGATCAGGGAGATAGTTGATCGCCGGGAGATCGAGGTCAGGAGAGTAGATACGAAGGACAACACTGCGGATCCACTCACGAAGGCCATTCCCCAGATACAGTTTGAGAGATTATTCGGGATGCTAGGTATGAGATACTACAGCAGCTGGCCTTAGTGCAAGTGGGAGATTGTTAGTTATGTATATGCCCTAGAGGCCATTGTTGTACATATGATGTATATTATGATGGATGCTTGGATATATACGGAGAGGACTTTCTTGCTCATCATGATATTATGCCATTTGGTTTCACTTTATCTTAACATGTTGACTTGTATTGGTTTACTGTCTTTCTCTCACATGTTGATAAAGCCCTTAGGATCTGTACTCGACTACTGGGATTATGATGAGATCATACTAGTGGGGCCACGGTAGTCGATGAGTACATCCTATAAATGTTCCTAGTCGAGGGTATATCGAGACAGGGCATCGATACACCAGAGTAGACTAGAGTATACGCATCTTGACCCATATGATGGGCGATAGATGATCCCATATCCATCGGTGTTTGATATCAAGGATGGTGTACGGGTGCTCAGTGGAGATTGGGTACACTGGACGGACTCGCCGAGAACTCCCAGATGGTGATATACCACACGTCAGATGGCAGTTCTCCGGTGACACTGGTACAGGGTAGTCTGTAGACCCGAGATCGTCATAGAGTCTTGTGTAATTCCCACTGTGCTTTGATTTCCACCTTACCACGTCCACGAGGGCGTGCAAAACGGTGGCTTTTGGGTATAGTCCCGAATCACATAGAGGCAATGAGCGATAGGAGGGGATTCGTCTCTCCTGGTATATGGAGTTGATGTTGTGCTGTGTTCGATTGGTTATAACTGGAAGTCCCTGGCCAGGGATGATATAGAGATATACTGGTAAGTGTTACCAGTAGTATCTCGACCTGTTATGAGCCTCACATCGACATGACTTATCGGTTACTGGGGTCTGACGTATACCACCCCTAGACTTGATATGCGACATATCAGATGAACAGACCGGACTGTACGGGAGTGTTACTGATTGGATTCACAGGAGAACGGACAGGCTAGCTTGTTGATCTTCTGATCGCTCAATACCTGGGTGGCTGTTACGTTTAGCTGACCGCTTGCAGCTTGTGGGTGTTTGATATGATCATCACCTGCTACCGGCGTATTGACGATTCTTTAGAGTCCTACACAGAGGTTTCTTGGCTCAGGCGAAACGGAGTAGAGGCACATATGTGATATGTGCAGGACCGAGAATAATGCGATATGAGATACCGTATTATATTCTCGCGATATTTAGATATGAACCGGGTCATCGGATCAAGTGTTGATTTGATGAATCGGTACATGATATATTAGTCGGTAATATTCGATATAGCCGGATCGTCGGATCAAGTGTTGATTCGATAATTTAATGTATAATAATATATATGATATATTGTATTACATTATCTAATATTGGCTCGCTTTATTATTTCATTTTCTCACTGGATGATACATTGATATATATGCGATATATGTTAATTGTATTATTTTCTTTTGTTGCAAATATATAATATATATGTGATATATATTATTGTGACATGATATGATTTATTATTAAACATGTTTAAGGATGATTAAATGGGATTAGGGTTTGATTAGGGTTAGCTTCTTCTTGTTCATTCTAGAAGCTTTGCTTTTGTCTTGGTTAAGATATTATGGTTGATATTTTTCCATGACTCATAACTTAACCTAACCTAACCAAACCCTAACTCTAGTTTATTCACTACAAATTCTTAGCCTATCATCCTTGACCATGTATCTATAATCAATCATATACTTTTCTTTTCTATTCATCACAAAAGGAATTATCTTTTCATTATCATCTTCTTCTCTCTTGATTTTAAGCTCACTAGTAATTCCATTTATGATGATAAATTGTGAGAAAGTGAAATAAAAAGAAAGCATAAATACTACTCCATCATCCTCATCTAATCTAGCCCATTAGATTAGGGTGTTCATCTCTTTAGAGTGAGAAAGCTTGAGTTATAGCAACTTCGACGTAGATCATCGGAGAATCGGAACACTTCAAGCTAGCATGGATCGTTCGAGTCGTGGAGCCTCTCTTGTGTCCGGGAGATCGTGGATCGCGGCGAAGGGACTTCTACTCGGAGCTTGTGAAGCGAAGGAGCGGACTACAAAGGTTGTAATCCCTCACACTTAGCTTTAAAGATATCATCTTGCATGCTAAACCCTAATAATCTAGCAAAGATCCCGTCTTTGGGTTGTTCGACACAT
Organism: Agapanthus africanus; assembly: GCA_030015575.1. Lineage (NCBI taxonomy): Eukaryota > Viridiplantae > Streptophyta > Magnoliopsida > Asparagales > Amaryllidaceae > Agapanthus > Agapanthus africanus. The sequence goes on from CM057350.1 coordinate 387,342,305, forward strand.
GTAAAATTTTATTCGGGCATGTTTGATGCTTTATGAACCTTCACTAGTGTGCCTAGGAACCCTACACTGCCATCTGACGTGTGGTATATCACCATCTGGGAGTTCTCGGCGAGTCCGTCCAGTGTACCCAGTCACCACTGAGCACCCGTACACCATCCTTGATGTCAAACACCGATGGATATGGGATCATCCATTGCCCATCATATGGGTCAAGATGCGTATAAGCTAGTCTATTCTCGTGTATCGATGCCCTGTCTCGATATACCCTCGACTAGGAACATTTATAGGATGTACTCATTGACTACCGTGGCCCCACTAGTAGGATCTCATCATAATCCCAGTAGTCGAGTACAGATCCTAAGGGCTTTATTAACATGTGAGAGAAAGACAGTAAACCAATACAAGTCAACATGTTAAGATAAAGTGAAACCAAATAGCATACTATCATAACGAGCAAGAAAGTCCTCTCTGTATATATCCAAGCATCCATCGTAATATACATCATATGTACAACAATGGCCTCTGGGGCATATACATAACTAACAATCTCCCACTTGCACTAAGGCCAGCTGCTGTAGTATCTCATACCTAGCATCCCGAATAATCTCTCAAACTGTATCTGGGGAATGGCCTTCGTGAGTGGATCCTGTTGGAGATAGTGCCCTCAGAGTCAATTATTGGATCACAGGCACGTGATTGCAATGATTGAGGGAGGACCTGTCCCAGTAGGACAGTCGATAGTATGCTATCTGGTTTATCTTTATCATCGTGTACTGCTTTAAGTGACCTGACATGTCGCTATTACACGTTGATAGAGCCCTTAGGATTCTTGCTTGACCACCAGCAGTATGAGGGCGATCATATAAGTGGGAGCTGGGGTCTATAAGCACATCCTTAAAAGGTCCCTAGTCGTGGGAGTTTCGAGACAGGGCATCGATACTCCAGAGTAGACTAGTGTATACAGTCGAGACCCCGACGAGGGGCGGTGGTCGGTCTCACAAGCCACTGGTGTCAGTTGGTTCACCTAAGATATATACAGGTGCTTATTGGGTTATGAGTACACCGGACAGGACTCGCCGGGAACATGCTAGTTGGTCATATACCTGACGTCGGATAGCAGTTCCCTGGTGACATGTGTACAGGTTAGTTCATCGACCTGGGGATCGTCATTTGTCTCGTGTGAGTTCCCACTGTACTTTGATTACTACCTTACCACGCTCAAAGGAGACGTGTAAACAGGTTTTAGTTGGGTACAGTCCCGAGCCACATGGAGGCAGTGAGCAGATCTTCGGGGGTTCGTCTCTCCCGGTATTGGGGGTGAGGTCGCGCTGTGTCTAGGAGAGCCATTACACAAAGCCCTCGGCCGAGGCAGGAGATTTACTGGTAGGTATTCCAGCAGTATCTCAGGGTGTTCTGGGCTACACTCCGACACGACTTGTACCGCTTTTGGGGGTCTGACTTTTACCAACCCCTAGGCCCGCCATGCGATGCTCATAGACGAACGGACCGGACTGTACGGATATTGTCACTGACAGGCTCAGTAGGGTGTCAGGATGAGTTCGCTCATCGACGTCCCTTTTGGTCAATACCTGGTAGCCCGTTACGTATTGGCTTATACCTCTGACGTGCTAGTGGTTAAATCCACAACCAAGGTGTTGACGAGTCTTTAGAGTTCCCCACATTCAGTTACTCAAGCTTTCGGGCGAAACGCTGTAGAGGCCGTATGGAGATATGGCAGGGTTCGATCAGATACGTGCGGTATTGCACGGATCAGGATCGAACAGATATTACTAGCCGGCTTTGGTTTAAGCCGGATCCTAGTATAGTACAGTGTAGATTTTGTCTCATTGCATTTGTATTTCGGTCGGAATACAAATGCGGGTGTGTATGCACAGTATCGGGGTTTTCCTGTAATTTATTACGGGACCAGTTTTCTGGAGTTGCCAGTTTGCTTTCCGTTTCGGCCAATTTCCTTTGTATCGTTCATTGGCCGAAGATTGGTGGAGAAGGGCTTATTTGCATTTGTGCAAATAAGTATTTGTGGAGGGGGTCTTTGCATATTTCTTTGTATCATGATGATGATGCATCCCTTGACCATTTGACTTCTTCATCCATCATGGCTTGACTTTTATATGATATGGTTGTTAATGATGGCATGACTTTTGGGAGTGATGATTGTTGTTTGAGTGTTGGACTTTCCTAGCTATCATTTCTTTGCATGATAACCATTCCTCTCTCTCTCTCATGGATTATGGTGTGGCCTCTCTCATATTATTGATACACTCTCCATTCTCACTCTCCCTAAGTGCCATGGCCGGCCACTTCTCTTTGGGGCTGTCCAAATATTTTGGTGGGGGATTTTTGCTCTCTCATGCTTGCAAAAATCCCCAAGTTCCTCCACAAAAGTATACATACATCATTCCTCCACCATATGGCAATTCCTACAACCCCAAAATGAGACATATCTCTACACGTATTCTACAGCAAACCTTGGGCACGTCGACTCGCCAGCTTCGTGCCCGAGTTGCCTCGGTATAGAGGTGGGAGCCCGTAAAAGAAGCCGGCGACGTGGTGCCCTTCCGGCGACGAGGTGGAGACCGGAGCTTCCGCGGGAGATCGGGACGACGACGAGAAGACCGGAGGACACGGATCAGTCGGTATATCTCTCTTCCCCATCTTGTAGTTAGCTAGGACTAGTTAATGGTTCGATCCGGGTTTTAGTGCGCGGTGGTGCCGGTTCAAGAAAATTTAAAGTTAACCATCGCTTCCGCATTTGGCCTCGGGATGGAGGCCGGGGCGCCGCCGTGCACTTACAGTGGTATCAGAGTCTCGCCATTAACATAGTCTAGCTTTGTTTAATGTGTTTACATTTCCGATCGACCAAAATTCCAAAATCCGCGTTTTTCATATGCATCAGTTTTCTGTTGAAATTTTCTGGAGTCGAAAATTTTTTCAGGTTGTAGAAAAGTGATGTACTGGAAATTCTAAGAACACTGTAGAAATTCGATACAGTGACTCCACAATGGGAGCGCGGAACCACGGCCAAACCCCCCTTTAGGCCGCAGTTCCGCCGCACTATGTTGAGATCACCGCATCAAATTTCAGCAGTTGCTTTCTGGGTTAAAATTAGGATTTTTGGAATATTAATTTTGGGCCCAGAATTTCTTGATGTGCTACAGTAGTACTTGGGGCCCACTTGTTAAAATTTGATCGATCGGATATTTTAAACACATTAGTTCACAGTATTTACATTATATCTGCGACCGTGAATGTCACTTGATCGGTAAATCCTGTCTAACTGCTATAGCCCGGTTAGACGGATTTGCGAACGTGACTTTCACGTTGATGTTCTGTGATTTTTGCTGTGATGTTGCGGATCAGTCGTGGGGGATAGCCTGGATGCAATGCTAGTACAGTTTTGTTGAATTATGTACATTTGATATTGCGGGGCGAGCGTCCGACATGTGGACTGCCGTCACTGCCTGTTTGTATAATTATTTTGGGGCACGGCCAGGTTGCGGTCGATGTACCCGTTGTATGTATATTTTACTATCTGTACTAGGATTGCCCCGCGGAGGGGTGCATGGATATCCGGGTTCTAGAGGGCAACAAGCCCGCATCTCATGGCATTGAGACGGAGGGGGCTTCACTCTAGAATTGGCGGGCTATTCGCCGCACTCGTAGGGGGTACAGGTTGACCCAGGAGGGGTGCCCAAGTTACCGGATTCCGTGAAGTGCCGGGTGGTCCATTCACGTCGCTGAAGGGGGCTGCCTCGCTTCAGGTTTTGGCGGGTAACTTGCCGCGCCTGTAGGGGTCTAGGATTTCATTGCACAGGCTATCCACACGACCAGAGGAACGTCGGGTTTCAGCGGCTCTGTGAAACCCGGGGATCCCAGATATCTGTATTATTCTGTGATGCTGTACATTTCTGTGATGCTGCATTTTATCACGCCTTGAGCGAATATAATATATTGGTATATATATTAGTAGATGTTGTATATGTTTTGCATCCATGCTAGTCCAGTCCCCGCTCTGTCGTTAGTTAGCTAACCTAACGGGTAATGACGGGACCCAGTGGCGAATGCGGATGGCATATACGTACATCAGTATATTTTCGTTCTTTGTGGTGTGATCAATTGATGGGACTGCGTTGATTCGGATCAATGCAAGTTAAAAACAAACCTATTCTGATGTTGTTGGAACACTTTTCAAAAAGCTGTTATTGCAAGGACGTTCTCTTTTGTTTTGCATCGTGGTATTCGGTTGGAATATCCTGCTCCTCAGTCGACGAGGCAAGGGCCGAGATCCCTTCACCGGGAGTGACCCCTTGGACAAAAAGTTTGCGTCAGGGCAATGACTTCACTATAGCCGATTACTTTTGCTTTGCACCGTGGTATTCAGTTGGAATATCCTGCACCTCATTCTTCGGGGAAAGAGCCGAGATCCCTTCACCGGGAGTGACCTCTTTAGCAAAGGTTTTCGTCACAATATTTTTAAAAGCTATCCGTTCCTTCAACGATATCAAGTTCATTACGTTAAAGGTTTTCGCCAGAAACCATTCGTAGCCCTCCGTCATTTCAGTTAAATATTCGGTAGTATTCAAGCTATGTATTTTGACCTCACGCCAAGGCATAGTGTTTGGTAGCTGCCGGGTATTTATCTGTTGCATAGATAGATGCGTTGGTTTGGGACAGTCGTACTACTATTTTGGCCTACGTCAAGGGTATGTACGGGTGGGTTCAAATTAACCTGGACAATGATGGGTAGAACTTGACATGTGACTTATGATATTTTGACCTCACGCCAAGGTCATAAGAGCATGGGGTAAAAATCACATCGGGAGTTTCTAAAGAAACTGAAACTTGCCAGATATGCGCATACCTTCTGGAGTGTGACACCGTGAGCAGATTCCGTCACGTTATCATGCGATGATAGTTGGATCCCGATTCCCACTGATGAGTTAGTTTACTCCTCAGGTGACCCCGACTAATTCTTCTTTCAGGTTTGGAGGAGAATTTGAGGTACAGTGGGAGGTTTCCAGATTAGATAAATTGGTAACCATTCTGATCTAGGATAGAGTGCACGCTGAGTGTTTCTTTTCTCTCTCTCTTTGGCAGCGACCATTGACCCGACCCTAAGACTATGACTCAGTGACCAAGTTGACCGAACCTTCTTAAACACCGGCTTTTGGATTGTCTGAGTTGCAAACCTCATTGCCACTCCTACTTTTGCCCTTTTCTCCAGGACACCCCGTATTGCTACGAACGTCCACTTCCATTGGACAAAACCATCGTATGGTTAGATACGAACTCAAAAGAATTTATTCGAGGATGGTTTCAGGTTCTGGAGAAAACGGATAGGACTATTCAGTTATCTTTTCCTTTTACCTTCTCTCAGGTTGCGAGTACTCCTTGGTTTAGGAGATAGTACACCTATTACGCAAATTGGATAGTCTTATTCCAAACCATAGGCAGGTGCCGACCGGTAGGGAATGAAGAAAACCAATTAGCCTAACGATGGTGTACAGAAGGTATTAAGTTAAGACAAAGTAAGGGATTAGTAAGAGGGCAAAGTAAATTGCAACTGATATTCACGACCAAACCAAGTATTTCATTACCACTCCCACTTCACCTTTGTATTTCTCCAGGACACTCCGTATCACTACGAAGATCCACAGTTTATTGGATACTCCATTGTATGGTTATATACGAACTCGAAAGGAACTTGTTCCAGTTCGGGGATGGATTCTGGTTCAGGAGAAATAGGAATAAGGTTTATTCAGGTGTCTTTTATCTTCACCTTCTCTCGCATTGCGAGTGTTCCTAGGATTGGGACAGTACACCCATTATGCTTATTGGATAGTCTTCTTCCAAACCATAGGCTGGTGCCGAACGGTAGGGAAGGAAGAAAACCATTTGGCCTAAGGGGTGTGCAGAAGGTAATGACTAAAGACATATGAAGGGATGCGGAGAGATGGTATAGAAATATACGGTTACAGTTGTGAATCTGGTAATGGAAGAGGCATTACTAGGAATACCAGGATACCCCTACAAAACATTTACAATGTTTCAGTTTCACTGTGTACTGTTAAAAGAAAACTGATTTCCTAATTAGTCCTTAATCCAGGGTATGTATTTACCAGGTATGATTCTCACATCTGTATGGTTTTACAGATGATGAGTGGGAGTAAGCTATTGGGAATTGGGTGATCATCCTCATTATATCGGGATTCGTTGTAATCGGTCATATTTGAGGAAGTCACCTGGGTTGGTTACCGAACGACAAATATTTGGTTTTGAGTATCCGCTGTTATGCACCAATTTCGAATAGATATATCTGTACGTCTATTTTTATAGAGTGAGATATATCTTTTTGAAATTATGTCTGTGACATTTACCTATATCAGTGGATGGTTAGGTAAGGAGCATTAAACAACGGTGTAATTCTTCTTAACCATAAGTATAGTTTTCAACCTACGACACACAGTGAATGAGTTATCAGACTCAAGGGACTTATACAGAGTATTGTATGTTGTCCAGGGTCCATCAGAACAGAGGGGTTGGTCCTCGTACTATATTCGGTTTACTTATGACTTCTCTAGTTTTTAGACAGGTGTTTCGTGGAAACACAGGGTCCGAATTTTGAGAAGTTATAGGTATTTGAATAAAGTAGAGAACCAGGTATTACAAGTATCGGGATTCTTCAAGTTGATCGAAGATGTAGATACTTGAGTATGGTATTCAGTTGATAGTAATGGTTAAGAGAACTTGCTTCTCTTTCAGGTTACTCATAATTGGAAGCATTCCTAAGTTGAGTAACGCTGATCGGCCTCCTTCCATTTTGTTGACATGCACTGGAGACAGCTGCATGATTTGAATCTGGTTCAATTAAATCAGTGCCTCTGGTTCTATATTGGATATAGAACAGTTCATATCTTAACGATGTTAAGGTACGGGGAGTTGTCCGGTTTATGATTAAAACCAGACTATGGATAACTCAAGGCACGTTTCTGTAATGGCTGTTTGTGGGTTGACCCAGGCTATGACGAGGGTTGACTTTCTACCATAAGAAAGATCAATAGTGATATTGTTCTTGACTCGCCACAGTTTTATTAAAAATGGATTTTTTTTTCAGAAAACAGTAGTGGGAGTATGGTAGAACTGGAAGTGATTCCAGAACCACAAACGATTACTGAAGATTTTGATAGGAACCTAAAGATTCAATCTGGTTTGACATTCCATTGGCCACTCCGCAGATACGGTGGGTAACTTCAGGCACCCGAGAGGTACTCCGGTAGCCTCAAGGATGGTGACAAGGAAGTTCTTGTTTACCCACACTTGCCATTGCTGTTGTTCCAGACTGTGAGACCTGGCAGGAGGATGAGTATAGCGCCGTTCTAAACTAGTTTTAGAAGTGTACGTCTATATGACTCTGTCAGAGAATTGTCGTAGTCAGTGGGAGCAGCGGAAGCATTGGTGGACAGGTGGCTTATGTCTATTTATAGACTAAAGCAAATATAGCGGAGAAAGATCATCTATTTCTGACGTAACAGTCATAGGTTTGACTTCGTCAGAATAGGGGATGGATCTATTGAGAAGGTAGTAGGGTGTGATGTCATGGTATTTGGATGACATACACAGAATAGGAAAAGAAACTCCTATACTACGATCGGTTATACTTTGGTCGTCACACAGTGGTTTCTCCACATGGGACTTGGACATTATATCAGACATACTGGTTACTAGATCTATGGTTTTAGATCTAGATTTGGGTGGTTTCCCAATCAGGGTACTTAGACAGCATTCTAAGAGTATTTAGAATGGACGACTCCTGGCACGGTAGTGTACCTGCAGGTGATGGAGTCACCCTCTCTAAAGGTGTCTTACAGACTAAAGTGGAGAGGGATGTGCATGATTGGCATATCACTTGCTTAGGCAATTGAGTCAATCATGAGATGTCAAGTACCACACCAGATGTTGTTCTTGCACTAGATGCAATAAGTTGACATTGATCCTATCCTAGAGAAACAGTCGGAAGCAGTTTTAGAACATAAGTAAATGTTCTAGGGATATGATAACGACAGCCTCATTCGGGAGACAGTTATCATTCCAGGCTTCCAAGGTGACCTGGACGACAAGGAGGTTGTCAGAGTTATAGTTTTCCTTCTGATGAGGGGCAGTATTTTGGACAGATGGTCCAAGGCAATACTGAGGGAGGCATGGCGCAGGATACTGATTGAGTTCAGTTGACGATACAGTCTAAGAAGTTTGGATTTGGAGTTCATTTATGAGCTAGGTCCCATCAGACATCCAGACATTCTAAGACAGGTATTGCTCATTTCGGGAGATGGCCTTCTCCGCGAACTTAAGATATAGAGAGACATAGAAAGAAACATCGCAGCGGATCCACTCACTGAGGCTATTCCTCGAACGCAATAGTTTCGCAAACGAGTTTTGTGAGACTGACAAGTAGAGGAGTTGGGTGTTCGGTATCACACGGGCTGTGAGTATGCGACATCGCAATAAATAGCCTTGAGTGCAAGTGGGAGATTGTTGGAGATAGTGCCCTCAGAGTCAATTATTGGATCACAGGCACGTGATTGCAATGATTGAGGGAGGACCTGTCCCAGTAGGACAGTCTTACTCGAGATGATAGTATGCTAGCTGGTTTATCTTTATCATCGTGTACTGCTTTAACTGACCTGACATGTCGCTATTACACGTTGGTAGAGCCCCTAGGATTCTTGCTTGACCACCAGCAGTATGAGGGCGATCATATAAGTGGGAGCTGGGGTCTATAAGCACATCCTTAAAAGGTCCCTAGTCGTGGGAGTTTCGAGACAGGGCATCGATACTCCAGAGTAGACTAGTGTATACAGTCGAGACCCCGACGAGAGGCGGTGGCCGGTCTCACAAGCCACTAGTGTCAGTTGGTTCACCTAAGATGTATACAGGTGCTCATTGGGTTATGAGTACACCGGACAGGACTCACCGGGAACATACTAGTTGGTCATATACCTGACGTCTGATAGCAGTTCCCTGGTGACAGGTGTACAGGTTAGTTCATCGACCTGGGGATCATCATTTTTCTCGTGTGAGTTCCCACTGTACTTTGATTACTACCCTACCACGCTCAAAGGAGACGTGCAAACAGGTTTTAGTTGGGTACAGTCCCGAGCCATATGGAGGCAGTGAGCGGATCTTCGGGGGTTCGTCTCTCCCGGTATTGGGGGTGAGGTCGCGCTGTGTCTAGGAGAGCCATTACACAAAGCCTTCGGCCGAGGCAGGAGATTTACTGGTAGGTATTCCAGCAGTATCTCAGGGTGTTCTGGGCTACACTCCGACACGACTTGTACCGCTTTTGGGGGTCTGACTTTTACCAACCCCCAAGGCCCGCCATGCGATGCTCATAGACGAACGGACCGGACTGTACGGATATTGTCACTGACAGGCTCAGTAGGGTGTCAGGATGAGTTCGCTCATCGACATCCCTTTTGGTCAATACCTGGTAGCCCGTTACGTATTGGCTTATACCTCTGACGTGCTAGTGGTTAAATCCACAACCAAGGTGTTGACGAGTCTTTAGAGTTCCCCACATTCAGTTACTCAAGCTTTCGGGCGAAACGCTGTAGAGGCCGTATGGAGATATGGTAGGGTTCGATCAGATACGTGCGGTATTGCACGGATCAGGATCGAACGGATATTACTAGCCGGCTTTGGTTTAAGCCGGATCCTAGTATAGTACAGTGTAGATTTTGTCTCATTGCATTTGTATTTCGGTCGGAATACAAATGCGGGTGTGTATGCACAGTATCGGGGTTTTCCTGTAATTTATTACGGGACCAGTTTTCTGGAGTTGCCAGTTTGCTTTCCGTTTCGGCCAATTTCCTTTGTATCGTTCATTGGCCGAAGATTGGTGGAGGAGGGCTTATTTGCATTTGTGAAAATAAGTATTTGTGGAGGGGGTCTTTGCATATTTCTTTGTATCATGATGATGATGCATCCCTTGACCATTTGACTTCTTCATCCATCATGGCTTGACTTTTATATGATATGGTTGTTAATGATGGCATGACTTTTAGGAGTGATGATTGTTGTTTGAGTGTTGGACTTTCCTAGCTATCATTTCTTTGCATGATAACCATTCCTCTCTCTCTCTCATGGATTATGGTGTGGCATCTCTCATATTATTGATACACTCTCCATTCTCACTCTCCCTAAGTGCCATGGCCGGCCACTTCTCTTTAGGGCTGTCCAAATATTTTGGTGGGGGATTTTTGCTCTCTCATGCTTGGAAAAATCCCCAAGTTCCTCCACAAAAGTATACATACATCATTCCTCCACCATATGGAAATTCCTACAACCCCAAAATGAGACATATCTCTACACGTATTCTACAGCAAACCTTGGGCACGTCGACTCGCCAGCTTCGTGCCCGAGTTGCCTCGGTATAGAGGTAGGAGCCCGTAAAAGAAGCCGGCGACGTGGTGCCCTTCCGGCGACGAGGTGGAGACCGGAGCTTCCGCGGGAGATCGGGACGACGATAAGAAGACCGGAGGACACGGATCAGTCGGTATATCTCTCTTCCCCATCTTGTAGTTAGCTAGGACTAGTTAATGGTTCGATCCGGGTTTTAGTGCGCGGTGGTGCCGGTTCAAGAAAATTTTAAGTTAACCATCGCTTCCGCATTTGGCCTCGGGATGGAGGCCGGGGCGCCGCCGTGCACTTTCAGATCCGCAGTGTTATCCTTCGTATCTACTCTCCTAACCTCGATCTCCCGGCGATCAACTACCTCCCTGATCAGGTGATACCGCCTCAGAATATGTCTGGACTTCTGATGGGATCTGGGTTCCTTGGCTAAAGCCACAGCTCCATTGTTATCATAATACAGAGGTATTGGATACTCAATGGATGGAACCACACCAAGTTCACTAATGAACTTCTTCATCCAGACAGCCTCTTTGGCAGCATCATTGGCAGCGATGTATTCAGCCTCCATCGTCGAGTCTGCAACGGTATCCCGTTTGGAACTCTTCCAACATACCGCCCCTCCATTGAGGGTAAAGACAAATCCCGAGTGCGACTTAGAGTCGTCCTTATCATTTTGGAAGCTGGAATCGGTAAAGGACTCCACCCGGAGTTCTCCGTTACCATACACCAAGAACACGTCTCTAGTCCTTCGCAAGTACTTGAGAATGTTCTTCACAGCTGTCCAGTGACTCTCTCCAGGATCTGCTTGATACCGACTCATTACACTTAGTGAGTATGCAACATCGGGTCTGGTACATAGCATCGCATACATGATAGAGCCTACTGCCGAAGCATAGGGTATCCCTTGCATGCGAGCTCTCTCCAAATCAGTCTTGGGAGACATCTCTTTGGAGAGAGTGGGTCCAGAGATCGTGGGTTGGTTCCCACGCTTGGATTCTTCCATACTAAACCTCTTTAGTATGGTGTCAATGTACCTGGATTGGGACAATCCTAGTATCCGTTTAGATCTATCTCTATAGATCATTATTCCCAATATGCAGGAGGCATCACCTAGATCTTTCATTGAGAATCTTTATGATAAGAAGAGCTTGACTGATTGCAGCATAGGAATATCATTTCCTATCAAGAGTATGTCATCCACGTACAATACGAGGAAGACAACCTTACTCTCTGCTACCTTTTTATAGATACAAGGTTCATCTATATTTTTGATGAAGTCAAACTCTTTGACTGCAACATCAAAACAGATGTTCCAACTCTGCGATGCTTTCTTTAACCCATAAATGGATTTAAGCAGCTTGCACACCTTTCCGCTGCTCCAACTATCTATGAAGCACTCTGGCTGAGTCATGTACACGCACTCTTCTAAATCACCATTTAGAAAGGCGGTCTTAACATCCATTTGCCAGATTTCGTAGTCATGGTATGCAGCAATGGCAAGTAAGATCCGGATGGACTTAAGCATAGCTACTGGAGAAAATGTTTCGTCATATTCCATACCTGGTCGTTGACGAAAACCCTTTGCTACAAGTCTAGCTTTGAAGGTCTCAACTTTTCCATCTACACCAAATTTCTTTTTAAAAATCCACTTGCTCCCAATGGGTTTTACCCCTTCAGGAGCATTTTCTAAAGTCCATACTTTATTGGTGTACATGGATTCCATCTCAGATCGCATTGTATCCAGCCATTTCACAGAGCCACCACTCGTGATGGCCTGCTCGAAACTAGTCAGGTCATCATCTTCCATGATGCAATCCTCGCTTCCACCATCAATGAGAAAACCGTAGTATGTCCCAGGTGGACGAGAAACCCTACTAGATCGGCGGAGAGGCTGGGGTTCATCGGGTACTACTGAATCTTCTGATTCCAACAAATCATCAGTTGTAGTTTGTGGTGCTGGAACCTCTTCCAGCTCTACCTTTTTTCCACTAATTTATTTTGCAAGAAATTCCTTTTCCAAAAAGGTGGCATGTTGAGCAACAAACACTTTTTGTTCCTCCGCGTGGTATAAAAAATATCCTTGAGAATTCTTTGGATATCCCACAAATTTGCAAAGAACTGATCGTGCCTCGAGTTTGTCCGGATTTTGCCTTTTGACATAGGCCGGACAACCCCATATCTTAACTCATTTAAAATATGGTCTCTTCCCACTCCATATCTTATATGGTGTGGTAGGTACAAATTTAGACCGAACTAGATTCAATATGTATATGGCTGTCTCAAGTGCATACCCTCAGAAGGAAATAGGTAACTCAGCTTCGCTCATCATAGAGCGCACCATATCTAATAGGGTCCGATTCCTCCGTTCCGATACACCGTTGTGCTATGGTGTATAAGGAAGAGTAAGCTGAGAGAGAATCCCATTATCTTTTAGATAATCCAGAAAATCATTGCTCAAGTATTCTCCTCCTCGATCAGATCGAAGGATCTTAATACTTTTGCCCGTTTGGTTCTCTACTTCGTGCTTATATTCTCTGAATTTCTCAAAAGCTTCAGACTTGTGTTTCAACAGGAACACATGCCCGTATCTAGAGAGATCGTCAGTGAATGTAATGAAGTAGGAAGAACCGTTCCTGGCGTGTGTAGACATGGGACCGCATACATCACTATGTACCAGTCCTAAGAGTTCCGTAACTCTTTCTCCGTGTCCACTAAACGGAGCTTTGGTCATTTTTCCTTTGAGACATGAATGGCAAGTATCATAAGATGAAAATTCGAATGAATTCAAATATCCATTTTTATGTAACTTAGCTAGCCGTGTCTCATTGATATGGCCAAGTCTACAATGCCACAAGAAGGATTCGTTCATTTCTAAACTTTTCCTCTTGTGTGTGTTTTGTATATTGAGGACTGTATTTTGATTTAGAATGAATATGCTATTATGTAACGAACCTGATGCAATCAACTTTTGATCTAGGAATATGTTCATAACATTATCCTTTACTACAAAATTATATCCTTCTTTACTTAATAAAGAAACCGATATAATGTTGCACATCATGTTCGGTATATAATAGCACTCATTTAGAATCAGTGTATTACGACTTGGCAATACTAGGTGATATTCGCCAACTTCTTTGGCTGCAATATTTGCACCGTTTCCTACTTGAACGGAATGATCACCTTTTCCCAGTTCTCTACCTTTACGTAGCCCATGTAACAATTTACATATGTGGGATCCTGATCCGGTATCTAATACCCAGGACGTAGGGTAAACTGAGAAACAATTCTCAATAACTATCACATCTGAAGAAGATGCATCAACATGCATGTTCTTTTGGACGGCGTGAGAATCCAGATATTCTCCTGTTTCTTGTTCAGTCTTATAACTCTTATAAGAAAGAACGGTTCCAACGTTCCCCTGCTCAGTATAATAAGCGGGTTCAGTTAATATATCCATATTATTATCTTGATTATGGCCTGACATGGTCGCTACCCGGAGAGAGAGAGAAGAAAACGCTTTAGCGTATGCTCTTGCAAGATTAGATTGGTTATTATCTTATCTAATCAGGATGTCTCCCACTGTTTTTATCAAATCTACCTTCAAACCCTAAAAGGTAAGATTAGCCGGTATTAATTACACCCTACAATTTCGTCAATCTTTCAGCCAGATCAGTATCGGTACTTGAGGGAGGTTACGGACCTAATTAAAGTAAACCTCATTTTCCCAGAGGCGTAACCCCGTTAACACTTTTCTAGACACCTACTTGATCGGCTAATTGTCCTGTGTAAAACTCTCCCAGGAGTAACTCTTACTCGCAGTGGGTATCGGGATCCAACTATCTCATATGAGGTATGCAATCTCATTACAAATTTCAACACTTGAAATTCCCGATAATATTTTGCCCCTAGCGATCTATGACCTTGACTATGTCAATAAACCATAAATCGCAAGTCAAGTTCAACCCGTACATTTCCCGATTGAATTAAACCCACCCGTACGACCCTTGACTGAGTCAACAAGGCCGTGCGAATACCCTAATCCAATCAGATCTCATGTTTTAGCAGATAAACACTACTTAGCTACCGTACACTACGCCTTGACTAAGTCAACAAACATAGCACGAATACTAAATAATATCTATCTGAAATGACGGAGGGCTATGCAGGTTTTTCAGAAAACCATGAGCGTAATGAACTTGATATCGTCGTAGAATCATGTGAAATTTTGAAATGGAGTGTTTTTTAGGCTTTCATTAGTTTTGCTAAAGAGATCACTCCCGGTGAAGGGATCTTGGCTCTTTCCTTAAGGAATAAGGTGCAGGATATATCATATACATCACTATGCAAAGTAAAACTCCAAAAGCAATCAAAAGAAAACCGAGTGTTGTAGCATCTGCCAGTTTTGCTAAAGAGGTCACTCCTGGTGAAGGGATCTTGGCTCTTTCCCCATCGAATAAGGTGCAGGGTATATCATATATACCACTATGCAAAGCAAAACTGTAGCTACCCTTTTCATAAAGTTTTGATTCTACAACATCTTTTAGGTTTCTTTTCTTTTTATTAATCTCATTAATAAAAATCCCATCAGCTTATGCTTCCTAAGCATCACAGAAGAAACGAAAGCAGTAATATTTATATATCAGCATATATATATAGTATAAGCATTCGTCTCAGGCAGTAATATGATCTCATCACAGAACATTGCAGTAGAAGAACATATATGAAATATTGGATATACTAGGACGTCCGTGTTTTCAATACGAGCCTGTATAAAACACGGATTCCACGGTCGTGATGAATAGCCAAACCCACATCCCTAGACCCCTACGAGAGCGGCAAGTAACACTGCCAATTCTAGGGTTAGGAGACCCGGTCTCGACTCCTCGAGATGGCCTCCCACTGGACCCTAGAACCCGGTTACTTGTGCTCCCCTCCTTGGGTCTACCTAATGCGGAAAAATAAATAATATACAATGGTGACATCAACCTCATCCCGGAAGTGCCCCAATAAAAGAATATTACATACAAATTAATTTTACATGAATGAAAATAAAAACCCTCATCTCACATAAAAACCCCGGCTATTCAGAACACGACGATCCAATATAATATATCACAGCAACACATAATATCACATATCATCAACGTAAGTAAGTATGCATATACCGATCGTCGTTGTCGTATAGCAACGAAAACCGGCAATACAATTACATACTACACTTACGGTCACAGAAAAGAAATTGTAAAACTACAATATTTGGAATCCACAATCACTTTAGACATCGTAAATCCGAAATATCACATACTTCGCATTTCATGCCTAACTCTATGAATTCCACATATTGTATCACATTCCAGATAAATAGACAGTATTAAACTTTCCGAACAGATAATCAAATACCCAAAATTTCCTAAATTGCTCAACACTTGAGCGGAGTTCAAATAGTTCCAGAATACGTCACAGTAGTAACGGTCCAGCCGTAGAAGGGTCAAGCCAACGCCTCACATGTGGCACGCCGTACTGCCCCAAACCCTAAGGTTCAAAAGGCAGTTCAAGACGGTCACATAATCTAGTTAAGGTTTGTTGTCTTCTAGAGGGTCCATCGCGTCACATGCACGTTTTTCCGAAAGATTTAAACCCGATAAAAATTCAACACTTGAAAGTTTTTCGTGCCGGGAAAAAATGAGTTTAATGATATCCGTTCGAACATTTTAACAGTTTCTAAATATCCGCAAATAATAACGAATTTAAATATTCCGATCGAATCTACGATTACAAAATAAACCCTAGAATGTTCAACACTTGTGTCAATTTAAAAATACCTAGAAATTATAAACAACAGAATTAGAAATTACTGTGCAAACAGAGAGCATAAATACTACTGTACGGCCGCGGATCCGCGGCCCAAGAAGGGATTGGCCGCGGTTCCGCGGTGGTCCGTACACATTAGACTATCGTTTTGCACCATAATTATTATAATTTCCTGCCGTTATTTTTAGGTATTTTTAATTCAGAAAAATCTCAGTTTTTGAAAAATATCCAGAGAGGGGTTTTATTTTGTCGGTTCAGGTTCAATCGGAGTTTTAACTTCGTAAACACGTCGCCTAATGCTCTAGCTAGGCTCTGATACCACTATAGGGTTCCTAGGCACTCTTGTGAGGGTTCATAAGGCATCAAACATGCCCGAATAAAATTTTAGACGTGCCGAACAACCCAAAGCCGGGATCTTTGCTAGATTATTAGGGTTTAACATGCAAGTAAACATATTTACTACTAAGTGTGATGGATTACAACCTTTGTAGTCCGCTCCTTCGCTTCACAAGCTCCGAGTAGAAGTCCCTTCGCCGCGATCCACGATCTCCCGGACTCAAGAGAGGCTCCACGACTCGAACGATCCATGATAGCTTGTCGTATTCCTTTTCTCCGATGATCTACGTCGAAGTTGCAATAGCTCAAGCTCTCTCACTCTAATGAGGTGAACACCCTAATCTAATGGGCTAGATTAGATGAGGATGATGGAGTAGTATTTATGCTTTCTTTTTATATCATTTTCTCACAAGAAATCATCACAAAAGAAATCACAAGTGAGCTCTCTCAAAAACTCAAGAGAGAAGAAGATGAAGAATAATGAGATAATTTCTTTTGTGATGAATAGTAGATAAGAATATATGTTTTATTATGGAACCATGGTCAAGGATGAGAGACTTAACCTATGTAGAGAATAAACTAGAGCTAGGGTTTGGTTAGGTTAAGAATGAGTCATGGATAAGTATCAACCATAATATCTTAACCAAGACAAAAAGAAATCCTTCTAGAATGAACAAGAAGGAGCTAACCCTAATCAAACCCTAATCAAACCCTAATCTCTTTTTATCATCCCTAAACATGTTTCATAATAAATCATATCATGTCACAATAATATATATTACATATATATTATATATTTGCAACAAAAGAAAATAATACATTTAACATATATCACATATATATCAATGTATTAATCCGGTGAGAAAATGAAATAATAAAGCGAGCCAATATTAGATAATGTAATACAATATATCATATATATCATTATACATTAAATCATCGAATCAACACTTGATCCGACGATCCGGCTATATCGAATATAACCGACTAATATATCATGTACCGATTCATCGAATCAACACTTGATCCGATGTCCCGGTTCATATCTAAATATCGCCAGAATATAATACGGTATCTCATATCGCATTATCCTCGGTCCTGCACATATCACATATGTGCCTCTACTCTGTTTTGCCTGAGCCAAGAAACCTCTGAGTAGGACTCTAAAGAATCGTCAATACGCCGGTAGCGGGTGATGATCATATCAAACACCCACAAGCTGCAAGCGGTCAGCTAAACGTAACGGCCACCCAGGTATTGAGCGATCAGAAGATCAACAAGCTAGCCTGTCCGTTCTCCTGTGAATCCAATCAGTAACACTCCCGTACAGTTCGGTCTGTTCGTCTGATATGTTGCATATCAAGTCTAGGGGTGGTATACGTCAGACCCCAGTAACCGATAAGTCGTGTCGATGTGAGGCTCATAACAGGTCGAGAAACTACTGGTAACACTTACCAGTATATCTCTATATCAGCCCTGGCCAGGGACTTCCAGTTATAGCCAATCGAACACAGCACAACATCAACTCCCTATACCGGGAGAGACGAATCCCCTCCTATCGCTCATTGCCTCCATGTGATTCGGGACTGTACCCAAAAGCCACCGTTTTGCACGCCCTCTTGGACGTGGTAAGGTGGAAATCAAAGCACAGTGGGAATCATACAAGACTCTATAACGATCTCGGGTCTACAGACTACCCTGTACCAGTGTCACCGGAGAACTGCCATCTGACGTGTGGTATATCACCATCTGGGAGTTCTCGGCGAGTCCGTCCAGTGTACCCATTCTTCACTGAGCACCCGTACACCATCCTTGATGTCAAACACCGATGGATATGGGATCATCCATCGCCCATCATATGGGTCAAGATGCGTATACGCTAGTCTACTCTGGTGTATCGATGCCCTGTCTCGATATACCCTCGACTAGGAACATTTATAGGATATGCTCATTGACTACCGTGGCCCCACTAGTATGATCTTATCATAATCCCAGTAGTCGAGTACAGATCCTAAGGCTTTATCAACATGTGAGAGAAAGATAGTAAACCAATACAAGTCAACATGTTAAGATAAAGTGAAACCAAATAGCATACTATCATGACGAGCAAGAAAGTCCTCTCTGTATATATCCAAGCATCCATCATAATATACATCATATGTACAACAATGGCCTCTAGGGCATATACATAACTAACACTTTATTCGGCATTTCTTGCACTGGATGCACTGTATTTGATATTCGTGCACTGGATGCACTGTATTTGGTATTTCGTGCACTGGATGCACTGTATTCGGTATTTCATACAATGGATGCACTGTATTTGATATTTCGTGCACTAGGTGCACTAGAGTTGGTATTTTGTACACTTGAGGCACCATATTTGTATTTTTGTGCGATTGTTGCACTGTATTGTATTTCATGCACTGGATGCACTGGATTCATATTTCGAGCATTTTTTGTACCAGCTATGTATTTGTGCATTGGTTGCACCGGAATTATACTCCGTACCTCAGTTGCACCCGATTTATGTCTTTGAGCATTTGTGTATCAAGATTTGTATTTTGTGCGCGTCTGCACTTGATGTTCATTTTCATGCATGTCACTGCACTAGATACTTTTCATGGACTGACACAATTGGGTTGGATTTTGCGCATACTAGGCCCATGATACGAGATTTTGTGCGCATTAGACGCACTTGAGTGAGATTTTACCTGTGCATATTGGATGCACTTGGATTAGATTTTTATTCATACATGTAGGATGCGCTTGATTTCTATTTTCATTCGTGCATATTTGATGCACTTGGATTAGATTTTTATTCGTACATGTGGGATGCACTTGATTTCGATTTTTATTCGTGCATGTTGGATGCACTCGATTTAGATTTTATTCATGCATGTTCGATGCCCTTGATTTAGCCTCCATTCGTGCATGACGGGTGTACTTGATTTGGATTTTCGCGCATGTTGAGCGCATTATATGAGATATGGTTTTGTGCACACCGGATGCACTCGATTGGGATTTCCATTCATGCATGTTAGTTGCACTGGATTGAGATTTTATGCACCACAGTTGCACTCGACTTCGATTGATGACATTCGTGATGTTGATTTTGATTCCATACCTAATATTTTGAGCGGTTTATTTGCATGGTTGAGATTTTGTGCACCACAGTAGCACCTGACTTTGATTAGATATCATTCGAGATGTTGATTTTGATTCCATGCCTGATATTTTGAGCGGTTTATTTGCATGATTGAGATTTTGTGCACCACAGTAGCACTTGACTTTGATTAGATATCATTCGAGATGTTGATTTTGATTTTATGTCTATGGTATGCATGTGATTTGACTTATGCTTTCGGCATAGTTTTCATACACTCTTAGTATTCTGATTCGATTTTGTGCACGCTGATGCACATAGTTGTGAGATTATATACCACGGTATACCTGATTTGGATTTGGATTGAGATGTGTTGTATACCGTCGATTTCGATTGTAATATTCGATATGTTTTCGTCTGCCTTGTGCACTGGATTTGGATTCTTACGCATATTTGGGCGCTTGATGCGATTTTGATGCACACCAGATGCACTAAATCGGGCTTCTTTGTGCATATCAGATGCACCTGATATTGCTGTTAGGCACACCCGTTGCATTGGACAGATGATTTCGTGCACACCCGTTGCACTTAGATATTGGTTCTGTGCACATGTTTGGCACATTCATGGATTTTTGATTTCCGTGCGCATCAGACGCACATAGCATTCATATGAACATTTCAAGATTTATTCTTATGGAGCAGTACATTTTTATGATATTTACTACTTGTTTTGATAGCTGAGCAGGACTAGTCCGAGGACAGTACCTGGATATATTTTTCATGCATTGATAGTTATCGAAGGGATTTCCAAAGAGGAGCTATAGTCTCAGTATTTACCTACGTGTCTGAGATGACACAAAACAACCCTTCTAAATCATTTTCAAAACAGCGAGATGGGCATATTAAACAAAGGACAAGTATATGTATAGTTATTTTCATACAAATGGACGTCCGTTACTTGTGCTGTGATACACGCATCGCGCAGTGATTTAAAAAAAAGAGTTTGGCATGCATTTCTTTTCAGATGTTTGGCAAGTTTAAAACGATGCGTACTATGCACATATTATAGTTTTGATGTATATCATGCTGGTTTTCGTATTGGATTTTGACATTGGTGTCTTCACCGTAACTCCGAGGATATGCGTGCAAATTCGATGATTTGCGTGACGCTTGACGGAGTTTTGATTTTGAGTTATCTGCTCATTTTTCATACGCATGCATTGCGTTGTGATGCGTTTTATATATTGATGATATCGGAGCCCCGACGACATGATCTTTTTACTGAAATGTTTTAGTATTTGAGGGGTTTAAATTTAAATTCGGGGACCGAATTTCTTTAAGGGGGGAAGATTGTAACATTTCGGAAAATTAAAATATTATTTTTGGGAATTTTTATAATTAAATAATATTATATTGAATATTTTAATAAGGCGGTATAATTAAATACCGATAAATTAGGAAAAAATTTCCAAAATATAGAAATTACTTAAAAGAGGGTGCTTTGTGTAATTTAAGAAAAATATGAAATTTTATGATTTATTATACACTATTTTAATGCTAATCGCGATTAAATATCGCTAATCACGCATTAAGCTTGTTTTGTGCAAAACATGCACCATATCATTTTTACACTTGTGTTACAATTTCCTTCATGGCATTCTCTTCATTTTCATTCATGGTTTTGGTTCAATGTGAGAAGAGAAAAGAAAAGGAAAAGAAAAAGAAAAAGAAAAGTCAAGAGGTATGGGCATGAGAGAGAAATGTGAGGGGTTTTCTTTGACCAAGTGCCATTTCAATCATTCATCATCTTCATCATCTTTCTTCTTCCTCCATCACCATGGCAGCACCTCATCTCCCCCTCCTTAAAGACCCTCATAACATCATCAAAAACAACCCAAAACCCCATCTCCATTTCACAAAAAACATACATAAGCCTCCTAGCTACACTTTGGACAAAGAAAAATGGGATTTTGGTGCTCTAGGGGATTCTTGAGTCCCAAATGAGTTAATTCTTTCACATTAAGTGTAGTATTTCATTTCCTTTAGCCTCTTGTGTAGTTTAAAATCATTTTAGCAAAGTTTAGTGAACTTTGGGAAATACTAGAGAGGGTTAGGGTTTAATTTGAGTTGTGTGATGAACTTGAGTGTATTTTGTAACCTTAAAACCCCCATGGTGTTATAAACCGAGAACAAACACTAATACCTAACCTGAAACCCAAAATACGGAAAAACAGAAACTTTTTATGTCGTTTTTGTGAGTATTTGAGGGTCCAAGGAAATCTGGGGTGAACTTGGATTTTTACAAGAGAAGCAAACAAGTCCAGAGACCAAATTGAGAAACCACGAGACCCCCCTACAAAAACGAACCCTAACTAAACCCTCCAAACCGAGGAGGCCGGATTTTTGGGGCTTGGGGCCGGCCACATGGAAGAATTGGGTGCCCTGGTTCCTTCAGTAGGTCATATACACCATATACATTACCCCAGTACTGTTTGTGCACCTGGTTTTGACCTGAACTAAAATCTGGAGCATGTTTTCTTGGTTTCTGCCTTATGTTTCGTGATGTTTATGAATTCAAGTTTTGATATTTTGTATTGTATTCGATTACTTGACGTTTGTACTTCTATATCGATTGTTATTTGATTGATTTGCGAGGGTAGACCATAGGTTTTGACCTATGGGAGATTCGTGTGTCGTTTTGGTTTTGAATTGGATTTTAATGTGGCACGATACGTTATTTGTAAGTCTACGGTAGCGCCCCGGCCGTCGATCCGAGGCCAAAATGCGGAAACGAAAACTTTTTCTAAAATTGAAACCGGCGCTATCGCAGACTTTAATCCCGGATCGAACTATTAACCTATAACTAGCAAACTAGAGAAGGGTTAGAAAGGCTATACCGATCGATCCGTGTCCTTCGGTCTTTGGCCACCTTCCTAAGCTCCTCGCGGCATCTCCGATCTCCGGTCTCCTCGTCGGAAAGGGCACCACATCAATGAGTCTTTTTACGGGCTCCCGCTTCGTCCGAAGCAACTCGGACACGAAGTTTGCTAGCCGACGTGTCCAAGGTGATGTAGAGAATGTATGCGATCACTTTGTCTCAAGCATTCATTGATTCTCAACACATGAGAGTGTATGGATGGAGGTTGAAGATGATTCCATTGGTGGAAATGGTGAGCTAGAGAAAGAAGAAGAAGATGAGCCCTTTTTTTCCTTGTGTGAGATGAAAAATGAGAGCAAGAATGATAGATAATCACAAGAGCTCACCCATATACATGGCTGCCCTTTCTCTCTTTATCTTTCATTTCACACTCTTAATCAATCACTAAAGATGACATGGTTCAAAGAATAAGACCATGATTCACCACCCTTGTCCAGGTCATAATTAATGCACCTCATCATGAATTAAGCTCACCATTTTCACCAAAGTAAACATTAAACCAAATGTTTAATCCAACAAAAAGATATGGCAACATCTAAAGTAAACCCGTGACGGATCACAAGGATACCCCTCACCTGTATATACATATCTGCATCCGCATTCCGACTGAATGCGAATGCGATGAGACAAAATCTACACAGTATAATACTTGGATCCGGCTTAAACCAAAGCCCACTAGTATTATCCGTCCGAACCATGACACGTGCACAAGTGCACGCGTATGTTCGAACCCAGCCATAAATCCATACGGCCTCTACAACGTTTCGCCCGAAACTTGAGAAACTGTCTGTGGGGGACTCTAAAGACTCGTCAATACTTTGGCTGTGGATTTAACCACTAGCACGTCAGTGGCACTAGTTGTACATAACGGGCTACCAGGTATTGACCAAAAGGGAGGTCGATGAGCGAACTCATCCTGACACCCTACTGAGCCTGTTAGTGACAATATTCGTACAGTCCGGTCCGTTCGTCTATGAGCATCGTTAAGGGTCCCGGCAGCGCCCCGGCCGTCAAAACGCGGCCAAAATGCGGAACAAAAATTTTCTAAACCGGTGCTACTGCTACCCGAATCCCGGATCGACCTTAAACCCTAAACTAGCGAGCTAACTAAGAGTTAGAAAGGTTATACCGAGTTGATCCGTGTCCTTCGGTCTTCATTCCAAGCTCCTAGCGATTCCTTGATGTCGTTTGGTTGCCGGTCTTCCTTCGTCTCCGATGATCCACCCGAGGAAAACGGCGCAAGCTCCAACCTCGACAAACGAGGTAACCGACGCTCCAAAGTCGCTAGTGATGGAGAGTCGAGGTGTATGGAAATGTCACTACATTTTCTCTCTTTCCTTTTTGCTCATTGAGCAAGCATAGAAGATGAATAGAGGTGATGATGCTTTGGCATGAGCAAAAGAAATTGGCTAAGTCTTTTTCTTATGTGAATGAGAGAGTGGGGAGTTGTAAGTGTAATGTAGCAAATGAAATTAACCCCCATCCAAATATGGCCGGCCCCCCTTCTCACCTCCACAAAAAATCATTTTCTTTTTCCAATAATTGTAATAAACAAATCCAACCATTCTTTGCACCATGCTTTTGACTCATGCCCATTCCATGAACAATGTTCATGCCACCTCACAAATTCCACCTCATTTATAAAAACCAAATGAATTTCCATAAATGGAAAATCATATAAATGATGTGGCATCTTCTAGAAGCTATTCCGTATAAAATACGGAATACTTCCCGGTACATGTACCGAAATACATATACGCGTATTCGTACCAAAATACGAATAGCCGAGAGAGAAAACGAATAGTGAACAATAATACTAGAATACGTATATACAAATACATATATAAATTATTAAATCAAAACCTGATTTAATAAACTGGCTTAATCCTAAGCCGCTAGTATTATCAACCGTCCAATTAAAGTCTGCGCAGCAAGCGCACATATTTAATCGGACATCTGTATGTATCAACATACCTCATATACACCATATCGCCTGAACCGTGAAAACCCTCTATGTGGGACTCGAAAGACTCGTCAATACGCTGGCAGTGGGTTTAACCACAAGCACGTCAGCGGCACTAGCTGTACGTAACGGCTACCCAGGTATTGAGCGAAAGGGAGGCCGACGAGCAAACTCATCCTGAACCCCTACTGAGCCTGTCAGTGACAATATCCGCACAGTCCGGTCTGTTCGTCTAAGAGTATCGCATATCGAGTCTAGGGGGGTGGATAAAGTCAGACCCCTAACAACGCGATATTTAGTGTCGGCATGTAACCCATCACCTCCTGAGAAACTATCGATCCTGGATCGGTAATCCTCGTCTACCATGGCCATGGATTTGTAGTGATGGCCACCCGTACACAATGCGACATCAACCTCCAATACCGGGCGAGACGAATCCCCGACGATCCGATCACTGCCTCTATGTGGCTCAGGACTGTACCCAACTAAAACCTGTTTGCACAACTCCTTTGAGCCGTGGTAGGATAGTAATCAAAGCACAGTGGGAACTCACACGAGACAAATGACGATCTCAGGTCGACAGACTAACCCGTACACATGTCACCTGGGAACTGCTATCTGACAATAGGTATAATACCAACTAGCAGGTTCCCTGCGAGTCCGTCCAGTGTACTCATAACCTAATGAGCACCCGTATACTATCTTAGGTGAACAAACTAGCACCAATGGCTTGTGAGACCTGGCCACCGCCCCTCGTCGGGGTATCGATCAGTATACACTAGTCTACATTGGAGTATCGATGCCCGGTCTCGATACTCCTACGACTAGGGACATTTAAGGATGTGCTTATAGACCCCAGCTCCCACATATATGATCGCCATCATAATGCTGGCAGTCAAGCAAGAATCCTATAGGCTTTATCAACATGATGATAAAGACAAACCAGATAGCATACTATCATCTTGAGTAAGACTGTTTTATCAGTATAGGTCCTTCCTCAATCATCATAATCACAAGTCCGTGACTATGATAATTGCCTTGAGGGCACTATAGCCAACAATCTCCCACTTGCACTTAAGGCCAATTATTGCGATGTCGCATACTCACAGCCCGTGTGATACCGAACACCCAACTTCTCTACTAATCAGCTTCGCAAAGCCTGTTTGCGAAAATGATTGTGTTCGAGAAATAGCCTTAGTGAGTGGATCCGCTCCAATGTTTCTTTCTGTATCTCTCTTAATCTCAACTTTGCGGAGAAAACTATCTCCCGAAAAGAGCAATACTTGTCTTAGAATTTGTTTGGATATCTGATGGGACCCAGTTCTCAAATGAACTCCAAATCCAGCAAACTACTTAGACTGTATCGTCCACTGAATTTAATCAGTATCCTACGCCATGCCTTTCCTCAGTATCCACTTGGACCACCTGTCCAACATACTGTCCCTCAGAAGAGGGAAAAACTATAACTCTGACAGTCACTCTGTCATTCAGGTCACCTTGAAAGCCTGAAATGATAACCGTCTCCTGAAGGAGGCTGCCGTAATCATTTCCATAGAACATCCATTTACATTCATAAACTGCTTCCCAATGTTTCTCCAGGATTGGATTAATATATCTGCTTATTGCTTCTAGTGCAAAAGCAATATCTGGTGTGGTACTTGACATTTCATGATTAACTCAATTGCCTAAGTAAGTGATATGTTAATCATGCAGATCCCACTCCCCTTTAGTCTGTAAGACACCTTTAGAGAGGGTGATTCCATCACCTGCAGGTACTCTACCATGCCAGGAGTCGTCCATTTAATTTTAAAGTACCCAGATTAGGATAATTCCCAAATCTAGATCTAAAACCATAGATCTAGTAACCAGAAACCCGATATTATATCCATATCCTATGTGGAGAAAACAACTTTGTGACAACCACAGTATAACCGATCATAGTATAGGAATATCTCTTCCTATTAAGTGCATGTCATCCCAATACCTGGACATCACTCTCTACTACCTTCTTACTAGATCCATCTCCTATTCTGATGAGGTCAAAGCCTATGACTGTCACATCAAAATTAGATGATCTGTTTCTGCTATACCTGCTTTAGTCTATAAATAGACATAAGCTACTTGCCCTCTATGCTTCCGCTGCTCCCACTGACTACAACAACCCTCTGGCAGAGTCATGGACACGTGCACTTCTAAATCTAGTTTAGAATGACGGTATACTCATCCTCCTGCCGGGTCTTATAGTCTAGAACAGCAGCAATGGCAAGTCTGGGTAAACAAGAACCTCCATGTCACCGTCTCTGAGAAGACCAAAGTACCTCTCGGGTGCCTGAGGTTACCCACCAAATCTGCGGAGTGGCTAATGGAACATCAAATCCAATTGAATCCTTAGGTTCCATTAAATTTCCAATAATCGTTTGTGGTTCTGGAATAACTTCCAGTTCTACCATACTCCCACTTCTGTTTTCTGGAAAAAAATCCATTTTATTAAAACTGTGGCGAGTCAAGAACAATATAAATATTGATCTTCCTGATGGTAGAAAGTTAACCCTCGTCAAAGCCCGAGATAACCCACAAACAGCCATTACTGAAACGTGCCTTGAGTTTATCCGGATTCTGGTTTTAAGCATCAACCGGACAACTCCCTATACCTTAACATCGTTAAGATATAAATTGATTCTATATTAATCTAATACAGAAACAAAAGCACTAATCTAATTTGAACCAGATTCATAAACATGCATCTGTCTCCAGTGCATATCAACCAAATGGAAAGAGGACAATCAACATTACTCATCTAGGAGTGCATCCATATATGAGTAACCCGAAAGAGAAGCAAGTTCTCATGACCATTACTATTAACTGAATACCAAACACAAGTATCTACATCTTCGACTTCCTTGAAGAATCCTGATACTTACAACAAATGGTTCTCTACTTTATTCTTATACCTATAACTTCTGAATATCTGGACCTTGCATTTCAACGAAATACATGTCCAGAACTGGAGAAGTCATAAGTAAACAGAATATAGTACGAGTACCAACCCCTTTGTCCTAATGGATACTGGAAAACATACAATACTTTGTATAAGTTTCCTGAGTTCAATAACTCAAATCCTGTGCGTCGTAGGTTGAAAGCTGTACTATAGTTAAGAAGAATTACACCGCTGTTGAATGCATCTTACCTAATCACCAACTGATATAGGTAAATGTCATAGACATAATATCAAAAAGTTATATCTCACTTTATAAAATAAATGTACAGATATATCAGTTTGAAATTGGTGCATAACAATGGATATTCAAAACCAAATATTTGCCATCCGGCAAAATCCAGATGATTTCCTCAAATATCACCAATTACAACGAATTCCGATATAATGAGAATCTAATCACCCAATTCCCAATATCTTACTCCCACTCACCATCCGTAGTAGCATGCAGATGTGAGAAACTGATCTGGTAAATACATACCCTGGAGTTAGATTCCAAGTGGGAAAACAGTTTTCAATTAATACCGCACAGTGAAACTGAAACATGAAAATGTTTCGAAGGGGTTTAACTGGTATTCTTAGTAATGCCTCTTCCATTATCCTGATTCACGACAGTAACCATATACTTGCTTACCCTCACTGCAATCCCTTTATTATGTCTTTACTTATTACCTTCTGTACACCTCTTTTACGCTAATTGGTTTTCTTCATTCCCTACCCTTCAGCACCAGCCTAAGGTTTAGAAGAAGACTATCCAATAAGCATAATAGGTGTACTCTCCTAATCCTAGGAGCCTTCGCAACCTGAGAGAAGGTAATGGGAAAAGACATCTGAATAATCCTGTCCAATCTCTCCAGAACCAGAATCCATCCTCGAAAAAGTTCCTTCGAGTTCGTATATAACCATACGGTGGATTTATCCAATGGAAGTGGATATCCGTAGTGATACGGAGTGTCCCAGAGAAAAGCAAAATGGATGTAGGAGTGGCAGGGGTATACACGGTTTTTGTCGTAAATGATGGTGGTCGCAATTTCCTTTGCCATTATTCTAATCCCTTTATATGTCTTTACTTATTACCTTCTGTACACCACACTTAAGCTTAATTGGTTTTCTTCCTTCCTTACCGCTCGGCACCTGCCTATGGTCTGGAAGAAGACTATCCAATAAGCTCAATAGGTGTACCCTCTCCTAATCCTAGGAGCCCTCACAATCTGAGAGAAGGTAAAGAGAAAAGACAACCGAATAATCCTATTCAATCTCTCCAGAACCGGAATCCATCCTCGAAAAAGTTCCTTCGAGTTCGTATATAACCATACGATGGATTTATCCAATAGAAGTGGATGTTCGTAATAATACGGGGTGTTCTGGAGAAATGCCAAAGTGATATAGAAGTGGCAATGATATATGCGACACTATGACATTCCAAAAGCCAAAGTGTTTTAAGAAGGTTCGGTCAATTTGGTTTCATGAATTTTAGTCAAAGGTCGGGTGATAGTCGCAGCCAGAGAGAGAGAGAGAAGAAACACTCAGCGTGCACTCTAACCTAGATCAGAATGGTTAATCATTTTATCTAATCTGGATGGCTCCCACCGTTTCCTCGAATTCTCCTCCAAACCCAAAAGAAGAATTAGTCGGAATCACCCGAGGAGTAATCCTACTCATCAGTGGGAATCGGGATCCAACTATCATCGCATGATAACTTGATGGAAGCCACTCAAGTCACCACGCTCCAGAAGGTATGCGCATGCCTGGCAAGTTTCCTGTATGTTTGAAACTCCCGATGAGATTTTTACCCCTAGGACCCAAGTGACCATGACTGAGCCAACATATCAAAGGATCCTAGTCAAGTTCAACCCATCACTATCTTGATTGCATTAGACCCACCCGCACGAGTCCTTGACTGAGCCAAAATGACCGTACGACTATCCTAACCAATCGCATCCATGCAACAGAAAAGCACTACATAGCTACCGAACACTACGCCTCGGCTAACCACGACATACGTAGCACGAATACTAAGCAATACAAATCTGAAGTGACGGAGGGCTACGGCTGGTTTTTGGCGAAAAACCTTTAACGTAATGAACTTGATCTCATTGAAGGAATCCAAGTGGTTTTTATAAATATATAGTGGCGAAAACTTTTGCTAAATAGGTCACTCCCGGTGAAGGGATCTCGGCTCTTTCCCCGTCGAATGGGGTGCAGGATATCCCAAACTGAATACCACGATGCAAAGCAAAAATAATCGACTATAGTAAAGTTATTACGTTGATGCAAACTTTTACACAAGGGGTCACTCCCGATGAAGTGATCTCGGCCCTTGCCTCGTCGAATGAGGTGCAGGATATTCTAAATGAATACCACGATGCAAAGCAAAAGAGAACGTCTGTAATGTCAGTTTTTAAAAACTTGGTTCCAACAACATCATATATAGGTTTGTTTTATCTTTGCATTGATAAGAATCAACGCAGTCCTATCAATTAATCACACCAGAAAAGAACGAAAATAAAATGTACGTATATGCCATTCGCATTCGCCACTGGGTCCCGTCATCACCCGTTAGGTTACTTAACTAACGACAGAGCGGGGACTGGGCTAGCGCGAGTGCAAAACATATACAACATCTACTAATATATATAAATATATATATAACATTCGTTCCAGGCATGATATAAAGCAACATCACAGAAATATCACAGAAGCAACACAGAATGGTGGATAATCTGGAGCCGCGGGTTTCACTTGAGCCGCAAGTGAAACCCGACGTTCTCTGTCGTGTGGATAGCATGTGCAATGAAACCTAGACCCCTACGAGCGCGGCAAGTTACCCGCCAAAACCAGAAGTGAGGCAGCCCCCTTCAGCAATGTGAATGGACCACCCAGCACTTCACGGAATCCGGTAACTTGAGCACCCCTCCTGGGACACCTATACCCCCTTCGAGTGCGGCCAATAGCCCGCCAATTCTAGAGTAAGGTCCCCTCCGTCTGAATGCCTCGAGATGCGGACCAGTTGCCCTATAGAACCTGGCTATTCGTGCACCCCACCGCGGGGTAATCCTAGTACAGAAAAGAAAAATAATATACAAGGGTGACATCGACCTCAGCCCGGTCGTGCCCCAAAAGAATAATATACAAACTGGCAGTGATGGCAGTCCACATGTCGGACGCTCGCCCCGCAATTTCAAATGTACAAATGAAAAAAAACTATACTAATATTGCACCACTGGCTATCCACCACGACAATCCAACCAACGTGAATGTCACGTTCGCAAACCCGTCTAAAAGACATATAGCAATTAGACGAGTTTACCGATCAAATGACATTCACGGTCGCAGATAGAAATGTAAGTACTGATAAACGCACACTTAAATATCGATCGACAAAATTCCAAAATGGCCCCAATATCAAAACAACACTTCACCGAAACCTGGGCCAAAACAGAATATCAAAAAAATTACAATTCCAAGTCTCTGGGCTACAGTGAAAAATTTGGAGCCCGTTGCTAAAAAATGGCCGCGGAACCGCCGCTAATAGGGGATTAGTACGGCGGTTCCGCGGCGCATTGGCGGCAACAGGAGCCCAAATTTTTCCTGTTTCCTTAAAATTGCCTGCACGGATTTTTAAGATGTCTGAAAAAAAAATTGACCTCATTTAAAAATCGACAACAACTGCATAAATGAAATCGTGATTTCGGAAACTTTGGTCGATCGATCTTTTAAGCATGTCTAAACAAACTAGTAAGAGGTTTAAAGGGTGGCTCTGATACCATGAAGGGTCCCGGCAGCGCCCCGGCCGTCAAAACGCGGAACAAAAATTTTCTAAACCGGCGCTACCGCTATCCGAATCCCGGATCAACCTTAAACCCTAAACTAGCGAGCTAACTAAGAGTTAGAAAGGTTATACCGAGTTGATCCGTGTCCTTCGGTCTTCAATCCAAGCTCCTAGCGATTCCTTGATGTCGTTTGGTTGCCGGTCTTCCTTCGTCTCCGATGATCCACTCGAGGGAAACGACGCAAGTTCCAACCTCGACAAACGAGATAACCGATGCTCCAAAGTCGCTAGTGATGGAGAGTCGAGGTATATGGAAGTGTCACTACATTTTCTCTCTTTCCTTTTTGCTCATTGAGCAAGCATAGAAGATGAATAGAGGTGATGAAGCTTTGGCATGAGTAAAAGAAATTGGCTAAGTCTTTTTCTTGTGTGAATGAGAGAGTGGGGAGTTGTAAGTGTAATGTAGCAAATGAAATTAACCCCCATCCAAATATGGCCGGCCCCCCTTCTCACCTCTACACAAAATCATTTTCTTTTTCCAATAATTGTAATAAACAAATCCAACCATACTTTGCACCATGCTTTTGACTCATGCCCATTCCATGAACAATGTTCATGCCACCTCACAAATTCCACCTCATTTATAAAAACCAAATGAATTTCCATAAATGGAAAATCATTTAAATGATGTGGCATCTTCTAGAAGCGATTCCGTATAAAATACGGAATACTTCCCGGTACATGTACCGAAATACATATACGTGTATTCGTACCAAAATACGAATAGCCGAGAGAGAAAACGAATAGCGAACAATAATACTAGAATACGTATATACAAATACATATATAAATTATTAAATCAAAACCTGATTTAATAAACTGGCTTAATCCTAAACCGCTAGTATTATCAACCGTCCAATTAAAGTCTGCACAGCAAGCGCATATATTTAATCGGACATTTGTATGTATCAACATACCTCATGTACACCATATCGCATGAACCGTGAAAACCCTCTATGTGGGACTCGAAAGACTCGTCAATACGCTGGCAGTGGGTTTAACCACAAGCACGTCAGCGGCACTAGCTGTG
Organism: Agapanthus africanus; assembly: GCA_030015575.1. Lineage (NCBI taxonomy): Eukaryota > Viridiplantae > Streptophyta > Magnoliopsida > Asparagales > Amaryllidaceae > Agapanthus > Agapanthus africanus. Next base: position 387,374,750 of record CM057350.1, read on the forward strand.
CGTAACGGCTACCCAGGTATTGAGCGAAAGGTAGGCCGACGAGCAAACTCATCCTGAACCTCTATTGAGCCTGTCAGTGACAATATCCGCACAGTCCGGTCTGTTCGTCTAAGAGTATCGCATATCGAGTCTAGGGGGGTGGATAAAGTCAGACCCCTAACAACGCGATATTTAGTGTCGGCATGTAACCTGTTAGTTGTATGTATGCCCTAGAGGCCAGTATTGTACAGATGATGTATATTATATTGGATGCTTGGACATATATAGAGATGACTTTCTTGCTCGATATGATAGTATGCTATCTGGTTGCTCTTTATCTTAACATGTATACTTGTCTCTTTATACTGTCTTATGGTTACATGTTGGTAAAGCCCTTAGGATGTGTACTTGACTACCTGGACTATGATGCGGATCATACTAGTGGGGACATGGTAGTCCATAAGTACATCCTTCAAGGTCCCTAGTCGTGGGTGTATCGAGACGGGGCATCGATATACCAGTGTAGACTAGCGTATACGCTTCTCGACCTATGAGATGGGCGATGGATGATCCCATATCCATTGGTGTTTGACATCAGAGATGGTATACGGGTGCTCAGTGGAGACTGGGTACACTGGACGGACTCGCCGAGAACTCTCAGATGGTATTATACCTCACGTCAGATGGCAGTTCTCAGGTGACACTTGTGCAGGTTAGTCTGTAGATCCGAGATCGTCATAGAGTCTTGTGTGATTCCCACTGTGCTTTGATTTCCACCTTACCACGTCCATGAGGGCGTGCAAAACGGTGGTTTTTGGGTACAGTCCCGAGTCACATGGAGGCAATGAGCAATATGAGGGGTTTGCCTCTCCCGGTATTGGGGGTTGATGTTGCGCTGTGCTTGATTGGCCGTAACAGGGAAGTCCCTGGCCAGGGCTGATTCAGAGATTTGCTGGTAAGTGTTACCAGTAGTTTCTCGACCCGTTATGAGCCTCACATCGGCATGACTTATCAGTTATTGGGGTCTGACGTTTACCACCCCTAGACTTGATATGCGGCATATCAGACGAGGAGACCGGACTGTATGGGAAGTGTTGCCGATTGGCTCGACGGGAGTTGTAGCAGGTTCGCTTGTTTTCTTCTGATCGCTCAATATCCGGGTGGCCGTTACGTTTTGCTGACCGCTTGCGGCTTGGGGGTGCTTGATATGATCATCACCTACTGCCGACGTATTGACGAGTCTTAGAGTCCCACAAAGGAGTTACCTAGTCCAGGCGAAACGTTGTGGTGCGCGTATGCGATATGCGCATGGACCCGATTAAAATGCGCATATAGGATACCGTATATTGATCGGGCGGCTTTCTTTTGGTGGGGTCATATGTGATATGGCCGGATTGATAAATCAAGTGTTGATATATCATTTAACCATTAGTTTTCTCACTTGAAATCTTTTCTTGTACATGATGGATGTATGCATGCATGTATGCTTTCTTTCTTTTAGTTTCATGCACATATGGATGTGCATACATACATACATACATACATACATCATCCTTCATGGTTGATTACACATTGAAAATGGTGGCAATACAAGACTCACACCATGGTTTAAATATATGAGTTATTATTTAATTTTTGTTAAAACAAAAGAAATAAAGAAAAGGATAATTCATTGTTAGTTTCTACACTCTTCCTTAACCTAACCATGATCACCTACTTCTAACCATGGGTTAACCTTCTCTTTGTGCTTTAACTCAAATTAAATAATATCTTAAACTTTTAACCATGGTTTGAGATGATAAGAGAAAAATATATATACATATATTTTTCTTTTTCACACAAGAGTTTTTCTTTTTCACTCTTGTTAAAAGAAAGCCATCATCTTCTTCCTCCTTCACCATTTGCTCTCTAGACTTTTGTAGTGAGCAATATACTCATCAAGTTAGGTTTTTGAAGTGAGAAAAGCCACCACAACATCATTCTACACAAGTTTAGCCCACTTGTTTAGAGTGTTATCTTCATTTCTTCTCTTGAAAAGTGAAGTTGCAAGCTTGGACTAGGAGCTTCGGGTGGATCGTCGTGGACACTAGGAGACTTCAAGCGATCCCTCCTCCAACCCTCAAGTGGCTAAGGAGTCTAGCGTAGGGAGCTACAAAGGTTGTACTCTCAAAACCCTAGCCTTTGTTACTTGTAATGTTTTGAAACCCTGATTTTTCTAGGAACGATTCAATGTATGCTTACTTAGCACCCTAAAAATTCCATCTTTGGTACATGTGATGCTTCCAATCCCTTCATGAGGTGCTAGGTTAACCCAACATTGGTATCAGACCCGACCTAGAACATTAGGCGATGAGTTAACGAAGTTAAAACCCCGATCGAACCCGAAAACGACAAAACGACCCCCTCTCTGGACAATTTTTAAAATCTGGGATTTTTGTGAATTAAAAACACTTAAAAAATACGGTAGGGATTTCTAAGAAATATGGCGCAAAAAAGGTGACGTGATCTGTACGGACCGCCGCGGTTCCGCGGCAATACCCTGCTTGTGCCGCGGAACCGCGGCCGTATAGTGTGACTTTGGCAGTTGGTTTGCACTGTAATTCTTGTATCTGAATGTGTTATTTTATGGGTATTTTTTAACTGACTCAAGTGTTGAGCATTTAGGGGTTCATTTTGTTGCCATCGATTCGATTGGAGAATTTAATTTTGTTATGTTTCTTTTCCGGATAAATTAAAAAGTATTGAAGTGTTTGAACGAGTATCATTTGCTTACTTTTCACGGGGTTTAAATATTTTGGAGATACGTGCAAGTTTTGTGGTGGACCCTCTAGAAGACAACAAACCTTAACTCGATTATGTGATCATCTTGAACTGCCCTTTGAACCTTAGGGTTTGGGGCAGTACGGCGTGCCACATGTGAGGCGTTGGCTTGACCCTTCTACGGCTGAACCGCTACTACTGTGTCACACTCCGGGTTTTTGAACTCCGCTCAAGTGTTGAGCTTTAGGAAATCTTGGGTATTTGATCGATCGTTCGAAAACTTTAACACTGTCTAATTATCTGGAATGTGATACAATGTGTGGAATTCATATTACTAGACATGAAATACGAAGTATGTGATATTTCGCATTTACGATGTCTAACAGAAATGTGGATTCCAGATATTGCAGTTTTACACTTTCTTTTCTGTGACCGTAAGTGTAGTATGTAGTGGTATTGCCGATTGTCGTTGCTATACGTCGACGACAATCGGTGTATGCATACTTACTTACGTTGATGATATGAGATATTATGTGTTGCTGAGATACGATGTGCAGGATTGTCGCGATTGAATAGCCGGGGGTTTTATGTGAGATGAAAGTTTTATATTTTCATTCATGTAAATTCAAATGTAATGTAATATTCTTTTATTTAGGGCACTTCCGGGTTGAGGTTGATGCCACCAGTGTTGTATATTATTTACTTTTCCGCATTAGGATGGACCCAAGGAGGGGAGCACAGGTGACCGGGTTCTGGGGTTCAGTGGGAGGCCATCTCGAGGAGTCGAGACCGGGTCTCCAAAACTCCAGAATTGGTAGGGTCGCTTGCCGCTCTCGTAGGGGTCCAGGGTATGGGCGCGGCTATTCATCCCGACTGTGGAATCCGTATTTTCTATTATTGGCTAAATACTAAATACGGACGTCCTAGTATATCCCACATTATATCTATGTTTCTGCTGCGATATCTGTGATGTGATCATGTGATGTGCTGTGATAGATACTTTATATAGTATATATGATATATTATATAGACGTTACTTATATTTTACACCCGCGCTAGCCCTGCCCTGCTCTGTCGTTAGTTACCTAACTTACGGTGCACGAGGGGACATCGAGGCGAATGCGGATGGCATAAGTGTACGTCGTATTTATCTGTGATGTTTAGGTGACTTAAATGATGAGACTTCATTAATGTGATTAATGAAAGAAAAGAAACCTAAAAGATGTTGTAGAATAAAATTTTAAAATAAAAGGGTAGCTACAGTCTTGCTTTGCATAGCGGTATATATGATATACCCTGCACCTTATTCGATGGGGAAAGAGCCGAGATCCCTTCACCGGGAGTGACCTCTTTAGCAAAACTGGCAGATGCTACAAAACTCTGTTTGGTCTTTGATTGCTTTTGGAGTTTTGCTTTGCACAGTGATATATATGATATATCCCGCACCTTATTCGATGAGGAAAGAGCCGAGATCCCTTCACCGGGATGACCTCTTTAGCAAAACTAATGAAAGCCTCAAAATCACTCCATTTCAAAATTCACACGATTCTACAACGATATCAAGTTCATTGCGCTCATGGTTTTCAGAAAAATCTGCGTAGCCCTCCGTCATTTCAGATAAATCCTACTTAGTATTCCTGCTACGTTTGTTGGCCTGCGTCAAGGCGTAGTGTGTGGTAGCTAACTAGTATTTATCTGTTAATGCATATGATGCAGATTGGATTAGGGTAGTCGTGCGAGTTTGTTGGCCTGCGTCAAGGGTCGTACGGGTGGGTTTAATTCAATCAAGAAATGACGGGTTGAACTTGACTAGCGCACTATGGTTTGTTGGCATGCGTCAAGGTCATAGGACGCTAGGGGCAAAATATTATTGGGAATTTCAAGTGTTGAAATTTGCAATGAGATTGCATACCTTCTATGTGATAGTTGGATCCCGATACCCACTGCGAGTAATTGTTACTCCTGGGAAAGTTTTACACAGGACAATTAGCCGATCAAGTAGGTGTCGAGAAAGGTGTCAACGGGGTTACGCCTCTGGGAAAACGAGGTTTACTTTAATTAGGTCCGTGCGAAAGTACGGGGAACCTCCCTCAAAGTACCGACACTGGCCTGGCTAAAAGATCGGCGAAGTTGTAGGGTATAATTAATCCCGGCTAGTCTTTCCTTTTAGGGTTTGAAGGAAGATTTGATAAAAACAGTGGGAGCCATCCTGATTAGATAAGATAATAACCAATCTGATCTTGCAAGAGCATACGCTAAAGTGTTTTCTTCTCTCTCTCTCCAGGTAGTGACCATGTCATGCCTTAATCAAGATAATAACATGGATGTATTGACTGAAACCGCATGTTATAATGTGCTGGGGAACGTTGGTTCCGTTCTTTCTTATAAGAGTTATAAGACTGAACATGATATAGGGAAATACCAGGATTCCTATGCCACCCGAATGAAGAAAGTACATGTTGATGCATTTTCTTCGGGTGTGTTCGTTACAGAGAACTGTTTCTCCATTTGCCCTACGTCCTGGGTATTAGATACCGGGTCAGGATCCCATATATGTAATCAGTTACATAGGCTTAGGAAAGGTAGAGAACTTGGAGAAGGTGATAAAGACATAAGAGTTGGAAATGATGCAATTGTTGCATCTAAGACCGTCGGGGAATATCACCTTGCATTACCAACTAGTAATACATTGATTCTGAACGAATGCTATTACATGCCAAACCTGATATGCAACATTATATCGGTTTCTTTGTTGAGTAAAGAAGGATATAATTTTGTATTGCAGGATAATGTTATGAACATTTTCCGTAACCAAAAGTTGGTTGGATCAGGCACGTTGTGCAATGGCATTTATGTTCTAAATCAATCAACAGTTCTAAGTATAACAAACACACACAAGAGGAAGAGTTCAGAACTGAACGAATCCTTCTTGTGGCATTGTAGACTGGGTCACATCAATGCGACACGACTAGCTAAGTTGCATAAGGATGGATATTTGAATCCGTTTGAATTATCATCTTATGACACTTGCCAGTCATGTCTCAAAGGCAAGATGACCAAAACTCCGTTTACGGGACACGGAGAAAGAGTTACGGAACTCTTGGGACTGGTGCATAGTGATGTATGCGGTCCAATGTCTATACATGCCAGGAATGGTTCTGCGTACTTCATTACATTCACTGACGATCTCTCTAGATTCGGATATATGTTCCTGATGAAACACAAATCAGAAGCTTTTGAGAAATTTAGAAAATATAAACAAGAAGTCGAGAACCAAACAGGAAAAAGTATAAAATCCTTCGATCTGATCGAGGAGGTGAATACTTGAGCATTGAATTCCTGGACTTCCTAAAAGAGAATGGGATTCTCTCTCGGCTGACTCCTCCATATACACCACAGCACAACGGTGTATCAGAACGGAGGAACCGCACCCTATTAGATATGGTGCGCTCTATGATGAGCACAGCTGAGTTACCTATTTCCTTCTGGGGGTATGCACTGGAAACAGCTGCAGACCTATTGAATATGGTTCCCACCAAATCCGTGCCAACCACTCCATATGAGATATGGAAAGGAAAGAGACCATGTCTTAATTATGTTAAGATATGGGGTTGTCCGGCCTATGTAAGAACGCAGAATCCGGACAAACTCGCGGCAAGGTCCATTCTGTGTAAGTTTATTGGATATCCCAAACATTCGCGCGGGTATATCTTCTACTACACCGAGGAACAAAAGGTGTTTGTTTCTCGACATGCCACCTTTTTAGAAAAGGAATTTCTTGAAAAAGAGATTAGTGGCAAGGAGGTAGAACTGGAAGAGGTTCCGGCAATACAGACTACGACAGAAGATTTGGTTGAACCAGAGGATTCAGTAGTTCCCAACGAACCTCAGCCTCTCCGCCGATCTAGTAGGGTTCCTCGCCAACCTGAGAGATACTACGGTTTTCTTATGGATGGTGGGAGCGAGGATTGCATCATGGAGGATGATGACCCAACTAGCTTCGAGCAGGCCATCACGAGTGGGGACTCAGTGAAATGGCTGGATGCTATGCGGTCCGAGATGGAATCCATGTACACCAACAAAGTATGGACTTTGGAAGATGCTCCTGAAGGGGTAAAACCCATTGGGAGCAAGTGGATCTTCAAGAAAAAACTTGGTGTAGATGGGAAAGTGGAGACTTTCAAAGCTAGACTTGTTGCAAAGGGTTTTCGTCAAAGACCAGGTGTGGACTATGACGAAACCTTTTCTCCAGTGGCTACGCTTAAATCCATCGGGATCATGCTTGCCGTCGCTGCATATCAAGATTACGAAATCTGGCAAATAGATGTTAAGACCGCCTTTCTAAACAGTGATTTAGAAGAATGCGTGTACATGACTCAGCCAGAGGGCTTCGTAGATAGTGGGAGCAGCAGGAAAGTGTGCAAGCTGCTTAAATCCATTTATGGATTAAAGCAAGCATCGCGGAGTTGGAACATCTGCTTTGACGTCGTTATCAAAGAGTTTGATTTCGTCAAAAACGTAGATGAACCTTGTATCTACAAGAAGGTGGCAGAGAGTAAGGTTGTCTTCCTCGTATTGTACGTGGACGACATACTCTTGATAGGAAATGATATTCCTATGCTGCAATCGGTCAAGCTCTTCTTATCACAAAGATTCTCAATGAAAGATCTAGGTGATGCCTTCTGCATATTGGGAATCAGGATCTATAGAGATAGATCCAAACGGATATTGGGATTGTCCCAATCCAGGTACATTAACACCGTACTAAAGAGGTTTAGTATGGAAGAATCCAAGCGTGGGAACTTACCCACGATCTCTGGAGTCACTCTCTCCAAAGAGATGTCTTCCAAGACTGATTTGGAGAGAGCTCGCATGCAAGGGATACCCTATGCTTCGACTGTAGGCTCTATCATGTACGCGATGCTATGTACCAGACCCGATATAGCAGGTATCAAGCTGATCCTGGAAAGAGTCACTAGACAGCTGTGAAGAGCATTCTCAAGTACTTGCGAAGGACTAAGGAGATGCTCTTGGTGTATGGTAACGGAGAACTCCAAGTGGAGTCCTTTACCGATTCAAGCTTCCAGAGTGATAAGGACGACTCTAAGTCGCAGTCGGGATTTGTCTTTACCCTTTACGGAGGGGCAGTTAGCTGGAAGAGTTCGAAGCAGGAAACCGTGGCAGATTCGACGATGGAGGCTGAATACATCGCTGCCAACGATGCTGCCAAAGAGGCTGTCTGGATCAAGAAGTTCATTACTGAACTTGGAGTGGTTCCATCCATTAAGCATCCAATACCTTTGTATTGCGATAACAATGGAGCGGTGGCTTTGGCCAAGGAACCCAGGTCCCATCAGCGATCCAGGCATATTCTGAGGCGATATCACCTGGTCCGGGAGATAGTTGATCGCCAGGAGATCGAGGTCAGAAGGGTTGACACAAAGAATAACACAGCGGATCCACTCACGAAGGCCATTCCCCAGATACAGTTTGAAAGACTCATCGGGATGCTCGGTATGCGATACTACAGCAGCTGGCCCTAGTGCAAGTGGGAGATTGTTAGTTGTATGTATGCCCTAGAGGCCAGTATTGTACAGATGATGTATATTATATTGGATGCTTAGACATATATAAAGATGACTTTCTTGCTCGATATGATAGTATTCTATCTGGTTGCTCTTTATCTTAACATGTATACATGTCTCTTTATACTGTCTTATGGTTACATGTTAGTAAAGCCCTTAGGATGTGCACTTGACTACCTGGACTATGATGCGGATCATACTAGTAGGGACATGGTAGTCCATAAGTACATCCTTCAAGGTCCCTAGTCGTGGGTGTATCGAGACGGGGCATCGATATACCAGTGTAGACTAGCGTATACGCTTCTCGACCCATGAGATGGGCGATGGATGATCCCATATCCATTGGTGTTTGACATCAGAGATGGTATATGGGTGCTCAGTGGAGACTGGGTACACTGGACGGACTCGCCGAGAACTCCCAGATGGTATTATACCTCACGTCAGATGGCGGTTCTCAGGTGACACTTGTGCAGGTTAGTCTGTAGACCCGAGATCGTCATAGAGTCTTGTGTGATTCCCACTGTTCTTTGATTTTCACCTTACCACGTCCATGAGGGCGTGCAAAACGGTGGTTTTTGGGTATAGTCCCGAGTCACATGGAGGCAATGAGCGATATGAGGGGTTTCGTCTCTCCCGGAATTGGGGGTTGATGTTGCGCTGTGCTCGATTAGCCGTAACAGGGAAGTCCCTGGCCAGGGCTGATTCAGAGATTTGCTGGTAAGTGTTACCAGTAGTTTCTCGACCCGTTATGAGCCTCACATCGGCATGACTTATCAGTTATTGGGGTCTGATGTTTACCATCCCTAGACTTGATATGCGACATATCAGACGAGGAGACCGAACTGTACGGGAAGTGTTGCCGATTGGCTCGTCGGGAGTTGTAGCAGGTTCGCTTGTTTTCTTCTTATCGCTCAATACCCGGGTGGCCGTTACGTTTAGCTGACCGCTTGCGGCTTGGGGGTGCTTGATATGATCATTACCCACTGCCGGCGTATTGACGAGTCTTAGAGTCCTACAAAGGAGTTACCTAGTCCAGGCGAAACGTTGTGGTGCGCGTATGCGATATGCGCATGGACCCGATTAAAATGCGCGTATAGGATACCGTATATTGATCGGACGGCTTGCTTTTAGTGGGGTCATATGTGATATGGCCGGATTGATAAATCAAGTGTTGATTTATCATTTAACCATTAATTTTCTCACTTGAAATCTTTTCTTGTACATGATGGATGTATGCATGCATGTATGCTTTCTTTCTTTTAGTTTCATGCACATATGGATGTGCATACATACATACATACATACATCATCCTTCATGGTTGATTACACATTGAAAATGGTGGCAATACAAGACTCACACCATGGTTTAAATATATGAGTTATTATTTAATTTTTGTTAAAACAAAAGAAATAAAGAAAAGGATAATTCATGGTTAGTTTCTACACTCTTCCTTAACCTAACCATGCTCACCTACTTCTAACCATGGGTTAACCTTCTCTTTGTGCTTTAACTCAAATTAAATAATATCTTAAACTTTTAACCATGGTTTGAGATGATAAGAGAAAAATATATATACATATATTTTTCTTTTTCATACAAGAGTTTTTCTTTTTCACTCTTGTTAAAAGAAAGACATCATCTTCTTCCTCCTTCACCATTTGCTCTCTAGACTTTTGTAGTGAGTAATATACTCATCAAGTTAGGTTTTTGAAGTGAGAAAAGCCACCACAACATCATTCTACACAAGTTTAGCCCACTTGTTTAGAGTGTTATCTTCATTTCTTCTCTTGAAAAGTGAAGTTGCAAGCTTGGACTAGGAGCTTCGGGTGGATCGTCGTGGACACTAGGAGACTTCAAGCGAACCTTCCTCCAACCCTCAAGTGGCCAAGGAGTCTAGCGTAGGGAGCTACAAAGGTTGTACTCTCAAAACCCTAGCCTTTGTTACTTGTAATGTTTTGAAACCCTGATTTTTCTAGGAACGATTCAATGTATGCTTACTTAGCACCCTAAAAATTCCATCTTTGGTACATGTGATGCTTCCAATCACTTCATGAGGTGCTAGGTTAACCCAACATAACCCATAACCTCCTGAGAAACTATCGATCCTGGATCGGTAATTCTCATCTACCATGGCCATGGATTTGTGGTGATGGCCACCCGTATACAATGCGACATCAACCCCCAATACCGGGAGAGACGAATCCCCGACGATCCGATCACTGCCTCCATGTGGCTCGGGACTGTACCCAACTAAAACCTGTTTGCACGACTCGTTTAAGCCGTCGTAGGGTAGTAATCAAAGCACAGTGGGAATTCACACGAGACAAATGACGATCTCAGGTCGACAGACTAACCTGTACACATGTCACCTGGGAACTGCTATCTGACAATCGGTATAATACCAACTAGCAAGTTCCCGGCGAGTCCATCCAGTGTACTCATAACCCAATGAGCACCTGTATACTATCTTAGGTGAAAAAACTAACACCAATGGCTTGTGAGACCTGGCCACCGCCCCTCGTCGGGGTCTCGATCAGTATACACTAGTCTACACTGGAGTATCGATGCCCGGTCTCGATACTCCTATGACTAGGGACATTTAAGGACGTGCTTATAGACCCCAGCTCCCACATATATGATCGCCATCATAATGCTGGCAGTCAAGCAAGAATCCTATGGGCTTTATCAACATGATGATAAAGACAAACCAGATAGCATACTATCATCTTGAGTAAGAATGTTTTATCGGTATAGGTCATTCCTCAATCATCATAATCACAAGTCCGCGACTATGATAATTGCCTTGAGGGCACTATAGCCAACACATCGCATGTCGGGCCTAGGGGTTGGTAAAAGTCAGACCCCCAAAAGCGGTACAAGTCATGTCGGAGTGTAGCCCAGAACACCCTAAGATACTACTGGAATACCTACTAGTAAATCTTCTGCCTTGTCCAAGGACTTCGTGTAATGGCTCTCCTAGACACAGCGCGACCTCACCACCAATACCGGGAGAGACGAAACCCCTGCCGATCCGCTCACTGCCTCCTTGTGGCTCGGGACTGTACCCAACTAAAACCTGTTTGTGCGACTCCTTTGAGCCTTGGTAGGATAGTAATCAAAGCACAGTAGGAACTCATACGAGACAAATGACGATCTCAGGTCGATGAACTAGCATGTACACATGTCACCAGGGAACTTCTATCTGACGTCAGGTATAATACCAACTAGCATGTTCCCGGCGAGTCCTGTCCGGTGTACTCATAACCCAATGAGCACCTGTATCATCTTAGGTGATCCAACTGACACCAATGGCTTGTGAGACCAGCCACCGCCCTTCGTCGGGGTCTCGACTGTATACACTAGTCTACTCCGGAGTATCGATGCCCTGTCTCGAAAACTCCCACGACTAGAGACCTTTTAAGGATGTGCTTATAGACCCCAGCTCCCACGTATATGATCGCCATCATACTGCTGGCCGTCATGCAAGAATTCTAAGGGCTCTATCAACGTGCAATAGTGACCTGTAATGTCACCTAAAGCATGTACACGATGATAAAGATAAACCTGATAGCATACTATCATCTTGAGTAAGACTGTCCTACCGGTATAGGTCCTTCGTCAATCATTGCAATCACGTGCCTGGGATCCAATAATTGACTTTAAGGGCACTATATACAACAATCTCCCACTTGCACTCAAGGCTAATTATTACGATGTCGCATACTTACAGCCCGTGTGATACCGAACACCCAACTCCTCTACCGGTCTAACAAAGCCCGGTTGTGAAACTACTGCGTTCGAGGAATGGCCTCAGTGAGTGGATCCGCTCTGATATTTCTTTCTATGTCTCTCTTTATCTGAAGTTCGCGGAGAAAGCCATCTCCCGAAAAGAGCAATACCTGTCTTAGAATATGTTTGGATATCTGATGGGACCTAGTTCATAAATGAACTCCAAATCCAAACTTCTTAGACTGTATCGTCAACTGAACTTAATCAGTATCCTGAGTCATGCCTCCCTCAGTGTCCGCTTGGATCACCTGTCTAAACCACTGCCCCTCGTCAGAGGGAAAACAATAACTCTGACAGTCACTCTGTCATCCAGGTCTCCTTGGAAGCCTGGAATGATAACCGTCTCCTAAAAGAGGCTGTTGTTATCATATCCCTAGAACATCCACTTATGTTCTAAAACTGCTTCCGAACGTTTCTCCAGGATAGGATTAATATCAACTTATTGCATCTAGTGCAAAAAACAACGTCTGGTGTGGTACTTGACATCTCATGATTGACTCAATTGCCTAAGCAAGTGATCTGCCAATCATGCACATCCCTCTCCCCTTTAGTCTGTAAGACACCTTTAGAGAGGGTGATTCCATCACCTGCAGGTACACTACCGTGCCAGGAGTCGTCCATTCTAAAACACCTGTAGAATGCTATCTAAGTACCCATATTGGGAAACTACCCAAATCTAGATCTAAAACCATAGATCTATTAACCAGAATGTCTGATATTATATCTATATCTTATGTGGAGAAACCACTGTGTGACAACCAAAGTATAACCGATCGTAGTATAGGATTTTCACTTCCTGCTATGTGTATGTCATCTAAATACCAGGACATCACACCCTACTACCTTCTTAACAGATCCATCCCCTATTCTGATGAAGTCAAACCTATGACTGTCACATCAGAAATAGATGATCTATCTCCGCTATATCTGCTTTAGTCCATAAATAGACATAAGCTACTTGTCCACTATGCTTCCGCTGCTCCCACTGACTACGACAACCCTCTGGCAGAGTCATATACACGTACACTTCTAAAGCTAGTTTAGAACGACGCTATATTCATCCTCCTGCCGGGTCTCATAGTCTGGAACAACAGTATTGTCAAGTCTGGGTAAACAAGAACCTCCCTGTCATCGTCCTTGAGCATACCAGAGTACCTCTTGGGTGCTTGAGGTTACCCTACATATCTGCGGAGTGGCTAATGGAATGTCAAACCAGATTGAATCTTTAGGTCCAATTAAATTTTCAGTAATCGTTTGTGGTTCTGGAATCACTTCCAGTTCTACCATACTCCCACTACTGTTTTCTGAAAAATCCATTTTACTAAAACTGTGGCGAGTCAAGAACAATATCACTATTGATCTTCCAGATGGTAGAAAGTCAACCCTCGTCATAGCCCGGTTCAACCCACAAACAGCCATTACAGAAACGTGCCTTGAGTTATCCAGAGTCTGGTTTTAAGCATAAGCCGGACAACTCCCTGTACCTCAACATTGTTAAGATTGTAAGTGAACGGCAGCGCCCCGGCCGTCTGAACGAGGCCAAAATGCGGAAACGATACTCTTCTTTTACTTTTAAAACTGGCGCAACCGCATACTAAAAACCCGGATTGGGCCATTAACCTACTCCTAGCTAACTAGAGAATGGGGTAGAGAGCTATACCGAGCGATCCGTGTCCTTCGGTCTTCGACCTTCATCCCGATCTCCTCGCGGAATCTCTGGTCTTCATCTCCTCATCGGAAAGGGCACCACATCGACGGGTTCTTTTACGGGCTCCCACCTCTGGACCGAGGCAACTCGGGCACGAAGTTGGCGAGTCGACGTGTCCAAGAATGCTGTAGGCTAGTGTAGTACTCTTTGTCTCAAGGGGTTTAAGAAGCTTCCATGGTTTTAGTGGAGAAGGAGATGAGCTTTGAAAATGGAGCTATGTTATTTTGTGCAAGCCAAATGAGATGAATTCCCTCATCAAAAATTTTGGACAGCCCCTACTCAAGCTTGGCCGGCCATGTATCAATCAAAGGGGAGAGAGGGAGTGGATCAATAATGCAAGAAGGAATGATGAGTGATGATGAGAAAAAAAGTTCACAACCAAGTCTCCACTCCATCACCTAATCATATCCCAAAAGTCAAGCAATCATGAACAATCATGAACCAAGAAGTCAATGTATGGTGGAACCATCATGAAGCAACAACTTGCAAAAACCACCTTCCACTTTGCTAATTTGCACATTTGCAAATAAGCCCCTCCACACCAATTTTCAGCCAAAAAAAGAACAAAGGAAAAATGGTCGAAACGGAAAGCAAACTGGCAACTTCAGAAAACTGATCCCGTAATAAATTACAGGAAAACCCCGCGACTGTATATACATACCCGCATTTGTATTGCGACCGAATACAAATGCAATGAGACAAAATCTACAATGTACAATACTAGGATCCGGCTTAAACCAAAGCCCGCTAGTATTATCCGTCCGATTATGATCCATGCAATACCGCACGTATATGATCGAACCCTGCCATATCTCCATACGGACTCTACGGCGTTTCGCCCGAAACCTGAGAAACTGTCTGTGGGGGACTCTAAAGACTCGTCAATATTTTGGCTGTGGATTTAACCACTAGCACGTCAGAGGTATTAGCCATACGTAACGGGCTACTAGGTATTGACCAAAAGGGACGTCGATGAGCGAACTCATCCTGACACCCTACTGAGCCTGTCAGTGACAATATCCATACAGTCTGGTCCGTTCGTCTATGAGCATCGCATGGCGGGCCTAGGGGGTTAGTAAAAGTCAGACCCCCAAAAGCGGTACAAGTCATGTCGGAGTGTAGCCCAGAACACCCTGAGATACTACTGGAATACCTACCAGTAAATCTCCTGCCTTGGCCAAGGACTTCGTGTAATGGCACTCCTAGACACAGCGCGACCTCACCCCCAATACCGGGAGAGACGAACCCCTGCAGATCCGCTCACTGCCTCCATGTGGCTCGGGACTGTACCCAACTAAAACCTGTTTGCACGACTCCTTTGAGCCGTGGTAGGGTAGTAATCAAAGTACAATGGGAACTCACACGAGACAAATGACGATCTCAGGTCGATGAACTAACCTATACACATGTCACCAGGGAACTGCTATCTGACGTCAGGTATGAGACCAACTAGCATGTTCCCGGCAAGTCCTGTCCGGTGTACTCATAACCCAATGAGCACCTGTATACATCTTAGGTGAACCAACTAACACCAGTGTCTTGTGAGACCGGCCACCGCCCCTCGTCGGGGTCTCGACTGTATACACCAGTCTATTCTGAAGTATCGATGCCCTGTCTCGAAAACTCCCACGACTAGGGACCTTTTAAGGATGTGCTTATAGACCCCAGCTCCCACGTATATGATCACCATCATACTGCTGGCCGTCAAGCAAGAATCCTAAGGGCTCTATCAACGCGCAATAGTGACCTGTAAGGTCACCTAAAGCAGTACACGATGATAAAGATAAACTAGATAGCATACTATCATCTTGAGTAAGATTGTCCTACCGGCATAGGTCCTCCCTCAATCATTGCAATCATGTGCCTGTGATCCAATAATTGACTCTGAGGGCACTATCTCCAACAATCTCTCACTTGCACTCAATACTAATTATTGCGATGTCGCATACTCACAGCTCGTGTGATACTGAACACCCAACTCCTCTACTAATCAGTCTTACAAAGCTCGTTTGCGAAAATATTGCGTTCGAGGAATAGCCTCAGTGAGTGGATCCGCCCTGATGTTTCTTTCTATGTCTCTCTTTATCTCAAGTTCGCGGAGAAAGCCATCTCCCGAAATGAGTAATATCTGTCTTAGAATATGTCTGGATATCTGATGGGACCTAGTTCATAAATAAACTCCAAATCCAAACTTCTTAGACTGTATCGTCAACTGAACTTAATCAGTATCCTGCGCCATGCCTCCCTCATTATCCGCCTGGACCATCTGTCCAAACTACTGTCCCTCGTCAGAGGTAAAACTATAACTCTGACTGTCACTCTGTCATCCAGGTCACCTTGGAAGCCTGGAATGATAACTGTCTCCTAAAAGAGGCTGTTGTTATCATATCCCAAGAACATCCACTTATGTTCTAAAACTGCTTCCAAACGTTTCTCCAGGATAAGATTAATATCAACTTATTGCATCTACTGCAAAAAAACATCTGGTGTGGTACTTGACATCTCATGATTGACTCAATTGCCTAAGCAAGTGATCTGCCAATCATGCACATCCCTCTCCCCTTTAGTCTGTAAGACATCTTTAGAGAGGGTGACTCCATCACCTATAGGTACACTACCGTGCCTGGAGTCGTCCATTCTAAATACCATTAGAATGCTGTCTAAGTACCCTGATTGGGAAACTACCCAGATCTACATCTAAAACCATAAATCTAGTAACCAGAATATCTGATGTAATATCCATGACCGTTGTGGAGAAACCACTGTATGACAACCAATGTATAACCGATCGTAGTATAGGAATTTCACTTCCTACTCTGTGCATGTCATCCAAATACCAGGACATCACACCCTACTACCTTCTTAACAGATCCATCCCCTATTCTAATGAAGTCAAACCTATGACTTTCACATCAGAAATAGATGATCTATCTCCGCTATATCTGTTCTAGTCCATAAATAGACATAAGCCACTTGTCCACTATGCTTCCGCTGCTCCCACTAACTACGACAACCCTCTGGCAGAATCATATACACATACGCTTCTAAAGCTAGTTTAGAACGACGCTATACTCATCCTCCTGCCGGGTCTCACAGTCTGGAACAACAGCAATGGCAAGTCTGTGTAAACAAGAATCTCCCTGTCACCGTCTTTGAGCATACCGAAGTGTTAGTTATATGTATGCCCTAAAGGCCATTACTATACATAGGATGTATATTGTAGTGGATGCTTGGACATATATAGGGATGACTTTCTTGCTCGATATGATAGTATGCTATCTGGTTACTCTTTACCTTAACGTGTACACTGATTGTCTCTCTGTTACAGGTTGGTAAAGCCCATAGGATGTGTACTTGACTACCTGGACTATGATGCGGATCATACTAGTGGGGACATGGTAGTCCATAAGTACATCCTTCAAAGTCCCTAGTCATGGGTGTATCGAGACAGGGCATCGATATACCAGAGTAGACTAGCGTATCCCTTCTCGACCCATACAGATGGGCGATGGATGATCCCATATCCATTGGTGTTTGACATCAGAGATGATATACGGGTGCTCAGTAGAGACTGGGTACACTGGACGGACTCGCCGAGAACTCCCAGATGGTATTATACCTTACGTCAGATGGCAGTTCTCTGGTAACACTGGTACAGGTTAGTCTGTACACCCGAGATCGTCATAGAGTCTTGTGTGATTCCCACTGTGCTTTGATTTCCATCATACCACGTCCAAGAGGGCGTGCAAAAAGGTGGCTTCTGGGTACAGTCCCGAATCACATGGAGGCAATGAGCGATAGGAGGGGTTTCGTCTCTCCCGGTATAGGGAGTTGATGTTGCGCAGTGTTCGATTGGCTATAACAGGAAGTCCTTGGCCAAGGCTGCTTTAGGGATTTACTGGTAAGTGTTACCAGTAGTTTCTCGACCCGTTATGAGCCTCATATCGACACGACTTATCGAGTTGTTGGGGTCTGACGTTTACCACCCCTAGACGAGATATGCGACATATCAGACGAACAGACCGGACTGTACGGTAGTGTTACTCGTTGGATTCATTGGAGTGTGAGCGGGCTTGCTCGTTGATCTTCAGATTGCTCAATACCTGGGTGGCTGTTACGTTTAGCAGACCACTTGCGGCTTGTGGGTGTTTGATATGATCATCACCTGCTGCCGGCGTATTGACGAGTCTTTAGAGTCCTACACAGGGGTTTCCTGGCTCAAGCGAAACGAAATAGGAGCGCATATGAGATATGTGAGGGACCGAGAATAATACCAGTATATGATACTGTATTCTATTCTCGCGATTTGTATCATCGATCGGTTATATGAGATATAGCCGGATTACCGAATCAAGTGTTGATTCGATACATTGATACACTTGATATTAGTCGGTTATATGCGATATGACCGGATTGTTAAATCAAGTGTTGATTTAATGATTTAATGTATAATTATATATTTGATATATTACTTTACATTAACTAGTATTGGTTCACTTATGATTGATTTTCTCACTTGAATGTGCACATTGTTTATATGTGATATATGCAAGTGCACATGTTTGTATCATGCTTGATGATACAAACAAGTTGTGTGTATGAGACTTGAACCATATCAAGGTTAGATTAGGGTTTACTATTTTCCTAAACAAATAACAAAATAGTGTGACTTTGGTCAAAGTTATCAAGCTTCATGAAGCTTGATAAACATTGACAAAGTCAACTCTCTTTGTCATTTGTTCAAGATATTAGCTAACCTAACCCTTAACCTTATGCTATGGTTAATTCTCTACATGAGTTAAGCATGAGGGCTTAACTCAACCATGGTGCCATGATTAAAAGGATAAGTGTTCATATTATTCTTTTAATGGATATGATTCTTATTCTTCTTCTTCATCTTCATCAAGCTTGAAAAAGCTTGCTAGCTCCAATGGCATCATGAGAAAAAGAGTGAGAAATCCAATTCTAAAGTGAACCCACTTCCTATTTCTTCATCCTCTACCACTTGCCATGTTGTATAAGGTGTTCTCTTCACAAAGTTTTTGACCAAGTGAAGGAATAGCTTGAGTTTGAGTCTCCCCGACGTAGATCATCTTCGGCCTCGAAGTCAATGACCTAGCCCGATCATTTCTCCGACGAAACCATTTCTAGGGTCCGGGATCCGATGATCGCAGCGGAGGGACGTCAACACGGAGCTAAAGAAGTGGTGGACCGAATCTACAAAGGTTGTAATCCCTTTTACTTATTAGCTAAGTTGTTTGCTTGCTTGCTTTTCGCCTTTACTTCTAGTTAACGATCTATATTAGGGTTTCTCGGCACCGGAAAATTTTTGTTTGGCATGGTTGATGCCTTGTGGAACCTCTTGAGTGTGCCTAGGAACCCTAGAGTGGTATCAGAGCCTAGCTAGAGCATTAGGCGATGTGTTTATGATGTTAAAACTCCGATCGAACCCCGACGTGTCAAAGTTAACCCCTTCTCTGTAAATTTTTCAAAAATCGGGATTTTTCTAAATTAAAAATAGCCAAAAAATTCAGCAGGGTTTTCTAAGAATTGTAGTGAAAAACGAGACGGTGAACAGAACAAACCGCCGCGGAACCGCGGCCAAACCGCGCTTGGGCCGCAGATCCGCGGCAGTAAAGTGGATTCATGCGCTCTGTTTTGCACAGTAATTCTCATATCTGCTTATATATTTTCTGGGTATTTTTTATTCTGACTCAAGAGTTGAGTATTTTGGGGTTTATTTTGTATTCGTTGTTTATATTTAATTTCGTAATGTTTTTCTGGATATTTTTAGAATATGTTAAAAAGTTCGACCGGATATAAATACCCACTTTTTCCCCTGCCGAGAAATGTTCAAGTGTTGGATTTTTCCGTAGTTTAAGAATGTTCTAAGTAGTGCAAGTAACACGATGGACCCTCTAGAAGACAACAAACCTTAACTCGATTATGTGACCGTCTTGAACTGCCCTTTGAACCTTAGGGTTTGGGGCAGTACGGCGTGCCACATGTGAGGCGTTGGCTTGACCCTTCTACGGCTGGACCGTTGGTACTGTGGCATGAAGTGAATGTTCTTAAACTTATTTCATGTGTTGAGCTGTTTCGGGAAAACTTGGGTGTTTGAATGTTCGATCGGAAAGTTTAACATTTTCTATTTATCTGGAATGGGATACAACACTTGGAATCCACAAGTAGTTATGAGATAACTGATTTGGATGTTATAAACATAGCACTTTAGTCTCACTTGATCGGTTGCCACAGAATTTTGATGCGATCAAAAGTCCATTGCAATCACTTAGCGTACGTGGATACTCGTCGATAAACTTAATAGACAGCTACACCCCATAGCCCCGACCAAGTGACTGTAGGAGAACCCCGTCGCCGAAAGCATCCGTTCGGGTGCTCGCGGTAGCGGTGTTCCGCCTTAGTGCACTTCGTCGACGGCATCTGGGGGTGCGGCCGTCTACTAAAGTTTGCGACGAGCATTCGATCAAAATGCCGAGAATCTTGTTGAATTGCCCGACTTGATATTGAAAAGTGTTTTCGATAAAGAGACTAAAATGCGGGGTTTATAATTGTTAGGCATGTGATGTCTAAGGAATTCATATGGTCAGGCATGCGATATCTGAGGAGATTGCGGATTCCAACTGTTGTAGTTTTACACTTTCTTTTCTGCGACCGTAAGTGTAATATGTGATATCGCCGGTTTCGTTGCTATATGTCAACGACAATTGGAATGCGCACATTTACTTACGTTGATGACATGTGATGTTATGTGTTGCTGGATATGTTATATTGGATCGTCGCGTTTTGAATAGCCGGGGGTTTTATGTGAGATGAGAGTTTTTATTTTCATTCATGTAAAATTTATTGTATGTAATATTCTTTTATTGGGGCACTTCCTGGTTGCGGAAGATGTCACCGTTGATATATATTATTTACTTTTCCACACTAGGATAGACCCAAGGAGGAGGGCACAAGTAACCGGGTTCTGGAGTCCAGTGGGAGACCAACTCGAGGAGTCGAGTCCGGGTCTCCTAACTCTAGAATTGTTAGGGTTGCTTGCCGCTCTCGTAGGGGTCTAGGGGTGTGGGTTTGGCTATTCATCACGACCGTGGAATCAGTGTTTTATACTGGCTCGTATTGAAAACACGGACGTCCTAGTATATCCAATATTTCATATGATTCTTCTGCTGCGATATCTGTGATGTGATCATTTGATATGTGATGATAAATACTGTATATAGTATATATGATATATTATATAGATGTTACTTATGTTTTGCACTCGCGCTAGCCCTGCCCCGTTCTGTCGTTAGTTACCTAACCTAATGGTGCACGAGGGGACATCGAGGCGAATGCGGATGGCATAAGTGTACGTCGTATTTATCTGTGATGTTTAGGTGATTTAAATGATGGGACTTCATTAATGTGATTAATGAAAGAAAATAAACCTAAGATGTTGTGGAATCGAATTTTCAAAAACAGGTAGCTACAGTTCTTGCTTTGCACAGCGGTATATATGATATATCTTGCACCTTATTCGATGAGGAAAGGGCCGACGATCCCTTCACCGGGAGTGACCCCTTTAGCAATAACTGGCAGATGCTACACACTCGGTTTGTCTTTTGATAGCTTCTATAGTTTCTGCTTTGCACAGTGATATATATGATATATCCCGCACCTCATTCGACGAGGAAAGGGCCGACGATCCCTTCACCGGGAGTGACCCCTTTAGCAAAACTAGAAAAGCCTAAAAAACACTCCATTTTAAAATCATTTAATTCTACAACGATATCAAGTTCATTACGCAATAGGTTTTCAGAAAAACCTGTCGTATCCCTCCGTCGTTTCAGATAAGTACTAGTTAGTATTCGTGCTGCGGTAGTTTGGCATGCGTCAAGGCGTAGTGTACGGTAGCTAACTAGAGCTTATCTGCTAGTATACGATGTGATTGGATTAGGGTATTCGTACGGCGTTGTTTGGCATGCGTCAAGGGTCGTGCGGGTGGGTTTAATTCAATCAAGAAATGTACGGGTTGAACTTGACTAGCGGACTATGGGTTGTTTGGCATGCGTCAAGGTCATAGCACGCTAGGGGAAAAATATTATCGGGAATTTCAAGTGTTGAAATTTGCAATGAGATTGCATACCTTCTATGAGATAGTTGGATCCCGATACCCGCTGCGAGTAAGAGTTACTCCTGGGAGAGTTTTACACTACAATTAGCCGATCAAGTAGGTGTCTAGAAAGGTGTTAACGAGGTTACGCCTATGGGAAAACGAGGTTTACATTAATTAGGTTCGTGCGAAAGCACGGTGGACCTCCCTCAAAGTACCGACACTGGCCTGGCTGAAAGATTGGCGAACTTGTAGCGTGTAATTAATCCCGGCTAGTCTTTCCTTTTAGGGTTTGAAGGAAGATTTGATAAAAACAGTGGGAGTCATCCTGATTAGATAAAATATATAACCAATCTAATCTTGCAAGAGCATACGCTGAGTGTTTTCTTCTCTCTCTCTCCAGATAGCGACCATTTCACGCCTTAATCAAGATAATAAAACAGATATATTGACCAAACCCGCTTATTATACTGAGCTGGGGAACGTTGGTCCCGCTCCAACTTATAATTGTTATAAGACAGAGCAGGAAATTGGGGAATACCAGGATTCCCATGCCGCCCAAACGAAGAAAGTGCATAAGATGCATCTCCTTCGGGTGCGTTCATTACAAAGAACTGTTTCTCTGTATCCTCTACGTCCTGGGTATATGATACCAGATCAGGATCCCAGATATGTAATCTGTTACATGGGCTACAGAAAGGTAGAGAACTGAGAACGGGTGATAAGTTTCATGAGACAGAAAACGGTGCAAGTGTTGCAGCCAAGTCTGTTGGTCACTGTCATCCTGTATTACCAGAATACATTGATTCTGAACAAATGTTATTAGATACCGAACCTGATATACAAAATCATATCAGTCTCTTTATTTAGATAAAGAAGGATATAATTTTGTATTGTTGGATAATGTTTTGACCATTTCCTATATCAAGAGTTGATCGATTCAGGCACGTTATCTAAAAGTATTAACGTTCTAAATCAAACCACAGTTCTTAGTATATAGAACACACACAAGAGGAAGAGTTCAGAAATGAACGAATCCTTCTTGAGGTATTGTAGACTAGGTCATATCAATGCGACCCGACCGGCTGAAGTTACATTTAGATGCATATTTAAATCTGTTTGAATTTACATCTTGTGAAACTTGCCAGTCATGTCACAGAAATAAGATGACCATAGCTCTGTTTATTGGAAACAGAGAAAGAGTTAGTGAACTCTTGGGATGATACATATTGATGTATGAAGGTCCCCTGTCTACACATGCCAAGACCGGTTCTTTGTACTTCATTACATTCTCTGATAATCTCTCAAGATTCAGACATATGTTCCTGTTGAAACACAAGTCCGAACCTTATGAGATATTCATAGAATATAAGTTAGAAGTAGAGAACCAAAATACGGGTATAAGTATTATGTCCTTTGATGTGATCAAGGAGGAGAATACTTGAGCACGGAATTCCTGGACTATTCTAAATGAGAATGAGATTCTCTCTCAGCATTACTCCTCCGTATACACCATAGCACGATGGTATATCGGGGCGGAGCAATAGCACCCTATGTGATATGGTGTGCTCTATGATGAGTACTACTGAGTTTCCTATTTCCTTTTAGGGATTTATGCACTTATGAAGTTGCATACCTATTGAATAGGGTTCCGATCAAATCAGATGCCTACCATTTCATTTGGGATATGGAAAGGGAAGAGCCCATCTCTTAAGTCAGTTAAGATTTGGGGTTGTCCGGCCTATGTCTAAAAGCAAAATCCGGACAAGCTCGAGGCAAAGTCAGATCTGTAGAAGTTTGTTGGATATCCCAAGCATACGCAAGGAAATATCTTCTACCTAACCGAGGAACAAAAATGTTTTGTTACTCAGCATGCCACCTTAGTAAAGGGAATTTCTTGTGAAGAAATTATTGGTCATGAGGTAGAACTGGAAAGAGTTCCAGCTATACAAACTGCAGCTGATGATTTGGTAGAACCAAAAGATTCAATAGAAACCAATGAACCTCAGCCTCTCCGCCGATCTAGTAGGTTTCCTCACCCACCTGAGAGATACTTCGGTTTCTCTATGACAGTGGGAGCAAGGATTGCATCATGAGATGATGACCCAACTAGTTTCGAGCTGGCCATCAGGAGTGAGACTCTGTAAGAATGGGTGGATGCTTAGTGATCTGAGATGGAATCCTTATACACCAACAAAGTATGGACTTTGGTTGCTTTGTCTGAAGGGTTAAATCCACATCAGGAGCAAGTATATCTTGAGAAGATTACTTGGTGTACATGGAAAAGTTGAGACTTTCAAAGCTAGAATCGTTAATGGTTTGCATCATAGACTAGTTGTAGCTAATGATGAAACCTTTTCTGGGGTATATGCTTAAGTCCATCCAGATCCTACTTGCCACGGCTACATACCACGACTACGATATCTGGCGGTTGGGTGTCATGATTGCTTTTCTAAATAATAATTTAGAAGACAGAGTCTATAAGTACACAGTCAGAGGGCTTCGTAGACAGTGGGAGCAGCGGAAACTTGTGCAAGATGTTTTATGTGATAAAGCAAGCATCGCGGAGTTGGAACATCTGTTTTGATGTGGTAGTCAAAGAGTTTGACATCATCAAAATGGTAGATGAACCTTGTATATACAAAAAGGTAGTAGAGAGTATGGTGATGATCCTCGTAGAGTACGTGGATGACATACTCTTGATAGGGAAGGAGTTTCCTATGCTACGCTCGGTCAATCTCCGCTTATCGCAAGGATTCTCTATATAGGATAAAAATGATACCTACTAAATCCGGGGTTTTGGATCTATGAGATAGATCTAAATGGATGTTAGGATACTCACTAGTTGTAGTGAGATGGTATCAATTGATCCTGGGGAGAATCACTGGAAAGGTTCCAGGGTGATAAGGACGACTGAATGTCAGTCGCAGGCATTGTCTTTACCCTCAGTAAAGGGACGGTATGTTGGAAGAGTTCCAAGCTAGATACCGTGACATACTAGACGATTAAAGGCGAGATACATCGTTACCAAAGATGGTACCAAAGAGGCAGTCTGGGTGTATATTAGTTCATGAGATGAACTTCGTTCCTACCATTGTGTGACAATGAAGTTGTGGCTTATGCCAAGGAACGCCCGTCCCATCAGTGATCCAGACATATTCTTAGGCAGTATCACCTGATCGTGGAGATGGTTGATCTCCAGGGGATCGAGGTTAGGAGAGCAGACTCAGAGGACAACACGGCGGATCCACTCACGAAAGGCCTATTCCCAGAGAGAGACTATTATGGGATGGTTGAGTATGAGATACTACAATCACTGCTATCAGATGGCCCTAGTGCAAGTGAGAGATTGTCAGTTATATGTATGCCCTAGAGGCCATTACTATACAAAGGATGTATATTGTAGTGGATGCTTGGACATATATAGGGATGACTTTCTTGCTCGATATGATAGTATGCTATCTGGTTACTCTTTACCTTAACGTGTACACTGATTGTCTCTCTGTTACATGTTGGTAAATCCCTTAGTATGTGTACTTGACTACCTGGACTATGATGTGGATCATACTAGTGGGGACATGGTAGTCCATAAGTACATCCTTCAAAGTCCCTAGTCGTGGGTGTATCGAGACAGGGCATCGATATACCAGAGTAGACTAGCGTATCCCTTCTTGACCCATACAGATGGGCGATGGATGATCCCATATCCATTGGTGTTTGACATCAGAGATGATATACGGGTGCTCAGTAGAGACTGGGTACACTGGACGGACTCGCCGAGAACTCCCAGATGGTATTATACCTTACGTCAGATGGCAGTTCTCTAGTGACACTGGTACAGGTTAGTCTGTAGACCCAAGATCGTCATAGAGTCTTGTGTGATTCCCACTGTGCTTTGATTTCCATCATACCACGTCCAAGAGGGCGTGCAAAAAGGTGGCTTTTGGGTACAGTCCCGAATCACATGGAGGCAATGAGCGATAGGAGGGGTTTCGTCTCTCCCGGTATAGGGAGTTGATGTTGCGCAGTGTTCGATTGGCTATAACAGGAAGTCCTTGGCCAAGGCTGCTTTAGGGATTTACTGGTAAGTGTTACCAGTAGTTTCTCGACCCGTTATGAGCCTAATATCGACACGACTTATCGAGTTGTTGGGGTCTGACGTTTACCACCCCTAGATGAGATATGCGACATATCAGACGAACAGACCGGACTGTACGGTAGTGTTACTCGTTGGATTCACTGGAGTGTGAGCGGGCTTGCTCGTTGATCTTCTGATCGCTCAATACCCGGGTGGCCGTTACGTTTAGCAAACTGCTTACGGCTTGTGGGTGTTTGATATGATCATCACCTACTGCCGGCGTATTGACGAGTCTTTAGAGTCCTACACAAGGGTTTCCTGGCTCAAGCGAAACGAAATAGGAGCGCATATGAGATATGTGCGGGATCGAGAATAATACCAGTATGTGATACTGTATTCTATTCTCGCGATTTGTATCATCGATCGGTTGTATGAGATATAGCCGGGTTACCGAATCAAGTGTTGATTCGATACATTGATATACTTGATATTAGTCGGTTATATGCGATATGACCGGATCGTTAAATCAAGTGTTGATTTAATGATTTGATGTATAATTATATATATGATATATTACTTTACATTAACTAGTATTGGTTCACTTAAGATTGATTTTCTCACTTGAATGTGCACATTGTTTATATGTGATATATGCAAGTGTACATGTTTGTATCATGCTTGATGATACAAACAAGTTGTGTGTATGAGACTTGAACCATATCAAGGTTAGATTAGGGTTTACTATTTTCCTAAACAAATAACAAAATAGTGTGACTTTGGTCAAAGTTATCAAGCTTCATGAAGCTTGATAAACATTGACAAAGTCAACTCTCTTTGTCATTTGTTCAAGATATTAGCTAACCCAACCCTTAACCTTATGCTGTGGTTAATTCTCTACATGAGTTAAGCATGAGGGCTTAACTCAACCATGGTGCCATGATTAAAAGGATAAGTGTTCATATTATTCTTTTAATGGATAGGATTCTTTTTCTTCTTCTTCGTCTTCATCAAGCTTGAAAAAGCTTGCTAGCTCCAATGGCATCATGAGAAAAAGAGTGAGAAATCCAATTCTAAAGTGAACCCACTTCCTATTTCTTCATCCTCTACCACTTGCCATGTAGTATAGGGTGTTCTCTTCACAAAGTTTTTGACCAAGTGAAGGAATAGCTTGAGTTTGAGTCTCCCAGACGTAGATCATCTTCGGCCTCGAAGTCAATGACCTAGCCCAATCATTTCTCCGACGAAACCATTTCTAGGGTCCGGGATCCGATGATCGCAGCGGAGGGACGTCAACACGGAGCTAAAGAAGTGGTGGACCGGATCTACAAAGGTTGTAATCCCTTTCACTTATTAGCTAAGTTGTTTGCTTGCTTGCTTTTCGCCTTTACTTCTAGTTAACGATCTATATTAGGGTTTCTCGGCACCGGAAAATTTTTGTTTGGCATGGTTGATGCCTTGTGGAACCTATTGAGTGTGCCTAGGAACCCTACACGAAGTACCTCTCGAGTGCCTGAGGTTACCCACCATTTTTGCGGAGTGGCTAATGGAATGTAAAATCAGATTGAATCTTTAGGTTCTTATCAAATTTTCATTAATCGTTTGCGGTTCTGGAATCACTTCCAGTTCTACCATACTCCCACTTCAGTTTTCTGAAAAATCCATTTTACTTAAAACTGTGGCGAGTCTAGAACAATATCACCATTGATCTTCCAAATGGTAGAAAGTCAACCCTCGTCATAGCCCGAGTCAACCCACAAACAGCCATTACGGAAACGTGCCTTGAGTTTTCCAGAGTCTGGTTTTAATCATAAGCCGGACAACTCCCCGTACCTTAATATCGTTAAGATATGAACCGTTCTATATCCAATATAGAAACAGAAGCACTGATTTAATTGGAACCAGATTCAAATTATGCAACTGTCTCCAGTGCATGTCAACTAAATGGAGAGAGGCCGATCAGCGTTACTCAACTTAGGAATGCTTCCAATTATAAGTAACCCGAAAGAGAAGCAAGTTCTCTTAATCATTACTATCAACTGAATACCATACACAAGTATCTACATCTTCGATCACCTTGAAGAATCCCGATACTTGCAATACCTGGTTCTCTACTTTAATCTTATACCTATAACTTCTCAAAACTTGGACCTTGTGTTTCTACGAAACACATGTCTTAGAACCAGAGAAGTCACAAGTAAACAGAATACAGTACGAGTACCAACCCCTATGTCCTAATGGACACTGGACAACATACAATACTCTGTAAAAGTCCTTTGAGTCTAATAACTCATTCCCTGTGTGTCGTAGGTTGAAAACTGTACTTATGGTTAAGAAGAATTACACCGTCGTTTAATTCTCCTTACCTAACCATCCACTGATATAGGTAAATATCATAGACATAATTTCAAAAAGGTGCATCTCACTCTATAAAAATAGACGTACAGATATATCAATTTGAAATTGGTGCATAGCAACGGATATTTAAAACCAAATATTTGCCGTCCGGCAAACAGCCCAGGCGATTTCCTCAAATATCACCAATTACAACGAATTCCGATATAATGAGGATGATCACCTAATTCCCAATAACTTACTCCCACTCATCATCTGTAAAACCATACAGATGTGAGAATCATACCTGGTAAATACATACCCTGGAGCAAGGGCTAATTGGGAAATCAGTTTTCTTTTAACAGTACACAGTGAAACTGAAACATTGAAATGTTTCGTAGGGGTATCCGGGTATTCCTAGTAATGCCACTTCCATTATCCAGATTCACAACTGTAACCGTATATTTCTTTGCCATCTCTCCAAATCCCTTCATATGTCTTTAGTCATTACCTTCTGTATACCCTCTTAGGCTAAATAGTTTTCTTCCTTCCCTACCATTCGGCACCAGCCTATGGTTTGGAAGAAGACTATCCAATAAGCGTAATGGGTGTACTGTCCTAATCCTAGGAGCACTCGCAACGCGAGAGAAGGTGAAGATAAAAGACACCTGAATAAACCTTATTCCTATTTCTCCTGAACCAGAATC
The DNA here is from genome assembly GCA_030015575.1 of Agapanthus africanus. Classification (NCBI taxonomy): domain Eukaryota; kingdom Viridiplantae; phylum Streptophyta; class Magnoliopsida; order Asparagales; family Amaryllidaceae; genus Agapanthus; species Agapanthus africanus. The sequence goes on from CM057350.1 coordinate 387,403,804, forward strand.
CATCCCCGAACTGGAACAAGTTCCTTTCGAGTTCGTATATAACCATACGATGGAGTATCCAATAAACTGTGGATCTTCGTAGTGATACGGAGTGTCCTGGAGAAATACAAAGGTGAAGTGGGAGTGGTAATGAAATACTTGGTTTGGTCGTGAATAACAGTCACAATTTACTTTGCCCTCCTTTTAATCCCTTTATTTGTCTTTACATAATACCTTCTGTACACCATCGTTAGGCTAATTGGTTTTCTTCATTCCCTACCGGTCGGCACCTGCCTATGGTTTGGAAGAAGACTATCCAATTTGCGTAATAGGTGTACTATCCCCTAATCTAAGGGGCACTCGCAACCTGAGAGAAGGTAAAAGGAAAAGACAACTGAATAGTCTTATTCGTTTTCTCCAGAACCAGAAACCATCCTCGAATAAGTTCCTTCGAGTTCGTATATAACTATACGATGGTTTTATCCAATGGAAGTGGATGTTCGTAGTAATACGGGGTGTTCTGGAGAAAAAAGGGTAAAAGCAGGAGTGGCAATGAGGTATGCAACTCTGACAATCCAAAATCCAGTGTTTAAGAAGGTTCGGTTAATTTTGGTCACTGAGTCATAGTCAAGGGTGGGGTCATGGTCGCTGCCAGAGAGAGAGAAAAAAGAAACACTTAGCGTGCACTCTAACCTAGACCAGAATGGTTATCACTTTATCTAATCAGGAAACCTCCCACTGTACCGTCAAAGTCTCCTCCAAACCTGAAAGAAGAATTAGTCGGGATCACCCGAGGTGTAAACCAACTCATCAGTGGGAATCGGGATCCAACTATCATCGCATGATAACGTGACGGAATCCGCTCACGTTATCACACTCCAGAAGGTATGCGCATATCTGGCAAGTTTCAGTTTCTTTTGAAACTCCCGATGTGATTTTTTTTGCCCCATACTCTTATGACCTTGACGTAGGCCAAAATATCATAAGTCACATGTCAAGTTCTACTCATCATTGTCCAGGTTAATTTGAACCCACCCGTAAATACCCTTGACGTAGGCCAAAATAGTAGTACGACTGTCCCAAACTAACGCATCTATCTATGCAACAGATAAATATCCGGTAGCTACCAATCACTATACCTTGGCGTAGGTCAAAATACATAGCTTGAATACTACCGAACATTTAACTGAAATGACGGAGGGCTACAAATGGTTTCTGGCGAAAAACCTTTAACGTAATGAACTTGATATCGTTGAAGGAACTGGATAGATTTTTATAAAAGTATAGTGACGAAAACCTTTGCTAAAGAGGTCACTCCCGGTGAAGGGATCTCGGCTCTTTCCCCGTAGAATGAGGTGCAGGATATTCCAACTGAATACCACGATGCAAAGCAAAAGTAATCGATTATAGTGAAGTTATTGCCCTGACGCAAACTTCTGTCCAAGGGGTCACTCCTGGTGAAGGGATCTCGGCCCTTGCCTCGTCGACTGAGGTGCTGGATATTCATAACCGAATACCACTGTGCAAAACAAAAGAGAACGTCCTTGCAATAAAAGCTTTTTGAAAAATGTTCCAACAACATCAGAATAGGTTTGTTTAGCTTGCATTGATTCGAATCAATGCAGTCCCATCAACTGATCACACCAATAAAGAATGAAAATAATGATGTACGTATATGCCATCCGCATTCGCCACTGGGTCCCGTCATCACCCGTTAGGTTACTTAACTAACGACAGAGCGGGGACTGGACTAGCGCGGATGCAAAACATATACAACATCTACTAGTATATATATCAATATATAATATTCTCTTAAGGCGTGATAAAATGCAACATCACAGAAATGTAATAACCATCACAGAACAAAACAGATATCTGGGATCCCCGGGTTTCATAGAGCCGCTACTGAAACCCGACGTTCCCCTGGTCGTGTGGATAGCCTGTGCAATGAAATCTTAGACCCCTACGGGCGCGGTAAGTTACCCGCCAAAACCTGAAGCGAGGCAGCCTCCTTCAACAACGTGAATGGACCACCCAGCACTTCACGGAATCTGGTAACTTGAGCACCCCTCCTTGGGTCAACCTGTACCTCATACGAGTGCGGCGAATAGCCCGCTAATTCTAGAGTGAAGCCCGCTCCGTCTCAATGCCATGAGATGCGGGCCCGTTGCCCTCTAGAAGCCGGCTATCCGTGCACCCCACCACGGGATAATCCTAGTACAGAAAGTAAAATATACATACAACGGGTACACCGACTTCAGCCCGGTCGTGCCCCTAAAGAATAATATACAAACAGGCAGTGACGGCAGTCCACATGTCGGACGCTCGCCCCGCAACATCAAATGTACATATATAACCAAACTGTACTAACATTGCATCCAGGCTATCCACCACGACAAATCCGCAACATCACCGCACAACGGAGAACATCAACGTGAATGTCACGTTCGCAAATCCGTCTAAATGGGCTATAGCAGTTAGACAGGATTTACCGATCAAATGCAATTCACGGTCGCAGATATAATGTAAATACTTTGAACTAACATGTTTAAAATTTTCGGTCGACTAAATTTCCCGAAGTAGGCCCCAAGCACTACTGTAGCACTCAAAATAAATCTGGGCCCAAACAGAACATACCAAAAACCCCATTTCCATGTCAGAAGCCCACTGTGAAAATTTGGTGCTGTGAACAGTTTAAATGGCGGCGGAACCGCGGCCAATGCGTGGGTTTGGCCGCGGTTCCGCGGTGTAACAGTGCCATCGAGCTACCAAATTTTCGCAGAATGCATAAAAAACCCTGCACGTATTTTTACAATGTACCAAATAATTTTTGGAGCAGAGGAAAAATTCGACAGAAACTGGACATGAAAACGCGGTTTTTGGAAAATCCGTTCGATCGAATTTGTAAACACGTTAGAGCAAGCTAGACTAGGTTAATGGCGTGGCTATGATACCATTGTAAGTGCATGGCAGCGCCCCGGCCGTCTGAACGAGGCCAAAATGCGGAAATGATACTTTTCTTTTACTTTTAAAACTGGCGCTACCGCGTACTAAAAACCCGGATCGGGCCATTAACCTACGCCTAGCTAACTAGAGAATGGGGTAGAGAGCTATACCGAGCGATCCGTGTCCTTCGGTCTTCAGCCGCCGTCCCGATCTCCTCGCGGAATCTCTGGTCTTCATCTCCTCGTCGGAAAGGGCACCACATCGCCAGGTTCTTTTACGGGCTCCCACCTCTGGACCGAGGCAACTCGTGCACGAAGTTGGCGAGTCGACGTGTCTAAGAATGCTGTAGGCTAGTGTAGTACTCTTTGTCTCAAGGGGTTTAAGAAGCTTCCATGGTTTTAGTAGAGAAGGAGATGAGCTTTGAAAATGGAGCTATGTTATTTTGTGCAAGCCAAATGAGATGAATTCCCTCATCAAAAATTTTGGACAGCCCCTACTCAAGCTTGGCCGGCCATGTATCAATCAAAGGGGAGAGAGGGAGTGGATCAATAATGCAAGAAGGAATGATGAGTGATGATGAGAAAAAAAGATCACAACCAAGTCTCCACTCCATCACCTAATCATATCCCAAAAGTCAAGCAATCATGAACAATCATGAACCAAGAAGTCAATGTATGGTGGAACCATCATGAAGCAACAACCTGCAAAAACCACCCTCCACTTTGCTAATTTGCACATTTGCAAATAAGCCCCTCCACACCAATTTTCAGCCAAAGAAAGAACAAAGGAAAAATGGCCGAAACGGAAAGCAAACTGGCAACTTCAGAAAACTGATCCCGTAATAAATTACAGGAAAACCCTGCGACTGTCTATGCATACCCGCATTTGTATCGCGACCGAATACAAATGCAATGAAACAAAATCTACACTGTACAATACTAGGATCCGGCTTAAACCAAAGCCCGCTAGTATTATCCGTCCGATTACGATCCGTGCAATACCGCACGTATATGATCGAACACTGCCATATCTCCATACGGCCTCTACAGCGTTTCACCCGAAACCTGAGAAACTGTCTGTGGGGGACTTTAAAGACTCGTCAATACTTTGGCTGTGGATTTAACCTCTAGCACGTTAGAGGTATTAGCCATACGTAACGGGCTACCAGGTATTGACCAAAAGGGACGTCGATGAGCGAACTCATCCTGACACCCTACTGAACCTGTCAGTGACAATATCCGTACAGTCCGGTCCGTTCGTCTATGAGCATCGCATGGCGGGCCTAGGGGGTTGGTAAAAGTCAGACCCCAAAAAGCGGTACATGTCGTGTCGGAGTGTAGCCCAGAACACCCTGAGATACTACTGGAATACCTACCAGTAAATCTCCTGCCTTGGCCAAGGACTTCGTGTAATAGCTCTCCTAGACACAGCGCGACCTCACCCCCAATACCGGAAGAGACGAACCCCTGCAGATCCGCTCACTGCCTCTATGTGGCTCGGGACAGTACCCAACTAAAACCTGTTTGCACGACTCCTTTGAGCCGTGGTAGGGTAGTAATCAAAGTACAATGGGAACTCACACGAGACAAATGACGATCTCAGGTCGATGAACTAACCTGTACACATGTCACCAGGGAACTGCTATCTAACGTCAGGTATAAGACCAACTAGAATGTTCCTGGCAACCCAATGAGCACCTGTATTCATCTTAGGTGAACCAACTGACACTAGTGGCTTGTGAGACTGGCCACCACCCCTCGTCGGGGTCTCAACTGTATACACTAGTCTACTCTTGAGTATCGATGCCCTTTCTCGAAAACTCACACGACTAGGGACCTTTTAAGGATGTGCTTATAGACCCCAGCTCCCACATATATTATCGCCATCATACTGTTGGCCGTAAAGAAAGAATCCTATAGGCTCTATCAACGCGCAATAGTGACCTGTAAGGTCACCTAAAGTAGTACATGATGATAAAGATAAAACAGATAGCATACTATCATCTTGAGTAAGACTGTCCTACCGGCATAGGTCCTTCCTCAATCATTGCAATCACGTGCCTGTGATCCAATAATTGACTCTAAGGGCACTATCTCCAACAAAGATATGAACTATTCTATATCCAATATAGAAACAGAGGCACTGATTTAATTGGAACCAGATTCAGATCACGCAGCTGTCTCCAGTGCATGTCAACTAAATGGAGAGAGGCCGATCAGGATTACTCAACTTAGGAATACATCAAGATATGAGTAACCAGAAAGAGAAGCAAGTTCTCATAATCATTACTATCAACTGAATACCATACACAAGTATCTATATCTTCGATCACCTTGAAGAATCCTGATACTTGCAACACCTGGTTCTCAACTTTATTCTTATACCTATAACTTCTCAAAACTTGGATCTTGTATTTCTATGAAACACATGTCTAAAAACTAGAGAAGTCATAAGTAAACAAAATATAGTACGAGTACCAACCTCTCTGTCCTCATGGACACTGGACAACATACAATACTCTGTATAAGTCTCCTGAGTCTAATAACTCATTCCCTGTGTGTCGTAGGTTGAAAACTGTACTTATGGTTAAGAAGAATTACACCGCTGTTTAATGCTCATTACCTAACCATCCACTGATACAGGTAAATGTCATAGACACAATTTCAAAAAGTTATATCTTAATTTATAAAAATAAACGTACAGATATATCAATTTGAAATTGGTGCATAACACGGATATTCAAAACCAAATATTTGCCGTTCGGCAAACAACCCAAGCGATTTCCTCAAATATCACCAATTACAACGAATCCCGATATAATGAGAATGATCACTTAATTCCCAATAACCTACTCCTACTCATCATCTATAAAACCATACAGATGTGAGAATCATACCTGGTAAATACATACCCTGGAGTAAGTATCTAATTGGGAAATCAGTTTTCTATTAACAATACACAGTGAAACTGAAACATGTAAATGTTTCGAATGGGTATCCGGGTATTCCTAGTAATGCCTCTTCCATTATCAGATTCACAATTATAACCGTATATTTCTTTTCCATTTCTCCAAATCCCTTTATATGTCTTTAGTCATTACCTTCTGTACACCACCTTTAGGCCAAATGGTTTTCTTCCTTCCCTACCTTTCGGCACCAGCCTATGGTTTGGAAGAAGACTATCCAATAATCATAATGGGCGTACTCTCCCAATCCTAGGAGTACTCGTAACCTCAGAGAAGGTGAAGATAAAAGAAAACTGAATAAATCTTATTCCTATTTCTCCTGAACCAGAATCTATCCCCGAACTGGAACAAGTTCCTTCGAGTTCGTATATAACCATACGATGGAGTATCCAAATAACTGTGGATCTTCGTAGTGATACGGAGTGTCCTTGAGAAATACAAAGGTGAAGTAGGAGTGGCGATGAAATACTTGGTTTGGTCGTGAATAGCAGTCGCAATTTACTTTGCCCTCTTTCTAATCTCTTTATTTGTCTTAACTTATTATCTTCTGTACACCATCGTTAGGCTAATTGGTTTTCTTCATTCCCTACCGTTCGGCACCTGCCTATGGTTTGGAAGAAGAATATCCAATTAGCGTAATAGGTGTACTGTCCTAATTCAAAGAGCACTCGCAACCTGAGAGAAGATAAAAGGAAAAGACAACTGAATAGTCCTATTCATTTTCTCCAGAACCGGAAACCATCCTCGAATCTGGAACAAGTTCCTTCGAGTTCGTATATAACCATACGATGGTTTTATCCAATGGAAGTGGATGTTCGGAGTGATACGAAATGTTCCAGAGAAAAAGGGTAAAAGCAGGAGTGGCAATGAGGTATGCAACTCAGACAATCCAAAAGCCAGTGTTTTAAGAAGGTTCGGTTAACTTGGTCACTGAGTCATAGCCTAGGGTCGGGTCATGGTCGCTGCCAAAGAGAGAGAGAAAATAAACACTTTGCGTGCACTCTAACCTAGATCAGAATGGTTATCAATTTATCTAATCAGGAAACCTCCCACTGTAACCTCAAATTCTCCTCCAAACCTGAAAGAAGAATTAGTCGGGATCACCTGAGGAGTAAACCAACTCATCAGTGGGAATCGGGATCCAACTATCATCGCATGATAACGTGATGGAATCCACTCACGTTATCACACTCCAGAAGGTATGCGCATATCTGGCAAGTTTCAGTTGCTTTGGAAACTCCCGATGTGATTTTTACCCCATGCTCTTATGACCTTGACGAAGGTCAACAAATCATAAGTCACATGTCAAGTTCTACCCGTCATAGTCCAGGTTAATTTAAACCCACCCGTATAAGACCTTGACGAAGGTCAACAAGGCTATACGACTGTCCCAAACCAACGCATCTATCTATGCAGCAGAAAAGTAACAAATAACTACCATACACTATGCCATGACGAAGGCCAACAAATATAGCATGAATACTAAGTGCTACCCGTCTGAAATGACGGAGGGCTACGAATGGTTTTTGGCGAAAAACCTTTAACGTAATGAACTTGATATCGTTGAAGGAACCGGATAGCTTTTTATAAAAATATAGTGGCGAAAACCTTTGCTAAAGAGGTCACTCCCGGTGAAGGGAACTCGGCTCTTTCCCCGTAGAATGAGGTGTAGGATATTCTAACTGAATACCACGATGCAAAGAAAAAAATAATCAACTATAGTGAAGTTATTACCCTGACGCAAACTATTGCCTAAGGGGTCACTCCCGGTGAAGGGATCTCGGCCCTTGCCTCATCGACTGAGGTGCTTGATATTCATAACCGAATACCTCTGTGCAAAACAAAAGAAAACGTCCTTGCAATTACAGCTTTTTGAAAAATGTTCCAACAACATCAGAATAGGTTTGGTTAGATTGCATTGATCCGAATCAATGCAGTCCCATCAATTGATCACACCACAAAAGAACGAAAATATGATGTACGTATATGCCATCCGCATTCGCCACTGGGTCTCGTCATCACCCGTTAGGTTACTTAACTAACGACAGAGCGGGGACTGGACTAGCGCGGATATAAAACATATACAACATCTACTAGTATATATATCAATATATAATAATCACTCATGGCATGGTAAATGCAACATCACAGAAATATAATAAGTATCATAGAACAATACAGATAATCTGGGATCCCCGGGTTTCCTTTGAGCCGCAAGTGAAACCCGACGTTCCCCTGGTCGTGTGGATAGCCTGTGCAATGAAATCCTAGACCCCTATGGGTGCGGCAAGTTACCCGCCAAAACCTGAAGCGAGGCAGCCCCCTTCAACAAAGTGAATGGACCACCCAGTACTTCACGGAATCCGGTAACTTGAGCACCCCTCTTTGGGTCAACCTATACCCCCTACGAGTGCAGCGAATAGCCCGCCAATTCTAGAGTAAAGCCCCCTCCATCTCAAAGCCATGAGATGCGGGCTTGTTGCCTTTTAGAACCCGGCTATCCGTGCATCCCACCGCGGGGTAATCCTAGTACAGAAAAGAAAAATATATACAACGGGTACATCGACCTCAGCCCGGTCATGCCCCAAAAGAATAATATACAAACAGGCAGTGACCGCAGTTCACATGTCGGATGCTCGCCCCGCAATATCAAATGTACAAATATAACCAAACTGTACTACCATTGCATCCAGGCTATCCACCACGACAAATCCGCAACATCACAGCACGACACAAAACATCAACGTGAATGTAACGTTCGCAAATCCGTCTAAAAGAGCTGTAGCAATTAGACAAGATTTACCGATCAAATGACATTCATTGTCACAGATAGTAATGTAAGTACTGCGAACTAACTTATTTAAAATTTTCGATCGACAAAATTTCCCGAAGTGGGCCCCAAGCACAAATCCAGTACTCAAAATAATCTGGACCAAAACTATATATTCCAGAAACCCCAATTCCAAGTCAAAGACCACAGTAGAAAAATTGATGCACTAAAGCTACAGTACCACAGCGGAACCGCGACCAAAACGTGGGTAATGCCGCGGTTCCGCGGCGCTATGGTAGAATCACACTTCCAAATTTCTACAGTGTTCTTAGAAAAGCCTGCCTGATTTTCTGACGTACCCAAAATAATTTTTAGACCACAAAAAAAATTCGACAGAAACTTGACTTTTGAAATGGAATCGCGGTTTCGGAAATTTCGTTCGATCGATGTTTTAAACATGTTAGAGCAAGCTAGTAAAGGTTAATGGCGTGGCTCTGATACCATATAAGTCTACGGTAGCGCCCCGGCCGTCGATCCGAGGCCAAAATGCGGAAACGAAAACTTTTTCTAAACTTGAAACCGGCGCTATCGCAGACTTTAATCCCGGATCGAACCATTAACCTATAACTAGCAAACTAGAGAAGGGTTAGAAAGGCTATACCGATCGATCTGTGTCCTTCGGTCTTTGGCCACCTTCCTAAGCTCCCCGCAGCATCTCCAATCTCCGGTCTCCTCGTCGGAAAGGGCACCACATCAATGAGTCTTTTTACGGGCTCCCGCTTCGTCCGAAGCAACTCGGACACGAAGTTTGCTAGCCGACGTGTCCAAGGTGATGTAGAGAATGTGTACGATCACTTTATCTCAAGCATCCATTGATTCTCAACACATGAGAGTGTATGGATGGAGGTTGAAGATGATGCCATTGGTGGAAATGGTGAGCTAGAGGAGGAAGAAGAAGATGAGCCCTTTTTTCCTTGTGTGAGATGAAAAATGAGAGCAAGAATGATAGATAATCACAAGAGCTCACCCATATACATGGCTGCCCTTTCTCTCTCTATCTTTCATTTCACACCCTTAATCAATTACTAAAGATGACATGGTTCAAAGAATAAGACCATGAGTCACCACCCTTGTCCATGTCATAATTAATGCACCTCATCATGAATTAAGCTCACTATTTCCACCAAAGTAAACATTAACCCAAATGTTTAATCTAATAAAAAGATATGGCAACATCTAACGTAAACTCATGACGGATCACAAGGATACCCCTCACCTGTATATACATACCTGCATCCGCATTCCGACTGAATGTGAATGCGATGAGACAAAATCTATACAGTATAATACTAGGATCCGGCTTAAACCAAAGCCCGCTAATATTATCCGTCTGACCCGTGACACGTGCATAAGTGCACGCGTATGTTCGAACCCTGCCATAAATCCATACGGCCTCTACAACGTTTCGCCCAAAACCTGAGAAACTTTCTGTGGGGGACTCTAAAGACTCGTCAATACTTTGGCTGTGGATTTAACCACTAGCACGTCAGTGGTACTAGCTTTACGTAACGGGCTACCAGGTATTGACCAAAAGGGAGGTCGATGTGAGAACTCATCCTGACACCCTACTGAGCCTGTCAGTGACAATATCCGTACAGTCCGGTCCATTCGTCTATGAGCATCGCATGTCGGGCTCAGGGGGTTGGTAAAAGTCAGACCCCCAAAGCGGTACAAGTCGTGTCGTAGTGAATCCCAGAACACCCTGAGATACTACTGGAATACCTACCAGTAAATCTCCTGCCTTAGCCAAAGACTTTGTGTAATGGCTCTCCTAGAAACAGCGCGTTCTCACCCCCAATACCGGGAGAGACGAAACCCCTGCCGATCCGCTCACTGCCTCCATGTGGCTCGGGACTGTACCCAACTAAAACCTGTTTGCACGAATCCTTTGAGCCATGGTAGGGTAGTAATCAAAGCACAGTGGGAACTCATACGAGACAAATGACGATCTCAGGTCGATGAACTAACCTGTACACATGTCACCAGGGAACTGCTATCTGACGTCAGGTATAATACCAACCAGCATGTTCCCGGCGAGTCCTGTCCGGTGTACTCATAACCCAATGAGCACATGTATACATCTTAGGTGAGCTAACTGACACCAATGGCTTGTTAGTCCGGCCACCGCCCCTCGTCGGGGTCTCGACTGTATACACTAGTCTACTCTAGAGTATCGATGCCCTGTCTCGAAAACTCCCACGACTAGGGACCTTTTAAGGATGTGCTTATAGACCCCAGCTCCCACGTATATGATCGCCATCATACTGCTCGCCATCAAGCAAGAATCCTAAGGGCTCTATCAACATGCAATAGTGACCTGTAATGTCACCTAAAGCATGTACACGATGATAAAGATAAACCAGATAGCATACTATCATCTTGAGTAAGACTGTCCTACCGGTAAAGGTCCTCCCTCAATCATTACAATCACGTGCCTGCGATCCAATAATTGACTTTGAGGGCACTATATCCAACATTATTATATGTAGGTACCATCGCGAAGACTTTGAGATGACAAGCAAGCGCGTGGCGACATCGGCATCGGAAAGTGAAGATCGAGGTGAGTAGATTTATATCTACGGGGGAAGTCAGGTGGATGGCGTATAGCACCCCTGCAATGTTGGGAGAATTGATGTGATGTGATATGGATATACATTTATAAGTTGTTGAGAGATATGAACACTTAGAATGAGAATCTTTAGGAGATCATGGGTTTAGAGTTAGCGAGAGTTGAAGAAAGGACTTTAGTAGATTTCTTAGTCACGAAACCCAAGAGTAAAGATTTACATACACGCACACACACATTCACATGCATTTACTTTCTTGTACGTATACGGGGATGTGTATATATGTATATACGCATGGGTATGGGACTATGCATATACATATTCATATACACATGTATGGATGTTGAGAATGGTATGTGGTATTTGGAATTGAGTCGATGCGATTGGGCATGGTGCCATGAGATCGGTAAAGTGACGTGATTCGTATGATGAGATATGACACGATGTTATAGTGGGTCCTTGGACGATGTGTATTCACACAGACGCATACATTCATGTTGATGATATTGTAGTGTACTAGACTTAGATCAGTACCCCCTGCTCACGATATGTGATGATGTGGATCCTAGATGAATCATGAGATAAATGTGATATTTGAACCGTACCCTAATTTGGGATGCCGTACGATGGATTTATCGTACGAACTATTGATGATAGATCCACACTCTTCACTCGAGGATGTCATATTAGATGGTGTATCGTATGGGATACTATTGAGGCGGGATCGACGACTATTATATAGATAGATACATATATCGACTCAGATGTAGGTGGTTTCCTTACCCTTTTCGATTAGCCTGTTAGCTCAGTCCTGTAGTTGTTTGTATATGTTAGACTAGATTCGATTCATACCTATTTCAAAACTAATGAATCGTGTGTATTTTAAAGACAGGACACGGGATTCTACGGATATTTCAAAGGACATATCTTTTCTTAAAAATACCGTAGCCCTTATTTTCAAAACACCACGATTCGTATTATTTCAAATGGCAAACAGTATTACACAAGTATGGCGATGTAGATTCCTTATTGTTATATTATCATTCATGTTCCGCATATTATTGTTGCATTTACTATTCATTTGCCATATTTCATGTTGTTATCGTCTCATTGCATGTTTATGGTATAGTTAGTGATTATGAGACCATGCTGTCAGGACACCAGCACCATTACTGATGATGTGTATGCTCCACATACACTTGCTTGTCGGCTCACACACATCTTCATCGGTAATTGCCATGTCACGTACACTTTAGAAAATACTATTTCATTGACATAGCTTGATAACTGATAGTTGCTATATGTTATAGCTTTTATATGCTAGTTTAATCATTGCATGATATCAGATGCATCCATATATTCTTTGGTTATGCGGTATTATGGAGATTTATGCCGGTTTTCATTGTTATTGACATGGTGACTTGATGATTTTGGATTATTCTTAATATTTTCTTGCTTTGGAAACCGCATGTGAAAGTTTTGTAAACTGATGCATTATTTTAAAGAGAAAAATGCGGTTTTCCTTGATACGTTGAGTATTGTACACCATGACGTTTTCTCGGTTCTGAGCTGTTTTTGAGACCCGATTCGAGGAGTTGGATGAACCGTCTTGGGTACATGGTGGGCCCGGTATGTTATCCCGGGGCAAGAAACTCGAGTTGTAGACGATGAGCCCGGCAGGGCAGACTGCCAACCGGTGATTTTACCTGGCACGGCGGATATCCGGAGGATACCGTTCGTGGTCGTGTGATTGATGATATAGGCCGATCCGGACTGACGGAGCCCGATGTATTGAGATATTGAGACTTGAGACACTGTGATATTGAGATTTGATGATACAGGCCGGTCCGGATAGCCGGAGCCTGAGGTATTGAGATACTGAGATTTATGTTTTGTGTCGATGCTGGACACTGTTTTATCTGTCGATTTCATTGATGATACGCGATATACATACATACAGAAATCTCATTAAATAAAGAAAACAGTTGTCTCATTCACGATGTATTCTATTTCATTTGTAATGCATTCATACATCATATATCTGATATGTTGCTATCTGAGGCCCTGACACGAGCACGTAGTATTGCACTTATATGTAGATGGATCAGGGTATTATTTGAGGATATTACTTAATATGACCTAGGATAGCGTCATACATGCGGTTTTTACTCGTAGATGTTTTCTAATCACGAGTTGGCAACTCACCCCCGTTGTGCCACAGTTCTTTGCAGGTTTTGCCGTAGGTTTCGTTGCGGCTTTGCTAGCACACTGTTCCTTCCGGGTGATTGCTTTGGTAGGTGGGATCTTTTGCATCAGGACCACCATTGTATATTTGTTATTTCAGTTGTATCTAGTAAAACCCCATCAACCAGACTTGTATATTGTTAGAGATGGATGACCAGTGTATATTCTTCGACCATAGAGTCGCGCGCTGTATTATTATGGTTTTTCTCTGGTTTTCTTGATGATGTTGGATTTTTATCCTGAGTTTGATCTTCGCCTTCGGCGTTGTATATTATATTGCATTGTGTGGTTATGCCCGCCGGTTGGCGAAGAGCTAGCTCCCGCTTGGGGATGCCTTTGTTCATTATACATGCTTTATCAGGTTTTGTACCCGTTTGGGGTTAGTTTTTACGAAGGAAACTCTGCCGAAATTTTCAGAACGGACTTGAGATTTTAAAAATGCATACTTTGGCTTATGTTGTTAAACTACTTGCTGTAATTTGGTTTTTCCTTCACTCTACTACTTTACTTGGTTTGGATTTCTGGGTTTTGGCTTACTTAGATTACGTACGCCTCGAGACGTTTCGTAATTTAAGTGCCGGTCATGTTCCGTATATTTTCGGGTCATGACAAACTCCCAATACCGGGAGAGACGAATCCCCTCCTATCGCTCATTGCCTCTATGTGACTCGGGACTGTACCCAAAAACCACCTTTTTGCACGATCTCTTGACCGTGGTATAGTGGAAATCAAAGCACGGTGGGAATCACACAAGACTCTATGACCATCTCGGGTCGACAGACTAACCTGTACCAGTGTCACCGGAGAATTGCTATCTGAAGATAGGTATAATACCATCTAGGAGTTCTCGGCGAGTCTGTCCAGTGTACCCAGTCTCTACTAAGCACCCGTATACTTTCTCCGATGTCAAACACCAATGGATATGGGATCATCCATCGCCCATCACATGGGTCGAGAAGCGTATACGCTAGTCCACTCTGGAGTATCGATGACCTATCTCGATACTCCTACGACTAGGAACATTTGAAGGATGTACTTACCGACTACCTATGTCCCCACTAGTATGATCTGCATCATAATCCTGGTAGTCAAGTACTCATCCTGAGGGCTTTATCAACATGTAATAGGGAGACAATAAGTGTACATGTTAAGATAAAGTGTAACCAGATAGCATACTATCATATCAAGCAAGAAAGTCCTCCCTATATATGTCCAAGCATCCACTACAATATACATCCCATGTACAGTAATGGCCTCTAGGGCATACATATAACTAACAATCTCCCACTTGCACTAAGGCCATCTGTTGTAGTATCTAATACCCAAAAATATAGCAGTGGTTGTAGTATCCCATACTCAACGATCCCAAAATCTCTTAAATAGTATTTGGGGAAGCAGGCCTTGGTGAGTGGATCCATTGTGTTAACCTCAAAATCTACTCTCCTAACCTCGATCTCTTGGAGATCAACCATCTCCCTGAGCAGGTGATACTTGTCTTAGAATATATCTGGGACGCTGATGGGACCTGCGTTCTTAGGCCAAAGCCACAACTCCATTGTTGTCATAATAACAGTTATTGGACGCTCAATGGTAGGAACCATGTTCATCTCATGAACAAGAAATGCCCAGACAACCACTTTGGCAGAATCGTTGGTAGCAATGTATTCAGCCTTTATCGTCTAGTATGTCACGGTATCTAGCATGGAACTCTTCCAACATACCGTCCCTTCACTGAGGGTGAAGACAATGCCTGTGACTGACTTTCGGTCGACCTTATCACTCTGGAAGCTTGAACCAAGAACATTCTTTTAGTGCTTCTCAAGTACTTAAGAATGTCCTCCACAGTTGTCCAGTGATTCTCCCAAAATCCGATTGATTCCTGATCACTACACCTAGTGAGTTAGCTACATTTGGTCCGGTACATAACATAGCACACATGATAGAGCCTACTGCCGAAGTATAGGGTATCCCTTGCACGCGAGCTCTCTATAAATTAGTTTTGGAGAGAGTGATCCATGAGTAAGTAGACGAACGACCAGGCTTTGAATTTTCCATACTAAACGGTGTTAACGTACCTAGATTTGGGACACTCCTAACGTCCATTTAGATCTATCATCATAGATCATAATCCAAAAGATATAGTAGGTATCTTCTAGATCTTCTATTGAGAATTCTCGTGATAAGAGGAGCTTGACCGAGTGTACCATAGGAAACCATTTCCTATCAAGAGTATGTCATCTACGTACAATACGTGGAAGACAACCTTACTCTCTACAACCTTCTTGTATATACAAGGTTCATCTACCATTTTGATGAATTCAAACTCTTTGACTGACACATCAAAACAGATGTTCCATCTCCACGATGCATGCTCTAATCCTGATGGACTTAAGCATAGCTTTGAAAGTCTCAACTTTTCCATCTACACCAAGAATCTTCTCAAGATCCATTTGCTCCCACTAGGTTTTACCCCTTCAGGTGCAACATGCAAAGTCATACTTTGTTGGTGTATATGTAAGTCCACGGTAGCGCCCCGGCCGTCTAACAGACGCCAAATGCGGAACAAAAATTTTTACAACTGGCGCTATCGCGTACTATAACCCGGATCTGACATTAAAGCTAAACTAACAAACTACAAAGTGGGTAGAAATGTTATACCGAACGATCTGAGTCCTTCGGTCTTCAACCATCATCCCACGCTTTGTTACGGCTGCTCCGATCTCCTGAATCTCCAGTCTTGTCATCCAGGTGGCACCACGTCGACGGATCTTTAAACGGGCTCCCGCCTCTGAACCGAGGCAACTCGGTCGTCAAGTTTGCTAAAAGAGACGACCAAGATGATGTAGAGAATGTTAGATATGTATGCCCTAGAGGCCATTATTGTATAGTACTAGTTTGTATAATACATTTTGGAAGCTTGGGATATATATACGGTTTTACGACAGTCTTGCTCGATATAGTAGTATGCTACTTGGTTTGTTTTTATCTTAATATGTGTATATATTTCTTTTAACATATCGCTAAAACATATTGATGGAGCCCTTAGGATCTTTGCTTGACTACCGGCGTTGTGATGGCGATCACACTCGTGGGGGCTGGGTAGTCTATAAGCACATCCTTATTCTGGTCCCTAGTCGTAGGATTATCGAGACAGGATATCGATACTCCAGAGTAGACTGGTGCATACGCTTCTCTTCCCAGCAGGAGAGATGGTCTGTCCCACAGCCATCAGTACGTCGTACTGGAGATAGTATGCGGGTGCTCGTTAGGTTACGAGTACACTGGACAGGACTCGTCGGGAACTGCTGGTTGGTATTATATCTATCGTCAGATAATAGTTCCCAGGTGACATGAGTACAGCTTAGTCCGCTGACTTGACACTGTCACTTCGCCTCGAGTGTGTTCCCACTGTTCTTTGATTACTACCCTACCACGGCTCTACTGAGTCGTGCAAACAGGTAGTAGTTGGGTGCTGTCCCGAAGCACTTGGAGGCAGTGACGGTTAGACAGGATTCGTCTCTCCCGGTATTGGGAGTTGATATCGCGCTGTGTCTAGGAGAGCCATTACACATAGTCGTCCCTGGCCAGGGCAAGCGAGATTTGCTGGTAGTGTTACCAGTAGTTTCTCAGGGTGTTTTGGGCTATACTCTGACACGACTTGTACCGCTATTAGGGGACTAACATTTTCCACCCCCTAGGCCCGCCATGCGATACTCTTAGATGAACAGACCGGACTGTACGGAGATTGTCACATACAGGCTCAGTAGGAGTTCGGATGGGTTCACCTCATCAGTCTTCTTATAGGCATCTACCTGGGGACCGTTACGTACAGCTAGTGCCGCTTGCGGTCTTTGGTTAACCCCACTACCAGCGTAGTGTCGAGTCTTTAGAGTCCCACACAAAGCGTTATTCTCCTTTGGGCAAAATAGAGTAGAGGTCGCATGGTTTTGCGACGGGGTTCGTTCACATCCGCGCACTTGTGCACGTTTGGTGTCCGGAAAGTTATTACTAGTGGGGCTTTGGTATAAGCCAGATCCTAGTATATGTTTTGGGGTTAGTTTTATGTCATTGTATTCGTGTTCGTCGGATCACGGATGCGGGTGTGTATGCACAGTTGACTGAGGCAGAGGCAGAGGATTCTCATTAGGGTTATGGTACGGGTGTGTATGCACAGTTGACTGTTGTCTTTTTCCAAACCCTAATGAGAATAGAAAATATGATTAATAATATTAGTTAACAATTATTGTGCTATGGTTGAGTTGAATTGTTGACTTTTGTTGACTTGTTGACTTTAGTTGACCGATTGACCATAGTAGACTTGTTGACCACCATCATTTGTTTTCAAGATGCTTCTTATTTTTTGCACAAAGAATTTAATGAATGAAATGATAATGGTCATTCATCAACTCACCATCACTAATTGTTAATTATTATTATTATTACCATTTTTCTAAATTATGAGAGCATGGTTGTAAAATGGTATCATTCTCATTAGCATCTTCTCTCTCATCCATTGCTCTCCTTCTTCCTCTAGCTCAAGGAAAATCCCTCTCATGAATTGAGAACCATTTTCCTTTGAGATAAAACACCAAAACTACTCTCTACTCTTTCTAGGGTTCTAGGTTTAGCAAACCAAGCACCTTAGTTACCTCTAGGTTAAGGTAGGAGCTTAAGTTCGAACCCTCGGGTGGATCTATCTTTGACAAAGAGGAGACGACGAGGAGGAGCCGTACAAACTATTACAAGGAGCAAGTAAGGAGGAGAACAACAAGAAGAGAAGGAGTTCAAGACTAGGTATAACCCCTTAACCGAGTAGTTAAAGCTCGTAGTTGTTGCTAGTGTGTTGTTTAGCAAAGATCCGGGTTTTCTAGTCCATGTTACCAAAACCCTAAAAATTATTTTTCACCGTTTTCGCATCCCCGAAAGAACCGGGAGAGGTAACGTGGACCTAACAGTGGTATCAGAGCCTAGCTAAACACACACTAGCATGTTAGCAAAGTATCTAGAATTTCGATCGGACAAAAAACCGCAAAACACCCCGAAAAATGAACTTTCTGCCGATTTTGTTTTCTGTTCAAAAAATAATAAGTCATGTACTAAAAATCGGCTCAGGGTTTTTAAAGAACACACAAAAAAAATGATCCTCCAACTCGGTCAACGCGCCGCGGAACCGCGGCAAGAGCATGCTCTTGCCGCGGATCCGCGGCCGAGTTGACTCGGCTGTGGGTCAACTTTCTTGCAGTGTTCTTCTGATGGTGTTTTGGGATTTTTAGGATGGCTTGTTTCTGCCCAGAATTTCCAGAAAACAAAATTTATTTTTGGGGGGTTACATATCCGTATTTCGATCGAATTTCTTTAGACTTTGGCTAATGGGTTATATCTGTGATGTGATATATGTATTGAACGTCTGCTAATCTCTATACGTCGATTAGTGGGGGTTATACATATCTGTGATCTGTAATGTGGATGGTTTGTGTATATGAATTCGTTGGATTGTCGCGGATGAATAGCTGGGGGGTTGTGAGATGAGAGTTTTCTTTATCTTTCAATTCATGTAATATGTAAATTGATGTAATATTATTTGTATGACCGCACATCCAGGATGAGGTTGTAGCCGCCATTGTATAATTTCTTTTTACTGTTTTTGCTCCTAAAATAGACCCAAGGAGGGGTGCACAAACTACCGGGTACCTCGAAGTGCTGAGTGGCCTACGCACGTTGTTGAGGGAGGTTGCTTCACTTCGGGTATTTGGCGGGTAGTTTGCCGCACCCGTAGGGGTCTAGGGTGGGGTATTTGGCTATTCATTGCGACCGTGTAATCTGCCTTTCGGTGCAGGCTCGAACGAAATGTAGATTCCTAGTATATCCAAAGTGTTCATCTGTGATCTGGAATGGCTATCATTGCATCTGACGAATGGATTTATATATCTATATATGATATCTATTTAGGCGTTGCTTATGTTTTGCATCCGCGCTAGTCCAGCCCCCGCTCTGTCGTTAGTTATGTAACCTAACGGGTGATGACGGGACCCCGTGGCGAATGCGGATGGCATAAGCGTACGTCATATTTTCGTTGTTTTCTGCAATGGTAGGATTAATTGATGGGACACATTAAATTAATGCAAGAAAAGAAACCTAAAAGACGTTGTTGGAACAATTTTCAAAAAAAGCTGTTATTGCAAGGACGTTCTCTTTTGTTTTGCATAGAGGTATTCGGTTATGAATGCCCAGCACCTCATTCGACGAGGCAAGGGCCGAGATCCCTTCATCGGGAGTGACCCCTTGGACAAAAGTTTGTGTCAGGGTAATAACTTCACTATAGTCGATTATTCTTGCTTTGCATCGAGGTATTCAGTTTGGAATATCCTGCACCTCATTCGACGAGGAAAGAGCCGAGATCCCTTCACAGGGAGTGACCTCTTTAGCAAAAGTTTTCGCCACTATATTTTCAAAAAGTCTATCAGGTTCCTTCAACGATATCAAGTTCATTATGTTAACAGGTTCTTTCACCAAAATCCCAGCCGTAGCCCTCCGTCATTTCTTACAAGTATTACTTAGTATTCATGCTGTGTATGTTGACCTCTGTCAAGGCATAGTGAATGGTAGCTAAGCAATGCTCGTATGCTGCATAGATAAACGCGATTATTTAGGACAGTCGCACAGTCATTTTGACCTCTGTCAAGGACTTGTGCGAGTAGGTCTAAATCAATCCAGGATAATGACGGGTTGAACTTGACTTGCAACTTATGACATGTTGACCTCTGTCAAGGTCATGAAGTCGCTTAGGGCAAAAACCACATCGGGAGTTTCTAAAGAAACTGAAACTGGCAGATTTAGCATACCTTCTAGAGTGTGGTGACTAGAGTGGATTCCATCTAGGTCATCACACAATGATAGTTGGATCCCGATCACACTGATGAGTTGGATTACTCTCGAGAGACTATTTCACTTAACAATCAATGCTATAAACCAAGTAGGTGTCTAGAACAGTGTTAGCGGGGCTACGCCTCCAGGGAAAAGAGGTTATTTAATTAAGGAACTTCGCGAAAGCGTTGGAAAACCTCCCTCGAAGTACCAACACTAGCCTGGCTGAAAGGTTAAGCAAGTATTGTGACGTGCAATTAATCCCGACTAGTTCTTCTTTTAAAGGTTTGAAGAAGAATTTGAGGAAACAGTGGGAGACATCCTGATTAGATAAATTAATAAACCAATCTAATCTTGCAAGAGCGCACGCTGAGTGTTTCTTTTCTCTCACTCCAGGTAGTAGCCATTTCACTCCCTAATCAAGATAATAAAATGTATCGCTTGACCGATCCGAATTCTTATTCGGGGCTGGGGAACGTTGGTTCGGCTTTAACATGTGACAACAGTCATAAGATTGAGCAAGGGAAAAAGGATTGTATGGATTCCAAGGATACCCAGTTGAAGAAGAAGCATGGTTTTGTATCTACTTCAGGTGTTCTTGTAATTGAGAACTGCTTTACGGTCAGCCCTACCTCCTGGGTACTTGATACCGGATCAGGATCTTATATCTGTAATTTATTGCAGGGACTGAGAAAAAGTAGGAAAGTTGCACCTGGTGATATGTCGCTCAGAGTAGCGAACGGAGCACAAGTTAATGCTGCAGCCGTCGGTGAATATCACCTAGTGTTGCCAAATGGCAATACTATGATTTTGAACGATTGCTACTGTTAGTTATATGTATGCCCAAGAGGCCATTACTATACATGTGTTGTATATTGTAGTGGATGCTTGGACATATATAGGGAGGACTTTCTTGCTCGACATGATAATATGCTATCTGGTTACTCTTTACATTAACGTGTATACTGATTGTCTCTCTGTTACATGCTGGTAAAGCCCTTAGGATGTGTACTTGACTACCTGGACTGTGATGTGGATCATACTAGTGGGGACATGGTAGTCCATAAGTACATCCTTCAAGGTCCCTAGTCATGGGTATATCGAGACGGGGCATCGATATACCAGAGTAGACTAGTGTATGCCTTCTCGACCCATATAGATAGGCGATGGATGATCCCATATCCATTGGTGTTTGACACCAGAGATGATATATGGGTGCTCAGTGGAGACTGGGTACACTGGACAGACTCGCCGAGAACTCCCATATGGTATTATACCTTACGTCAGATGGCAGTTCTCTGGTGACACTGGTACAGGGTAGTCTGTAGACCCGAGATCGTCATAGAGTCTTGTGTGATTCCCACTGTGCTTTGATTTCCACCTTACCACGTCCAAGAGGGCGTGCAAAACGGTGGTTTTTGGGTACAGTCCCGAGTCACATGGAGGCAATGAGCGATAGGAGGGGTTTCGTCTCTCCCGGTATTGGGGGTTGATGTTGCGCTATGCTCGATTGGCCGTAACAGGGAAGTCCCTGGCCAGGGCTGGTTTAGAGATATACTGGTAAGTGTTACCAGTAGTTTCTCGACCCGTTATGTGCCTCATATCGGCATGACTTATCGGTTATTGGGGTCTGACATTTACCACCCGTAGACTTGATATGCGATATATCAGATGAGGAGACCGGACTGTACGGTAGTGTCACTGTCAGGCTTTTACAGGAGTTGGAGCGGGCTTGCTTGCTGATCTTCTGATCGCTCAATACCCGGGTTGCCGTTACTTCCATCTAATACCACTGACGGCTTGTGGGTGCTTGATATGATCATCACCTACTGCCGGCGTATTGACGAGTCTTTAGAGTCCTACATAGAGGTTGTACTGGCTCAGGAAAAACGAGATAGGAGCGCATATGTGATATGTGCGGGACCGAGAATTATGCGTGTATGTGATACCGTATTCGATTCTCGTGAAGTTTCTATCGATCGGTTATATGCGATATAACGGGGTTATCGAATCAAGTATTGATTCGATAAGTCGATACATTGATATTAATCTGTTATATGCGATATGACCGGATCGTTAAATCAAGTGTTGATTTAATGATTTAATGTATAATTATATATTTGATATATTACTTTACATTAACTAGTATTGGTTCACTTTAGATTGATTTTCTCACTTGATGTGCACAAGTTGTATATGTGATATTTTTTGTGCACAAGTTTGTATCATGTTTGATGATACATGCAAACTTGGGTGTGTGTATCACTTACCCCTTGATTAGGTTAATGGTTAGGGTTTTATGTATTTTATTTATTTTATAAAAACTAAATGGTGGCTTTTTGTTTCTTTGCTAGAAGCTTCATGAAGCATGCTAGCATCTTTGAAAAGGTCTTGCCATTTTGTTTTATCCTTAACCTAACCATCAACCTAAACCCTAGTTTATTCTCTACATGTGTTAACTCACCCATGGTTGCAATATGATAAACATCTCTTGATTTTCTATTTTGAAAAAATGAATTCTTTTCTTTCTTCTTCTTCTTCTTCATGAAGAAAAAGAAAAGCTTGCTAGAAAATTATCAAGTGATGAATCCAAGTGAGAAATCAAAATCTAAAGAGTACCCGCTTCCTATCTCACCATCCTCTACTAGACTAGCACTTTAGTTTAGGGTGTTTGCTTCACTAATTCTATGGCTAGTGAGGTAGAAGCTTGAGTCCGTATTCCCTCGACGTAGATCATCTTCGACACCGAAGACTGTAGGGTTCCTAGGCACACTATAGAGGTCTCACAGGGCATCAACCATGCCAATATAAAAATTTATGGGTGCCGAGAAACCCTAATACGGATCTTAGACTAGAATTCTAGGCGAAAAACGATTCAAGTTAACAACTTAACTAAAGTTTGGAAGTTACAACCTTTGTAGATCCGGATTTCCACTTCCTTAGCTCCACGTAGTCGTCCTCTCGCTGTCCTTTTCGAATCCTAGACTCATTCGTCGGCTTCATCGGAAAAACGAGCGGAACAGGTCGTCGGCTTCGTGCCGAAGATGATCTACGTCGAGGTTGCGCAAGTTCAAGCTCCAACTTCACCAAGTTGTGAAACTTGTGAAGAAAACACCCAAAACAACTTGGCAAGAGGTAGAGGGTGAAGAAATAGGAGGTGGGTTCACTTTAGAATTGGATTTCTCACTTTGGATCTCAAGTTGCCATTGATGGCATCATAGTTTCTTTCTTGAAGATGAAGAAGAAGAAGTAGATAGAATATGATAAGTTTTGTATTAAAATAAAAATAATTCAATACTTATCATAAGCAAACCATAGTTGAGTGTAGAGAATAGACCATGGTTAGTTGGATAGGTTAGGGTTAAGCATGAAGACAAGAATGGTTAAGAAGTCAAAGCTTCATGAATCTTCAACTAAAGACAAACTTCTCCACCATTCTTATCTCAATCTTTCCAAATAAATAAATGAACAAATAAATAAATAAATGAATATGCAAAACCCTAATTATCAAATTAACCATGGTTTAATTCTATATACTTAACTAAATAATCAAGCATCATCAAACATGATACTAATATGTGCACAAAAGTATATCACATATACTTCTTGCACATCAAGTGAGAAAATCAATATAAAGTGAACCAATACTAGTTAATGCAAAGTAATATATCAAATATATAATTATACATTAAATCATTAAATCAACATTTGATTCAATGATCCGGTCATGTCGCACATAACCGACTAGTATCCAATGTATCGATTTATCGAATCAATGATTCGATAACTAGGTCATATCGAATATAACCAATCGAAACATTTATCGCGAGAATGAAATGCGGTATCACATACACGCATGATTCTCGCTCCCGCACATATCTCATATGCGCTCCCATTTCGTTTCGCTTGAGCCAGGAAACCTCTGTGTAGGACTCTAAAGACTCATCAATACGCCGGTAGCAGATGATGATCATATCAAGCACCCACAAGCCGCAAGCGGTCTGCTAAACGTAACGGCCATCCGGGTATTGAGCGATCAGAAGATCGACGAGCTAGCCCGCTTGTTGGAGATAGTGCCCTCAGAGTCAATTATTAGATCACAGGTACATGATTGCAATGATTGATGGAGGACCTATCCCGGTAGGACAATCTTACTCGAGATGATAGTATGCTATCTGGTTTACCTTTATCATCGTGTACTGTTTTAGGTGACCTGACACGTCGCTATTACACGTTGATAGAGCCCCTAGGATTCTTGCTTGACCACCAGCAGTATGAGGGCGATCATATAAGTGGGAGCTGGGGGTCTATAAGCATATCCTTAAAAGGTCCCTAGTCGTGTGAGTTTCGAGACAGGGCATCGATACTCCATAGTAGACTAGTGTATACAGTCGAGACCCCGACGAGGGGCGGTGGCCGGTCTCACAAGCCACTGGTGTCAGTTGGATCACCTAAGATGTATACAGGTGCTCATTGGGTTATGAGTACACCGGACAGGACTCGCTGGGAACATGCTAGTTGGTCATATACCAGACGTCAGATGGCAGTTCCCTGGTGACATGTGTGCAGGTTAGTTCATCGACCTGGGGATCGTCATTTGTCTCGTGTGAGTTCCCACTGTACTTTGATTACTACCCTACCACGGCTCAAAGGAGTCGTGCAAACAGGTTTTAGTTGGGTACAGTCCCGAGCCACATGGAGGCAGTGAGCGTATCTTCAGGGGTTCGTCTCTCCCGGTATTGGGGGTGAGGTCGTGCTGTGTCTAGGAGAGCCATTACACAAAGTCCTTGGCCAAGGCAAGGAGATTTACTGGTAGGTATTCCAGTAGTATCTCAGGGTGTTCTGGGCTACACTCCGACACGACTTGTACCGCTTTTGGGGGTCTGACTTTTACCAACCCCCTAGGCCCGCCATGCGATACTCATAGACGAACGGACCGGACTGTACGGATATTGTCACTGACAGGCTCAGTAGGGTTGTCAGGCTGAGTTCACTCACAGACGTCCCTTTTAGTCAATACTTGGTAGCCCGTTACGTATTGGCTTATACCTCTGACGTGCTAGTGGTTAAATCCACAACCGAGGTGTTGACGAGTCTTTAGAGTCCCCCACATTCAGTTACTCAGCTTTCGGGCGAAAGGTTGTAGAGGCCGTATGGAGATATGGCAAGGTCCGATCAGATACGTGCGGTATTGCACGGATCAGGATCGGACAGTTTGTACTATAGGTCGTATGGTTATATGGCAGGGTTCGATCAGATACGTGCGGTATTGCACGGATCAGGATCGAACAGATATTACTAGCCGGCTTTGGTTTAAGCCGGATCCTAGTATAGTACAGTGTAGATTTTGTCTCATTGCATTTGTATTTCGGTCGAAATACAGATGCGGGTGTGTATGCACAGTATCGGGGTTTTCCTGTAATTTATTACGGGATCAGTTTTCTGGAGTTGCCAGTTTGCTTTCCGTTTCGGCCAATTTCCTTTGTTCCGTTCATTGGCCGAAGTGTGGTGGAGGAGGGTTTATTTGCATTGTTGCAAATAGGCATTAGTGGAGGGGGTTCTTTGCATATATTTATATCATGATGGTTTCATGATGGAGCCCATCTTTTGACTTCTAGCTTTATGATGATGGCTTGACCATTGTAGGTTATGATTGGCTTTTAGAGTGTTGGGTTTTGTTCTCTCATCATCTCTTTTCATCATTGCTTCCACCCACCCCCTTGACTTTTCTCTTTCTCTCTCCAATCACACTTGAGAAGGGGGGGCCGGCCATTCCTATGAAAGGGAATGGAATGCGGTTCATTGTGTGGTGTGGTATTTTTGCTTCTCATGTTTGCTAGAAAAGTCCTCTAGCTCATTTCCTAAAGTTGTTCTCTTTTCCTCCACCAATGGCAATTCCACAATCCCCAAAAGTGAGACATGGTTCTTCACACATTCTACAGCAAATCTTGGGCACGTCGAGTAGCCGGCTTCGTGCCCGAGTTGCCTCGGCATTGAGGTGGGAGCCCGTAAACAAAGTAGGCGTTGTGGTGCACTTCCGGCGATGAGGAGGAGACAGGACTTTCCGTAGGAGATCGGGACCATGACGAGAAGACCGGAGTACTTGGATCGTCGGTATATCTCTATTCCCTTTCTTGTAGTTAGCTAGGACTAGTTAATGGTTCGATCCGGGTATTAGTGCGCGGCGGTTTGCCAGTTCAAGAAAATTTAAAGTTTATCACCGCTTCCGCATTTGGCCGTCGGATTGACGGCCGGGGCGCCGCCGTGCACTTACAGTGGTATTAGAGCCTCCCCATTAACTTAGTCTAGCTTTGTGTAATGTGTTTTTCAGTTCCGATCGATCGAAATGTCCAAAAACCCGTATTTGCTCACGACAGTTTTCTGTTGAATTTTTTTTGGTCCCCAAAAATTTTTCAGGTTGTATAAAAGTACTGTACAGGATGATATAAGACTTCTGGGAAAATTCGAGCCGTTGACTTTTCAATCAGAGCACGGAACCGCGGCCAATACCCACCTCGGGCCGCGGTCCCGCCGCAGAATGAAAGGTTCAATGGGTCGGATTTTTTCAGTGGGCCTCTGGGCTTATTTTAGGGGTTTTGGAACATTAATTTTGGGCCCACAATTTCTTTAACTGCTATAGTATTATTTTGGGGCCCACTTGTTAAATTTTGATCGGTCGGTTATTTTAAACACATTATTTCACAGTATTTACATTATATCTGCGACCGTGAATGTCACTCGATCGGTAAATCCGGTCTAACTGCTATAGCCCGGTTAGACGGATTTGCGAACGTGACTTTCACGTTGATGTTCTATTTTTGCTGTGATGTTGCGGATCGGTCGTGGGGGGTAGCCTGGATGCAATGCTAGTACAGTTGTGGTTGTATTATGTACATTTGATATTGCGGGGCGAGCGTCCGACATGTGGACTGCCGTCACTGCCGGTTTGTATTATTATTTTGGGGCACGACCTGGTTGCGGTCGATGTACCCGTTGTATGTATATTTTACTTTCTGTACTAGGGTTGCCCCGTGGAGGGGTGCACGGATAGCCGGATTCTAGAGGGCAACAAGCCCGCATCTCATGGCATTGGGACAGAGGGGGCTTCGCTCTAGGATTGGCGGGCTATTCGCCGCACTCGTAGGGGGTACAGGTTGACCCAGGAGGGGTGCCCAAGTTACCGGATTCCGTGAAGTGCTGGGTGGTCCATTCACGGCGCTGAAGGGGGCTGCCTCGCTTCAGGTTTTGGCGGGTGACTTGCCGCGCCCGTAGGGGTCTAGGTTCTCATTGCACAGGCTATCCACACGACCAGGGGAACGTCGGGTTTCAGCAGTGGCTCTGTGAAACCCGAGGATCCCAGATATCTGTATTGTTTCTGTGATGCTGTACATTTCTGTGATGTTGCATTTTATTCACGCCTTGAGCGAAATACTATATATTGGTATATATATTAGTAGATGTTGTATATGTTTTTCATCCGCGCTAGTCCAGTCCCCGCTCTGCCGTTAGTTAGCTAACCTAACGGGTGATGACGGGACCCAGTGGCGAATGCGGATGGCATATACGTACGTCAGTATATTTTCGTTCTTTGTGGTGTGATCAATTGATGGGACTGCATTGATTCGGATCAATGCAAGATAAACAAACCTATTCTGATGTTGTTGGAACACTTTTCAAAAAGCTGTTATTGCAAGGACGTTCACTTTTGTTTAGCATCGTGGTATTCAGTTAGAATATCCTGCTCCTCAGTCAGCGAGGCAAGGGCCGAGATCCCTTCACCGGGAGTGACCCCTTGGACAGAAGTTTGCGTCAGGGCATTAACTTCACTATAGCCGATTACTTTTGCTTTGCATCGTGGTATTCAGTTGGAATATCCTGCACCTCATTCTACGGGGAAAGAGCCGAGATCCCTTCACCGGGAGTGACCTCTTTAGCAAAGGTTTTCGTCACTATATTTTTAAAAGCTATCCGTTCCTTCAACGATATCAAGTTCATTACGTTAAAGGTTTTCTCCAGAAACCATTCGTAGCCCTCCGTCATTTCAGTTAAATATTCGGTAGTATTCAAGCTATGTATTTTAACCTCACGCCAAGGCATAGTGATTGGTAGCTGCCGGGTATTTATCTGTAGCATAGATAGATGCGTTGGTTTGGGACAGTCGTACTACTATTTTGGCCTACGTCAAGGGTATGTACGGGTGGGTTCAAATTAACCTGGATAATGACGGGCAGAACTTGACATGTGACTTATGATATTTTGACCTCATGCCAAGGTCATAAGAGCATGGGGCAGAAATCACATCGGGAGTTTCAAAAGAACTGAAACTTGCCAGATATGCGCATACCTTCTGGAGTGTGACACCGTGAGCGGATTCCGTCACGTTGTCATGCGATGAAAGTTGGATCCCGATTCCCACTGATGAGTTAGTTTACTCCTCGGGTGACCCCGACTAATTCTTCTTTCAGGTTTGGAGGAGAATTTGACGGTACAGTGGGAGGATTCCAGATTAGATAAATTGGTAACCATTCTGATCTAGGTTAGAGTGCACGCTGAGTGTTTCTTTTCTCTCTCTCTTTGGCAGCGACCATTGACCCGACCCTAAGACTATGACTCAATGACCAAGTTGACCGAACCTTCTTAACACTGGCTTTTGGATTGTCAGAGTTGCAGACCTCATTGCCACTCCTACTTTCGCCTATTTCTCCAGGACACCCCGTATTACTACGAACGTCCACTTCCATTGGACAAAACCATCATATGGTTAGATACGAACTCGAAGGAATTTATTCGAGGATGGTTTCAGGTTCTGGAGAAAACGGATAGGATTATTCAGTTGTCTTTTCCTTTTTCCTTCTCTCAGGTTGCGAGTACTCCTTGGTTTAGGAGATAGTACACCTATTACGCAAATTGGATAGTCTTCTTCCAAACCTTAGGCTGGTGCTGACCGGTAGGGAATGAAGAAAACCAATTAGCCTAACGATGGTGTACAGAAGGTATTAAGTTCAGACAAAGAAAGGGATTAGTAAGAGGGCAAAGTAAATTGCAACAGATATTCACGACCAAACCAAATATTTCGTTACCACTCCCACATCACCTTTGTATTTCTCCAGGACACTCCGTATCACTACGAAGATCCACAGTTTATTTGGATATTCCATCGTATGGTTATATACGAACTCGAAAGGAACTTGTTCCAGTTCGGGGATGGATTCTGGTTCAGGAGAAATAGGAATAAGATTTATTCAGGTGTCTTTTATCTTCACCTTCTCTCGCATTGCGAGTGTTCCTAGGATTGGGACAGTACACCCATTATACTTATTGGATAGTCTTCTTCCAAACCATAGGCTGGTGCCGAACGGTAGGGAAGGAAGAAAACCATTTGGCCTAAGGGGTGTGCAGAAGGTAATGACTAAAGACACATGAAGGGATTTGGAGAGGTGGCAAAGAGATATACAGTTACAGTCGTGAATCTGGAAGAGGCATTACTAGGAATACCGGGATACCCAATCGAAACATTTCAATGTTTCAGTCTCACTGTGTACTGTTAAAGAAAAACTGATTTCCCGATTAGACACTTGCTCCAGGGTATGTATTTACCAGGTATGATTCTCACATCTGTATGGTTTTACAGATGATGAGTGGGAGTAAGTTATTGGGAATTGAGTGATCATCCTCATTGTATCAGGATTCGTTGTAATCAGTGATATTTGAGGAAGTCACCTGGGTTGTTTGCCGGTCGGCAAATATTTGGTTTTGAATATCCGCTGTTATACACCAATTTTAAATTGATATATCTGTACGTCTATTTTCATAGAGTGAGATATACCTTTTGAAATTATGTCTATGACATTTACCTATATCAGTGGATGATTAGGTAAGGAGCATTACATAGCGGTGTAATTCTTCTTAACCATTAGTACAGTTTTCAACCTACGACACACAGTGAATGAGTTATTAGACTCAAGGGACTTATACAGAGTATTGTATGTTGTCCAGGGTCCATCAGGACAGAGGGGTTGGTCCTCGTACTATATTCGGTTTACTTATGACTTCTCTAGATTTTAGACAGGTGTTTCGTGGAAACACAGGGTCCGAATTTGGAGAAGTTATAGGTATTTGAATAGAGTAGAGAACCAGGTGTAGCAAGTATCGGGATTCTTCAAGGTGATCGAAGATGTAGATACTTGTATATGGTATTCAGTTGATAGTAATGATTAAGAGAAATTGCTTCTCTTTCAGGTTATTCATAATTGGAAGCATTCCTAAGTTGAGTAACGCTGATCTGGCCTCCTTCCATTTAGTTGACATGCACTGGAGACAGTTGCATGATTTGGATCTGGTTCAATTAAATCAGTGCCTCTGGTCCTATATGGGATATAGAACAGTTCATATCTTAACGATGTTAAGGTACGGGGAGTTGTCCGGCTTATGCTTAAAACCAGACACTGGACAACTCAAGGCACGTTTCTGTAATGGCTGTTTGTGGGTTGACCCAGGCTATGACGCGGGTTGATTTTCTACCATTTGGATGAACAATAGCAATATTGTTCTACACTCGCCACAGTTTTAATTAAAATGGATTTTTTCAGAAAACAGTAGTGGGAGTATGGTAGAACTGGAAGTGATTCCAGAACCACAAACGATTACTGAAGATTTGATAAGGAACCTAAAGATTCAATCTGGATTGACATTCCATTGGCCACTCCGCAGATAAGGTGGGTAACTTCAGCCACCCGAGAGGTACTACGGTAGCCTCAAGGACGGTGACAGGGAAGTTCTTGTTTACCCACAATTACCATTGCTGTTGTTCCAGGCTGCGAGACCCGGTGGGAGGATGAGTATAGCGTCGTTCTAAACTAGTTTTAGAAGTGTACGTCTATATGACTCTGCCAGAGGGTTGTCGTAGTCAGTGGGAGCAGCGGAAGCATTGGTGGACAGGTAGCTTATGTCTATTTATAGACTAAAGCAGATGTAGCGGAGATAGATCATCTATTTCTGACGTGACAGTCATAGGTTTGACTTCATCAGAATAGGGGATGGATCTGTTGAGAAGGTAGTAGGGTGTGATATCCTGGTATTTGGATGACATACACAGAGTAGGAAGTGATATTCCTATACTACAATCGGTTATACTTTGGTCGTCACACAGTGTTTTCTCCACACAGGACTTGGATATTATGTCAGACATACTGGTTACTAGATCTATGGTTTTAGATTTAGATTTGGGTGGTTTCCCAATCTGGGTACTTAGACAGCATTCTAAGAGTATTTAGAATGGACGACTCCTGGCACGGTAGTGTACCTGCAGGTAATGGAGTCACCCTCTCTAAAGGTGTCTTACAGACTAAAGGGGAGAGGGATGTGCATGATTGGCAGATCACTTGCTCAGGCGATTGAGTCAATCATGAGATGTCAAGTACCACACCAGATGTTGTTCTTGCACTAGATGCAATAAGTTGACATTAATCTAATCCTGGAGAAACAGACGGAAGCAGTTTTAGAACATAAGTGGATGTTCTAGGGATATGATAACGACAGCCTCATTCAGGAGACAGTTATCATTCCAGGCTTCCAAAGTGACATGGACGACAAGGAGGTTGTCAGAGTTATAGTTTTCCTTCTAATGAGGGGCAGTATTTTGGACAGGTGGTCCAAGGCAATACTGAGGGAAGCATAGCGCGCAGGATACTGATTAAGTTCAGTTGACGATACAGTCTAAGAAGTTTGGATTTGGAGTTCATTTATGAGCTAGGTCCCATCAGACATCCAGACATATTCTGAGACAGGTATTGCTCTTTTCGGGAGATGGCTTTCTCCGCGAACTTGAGATATAGAGAGACATAGAAAGAAACAACTAAGCGGATCCACTCACTGAGGCTATTCCTCGAACGCAATAGTTCCGCAAACGAGCTTTGTGAGACTGACTAGTAGAGGAGTTGGATGTTCGGTATCACACGGGCTGTGAGTATGCGACATCGCAATAATTAGCCTTGAGTGCAAGTGGGAGATTGTTGGAGATAGTGCCCTCAGAGTCAATTATTAGATCACAGGTACGTGATTGCAATGATTGATGGAGGACCTATCCCGGTAGGACAATCTTACTCGAGATGATAGTATGCTATCTGGTTTACCTTTATCATCGTGTACTGTTTTAGGTGACCTGACACGTCGCTATTACACGTTGATAGAGCCCCTAGGATTCTTGCTTGACCACCAGCAGTATGAGGGCGATCATATAAGTGGGAGCTGGGGGTCTATAAGCATATCCTTAAAAGGTCCCTAGTCGTGTGAGTTTCGAGACAGGGCATCGATACTCCATAGTAGACTAGTGTATACAGTCGAGACCCCGACGAGGGGCGGTGGCCGGTCTCACAAGCCACTGGTGTCAGTTGGATCACCTAAGATGTATACAGGTGCTCATTGGGTTATGAGTACACCGGACAGGACTCGCTGGGAACATGCTAGTTGGTCATATACCAGACGTTAGATGGCAGTTCCCTGGTGACATGTGTGCAGGTTAGTTCATCGACCTGGGGATCGTCATTTGTCTCGTGTGAGTTCCCACTGTACTTTGATTACTACCCTACCACGGCTCAAAGGAGTCGTGCAAACAGGTTTTAGTTGGGTACAGTCCCGAGCCACATGGAGGCAGTGAGCGTATCTTCAGGGGTTCGTCTCTCCCGGTATTGGGGGTGAGGTCGTGCTGTGTCTAGGAGAGCCATTACACAAAGTCCTTGGCCAAGGCAAGGAGATTTACTGGTAGGTATTCCAGTAGTATCTCAGGGTGTTCTGGGCTACACTCCGACACGACTTGTACCGCTTTTGGGGGTCTGACTTTTACCAACCCCCTAGGCCCGCCATGCGATACTCATAGACGAACGGACCGGACTGTACGGATATTGTCACTGACAGGCTCAGTAGGGTTGTCAGGCTGAGTTCACTCACAGACGTCCCTTTTAGTCAATACTTGGTAGCCCGTTATGTATTGGCTTATACCTCTGACGTGCTAGTGGTTAAATCCACAACCGAGGTGTTGACGAGTCTTTAGAGTCCCCCACATTCAGTTACTCAGCTTTCGGGCGAAAGGTTATAGAGGCCGTATGGAGATATGGCAAGGTCCGATCAGAAACGTGCGGTATTGCACGGATCAGGATCGGACAGTTTGTACTATAGGCCGTATGGTTATATGGCAGGGTTCGATCAGATACGTGCGGTATTGCACGGATCAGGATCGAACAGATATTACTAGCCGGCTTTGGTTTAAGCCGGATCCTAGTATAGTACAGTGTAGATTTTGTCTCATTGCATTTGTATTTCGGTCGAAATACAGATGCGGGTGTGTATGCACAGTATCGGGGTTTTCCTGTAATTTATTACGGGATCAGTTTTCTGGAGTTGCCAGTTTGCTTTCCGTTTCGGCCAATTTCCTTTGTTCCGTTCATTGGCCGAAGTGTGGTGGAGGAGGGTTTATTTGCATTGTTGCAAATAGGCATTAGTGGAGGGGGTTCTTTGCATATATTTATATCATGATGGTTTCATGATGGAGCCCATCTTTTGACTTCTAGCTTTATGATGATGGCTTGACCATTGTAGGTTATGATTGGCTTTTGGAGTGTTGGGTTTTGTTCTCTCATCATCTCTTTTCATCATTGCTTCCACCCACCCCCTTGACTTTTCTCTTTCTTTCTCCAATCACACTTGAGAATGGGGGGGCCGGCCATTCCTATGAAAGGGAATGGAATGGGGTTCATTGTGTGGTGTGGTATTTTTGCTTCTCATGTTTGCTAGAAAAGTCCTCTAGCTCATTTCCTAAAGTTGTTCTCTTTTCCTCCACCAATGGCAATTCCACAATCCCCAAAAGTGAGACATGGTTCTTCACACATTCTACAGCAAATCTTGGGCACGTCGAGTAGCCGGCTTCGTGCCCGAGTTGCCTCGGCATTGAGGTGGGAGCCCGTAAACAAAGTAGGCGTTGTGGTGCACTTCCGGCGATGAGGAGGAGACAGGACTTTCCGCAGGAGATCGGGACCATGACGAGAAGACCGGAGGACTTGGATCGTCGGTATATCTCTATTCCCTTTCTTGTAGTTAGCTAGGACTAGTTAATGGTTCGATCCGGGTATTAGTGCGCGGCGGTTTGCCAGTTCAAGAAAATTTAAAGTTTATCACCGCTTCCGCATTTGGCCGTCGGATTGACGGCCGGGGCGCCGCCGTGCACTTACACCGCTCACACTCCTGTGAATCCAACCAGTAACACTTACCGTACAGTCCGGTCTGTTCGTCTGATACGTCGCATATCAAGTCTAGGGGTGGTAAACGTCTGACCCCAATAACCGATAAGTCGTGCCGATGTGAGGCTCATAACGGGTCGAGAAACTACTGGTAACACTTACCAGCAAATCTCTGATCAGCCCTGGCCAGGGACTTCCCTGTTACGGCCAATCGAGCACAGCGCAACATCAACCCCAATACCGGGAGAGAAGAAACCCCTCCTATCGCTCATTGCCTCCATGTGACTCGGGACTGTACCCAAAGACCACCGTTTTGCGCGCCCTCATGGACGTGGTAAGGTGGAGATCAAAGCACAGTGGGAATCACACAAGACTCTATGACGATCTCGGGTCTACAGACTAACCTGTACAAGTGTCACCTGAGAACTGCCATCTGACGTGAGGTATAATACCATCTGGGAGTTCTCGGCGAGTCCGTCCAATGTACCCAGTCTCCACTGAGCACCCGTATACCATCTCTAATGTCAAACACCAATGGATATGGGATCATCCATCGCCCATATCATGGGTCGAGAAGCGTATACGCTAGTCTACTCTGGTATATCGATGCCCCGTCTCGATACACCCACGACTAGGGACCTTGAAGGATGTACTTATGGACTACCATGTCCCCACTAGTATGATCTGCATCATAGTCCAGGTAGTCAAGTAGACATCCTAAGGGCTTTACCAACATGTAACTATAAGACAGTTTAAAAAGACTAGTGTACATGTTAAGATAAAGAGTAACCAGATAGCATACTATCATATCGAGCAAGAAAGTCATCTCTATAGATGTCCAAGCATCCAATATAATATACATCATCTGTACAATACTGGCCTCTAGGGCATACATACAACTAACAAAGACTTCAAGCGATCCCGTTGCAATTTCCTTATGGAGCCGTCAGAGAGTCCGGGAGTTGGTTGATCGCAGCGTAGGGACGTCGTCACGGAGCTTTGGAAGTGGAGGACCGGATCTACAAAGGTTATAGTCCCTTTCCTTTAGTGTAAATGTGATTTACTTGCCTTTGTTTTCGCCTAATCTCTAGTTAACGATCTTGCTTAGGGTTGTTCGGCACCTAAAAATTTTAATCCGGCATGGTCGATGCCTTGTAGAGCCTTGTTAGTGTGCCTAGTAACCCTATAGTGGTATCACAGCCTAGCTAGAGCATTAGGCGATGCGTTAACGAAGTTAAAACTCCGAACGAACCGAGAAACCTCAAATTATACCCCTTTCTGTACATTTTTTAAAATCTGGGTTTTTCCAGAATTAAAAATGCCTAAAAAATTCAGCAGGGTTTTCTAAGAATTACGATGCAAATTTGGTGACGTCATCTGTACGGATGGCCACGGAACCGCGGCAATTGCCTGCTTGTGCAGCGGATCCGCGGCCGTATAGTGAGTGTATGTTTTTATTTTTGCACCGTAATACTTGTCTCTGTTCTTACTATTTTATGGGTATTTTTAATCTGACTCAAGTGTTGAGTATTCTGGGGTTTATTTTGTAACCGTCGATTCGATCGGAGAATTTAATTTTGTTATGTGTTTTCCGGATATTTAGTAAGTGTTAAAAAGTTCGAGCGGATGTCAATATCTCGCTTTTTCCCGACCCGGAAAATTTCCAAGTGTTGGATTTTTCCGTTGTTTAAAAACGTTTAGATCGTGCAAGTTACGCGATGGACCCTCTAGAAGACAACAAACCTTAACTCGATTATGTGACCGTCTTGAACTGCCCTTTGAACCTTAGGGTTTGGGGCAGTACGGCGTGCCACATGTGAGGCGTTGGCTTGACCCTTCTACGGCTGGACAGTTGGTACTGTGGCATGTGATGGATGTTTTTAAACGCCCCTCAAGTGTTGAGAACCAATTGGGAAAACTTGGGTGTTTGAATGTTCGATCGAAAAGTTTAACATTTTCTATTTATCTGGAATGTGATACAATATTTGGAATCCACAAGTAGTTATGAGATAACTGATTTGGATGTTATAAACATAGCAGTTTAGTCTCAGTTGATCGGTTGCCACGGGATTTTGATGTGATCAAAATTCCGTCGCAATCGCGTAGCGTACGCGGATACTCGCCAGATAAACTTAATAGACAGCTACACCCCTTAGCCCCGACCAAGTGACTGTAGGAGAACCCCGTCGCCGAAAGCATCCGTTCGGGTGCTCGCGGTAGCGGTGTTCCGCCTTGGTGCACTTCGTCGACGGTATCGGGGGTGCGGCCGCCTACTAAAGTTTGCGACGAGCATTCGATCAGGATGTCGGGAATCCTATTGAATTGCCCGACTTGATATTGAAAAGTGTTTTCGATATGGAGACTAAAATGCGGGGTTTATAACTGTTAGGCATGCGATGTCTAAGGAGGTTGCGGATTCCAACTGTTGTAGTTTTACACTTTCTTTTCTGTGACCATAAGTGTAATATGTAATATCGCCGGTTTCGTTGCTATATGTCAACGACAATTGGGATGCGCATATTTACTTACGTTGATGACATGTGATGTTATGTGTTGCTGGATATGTTATATTGGATCGTCGCGTTTTGAATAGCTGGGGTTTTTTTTATGTGAGATGAGCGTTTTTCATTTTCATTCATGTAAAATTAAATGTATGTAATATTATTTTATTGGGGCACTTCCGGGTTGAGGTTGTTGTCACCATTTGTATATTATTTACTTTTCCGCACTAGGATAGACCCAAGGAGGGGAGCACAAGTAACCAGGTTCTGGAGTCCAGTGGGAGACCAACTCGAGGAGTCGAGTCCGGGTCTCCTAACTCTAGAATTGGTGAGATTGCTTGCCGCTCTCGTAGGGGTCTAGGGGTGTGGGTTTGGCTATTCATCGCGACCGTAGAATCCGTGTTTTATAGAGGCTCAAAATAAAACACGGACGTCCTAATATATCCAATGTTTCATATGTTTCTTCTGCTGCGATATCTGTGATGTGATCATGTGATGTGCAATGATAGATAATGTATATAGTATATATGATATATTATATAGACGTTACTTATGTTTTACACCCGCGCTAGCCCTGCCCCACTTTGTCGTTAGTTACCTAACCTAACGGTGCACGAGGGGACATCGAGGCGAATGCGGATGGCATAAGTGTACGTCGTATTTATCTGTGATGTTTAGGTGATTTAAATGATGGGACTTCATTAATGTGATTAATGAAAGAAAAAGAAACCTAAAAGATGTTGTGGAATCGAATTTTCAAAAACAGGTAGCTACAGTTCTTGCTTTGCATTGCGGTGTTCCTTGTAGAACATCCTGCACCTTATTCGATGAGGAAAGGGCCAAGATCCCTTCACCGGGAGTGACCCCTTTAGCAATAACTGGCAGATGCTACACACTCGGTTTGTCTTTTGATTGCTTCTATAGTTTCTGCTTTGCACAGTGATATATATGATATATCCCGCACCTCATTCGACGAGGAAAGCGCCGACGATCCCTTCACCGGGAGTGACCCCTTTAGCAAAACTAGAAAAGCCTAAAAAACACTCCATTTTAAATTCATTTGATTCTACAACGATATCAAGTTCATTACGCAATAGGTTTTCAGAAAAACCTGTCGTAGCCCTTCGTCATTTTAGATAAATCCTGTTTAGTATTCGTGCTGTGTTTGTTGACCTTGTCAAGGCGCAGTGTGCGGTAGCTAACCAGTATTTATCTGCTTATGCATATGATGCAGATTGTTTTAGGGTAGTCGTACGGCCTTGTTGACCTTGTCAAGGGTCGTGCGGGTGGGTTTAATTCAATCAAGAAATGACGGGTTGAACTTGACTTACGGTCTATGGTTTGTTGACCTTGTCAAGGTCATATATCGTTTGGGGCAAAATTATCGGGAATTTCAAGTGTTGAAATTTGCAATAAGATTGCATACCTTCTATGAGATAGTTGGATCCCGATACCCGCTGCGAGTAAGAGTTACTCCTGGGAGAGTTTTACACATTACAATAAGCCGATCAAGTAGGTGTCTAGAAAGGTGTTAACGAGGTTACGCCTCGGGGAAAACTAGGTTTACATTAATTAAGTTCGTGCGAAAGCACGGGGGACCTCCCTCAAAGTACCGACACTGGCCTGGCTGAAAGATTGGCGAACTTGTAGCGTGTAATTAATCCCGGCTAGTCTTTCCTTTTAGGGTTTGAAGGAAGATTTGATAAAAACAGTGGGAGCCATCCTGATTAGATAAAATAATAACCAATCTGATCTTGCAAGAGCGCACGCAGAGTGTTTTCTTCTCTCTCTCTCCAGGTAGCGACTATATCATGCCTTAATCAAGATAATAATACGGATATTTGACCGAACCCGCTTGTTATATTGAGCTGGGGAACGTTGGTCCCGCTCCAACTTATAATTGTTATAAGACAGAGCAGGAAATTAGGGATTACCAGAATTCCCGTGCCGCCCAAACAAAGAGAGTGCATGTTGATGCATCATCTTCGGGTGTGTTCATTATAGAGAACTGTTTCTCAGTATCCTTTACGTCCTGGGTATGTGTTACCGGATCAGGATCCTTCATATGTAATTTGTTACATAGGCTACAGATAGGTAGAGAACTGAGAACGGGTGATAGGTTTCATGAGATAGAAAACGGTGCAAGTATTGCAGCCAAGTCTGTTGGTCACTATCACCCTGTATTACCAGAATACATTGATTCTGAACAAATGTTATTAGATACCGAACCTGATATACAAAATCATATCAGTCTCTTTATCAGTAAAGAAATGATATAATTTTGTATTGTTGGATAATGTTTTGAACATTTCATATATCAAAAGTTGATCGGTTCAGGCACGTTATCTAAAAGTATTGACGTTCTAAATCAAACTATAGTTCTTAGTATACAGAACACACACAAGAGGAAGAGTTCAGAAATGAACGAATCCTTCTTGAGGTATTGTAGACTAGGTCATATCAATGCGACCCGACTAGCTGAAGTTACATATAGATGCATATTTAAATTAGTTTAAATTTACATCTTGTGAAACTTGCCGGTCATGTCACAAAGATAAGATGACCTTAGCTCTGTTTATTGGAAACAGAGAAAGAGTTAGTGAACTCTTGGAATTGATACATGCTGATGTATGAAAGGTCCCCTGTCTACACATGCCAAGACCGGTTCTTTGTACATCATTACATTCTCTGATGATCTCTCAAGTTCAGACATATGTTCCTGTTGAAACACAAGTCCGAACCTTTTGAGATATTCACAGAATATAAGTTAGAAGTAGAGAACCAAAATACGGGTATAAGTATTATGTCCTTTGATGCGATCAGGGTGGAGAATACTTAAGCACGGAATTCCTGGACTATTCTAAAGGAGAATGAGATTCTCTCTCAGCATTACTCCTCCGTATACACCATAGCACGATGGTATATCGGGGCGGAGCAATAACACCCTATCTGATATGGTGTGCTCTATGATGAGTACTACTGAGTTACCTATTTCCTTTTGGGAGTTATGCACTTGTGAAGTTGCATACCTATTGAATAGGGTTCAAATCAAATCTGATGCCTACCACTTCATATGTGATATGGAATGAGAAGAGCCCATATCTTAAGTCAGTTAAGATTTAGGGTTGTCCAGTCTATGTCTAAAAGCATAATCCGGACAAGCTCGAGGCAAAGAAAGATCTGTGGAAGTTTGTTGGATATCCCAAGCATTAGCAAGGGAATATCTTCTACCAAACCGAAGAACAAAAATGCTTTGTTTCTCAACATGCCACCTTTGTGAAAGGGAATTTCTTGAGAAGAAATTAGTGGTCATGAGGTAGAACTGGAAAAGGTTCCAGCTATACAAATTATAGCAGATGATTTGGTAGAACCAAAGGATTCAGTAGATTCCAACGAACCTCAGCCTCTCCGCCGAGCTAGTAGGGTTCCTCACCCACCTGAGAGATACTTCAGTTTCTCTATGACAGTGGGAGTGAGGATTGCATCATGAGATGAAAACCCAACTAGTTTCGAGCTGGCCATCAGGAGTATGACTCTGTAAGAATAACTGGATGCTTAGCAATCTGAGATGGAATCCTTATACACCAACAAAGTATGGACTTTGGTTGCTTTATCTGAAGGGTTAAATTCCCATTAGGAGCAAGTATATCTTGAGAAGATTACTTGGTGTACATGGAAAAGTTGAGACTTTCAAAGCTAGACTTGTTAAAGTTTTGCATCATAGACCCATTGTGGTTAATGATGAAACCTTTTTCTGGGGCCTATGCTTAAGTACATCCAGATCCTACTTGCCACGGCTACATACCATGACTACGATATCTGGTGGTTGAGTGTCGTGACAACTTTTCTAAATGATATTTTAGAAGAAAGCGTCTATAAGTACACAGCCAGAGGGCCTCGTAGACAGTGGCAGCAGCGGAAACGTGTGCAAGATGTTTTATGTGATAAAGAAGGCATCGCGGAGTTGGAACGTCTGTTTTGATGTGGTAGTCAAAGAGTTTGACTTCATCAAAATAGTAGATGAACCTTGTATATACAAAAAGGTAGTAGGGAGTATGGTGGTGATCCTCATAGAGTACATGGATGACATACTCATAATAGGGAAAGAGTTTCCTATGCTACGCTCGATCAATCTCCGCTTATCACAAGGATTCTCCATATAGGATCAAAGTGATACCTACTGAATCCTGGATTTTGGATCTATGAGATAGATCTAATTGGGTGTTAGAATACTCACTTGCTGTAGTGAGATGGTATCAACCGATCCTGGAGAGAATCACTGGAATGGTTCCAGGGTGATAAGGACGACTGAAAGTCAGTCACGGGCATTGTCTTTACCCTCAGTAAAGGGACGGTATGTTGGAAGAGTTCCCAGCTAGATACCGTGACATACTAGACGATTAAAGGCAAGATACATCATTACCAAAGATACTACCAAAGAGGCAGTCTGGGTATATATATTAGTTCATGAGATGAACTTCGTTCCTACCATTGTGTGACAATGGATTTGTGGCTTATGCCTAGGAACGCCCGTCCCATCAGTGATCCAGACATATTCTAAGGCAGTGTCACCTGATCATGGAGATGGTTGATCTCCAGGGGATCGAGGTTAGGAGAGTAGAATCAGAGGACAACACGGCGGATCCACTCACAAAGGCTTTTTCCCAGAGAAAGACTATTATGGGATGGTTGAGTATGAGATACTACAACCACTGTTATCAGATGGCCCTAGTGCAAGTGGGAGATTGTTAGTTATATGTATGCCCTAGAGGCCATTACTATACATGTGTTGTATATTGTAGTGGATGGTTGGACATATATAGGGAGGACTTTCTTGCTCGACATGATAGTATGCTATCTGGTTACTCTTTACCTTAACGTGTATACTGATTGTCTCTCTGTTACATGTTGGTAAAGCCCTTAGGATGTGTACTTGACTACCTGGACTGTGATGTGGATCATACTAGTGGGGACATGGTAGTCCATAAGTACATCCTTCAAGGTCCCTAGTCGTGGGTATATCGAGACGGGGCATCGATATACCAGAGTAGACTAGCATATGCCTTCTCGACCCATACAAATGGGCGATGGATGATCCCATATCCATTGGTGTTTGACATCAGACATGATATACGGGTGCTCAGTGGAGACTGGGTACACTGGACGGACTCTCCGAGAACTCCCAGATGGTATTATACCTTACGTCAGATGGCAGTTCTCTGGTGACACTGGTACAGGGTAGTCTGTAGACCCGAGATCGTCATAGAGTCTTGTGTGATTCCCACTGTGCTTTGATATCCACCTTACCACGTCTAAGACGGCGTGCAAAATGGTGGTTTTTGGGTACAGTCCCGAGTCATATGGAGGCAATGAGCGATAGGAGGGGTTTCGTCTCTCCCGGTATTGGGGGTTGATGTTGCGCTATGCTCGATTGGCCGTAACAGGGAAGTCCCTAGCCAGGGCTGGTTTAGAGATATACTGGTAAGTGTTACCAGTAGTTTCTCGACCCGTTTTGTGCCTCATATCGCCATGACTTATCGGTTATTGGGGTCTGACGTTTACCACCCATAGACTTGATATGCGACATTTCAAACGAGGAGACCGGACTTTACGGTAGTGTCACTATCAGGCTTTTACAGGAGTTGGAGCGGGCTTGCTTGCTGATCTTCTGATCGCTCAGTACCCGGGTAGCCGTTATGTCCAGCTAGTACCGCTGACGGCTTGTGTGTGCTTGATATGATCATCACCTACTGCCGGCATATTGACGAGTCTTTAGAGTCCTACATAGAGGTTGTATTGGCTCAGGCAAAACGAGATAGGAGCACATATGTGATATGTGCGGGACCGAGAATAATGCGTGTATGTGATATCGTATTCGATTCTCGTGAAGTTTGTATCGATCGGTTATATGCGATATAACCGGGTTATCGAATCAA
Organism: Agapanthus africanus; assembly: GCA_030015575.1. Classification (NCBI taxonomy): domain Eukaryota; kingdom Viridiplantae; phylum Streptophyta; class Magnoliopsida; order Asparagales; family Amaryllidaceae; genus Agapanthus; species Agapanthus africanus. The sequence continues at coordinate 387,446,867 of CM057350.1, forward strand.
GTGTTGATTCGATAAGTCGATACATTGATATTAGTCGGTTATATGCGATATGACCGGATCGTTAAATCAAGTGTTGATTTAATGATTTAATGTATAATTATATATTTGATATATTACTTTACATTAACTATTATTGGTTCACTTTTGATTGATTTTCTCACTTGATGTGCACAAGTTGTATATGTGATATTTTGTGTGCACAAGTTTGTATCATGTTTGATGATACATGCAAACTTGGGTGTGTGTATCACTTACCCCTTTATTAGGTTAATGGTTAGGGTTTTATGTATTTTATTTATTTTGGAAAAACTAAATGGTGGCTTTTTGTTTCTTTGCTAGAAGCTTCATGAAGCATGCTAGCATCTTTGAAAAAGTCTTGCCATTTTGTTTTATCCTTAACCTAACCATCAACCTAAATCCTAGTTTATTCTCTACATGTGTTAACTCACCCATGGTTGCAATATGATAAACATCACTTGATTTTCTATTTTGAAAAAATGAATTCTTTTCTTTCTTCTTCTTCTTCTTCTTCTTCATGAAGAAAAAGAAATGCTTGCTAGAAAATTATCAAGTGATGAATCCAAGTGAGAAATCAAAATCTAAAGAGTACCCACTTCCTATCTCACCATCCTCTACTAGACTAGCACTTTAGTTTAGGGTGTTTTCTTCACTAATTCTATGGCTAGTGAGGTAGAAGCTTGAGTCCGTATTCCCTCGACGTAGATCATCTTCGACACCGAAGACTTCAAGCGATCCTGTTGCAATTTCCTCATGGAGCTGTCCGAGAGTCCGGGAGTTCGTTGATCGCAGCATAGGGACGTCGTCACGGAGCTTTGGAAGTGGAGGACCGGATCTACAAAGGTTGTAGTCCCTTTCCTTTAGTGTAAATGTGATTTACTTACCTTTGTTTTCGCCTAGTCTCTAGTTAACGATCTTGCTTAGGGTAGTTCGGCACCTAAAAATTTTAATCCGGCATGGTCGATGCCTTGTAGAGCCTTTTTAGTGTGCCTAGTAACCCTACAGCTACTATGTACCTTCCATGGTTTGCAACATCATATCAGTTTGTTTACTCGATAAAGATGGATATAATTTTGTTCTTGATAGAAATATCATGAACATTTACCTTCATAAAGTACTGGTTGTAGAAGGTACACTGTGTAATGGTATCTACGTTCTAAATCAGAATACAGTTCTCAATGTACAAAACACACTCAAGAGGAAGAATTCAGATACGAATGAATCCTACTTGTGGCATTGTAGACTTGGTCATATCGGAGAGAAAAGACTAAGTATGTTGCATAAAGATGGACTCTTGAATACGTTCGATTTTTCATCTTATGAAACTTGTCAGTCTTGTCTCAAAGGGAAGATGATCAAATCTCCGTTCACCGGACATGGAGAAAGAGCAACAGAGCTCTTCGGACTCATACATAGTGATGTATGTGGTCCAATGTCTACACATGCAAAGGGTGGGTTCTCATACTTCATCACATTCACTGACGATATCTCTAGGTTCGGATATGTGTATCTGATGAAACACAAATCTGAAGCTTTTGAGAAATTCAAGGAATTCAGAAACGAAGTAGAGAATCAGACTGGCAAAAGTATCAAGATCCTCCGATCAGATAGGGGAGGGGAGTACTTAAGCACGGAATTCTAAGATTACTTAAAAGAGAATGGTATTCTCTCTCAGCTTACTCCTCCTTATACACCACAGCACAACGGTGTATCGGAGAGAAGGAATTGTACCCTATTGGATATGGTTCGGTCTATGATGAGTAATGCTGAGTTACCTCTTTCATTCTGGGGACTTGCGCTAGAAACAGCAGCATACTTACTGAATCAGGTTCCATCTAAATCTGTGCCTAAGACTCCATATGAAATATGGAGTGGTAGAAAACCATGTCTTAAACGGGTTAAGATATAGGGTTGTCCAGTATATGTGAAAAAGAGGAATCCGGACAAACTTGAGCCACGGTCAGTTTTATGTAAGTTTGTAGGATATCCCAGGCATTGGAATGGATATCTGTTCTACCACACCGAGGAACAGAAGGTGTTTGTTGCTCATTACGCCACTTTTTTGGAGTGGCAATTTCCTTCAAAAGAAATAAGTGGGAGCACGGTAGAACTGGATGAAACATCTGAACTACAAACTCAAACTGAGGATTTAGTAGAACCAGAAAATTCAATAGTCCCAGACGAACCTCAGCCACTTCGCAGATCTGGTAGGATTTCTCATCCGCCCGAGAGATACTACGGTTTTCTCATAGACGGGGATCGAGAGGATTGCATCTTAGAAGAAGATGACCCTACCAGTTTCAGACAGGCCATTATCAGTAGGGACTCTGATAAGTGGCAGGAAGCAATGCAATCCGAAATGGATTCCATGTACGCCAATAAAGTGTGGACCTTGGATATTGCTCCACCTGGGGTAAAACCCGTTGGATGCAAATAGATCTACAAAAGGAAACTTGGTGTAAATGGGCAGGTGGAAACCTATAAGGCTAGACTCGTTGCAAAAGGTTTTCGTCAAAGACCTGATGTGGACTATGACGAAACTTTTTCTCCGGTGGCTATGCTCAAATCCATTCGGATCCTACTTGCCATTGCTGCCTTTCATGACTATGAAATCTGGCAGATGGATGTTAAAACGGCTTTTCTAAACGGCTGTTTGGAAGAGTGCGTTTACATGGATCAGCCAGAAGATTTAGTAGACAGTGGGAGCAGCGGGAAGGTGTGCAAGTTGCTTAAATCCATTTATGGATTAAAGCAGGCATCGCGGAGCTGGAACATCTGTTTTGATGAAGCAATCAAGGAATTTGATTTCATCAAGAACTAAGATGAACCTTGTGTCTATAAGAAGATTGTAGGATGAATTGTCGTGTTCCTAGTCTTGTACGTGGACGACATTCTTTTGATAGGAAATGACATTCCTATGCTACAATCGGTCAAGCTATTTTTGTCACAACGGTTCTCAATGAAGGACCTGGGTGATGCCTCGTACATTCTGGGGATCAAGATCTACAGAGATAGATCCAAGAGACTACTGGGACTTTCGCAGTCCAGGTACATAGAGACCGTAGTAAAGAGATTTAGTATGGAGGATTCCAAGCGCGGTAACATACCCGCATTGCACGGAATTACCCTCTCCAAGAAGATGTCTCCTAAGACTGACGAGGAGAGGGTTCGCATGAGCACTATACCCTACGCTTCGGCGGTAGGATCTATAATGTATGCGATGCTATGTACAAGACCAGATGTAGCTTACGCACTTAGCGTGATAAGCCGGTATCAGTCAGACCCAGGTGAGGACCACTGGACGGCAGTGAAGAACATTCTCAAGTACCTGAGAAGGACTAAGGAGATGTTCCTGGTTTACGGTAATGGAGACCTCAGGGTCGAGTCCTTTACCGATTCAAGCTTCCAGAGTGACAAAGATGACAGCAAGTCTGTCTCGGGTTTTGTGTTTACCCTCAACGGAGGGGCGGTGTGTTGGAGGAGTTCCAAACAGGGTACCGTCGCAGACTCGACGATGGAGGCTGAATACATTGCTGCAAGCGATACCGCAAAAGAGGTGGTCTGGATGAAGAAGTTCATTAGTGAACTTCAGGTGGTTCCGTCCATTGTTGACCCAATACCTTTGTATTGCGATAACAATGGGGCTATAGCTTTAGCGAAGGAACCAAGGTCCCATCAAAAATCCAAACACATCTTAAGGCGGTATCACCTGATCAGGGAGATCATTGATCGCCAGGAGATCGAGGTACAGAGAGTAGACACAAAAGACAACACGGCGGATCCATTCACAAAGGCCCTCCCTCAAACACAGTTCGAGCGACTTTTTGAGCTATTGGATATGCGGTACGCCAGCAGCTGGCCCTAGTGCAGACATTGGGTATGCGGTACACCAATTACTGGCCTTTAGTGCAAGTGGGAGATTGTTAGATATGTATGCCCTAGAGGCCATTATTGTATAGTACTAATTTGTATAATACATTTTGGAAGCTTGGGATATATATACGGTTTTACGACAGTCTTGCTCGATATAGTAGTATGCTACTTGGTTTGTTTCTATCTTAATATGTGTATATGTTTCTTTTAACATATCGCTAAAACATATTGATGGAGCCCTTAGGATCTTTGCTTGACTACCGGCGTTGTGATGGCGATCACACTCGTGGGGCTGGGTAGTCTATAAGCACATCCTTATTCTGGTCCCTAGTCATAGGTTATCGAGACAGGGCATCGATACTCTAGAGTAGACTGGTGCATACGCTTCTCTTCCCAGCAGAGGAGATGATCTGTCCCACAGCCATCAGTACGTCGTGCTGGAGATAGTATGCGGGTGCTCGTTAGGTTACGAGTACACTGGACAGGACTCGTCGGGAACTGTTGGTTGGTATTATACCTATCGTCAGTTAACAGTTCCCAGGTGACATGAGTATAGCTTAGTCCGCTGACTTGACACTGTCACTTCGCCTCGAGTGTGTTCCCACTGTTCTTTGATTACTACCCTACCACGGCTCTACTGAGTCGTGCAAACAGGTAGTAGTTGGGTGCAGTCCCGAAGCACTTGGAGGCAGTGACGGTTAGACAGGATTCGTCTCTCCCGGTATTGGGAGTTGATATCGCGCTGTGTCTAGGAGAGCCATTGCACATAATCGTCCCTGGCCAGGGCAAGCGAGATTTGCTGGTAGTGTTACCAGTAGTTTCTCAGGGTGTTTTGGGCTATACTCCGACACGACTTGTACCGCTATTAGGGGACTGACATTTGCCACCCCGTAGGCCCGCCATGCGATACTCTTAGACGAACAGACCGGACTGTACAGAGATTGTCACATACAGGCTCAGTAGGAGTTCGGATGGGTTCACCTCATCAGTCTTCTTATCGGCATCTACCTGGGGACCGTTACGTACAGCTAGTGCCGCTTGCGGTCTGTGGTTAACCCCACTGCCAGCGTAGTGTCGAGTCTTTAGAGTCCCACACAGAGGGTTATTCGCCTTTGGGCAAAACAGAGTAGAGGTCGCATGGTTTTGCGACGGGGTTCGTTCACATCTGCGCACTTGTGCACGTTTGGTGTCCGGACAGTTATTACTAATGGGGCTTCGGTATAAGCCAGATCCTAGTATATGTTTTGGGGTTAGTTTTATCTCATTGTATTAGTGTTCCTCGGATCACGGATGCGGGTGTGTATGCACAGTTGACTGAGGCAGAGGCATAGGATTCTCATTAGGGTTATGGTACGGGTGTGTATGCACAGTTGACTGTTGTCTTTTTCCAAACCCTAATGAGAATAGGAAATATGATTAATAATATTAGTTAACAATTATTGTGCTATGGTTGAGTTGAATTCTTGATTTTTGTTGACTTGTTGACTTTAGTTGACCGGTTGATCAAAGTAGACTTGTTGACCACCATCATTTGTTTTCAAAGATGCTTCTTATTTTTTGCACAAAGCATTTAATGAATGAAATGATAATGGTCATTCATCAACTCACCATCACTAATTGTTAATTATTATTATTATCAATTTTCTAAATTATGAGAGCATGGTTGTAAAATGGTATCATTCTCACTAGCATCTTCTCTCTCATCAGTGGCTCTCCTACTTCCTCTAGCTCGAGGAAAATCCCTCTCATGAGTTGAGAACCATTTTCCTATGAGATAAAACACCAAAACTACTCTCTACTCTTTCTAGGGTTCTAGGTTTAGCAAACCAAGCACCTTAGTTACCTCTAGGTTAAGGTAGGAGCTCAAGTTCGAACCCTCGGGTGGATCTATCTTTGACAAAGAGGAGACGACGAGGAGGAGCCGTACAAACTATTACAAGGAGCAAGTAAGGAGGAGAACAACAAGAAGAGAAGGAGTTCAAGACTAGGTATAACCCCCTAACCGAGTAGCTAAAGCTCGTAGTTGTTGCTAGTGTGTTGTTTAGCAAAGATCCGGGTTTTCTAGTCCATGTTACCAAAACCCTAAAAATTGTTTTTCACCGTTTCCGCAACCCCGAAAGAACTGGGAGAGGTAACGTGGACCTAACAGAGAATTAGTAGAACACTTTGTCTCGTTACGTCCAAAACTATGGACGAACGGTTAATGAAGTTTCCATTTGAATCGGGTGAAATGAGAATTGCAGCTATCTAATTTCCATACAACAAAATACTATCATAATCTTTTTCCTCAAATGAACAACCATCCCTCTTTCAAGAGAGGGGCCGGCCTATTTGAACAGGGGAGAGGTGAGTGTAGGAAGGGGGGAGAGTGACCATAAGATTAATGAAGAGGATGAGTCACATAACACCTTGTATGAATACATTTAATGAAACAATGAATCATAACCCTTAGTCATCAAAACCATTAATGCAATAATCAATGCACTAATGACTCACAAGCCTAGTCACCATCCTAGTCACCTTCTAGAAGCTTCCACAGTCATCTCAAGAAACGATAAATCCGCATTTAACCGAATGTTAAATACGGGCGATAGAAAACTGGAAACTGGCAACTTCCAAAAAAGATCCTGAAACGAATTTCAGGATAACCCCGTAACAGTATAAACATACCCGCATTTGTATTACGACCGAATACAAATGCAACTGAGACAAAGATATTATATCTACACAGTATAATACTGGGATCCGGCTTAAACCAAAGCCAACCAGTATTATCTGCCCGAAAAATGACACGTGCGAAAACGCACGTGCATTTTCCGAACCCTGCCATAAAACCATACGTCCTCTACAACATTTTGCCCGAACTTGGGAAACAGTCAGTGGGGGACTCTAATGACTCATCAACACACTGGCACTGGGTATAACCACTAGCACGTCAGAGGTACAAGCTGTACGTAACGGTTGCCTATGTATTGATTGGAAGGGAAGCTGACGAGCGAACTCATCCATAAACCCTACTGATCCTAACAGTGACAATATACATACAGTCCGGTCCGTTCATCTAAAGAGTATCGCATATCGAGTCTAGGAGGGTGGATAAAGTCAGACCCCTAATAACGCGATAAATCGTGTCGGCATGATGCTGAGAAACTACTGATCCAAATCAGTAATTCTCCACTACCTCGGCCGAGGATTTCTAGTGATGGCCACCCGTGCACTGTGCGACATCAACCCCCAATACCGGGAGAGACGAATCCCCGACGATCTGCTCACTGCCTCCATGTGGCTCGGGACTGTACTCAAAAAATACCTGTTTGCACGTCTCCTTTGAGCGTTGTTCATATCAGATTTTTGCATTTTTATACCGTCCAATTTTTATCATATTGCTTATCGGTAGGTACTCTTGAGCCTTGTTTGCTAGTTAATTGCAGGATACAGGTTCTCAGCTCTAAACAGTGTAATTCATGGAAAAGCATGACAGATTCCGGATTACTGCCAACCATAGATAAAACACGGGTCTCCGCTCTCTATACGTATGTTGCCGCACACCAGTTTAAGGGACAAAAGGGCAAATCGATTGTCATTTTCATGCACAAAGCTCAATGTCAACACAAGATCCAACATATGTACGCGGAGCTCAAGAAAAATCATGACAAAAGATCCACATCACATCACCTTTTGATCAGCAGAAATTCTGGAAAAATCGTGAAGAAATTCTGAGAAACAACATATACCAGACAAAAGGAATGAGAAAACCAGAGAAACCCAAAAAAACACATGAGCCAAGTCCACTTAATGGCCGTTGAACCGCGGCATAAGCAAGCTTAGGCCGCGGAACCGCGGCCATGCTGGCTCGTCAGATGGAAACTTTTCAGGGGCTGTTTAGTCTTTTCATGATGATCCAGAATGTTGCCCTAGGTTTCCAGTTTCCTGCCTATAAATAGCCCAGAACATTGCCAAGCCAAGGGTGCTTATTCTTGTGTAAAAGTTTAGGTTATATTTTGTAGTCTTCTTCCTCTTTCATCTTCTCTCCATTGAAAACTTTGTAGTGAGCTTGTTATGAGTGAAGGATGAATAAAAGAGTTCTTTTTGTTATCATGCTTATCTTGTTATGTTGTTAATTATAATTGCTTGTATTTTTCATTTTCTAATCTAGTTGTTGTTATTTATTGTTTGTTTCTTTCTTGTTCTCTTTTTCTTTATCCTTAACAACAATGATGCTTAAGCTTGATCCTTGCCAAGGTGAGGTCTCAAATAGCTAGTTGTAATATTCTAACCTCTTTCTTTCTATCTTCCTCCTTTTGTTTTATTTTCTTTTTCTTATAATGGGTGAGTAGTTTTCATACTTGTTAGGATAGGATAACGAAAATTTGAGAGAAGGAAATCTCTCTCACTCTTTTCTTGCCCAACATCTTAATTCGGACTCCCGTTAATTGAACCACAATCCTCTCCCTACGGCACCCTATCCTACATGATAGCGGTGATTCCTTAGTGAGACCGGTTGTGGTTGAATTAACCGGCGATTAAGGCTAAGAGCCAAGAACGGACGGACAAGCACCAAAAGGAAGAACTTAAGCGTTGGAAAGCCTAGCCTGTACTCGCAAGTTCCTTCCTAGTCGTGCTAATCCCCGTTGTTGCCGATTACCGTAACACCGATATTAAGAGTGGCAACGAAAGAAGTGAGCGACTCCTAACTCAAACTAACCTAATCCAAACCCTAACAAGCTCTCTTTATATATCATTTTAGCACATAGTTAATCTCAAAACAAACCTGGACATTTGGACTTAACTCGTTAAAGCATATAGAAAAAGATTCCCATCTCCCTGCGGACGACCCGTACTCAACCGGCTAGCTACAAGCGAAACCCGTCTTGATTGCGGTAATTAACTAAGCACGCAAAAACTCTACCAATCAAGCGTGCTAGGGTAGAAATCAAAGCACAGTGGGAACTCACACAAGAAAAATGACGATATTAGGTCGACAAACTAACCTGTACACATGTCACCAGGGAACTGCTATCTGACGATATGTATAATACCAACTAGCATGTTTCCGGCGAGTCCTGTCCGGTGTACTCATAACCCAATGAGCACCTGTATACATCTTAGGTGAACCAACTGACACCAATGGCTTGTGAGACTGGCCATCGCCCCTCGTCGGGATCTCGACTAGGGACATTTTAAGGATGTGCTTATAGACCCCAGCTCCCACGTATATGATCACCATCATACTGCTGGCTGTCAAGCAGAATCCTATAGGCTCTATCATCATGCAATAGTGAACTAAAGTATGTATACGATGATAAAGACAAACCAGATAGCATACTATCATCTCGAGCAAGACTGTCATATCGGTATAGGTCCTGCTTCAATCATTGCAATCACGTACCTGTGATCCAATAATTGACTTTGAGGGCACTATCTCCAACAATCTCCCACTTGCACTTAAGGCTAATTATTGCGATGTCGCATACTCACAGCCCGTGTGATACCGAACATCCAACTCCTCTACTAATCAGTTTCACAAAGCTAGTTTGTAAAACTCTTATGTTCGAGAAATAGGCTCAGTGAGTGGATCCGCCCTGATGTTTCTTTCTATGTCTCTCTTAATCTCAAGTTCGCGGAGAAAAGACATCTCCCCAATCGAGTAATACCTATCTTAGAATATGTCTGAATATCTGATGGGACCTAGTTCATAAATGAACTCCAAATCCAAACTTCTTAGACTTTATTGATAACTGGACCTAATCAGTATCCAGCACCATGCCTCCCACAGTATCCCCTTGGACCACCTATCCATAATACTGTCCCTCGTCAGAGGGAAAACTATAACTCTGACAATCACGCTGTCATCCATGTCGCCTTGGAAGCCTGGAATGATAACTGTCTCCCGAAAGAGGCTGCCGTCATCAAATCCGTAGAACATGCACTTATGTTCTAAAACTGCTTCCTTATGTTTCTTCAGGATTGGATTAATATAAACTTATCGCAACTAGTGCAAAAACAACATCTGGTGTGGTACTTGACATCTCATGATTGACTCAATTGCCTAAGCAAGTGATCTGCCAATCATGCACATCTCTCTCTCCTTTAGTCTGTAAGACACCTTTAGAGAGGGTGACTCCATCACCTGCAGGTACACCACCATGCCAGGAGTCATCTATTCTAAAATACTATTAGAATATTGTCAAAGTACCCATATTGGGAAACTACCCAAATCTAGATCTAAAACCATAGATCTAGTAACCAGAATGTCTGATATTATATCCATGCCCTTTGTGAAGAAACAACTGTGTGACAACCACAGTACAACCGATCGTAGTATGGGAATTTTACTTCCTACTCTGTGTATGTCATCCAAATACCAGGACATCACACCTTACTACCTTCTTAACAGATCCATCCCCTATTCTGATGAAGTCAAACCCATGACTTTCACATCAAAAATAGATGATCTTATCTCCGCTATATCTGCTCAAGCCTATAAATAGACATAAGCTACTTGTCCACTATGCTTCCGCTGCTCCCACTGACTATGACAATCCTCTGGCAGAATAATATATACGTCCACTTCTAAATCTAGTTTAGAACGACGCTATACATATCCTCCTACCGGGTCTCATAGTCTGGAACAACAGTAGTGTCAAGTTTTGGTAAACAAGAACCTCCTTATCACCGTCCTTGAGGCTACCGGAGTACCTCTCGGGTGTCTGAGGTTACCCACCATGTTTGCGAAGTGGCTATTGGAATGTCAAACCTGATTGAATATATAGGTCCTATTAAATTTTCCGTAATCGTTTGCGGTTCTGGAATCACTTCCAGTTCTACCATACTCCCACTATTGTTTTCTGAAAAAATCCATTTTACTAAAACTGTGGCGAGTCAAGAATAATATCACTATTGATCTTCCAGATGGTAGAAATGTCAACCCTCGTCAAAGCCAGGGTCAACCCACAAACTGCCATTACAGAAACGTGCCTTGAGTTATCCAGTGTCTGGTCTTAAGCATAAGCCGGACAACTCCCCGTATCTTAACATCGTTAAGATATGAACCATTCTATATATAATATAGGAATAGAGGCACTAAAATAATTGGAAGCAGATTCTGAAAGGTTCCTAGGCACTCTAGTGAGGTCTCACAAGGTATCGAACATGCCAATTTAATATAAATGGTGCCGAGAAACCCTAGACTACGGATCTTAGACTAGATGTTTAGGCGAAAAGATAATCTAGTTAACTACTTAACTAAAAGTTAGATTCTACAACCTTTGTAGATCCGGATATCCACTTCCTTAGCTCCACGTAGTGCTCCTCTCGCTGTCCTTTTCCAATCTTAGACTCGTTCATCGGTTTCATCGGGAAAGCGAGCGGAATAGGTCGTCGGCTTCGTGTCAAAGACGATCTACGTCGAGGCATCACAAGTTCAAGCTCCGACTTCACAAAGTTTTGAAACTTGTGAAGTAAACACCCAAAACAACTTGGCAAGAGGTAGAGGGTGAAGAAATAGGAGGTGGGTTCACTTTAGAATTGGATTTCTCACTTTGGATCTCAAGATGCCATTAAAGTAGCAAGCTTTTCTATTTCAAGAAGAAGAAGAAGATGAAGCTTGTTATGATAAGTTCTAATTAAAATGAAATAGAAAATCAATACTTATCATAACTTAACCTTGGTTAAGTGTAGAGAATATACCATGGTTAGTTGGGTGGGTTAGGGTTAAGCATGATGACAAGAATGGTAGCAAAAGTCAAGGGTTCATGAAGCATCTTATAAGAAACAAAAATGCCACCATTCTCATTTAAACTTATCCAAATAAATGAATAAACAAATAAATGAACAAATAAATATGCAAAACCCTAATTATCATAATAACCATGGTTTAATTCTATTCACTTAACCATATGATCAAGTATCATCAAACATGATACAAAAATGTGCACAAAAGTATATCACATATACAATGTGCAATCCAAGTGAGAAAAATCCGTTTAAAGTGAACCAATACTAGTCAATGCAAAGTAATATATCAAATATATAATTATACATTAAATCATTAAATCAACACTTGATTCAATGATCCGGTCATGTCACACACGACCGACTAGTATTCAATGTATCGGCTTATCGAATCGATCTTCGATTCAATAACTAGGTTATATCGCATACAACCATTCGAAACATTAATCGCGAGAATTAAATACGGTATCACATACACGCATCATTCTCGGTCCCGCACATATCTCATATGCGCTCCTATTTCGTTTCGCTTGAACCAGAAAACCTCTGTGTAGGACTCTAAAGACTCGTCAATACGCCGGTAGCAGATGATGATCATATCAAGCACCCACAAGCCGCAAGCGGTCTGCTAAACGTAACGGCCATCCGGGTATTGAGCGATCAGAAGATCGACGAGCTAGCCCGCGCACACTCCTGCGAATCCGACCAGTAACACCTAACGTACAGTCCGGTCTCTTCGTCTGATATGTCGCATATCAAGTCTAGGGGTGGTAAACGTCAGACCCTAATAACCCGATAAGTCGTGCCGATGTGAGGCTCGTAACGGGTCGAGAAACTACTGGTAACACTTACCAGCAAATCTCTGATCAGCCCTGGCCAGGGACTTGCCTGTTACGGCCAATCGAGCACAGCGCAACATCAACCCCCAATACCGGGAGAGACGAAACCCCTCCTATCGCTCATTGCCTCCATGTGAATCAGGACTGTACCCAAAGACCACCGTTTTGCACGCCCTCGTGGACGTGGTAAGGTGGAGATCAAAGCACAGTGGGAATCACACAAGACTCTATGACGATCTCGGGTCTACAGACTAACCTGTAGTGAGAACTGCCATCTGACGTGAGGTATAATACCATCTGGGAGTTCTCGGCGAGTCCGTCCAGTGTACCCAGTCTCCACTGAGCACCCGTATACCATCTCTGATGTCAAACACCAATGGATATGGGATCATCCATCGCCCATCTCATGGGACGAGAAGCGTATACGCTAGTCTACACTGGTATATCGATGCCCCGTCTCAATACACCCACGACTAGGGACCATGAAGGATGTACTTATGGACTACCATGTCCCCACTAGTATGATCTGCATCATAGTCCAGGTAGTCAAGTACACATCCTAAGGGCTTTACCAACATGTAACTATAAGACAGTATAAAGAGACTAGTGTACATGTTAAGATAAAGAGTAACCATATAGCATACTATCATATCGAGCAAGAAAGTCATCTCTATATATGTCCAAGCATCCAATATAATATACATCATCTGTACAATACTGGCCTCTAGGGCATACATACAACTAACAATCTCCCACTTGCACTAGGGCCAGCTGCTGTAGTATCGCATACCGAGCATCCCGAAGAGTCTCTCAAACTGTATCTGGGGAATGGCCTTCGTGAGTGGATCCGCCGTGTTATTCTTCGTGTCAACCCTCCTGACCTCGATCTCCCGGCGATCAACTATCTCCCGGATCAGGTGATACCGCCTCAGAATATGCCTGGATCGCTGATGGGACCTGGGTTCCTTGGCCAAAGCCACCGCTCCATTGTTATCGCAATACAAAGGTATTGGACGCTCAATGGATGGAACCACTCCAAGTTCAGTAATGAACTTCTTGATCCAGACAGCCTCTTTGGAAGCATCGTTGGCAGCGATGTATTCAGCCTCCATCGTCGAGTCTGCCACGGTTTCCTGCTTGGAACTCTTCCAGCTAACCGCCCCTCAGTAAAGGGTAAAGACAAAACCCGACTGCGACTTAGAGTCGTCCTTATCACTCTGGAAGCTCGAATCGGTAAAGGACTCCACTTGGAGCTCTCCGTTACCATACACCAAGAACATATCTCTAGTCCTTCGCAAGTACTTGAGAATGCTCTTCACAGCTATCCAGTGACTCTCTCCAGGATCAGCTTGATACCTGCTCACTACACTTAGTGAGTATGCTACATCGGGTCTGGTACATAGCATCGCATACATGATAGAGCCTACTGCCGAAGCATAGGGTATCCCTTGCATGCGAGCTCTCTCCAAATCAGTCTTGGGAGACATCTCTTTAGAGAGAGTGACTCCAGAGATCGTGGGCATGTTCCCATGCTTGGAATCTTCCATACTAAACCTCTTTAGTATGGTGTCAATGTACCTGGATTGGGACAATCCCAAAATCCGTTTGGATCTATCTCTATAGATCCTTATTCCCAATATGCAGGAGGCATCACCAAGATCTTTCATTGAGAATCTTTGTGATAAGAAGAGCTTGACCGATTGCAGCATAGGAATATCATTTCCTATCAAGAGTATGTCGTCCACGTACAATACGAGGAAGACAACCTTACTCTCTGCCACCTTCTTGTAGATACAAGGTTCATCTGGATTTTTGACGAAATCAAACTCTTTGATAACGACGTCAAAGCAGATGTTCCAGCTCCGCGATGCTTGCTTTAATCCATAGATGGATTTAAGCAGCTTGCACACCTTCCCGCTGCTCCCACTGTCTACGAAGCCCTCTGGCTGAGTCATGTACACGCACTCTTCTAAATCACCATTTAGAAAGGCGGTCTTAACATCCATTTGCCAGATTTCGTAATCATGATAAGCAGCGATGGCAAGCATGATCCGGATGGATTTAAGCATAGCCACTGGAGAAAAGGTCTCGTCATAGTCCACACCTGGTCTTTGACGAAAACCCTTTGCTACAAGTCTAGCTTTGAAAGTCTCCACTTTCCCATCTACACCAAGTTTCTTCTTGAAGATCCACTTGCTCCCAATGGGTTTTACCCCTTCAGGAGCAACGTCCAAAGTCCATACTTTGTTGGTGTACATGGATTCCATCTCGGACCGCATAGCATCCAGCCATTTCACAGAGTCCCCACTCGTGATGGCCTGCTCGAAGCTAGTTGGGTCATCATCCTCCATGATGCAATCCTCGCTTCCACCGTCCATGAGAAAACCGTAGTATCTCTCAGGTTGGCGAGGAACCCTACTAGATCGGCGGAGAGGCTGGGGTTCATCGGGAACTACGAAATCCTCTGGTTCAACCAAATCTTCTGTTGTAGTCTGTATTGCTGGAACCTCTTCCAGTTCTACGTCAATGCCACCTATCTGTTTCATAAGAAAACCCTTTTCTAAGAAAGTGGCATGCCGAGAAACAAACACTTTTTGTTCCTCGGTGTGGTAGAAGATATACCCTCGCGAATGTTTGGGATATCCAACAAACTTACATAGAACAGACCTTGCCTCGAGCTTGTCCGGATTTTGTGTTTTAACATAGGCCGGACAACCCCATATCTGAATAAAATTAAGACATGGTCTCTTGCCATACCATATCTCATATGGAGTGGTAGGCACTGATTTGGTCGGAACTCTATTCAGTAGGTATGCAGCAGTCTCCAGTGCATATCCCCAGAAGGAGATAGGTAACTCAGCTGTACTCATCATAGAGCGCACCATATCTAATAGGGTGCGATTTCTCCGCTCCGATACACCGTTGTGCTGTGGTGTATATGGAGGAGTCAGCTGAGAGAGAATCCCATTCTCTTTTAGGAAGTCCCGGAATTCATTGCTCAAGTATTCACCTCCTCGATCAGATCGTAGGATTTTAATACTTTTTCCGGTTTGGTTCTCAACTTCTTGTTTATATTCCCTAAATTTCTCAAAAGCTTCTGATTTGTGTTTCATCAGGAACACATATCCGAATCTAGAGAGATCGTCAGTGAATGTAATGAAGTACGAAGAACCATCCCTGGCATGTGTAGACATGGGACCGCATACATCACTATGTATCAGTCCCAAGAGTTCAGTAACTCTTTCTCCGTGTCCCGTAAACGGAGTTTTGGTCATCTTGCCTTTGAGACATGACTGGCAAGTGTCATAAGATGAAAATTCAAACGGATTTAAATATCCATCTTTATGCAACTTAGCTAGTCGTGTTGCATTGATGTGGCCCAGTCTACAATGCCACAAGAAGGATTCGTTGAGTTCAGAACTCTTCCTCTTGTGTGCGTTTGTTATGCTCAGAACTGTTGATTGATTTAGAACATAAATGCCATTGCATAACGTGCCTGATCCAACCAACTTTTGGTTACGGAAAATGTTCATAACATTGTCCTGTAATACAAAATTATATCCCTCTTTACTTAATAAAGAAACCGATATAATGTTGCATATCAGGTTCGGCATGTAATAGCATTCGTTCAGAACCAATGTATTACCAGTTGGTAATACAAGGTGATATTCCCCGACAGTCTTGCCTGCAACAATTGCACCATTTCCTACTCTTATGTCTTTATCACCTTCTCCAAGTTCTCTACCTTTCCTAAGCCCATGTAACTGATTACATATATGGGATCCTGACCCGGTATCCAATACCCAGGACATAGAGCAAATGGAGAAACAGTTCTCAGTAACGAACACACCCGAAGAAAATGCATCAACATGTACTTTCTTCAATCGGGTGGCATGGAAATCCTGGTATTCCCCTATATCCTGTTCATTCCTATAACTCTTATAAGAAAGAACGGAACCAACGTTCCCCAGCACAGTATAACATGCGGGTTCGGTCAATACATCCATATTATTATCTTCATTAGGGCATGAAATGGTCGCTACCTGGAGAGAGAGAGAAGAAAACACTTTAGCGTATGCTCGTGCAAGATCAGATTGGTTATTATCTTATCTAATCAGGATGGCTCCCACTGCTTTTTATCAAATCTTCCTTCAAACCCTAAAAGGAAAGACTAGCCGGGATTAATTACACACTACAAGTTCGCTAATCTTTCAGCCAGGCCAGTGTCGGTACTTTGAGGGAGGTCCCCCGTGCTTTCGCACGAACCTAATTAATGCAAACCTCGTTTTCCCAGAGGCGTAACCCCGTTGACACCTTTCTAGACACCTACTTGATCAGCTAATTGCAATGTGTAAAACTCTCCCAGGAGTAACTCTTACTCGCAGCGGGTATCGGGATCCAACTATCTCATAGAAGGTATGCAATCTCATTGCAAATTTCAACACTTGAAATTCCCGATAATGTTTTGCCCCTAGCGTCCTATGACCTTGACGGAGGCCAAACAACCCATAGTCCGCTAGTCAAGTTCAACCCGTCATTTCCTGATTGAATTAAACCCACCCGCACGACCCTTGACGGAGGCCAAACAACGCCGTACGAATACCCTAATCCAATCGCATCATATGCTAGCAGATAAGCACTAGTTAGCTACCGTACACTGCACCTTGACGGAGGCCAAACTACCGCAGCACGAATACTAACTAATACTTATCTGAAATGACGGAGGGCTACGCAGGTTTTTCATAAAAACCATGAGCGTAATGAACTTGATATCGTTGTAGAATCAAATGAAGTTTTGAAATGGAGTGATTTTGAGGCTTTTCTAGTTTTGCTAAAGGGGTCACTCCCGATGAAGGGATCGTCGGCCCTTTCCTCGTCGAATGAGGTGCGGGATATATCATATATATCGCTGTGCAAAGCAAAAACCTAAAAGCAGTCAAAAGCAAACCGAGTGTGCAGCATCTGCCAGTTATTGCTAAAGGAATCACTCCCGGTGAAGGGATCTCGGTCCTTTCCTCATCGAATAAGGTGCAGGGTATATCATATATACCGCTGTGCAAAGCAAGAACTGTAGCTACCTGTTTTATTTTAAAATTCGATTCCACAACATCTTAGGTTTCTTATCTTTCATTAATCACATTAATGAAGTCCCATCATTTAAATACCTAAACATCACAGATAGATATGACGTACACTTATGCCATCCGCATTCGCCTCGATGTCCCCTCGTGCACCGTTAGGTTAGGTAACTAACGACAGAGCAGGGCAGGGCTAGCGCGGGTGTAAAACATAAGTAACGTCTATATAATATATCATATATACTATATACTATATCCATCACAGAGTTACAACACAGATATCGCAGCAGAATAAACATATGAAATATTGGATATACTAGGACGTCCGTGTTTTCAATACGAGCCAGTATAAAACACGGATTCCACGGTCGTGATGAATAGCCAATCCCACACCCCTAGACCCCTACGAGAGCGGCAAGCAACCCTGCCAATTCTAGGGTTAGGAGACCCGGACTCGACTCCTCGAGTTGGTCTCCCACTGGACCCCAGAACCCGGTTACTTGTGCTCCCCTCCTTGGGTCTATCCTAATGCGGAAAAGTAAATAATATACAAAAGGTGACATCTTCCGCTACCTGGAAGTGCCCCAAATAAAAGAATATTACATACAAGTTTTTACATGAATGAAAATGAAAAACACTCATCTCACATAAAAACCCCCGGCAATTCGAATACGACGATCCAATATAACATATCCAGCAACACATAACATCACATGTCATCAACATAAGTAAGAATGCATACCCCAATTGTCGTTGACGTATAGCAACGAAACCGGCGATATGAACATACTACACTTACGGTCACAGAAAAGAAAGTGTAAAACTACAACAATTGGAATCCGCAACTTCTTTAGACATCACATGCCTAATCAAATGAAATACTTAGACATCACATGCCTAACAGTTATAAATCCCGCATTTTAGTCTCATTATCGAAAACACTTTTCAATATAAAGTGAAACTAAACCGCTAGATTTATAACATTTATTCAGTTATCACATAACTGTTTGTGAATTCCAATTATTGTATCACATTCCAGATAAACAGAAAATGTTAAACTTTCCGATCGAACAGTCGAATACCCAAGTTTTCCCGATACAGCTCAACACATGAAATAAGTCTAACAACATTCAGTTCGTACCTCAGTACCGACGGTCCAGCCGTAGAAGGGTCAAGCCAACGCCTCACATGTGGCACGCCGTACTGCCCCAAATCCGAAGGTTCAAAGGGTAGTTCAAGACGGTCACATAATCGAGTTAAGGTTTGTTGTCTTCTAGAGGGTCCATCGCATTACTTGCACTACTTAGAACGTCGTTAAACTACGGAAAAATCCAACACTTGGAAATTTCCCGACAGGGGAAAAATTGGGTATTTATATCCGGTCGAACTTTTTAACATATTCTAAAAATTATCCGGAAAAACACAAAGACGAAATTTGATACCCCGATCGAAACACCGAAGCTCTAAAACACCCCAGAAAATCCAACTCTTGAATAATTATTAAAAATTCCCAGAAAATCCAGCACTGCAAGGTAAGAATTACTGTGTGAAAATTTTTGAACAGTGGGGACGTACGGCCGCGGAACCGCCGCACGAGCCATGCTCGTGCCGCGGAACCGCGGCAGTTTAATTGAATTATGCCATCGAATTTCACAGTAAGTCTTACATTCTCCTGCTGATTTCTCTGCATATTTTTAATATGGAAAAAACCCCATTTTTGGAAAATGACCAGAGAGCTCATTTGGTTTAGGGTTTCGGGTTCGTTCGGGCTACAAATTGCGTCTAGACTTCGCCTAAGGCTCTAGCTTGGCTCTGATACCAGTGAAAGGTTCCTAGGCACTCTAGTGAGGTCTCACAAGGTATCGAACATGCCAATTTAATATAAATGGTGCCGAGAAACCCTAGACTACGGATCTTAGACTAGATGTTTAGGCGAAAAGATAATCTAGTTAACTACTTAACTAAAAGTTAGATTCTACAACCTTTGTAGATCCGGATATCCACTTCCTTAGCTCCACGTAGTGCTCCTCTCACTGTCCTTTTCCAATCTTAGACTCGTTCATCGGTTTCATCGGGAAAGCGAGCGGAATAGGTCGTCGGCTTCGTGTCAAAGACGATCTACGTCGAGGCATCACAAGTTCAAGCTCAGACTTCACAAAGTTGTGAAACTTGTGAAGTAAACACCCAAAACAACTTGGCAAGAGGTAGAGGGTGAAGAAATAGGAGGTGGGTTCACTTTAGAATTGGATTTCTCACTTTGGATCTCAAGATGCCATTAAAGTAGCAAGCTTTTCTATTTCAAGAAGAAGAAGAAGATGAAGCTTGTTATGATAAGTTCTAATTAAAATGAAATAGAAAATCAATACTTATCATAACTTAACCTTGGTTAAGTGTAGAGAATATACCATGGTTAGTTGGGTGGGTTAGGGTTAAGCATGATGACAAGAATGGTAGCAAAAGTCAAGGGTTCATGAAGCATCTTATAAGAAACAAAAATGCCACCATTCTCATTTAAACTTATCCAAATAAATGAATAAACAAATAAATGAACAAATAAATATGCAAAACCCTAATTATCATAATAACCATGGTTTAATTCTATTCACTTAACCATATGATCAAGTATCATCAAACATGATACAAAAATGTGCACAAAAGTATATCACATATACAATGTGCAATCCAAGTGAGAAAAATCCGTTTAAAGTGAACCAATACTAGTCAATGCAAAGTAATATATCAAATATATAATTATACATTAAATCATTAAATCAACACTTGATTCAATGATCCGGTCATGTCACACACGACCGACTAGTATTCAATGTATCGGCTTATCGAATCGATCTTCGATTCGATAACTAGGTTATATCGCATACAACCATTCGAAACATTAATCGCGAGAATTAAATACGGTATCACATACACGCATCATTCTCGGTCCCGCACATATCTCATATGCGCTCCTATTTCGTTTCGCTTGAACCAGGAAACCTCTGTGTAGGACTCTAAAGACTCGTCAATACGCCGGTAGCAGATGATGATCATATCAAGCACCCACAAGCCTCAAGCGGTCTGCTAAACGTAACGGCCACCCGGTTATTGAGCGATCAGAAGATCGACGAGCTAGCCCGCTCACACTCCTGCGAATCCGACCAGTAACACCTAACGTACAGTCCGGTCTCTTCGTCTGATATGTCGCATATCAAGTCTAGGGATGGTAAACGTCAGACCCCAATAACCCGATAAGTCGTACCGATGTGAGGCTCGTAACGGGTCGAGAAACTACTGGTAACACTTACCAGCAAATCTCTGATCAGCCCTGGCCAGGGACTTGCCTGTTACGGCCAATCGAGCACAGCGCAACATCAACCCCCAATACCGGGAGAGACGAAACCCCTCCTATTGCTCATTGCCTCCATGTGACTCAGGACTGTACCCAAAGACCACCATTTTGCACGCCCTCATGGACGTGGTAAGGTGGAGATCAAAGCACAGTGGGAATCACACAAGACTCTATGACGATCTCGGGTCTACAGACTAACCTGTACAAGTGTCACCTGAGAACTGCCATCTGACGTGAGGTATAATACCATCTGGGAGTTCTCGGCGAGTCCGTCCAGTGTACCCAGTCTCCACTGAGCACCCGTATACCATCTCTGATGTCAAACACCAATAGATATGGGATCATCCATCGCCCATCTCATGGGACGAGAAGCGTATACGCTAGTCTACACTGGTATATCGATGCCCCGTCTCGATACACCCACGACTAGGGACCATGAAGGATGTACTTATGGACTACCATGTCCCCACTAGTATGATCTGCATCATAGTCCAGGTAGTCAAGTACACATCCTAAGGGCTTTACCAACATGTAACTATAAGACAGTATAAAGAGACTAGTGTACATGTTGAGATAAAGAGTAACCATATAGCATACTATCATATCGAGCAAGAAAGTCATCTCTATATATGTCCA
This sequence comes from Agapanthus africanus, assembly GCA_030015575.1. NCBI lineage: Eukaryota > Viridiplantae > Streptophyta > Magnoliopsida > Asparagales > Amaryllidaceae > Agapanthus > Agapanthus africanus. The sequence goes on from CM057350.1 coordinate 387,468,391, forward strand.
AGCATCCAATATAATATACATCATCTGTACAATACTGGCCTCTAGGCCATACATACAACTAACAGATTCAAAACATGCAACTGTCTCCAGTGCATATCAACTTAATGGAGAGAGGCTAATCAGCATTACTCAACTTAGGAATACATCCAATTATGAGTAACCCAAAAGAGAAACATGTTTCTCAAAACCATTACTTTCATCTGAATACCAATCACAAGAATCTACATCTTCAATCTCTTTGAAGAATCCCGATACTTGCGATACCTGGTTCTCTACTTTATTCTTATACCCACAACTTCTCAAAACTTAGACATTGTATTTTTACGAAACACTTGTCTAAAAACTAGAGAAGTTACAAGTAAACAGAACAGAGTACGAGGACCTACCCCTTTATCCTAACGGACACTGGACAACATACAATACTCTGTATAAGTCCGCTGAGTTTGAATAACTCTAAACCTGTGCATTGTAGGTTGAAAACTGTACTTATGATTAAGAACTACTCCGTTGTTCAATGCTCCTTACCCAATCGTCAACTGATATAGGTAAATGTCACGGACATAATTTCAAAAAGTTATATCTCACTTTATAAAAATAAACGTACAGATATATCATTTTGAAATTGGTGCACAACAACGGATACTAAAAACCAAATACATGCCGTCCGGCAAAAACCCAGGCGACTTCTTCAAATATCACCAATTACAACAAATTCGGATATAATGAGGATGATCACCTTATTCCCAATAACCTACTCCCACTCATCATCTGTAAAACCATACAGATATGAGAATGGAACCTGGTAAATACATACCCTGGAGTAAGTATGTAATCGGGAAAACAGTTTTCCTTTAACAATGCACTGAAACATAAAAATGTTTCGTAGGGGTATCCTGGTATTCCTAGTAATGCCTCTTCCACAATTCAATTCATGACTTTAACCGTATATCTCTTTGCCATCTTCCAAATCCCTTTATTTGTCTTTATTCATTACCTTCTGTACACCATCGTTAGGCTAAATGGTTTTCTTCCTTCCCTACCGTTCGGCACCAGCCTATGGTTTGGAAGAAGACTATCCAGTAAGCATAATAGGTGTACCCTCCTAAACCAAGGAGTACTCGCAACTTGAGAGAAGGTGATGATAAAAGACAACTGAATAATACCTTATTCTATTTCTCCCGAACTGGGGAAAAAACAAAGGTGAAATAGAAGTGGCGATGAAGTACGCGGTTTGGTCATGAATGATAACAGTCGCAATTTACTTTGCCCTCTTTCTAATCCCTTTATTTTGTCTTTAGTTATTACCTTCTGTACACCCTACTTAGGCTAATTGGTTTTCTTCATTCCCTACCTTTTGGCACCTGGCTATGGTTTGGAATAAGACTATCCAATAAGCGTAATAGGTATACTCTCCTAAACCAAGGAGCCCTCGCAACCTGAGAGAAGGTGATAATAAAAGACAACTGAATAAACCAATTCTATTTCTCCTGAACCTGGATCCATCCTCAAAGAAGTCCTTCCGAGTTCGTATATAACCATACGATGGATCTATCCAATGAAAGTGGATGTCCGTAATAATATGGGGTGTTCTGAGAAATACAAAGGGTAAAAGAAGTAGCGGCAATGACTTATGCAACTGAAGACAATCCAAAAGCCAGTATTTTAAGAAGGTTCGGTCAACTTTGGTCACTGAGTCATAGTCTAGGGTCGGTCAAAGGTCGCTGCCAAAGAGAGAGAGAGAAAAAAGATACACTCTGGGTGCACTCTAACCTAGATCAGAATGGTTATCACTTTATCTAATCAGGAAACCTCCCACTGTTATCTCAAATTCTCCTCCAAACCTGAAAGAAGAATTAGTCGGGATCACCCGAAGAGTAAACCAACTCATCAGTGAGAATCGGGATCCAACTATCATCGCATGATAACTTGATGGAAGCCACTCAAGTTATCACACTCCAGAGGTATGCGCATGCCTGGCAAGTTTCAGTATGTTTGAAACTCCCGTTGTGATTTCTGCCTCATGCTCTTATGACCTTGACTTTGGCCAACAAGGCAGAACGACTGTCCCAAACCAACGCATCTATCTATGCAGCAGATGAATATTCAGCAGCTACCAAGCACTATGCCTTGACTTTGGCCAACAAACATAGCTTGAATACTGCTGACTATTCATAAGAAATGACGGAGGGCTATGGCTGGTTTTTAGCGAAAAACCTTTAACGTAATGAACTTGATCTCGTTGAAGGAACCTGATAGCTTTTCATAAAAATATAGTGGCGAAAACCTTTTGCTAAAGAGGTCACTCCCGGTGAAGGAATCTCGGCTCTTTCCTCGTGGAATGAGGTGCAGGATATTCCAACTGAATACGCGATGCAAAGCAACTTGTAATTGACTATATTGAAGTTATTACCCTGACGTAAACTTCTGCCCAAGGGGTCACTCCCGGTGAAGGGATCTCGGCCCTTGCCTCGTGGAATGAGGTGCAGGATATTCTAACTGAATATCACTATGCAAAACAAAAGGAAATGTCTTTGTAATAATACCTTTTAAAATTTGTTCCAACAACATCAAATATAGGTTTGTTTTTCTTGCATTGATAAGAATCAACGCAGTCCCATCAATCAATCACACCAGAAAAGAACGAAAATAAAATGTACGTATATGCCATCCGCATTCGTCACTGTGTCCCGTCATCACCCGTTAGGTTACTTAACTAACGACAGAGCGGGGGCTGGACTAGCGCGGGTGTAAAACATATACAACATCTAATAGTATATATACCAATATACAATAATGGCTCCAGGCGTGATAATATGCAACATTACAGAAAAGTAATAAGCATCACAGAACAATACAGATAATTTGGGATCCCCGGGTTTCACAGAGCTGCTACTGAAACCCGACGTTCCGCTGGTCGTGTGGATAGCCTGTGCAATGAAACCTAGACCCCTACGGGTGCGGCAAGTTACCCGCCAAAACCTGAAGCGAGGCAGCCCCCTACAGCAAAAATGAATGGACCACCTGGCACTTCACGAAATCCGGTAACTTGAGCACCCCTCCTTGGGTCAACCTGTACCCCCTACGAGTGCGGCGAATAGTCTGCCAATCCTAGAGTGAGGTCTCTCTGCCTCTCAAAGCCATGAGATACGGACCCGTTGCCCTCCCGAACCCGGCTATCCATGCACTCCGTCGCGGGATAAACCTAGTACAGAAATAAAAATATGTACAACGGGTACATCGACCTCAGCCCGGTCGTGCCCCAAAAGAATATTATACAACAGGCAGTGACGGCAGTCCACATGTTGGACGCTCGCCCCGCAATATCAAATGTACAAATAAATCCAAACTGCACTACCATTGCACACTGCTATCCACCACGAAAAATCCGCAACATCACAGCACAACACAGAACATCAATGCGAATGTCACGTTCGCAAACCCGTCTAAAAGAACTATAGCAATTAGACGCGGTTTACCGCTCAAATGACATTCCCGGTCGGAGATATAATGTAAATACTGCATACTAACAAATTTAAAATTTCGATCGACAAAATTTTCCGAAGTGGGCCCCACTAACATCTGCTGTACAGTAACAAAATCTAGGCCCAAAAGATATATACCAAAAACCACAATTTCCAAAATTAAGCTCTCTGGAAAACGTTGGATCACTGTTCCCACAAACACGCCGCGGTTCCGCGGTCAAACCCTAGGTTTTACCGCGGATCCGCGGTGGTCTTGTGGGATCACGTGCCCAAATTTTTCCATAATGCTTATAAAAGCCTGCTTAGTTTTCTGTGATATGTAAAATAATTTTAGACACGGTTTAAAATCGACTGAAACTTTAACCCTGGAATTTGCGGTTTTCGAAAATCCGTTCGATCGATATTTTAAACGCGTTAGCACAAGTTAGTAAAGCTTAATGGTGAGTCTCTGATACCACTGTAAGTCCACGGTAGCGCCCGGCCGTCTAACAGACGCCAAATGTGGAACAAAAACTTTTACAACTGGCGCTATAGCATACTATAACCCGGATCTGCCATTAAAGCTAAACTAACAAACTACAAAGTGGGTAGAAATGTTATACCGAACGATCCGAGTCCTTCGGTCTTCAACCATCATCCCACGCTTTGTTGCGGCTGCTCCGATCTCCTAAATCTCCAGTCTTGTCGTCCAGGTGGCACCACGTCGACGGATCTTCAAACGGGCTCCCGCCTCTGAACCGAGGCAACTCGGTCGTCAAGTTTGCTAAAAGAGACGACCAAGATGATGTAGAGAATGAGTAGAACACTTTGTCTCGTTACGTCCAAAGCTATGGACGAACGGTTAATGAAGTTGCCATTTGAATCAGGTGAAATGAGAATTGCAGCTATCTAATTTCCATACACCAAAATACTATCATAATCTTTTTCCTCAAATGAACAACCATCCCTCTTTCAAGAGAGGGGCCGGCCTATTTGAAGAGGGGAGAGGTGAGTGTAGGAGGGGGGGAGAGTGACCATAAGATTAATGAAGAGGATGAGTCACATAACACCTTGTATGAACACATTTAATGAAACAATGAATCATAACCCTTAGTCATCAAAACCATTAATGCAATAATCAATGCACTAATGACTCACAAGCCTAGTCACCATCCTAGTCACCTTCTAGAAGCTTCCACACTCATCTCAAGAAAAGATAAATCCGCATTTAACCGAATGTTAAATACGGGCGATAGAAAACTGAAAACTGGCAACTTCCAAAAGTGATCCTGAAACGAATTTCAGGATAACCCCGTAACAGTATAAACATACCCGCATTTGTATTACGACCGAATACAAATGCAACTGAGACAAAGATATTATATCTACACAGTATAATACTGAGATCCGGCTTAAACCAAAGCCTACCAGTATTATCTGCCCGAAAAATGACACGTGCGAAAACGCACGTGCATTTTCCGAACCCTGCCATAAAACCATATGGCCTCTACAACATTTCGCCCGAACTTAGGAAACAGTCAGTGGGGGACTCTAATGACTCATCAACACACTGGCACTGGGTATAACCACTAGCACGTCAGAGGTACAAGCTGTACGTAACGGTTGCCTATGTATTGATTGGAAGGGAAGCTGACGAGCGAACTCATCCATAAACCCTACTGAGCCTAACAGTGACAATATACATACAGTCCGGTCCATTCATCTAAAGAGTATCGCATATCGAGTCTAGGGGGTGGATAAAGTCAGACCCCTAATAACGCGATAAATCGTGTTGGCATGAAGCCCATTACCATCTGAGAAACTACTGATCCAAATCAGTAATTCTCCACTACCTCGGCCGAGGATTTCTAGTGATGGCCACCCGTGCACTGTGCGATATCAACCCCCAATACCGGGAGAGACGAATCCCCGACGATCCGCTCTCTGCCTCCATGTGGCTCGGGACTGTACCCAAAAAATACCTGTTTGCACGTCTCCTTTGAGCGTGGTAGGGTAGAAATCAAAGCACAGTGGGAACTCACACGAGACAAATGACGATCTCAGGTCGACAAACTAACATGTACACATGTCACCAGGGAACTGCTATCTGACGATATGTATAATACCAACTAGCATGTTCCCGGCGAGTCCTGTCCGGTGTACTCATAACCCAATGAGCACCTGTATACATCTTAGGTGAACCAACTGACACCAATGACTTGTGAGACCGGCCATCGCCCCTCGTCGGGGTCTCGACTGTATACACTAGTCTACTCTGGAGTATCGATGCCCTGTCTCGAAACTCCTACGACTAGGGACATTTTAAGGATGTGCTTATAGACTCCAGCTCCCACGTATATGATCACCATCATACTGCTGGCTGTCAAGCAGAATCCTGTGGGCTCTATCATCATGCAATAGTGAACTAAAGCATGTATATGATGATAAAGACAAACTAGATGGCATACTATCATCTCGAGCAAGACTGTCATATCGGTATAGGTCCTGCCTCAATCATTGCAATCACGTACCTGCGATCCAACAGTTGACTTTGAGGGCACTATCTCCAACAGTATATAGATTCCATCTTTGATCGCATAGCATCTATCCATTTCACAACGTCCCCACTCGTGATGGCCTGCCTGAACCTAGTTGGGCCATCATCTACCATGTTTCAATCCTCGCTCGCACTGTCACCGAGAAGACCGTAGTATCTCTCAAGTGGATGAGGAACCCTACCAGATTCGCGGATAGGCTGAGTTTCGTTGGAGACTATTTAATCATTTGTTTTCACCAAATCATCAGCTGTTAGTTTGTCTAGCTGGAACTCCTTCTAGTTCTACCTCATGACCACAAATTTCTTCATAAGAAATTTTCTAAAAGGTGGCATGCTGAGAAATAAAACACCTTTTGCTCCTCAGTGTGGTAGAAGATATTCCCTCGCAAATGTTTGGGATATCCTAACAAACTTACACATAACAAACATTGCCTCGAGCTTGTCCGGATTCTGCTTTTCAACATAGGCAGGACAACCCCATATCTTAACAAGTTTAAGACATGGTCTCTTCCCATACCATATCTCATATGGAGTAGTAGGCACTGATTTGGATGGAACCCCATTCAATAGGTATGCAGCTTCTCAAGTGCATAACACCAAAAGGAAACAGGTAACTCAGCAGTACTCATCATAGAGCACACCATATCTCATAGGGTGCGATACCTCCACCCCGATACACCGTTGTGCTGTGGTGTATACGAAGAAGTAAGCTGAGAGAGAATCATATTCTCCTTTTCGAAACTCCAGGAATTCCATGCGCAAGTATTCTCCTCCTCGATCATATGGAAGGACATTAATACTTCTACCCGTCTGGTTCTGAACTTCGGCTTATATTTCTTGAATTTCTCAAAAGTTTCAGGCTTGTGTTGAAGGGTTCCTAGGCACACTTGTGAAGGTTCATAAAGCATCAAATATGCCCGAATAAAATTTTACATGTGCCGAACAACCCAAAGACGGGATCTTTGCTAGATTATTAGGGTTTAGCATGCAAGATGATATCTTTAAAGCTAAGTGTGAGGGATTACAACCTTTGTAGTCCGCTCCTTCGCTTCACAAGCTCCGAGTAGAAGTCCCTTCGCCGCGATCCACGATCTCCCGGACTCAAGAGAGGCTCCACAACTCGAACGATCCATGCTACCTTGAAGTGTTCCAATTCTTCGATGATCTACGTCGAAGTTGCTATAACCCAAGGTTTCTCACTCTAAAGAGATGAACACCCTAATCTAATGGGCTAGATTAGATGAGGATGATGGAGAAGTATTTTTGCTTTCTTTTTAATTCACTTTCTCACAATAAATCATCACAAAAGGAATTTCTAGTGAGCACTCTCTCAAAACTCAAGTGAGAAGAAGATGAAGAATAAAAGAATAATCCTTTTGTGTTGAAAAGTAGTCAAGAATATATGATTGATTATAGAACCATGGTCAAGGATGAGAGGTTAAAACTTGTAGAGAATAAACTAAAGTTAGGGTTTAGTTAGGTTAAGGATAAGTATCAACCATAATATCTTAACCAAGACAAAATAGAATTCTTCTAGAATGAACAAGAAGAAGCTAACCCTAATCAAACCCTAATCCCTTTTTATCATCCATAAACATGTTTGATAATAAATCATATCATGTCACAATAATATATATCACATATATATTATATATTTGCAACAAAAGAAAATAATACATTTAACATATATCGTATATATATCAATGTATTAATCCGGTGAGAAAATGAAATAATAAAGCGAGCCAATATTAGATAATGTAATACAGTATATCATATATATCATTATACATTAAATCATCAAATCAACACTTGATCCAACGATCCGGCTATATCGAATATAACCGACTAATATATCATGTACCGATTCATCGAATCAACACTTGATCCGATGTCCCGATTCATATCTAAATATCTCGAGAATATAATACGGTATCTCATATCGCATTATCCTCGGTCCTGAACATATCACATATGTGCCTCTACTCCATTTTGCCTGAGCCAAGAAACCTCTGTGTAGGACTCTAAAGAATCGTCAATATGCCGGTAGCAGGTGATGATCATATCAAACACCCACAAGCTGCAAGAGGTCAGCAAAATGTAACAGCCACCCAGGTATTGAGCGATCAGAAGATCAACAAGCTAGCCTGTCCGTTCTCCTGTGAATCCAATGAGTAACACTCCCGTACAGTCCGGTCTGTTCGTCTGATATGTTGCATATCAAGTCTAGGGGTGGTATACGTCAGACCCCAGTAACCGATAAGTCGTGTCGATGTGAGGCTCATAACAGGTCGAGAAACTACTAGTAACACTTACCAGTATATCTCTATATCAGCCCTGGCCAGGGACTTCCAGTTATAGCCAATCGAACACAGCACAACATCAACTCCCTATACCGGGAGAGACGAATCCCCTCCTATCGTTCATTGCATCCATGTGATTCGGGACTGTACCCAAAAGCCACCGTTTTGCACGCCCTCTTGGACGTAGTAAGGTGGAAATCAAAACATTGTGGGAATCACACAAGACTCTATGACGATCTCGGGTCTACAGACTACCCTATACCAGTGTCACCGGAGAACTGCCATCTGACGTATGGTATATCACCATATGGGATCATCCATCGCCCATCATATGGGTCAAGATGCGTATACGCTAGCCTACTCTGGTGTATCGATGCCCTGTCTCGATATACCCTCGACTAGGAACATTTATAGGATGTACTCATCGACTACCGTGGCCCCACTAGTATGATCTCATCATAATCCCAGTAGTCGAGTACAGATCCTAAGGGCTTTATCAACATGTGAGAGAAAAACAGTAAACCAATACAAGTCAACATGTTAAGATAAAGTGAAACCAAATAGCATACTATCATGACGAGCAAGAAAGTCCTCTCTGTATATATCCAAGCATCCATCATAATATACATCATATGTACAACAATGGCCTCTAGGGCATATACATAACTAACAATCTCCCACTTGTACTAAGGCCAGCTGCTGTAGTATCTCATACCTAGCATCCCGAATAATCTCTCAAACTGTATCTGGGGAATGGCCTTCATGAGTGGATCCGCAGTGTTGTCCTTCGTATCTACTCTCCTGACCTCGATCTCCCGGCGATCAACTATCTCCCTGATCAGGTGATACCGCCTCAGAATATGTCTGGATTTCTGATGGGATCTGGGTTCCTTGGCCAAAGCCACAGCTCCATTGTTATCGCAATACAGAGGTATTGGATGTTCAATGGATGGAACTACACCAAGTTCAGAGATGAACTTCTTCATCCAGACAGCCTCTTTGGCAGCATCGTTGGCAGCGATGTATTCAGCCTCCATCATCGAGTCTGCAACGGTATCCTGTTTGGAACTCTTCCAACATACCGCCCCTCCATTGAGGGTAAAGAAAAATCCTGAGTGCGACTTTGAGTCGTCCTTATCACTTTGGAAGCTGGAATCGGTAAAGGACTCCACCCGGAGTTCTCCGTTACCATACACCAAGAACATGTCTCTAGTCCTTCGTAAGTACTTGAGAATGTTCTTTACAGCCGTCCAATGACTCTCTCCAGGATCTGCTTGATACCGACTCACTACACTCAGTGAGTATGCTACATCGGGTCTGGTACATAGCATCACATACATGATAGAGCCTACTGCCGAAGCATAGGGTATCCCTTGCATGCGGGCTCTCTCCAAATCAGTCTTGGGAGACATCTTTTTAGAGAAAGTGAGTCGAGAGATCATGGGTTGGTTCCCACGCTTGGATTCTTCCATACTAAACCTCTTTAGTATGGTGTCAATGTACCTGGATTGGGACAATCCTAGTATCCTTTTAGATCTATCTCTATAGATCTTAATCCCCAATATACATGAGGCATCACCTAGATCTTTCATTGAGAATCTTTGTGATAAGAAGAGCTTGACTGATTGCAGCATAGGAATATCATTTCCTATCAAGAGTATGTCATCCACGTACAATACGAGGAAAACAACCTTACTCTCTGCTACCTTCTTATAGATACAAGGTTCATCTATGTTTTTGATGAAGTCAAACTCTTTGACTACTACATCAAAACAGATGTTCCAACTCCGCGATGCTTGCTTTAACCCATAAATGGATTTAAGCAGTTTGCACACCTTTCCGCTACTCCCACTATCTACGAAGCCCTCTGGCTGAGTCATGTACACGCACTCTTCTAAATCACCATTTAGAAAGGCGGTCTTAACATCCATTTGCCAGATTTCGTAGTCATGGTATGCAGCAATGGAAAGCAAGATCCGGATGGACTTAAGCATAGCCACTGGAGAAAAGGTTTCGTCATAGTCTACACCTGGTCATTGACGAAATCCCTTTGCTACAAGTCTAGCTTTGAAAGTCTCAACTTTTCCATCTACACCAAATTTCTTTTTAAAAATCCACTTGCTCCCAATGGGTTTTACCCCTTCAGGAGCATTTTCTAAAATCCATACTTTATTGGTGTACATGGATTCCATCTCAGATCGCATTGCATCCAGCCATTTCACAGAGTCACCACTCGTGATGGCCTGCTCGAAACTAGTCGGGTCATCATCTTCCATGATGCAATCCTCGCTTCCACCATCAATGAGAAAATCGTAGTATCTCTCAGGTGGACGAGAAACCCTACTAGATTGGCGGAGAGGCTGGGGTTCGTCGGGTACTACTGAATCCTCTGGTTCTACTAAATCTTCAGTTGCATTTTGTGTTTCTGGAACCTCTTCCAGCTCTACCTCTTTGCCACTAATTTCTTTTGCAAGAAATTCCTTTTCCAAAAAGTTGGCATATTGAGAAACAAACACCTTTTGTTCTTCAGCGTGGTAGAAAAAATATCCTTGGGAATTCTTAGGATATCCCACAAACTTGCAAAGAACTGACCGTGCCTCGAGTTTGTCTGGATTTTGCCTTTTGACATAGGCCGGACAACCCCATATCTTAACTCGTTTAAAATATGGTCTCTTCCCACTCCATATCTCATATGGTGTGGTAGCCACAGATTTAGACGGAACTTGATTCAATAGGTATGCTGCTGTCTCAAGCGCATAACCCCAGAAGGAAATAGGCAACTCAGCCTCGCTCATCATAGAGCGCACCATATCTAATAGGGTGCGATTCCTCCGTTCCAATACACCGTTGTGCTGTGGTGTATAAGGAGGAGTAAGCTGAGAGAGAATCCCATTCTCTTTTAGATAATCTAGGAACTCATTGCTTATGTATTCACCTCCTCGATCAGATCGAAGAATCTTAATACTTTTACCCGTTTGATTCTCTACTTCGTGCTTATATTCTCTGAATTTCTCAAAAGCTTCAGATTTGTGTTTCATCAGGAACACATGTCCGAATCTAGAGAGATCGTCAGTGAATGTAATGAAGTAGGAAGAACCGTTCCTGGCATGCGTAGACATGGGACCGCATACATCACTATGTACCAGTCCTAAGAGTTTAGTAACTCTTTCTCCTTGTCCACTAAACGGAGCTTTGGTCATTTTTCCTTTGAGACATGAATGGCAAGTATCATAAGATGATAATTCGAATGGATTCAAATAACCATCCTTATGTAACTTAGCCAGTCATGTCGCATTGATATGACCAAGTCTACAATGCCACAAGTAGGATTCGTTCATTTCTGAACTTTTCCTCTTGTATGTGTTTTGTATATTGAGGACTGTATTCTGATTTAGAATGAATATGCCATTATGTAACGAGCCTGATGCAATCAACTTTTGATCTAGGAATATGTTCATAACATTATCCTTTACTACAAAATTATATCCTTCTTTACTTAATAAAGAAACTGATATAATGTTGCACATCATGTTCGGTATATAATAGCACTCATTTAGAATCAGTGTATTACGACTTGGCAATATTAGGTGATATTCGCCAACTGCTTTGGCTGCAATACTTGCACCGTTCCCTACTTGAACGGAATGATCACCTTTTCCCAGTTCTCTACCTTTACGTAGCCCATGTAACAATTTACATATGTGGGATCCTGATCCGGTATCCAATACCCAGGACGTAGGGTGAACTGAGAAACAGTTCTCAATAACTAACACACCTGAAGAAGATGCATCAACATGCATGTTCTTTTGGGCGGCTTGAGAATCCAGATATTCTTCTATTCCCTGTTCAGTCTTATAACTCTAATAAGAAAGAACGGGTCCAACGTTCCCCTGCTAAGTATAATAAGCGGGTTCAGTCAATAAATCCATATTATTATCTTGATTATGGCCTGACATGGTCGCTACCTGGAGAGAGAGAGAAGAAAACACTTTAGCGTATGCTCTTGCAAGATTAGATTGGTTATTATCTTATCTAATCAGGATGTCTCCCTCTGTTTTTATCAAATCTACCTTCAAACCCTAAAAGGTAAGATTAGCCGGGATTAATTACACCCTACAATTTCGTCAATCTTTCAGCCAGATCAGTGTCAGTACTTGAGGGAGGTTCCCCGTGCTTTCGCACGGACCTAATTAAAGTAAACCTCGTTTTCCCAGAGGCGTAACCTCGTTAACACTTTTCTAGACACCTACTTGATCGACTAATTGTCCTGTGTAAAACTCTCCCAGGAGTAACTCTTACTCGCAGTGGGTATCGGGATCCAACTATCTCATAGAAGGTATGCAATCTCATTGCAAATTTCAACACTTGAAATTCCCGATAATATTTTGCCGCTAGCAATTTATGACCTTAACATAGTCAACAAATCATAATTGCTAGCCAAGTTCAACCCGTCATTTCCCGATTGAATTAAACCCACCTGCACGACCCTTAACATAGTCAACAAAGTCGTACAACTACCCTAATCCAATCACATCTCATGTTTTAACAGATAAGTACTAATTAGCTACCGCACACTACGTCTTAACATAGTCAACAAACGTAGCACGAATACTAACTAGTCTTTATCTGAAAAGACGGAGGGCTACGCAGGTTTTTCAGAAAACCATGAGCGTAATGAACTTGATATCGTCGTAGAATCATGTGAAATTTTGAAATGGAGTGTTTTTTAGGCTTTCATTAGTTTTGCTAAAGAGGTCACTCCCGGTGAAGGGATCTCGGCTCTTTCCTTATCGAATAAGGTGCAAGACATATCATATATATCACTGTGCAAAGCAAAACTCTAAAAGTAATCAAAAGACAAACCGAGTTTTGTAGCATCTGCCAGTTTCGCTAAAGAGGTTACTCCCGGTGAAGGGATCTCGGCTCTTCCCTCATCGAATAAGGTGCAGGGTATATCATATATACCACTATGCAAAGCAAAACTGTAGCTACCCTTTTTATAAAGTTTTGATTCTACAACATATTTTAGGTTTCTTTTCCTTTTATTAATCTCATTAATAAAAAATCCCATCAGCTTATGCTTCCTAAGCATCACAGATAAATACGACGTACACTTATGCCATCCGCATTCGCCTCGATGTCCCCTCGTGCACCGTTAGGTTAGGTAACTAACGACAGAGCAGGGCAGGGCTAGTGCGGATGTAAAATATAAGTAACGTCTATATAATATATCATATATACTGTATACTGTATCCATCACAACATATCAAATGATCACATCACAGATATCGCAGCAGAAACATAGATATAATGTGGGATATACTAGGACGTCCGTATTTAGTATTTAGCCCACAATAGAAAATACGAATTCCACAGTCGCGATGAATAGCCAAGCCCACACCCTGGACCCCTACGAGAGCGGCAAGCGACCCTACCAATTCTGGAGTTTAAGAGACCCGGTCTCGACTCCTCGAGATGGCCTCCCACTGACCCCCAGAACCCGGTCACCAGTGCTCCCCTCCTTGGGTCCATCCTAATGCGGAAAAATAAATAATATACAACACCGGTGGCATCAACCTCAACCTGGAAGTGCCCCAAATAAAAGAATATTATATTACAATTGAATTTACATGAATGAAAATATAAAACTCTCATCTCATATAAAACCCCTGCCTATTCAATCGCGACAATCCTGCACATCATATCTCAGCAACACATAATATCTCATATCATCAACGTAAGTATGCATACACCGATCGTCGTCGATGTATAGCAACGACAATCGGCAATACAACTACATACTACACTTACGGTCACAGAAAAGAAATTGTAAAACTACAATATTTGGAATCCGCAATCACTTTAGACATCGTAAATCCGAAATATCACATACTTCGCATTTCATGCCTAACACAATGAATTCCACATATTGTATCATATTCCAGATAAATAAACAGTATTAAACTTTTCGAACAGATAATCAAATACCCAAAATTTCCTAAAGTGCTCAACACTTGAGCGGAGTTCAAATAATCCGGAATGTGTCACAGTAGTAGCGGTCCAGCCGTAGAAGGGTCAAGCCAACGCCTCACATGTGGCACGCCGTACTGCCCCAAACCCGAAGGTTCAAAAGGCAGTTCAAGACAGTCACATAATCGAGTTAAGGTTTGTTGTCTTCTAGAGGGTCCACCACAAAACTTGCACGCATTTGCGAAAGATTTAAACTCGAGAAAAGATTCAACACTTGAAAAATTTTCGTGTCGGGAAAAAGTGAGTTAATGATATCCGTTCGAACTTTTTAACAGTTTCTAAATATCCGGAAAAACAATAACGAATTTAAAATTCCCGATCGAATCGACGATTACAAAATAAACCCCAGAATACTCAACACTTGAGTCAGATTAAAAATACCCATAAAATAGTAACTACAGAGACAAGAATTACTGTGCAAATATCCGTACCTAATACCCTTATACTGCCGCGGAACCGCCGCCAAAGGTGGGTACTTGCCGCAGTTCTGCGGCTATATAAACGAATTGGGGGCACGTGTTTCACCATAATTCTTATATTTCCCTGCTGATTTTTTTAGGTATTTTTAATTCAGAAAAATCCCAGATTTTGAAAAAAATCCAGAGAGGGGGTTAACTTTGTCGGTTCGGGTTCGATCGGAATTTTAACTTCGTAAACACATCGCCTAATGCTCTAGCTAGGCTCTGATACCACTGAAGGGTTCCTAGGCACACTTGTGAAGGTTCATAAAGCATCAAACATGCCCGAATAAAATTTTACATGTGCCGAACAACCCAAAGACGGGATCTTTGCTAGATTATTAGGGTTTAGCAAGCAAGATGATATCTTTAAAGCTAAGTGTGAGGGATTACAACCTTTGTAGTCCGCTCCTTCGCTTCACAAGCTTCGAGTAGAAGTCCCTTCGCCGCGATCCACGATCTCCCGGACTCAAGAGAGGCTCCACAACTCGAACGATCCATGCTAGCTTGAAGTGTTCTAATTCTCCGATGATCTACGTCGAAATTGCTATAACCCAAGCTTTCTCACTCTAAAGAGATGAACACCCTAATCTAATGGGTTAGATTAGATAAGGATGATGGAGTAGTATTTTTGCTTTCTTTTTAATTCACTTTCTCACAATAAATCATCACAAAAGGAATTTCTAGTGAGCACTCTCTCAAAACTCAAGTGAGAAGAAGATGAAGAATAAAAAAATAATCCTTTTGTGTTGAAAAGTAGTCAAGAGTATATGATTGATTATAGAACCATGGTCAAGGATGAGAGTTTAAAACTTGTAGAGAATAAACTAGAGTTAGGGTTTAGTTAGGTTAAGGATAAGTATCAACCATAATATCATAACCAAGACAAAATAGAATCCTTCTAGAATAAAGAAGAAGAAGCTAACCATAATCAAACCCTAATCCCTTTTTATCATCCTTAAACATGTTTTATAATAAATCATATCATGTCACAATAATATATATCACATATATATTATATATTTGCAACAAAAGAAAATAATACATTTAACATATATCGCATATATATCAATGTATTAATCCGGTGAGATAATGAAATAATAAAGCGAGCCAATATTAGATAATGTAATACAATATATCATATATATCATTATACATTAAATCATCGAATCAACACTTGATCCAACGATCCGGCTATATCGAATATAACCGACTAATATATCATGTACCGATTCATCGAATCAACACTTGATCCGATGTCCCGATTCATATCTAAATATCTCGAGAATATAATACAGTATCTCATATCGCATTATCCTCGGTCCTGCACATATCACATATGTGCCTCTACTCCGTTTTGCCTGAGCCAAGAAACCTCTGTGTAGGACTCTAAAGAATCGTCAATACGCCGGTAGCAGGTGATGATCACATCAAACACCCACAAGCTGCAAGCGGTCAGCTAAACGTAACAGCCACCCAGGTATTGAGCGATCAGAAGATCAACAAGCTAGCATGTCCGTTCTCCTGTGAATCCAATGACTAACACTCCCGTACAGTCCGGTCTGTTCGTCTGATATGTTGCATATCAAGTCTAGGGGTGGTATACGTCAGACCCCAGTAACCGATAATTCGTGTCGATGTGAGGCTCATAACAGGTCGAGAAACTACTAGTAACACTTACCTGTATATCTCTATATCAGCCCTGGCCAGGGACTTCCAGTTATAGCCAATCGAACACAGCACAGCATCAACTCCCTACACCGGGAGAGACGAATCCCCTCTTATCGGTCATTGCCTCCATGTGATTCGGGACAGTACCCAAAAGCCACCATTTTGCACGCCCTCTTGGACGTGGTAAGGTAGAAATCAAATCACAGTGGGAATCACACAAGACTCTATGACGATCTCGGGTCTACAGACTACCCTGTACCAGTGTCACCGGAGAACTGCCATCTGACGTGTTGTATATCACCATCTGGGAGTTCTCGGCGAGTCCGTCCAGTGTACCCAGTCTCCACTGAGCACCCGTACACCATCTCTGATGTCAAACACCGATGGATATGTGATCATCCATCGCCCATCATATGTGTCAAGATGCGTATACGCTAGTCTACTCTGGTGTATCGATGCCATGTCTCGATATACCCTCGACTAGGAACATTTATAGGATGTACTCATCGACTACCGTGGCCCCACTAGTATGATCTCATCATAATCCCAGTAGTCGAGTACAGATCCTAAGGGCTTTATCAACATGTGAGAGAAAAACAGTAAACCAATACAAGTCAACATGTTAAGATAAAGTGAAACCAAATAGCATACTATCATGACGAGCAAGAAAGTCCTCTCTGTATATATCCAAGCATCCATCATAATATACATCATATGTACAACAATGGCCTCTAGGGCATATACATAACTAACATGTGTTTCAACAGGAACACATGTCCGAATCTTGAGAAATGATCAATGAATATAATGAAGTACCAAGCACCAATCTTGGCATTTGTAGACATAGGACCCTATACATCATCATGTATCTATCCCAAGAGTTCACTAACTCTTTTTCTGTTTCCAGTAAATGGAGTATTGGTCATTTTTACCTTTGAGACAAGACTGGCAAGTATCATGAGATGAAAATTCGAACATATTCTTATATTCATCCTTAGGTAACTTAGCCGGTCGTGTCTCATTGATTTGACCTAATCTACAATGCCACAAGAAGGATTCGTTCATTTCTGAACTACTCCTCTTGTGTGTGTTCTACATACTTTGAACTGTTGTTTGATTTAGAACGTGTATGCCATTTCAAAACATGCATGATCCAATCAACTCTTAATTCAGGAAAATGTTCACAACATTATCCTCCAATACATAATTATATCCTTCTTTAACTTAAAAAAGAAACAGTTGTAATGTTGTATATCAGGTTCGGTATATAATAGCATTCGTTCAGAATCAATGTATTTACCATTTGGTAATACAAGGTGATATTTGCCAACTGGTTTGGCTGCAACACTTGCACCATTCTCTACACTTAGAGATATATCACCCATTCTCAGTTCTCTACCTATCTGTAGCCCATGTAACATATTACATGTGCGGGATCCTGATCCGATATCACATACCCAGGACGTAGAGGATACTGAGAAACAGTTCTTGGTAATGAACAAACCCGAAGAATATGCATCAACATGCATTTTCTTCGATTGGGTCGCATGGAAATCCGGATATTCCTCTATTTCCTGCTCGGACTTATAACAGTTATAAGATAAAGCGGAACCAACGTTCTTTAGCTCAGTATAATAAGCAGGTTCGGTCAATACATCCATATTATTACCTTGATTAAGGCATGGCATGGTCACTACCAGGAGAGAAATAGAAGAAAACACTCTGCTTGAGCTCTTGCAAGATTAGATTGGTTATTATTTTATCTAATCAGGATGGCTCCCACTTTTTTTTATCAAATCTTCCTTCAAACTCTAAAAGGTAAGACTAGCCGGGATTAATTACACCCTAAAAGTTCGTCAATCTTTCGGCCAGGCCAGTGTCGGTTCTTTGAGGGAGGTTCCCCATACTTTCGCATGGACCTAATTAAAATAAACCTCGTTTTCCCAGGGGCGTAACCCCGTTAACACCTTTCTAGACACCTACTTGATCGGCTAATTGTAATGTGTAAAACTCTCCCAGAAGTAACTCTTACTCGAAGTGGGTATCGGGATCCAACTATCTCATAGAAGGTATGCAATCTCTTTGCAAATTTCAACACTTGAAATTCCCGATAATATTCTGCCCCTAGCTTCCTATGACCTTAATGAAGGCCAACAAACCATAGGCCGCTAGTCAAGTTCAACCCGTACATTTCATGATTGAATTAAATCCACCTACACGACCCTTGACGAAGGCCAACAAAGTCGCACAACTACCATAATCCAATCGCATCTCATGCTTTAGCTGATAAGCACTAGTTAGCTTCCGCACACTATGCCTTGACGAAGGCCAACAAACGTAGCACGAATACTAAGTAACACTTATCTGTAATGACGGAGGGCCACGAAAGATTTTTAAGAAAATCTTTTGCGTAATGAACTTGATCTCGTTGTAGAATTGAGTGAATTTTAAAAGGAGTTTTTTTTAAGCTTTTACTAGTTTAGCTAAAGAGGTCACTCCCGGTGAAGGGATCTCGGCTCTTTCCTTATTGAATAAGGTGCAGGATATTTCACAAATACCACTATGCAAAGCAAAAACTATAGAAGCAATCAAAAGACAAACCGAGTAGGTTGTGGCATCTGCTAGTTTCTCTAAAGAGGTCACTCTCGGTGAAGGGATCTCGGCTCTTTCCTTATCGAATAAGGTGCTGAATATTCTACAAGGAATACCGCTATGCAAAGCAAGAACTAGAGCTACCAGTTTTTAGAACAAGTTTCAACAACATCTTTAGGTTTCTTTTATTTCATTAATCTCATTAATGAAGTCCCATCAAATTATGCTTCCTAAGCATCACAGGAGAAACGAAAGCAGAAATAGTAATTATATATCATATATATAATATAGGCATTCATCTCAACATATAAAGTGATCACATCACAGAATATCAACAGCAGAAGAACACATATGAAATATTGGATATACTAGGAATTCCGTGTTTTAATTAGTCAGTATAAAACACGGATTCCACTGTCGCGATGAATAGCAAAACCCACATCCCTAGACCCCTATGAAAGCGGAAAGCAACCCTCCCAATTCTAGAGTTAGGAGACCCGGTATCGACTCCTCGAGATGGTCTCCCACTGGACCCTAGAACCCGGTTACTTGTGCTCTCCTCCTTGGGTCTATCCTAATGCGGAAAAGTAAATAATATACATCAATGGTGATATCATCCTCAACTCGGAAGTGCCCTAATAAAAGAATAATACATACAAGCTTTTACATGAATGAAAATGAAAAACTCTCATCTTACATTAAAAAAAACCGGCTATTCAAAACACGATGATCCAATATAACATATCACAGCAACACATAACATCACATGTGATCAATGTAAGTAAATATGCGTATCATAATTGTCGTTGACGTATAGCAACGAAACTGGTGATACATCACATATTACACTTACGGTCACAGAAAAGAATGTGAAAAACTACAACGATTGGAATCCGCAACCACCATAGACATCATAAACCCAATGCATCACATACTTTGGATTTCATGCCTACCACATAAATTCCTTAGACATCACATGCCTAACAATTATAAACCCCGCATTTTAGTCTCGATATTGAAATCACTTTCCAATAACCTGTCGGGTAATTCAACAAGATTTGCGATAACCTGATCGAATGCTCGTCGGAAACTTTAGTAGACGGCCGCACCCCCGATGCCGTCGATGAAGTGCACTAAGGTGGAACACACCCGAACGGATGCTTTTCGCGACGGGGTTCTCCTACAGTCACTTGGTCAGGGCTATGGAGCGTGGCTATCTAATAAGATTACCCGGCGAGTATCCGCGTATACTACGTAATTGCGATGGACTTCTGATCATCATCAAAATTCCGTGCCAACCGATAAAATGAGACTAAAGTTCTAGATTTATAAAATTCAAACTAGTTATCACATAACTACTTGTGGATTCCAAATATTGTATCACAATCACAGATAGCTAGACGATATTAAACTTTTCGATCGAATATACAAAAACCCAAAATTTCCCGATAAGCTCAACACTTGAGCGGAGTTCAAAAAGTATTCAGAACACGCCACAGCTCCTATGAACCATCCGTAGAAGGGCCGACCCATGCCTCACTCAAGTCGCCACGGAACTGCGGAAAACCCTAGGATATTACCGCGGTTCCGCAATCCAAAAATTTGAGTTTGGATATCGTTCTTCTGGAGGGTCCACATAATTGCTTTCATGATTTTCTGAAAATTTTAAACTCGGAAAAATCCAACTATTGGAAAATTTCAGCGAGGGAAAAATTGGGTTATTGATATCCATTCGAACTTTTTAACATCATCTAAATAACCCAAATACATGTTAGAATTACGATTATGAAACACTCCGAGTTGCCTTTGCAGAAAGATAACATCACATGCAAATTTAGTAAAAACAAACAACACCTAAAACACCAAAACCCAGAAACTAGAACACAAAAAAAATTTGAAGCTCAGAACCCTTAATAGGGCCGGCCTCCTCGAAAATTGTGCTCATGTGCTGGGTCAAATTCCGAGCAAACCCCTTCAAATTTTCTCTGTGTTCATATTACATCTCATACAACATTCTGCAGTTGCTAAAAAAAATTTTAGAGGCCATTAAAAAATCGACAGAAACTAGAATTTAGGGTTTCAAGTTTCGGAGTAGTTTTGGTTTCGTAATCTAACAAACATCGTTTAAATCTCTAGCTTGGCTCTGATACAACTGTAGGTTTACCTAGCGCAGCAGCATGGTTTCGGGAGGCATCGTCCATGCCGTTTTCAAAAATTTGCCGAACTAAAGAACCCTAACACTAGAATCTTAACTAGAATTTTAAACGAATCGATATGCAAACAACTTTACAACTAAGTGAATGCGGAATACAACCTTTGTAGACTGGTCCTTCACTTCAAATGCTCCGTGTAGATGTCCCTTCGCTGCGAGTAATGATCTCCCGAACCCTTGAGAGGGTCCACAACGTGAAAGATGCAAACTTGCTCGAAGTCTTCAAAGCCGAAGATGATCTACGTCGAGGAGACTCAAGCTCATGCTATCTCTTCACTAAATTAGGGTTTAGTGAAGCAAACACCCTAAACTAAAAGGCTAATAGTAGAGGATGATGAAGTAGGAAATTGGCTCTCTTTAGATTTTATTTTCTCACTAAATTTCATCACTTTGTCAAAAGCTAGAAAAGCTTGAATGAGGAAGAAGAAGATGAAGATCAAGTGATGAAAGAATAATTCATGTGAGGTTAGAAATGCAACCATGGTGAGTATATCACATACACTAACCATTGTAGAGAATAAACCATGGTGTATGGTCAATGGTTAGGTCTTTAAATATCTTAAGCAAGACAAAATAGTGGACTAAGTCAATGAAACCTACAAGCTTCTACAAGCTTTTCAGCCATGACAAAATCTCCACTAATTTTGAATTTGCTTAATGATAAATAAAACCATAACATAATCCCTAGCATGGTATAAGTCTCATACATACATGTTGCATGTATAACCGAGCATGACACACTAATATATATCACACACAAACACACAGATATATATGTGTGTTTGCGTGCGCGCGCGCGCGCGCGCACGCAAAAAGAAAACAATACATTTAACATATATCACATATATATCAATGTATCATAAATGAGAAAAATGAATACTTAAGTGAGCTAATATTAGTTAATGTAATTTAATATATCAGATATATAATTCTATATTAAATTATTAAATCAACACTTGATTTAATAATCCGGCTATGTCACATATAACCGGCTAATATCAAATGTAACAACTTATTGAATCAACACTTTATCCGATAACTTGGCTATATCACATATAACCGACGAATGTCACATATCGTGAGAATAGAATACGGTATCACATACATGTATTAAGCTCGGTCCCACACATATCACATATGTGGTCCTACTCCGTTTCACCTGAACTAGGAAAGCTCTGTGTAGAGCATTCTTTTAACATACTTTTCTATTCCAGTTGCCTTCCTTCAGATTCAAAGTCTCTAAGTGGCGCTTCCTGCTCTTGCTTGTCTAAAGACTCGTCAATACGCCGGCAGTAGGTGATGATCATATCAATCACCCACAAGCCGCAAGCGGTCTGCTAAACGTAACGGCCATCCGGATATTGAGCGATCAGAAGATCAACAAGCAAGCCTGCTCATACTCCTGCGAATCCATTCAGTAACACTACCGTACAGTCCGGTCTCTTCATAAGATATGTCGCATATCACAGCCTGGGGGTGGTATAACGTCAGACCCAAATAGTCTGATAAGTCATGCCGATGCAAGGTCCATAACGGTTTGAGAAACTACTGATAACAGTTACCAGTAGATCTAAGCAGCCCTGGTCAGGGATTTCCTGTTATGGCCAATCAAGCATAGCGCAACATCAACTCCCAATACCGGGAGAGACGAATCCCCTCCAATCCCTCATTCCCTCCATGTGACTCAGGACTGTACCCAAAAATCACCTTTTTGCACGATCTCTTGACCGTGGTATGGTAAAAATCAAAGCACAGTGGGAATCACACAAGACTCTATGACGATCTCGGGTCGACAGACTAACCTGTACCAGTGTCACCGAAGAACTGCTATCTGAAGATCGGTATAATACCATCTAGGAGTTCTCGGCGAGTCCGTCCAGTGTACCCAGTCTCCACTAAGCACCCGTATACCTTCTCTGATGTCAAACACCAATGGATATGGGATCATTCATTGCCCATCACATGGGTCGAGAAGCGTATACGCTAGTCTACTGTGGAGTATCGATGCCCTATCTCGATACTCCTACGACTATGAACATTTGAAGGATGTACTTACTGACTACCTATGTCCCCACCAGTATGATCCGCATCATAATCTTGGTAGTCAAGTACTCATCCTAAGGGCTTTATCAACATGTAATAGATAGACAATAAGTGTACATGTTAAGATAAAGAGCAACCAGATAGCATACTATCATATCGAGCAAGAAAGTCCTCTCTATATATGTCCAAGCATCCACTACAATATACAACCCATGTACAGTAATGGCCTCTAGGGCATACATATAACTAACATTGGATTCCTTCAACGATATCAAGTTCATTACGTTAAAGGTTTTTCGCCAAAATCCAGCCATAGCCCTCCGTCATTTCTTACAAGTATTGAATAGTATTCGTGCTTCGTTTGTTGACTGTGTCAAGGCATAGTGTGCGGTAGCCAAGCAATGTTTGTTTGTGGCATATTAATGTGATTGGTTAGGACAGTCGTGCGGCCTTGTTGACTGTGTCAAGGGCTCGTACGGGTGGGTTTAATGCAATCCTGGATAATGACGGGTTGAACTTGACTAGGACTCTTTGATTTGTTGACTGTGTCAAGGTCACTTGGGTCCTAGGGGTAAAAATCACATCATGAGTTTCAAACATACAGGAAACTTGCCAGGCATTCACATACCTTCTGGAGTGTGATAACTTGAGTGGCTTCCATCAAGTTACCATGCGATGATAGTTGGATCCCGATTCTCATTAATGAGTAGGATTACTCCTCGGGTGATTTTAGATGATCCCGACTAATTCTCCTTTTGGGTTTGGAGGAGAATTAGAGGAAACAGTGGGAGCCATCAAGATTAGATAAAATGATTAACCATTCTGATCTAGGTTAGAGTGCACGCTGAGTGTTTATTTTATCTCTCTCTTTGGATGCGACCATGACCCACCCTAAACTAAAAATCAAGAACCAAGTTAACCGAATCTTCTTAGAACACTTTGCTTTTGGAATGTCAGGTAGTCGCAAAATATCCTTGCCACTTCTATATTACCTTTGCATTTCTCCAGAACACCCCGTATCACTACGAACATCCACTCCTATTGGATAAATCCATCGTATAGTTACATACGAATTAGAAGGAACTTGTTCCAGATTCGAGGATGGATTCTGGTTCTAGAGAGATTGAGTAAGATTATTCGGTTGTCTTTTCCCTTTACCTTCTCTCAGGCTGTGAGTGCTCCTAGGATTAGGAGAGGGTACACCTGTTGAGCTTTTTAGATATTCTTCCTCCCGACCATAGGCAGGAGCTCAAAGGTGGGGAAGGAAGAAAAACAATTAGCCTAAAGGTGGTGTACAGAAGATAATAAGTAAAGACATATAAAGGGATTAGAATAATGGCAAAGAAAATTGTGACTGCTATCATTCACGACAAAACCGTGTATACCCCTGCCACTCCTACATCCACTTTGGATTTCTCTAGAACACTTCGTATCACTACGAACGTCCATAATGCTTGGACATGCCATCGTATAGTTACATATGAATTCGAAGGAATTCGTTCCAGATTCGAGGATGGTTTCCGGTTCAGGAGAAATAGAATAGGATTATTCAGTTGTCTTTTCTCTTTACCTTCTCTTAGGTTGCGAGAGCTCCTGGTATAAGGAGTGTACACCTATTATGCTTATTGGATAGTCTTCTTCCAAACCTTAGGTTGGTGCCGAAGGGTAGGGAAAGAAGAAAACTAATTAGCCTAAAGAAGGTGTACAGAAGGTAATAAGTAAAGACATCATAAAGGGATTGGAGTGAGGGCATGGAACTATACGGTTACAGTCATGAATCAGGATAATGGAAGAAGCGTTATTAGGAATACCAGTTAACCCCTTTTGAAACATTTTCATGTTTCAGTTTCACTGTGCGATATTAATTGAAAAATGTTTTCCCAATTGGAATCTAACTCCAGGGTATGTATTTACCGGATCAGTTTCTTACATCTGTATGTTATTACAGATGGTGAGTGGGAGTAAGGTATTAGGAATTGGGTGATTAGATCCTCATTATATCGGAATTCGTTGTAATTGGTGATATTTGAGGAAATCATCTGGTTTTTGCCTGACGGTAAATATTTGGTTTTGAATATGCGTTGTTGTGCACCAATTTCAAACTGATATATCAGTACGTTTATTTTATAAAGTGAGATATAACCTTTTGAAATTATGTCTGTGATATTTACCTATATCAGTAGATGGTTAGGCAAAGTGCATTCAACTGCGGTGTAATTCTTCTAAACCATAGTACAGTTTTCAACCTACGACGCACATGGTTTGAGTTATTAAACTCAGATGACTTATACAAAGTATTGTATATTTTCCAGTGTCCATTAGGACAATTGGGTTAGTACTCGTACTATATTCTGTTTACTCATGACTTCTCCAGTTCTAGACAAGTATTTCGTTGAAATGCAAGGTCCAGATATTGAGAAGTTATAGGTATAAGAATAAAGTAGAGAATCATTTGTTGGAAGTATCAGGATTCTTCGAGGTAGTCGAAGATGGAGATACTTGTGTTTGGTATTTCGTTGATAGTAATGGTTTTGAGAACTTGCTTCTCTTTCAGGTTACTCATACATGGATATACTCCTAGATGAGTAATGCTGATTGGCCTCTTTCTATTTAGTTGATATGTACTGGAGACAGCTGCATGATTTTGAATCTGGTTCCAATTAAATTATTACTTTTGTTTCTATATTGGATAAATATAGAATCAATTTATATCTTAACGATGTTAAGGTATAGGGAGTTGTTCGGCTGATGCTTAAAACCAGAATCCGGATAAACTCAAGGCACGTTTCAGTAATGGCAGTTTGTGGGTTATCCCGGGTTTTGACGAGGGTTAACTTTCTACCATCAGGAAGATCAATAGTGATATTGTTCTTGGCTCGCCACAGTTTTGGCAAAATGGATTTTTTTCGGAAAATAGAAGTGGGAGTATGGTAGAACTGGAAGTGATTCCAGAACCACAAACGATTACTTAAAATTTAATAGAACCTAAAGATTCAATTGGATTTGATGTTCCATTAGCCACTCCGCAGATTTGGTTGGTAACCTCAGGCGCCCGAGAAGTACTTCGGTCTTCTCAGAGACGGTGACAGGAAGGTTCTTGTTTACCTAGACATGCTATTGCTGCTGTTCTAGACTATAAGATCCGGCAGGAGGATGAGTATAGTGTCGTTCTAAACTAACTTTAGAAGTGCATGTGTATATGACTCTGCCAGCGAGTTGTTGTAGTCAGTGGGAGCAGCGGAAGCATAGTGGGCAAGTAGCTTATGTCTATTTATAGACTAAAGCAAGTATAGAGGAAATAGATCATCTATTTTTGATGTGACAGTCATAGGTCGTGACCTCATCAGAATAGGAGATGGATCTTGTAAGAAGGCAGTAGAGAGTGGTGTCCTGGTATTTGGGATGACTGCACTTTATAGGAAGTGAAATTCCTATACTATGATCGGTTATACTGTGGTTGTCACAAAGGTGTTTCTCCACATAAGATATGGATATAATATCAGGATTTCTGGTGACTAGATCTATAATTTTATATCTAGATTTGGGAAGTGTCCCAATTTGGGTACCTGACAATATTCTAAAAGTGTTTTGGAATGGACGACTCCTGGCGAGGTGGTTATACCCGCAGATGATAAAGTCACCTTCTCTAAAGGATGTCTTTCAGAATAAAAGGGATAGAGATTTGCATGATTGGCATATCACTTGCTTAGGCAATTGAGTCAATCATGTGATATCAAGTACAACACCAGATATTGCTTTTGCACTAGCTACAATAAGCATATGTTAATCCAATCCTGGAGAAACATTGGGAAGCGGTTTTGAACATAAGTAGATGTTCTAGGGATATAGTAATGGCAGCCTCCTTCAGGAGACGGTTATCATTTCGTGCTTCCAAGGTGACCTGGATAACAGAGCGACTGTCTAAGTTATAGTTTTCATTATTTTCAGGGGCAGTATGTTGGACAAGTGGTCCAAGCGGATACTGAGGAAAGGCATGGCGCATGACACTGATTAAATTCAATGGATGATACAGTCTAAGAATTTTGCTGGATTTGGAGTGCATTTGTGAACTGGGTCCCATCAGAGATCCAGACAAATTCTAAGACATGTATCGCTCATTTCGGGAGATAGCTTTCTCCGCGAAGTTGAGATATAGAGATGTATAGAAAGAAACATTGGAGCGGATCCACTCATTGAGGCTATTTCTCGAACACATTAGTTTCACAAACAGGCTTTATGAGACTGATTAGTAGAGAAGTTGGGTGTTCGGTATCACACGGGCTGTGAGTATGCGACATCGTAATAATTGTCCTTAAGTGCAAGTGGGAGATTGTTGGCTATAGTGCCATCAAGTCAATTATCGTAGTCGCAGGCAGGTGATTATGATGATTGAGGGAGGACCTATACCGGTAGAACAGTCTTACTCGAGATGATATTATGCTATTTGGTTTGTATTTATCATCACTATTACATGTTGATAGAGCCCATAGGATTCTTGCTTGACTATCTGCATTATGATGGCGATCATATACGTAAGAGCTGGGTGGTCTATAAGTACATCCTTATCCCTGGTTGTGGGAGTATCGAGACTGGGCATCGATACTCCAGTGTAGACTAGTGTATACTTATTGAGACCCTGACGAGGGGCGGTGACCAGGTCTCACAAGCCATTGGTGATAGTTTGTTCACCTAAAATAGTATACATGTGCCGTTACGTTATGAGTACACTGGACGGACTCGCCGGGAACCTACCAGTTGGTATTATACCTATTGTCAGATAGTCGTTCCTAGGTGACATGTGTATAGGTTAGTCTGTCAACCTGAGATCGTCATTTGCCTCGTGTGATTTCCCACTGTGCTTTGATTAATACCCTACCACGGCTTAAAGGAGTCGTGCAAACAGGTTTTAGTTGGATACAGTCCCGAGCCACATGGAGGCAGTGAGCGGATCGTCAGGGATTCGTCTCTCTCGGTATTGGGGGTTGTTGTCGCGTAGTGCATGGGTGGCCAACACCAGAAATCCTCGGCCGGGGTAATCGATAATTACCGATCCAGGATCGATAGTTTCTCAGGTAGTGATGGGTTACATACCGACACGAATTATCGCGTCTGTAGGGGTCTGACTTTATCCACCCCCTAGACTTGATATGTGATACTCTTAGACGATAGATCAGACTGTACAGATATTGTCACTGTCAGGCTCAGTAGGGGTTTGGATGAGTTTGCTCATCGGCCTTCTTTTCTCTCAATACCTGGGTAGCCGTTACGTACAGCTAGTACCGCAGACGTGCTTGTGGTTAAACCTACTGCTACCTTATTGACGAGTCTTTAGAGTCCCACACAGAGGGTTTTCACGGTTCAGGCGATATGGTGTAGATGACGTATGTTGGTATATACAGGTGTCCGATTAAATATGTGTACATGCTACACAGACTTTACTCGGACGGTTGATAATACTAGCGACTTAGGATTAAGCCGGATTATTAAATCAGGTTTTGATTTAATAATTTATATATGTATTTATTTATATGTATTCTAGTATTATTGTTCACTATTCATTTTCTCTCTTGGCTATTCGTATTTTTGTACGAATACGCGTATATGTATTTCGATACGTATACTGGGTTGCATTCCGTATTTATACGGAATAGTTTCTAGAAGATGGCCACCTCATTAATTGATTTTCTTTTTAGAAAAATCAATTGGGAAATGAGGTGGAGGGTGAGTTGGCGTGAGCATGGGGCATGGCATCTAGAGAGGTATTGTTTGCATTTGTTTGTTTAGAAAATGGAAGAGATATTTTTTGTTGGATGATTGGAAAAAGAGAGGGGCAGCCACCATTTTCTTAACATGCCTTGCCCACTTGTTTTTCTACACTTGCTTCATTCTCATAAACACTTGGAGACTTACCCATTTTCTTGAGTTTCTCATGCCACATGTTTCCTCACCTCCTTCATCTTCTTGAGTTGCTCATGGACCATTTATGATGAGAGAAAAATTATAGTGACACATTCCTACACCTCCACTCTCCATTGCTACCAACCTTGGAGCGTCGGTTGCCTCGCTTGGCGAGGCTGAAGCTTGCGCCATTTCCCTTAGGTGGATCATTGTAGTTGGAGGAAGACCGGAAACAAACTCGATCCGCAACCAGTAGGAGCTTGGGATGAAGGTCGAAGCCGAAGGACACGGATCAATTCGGTATAACCATTCCTAACTCTTTATATTGCTTGCTAGTATAGGGTTTAGGATAGATCCGAGCATCGGGTAATGGTAGCGCCAGTTTAGAAAATTTTTGTTCCGCATTTGGCCACGGTTTGATGGCCGGGGCGCTGCCGTAACCCATCAGGTTTTCGTTGGGTAAAGTCCCGAGCCACCTGGAGGAAATAAGTGATTGTTAGGGATCCGTCTTTCCCGGTATAGGGAGTCGATGTCGCACTGTATTTGGTTGGTCAACACCATAAGCCCCTGGCTAAGGCAGTTGAGAATTACTGATAGATAGATTAGTAATTTCTCGGATGGTTTTGAGCCACACCAGCAGGACTTATTAGGTTAATAGGGGTCTGACGTTAACCACCCATAGACACAGTATGGGATACTCTCAGACGAATAGACCAGACCATGCGGATATTGTCACGGTTAGGCTCGGTAGGGGTTCAGATGAGTTTGCTCGTCGGCCTTCTCTTCGACAGGTGCCTGGGTAGCCGTTACATACTTCTAGTACCGCTGACGCGCTTGTGATTAAACCTACTTCCAGCGTACTATCGAGTCTAGAGTCCTATATAAAAGATTTCTCTGGTTCTGGAGAAATGATGTGGAGGCCATATGTTTATACGTGCATAGTTCTGATTGATTACGTATACTAGATGCGAGGAATTTAATCGAACGGATTTTAATACTGGCAGGCTTAGGATTAAGCTGGTTCATTAAATCAGATATTGATTTAATGCAAGTATTATTTTAGTCGTATTATTCTATCTCTTGGGTATTCGTATTTTGATATGAATATGGGTATGTATATACGGTAGAAAGTATTTTTTATTTATACAAAATACCTTCTAGAAGAGGACACCTCATAATGTGTATTTCGATTTTTGATAAATAGAAAAATGGGGTGTAATGATAGCATGGCATGAAGCATGGCTTGAGCATTTATTGATAATACTATTAAAGTATGGCTAGTTTTTTTATGAAAAGAAAAAATGCATGATATTTTCACCAAGCCATTCTTCATGCTCATTCTTTTTTAGGGTTTTCTTTCTCTCTACTCTCCTCTTCCTTTTCCTTATCCTCAACCTTACCATTCTCATGTGTTAAGAGCCAAGGGTATTGAGATAGAAAAATTCACCACTAAATATCTTCATATCTTCTAAGTAAACTAGACTAGCAAACTTGTTTGCTTAGTTTGCTTCGCTTAGAGGTAGGAGCTTGAATCAAGAACCTTCAGGTGGATCATCTAGGATCGAGAAGGCCGGAGACCAAACTTGATCTAGGATCAAAAAGGAGCCTAAGAAGAGGAACAAAGACCCGAAGCACACGAATCTTATAGGTATAACTTTCTATCATAGTAGAATAAACACTTATGAAGTTTTTGCTATTTAGGGCTTATGGTAGATCTTGGGTTAAAGTCTTTGTTGCATACTTCAAAAATTGGTTTTTGAAAATTCCGCCTCTCTACTGTTGGCTATAGTGCCCTCAAGGCAATTATCATAGTCGCAGGCAGGTGATTATGATGATTGAGGGAGGACCTATACCGGTATAACAGTCTTACTCGAGAAGATAGTAAGCAATCTGGTTTGTCCTTATCATCATGTACAGCATTAGGTGGCATTACAGATCACTATTGCATGTTGATAGAGCCTATAGGATTCTTTCTTGACTACCAGCATTATGATGGCGATCATATACGTGTGAGCTGAGTGGTCTATAGGCACATCCTTAAATGTCCCTAGTCATGGCAGTTTCGAGACGGGGCATCGATACTCCAGGGTAGACTAGTGTATACTGATCGAGACCCCGACGAGGGGCAGTGGCCGCTCTCACAAGCCACTGGTGTCAGTTTGTTCATCTAAGATAGTATACAGGGCTCATTGGGTTATGAGTACACCGGACGGACTCGCCGGGAACATGCTAGTTGGTATTATACCTATTGTCACATAGCAGTTCCCTGGTGACATGTGTACAGGTTAATCTATCGACCTGAGATCGTCATTTGTCTCGTGTGAGTTCCCACTGTGCTTTGATTACTACCCTACCACGGCTCAAAGGAGTCGTGCAAACATGTTTTAGTTGGGTACAGTCCCGAGCCACATGAAGGCAATGAGCTGATCGTCAGAGGATTCATCTCTCTCGGTATTGGGGGTTGATGTCGCGTTATGCACGGGTGGCCATCATGAGAAATCCTTGGCCAAGGTAGTCAAGAATTACTGATTCGAATCAGTAGTTTCTCAGTGGGTGATGGGTTTCATACCGACACTAAATGTCGCGTTGTTAAGGGTCTGAATTTATCCATCCCATGGTTACTATACTAAGCATGCTTAAGTTTTTGTTTGTTGTGAAATTATTGTTGACTTGAGATATTTTTGGTTGACTCTAGATATTTTGGAGATATGGGATTTTTTATTTGGTGGCTCCATTATTTATTATTAATCTCACAACAAAGAAAAGACTAAGCCATTATTCATTCTCTCTCCTACAACACTCTCATCCTCATGGCTTCTTCTTCATCCTCCACCCTAACCCACTCATGTGTTGAGAAACCTAGGGAGTTTAGAAACAAATTAATTCTTCATTAGACTTTACATCATCTTAGCTATCTAGTTTAGAAAACTATATACCTTAGTTACTTTGGTTATGAAGTAGGAGCTCGTTTCATAAATCCTAGGTGGATCATCTTTGATGGAGGGAGACCAGAGATCAAACTTGATCAAGGACGCCTCTAGGATCTTGGGAAGGTAGTTGAAGAACGAAGGACACGGATCAATTCGGTATAATCACTCTAACCCCTTAGTTTAGCTCCTATGCATGTTTTTGTTATCTAGGGCTTATGGGTCAATCCGGGTTATCGGGTTGTTCTAGCGCCAGTTTTTTTGAAATTTTTGTTCCGCAAAACGGTTTGATGGCCGGGGCAATTGCATAACCCAACATGGTATCAGAGCTACTCCATAAGCCTTAGCTAACTCATTGCTACATTGGAAATCCGCCGTTTTTGTCGTGCAAAAACTACCGACAAAAACAGTTCCGAAAACTGAAAGTTTGAGATGATTGTGTTGGGATACGCCAGTGCCCTGGCCATCAATCCGTGGCCAAATACGGAACCAAAACTTTTAGAAACCGGTGCTAATAGAACCCTAATCTATGGATCGTACCATTAACCCTATACTAGCTATTTAAAAAGAGTTTGGAAAGGTTATATCAAATGATCCGTGTCCTTCGGCCTTCAACCTCTGTTCCAAGCTCCTCGCGGCTTCCTTGATCATGTTAGATCTCCGGTCATCCTGCATCGAAGAAGATCCCATCATCACCCGTTAGGTTACTTAACTGATGACAGAGCGGGGGTTGGACTAGCGCGGGTGTAAAACATATACAACATCTACTAGTATATATATAATAATATATAATAATCATTCCAGGCATGATATATGCAACATCACAGATAAGCGATAAGCATCACAGAACAATACAGATAATCTGGGAGCCTCGGGTTTCGTTTGAGCCGCAAGTGAAACCCGACGTTCCCCTGGTCGTATGGATAGCCTGTGCAATGAAAACCTAGACCCCTACAAGCGCGGCAAGTTACCCGCCAAAACCAGAAGTGAGGCAGCCCCCTTCCTCAAAGTGAATGGGCCACCCGACACTTCACGGAATCTGGTAACTTGAGCACCCCTCCTTATGTCAACCTATACCCCATACGAATGCGGCGAATAGCCCACCAATTCTAGAGTAAGACCCCCTCCATCTCAACGCCATGAGATGTGGGCCCGTTGCCCTCCAGAACCCGGCTATTCGTGCACTCCATCATGGAGTAATCCTAGTACAGAAAATAAAATATGTACAACGGTGATATCGACCTCAACCCGGTCGTGCCCTAAACAAATAATATACAAACAAGCAGTGACGGCAGTCCACATGTCGGACGCACGTCCCGCGATGAAGTAGAGATAGTTTGTGATTACTTTGTCTCAAAACACCCAAGGATTCTCAACACATGAGAGGGTATAGGTGGAGGTTGAAGAAGAAGCCATGGGAGAAGAAGTGTGAAGCAAAGGCTTGGCTAAAGAAAAAGGCAAGTGAAGAAAGTGTCTTCTCTTTTACTTGAGTTTTCTTTGGCTAGTATTTTGTGTGTTTTATTTTTGAGCACTTAAAGAAAATCCTCACCAAAAAATGAGCAGCCATCTCACTCCAAAAATATCACACACAAATATCTTTTCCAAAACAAAACCAAACATGTCACCATGAATCATCTCATGACTCATAGCCATGAGTTACCAAGTGCATGCACTCACACTTTCCACCACAATTAAATATTAAAACTAATGTTTAAAGCAAAAAGGAAATGGCAACTCTAAAGTAAACTTGTAATAAATTACAAGAATAACCCCCATCCGTATATACATACCCACATCCGTATTCCGACTGAATATGAATACAACGTAACGAAAATAATCCAACAATATAACACTAGGATCCGGCTTAAACTAAAGCTTACTAGTATTATCCGTCCGATCATGATCCATGCACAAGTGCACATATATGATCGAACCCTGCTGTAAAACGATACGGCCTCTACAACGTTTCGCCCGAAGCAGTGAAACCCTCAGTGTGGGACTCTAAAGACTCGTCAATACGCTGGGAGTGGGTTTAACCACAAGCACGTTAGTGGCACTAGCTGTACGTAACGGCAACCCAGGTATTCAGCAAAAAGGAGGCCGACGAGTAAACTCATCCTGAAATCCTACTGAGCCTGACAGTGATAAAATCCGTACAGTCCGGTCCGTTCGTCTATGAGATCGCATATCGAGTCTAGGGTGTGGATAAAGTCAAACCCCTAATAACAAGACATTTAGTGTCGGTATGAAACCTATCACCACCTGAGAAACTACCGATCCTAGATCAGTAATTCTCGACTATCTTGGTCAAGGATTTCTAGTGATGGCCACCAGTGCACACCGCGACATCAACCCCCAATACCGGGAGAGACGAATCCTCTGACGATCCGCTCGCTGCCTCCATATGGCTCGGGACTGTACCCAACTAAAACCTGTTTGCACGACTCCTTTGAGATATGGTAGGGTAGTAATCAAAGCGCAGTGGGAACTCACACGAGACAAATGACGATCTTAGGTCGATAGACTAACCTGTACACATGTCAACTGGGAACTGCTATCTAACAATAGATATAATACCAACTAGCATGTTCCCGGCGAGTCCATTCGGTGTACTCATAGCCCAATGAGCACCTGTATACATCTTAGGTGAACCAACTGACACCAATGGATTGTCAGACCGACCACCGCCCCTCGTCGGAGTCTCAATCCGTAAGCACTAGTCTACTCTTGGAGTATCGATGCCCAGTCTCCAAACTCCCAAAACTAGGGACATTTTAAGGATGTGCTTATAGACCACCCAACTCTCACGTATATGATCGCCATCATACTGCTGGTAGTCAAGCAAGAATCCTATAGGCTCTATCAACATGTAATAGTGATCTGTAATGTCATCTGAAGCATGTACACGATGATAAAGATAAAACAGATAGCATACTATCATCTTGAGTAAGACTGTTCTACCGGTATAGGTCCTCCCTCAATCATTGCAATCACGTGCATGCGATCCATAAATTGACTTGAGGGCACTATAACCAACAATCTCCCACTTGCACTTAAGGCTAATTATTGCGGTATCGCATACTCACGCCCGTGTGATACCGAACACCTAACTTCTCTACTAATCAGTTTCACAAATCTCGTTTGTAAAACTATTCCGTTCGAGAAAATAGCCTCAGTGAGTAGATCCGCTGCAATATTTCTTTCTATGTCTCTCTTTATCTCAAGTTCGCGGAGAAAGCCATCTCCCGAAATGAGCAATACCTGTCTTAAAATATGTCTGGATATCGATGGGACCCAGTTCACAAATGAACTCCAAATCCAGCAAACTTCTTAGACAGTATCGTCCACTGAGTTTAATCAGTATCCTGCGCCATGCCTCCCTCGGTATCCGCTTGGACCACATGTCCAAACTACTGCCCCTCGTCAAGAGAGAAAACTATAACTTTGACAGTCACTCTGTCATCCAGGTCACTTTGGAAGCCTGGAATGATAACCGTCTCCCGAAGGAGGCTGCCATTATCAAATCCCTAGAACATCCACTTATGTTCATAAACTGCTTCCGAACGTTTCTCCAGGATTAGATTAATATATAAACTTATTGCAGCTAGTGCAAAAACAACATCTGGTATGGTACTTGGCATCTCAAGATCGACTCAATTGCCTAAGCAAGTGATATGCCAATCATGCACATCCCTCTCCCCTTTAGTCTGTAAGACACTTTTAGAGAGGGTGACTCCATCACCTGCAAGTATACCACCATGCCAGGAGTCGTCCATTCTAAAATACCTTTAGAATAGTGTCAAAGTACCTAAATTGGGAAATTACCCAAATCTAGATCTAAAACCATAGATCTAGTTATCAGAATACCTGATAAAAATCCATATCCTATGTGGAGAAACAACTGTGCGACAACCACAGTATAACCGATCGTAGTATAGGAATTTCACTTCCTATAAAGTGTATGTCATTCAAATACAAGGACATCAAACCCTACTACCTTCTTAACAGATCCATCTCCTATTCTGATGAAGTCAAAGCCTATGACCGTCACATCAAAAATAGATGATCTATATCCGCTATACTCGCTTTAGTGTATAAATAGACACAAGCTACTTATTCACTATGCTTCCGCTGCTCCCACTAACTACAACAACCCTCTGGCAAAGTCATATACACGTGCACTTCTAAAGCTAGTTTAAAATGACGCTATACTCATCCTCCTGCCGGGTCTCATAGTCTAGAACAACAGTAATGGCAAGTCTGGATAAACAAGAACCTCCCTGTCACCGTCTTTGAGGATACCGAAGTACCTCTCCGGTGCCTGAGGTTACCCACCATAACTGCGGAGTGGCTAATGGAATATCAAACCCGATTGAATCTTTAGGTTCTATTAAATTTTCAGTAATCGTTTGTGGTTCTGGAATCACTTCCAGTTCTACCATAATCCCACTACTGTTTTCTGAAAAGGTCCATTTTGCTAAAACTGTGGCGAGTCAAGATCAATATCACTATTGATCTTCCAGATGGTAGAAAGTTAACCCTCGTCATTGTTAGTTATATGTATGCCCTAGAGGCCATTACTGTACATACGATGTATATTGTGGTGGATGCTTGGACATATATAGGGAGCACTTTCTTGCTCGACATGATAGTATGCTATCTGGTTACACTTTATCTTAACATGTATTCTGATTGTCTCTATGTTACATGTTGATAAAGCCCTTAGGATGAGTACTTGACTACCAGGACTATGGTGCGGATCATACTAGTGAGGACAGTGTAGTCGCCAAGTACATCCTTCAAATGTTCCTAGTCGTGGGAGTACCGAGACATGGTATCGATACTCCAGAGTAGACTAACGTATGCGCTTCTTGACCCATATGATGAGCGATGGATGATCTCATATCCATTGGTGTTTTACATCAGAGAAGGTATACGGGTGCTCAGTGAAGACTGGGTACACTGGACGGACTCGCCGAGAACTCTCAGATGGTATTATACCTCACGTCAGATGGCTGTTCTCTGGTGACACTGGTACAGAGTAGTCTGTAGACCCGAGATCGTCATAAAGTCTTGTGTGATTCCCACTGTACTTTGATTTCCATCATACCACGTCCAAGAGGGCGTGCAAAAAGGTGGCTTT
Source organism: Agapanthus africanus (assembly GCA_030015575.1). NCBI lineage: Eukaryota > Viridiplantae > Streptophyta > Magnoliopsida > Asparagales > Amaryllidaceae > Agapanthus > Agapanthus africanus. The sequence goes on from CM057350.1 coordinate 387,505,683, forward strand.
TGGGTACAGTCCCAAATCACATGGAGGCAATGAGCGATAGGAGGGGATTCGTCTCTCCCGGTATAGGGAGTTGATCTTGTGCTGTGTTCGATTGGCTATAACTGGAAATCCCTGGCCAGGGTTGCTGAGATTTACTGGTAAGTGTTATCAGTAGTTTCTCGAACTGTTATAGACCTCATATCGACATGACTTATCGAGCTACTGGGGTCTGACGTTTACCACCCCTAGGCGAGATATGCGACATATCAGACGAAGAGACCGGACTGTACGGGAGTGTTACTGGTTGGATTCGCAGGAGAAAGTACAGGCTTGCTTGTTGATCTTCTGATCGCTCAATACCTGGGTGGCTGTTACGTTTAGCTGACCGCTTGCAGCTTGTGGGTGTTTGATATAATCATCACCTACTGCCGGCGTATTGACGATTCTTTAGAGTCCTACACAGAGGTTTCTTGGCTTAGGAAAAACGGAGTAGAAGCACATATATGATATGTGCGGGACCGAGAATAATACGTGTATGTGATACCGTACTAGATTCTCACGATATGAGATATCGGCCGGGTATATGAGATATAGCAAGGTCATCGGATCAAGTGTTGAATCGATGAACTGATACAGATTATATTAGTCGGTTATTTGAGAAATAACCGGATTATCGGATCAAGTGTTGATTCGATAATTTAATGTATAATTATATATTTGATATATTAAATTACATTAACTAATATAAGCTCACTAAAAAATTCTTTTTCTCACTCGGGTAATACATTGATATATATGCGATATATGTTAATTGTATTTTTTTTTGTTACAATAAATATTGTATATGTGATATATAATATTGTAACATATTGTGGTTATAAATGCGAAATGTTTTGTGGAGTTTAATAGTGGTTAGGGTTTGGATTAGGGTTAAACATTCATGAAGCTTTCAAGAAGCTTCTTGAAGCTTTGACTTTGACCTTGATATTTTGTGATATTTCTTTAAACCAACCCAACCCTTTAACCATAGTAAAATCTCTACATAGGTTAAGTCTTCATACTTAACCCATGGTTGCATTTCTAAGCTCACTTGATTCATTATTCATCACAAAAGGATTTTCATCTTCTTCCTTCTTCTTCTTTCATGAAAAAGCTTACTAGCTTTTTCATTCGTGATGAAAAAGAGTGTGAATAAGAAAATAAATGAGAGCTAAAATCCTACTTCATCATCCTAATCTATCCTAGCCTTTTAGATTAGGGTGTTCACTTCATTTGTGAATGAGAGCTTGTGTTAAAGAAACTTCAAGGTAGATCATCTTTGTTATCGAAGATCGGAAGCAAGCTTGCATCTTTCTCTTCGTGGAGCCTCTCTAGAGTCTGAAAACTCGATGATCGCAGTGAAGGGACCTCAACACGGAGCTTTAGAAGTGAAGGACCGGACTACAAAGGTTGTAATCCCAAACTCTTAGTGTTAAAGTGTTTAACATGCTTTGTTTCGCCTAATTTCTAGTTTAAAGATCTTGGTTAGGGTTGTTCGGCACGTTTAAATTTTTAATCGGGCATGGTTGATGCCTTATAGACCCTTGTGAGAGTGTCTAGTAACCCTGCAGTGGTATCAGAGCCAAGCTAGAGCTTTAAGCGAAGTCTATTCGAAGTTTAAAGTCCAATCGAACTCCGAATACCCGTAAAACCCTAGTTTCTGGAATTTTTTTCAAAATGTTGATTTTTCTGTATTAAAAATACTCAGAAAATTAAGCAGGTTATTTTAGGAAATACTGTGAGAAACGAGAACACAATACCCCTAAAGCGCCGCGGAACCACGGCATTACCCTGCTTGCGCGGCGGTTCCGCGGCCATACAGGTGCGTCAGTGTTTTCTTTTTATACAGTAACGTCCGTAGGTATCCAAGCATGCTTCTGAGAATTTTTAATTTATACTCAAGTGTTGAGTTTTCTGGGTTGTATTGGGAACTCGTTGATTCGATCGGAAAGTTTAACTTCGTTTAAGTTTTTCCGGGTAATTTTAGAACATGTTAAAAAGTTCGAACGGATATCAATAACTCACTTTTTCCCCTGCCGAAAAATTTCTGAGTGTTGGATTTTTCCATAGTTTAAGAACGTTCTAAGTCGTGCAAGTAACACGGTAGACCCTCTAGAAGACAACAAACCTTAACTCGATTATATGTTGCTGTGATATGTTATATTGGATCGTCATGTTCTGAATAGCCGGGGGTTTTATGTGAGATGGGGGTTTTTATTTTCATTCTTGTAAAATTCATTTGTATGTAATATTCTTTTATTGGGGCACTTCCGGGCTGAGGATGATGTCACCATTGTATATTATTTACTTTTCCACATTAGGTAGACCCAAGGCGGGGAGCACAAGTAACCGGATTCTTCGGTCCAGTGGGAGACCATCTCGAGGAGTCGAGACCGGGTCTCCTAACCCCAGAATTGGCAGTGTTTCTTGTCGCTCTCGTAGGGGTCTAGGGATGTGGGTTTGGCTATTCATTACGACCGTAGAATCCGTATTTTATACAGGCTCGTACTAAAACACAGACCTCCTAGTATATCCAATATTTCATATATGTTCTTCTGCTCCAATGTTCTGTGATGAGATCATATTACTGCCTGAGACGAATGTTTATATTATATATATGAGATATATGTTATATTGCAGATTTCGTTTCAAATGTGATGCTTGTGAAGCATAATAAAATGGGACTTCATTAATGAGATTAATGAAACTAAAAGAAACCTAAAGATGTTGTAGAAACTTGTTTAAAAACTGGTAGCTCTAGTTCTTGCTTTGCATAGCGGTGTTCCTTGTAGAACATCCAGCACCTTATTCGATAAGGAAAGAGACGAGATCCCTTCACCAGGAGTGACCTCTTTAGCGAAACTAGCAGATGCTGCATACTCGGTTTGTCTTTTGATTACTTCTATAGTTTTTGCTTTGCACAACGGTATTTGTGAAATATCCTGCACCTTATTCGATGAGGAAAGAGCCGACGATCCTTTCACCGGGAGTGACCTCTTTAGCAAAACTAGAAAAGGCCTCAAAAACATTCCATTCAAAATCACTCGATTCTACAACGATATCAAGTTCATTAAGCTCATGGTTTTCTTAAAAACCTGTGCAGCCCTCCGTCATTTCAGATAAGTACTACTTAGTATTCGTGCTGCGGTAGTTTGGCATGCGTCAAGGCATAGTGTACGGTAGCTAACTAGTGCTTATCTGCTAGCATACGATGCGATTGGATTAGGGTATTCGTACGACGTTGTTTGGCATGCGTCAAGGGTCGTGCGGGTGGGTTTAATTCAATCAAGAAATGTGCGGGTTGAACTTGACTAGCGGACTATGGGTTGTTTGGCATGCGTCAAGGTCATAGCATGCTAGGGGTAAAATATTATTGAGAATTTCAAGTGTTGAAATTTGCAATGAGATTGCATACCTTCTATGAGATAGTTGGATCCCGATACCCGCTGCGAGTAAGAGTTACTCCTGGAGGAGTTTTACACATTATAATTAGCCGATCAAGTAGGTGTCTAGAAAGGTGTTAACGGGGTTACGCCCCTGGGAAAATGATGTTTACTTTATTTAGGTCCGTGCGAAAGCATGGGGAACCTCTCTCAAAGTACCGGCACTGGCCTGGCTGAAATATTGGCGAACTTGTAGCGTGTAATTAATCCCGGCTAGTCTTTCCTTGTAGCGTTTGAAGGAAGATTTGACTAAAACAGTGGGAGACATCCTGATTAGATAAATTGATAACCAATCTAATCTTGTAAAAGCGCACGCTGAGTGTTTTCTTCTCTCTCTCTCCTGGTTGCGACTATGTCACGCCTTAATCAAGATAATAATATGGATGTATTGACCGAACCCGCTTGTTATACTGCGCTAGGGAACATTGGTCCCACTACAACTTATAATTGTTATAAGACAGAGAAGGAAATAGGGGATTACCAGAATTCCCGTGCCGCCCAAACGAAGAAAGTACATGTTGATGCATCTTCTTCGGGTGTGTTCATCACACAGAACTGTTTCTCAGTATCCTTTACGTCCTGGGTATGAGATACCGGATCAGGATCCCACATATGTAATCTGTTACATGTGTTACAGATAGGTAGAGAACTGAGAACGGGTGATAAGTTTCATGAGATAGAAACGGTGCAAATGTTGCAGCCAAGTCTGTTGGTAACCATCACTTTGTATTAACAAATACATTGATTCTGAACGAATGTTATTAGATACCGAACCTGATATACAACATCATATCAGTCTCTTTATAAGTAAAGAAGGATATAATTTTGTATTGTTGGATAATGTTTTGAACATTTCCTATATCAAGAGTTGATCGGTTCAGGCACGTTATCTAAAAGCATAGACGTTATAAATCAAACCACAGTTCTTAATATACAGAACACACACAAGAGGAAGAGTTCAGAAATGAACGAATCCTTCTTGAGGCATTGTAGACTAGGTCATATCAATGCGACCAGACTAGCTGAAGTTACATATAGATGCATACTTAAATTAGTTTGAATTTACATCTTGTGAAACATGCCGGTCATGTCATAGAGATAAGATGACCACAGCTCCGTTTATTGGAAACAGAGAAAGAGTTAGTGACCTCTTAGGATTGATACATGCTGATGTATGAAGGTCCCCTGTCTACACATGCCAAGACCGGTTCTTTGTACTTCATTACATTCACTGATGATCTCTCAAGATTCAGACATATGTTCCTGTTGAAACACAAGTCTGAAACTTTTGAGATAATTACAAAATATAAGTTAGAAGTAGAGAACCAAAAACTGGGTATAAGTATTATGTCCTTTGATGTGATCAAGGAGGAGAATACTTGAGCATGGGATTCCTGGACTATTCTAAAGGAGAATGAGATTCTCTCTCAGCATTACTCCTCCGAATACACCACAGCACCTCGGTGTATCGGGGCGGAGCAATTACACCCTATGTGATATGGTGTGCTCTATGATGAGTACTACTGAGTAGCCTATTTCCTTTTGGGAGTTATGCACTTGAGAAGCTGCATACCTATTGAATAGGGTTTAAATCAAATCATTTTCCTACCACTTCATATGTGATATGGAAAGGGAAGAGTCCATATCTTAAGTTTGTTAAGATTTGGGGTTGTCCGGCCTATGTCTAAAAGCAATATCCGGACAAGCTCAATGCAAAGTCAGTTCTGTGGAAGTTTGTTGGATATCCCAAGCATTCGCAAGGGAATATCTTCTACCAAACCGAGGAACAAAAGATATTTTGTTTCTCAGCATGCCAAAGGGAATTTCTTGTGAAGAAATTAGTGGTCATGAGGTAGAACTGGAAAGAATTCCAGCTATACAAACTGCAGCTGATGATTTGGTAGAACCAAAGGATTCAATAGTTTCCAACGAATCTCAGCCTCTCCGCCGATCTAGTAGGGTTCCTCACCCACCTGAGAGATACTTCGGTTTTCTGTATGACAGTAGGAATGAGGATTGCATCATGAGATGATGACCCAACTAGTTTCAAGCTGGCCATCAGGAGTGGGACTCTGTAAGAATGGCTGGATGCTTAGCGATCTGAGATGGAATCCTTATACACCAACAAAGTATGGACTTTGGTTGCTTTATCTGAAGGGTTAAATCCCCATCAGGAGAAAGTATATCTTGAGAAGATTACTTGGTGTACATGGAAAAATTGAGACTTTCAAAGCTATGTTTAAGTCCATCCAGATCCTACTTGCCACGGCTACATACCATGACTACGATATCTGGCGGTTGGGTGTCATGACTGCTTTTCTAAATGATGATTTGGAAGAGAGCGTCTATAAGTACATGTTAGTTGTATGTATGCCCTAGAGGCCAGTATTGTACAGATGATGTATATTATATTGGATGCTTGGACATATATAGAGATGACTTTCTTGCTCGATATGATAGTATGCTATCTGGTTGCTCTTTATCTTAACATGTACACTTGTCTCTTTAAACTGTCTTATGGTTACATGTTGGTAAAGCCCTTAGGATGTGTACTTGACTACCTGGACTATGATGCAGATCATACTAGTGGGGACATGGTAGTTCATAAGTACATCCTTCAAGGTCCCTAGTCGTGGGTGTATCGAGACGGGGCATCGATATACCAGAGTAGACTAGCGTATACGCTTCTCGACCCATGAGATGGGCGATGGATGATCCCATATCCATTGGTGTTTGACATCAGAGATGGTATACGGGTGCTCAGTGGAGACTGGGTACACTGGACGGACTCCCCGAGAACTCCCAGATGGTATTATACCTCACGTCAGATGGCAGTTCTCAGGTGACACTTGTACAGGTTAGTCTGTAGACCCGAGATCGTCATAGAGTCTTGTGTGATTCCCACTGTGCTTTGATCTCCACCTTACCACGTCCATGAGGGCGTGCAAAACGGTGGTCTTTGGGTACAGTACCGAGTCACATGGAGGCAATGAGCGATAGGAGGGGTTTCGTCTCTCCCGGTATTAGGAGTTGATGTTGCGCTGTGCTCGATTGGCCGTAACAGGGAAGTCCCTGGCCAGGGCTGATCAGAGATTTGCTGGTAAGTGTTACCAGTAGTTTCTCGACCCGTTATGAGCCTCACATCGGCACGACTTATCGGTTATTGGGGTCTGACGTTTACCACCCCTAGACTTGATATGCGACGTATCAGACGAACAGACCGGACTGTACGGTAAGTGTTACTGGTTGGATTCACAGGAGTGTGAGCGGGCTAGCTCGTCGATCTTCTGATCGCTCAATACCCGGATGGCCGTTACGTTTAGCAGACCGCTTGCGGCTTGTGGGTGCTTGATATGATCATCATCTGCTACCGGCGTATTGACGAGTCTTTAGAGTCCTACACAGAGGTTTCCTGGCTCAAGCGAAACGAAATAGGAGCGCATATGAGATATGTGCGGGACCGAGGATAATGCGTGTATGTGATACCGTATTTCATTCTCGCGATAAATGTTTCGATTGGTTGTATGCGATATAACCTAGTTATCGAATCATTGATTCGATAAATCGATACATTGTATACTAGTCGGTTATGTGCGACATGACCGGATCATTGAATCAAGTGTTGATTTAATGATTTAATGTATAATTATATATATGATATATTACTTTGCATTAACTAGTATTGGTTCACTTTAAATGGATTTTCTCACTTGATGTGCAAGTTGTATATGTGATATACTTTTGTGCACATGTTTGTATCATGTTTGATGATACATGTTGACTTGTGCTTGTGTAAAGATTAAACCATGGTTATATGAATGGTTAGGGTTTTATATACTTATTCATTTATTTATATTGATTATTCATTTTGGAAAAGAAAAGAAAAATGGTGGCATTATTTGTTTCTTTCATGAAGCTTCATGAAGAGTTGAATAATTGACCATTTTTGTTTTCTTCTCTTAACCTAACCATCCACTTAACCCTAGTTTGCTCTCTACACTTCACCATGGTTAGTATATGATAAGTAATGATATTATTCTCATTTTTAATCTAATACTTATCATATTCTATCTACTTCTTCCTCTTCATCTTCAAGAGTGAAAGCTTGATTCCATCAATGGCATCTAGAGTTCTAAAGTGAGAAATCCAATTCTAAAGTGAACCCACCTCCTATTTCTTCACCCTCTACCTCTTGCCAAGTTGTTTTGGGTGTTTTCTTCACAAGTTTCACAAATTTGTGAAGTTGGAGCTTGAACTTGTGATGCTTCGACGTAGATCATCTTCGGCACGAAGCCGACGACCTAGTCCGCCCAATTCTCCGATGAAGCCGACGTTTGAGTTCGGGATTCGAGATGGACAGCGAGAGGACGCCTACGTGGAGCCAAGGAAGTGGATATGCGGATCTACAAAGGTTGTAGCTCCTCTCCTTTAGTTAAATTGTTAACTAGATTCGAATATCGCATAGAATTCTAGCCGACGATCCGTATTAGGGTTTCTCGGCACCCATAAAATTTTAAATTGGCATGGATGATGCCTTGTGTGACCTCTATAGTGTGCCTAGGAATCCTACAGTGGTATCAGAGCCTAGCTAGAGCCTTAGGCGATGCGTAGACGAAGTTTGAAACCCGATCGACCCGAAACCCTAAAATAAAAGTGCTCTCTGGACTTTTTCTAAAAACAGGGATTTTTCAGAATTAAAAATTCGCAGAAAATAGAGCAGGAAATTATAAGAGTTACTGCAGAAAACGAAACCCTAAATCCACTGTAGCGCCGCGGAACCGCGGCAATAGCCTCCTATTGCGGCGGTTCCGCGGCCGTTTGTACTGGTTAGGGATTCGTTTTGATACAGTAATGCCCGTATCTGTTTCCTCTGTTCTCTGGGAAGTTTTAATCTGCATTCAAGAGTTGAATTTTCTGGGGTTGTTTTGGGGATTCGATGAATCGATCGGATTATTTAACTTTGTCTATTTGGGTTTCCGGATAAATTTGGAATATGTTAAAAGTTTCGACCGGATACAAATACCCAATCTTTCCCCTGCCGGGAAATTTCCAATTGTTGGACTTTTCCGTAGTTTAATGACGTTCTGAGTGGTGCAAGTAACGCGATGGTCCCTCTAGAAGACAACAAACCTTAACTCGATTATGTGACCGTCTTGAACTGCCCTTTGAACCTTCGGGTTTGGGGCAGTACGGTGTGCCACATGTGAGGCGTTGGCTTGACCCTTCTACGGCTGGACCGTTGGTACTGAGGTATGAAGTGAATGTCTTTGAACTTATTTCATGAGTTGATCGGTATCGGGAAAACTTGGGTGTTCGAATGTTCGATCGGAAAGTTTAATATTTTCTGTTTATCCGGGATGGGATACAATAATTGGAATTCACAAACAGTTATGAGATAACTGAATGAATGTTATAAATCTAGCGGTTTAGTCTCACTTGATATTGAAAAGAGTTTTCGATAATGGGACTAAAATGCGGGGTTTATAACTGTTAGGCATGTGATGTCTAAGTATTTCATTTGATTAGGCATGTGATGTCTAAAGAGGTTGCGGATTCCAACTGTTGTAGTTTTACACTTTCTTTTCTGTGACCGTAAGTGTAATATGTGATATCGCCGGTTTCGTTGCTATATGTCAACGACAATTGGGATGCGCATATTTACTTACGTTGATGACATGTGATGTTATGTGTTGCTGGATATGTTATATTGGATTGTCGTGTTTGAATAGCCGGGGTTTTTTATGTGAGATGAGTGTTTTTTTTTCATTTTCATTCATGTAAAAACTTATATGTAATATTCTTTTATTTGGGGCACTTCCAGGTTGCGGAAGTTGTCACCTTTTGTATATTATTTACTTTTCCGCATTAGGATAGACCCAAGGAGGGGAGCACAAGTAACCGGGTTCTGGGGTCCAGTGGGAGACCAACTCGAGGAGTCGAGTCCGGGTCTCCTAACCCTAGAATTGGCAGGGTTGCTTGCCGCTCTCGTAGGGGTCTAGGGGTGTGGGATTGGCTATTCATCACGACCGTGGAATCCGTGTTTTATACTGGCTCGTATTAAAACACGGACGTCCTAGTATATCCAATATTTCATATGTTTTTTCTGCTGCGATATCTGTGATGTGATCATGTGATGTTCTGTGATAGATACTTTATATAGTATATATGATATATTATATAGACGTTACTTATGTTTTGCACCCGCACTAGCCCTGCCCTGCTCTGTCGTTAGTTACCTAACCTAACGGTGCACGAGGGGACATCGAGGCGAATGCGGATGGCATAAGTGTACGTCGTATTTATCTGTGATGTTTAGGTATTTAAATGATGGGACTTCATTAATGTGATTAATGAAAGAAAAGAAACCTAAGATGTTGTAGAATCAAATTTTAAATAAAACGGGTAGCTACAGTTCTTGCTTTGCACAGCGGTATATGTGATATATCCTGCACCTTATTCGATGAGGAAAGGACCGAGATCCCTTCACCGGGAGTGACTCCTTTAGCAATAACTGGCAGATGCTACACACTCGGTTTGCTTTTGATAGCTTCTATAGTTTCTGCTTTGCACAGTGATATATATGATATATCCCGCACCTCATTCGACGAGGAAAGGGCCAACGATCCCTTCACCGGGAGTGACCCCTTTAGCAAAACTAGAAAATCCTCAAAATCATTCCATTTCAAAACTTCATTTGATTCTACAACGATATCAAGTTCATTACTGATTGAAATATTTTCTGACGTGTATATGTAAAAAGTAACGACAATCAAAAAATTATATTGACCGCAATCAAACCACGGTGTCAGATGTAGTTAATGAATGAGTGCGGATCGTCCACAGGGATTGTGCAATTCAATTGTATTTTGATACGTTTGAAATGAAATGTTAAACAACAATAAACGAAAACATGATTCAAGATGTGATTTGTATTCGAGTGTCACTATCCTTTACTCAAGAATCAAGAAACTATAAACAATCAAGAATCGGTTGTTTTGATAATATTTCCAATCAACAATCAAGAATATAAGAGAGGCTCGTAGGAGTCGATCGGATCTTTAGACGTGATGTAATCTAAAGGGTTTCGTGTTCTTGTCCTTCGAAGAATTGATACTAGATCAATGGTGATCGACGAGAGTTAGGGTTTTCTTGATGAAATTAGGGTTTCATCTCTTAACCCTTATTCTTTCGAGGATACCATTTATATTCTAGCCTCTAGCAATTCCAAGAAACGATCGGAACTCCCCAATCTCGAGCGATGTCGATCAAGAAAGCATCGCAACGAATTGGGTCGTCGATTCTTGAACTTGCTAGGGTTTACAAACTCGTGGGATTCAAGAATCGATTACAAATTTGTTACATAATCATACTAAAGATCGTTTCGACTCCCCGACGAGCGGAGTTTTATTCACACATCACCACAAAGACAATATTCAAGAATAGGAATGATAACATGATGCGGAATTTAAAGAAAACAAGATAAAAGAATATCACCTTTTATTTAATCAACAATTTCAATACATTCTTTCAAGAATCTACAAGAAGAAGAAATCGATCGTTGACTCGGCTTCGCTCGTCTCCGTGGATCGTGGATCTACTTTGATCTCTTGCCCGATTGAAGATCGGCTCGGCTCATAAAAGGGTTGAAGGCATCTTGCTTGGCTTGCACTCAAGATCTTGAATTGTGGTTGGATTTAGGGTTAGGGTTTCCTACAAGCTCTCTCACTAAACTTGAGGAAGAGGGGATGAAGAAAGAGATTGATTTTCTAAACTTCAATAAGGTTGAATAATTCTCAAATGATGAGCCTAGGGTCATATTTATAGACTCCCAAATCCTAGGTTAGATTTGAATTAGAACTTTCCCTCCCAAAGTTTGTTGAAGGGTTTCTAGAAGGAGTTTGTTAGGAGTTAGCTTAGGGTTTAAGCTAGGGTTTAGGGAAAGTTCTAGAAAGATTAGGCTAGTTTGGGTGTTTGCTGATCTGGAGGAAGTATCTGGGATATTCTGGAAGTTTGTGAGCATTTCTGAGCAGTGGGAACTGAAACAGGAGTTTTGGTGAAATTTGAGGAGCTGAGTTACTGGGCCCGCCGCGCAACCGCCGCACAATGTGCCTATATGCCGCGCTTCCGCCGCGCATTGTTGGCCTTGGGATCTGTGCCTTCTTCTGCTGCTTGGTACTTCTGTTTGGGCTTTTCTCTGATGTTTAGAATTTCAGTTTCCCTTCTGTGTTGATACCAGATTTGAGTTGAGTGAGTTTACGAGCAATTGTAATGGTCGAGCGATGTAATGATCGAGCAAGCATCTCTTTTCCTGCATAGACTTCGAAACAGGGGTTGCAAGATATGGAAAATATGCTATGTAATGTAATGCAGTCAATTTCCCTAGAAATGCCGGTTTTAAGGTCGAATACATGTAATCTGATATTTTGCGACCGATTTGCTAATATGTGAATTATGAATACCGTACACTTCTATATGGATGCAAATGATAAGGAAATTGCCGGTTAAAATATGCAATATTTTCGACTGATCAAATACCCCCAAACTTAATTTCGATCGTCTCGAGAGAATGTTTTATTAAAAAGAGAGAAGGAGAAAATAAAGAAAGAGAAAAACTAACTAGCACACTTTCGTAGGCAACACGATTGCACTGAGCATGTGCAACAAGCCTTTAAACCTCTAGGTGTCCCTAGTAGGAGGAGTGTTGTCTCCTGAGGGTTTTCAGCGGATTGCACCCACAAAATCCAATAATAAAAGCAAGATCATGAATATTACATTTAAAGAAGAGAATTGTAAAAGAAAAGCTTTGAAAATTAGGGTTTCCAACTAAGCTAGCTTTTCGGTTGTCATGAGCCCTATCTTAATGGTCATGAAAAGATGTTAGAAATCACGTCCTCCCTCAATAAAACATCGTCTTATTCTTCATTCCTATCTTTATTCCAAACATCGATCATATCACCCTGCGTGTGTGTAAAGACATCCCTACACCCGGAGAATTCAATTCAAGCTATCATACCCTTGCCCATCGGCCTCAGTACTTCTTGGCAAACGAGATTGCTTACACACTTTCATGCGACCGTTAATACTTCTTGAGGTACTAACCGACCGATTACTAATGTGCTTGCATGCTTGGTGTATTTTCCTCGTCTTGCACCACCTCAGGCATAGCAGTGACTCCCAGACCAGTTGACCTTGGGGCACTAGGTGAAGAAGCACCCTTTTGCTATATATTTTTATTGCCCTTGGTGATAACAAAACCAGTATCCATTTTTCTCACCACTTTAAAACACATATTTTTTTTTTCATACTTTTGGCTTTAAGACAAGAGCATTTCAAGGTATCCTCTACTATCCCAGGCTTTAAGACGTGTGTAAGTGCGAATAGCAGGGTAGCCACGTTCAAAATGTTTGGCTTCCAGAATAGAAACTATTTTTCAGACTTATTTTTATCCTCAGATTAGTGACGTCCTTCCTCTTACTAACCCTTGGGACAATGGCTCATAACTACTTATTACTAGTTCGTATAAGAAAACTTCTAATTTTCTTAGTTTTCTAAAATTTTTCTAATCTCATGTATGCAATTTTTCACTATCTAAACTTTCATTATCTTATTTATATACAAAAAAGGTGTAAATATTAAAATTATTTTTATATTTGAAAATTTTTAAATTTTTATGGGTTTTGAAAATTTTTCAATTTTTATAGATTTTTAAAAGAAATGTTTTGTGCTTATGCAGATGATATGCAAATGATGCGAAAATAAGCACAAACCTCCCCCAAACTTGTTTTCAACAGTGTCCTCACTGTTGCCGACAGCTATACCTACAAAAATCTGTAAATCTGGGGGGAATTATTAGTGGGGGCAAAATATATAAGTGAAGAACTTCCCCCAAACTTGTTTTTCACTCACCTTCATTCAAAAGATGATGCAATGATATACAGGATATGAAGGTGAGACGGAGGAATTTTAATCCAAATAAACTGGCTCTTGTAAGAACAAGAGCTCCTCCGTGGGGTCAGTGGAAAAATACGGCTTTAGTCTATGTCCATTTACTTTGAAAATTGTGCCGATTTTAACATTTTCTACTTCTACTGCCCCGTGCGGGAATACAGACCGCACAACAAATGGTCCCTTCCATCGAGATCGGAGCTTACCCGCGTGAAGGTGTAAACGTGAATCATAAAGAAGGACTTGTTGACCAGGTAAAAATGTTTTCCTTAAAATGCTTTTATCGTGAAAAACCTTAGTCCTATTCTTTGTGATTACAGCATTATCATAAGCTTCATCGCGGAGTTCGCTTAGCTCGTTAAGTTGCAGCTTCCGAAAGTTGCAAGCAAGGTTTAAATCAAAATTTATTTCTTTTATAGCCCACAATGCTTTATGTTCTATCTCAACAGGTAGATGACATGCTTTACCAAAAACTATCCTATATGGAGACATTCCTAGGTCGGTCTTATATGCAGTCCTGAATGCCCAAAGAGCATCCGTCAATTTGGTCGACCAGTCTTTTCTATTTTTAGCAACAGTTTTCTCCAGGATAAGTTTGATTTGTCTGTTTGAGATCTCAGCCTGCCCGCTTGTTTGGGGATGATAGGGTGTAGAAAGACGGTGGTTGATTGAGTACTTTCGCATCAGAGTCTCGAAAGATCTGTTGCAGAAGTGCGTCCCATTATCGCTAATGATAGCGCGTGGGTGTCCAAATCGCGAAAAGATATTCTCTTTCAAGAACTTAATGACAACTTTCCTGTCATTAGTGCGACATGGAATGGCTTCTACCCACTTTGAGACATAATCAACCGCCAGCAAAATGTACAGATTCCCAAAGGAGTTGGGAAAAGGACCCATAAAATCAATGCCCCAAACATCAAACATTTCAACAACCAAGATGGGTTGCTGAGGCATTTCATTCCTCTGGGATATTCTACCCGTATACTGACATTGTGTACAGGTTTTGCAATACTCAAATGCGTCCTTGAATAAGGTCGGCCAATAAAATCCACATTGCAAAACCTTTTCCGCTGTCTTTCTAGGACCAAAGTGACCCCCACAAGCCTGATCATGACAAAATGAAAGAACACTCTTGAACTCTTCATTCGGGACGCACCGGCGAATGATCTGATCAGGACAATATTTAAACAAATAGGGCTCGTCCCAGTAAAAGTGTTTTACTTGGGAAAGAAAACGATATTTGTCCTGTTTTGACCAATCGCTCGGTATAAGTCCCGTGGCATGATAGTTCACAATATCCCTGAACCATGGTTCAGCGGATATGCTCAAGAGTTGTTCATCAGGGAATGAATCATTGATCGGCAGGGTCACAGGGGAAGAAACGATGCGTGAAAGGTGGTCAGCTACTACGTTTTCACATCCTTTCTTATCTTTGATAACAAGATCAAATTCTTGTAACAGTAGGATCCAACGTATTAGTCGACCTTTTGCATCTTTCTTCGCCAGAAGATGTTTTAAAGTGGAATGGTCAGTATATACAACTATAGGTGAGCCGATTAAGTAAGGCCTGAATTTTTCTAATGCAAATACAACCGCTAAAAGCTCTTTCTCGGTGGTTGTATAATTGATTTGCGCATCATTCAGGGTCTTACTGGCATAGTAAATCACGTGTGGCATCTTATCGATGTGCTGTCCTAAGACTGCACCTACTGCAAAATCAGATGCGTCACACATCAGCTCAAAGGGATAGTCCCAATTTGGTGATGATAAAACGGGGGCTGTGGTGAGTGAGTGTTTAAGTGAGTCGAAAGCTGTCTCGCAATCCGAGTCAAAGTGGAAGGTCGTATCCTTGGCCAGGAGTAGTGTTAAAGGTCTAGCAATTTTGCTAAAGTCCTTAATGAATCTCCTATAAAAGCCCGCATGGCCAAGGAAAGAGCGAATATCTTTGACGCTTTTGGGATGAGGCAGGTTTTGAATGACATCTACTTTAGCTCTGTCAACCTCAATGCCTTTCTGTGAAATGACATGTCCAAGTACTATTCCTTCTTGGACCATAAAGTGGCATTTTTCCCAGTTTAATGTCAAGTTCTTCTCTTTGCAACGAGTAAGAACAGCGTCTAGATTCGCTAGGCAATCAGAAAAAGAGTCTCCAAAAATCGAGAAGTCGTCCATAAAGATCTCCAAAAAATTCTCTACCATATCAGAGAATATCCCCATCATACACCGCTGAAAGGTAGCGGGAGCATTGCATAACCCAAAGGGCATGCGACTGTAAGCAAAGGTACCAAAAGGACAAGTAAAAGTGGTTTTATCTTGATCCTTTTTGGCGATGGGGACCTGATTGTAGCCTGAGTATCCGTCCATAAAACAATAAAACTCTCGTCCCGCTAAGCGTTCCAGCATTTGATCAATAAATGGTAGAGGAAAATGGTCTTTCCTCGTAGCAGCGTTGAGTTTTCTATAATCAATGCATACACGCCACCCAGTTTGGGCGCGTGTCTGAATCAACTCATTCGCTTCATTTGTGATAACTGTGATGCCGGATTTCTTAGGAACGACATGTATAGGACTCACCCACTGGCTATCGGAGATGGGGTAGATAATACCATTATCTAAGCACTTGACGATTTCTTTCATGACAGCTTCCTTCATGACGGGATTCAACCGTCTCTGTGGTTCTCGGGTCGGTCTGGCATCATCCATCACATGTATATGATGTTCAACTATCAAGGGACTAATCCCTTTGATGTCCGCCATACTCCAACCAAACGCCTCTTTATTAGATCTCAATACCGATAAAAGGGCATTCTCTTGCTCTGATGCAAGAGAAGCGGAAATGATAACCGGTAATGACTCGTTCTCACCAAGATATGCATATTTCAGGTGAGAAGGTAAAACTTTGAGATCTAACTCAGGCGGAGAAATGATAGAAGGAAGGGTCATAGATTGATTTTTGGATCTACAAAGAAGCTCAGAGCCTGTGAAAGATACAGACTCGGGTGGAGAAAAGTCAGAAGTGCAGGACTCATGTGTAGCTAAAGTGTCCTCACTAAGATCTTGTGCTAAGTCAAACAGAGATGTGCTAGTGTCATCGAGATCAGTAAAGCAAAAATCCTCAGCTCCACAACTATCGGGAGCGATCTCATGGACAGAGCACACATCTAAAATATGAGCAGAGGGTTCTGACGGCTGACTTCCAACTTTATAGATATTTAGTTCAATAGTCATATTTCCAAATGATAAATTCATTGAACCATTTCTACAGTTTATAACAGCGTTGGAAGTGGCAAGGAAAGGACGACCTAGAATCACCGGAATTTGGCCCCGGGGGTTTGCTACAGGATGTGTGTCGAGCACAATGAAGTCTACGGGGAAAACAAATTCCCCGACCTTTATCAGCACATCCTCTAATTCACCCCTTGGTTTGGTGATAGATCGGTCTGCCATCTGGAGAGTGCAATGAGCAGGTTTCAGCTCTCCAATCCCTAATTGCTCATAGACAGAATAAGGTAACAGGTTAACACTCGCGCCAAGGTCTAACAGAGCACGATTTATGTTTTTACCCCCAATCGAAATCGAAATTGTAGGACAACCTGGGTCCTTTCTTTTCTTTGGAAGCTGGGGTATAAAAGCAGTGCTGATATTATTAGACATAAAGACCTTCTTCGGCACTTGAGTCTTCCTCTTCCTAGTGCACAAGTCCTTTAGAATCTTCGCATAAGCGGGGACTTGCTGAATCGCATCTAAGAGAGGGATATTGATGTTAACCTGTTTGAACATCTCTAAAATTTTCTCCATATGAGGACCCGTTCTATTAGCCCTTAGCCGGTTCGGGTAAGGTGCTTTCGCAATAAGCGCGGGGTCCATCACAGGAGAAGGAAAGGGGGGTAGACGAGGTCCCAAAGGAGGTGTGGGGACCGTCTGTGGAGAACTATAAGGGTTGGGTGAAGGTGTTGAGCCTAAGGGGAAATGGAGAATAGGCTCGTGCGAAGGTGGTTTGGTAGAAGAAGAAGGATCAGAAGGTGAAGTGTGTGTATGTGGGAAAGACTCAGCCGGGGTGTTGATATGATTTTCAGTATCATCAATACCTTCCCCGACATGATTGTTCAGCACTCTTCCCGATCTCAACGTTGTGATGGCATTTACATTGTAATGCCCAGGATTCTGTAGGGGTTGAGAGGGAAGTTTCCCTTTTTCTCTCGCACTCATTTCGGCTTTTAAGCGTGCGATTTCAGCTTCCATCGTGCGAATACTCTCAGCTTGGGACGCTGAGTTTTTCTTTATTTCACTGACGGAAGATCTAACTTCAGTCGAAACATCCATGAAATTTGATAAAAGTGATTTCATGGTTTGAGTGAATTGAGAGAACTCGTCAGAACAGGGCTGCATAGGATTAGACTGTGCAGGAGTGTTGCCCTGATTTTGGAAATTTTGTGACTGGTAGGGGTGCTGAGTGAGTTGTAGGGGTTGCTGTTGTGGTGGAGGAAGAGCCCGTTGAAATTGATTCGTGTTTGGAACCGTGTTTTGAGATTGTGATTGGTTCCAAGCAAAATTCGGGTGGTTCTTCCAACCCTGATTGTAACTGGAAGAATATGGATCGTTTCGAGGTCGTTGAAATGCGGCATTAGAATGCTCGTGACCTTGAAACGCAGAGTTTAATGGACATTCTTCCGTTAAATGTGACGGATCAGAACAGCACCCGCAAACAGTTTTGGGGAGCGACATTGGGTTTAGGGAGGCTGCTGCAAATTTGTGTTCCATAGCGTCGAGCTTCTTTTGCATTGCTGCCATTTCAGCTCGGACACCTATGGACACATCTATTTGGTGTACGCCACCCCTATTCAATGGTTGTGTTCCACTCTCCCAAATTAGTGACTTTTCAGCGAACTCTTCTAAGTATCGCCAGGCTTCCCCGTCATCTTTGGTCATAAATGTACCTTGACACATGTTTTCAAGGCTTTGTTTAGTGCTAGGGTTACTGCCCTCATATATGATTCGGCAAAGCTCCCATCTCGGGATGCCGTGATGAGGACATTGAACCAATAGATCCTTGAAACGTTCAAAGTATTTTGAAAATGGTTCGGCAGGGAGCTGGGCAAATTGGTTCAGTTCGCTACGGATTCGAGCCGTCTTTTGGACTGGGTAAAATTTCTTAAGGAATGCAGCGACGAATTCTTCCCAATTCGTAATAGAGTGTGCGGTGGTGTTGTATAGCCACTTCTCGGCTATATCGCACAAAGTAAATGGAAGAAGTCGTAGACGCATCGCATCCACTGAAAGTTGAGACGTACCCATCATTGCGCATACGTTTTCAAATTTGGTAATGAAAACGTAAGCGTCCTCGGTCTCGAGTCCGTGGTATTTGTGTTGGAGATAGTGCCCTCAGAGTCAATTATTAGGTCACAGGTACGTGATTGTAATGATTGAGGGAGGACCTATCCCGGTAGGACAGTCTTACTCGAGATGATAGTATGCTATCTGGTTTACCTTTATCATCGTGTACTGCTTTAAGTGACCTGACATGTCGCTATTACACGTTGATAGAGCCCCTAGGATTCTTGCTTGACCACCAGCAGTATGAGGGCGATCATATAAGTGGGAGCTGGGGGTCTACAAGCATATCCTTAAAAGGTCCCTAGTCGTGGGAGTTTCGAGACCGGGCATCGATACTCCATTAGTAGACTAGTGTATACAGTCGAGACCCCGACGAGGGGCGGTGGCCGGTCTCACAAGCCACTGGTGTCAGTTGGATCACCTAAGATGTATACAGGTGCTCATTGGGTTATGAGTACACCGGACAGGACTCGCCGGGAACATGCTAGTTGGTCATATACCAGACGTCAGATGGCAGTTCCCTGGTGACATGTGTGCAGGTTAGTTCATCGACCTGGGGATCGTCATTTGTCTCGTGTGAGTTCCCACTGTACTTTGATTACTACCCTACCACGGCTCAAAGGAGTCGTGCAAACAGGTTTTAGTTGGGTACAGTCCCGAGCCACATGGAGGCAGTGAGCGTATCTTCAGGGGTTCGTCTCTCCCGGTATTGGGGGTGAGGTCGTGCTGTGTCTAGGAGAGCCATTACACAAAGTCCTTGGCCAAGGCAAGGAGATTTACTGGTAGGTATTCCAGTAGTATCTCAGGGTGTTCTGGGCTACACTCCGACACGACTTGTACCGCTTTTGGGGGTCTGACTTTTACCAACCCCCTAGGCCCGCCATGCGATACTCATAGACGAACGGACCGGACTGCACGGATATTGTCACTGACAGGCTCAGTAGGGTGTCAGGATGAGTTCGCTCATCGACGTCCCTTTTGGTCAATAGCTGGTGGCCCGTCACGTATTGGCTTATACCTCTGACGTGCTAGTGGTTAAATCCACAGCCATAGTATTGACGAGTCTTTAGAGTCCACCACACTTTCAGTTACTCAGCTTTCGGGCGAAACGCTGTAGAGGCCGTATGGAGATATGGCAGGGTCCGATCAGATACGTGCGGTATTGCACGGATCAGGATCGGACGGTTTGTACTATAGGCCGTATGGTTATATGGCAGGGTTCGATCAGATACGTGCGGTATTGCACGGATCAGGATCGAACGGATTTAACTAGCCGGCTTTGGCTTAAGCTGGTCTTAGTTTAGTACAGTGTAGATTTTGTCTCATTGCATTTGTATCCGGACGGAATATAGATGCGGGTGTGTATGCACAGTATCGGGGTTTTCCTGTAATTTATTACGGGACCAGTTTTCTGGAGTTGCCAGTTTGCATTCCGTTCTGGCCGGTTTTCCTTTGTTCTTTCCCGGCCGGACTTTTCCGATGGAGGGGGTAATTTGCAGTTTTGCAAATTACAATTGTGGATGGGTTTTCTTGTAAAAGATTGATATGATAGCTTTCATATTTTTCTTTCCTCCATGCTTGCATTTATAAGATTTGATATGAGTATGGGTTGAATAGTGTGTAAGCATGGTGTATGTTTTGGATATGGTCACTCTCCTCCTTTTCCTACACTCACTCTCCTTCATTGTTTTTAGTATGGTTGATTTCCTTTTTTACACCATTCATTCTTATCTCCTTTGAGTGTGGCCGGCCTCTTCTTGGAGTGGGAGAGAGAGGAGTTCTTTTTTGGATGAGGGATTAATTCACATATCATTTCAATGCTTGCAAAATTCTTCACTTCATTCCAAAGTCCATTCATGTTTCCTCCATCCAAAGGCAACCAACCCCAAAGAGACATACTCTACACTACACTTCCTACAGCATATCTTGGGCACGTCGAGTAGCCGGCTTCGTGCCCGAGTTGCCTCGGCATTGAGGTGGGAGCCCGTAAAAGAAGTAGGCGATGTGGTGCACTTCCGGCGACGAGGAGGAGACAGGACTTTCCGCAAGGAGATCGGAGTGGAGATGAAGACCGGAGGACTTGGATCGTCGGTATATCTCTATTCCCATTCTTGTAGATTGCTTAGACTAGTTAATGGTTTCGATCCGGTTAAAGTGCGCGGTGGTGCCGGTTTGCAAAGTCCGCAAAATTTAAGTTTTTTCACCGTTTCCGCATTCCGGCGTCGGATTGACGGCCGGGGCGCCGCCGTGCACTTACAATTTGGGTAAAAGATTGATATACTGGGGCTTAATCTCAAAATTATCCCCATTGGCTGGTGGTGTGGATAAGCAGGTCGAAAGTGGACCTCTATGTGGATAACATCTTTCCTGGAGAGAAATGTGGGGTGGAGTAGGATTCTGCGCACCAACGGACGGTGGCAGATTAGGGTTAAAGAAGTTTGATGGATTCGGATCCATCGGTGTGGGTGTGGTAGTGGGTAAAGAAAAGGTAAATGGAGAATTATCGACTTCGGAGTCGATAAAAGGTACGCGGACTAAACGGGCACTAGAATCCCGTGTCCAGCCTATCTTGTACTAAAAAGGGTTAGTACAAGTGGCAGCGTTGACTTATAATTAGGGGTAAAATGAATGCGGTGCTTGCTTTAAAAAGGGACGGATTTTGA
Source organism: Agapanthus africanus (assembly GCA_030015575.1). Taxonomy (NCBI): domain Eukaryota; kingdom Viridiplantae; phylum Streptophyta; class Magnoliopsida; order Asparagales; family Amaryllidaceae; genus Agapanthus; species Agapanthus africanus. Next base: position 387,527,086 of record CM057350.1, read on the forward strand.
AAAAATGATGCGACAAAACAAATGCAGCACACAAACCCTAGAATCTAATGGTCACCTAGGTCCGATCTCTAGACCGCTCCTAACTGCCAAAAGACAAGCCGCAGGATAGAATCCTCCACTGCCTCTTTGTCCCCCTGTGGCCGGATAAGTGCCAGGTAAGTGGGAAGGAACCACCACTACAGTGGACCTAATTAATAACCACTAGCCTTAGACACACTCGCCTTAGGCACCACAAGAAAACGCGGATAAGCAATGAATTACCCACGACCTTCTCTTGTCCTATTGAGCGCGACAGTCCTTAGAGTCTTCTCTAGATTTCTTTTAGTTAATGGGGGTAATGCGGATGCAAGTTTGACGATTTTCGGGGCCTAGGAAGGGTAATGAAATCCCCACCTAATTTGGATTTGGCCGTGCCCCTTAAATTTCCGTATTAGAATGCAAACAACCAAGAAATCAAAATCACACACAATTTTATTTTTGCTTTTGCGCGCTGCGATTTATTTGCAAAGAATCCTGCAGCAAAGGGTTAATTGGAGCTAAAAAGGGTGAGAGGAGAGAGACAGAAATCACCTGCAGAAAAATACCACAGAGAACTCCCAATACTGCGGCGCTTCCGCCGCAAAATGCATGTATATGCGGCTCTTCCGCGGCTGGATGATGGGAACAGTGTACAAGTTTTCTTCAGCAAGCTCCTGTTGCTGTCTACAGCTCTCTGGTATATTCAAACAAATTTTTCCACAGAACAGAATGCTCCAGATCACCTTGCAATCAAATCACAACACACGTGTAAGAGTTTGTACGAATTTTGAATTCAAGAAGTAGAACGTAATAATTCTTTCACTTCAAACTATAAATGCAAATGAATTAGCGCGATCCCCGGCAACGGCGCCATTTTGATTGAAATATTTTCTGACGTGTATATGTAAAAAGTAACGACAATCAAAAAATTATATTGACCGCAATCAAACCACGGTGTCAGATGTAGTTAATGAATGAGTGCGGATCGTCCACAGGGATTGTGCAATTCAATTGTATTTTGATACGTTTGAAATGAAATGTTAAACAACAATAAACGAAAACATGATTCAAGATGTGATTTGTATTCGAGTGTCACTATCCTTTACTCAAGAATCAAGAAACTATAAACAATCAAGAATCGGTTGTTTTGATAATATTTCCAATCAACAATCAAGAATATAAGAGAGGCTCGTAGGAGTCGATCGGATCTTTAGACGTGATGTAATCTAAAGGGTTTCGTGTTCTTGTCCTTCGAAGAATTGATACTAGATCAATGGTGATCGACGAGAGTTAGGATTTTCTTGATGAAATTAGGGTTTCATCTCTTAACCCTTATTCTTTCGAGGATACCATTTATATTCTAGCCTCTAGCAATTCCAAGAAACGATCGGAACTCCCCAATCTCGAGCGATGTCGATCAAGAAAGCATCGCAACGAATTGGGTCGTCGATTCTTGAACTTGCTAGGGTTTACAAACTCGTGGGATTCAAGAATCGATTACAAATTTGTTACATAATCATACTAAAGATCGTTTCGACTCCCCGACGAGCGGAGTTTTATTCACACATCACCACAAAGACAATATTCAAGAATAGGAATGATAACATGATGCGGAATTTAAAGAAAACAAGATAAAAGAATATCACCTTTTATTTAATCAACAATTTCAATACATTCTTTCAAGAATCTACAAGAAGAAGAAATCGATCGTTGACTCGGCTTCGCTCATCTCCGTGGATCGTGGATCTACTTTGATCTCTTGCCCGATTGAAGATCGGCTCGGCTCATAAAAGGGTTGAAGGCATCTTGCTTGGCTTGCACTCAAGATCTTGAATTGTGGTTGGATTTAGGGTTAGGGTTTCCTACAAGCTCTCTCACTAAACTTGAGGAAGAGGGGATGAAGAAAGAGATTGATTTTCTAAACTTCAATAAGGTTGAATAATTCTCAAATGATGAGCCTAGGGTCATATTTATAGACTCCCAAATCCTAGGTTAGATTTGAATTAGAACTTTCCCTCCCAAAGTTTGTTGAAGGGTTTCTAGAAGGAGTTTGTTAGGAGTTAGCTTAGGGTTTAAGCTAGGGTTTAGGGAAAGTTCTAGAAAGATTATGCTAGTTTGGGTGTTTGCTGATCTGGAGGAAGTATCTGGGATATTCTGGAAGTTTGTGAGCATTTCTGAGCAGTGGGAACTGAAACAGGAGTTTTGGTGAAATTTGAGGAGCTGAGTTACTGGGCCCGCCGCGCAACCGCCGCACAATGTGCCTATATGCCGCGCTTCCGCCGCGCATTGTTGGCCTTGGGATCTGTGCCTTCTTCTGCTGCTTGGTACTTCTGTTTGGGCTTTTCTCTGATGTTTAGAATTTCAGTTTCCCTTCTGTGTTGATACCAGATTTGAGTTGAGTGAGTTTACGAGCAATTGTAATGGTCGAGCGATGTAATGATCGAGCAAGCATCTCTTTTCCTGCATAGACTTCGAAACAGGGGTTGCAAGATATGGAAAATATGCTATGTAATGTAATGCAGTCAATTTCCCTAGAAATGCCGGTTTTAAGGTCGAATACATGTAATCTGATATTTTGCGACCGATTTGCTAATATGTGAATTATGAATACCGTACACTTCTATATGGATGCAAATGATAAGGAAATTGCCGGTTAAAATATGCAATATTTTCGACAGATCAATTACGCAATAGGTTTTCAGAAAAACCTGTCGTAGCCCTCCGTCATTTCAGATAAGTCCTATTTAGTATTCGTGCCACGTTTGTTGACCTCCGTCAAGGCGTAGTGTGCGGTAGCTAACTAGTATTTATCTGCTTATGCATATGATGCGGATTGGATTAGGGTAGTCGTGCGGCCTTGTTGACCTCCGTCAAGGGTCGTGCGGGTGGGTTTAATTCGATCAAGAAATGACGGGTTGAACTTGACTAGTAGCCTATGGTTTGTTGACCTCCGTCAAGGTCATAGGGTGCTAGGGGAAAAATATTATCGGGAATTTCAAGTGTTGAAATTTGCAATGAGATTGCATACCTTCTATGAGATAGTTGGATCCCGATACCCACTGCGAGTAAGAGTTACTCCTGGGAGAGTTTTACACATTACAATTAGCCGATCAAGTAGGTGTCTAGAAAGGTGTTAACGAGGTTACGCCTCTGGGAAAACGAGGTTTACATTAATTAGGTTCGTGCGAAAGCACGGGGGACCTCCCTCAAAGTACCGACACTGGCCTGGCTGAAAGATTGGCGAACTTGTAGTGTGTAATTAATCCCGGCTAGTCTTTCCTTTTAGGGTTTGAAGGAAGATTTGATAAAAACCAGTGGGAGCCATCCTGATTAGATAAGATAATAACCAATCTGATCTTGCACGAGCTTACGCTAAAATGTTTTCTTCTCTCTCTCTCCAGGTAGCGACCATTTCATGCCTTAATAAAGATAATAATATGGATGTATTGACCGAACCCGCATGTTATACTGTGCTGGGGAACGTTGGTTCCGTTCTTTCCTATAAGAGTTATAGGACTGAACAGGATATAGGGGAATACCAGGATTCCCATGCCACCCGAATGAAGAAAGTACATGTTGATTCATTTTCTTCGGGTGTGTTCGTTATAGAGAACTGTTTCTCCATTTGCTCCACGTCCTGGGTATTAGATACCGGGTCAGGATCCCATATATGTAATCAGTTACATGGGCTTAGGAAAGGTAGAGAACTTGGAGAAGGTGATAAAGACATTAGAGTTGGAAATGGTGCAATTGTTGCAGCTAAGACTGTCGGGGAATATCACCTTGTATTACCAACTGGTAATACATTGGTTCTGAACGAATGTTATTACATGCCGAACCTGATATGCAACATTATATCGGTTTCTTTATTGAGTAAAGAGGGATATAATTTTGTATTACAGGATAATGTTATGAACATTTTCCGTAACCAAAAGTTGGTTGGATCAGGAACGTTGTGCAATGGCATTTATGTTCTAAATCAATCAACAGTTCTGAGCATAACAAACACACACAAGAGGAAGAGTTCAGAACTGAACGAATCCTTCTTGTGGCATTGTAGACTGGGTCACATCAATGCGACACGATTAGCTAAGTTGCATAAGGATGGATATTTAAATCCGTTTGAATTTTCATCTTATGACACTTGCCAATCATGTCTCAAAGGCAAGATGACCAAAGCTCCGTTTACGGGACACGGAGAAAGAGTTACCGAACTCTTGGGACTGATACATAGTGATGTATGCGGTCCCATGTCTACACATGCCAGGGATGGTTCTTCGTACTTCATTACATTCACTGACGATCTCTCTAGATTCGGATATGTGTTCCTGATGAAACAAAAATCAGAAGCTTTTGAGAAATTTAGAGAATATAAACAAGAAGTCAAGAACCAAACCGGAAAAAGTATTAAAATCCTACGATCTGATCGAGGAGGTGAATACTTGAGCATTGAATTCCTGGACTTCCTAAAAGAGAATGGGATTCTCTCTCAGCTAACTCCTCCATATACACCATAGCACAACGGTGTATCAGAACGGAGGAACCGCACCCTATTGGATATGGTGCGCTCTATGATGAGTGTAGCTGAGTTACCTGTTTCCTTCTGGGGATATGCACTGGAAACAGCAGCATACCTACTGAATAGGGTTCCTACCAAATCTGTGCCTACCACACCATATGAGATATGGGAAGGGAAGAGACCATATCTTAATTTTATTAAGATATGGGGTTGCCCGGCCTATGTCAAAAGACAAAAACCGGACAAACTCGAGGCAAGGTCTGTTTTGTGTAAATTCGTTGGATATCCCAAACATTCGCGAGGGTATATCTTCTACCACAGTGAGGAACAAAGAGTATTTGTTGCTCAACATGCCACCTTTTTAGAAAAGGAATTTCTTGCAAAAGAGATTAGTGGCTCTGAGGTAGAACTGGAAGAGGTTCCAGCTGAACAAAACACAACAGAAGATTTAGTGGAACCAGAGCATTCAGTAGCTCCTAATGAACCTCAGCCACTCCGCCGATCTAGTAGGTTTCCTCGCCAACCTGAGTGATACTACGGTTTTCTCATAGATGGTGGGAGCGAGGATTGCATCATGGAGGATGATGACCCAACTAGCTTCGAGCAGGCCATCACGAGTAGGGACTCAGTGAAATGGCTGGATGCTATGCGGTCCGAGATGGAATCCATGTACACCAACAAAGTATGGACTTTGGAAGTTGCTCCTGAAGGGGTAAAACCCATCGGGAGCAAGTGGATCTTCAAGAAGAAACTTGGTGTAGATGGGAAAGTGGAGACTTTCAAAGCTAGACTTATAGCAAAAGGTTTTCGTCAAAGACCAGGTGTGGACTATGACGAAACCTTTTCTCCAGTGGCTATGCTTAAATCCATCCGAATCATGCTTGCCATCGCTGCATATCATGATTACGAAATCTGGCAAATGGATGTTAAGACCGCCTTTCTAAATGGTGATTTAGAAGAGTGCGTGTACATGACTCAGCCAGAGGGCTTCGTAGATAGTGGGAGCAGCGGGAAGGTGTGCAAGCTGCTTAAATCCATTTATGGATTAAAGCAAGCATCGCGGAGTTGGAACATCTGCTTTGACGTCGTTATCAAAGAGTTTGATTTCGTCAAAAATCCAGATGAACCTTGTATCTACAAGAAGGTGGCAGAGAGTAAGGTTGTCTTCCTCGTATTGTACGTGGACGACATACTCTTGATAGGAAATGATATTCCTATGCTGCAATCGGTCAAGCTCTTCTTATCACAAAGATTCTCAATGAAAGATCTTGGTGATGCCTCCTGCATATTAGGAATCAGGATCTATAGAGATAGATCCAAAAGGATATTGGGATTGTCCCAATCCAGGTACATTGACACCATACTAAAGAAGTTTAGTATGGAAGAATCCAAGCGTGGGAACTTGCCCACGATCTCTGGAGTCACTCTCTCCAAAGAGATGTCTCCCAAGACTGATTTGGAGAGAGCTCGCATGCAAGGGATACCCTATGCTTCGGCTGTAGGCTCTATCATGTACGCGATGCTGTGTACCAGACCCGATGTAGCATACTCACTAAGTATAGTGAGCAGGTATCAAGCTGATCCTGGAGAGAGTCACTGGACAGCTGTGAAGAGCATTCTCAAGTACTTACGAAGGACTAAAGAGATGCTCTTGGTGTATGGTAACGGAGAACTCCAAGTAGAGTCCTTTACCGATTCGACCTTCCAGAGTGATAAGGACGACTCTAAGTCGCAGTCGGGATTTGTCTTTACCCTTTACGGAGGGGAGGTTAGCTGGAAGAGTTACAAGCAGGAAACCGTGGCAGACTCAACGATGGAGGCTGAATACATCGCTGCCAACGATGCTGCCAAAGAGGCTGTCTGGATCAATAAGTTCATTACTGAACTTGGAGTGGTTCCATCCATTGAGCATCCAATACCTTTGTATTGCGATAACAATGGAGCGGTGGCTTTGGCCAAGGAACCCAGGTCCCATCAGCGATCCAGGCATATTCTGAGGCGGTATCACCTGATCCGGGAGATAGTTGATCGCCGGGAGATCAAGGTCAGGAGGGTTGACACGAAGAACAACACGGCGGATCCACTCACGAAGGCCATTCCCCAGATACAGTTTGAGACACTCTTCGGGATGCTCGGTATGCGATACTACAGCAGCTGGCCCTAGTGCAAGTGGGAGATTGTTAGTTGTATGTATGCCCTAGAGGCCAGTATTGTACAGATGATGTATATTATATTGGATGCTTGGACATATATAGAGATGACTTTCTTGCTCGATATGATAGTATGCTATCTGGTTGCTCTTTATCTTAACATGTACACTTGTCTCTTTAAACTGTCTTATGGTTACATGTTGGTAAAGCCCTTAGGATGTGTACTTGACTACCTGGACTATGATGCAGATCATACTAGTGGGGACATGGTAGTTCATAAGTACATCCTTCAAGGTCCCTAGTCGTGGGTGTATCGAGACGGGGCATCGATATACCAGAGTAGACTAGCGTATACGCTTCTCGACCCATGAGATGGGCGATGGATGATCCCATATCCATTGGTGTTTGACATCAGAGATGGTATACGGGTGCTCAGTGGAGACTGGGTACACTGGACGGACTCCCCGAGAACTCCCAGATGGTATTATACCTCACGTCAGATGGCAGTTCTCAGGTGACACTTGTACAGGTTAGTCTGTAGACCCGAGATCGTCATAGAGTCTTGTGTGATTCCCACTGTGCTTTGATCTCCACCTTACCACGTCCATGAGGGCGTGCAAAACGGTGGTCTTTGGGTACAGTCCCGAGTCACATGGAGGCAATGAGCGATAGGAGGGGTTTCGTCTCTCCCGGTATTGGGAGTTGATGTTGCGCTGTGCTCGATTGGCCGTAACAGGGAAGTCCCTGGCCAGGGCTGATCAGAGATTTGCTGGTAAGTGTTACCAGTAGTTTCTCGACCCGTTATGAGCCTCACATCGGCACGACTTATCGGTTATTGGGGTCTGACGTTTACCACCCCTAGACTTGATATGCGACGTATCAGACGAACAGACCGGACTGTACGGTAAGTGTTACTGGTTGGATTCACAGGAGTGTGAGCGGGCTAGCTCATCGATCTTCTGATCGCTCAATACCCGGATGGCCGTTACGTTTAGCAGACCGCTTGCGGCTTGTGGGTGCTTGATATGATCATCATCTGCTACCGGCGTATTAATTAGTCTTTAGAGTCCTACACAGAGGTTTCCTGGCTCAAGCGAAACGAAATAGGAGCGCATATGAGATATGTGCGGGACCGAGGATAATGCATGTATGTGATACCGTATTTCATTCTCGCGATAAATGTTTCGATTGGTTGTATGCGATATAACCTAGTTATCGAATCATTGATTCGATAAATCGATACATTGTATACTAGTCGGTTATGTGCGACATGACCGGATCATTGAATCAAGTGTTGATTTAATGATTTAATGTATAATTATATATATGATATATTACTTTGCATTAACTAGTATTGGTTCACTTTAAATGGATTTTCTCACTTGATGTGCAAGTTGTATATGTGATATACTTTTGTGCACATGTTTGTATCATGTTTGATGATACATGTTGACTTGTGCTTGTGTAAAGATTAAACCATGGTTATATGAATTGTTAGGGTTTTATATACTTATTCATTTATTTATATTGATTATTCATTTTGGAAAAGAAAAGAAAAATGGTGGCATTATTTGTTTCTTTCATGAAGCTTCATGAAGAGTTGAATAATTGACCATTTTTGTTTTCTTCTCTTAACCTAACCATCCACTTAACCCTAGTTTGCTCTCTACACTTCACCATGGTTAGTATATGATAAGTAATGATATTATTCTCATTTTTAATCTAATACTTATCATATTCTATCTACTTCTTCTTCTTCATCTTCAAGAGTGAAAGCTTGATGCCATCAATGGCATCTAGAGTTCTAAAGTGAGAAATCCAATTCTAAAGTGAACCCACCTCCTATTTCTTCACCCTCTACCTCTTGCCAAGTTGTTTTGGGTGTTTTCTTCACAAGTTTCACAAATTTGTGAAGTTGGAGCGTGAACTTGTGATGCTTCGACGTAGATCATCTTCGGCACGAAGCCGACGACCTAGTCCGCCCAATTCTCCGATGAAGCCGACGTTTGAGTTCGGGATTCGAGATGGACAGCGAGAGGACGCCTACGTGGAGCCAAGGAAGTGGATATGCGGATCTACAAAGGTTGTAGCTCCTCTCCTTTAGTTAAATTGTTAACTAGATTCGAATATCGCCTAGAATTCTAACCGACGATCCGTATTAGGGTTTCTCGGCACCCATAAAATTTTAAATTGGCATGGATGATGCCTTGTGTGACCTCTATAGTGTGCCTAGGAACCCTACAGTACACAGCCAGAGGACTTCGTAAACAGTGGGAGCAGCGAAAACGTGAGCAAGATGTTTTATGTGATAAATCAGGCATCGCGGAGTTGGAATGTCTGTTTTGATGTGGTAGTCAAAGAGTCTGACTTCATCAAAATGCTAGATGAACCTTGTATATACAAAAAGGTTGTAGGGAGTATGGTGGTGATCCTCGTAGAGTACGTGGATGACATACTCTTGATAGGAAAGGAGTTTCCTATGCTACGCTCGGTCAATCTCCGCTTATCACAAGGATTCTCCATATAGGATCAAAGTGATACCTTATAAATCCCGGGTTTTGGATTTATGAGATAGATCTAATTGGATGTTAGGAGACTCACTAGTTGTAGTGAGATGGTATCAATCAATCCTGGGGAGAATCACTGGAAAGGTTCCAGGGTGATAAGGACGACTGAATGTCAGTCGCAGGCATTGTCTTTACCCTCAGTAGAGGGACGGTATGTTGGAAGAGTTCCAAACTAGATACCGTGACTTACTAGATGATTAAAGGCAAGATACATCGTTACCAAAGATGCTACCAAAGAGGCAGTCTTGATATATTTAAGTTCATGAGATGAACTTCGTTCCTGCCATTGTGTGACAATGGAGTTGTGGCTTATGCCAAGGAACCCCCGTCCCATCAGAAATCCAGATATAATTCTTAGGCAGTATCGCCTGATTATGGAGATGGTTGATCTTCTGGGAGATCGAGGTTAGGAGAGTAGACACAGAGGACAACAACGCGGATCCACTCACGAAGGCCTTTTTCCCAGTAGAGACTTTTATGGGATGGTTGAGTATGAGATACTTCAACCACAGCTAATTGTTGGGTATGCGATACCACAACAGATGGCCTTAGTGCAAGTGGGAGATTGTTAGTTATATGTATGCCCTAGAGGCCATTACTGTACATACGATGTATATTGTAGTGGATGCTTGGACATATATAGGGAGGACTTTCTTGCTCGACATGATAGTATGCTATCTGGTTACACTTTATTTTAACAAGTACTCTGATTGTCTCTATGTTACATGTTGATAAAGCCCTTAAGATGAGTACTTGACTACCAGGACTATGATGCGGATTATACTAGTGAGGACAGTGTAGTCGCCAAGTACATCCTTCAAATGTTCCTAGTCGTGGGAGTACCGAGACAGGGCATCGATACTCCAGAGTAGACTAGCGTATGCGCTTCTTGACCCATATGATGAGCGATGGATGATCTCATATCCATTGGTGTTTGACATTAGAGAAGGTATACGGGTGCTCAGTGGAGACTGGGTACACTGGACGGACTCGCCGAGAACTCCCAGATGGTATTATACCTCACGTCAGATGGTAGTTCTCTGGTGACACTGGTACAGAGTAGTCTGTTGACCCGAGATCGTCATAGAGTCTTGTGTGATTCCCACTATGCTTTGATTTCCATCATACTACGTCCAAGAGGGCATGCAAAAAGGTGGATTTTGGGTACAGTCCCGAATCACATGGAGGCAATGATCGATAGGAGGGGATTCGTCTCTCCCGGTATAGGGAGTTGATGTTGTGCTGTGTTCGATTGGCTATAACTGGAAATCCCTGGCCAGGGTTGCTGAGATTTACTGGTAATTATTATCAGTAGTTTCTTGAACTGTTAGAGACCTCATATCGACATGATTTATCGAGCTACTGGGGTCTGACGTTTACCACCCCTAGGCGAGATATGCGACATATCAGACGAAGAGACCGGACTGTACGGGAGTGTTACTGGTTGGATTCGCAGGAGAAAGTACAGGCTTGCTTATTGATCTTCTGATCGCTCAATACCTGGGTAGCTGTTACGTTTAGCTGACCGCTTGCAGCTTGTGGGTGTTTGATATGTTCATCACCTACTGCCGGCGTATTGACGATTCTTTAGAGTCCTACACAGAGGTTTCATGGCTCAGGCAAAACGGAGTAGGAGCACATATATGATATGTGCGGGACCGAGAACAATACGTGTATGTGATACCGTACTAGATTCTTACGATATGAGATATCGGCCGGGTATATGAGATATAGCCGGGTCATTGGATCAAATGTTGATTCGATGAACCGATACAGATTATATTAGTCGGTTATTTGAGAAATAGCCGGATTATCGGATCAAGTGTTGATTCGATAATTTAATGTATAATTATATATTTGATATATTAAATTATATTAACTAATATAAGCTCACTAAAAGATTCTTTTTCTCACTCAGGTAATACATTGATATATATGCGATATATGTTAATTGTATTATTTTTTTGTTACAATAAATATTGTATATTTGATATATAATATTGTAACATATTGTGGTTATAAATGCAACATGTTTTGTGGAGTTTAATAGTGGTTAGGGTTTGGATTAGGGTTAAACATTCATGAAGCTTTCAGGAAGCTTCTTGAAGCTTTGACTTTGACCTTGATATTTTGTGATATTTTTTTAACCCAACCCAACCCTTTAACCATAGTAAAATCTCTATACGGGTTAAGTCTTTATACTTAATCCATGGTTGCATTTCTAACCTCACTTGATTCATTATTCATCACAAAAGGATTTTCATCTTCTTCCTTCTTCTTCTTTCATGAAAAAGCTTACTAGCTTTTTTATTCGTGATGAAAATGAGTGAGAATAAGAAAATAAATGAGAGCTAAAATCCTACTTCATCATCCTAATCTATCCTAGCCATTTAGATTTGGGTGTTCACTTCATTTGTGAGTGAGAGCTTGTGTTAAAGAAACTTCAAGGTAGATCATCTTTGTTATCGAAGATCGGAAGCAAGCTTGCATCTTTCTCTTCGTGGAGCCTCTCTAGAGTCCGTAAACTCGATGATCGCAGCGAAGGGACCTCAACACGGAGCTTTAGAAGTGAAGGACCAGACTACAATGGTTGTAATCCTAAACTCTTTGTGTTAAAGTGTTTAACATGCTTTGTTTCGCCTAATCTCTAGTTTAAAGATCTTGGTTAGGGTTGTTCAGCACGTCTAAATTTTTAATCGGGCATGGTTGATGCCTTATAGACCCTTGTGAGAGTGCCTAGTAACCCTGCAGTCATAGTCTAGGATAACCCACAAATTGCCATTACAAAAATGTGCCTTGAGTTATCCAGAGTCTGGTTTTAAGCATAAGCCGGAAAACTCCATATACCTTAACATTGTTAAGATATGAACCATTTTATATACAATATAGAAACAGAGGCACTGATTTAATTGGAACTACATTCAAATCATGCAGCTGTTTTCAGTGCATGTCAACTAAATGGAGAGAGGCCGATCAGCATTACTCAACTAGGAGTGCATCCAGATACGAGTAACCTGAAAGAGAAGCAAGTTCTCAAAACCATTACTATTTACTGAATACCAAACACAAGTATCTACATCTTCGATCACCTTAAAGAATCCTGATACTTGCAACACATGGTTCTCTACTTTATTCTTCTACCTATAACTTCTCAAAACTTGGACCTTGTATTTCTACGAAATACTTGTCCAAAAACTGAAGAAGTCACAAGTAAACAGAATATAGTACGAGTACCAACTACTCTGTCCTAATGGACACTGGACAACATACAATACTTTGTATAAGTCCCCTGAGTTGAATAACTCAAACCCTGTGCATCGTAGGTTGAAAACTGTACTATGGTTAAGAAGAATTACATTGCTGTTTATTGCTCCTTACCCAATTATCAACTGATATAGGTAAATATCATAGACATAATTTCAAAAGAGTTATATCTCACTTTATAAATTAAACGTACAGATATATCATTTTGAAATTGGTACATAACAACGGATATTCAAAACCAAATATTTTTCGTCAGGCAAAACCCCAGGTGATTTCCTCAAATATCATGAATTACAACGAATTCCGATATAAAGAGGATATAATCACCTAATTCCCAATAACTCCCACTCATCATCTGTAAAACCATACAGATGTGAGAATCAAACCTGGTAAATACATATCCTAGAGTAAGGATCTAATTGGGAAAACAGTTTTCAATTAACAACGCATAGTGAAAATGAAACATGAAAATGTTTCGAAGGGGTAGCCGGTTATTCCTAGTAATGCCTCTTCCATTATCCAGATTCATGACTATGACCGTATATTTCCTTGCCATCTCTCCAAATCCTTTTATTTGTCTTTACTCATTACCTTCTGTACACCACCCTTAGGCTAAATGGTTTTCTTCCTTCCCTACCGTTCGGCACCGGCCTATGGTTTGGAAAAAGACTATCCAATAAGAGCAATAGCTGTACTCTCATAATCCTAGGAGTCCTCATAATCTGAGAGAAGGTAAAGATAAAAGACAACTGAATAATTTTTATTATATTTCTCCTAAAACAGAATCCATTCTCGAATTGGAACAAGTTCATTCGAGTTCGTATGTAACCATGCAATGGATTATCCAATAAATGTGGATCTTCGTAGTGATACGGGATGTTCTGGAGAAATTCAAAAGTGAAGTAGGAGTGGTGATGATATATGCGGTTTGGTCGTGAATGATAGTAGTCGCAATTTACTTTGCCCTCTTTCTAATACCTTTATTTGTCTTTACTTATTACCTTCTGTACACCACCTTAGGCTAATTGGTTTTCATCCTTCCCCACCTTTCGGCACCTGCCTATGGTTTGGAAGAAGACTATCCAATAAGCGTAATAGGTGTACCCTCTCCTAATCCTAGTAGCCATCATAACCTGAGAGAAGATAAAAGGAAAAGACAACTGAATAGTCCTATTCAATTTCTCCACAACCGGAAAACATTCTCGAATCTGAAACAAGTTTCTTCGAGTTCGTATGTAACTATACTGTTATTTATATGTATGCCCTAGAGGCCATTACTGTACATCCGATGTATATTGTAGTGGATGCTTGGACATATATAGGGAGGACTTTCTTGCTCGACATGATAGTATGCTATCTGGTTGCACTCTATCTTAACATGTTAATGTTGGAGATAGTGCCCTCAGAGTCAATTATTAGGTCACAGGTACGTGATTGCAATGATTGATGGAGGACCTATCCCGGTAGGACAGTCTTACTCGAGATGATAGTATGCTATCTGGTTTACCTTTATCATCGTGTACTGCTTTAAGTGACCTGACACGTCGCTATTACACGTTGATAGAGCCCCTAGGATTCTTGCTTGACCACCAGCAGTATGAGGGCGATCATATAAGTGGGAGCTGGGGGTCTATAAGCATATCCTTAAAAGGTCCCTAGTCGTGGGAGATTCTAGACAGGGCATCGATTCTCCAGAGTAGACTAGTGTATACAGTCGAGACCCCGACGAGGGGCGGTGGCCGGTCTCACAAGCCACTGGTGTCAGTTGGATCACCTAAGATGTATACAGGTGCTCATTGGGTTATGAGTACACCGGACATGACTCGCCGGGAATATTCCAGTTGGTCATATACCAGACGTCAGATGGCAGTTCCCTGGTGACATGTGTACAGGTTAGTTCATCGACCTGGGGATCGTCATTTGTCTCGTGTGAGTTCCCACTGTACTTTGATTACTACCCTACCACGGCTCAAAGGAGTCGTGCAAACAGGTTTTAGTTGGGTACAGTCCCGAGCCACATGGAGGCAGTGAGCGTATCTTCAGGGGTTCGTCTCTCCCGGTATTGGGGGTGAGGTCGTGCTGTGTCTAGGAGAGCCATTACACGAAGCCCTCGGCCGAGGCAAGGAGATTTACTGGTAGGTATTCCAGTAGTATCTCAGGGTGTTCTGGGCTACACTCCGACACGACTTGTACCGCTTTTGGGGGTCTGACTTTTACCAACCCCCTAGGCCCGCCATGCGATGCTCATAGATGAACGGACCGGACTGTACGGATATTGTCACTGACAGGCTCAGTAGGGTGTCAGGCTGAGTTCGCTCACAGACGTCCCTTTTGGTCAATACCTGGTGGCCCGTTATGTATTGGCTTATACCTCTAACGTGCTAGTGGTTAAATCCACAACCAAGGTGTTGATGAGTCTTTAGAGTCCCCCACATTCCGTTACTCAGCTTTCGGGCGAAAAGTTGTAGAGGCCGTATGGAGATATGGCAAGGTCCGATCAGATACGTGCGGTATTGCACGGATCCGGATCGGACAGTTTGTACTATAGGCCGTATGGATATATGGCAGGGTTCGATCAGATACGTGCGGTATTGCACGGATCAGGATCGAACGGATAATACTAGCCGGCTTTGGTTTAAGCCGGATCCTAGTTTAGTACAGTGGAGATTTTGTCTCATTGCATTTGTATTTCGGTCGGAATACAAATGCGGGTGTGTATGCACAGTATCGGGGTTTTCCTGTAATTTATTACGGGACCAGTTTTCTGGAGTTGCCAGTTTGCTTTTCGTTTCGGCCGATTTCCTTTGTATCGTTCATTGGCCGAAGATTGGTGGAGGAGGGCTTATTTGCATTGTTGCAAATAAGTATTTGTGGAGGGGGTCTTTGCTTATTGGTTGGATCATGATGGTTGCTCCATTGACCTTGACTTCTTGACTTCTTCATGATGGCTTGACCATTTGGAGTCATCATGGTTGCTTTGGAGTGTTTGTTTTTGTTTGTGATGATATTGTTTTGATCATCACTCATTATTCTTCCTTGCATGGTAGCTCCCCCACTCCCTTGTCTTTCATTTTGACTTCACTCCATTCCCACCTACCACCATCATGCTTGGCCGGCCACTAGTGAGGTGGGGGCTTTTCTTTTGGTAGTGAGAAAAAAATGTCACTCTCATTCTTTGGATGATACATTTTTCCTCACCTCTCTCCAAGTTTCTTTTCTTCCACCAAAATGGCAAAGCTCCAAAACCCCAAATGAGACTTCTTCTCTACATATTCTACAGCGAACCTTGGACACGTCGAGTAGCCGGCTTCGTGCCCGAGTTGCCTCGGCATTGAGGTGGGAGCCCGTAAAAGAAGTAGGCGATGTGGTGCACTTCCGGCGACGAGGAGGAGACGGGACATTCCGCAGGAGATCCGGGCGACGACGAGAAGACCGGAGGACTTGGATCGTCGGTATATCTCTATTCCCTTTCTTGTTGTTAGCTAGGACTAATTAATGGTTCGATCCGGGTATTAGTGCGCGGCGGTTTGCCAGTTCAAGAAAATTAAAGTTTATCACCGCTTCCGCATTTGGCCGTCGGATTGACGGCCGGGGCGCCGCCGTGCACTTACAGTTAACAAATACTGTTTTATGATCACATGTTGATAAATCCCTTAGGATGATTACTTGACTATCAGGATTATGAAGCAGATCTTACTAGTGGGGACATGTTAGTCGATAAGTATATCCTGCAAATGTTCCTAGTCGTGAGAGTATCGAGATAGGGCATCGGTACTCCAGAGTAGACTAGCGTATGCGCTTCTTGACCTATATGATTGGCGATGGATGATCCCATATCCATTAGGCGTTGTGTAGGCGAAGTTTAAAGTCCGATCGAACTCCGAAATCCCGAAAAGACCCCCTTTCTGGAAATTTTTCCAAAAGTTGGATTTTTCCATGTTAAAAATACTCAGGAAATTATGCAGGGATTTCTATGGACACACATGAAGAACGAAACCCTAACTCGTCCAACTGACCGTGGATCTGCGGCCAAAACATGGTTTTAGCGGCGGATCCGTGGCGCTGCTTGAAAGGCTTGGGTCGGGCCCTTCAGCTGTTGGTCCGTAGGTACTGTGGCATGTCTCTGGTTAACTATAATTGTGCTCAAGTGTTGAGCTCTCTGGGTATTTTTGGGAAGTCGTTGCATCGATTGAATTATCTAATTTCGCCTAGCTATCTGTGATTGTGATACAATATTTGTAATCCACAAAATTGGTTATATGATAACTAGTTTGAATTTTATAAATCTAGCGGTTTAGTCTCATTTGATCGGTTGCCATGGGATTTTGATATGGATCAAAAGTCCGTCGCAATCACGTAGTGTACGCGGATACTCGCCGGGTAACCTTGCTAGTTAGCCATGTCCCATAGCCTCAACCAAGTGACTGTAGGAGAACCTCGTCGCCAAAAGCATCCGTTCGGGTGCTCGCGGCTGCAGTGTTCCGCCTTAGTGCACTTCGTCGACGGCATCGGGGGGTGCGGCCGTCTATTCATGTTTCTTACGAGCATTCGATCAGATTATCGGGAATCTTGTTGAATCACCCGACAGGTTATTGGAAAGTGTTTTCAATATCGAGAATAAAATGCGGGGTTTATAATTGTTAGGCATGCGATGTCTAAGGAATTCATTTGGTTAGGCATGAAATCCAATGTATGTGATATATTGGGTTTATGATGTCTAAGGTGGTTGCGGATTCAAACTGTTGTAGTTTTTATTTTTCTTTTCTGCAACCGTAAGTGTAATATATGGTGTATAGCCGGTTTCAGTTCTATATGTCAACGACAATTGGGATACGCATATTTACTTATGTTGATAACATGTGATGTTATGTGTTGCTGTGATATGTTATATTGGATCGTTGTGTTTTGAATAGCCAGGGGTTTTATGTGAGATGAGAGTTTTTCATTTTCATTCATGTAAAAACTTGTATGTAATATTCTTTTATTGGGGCTATTCCGGGTTGAGGATGATGTCACCATTGTATATTATTTACATTTCCGCATTCGAATTGACCCAAGGCGGGGAACACAAGTAACCGGGTTCTAGGGTACAGTGGGAGACCATCTCGAAGAGTCAAGACCGGGTCTCCTAACTCTAGAATTGGAAGGGTTACTTGCCACTCTCGTAGGGGTCTAGGGATGTGAGTTTGTTGTTGGAGATAGTGCCCTCAGAGTCAATTATTGGATCACAAGCACATGATTGCAATGATTGAGGGAGGACCTATGCCGGTAGGACAGTCTTACTCAAGATGATAGTATGCTATCTGGTTTATCTTTATCATCGTGTACTGCTTTAGGTGACATTACTGATCACTATTGCACGTTGATAGAGTCCCTAGGATTCTTTCTTGACTGCCAGCAGTATGACGGCGATCATATACGTGGGAGCTGGGGTCTATAAGCACATCCTTAAAAGGTCCCTAGTCGTGAGAGTTTTCGAGACAGGGCATCGATACTCCAGAGTAGACTAGTGTATACAGTCGAGACCCCGACGAGGGGCGGTGGCCGATCTCACAAGCCACTGGTGTCAGTCGGTTCACCTAAGATGTATACAGGTGCTCATTGGGTTATAAGTACACCGGACAGGACTCGCCGGGAATATGCTAGTTGGTCTTATACCTGATGTCAGATAGCAGTTCCCTAGTGACATGTGTACATGTTAGTTCATCGACCTGAGATCGTCATTTGTCTCATGTGAGTTCCCACTGTATTTTGATTACTACCCTACCACGGCTCAAAGGAGTCGTGCAAACAGGTTTTAGTTGGGTACAGTCCCGAGCCACATGGAGGCAGTGAGCGGATCGGCAGGGGTTCGTCTCTCCCGGTATTGGGGGTGAGGTCATGCTGTGTCTAGGAGAGCCATTACACGAAGTCCTTGGCCAAGGCAGGAGATTTACTGGTAGGTATTCCAGTAGTATCTCAGGGTGTTCTGGGCTACACTCCGACACGACTTGTACCGCTTTTAGGGGTCTGACTTTTACCAACCCCCTAGGCCCGCCATGCGATGCTCATAGACGAACGGACCGGACTGTACGGATATTGTCACTGACAGGCTCAGTAGGGTGTCAGGATGAGTTCGCTTATCGACGTCCCTTTTTGTCAATACCTGGTAGCCCGTTTCGTATGGCTAATACCTCTGACGTGCTAGTGGTTAAATCCACAGCCAAAGTGTTGACGAGTCTTTAGAGTCCCCCACAGACCGTTTCTCAAGTTTCGGGCGAAACGCTGTAGAGGCCGTATGGATATATGGCAGGGTTCGATCATGTACGCGCGGTATTGCACGGATCATGATCGGACGGATAATACTAGCGGGCTTTGGTTTAAGCCGGATCCTAGTATTGTACAGTGTAGATTTTGTCTCATTGCATTTGTATTCAGTCGGAATACAAATGCAGGTATGTATATACAGTCACGGGGTTTTCCTGTAATTTATTACGGGATCGGTTTTTTGATTTTGCCAGTTTGCATTCCGTTTCGGCCATTTTCCTTTGTTTCTTTCCTTGGCTGAAAATTGGTGGAGGAAGGCTTATTTCAAATGTGCAAATTGGCATTGTGGAGGGTGGTCTTTGTAAATTGATAGCTTCATCATGGTTCAACCATCATTTGATTCTTTGTTCATCATGGCTTGACTTTTGCTTGATTTGAGAGATGATGGGTTTTGCTTTTTGACTTAGTTGTGATCATTATTCATCATGATAACCCTTTCTCTCTCTTGCATTATTTGCTCACTCTCTCATCTCATTCCAAAATGTCTTGGCCGGCCATTCTTGAGGGAGGGGGGCTGTCCCAATTTTAGAAGGGGGATAGTTCTCATTTTGTTTGCACAAAAATCCTTTTGTTCATCCAAAAACTTGCATCTCCTTCTCCACATCTAAAAATGGCAACTTCTTACAACCCCATGAGACAAATAGTTCTACACTATCCTACAGCATTCTTAGACACGTCGACTCGCCAACTTCGTGCCCGAGTTGCCTCGGTCCAGAGGTGGGAGCCCGTAAAAGAACCCGGCGATGTGGTGCCCTTCCGACGAGGAGATGAAGACCGGTGATTCCGAACGGGAGATCGGGATGACGACGAGAAGACCGAAGGACACGGATCGCTCGGTATATCTCTCTACCCCTTCTCTAGTTAGCTAGCATTAGGTTAATGGCCCGATCCGGGTTTATAGTCCGCGGTGGCGCCGGTTTCTGTTAAAGAAAAGTTTTTGTTTTCCGCATTTTGGCCTCGTTCAGACGGCCGGGGTGCTGCCGTGGTCCTACATGGTATCAGAGCCACGCCATTAACCTAGTGTAGCTTGCTCTAACGTGTTTACAAGTTCGATCGAACGGATTTTCCAAAAACCGTATTTTCAAGTCCAGTTTCTGTCGAATTTTTGCAGTGGTCAAAAAAATTATTTGGTACATTATAAAAATACGAGCAGGGTTTTTTAAGCATTCTGTGAAAATTTGGTCGCGTGAAGTTACTGTTACACCGCGGAACCGCGGCAAAACCCATGCATTGGCCGCGGTTCCACCGCCATTTTAACTCTTCACAGTGCCAAATTTCTACAGTGCTCTTTGGACATGGAAATAGGGTTTATGTTATATTCTTTTTGGGCCCAGATTTTCTTTGAGTGTTACAGTTATGCTTGGGGCCCACTTCGGTAAATTTAGTCGATCAAAAATTTTAAACATGTTAGTTCACAGTATTTACATTATATCTGCGACCGTGAATGTCATTTGATCGGTAAATCCTGTCTAACTGCTATAGCCCTTTTAGACGGATTTATGAACGTGACATTCACGTTGATGTTCTGTATTGTGCTGTGATGTTGCGGATTTGTCGTGGGGATATCCTGGATGCAATGTTAGTACAGTTTGGTTGTATATGTACATTTGATATTGCGGGGCGAGTGTCCAACATGTGGACTGCCGTTACTGCCTGTTTGTATATTATTCTTTTGGGGCACGGCCAGGCTGAGGTCGATGTACCCGTTGTATGTATATTTTACTTTCTGTACTAGGATTACCCCGTGGAGGGGTGCACGGATAGCCGGGTTCTATAGGGCAACGGGCCCGCATCTCATGGCATTGAGACGGAGGGGGCTTCACTCTAGAATTGGCGGGCTATTCACCGCACTCGTATGGGGTACAGGTTGACCCAAGGAGGGGTGCCCAAGTTACCGGATTCCGTAAAGTGCTGGGTGGTCCATTCACGTTGCTGAAGGGGACTACCTCGCTTCAGGTTTTGGTGGGTGACTTGCCGTGCCCGTAGGGGTTTAGGATTTCATTGCACAGGCTATCCACACGACCAGGGGAACGTCGGGTTTCAGTAGCGGCTCTATGAAACCCGGGGATCCCAGATATCTGTATTGTTCTGTGATGCTTATTACATTTCTGTGATGTTGCATTTTATCACGCCTTGAGAGATTATTATATATTGATATATATACTAGTTGTAACGCTTCGAAAATCGTTTAGGCAGTTTTTCGGTAATCGGCAAAATTAGCAGCCTTTTTCCGTAAAAAGTCAAAATAGGTATTTTTCATTATAGACCTAATTATACAAAATTTAGATAAGATATTACTATAAAATGGTCACTAAAATGTCACTTAAAATTTTCTAGTTAATTAAAAAAAATTCCTTAATTAATTATTTTTAATATTATTTTAAGCTTTTAAAAATACATTAAATTAGTGATAAATACAAATTTAATTAGGTAAATTACACACTTAGGAAACATTATAAACTAAAATTTAGTATTAATAAAATTTTATCAAGACTTTTCAAAAATTTTATTCTATGGCTTAAAATTTTAATCAAAAATGGTTTAAAATGGTTTGAAAATGAATTAAAAAGGGGTTTTTTTGTAAAATTTGATGTGATGGTCATTTATTGATCTTGTGAAGGACTTTTGTGTAGAAAATTCCACACCTTTCCCTCACATCCCTCCCTTGCTCTCCTCTGGTCGAAATGGATCCAGAAAAACAGCCCCCAATCCCCCATTTTCTTGCATCAAAATCCTTGCAAAAATCCTCCGAAATCCACAAAAATTCACACTTTTCTTCACAAATTCAAACCTAAACCCTTTTCCACCTCTTTCAAAACCCTAATATGTTTAAAACAAGGAGAAAGAAGACATCTTTAGAGGCTAATTGCAAGAGGTTCACCACTTGTGAGGTATAAGTTCTAATCTAGTTGTTAAATTTGTAGTTTAAATAAGCTAAATTAGTATTTTAAAGTGTTAATTTCATTGTAATGGTTAGTTTTTGAAAATTCAAGAAAGGGGTTGATATTGTAATTAGGGTTTGTAGCATGGTTGATGGGTTAAAGTTAGGGTTTAGGCTATCTAGTTGGTTAGAATGGTTGTTTGTGTGATGTAGCGATCACTATACCGTTAAATCGCGATACTTGCATCGATATTTCTAAGTCAATGCTTACTAGTTTTTCTAAAATTTTAGGAGGTGATCTAATTGTGTTATTTTGGCTATATAATTAGCATCTTATACGACTTTTAGTGTGCGCGAATGCGGGGTTTTGTCTAGTCGGGTTTTAGTTTTGGCGGTTGCACCGAAATGACGATTTTAGTTAAGGTTTTAGCGATTTTCGTGTGTTTTCCGCGCATCGAGTGCACGTTATGATTAATTCGAGAGCGTCGATCTTTTCATATTGTGAGTTGCGTCATTTCAGGAATCTGTAGTCTTATATTGTGTGTTATGCAATTCTAGGATCGGTCGCGGAAACATCGGACGCGGCGCGTAAAGGCAAGGCGGTGGTCGGATCGGATTAGCGAGGCTTTCAGGTGAGTAGATGTATTCATCTATGGGGGAATCGTCTGAATGGCGCGAGGCGCCCCTAGTTAGGATTACTTTATTTCTTGCAAGATTTGCATTGTTAGTTAGCTTACCCCCTCATTTACATTGCATACCCTTATAGCTAATCGTCTGCTAGATTGCATGGATATTCATATACACATGTGCGATATCACTTCGTAGGACACGAACACCATTACCATTGGCTCCTGTTGCACGCGCACTATTCATGTGACACACACGCCTTTGGTAATTGCCATGCCACGAGCACCATAGAACATGTTTAGCTTAGTGTCACCAATTGCATCATACATGATATACGAAATCGTATAGCACGTATTTACCTCGCATCATCATCATACTTACATAGATTTATAGACACAAATCACATCGCATACCTTGATATCATAGACATTTATCATATACAACATGTTGGGTATTATGATTTTCTTGAGGATTTTAGTATTGCTGCGATTTCTGGATTTTGGGGAAAACCGCAAGAATTTAACAAAAACTTATATTTATCATTTTTAAAACAAGTTGTAATTTTCTTGTGATGTATGTGTCGTCAACCATGAGTTTTCATGTTTTCTGTTGGATTTTGAGACCCGATTCGAGGAGTGGATGAACCGTCTCAGGTACATGGTGGGCTCGGTATGGTACCCCGGGGCAAGAAGATCGAGTTGTAGACGATGAGCCTGGTAGGGGAAGACTACCTACCGGTGATGTCTGGCGCGGCGGATATCCGGAGGATATCGACCGTTGTCGTGAGATTTGATGATATGGGCCGATCCGGACTGACGGAGCCCGATTTATTGAGACATTGATACAGTGAGACATTGAGACAGATGTGTTTTCATATTTGGTGTCGATGCTTGACACGGGTTTTAGATGATTTCTTGATAGTATTTAGCTATCATACAGACATTCTTTTTTTTAAAGTTATGAATGCAGAACTCATAGCATTTAAATACTTAAAGATTTAGTATTGACATTGCATACATGTGCATGCATACTAGAGGTATTACATCACATCTGGACATACATGCTGTGACGCATTTGCGTGCATTCTTACGATAGCCTTACTAGATGTTATATTCTACTCACGAGCTGGCAACTCACCCCCGTTGTGCCACAGTGTCTTGCAGGTCGGACTCATCAGCCTAGTAGCGGCGGCTTATCTTATTAGTGACTTCTTTTGCTCAGACTCGCGACATTGCTCGTAGGAGGGTTGCGAGAGCACTTTTATCTCTTTTTGTACTATTTTGTATCTAGTATTCTCCATCTACCACTTCTTATTTGTATATGCGACCTAGTTACGAGACTGAGAGATTTGTGTATATGTGGGTTCTTTTGAGTCGAGCTCACTTGAGCCGACGTTGTGTTTTCTTACATTTCGCATTTCTTTATGCTCTTTTTCTTGAGATTAAAAATATATATTGCGTGTGGTTGTGATCCGCCTTGGGCGAAGAGCTAGCTCCCGCTTGGGGATGCCCTTTTGTGATTACAGGTTATATATTTTGTTGTACCCATTTTGGAGGATAGTATTTACAGAGGAGACTCTGCCGAAATTTTCAGAAATTTTTGATGTTTTTTTAAAAGGGGTTCAATGCAACTAAATTGATTTCAAGTCGTTTTTCATGAAAGCTTTCCTTCACTCTCTTTGGTTTTGGTTTAGATTTTCTGGGCTTTGGCTGACTTAGTTTACGTTACGCCTTTAGACGTCTCGTAATCTAAGTGCCAGTCACGTTCCGTACTTTCGGGTCGTGACAAAGTTGGTATCAGAGCGTAGGTTTTACCTTTCTGAGTGTAGGACGACCTTGGTAGATGGAGTAGGTGACTTAAGCAGAGTGGCGTAGCGTGGGTATGATCCGCAGCATACTTACGATACGGTACTCCGCCTAAGTGACCTTAGGACATAATTGCTTGTATTTCCTTTCTTGATTCCTTGCATTCCTTGATTCAATTGCTATGTTCTTATCGGTCCTGTTTCTTATTCCAGCTTCGATGCCGCCAAAGACGACGAGAGCTCAGCGGGCTGCCACTAGGGATGAGATTCGAGCAGGCTCGTCTGAGGCGAGGATCGAGCGGGATGATACGCCTACCCCTCAAGGTCATATTGATCCGTCTTATCCAGACCGTATTGCCAGATTAGAGGCCGGCATGCAGGAGTTGCGACAGATGATGGGATCTTTAGTTGAGTCCAGTCGGACACAGAGATCCGAGGACGTTCCTTCCACCGCACAGACCACGATTGTACCTGCTGCACCGATGGTCACTCCAGCTGCTACTGCGACTATCCCTGTTTCACTACAGGAGTTCATGAGATTGAGACCTCCAGTTTTTACCGGTACGGATACGACAGAGGACCCACAGGCATTTCTTGATAGGATGGCTCGGATTTGTCGTTCGTTGAGGTGTTCTGATGATAGGTTGGTGGAGTTCGCGAGTTTTCGTCTGGAGGGTCTTGCCCAGACATGGTACGATTCAGTAGAGAGAGGCCGAGCTGCAGGTCTACCTTCTATGACCTGGGATGAGTTTACAGCTGCGTTTCTTGCCCGTTTTCTTCCGGAGAGTGTCCGAGATGCTTGAGCCCGTAGTTTTGAGTCTCTGCGCAAGACTCCTGGGATGACGGTGTCGGAGTATGATATACAGTTTACCCAGTTGTCTCGATATGCTCCGTACCTAGTAGACACAGAAGAGAAGAGAATAAAGAGGTTTGTGCGAGGGCTTGATACACAGCTATTCCTTGCCATCGGCACCCAGCACTTTGATACATACGCAGCCGCGATGGATGCAGCCTTACTTTTAGAGGAGCATATTTCTGAGACTCCGGTCGTTTCTGGGCCGAAGAGGATCCGTACTGATACGCCAGCTCAGCGGCAGATGGGTAGACACCGCGATAGATTATTTCCGGGAGATGGTGGAGGCAGAGGATTGAGACGAGGTCAATTATTTGGTTCATATCCACAGACCCAGCAGTCGTCTCCAGGATGTTTTTGGTGTGGGAGTCAGTACTACCATGTCAGAGACTGTACCATGGGGCGCCAGGGCACGGCGATAGTCCCGCATGTGACCTTACCACCTTCACCACCTCCTCAGAGAGCTCTACTTCCTACTCCTGATGATGCTCCACGCTAGCCAGATGCTCCTAGAGGTCGTGGGCGTGGCGGTCCGGCTCAGAGAGGACGAGGCGACAGAGGCAAAAGCAGAGGCCGAGGTAGAGGCAGAGGGCAGCCAGCTATTAGTGGCGGACAGGCCCGAGTGTTCTCGTTGACTCCTCAGGATGCACAGGCATCCAATGCCGTCGTGACAGGTACTCTGCCAGTATGTTCTTTTGATGCACGGGTATTATTTGATCCAGGCTCCACACATTCCTATGTATCCACGTACTTTGCACCGAGGTTAGGCCGAGAGTCTTCTCCGTTAGATCAGCCGCTTGTCGTTATTACACCAGTAGGCGAGTCGTTTATTGCCCGTTTTGTGTACCGATCATGTTCCGTTCGTATCGGGGAGAGAGATTCTTCAATTGATTTGATTCTCCTCGATATGCTAGACTTTGACGTTCTTCTTAGTATGGACTGGCTAGCCACATGTTATGCATCTGTGGACTGCCGTGAGAAAGCAGTCAGATTCAGTTTTCCTGGTGAGCCGGTTCTTGTTATTCAGGGAGATCGTAGCGCTACCCTTCCCAGCTTGATTTCTTCTCTTCGCGCTGGTCAGCTCTTAAGGAAAGGGTGTCAGGGATTCTTAGCCTATGTTTGTGATACTAGCTCCACAGAGGTTCCGTTAGACCAGGTCCCTGTTGTAAGAGAGTTTCCTGATGTATATCCTGACGAGCTGCCTGGTCTGCCACCAGAGCGTGAGATTGAGTTCTGCATCGACTTGATCCCCGGCATGGGGCCTATCTCTATACCGCCTTACCGGATGGCCCCGGCGGAGCTGAGAGAGCTGAAGGATCAGTTACAGGACTTGCTGGACAAAGGGCTTATCCGACCGAGTGTGTCACCTTGGGGTACTCCCGTCCTGTTTGTTAAGAAGAAGGACGGGAGTATGCACTTATGCATTGATTATCGTCAGCTGAACCGGGTTACTGTGCTGAACAGATATCCTCTACCCCGCATTGATGACTTATTCGATCAGCTCCAGGGTGCAGGGTTTTTCTCGAAGGTTGATTTACGGTCACGTTATCACCAGTTGCGGGTTCGGAAGGAGGATATTCTGAAGACCGCTTTTTGTACTCGATATGGTCATTATGAGTTCTTGGTGATGTCGTTCGGGCTCACCAATGCCCCGGCAGCATTTATGGACTTGATGAACCGTGTATTCAGGCCGTATCTCGATCAGTTCATCATTGTGTTCATTAACGACATCTTGGTTTATTCTCGGGGCCGGGAGGAGCATGAGCAGCACTTGCGTATCACATTGCAGACTTTGAGGGAGCATCAGCTGTTCGCCAAATTTTCCAAGTGCGCATTCTGGTTAGACAGTGTCGACTTCTTGGGTCATATGGTGACGAGAGATGGTATTTGTGTGGACCCGAAGAAGATCGAGGCAGTTCGGCGTTGGCTTAGATCGGTATCAGTTACAGAGGTTCGCAGCTTTCTGGGTCTGGCAGGCTATTATCGACGTTTTTTCCAGGATTTCTCCCGTATTGCTGCACCGCTGACTGGGTTGACCCGGAAGGGGGTCCCTTTTGATTGGACCCGGGCATGTGAGGATAGTTTCCAGCGGTTGAAGACTCGTCTGACTACTGCACCAGTGTCAGCATTGCCTTCAGGATCAGGCGGGTTCGTGGTATATTGTGATGCTTCTCGAGTGGGGCTGGGCTGTGTATTGATGCAGCATGACAGAGTTATCGCGTATGCTTCTCGGCAGCTGAGGAAACACGAACAGAACTACCCCACTCATGATTTAGAGATGGCTGCAGTGGTATTTGCACTTATGATTTGGAGACATTACCTATACGGTGAGTCGTGCCAGATATTCACTAACCACAAGAGTTTGAAGTATATCTTTCAGCTGCGAGATCTGAATCTGAGACAGCGTCGTTGGATAGAGTTGGTGAAAGATTATGACTGCGAGATTTTATACCATCCGGGCAAGGCGAATGTGGTGGCAGATGCTTTGAGTAGGAGGCCCGGAGGTAGTCTATCTTGTTTGAGCGCAGTACAGATGCAGTTAACGGCGGATTGGCAGATTTTATGTGACAGCAGAGTGCAGTTCGAGTTTACTCCTACATGGGGACAGCTGGCCCATTTCAGAGCACGCCCACAGTTACTTGACCGTATCCGCGAGGCACAGTCCGGCGATGCCCGTATTTTAGAGATTATTGAGCAGATTCGGCAGGGCAGAGTTTCTGAGTTCATGATTGATGATCAGGGGATACTTCGATTTGGGACTCGACTGTGCGTACCAGATTCTGAGGGACTGAGGCGCGATATCCTCGAGGAAGCACATAGATCAGTATACGGTGTTCATCCAGGTTCCACCAAGATGTACCGTGATTTGAGAGTACTGGTGGGACGGAATGAAGAAGGATGTTACAGACTTTGTGTCGAAATGCCTGACTTGTCAGCAAGTGAAGGGCGAGCACCAGAGGCCAGCCGGTGAGTTACAGCCTTTGCCCATCCCTGAGTGGAAGCGGGAACAGGTCTCCATGGACTTCATTGTGGGTCTACCCAGGACCAGTCGAGGGTATGACTCTATTTGGGTGATTGTGGATCGACTGACGAAAGCGGCTCACTTCCTGCCAGTGAAGACCACTTTTGGATTTGCTCAGTACGCCCAGGTTTATATTGATGAGATCGTGCGACTGCATGGCGTTCCGACGTGCATTGTGTCCGACTGGGGCACCCAGTTTACCAGTCGATTATGGCAGAAACTTCAGGAAGCTTTGGGCACCCGATTGAATTTTAGCACAGCCTTTCACCCGCAGACTGACGGTCAGTCGGAGCGTACTATTCAGATTCTTGAGAACATGCTCAGAGCTTGTGTTTTAGATTTCGGTGGTAGCTGGGATCGTCATTTGCCTTTGATCGAGTTCTCCTACAATAATAGCTTCCAGGAGACGATTCAGATGGCACCTTTCGAGGCTTTATATGGGAGGAGATGTCGATCGCCTGTATGTTGGACAGAGCTCAGGGAGAGCAGTATTTTGGGGCCGCAGATCGTACAGGAGATGACCAAAAAGATACAAATGATTCGGGACAGGATGAGAGTGGCACAAAGTAGGCAGAAATCATATGCTGACAGGCGCCGTCGCCGACTCGAGTTCGCTGTTGGCGATCATGTTTTCCTGAGGGTCTCTCCGATGAAGGGTGCGATGAGATTTGGGCGAAAAGGGAAGCTGAGTCCTAGATATGTTGGTCCCTTCGAGATCCTAGAGCGTGTTGGTCCAGTCGCTTATCGGTTAGCTCTTCCGCCCAGCTTCCCCGATGTTCACCCCGTGTTCCATGTCTCGATGCTCCGCAAGTACCTTCATGATCCTTCCCATGCGATTCAGCACCAGACGATCCAGCTAGAGCATGATCTTTCATTCACCGAGCATCCGGTGGTCATTTTGAATCGGCAGGTGAAGAAATTGAGGTCGAAGGTTATACCGTCCGTCAAGGTCCTTTGGCGTGGCCCGAACACCGAGGAGGTCACCTGGGAGACCGAGGTCGAGATGAGGAATAGATATCCCCATCTTTTTGTAGGTACGCGTAGTTGGAATTTTAAATTTGGGGACCGAATTTCTTTAAGGAGGGAAGATTGTAACGCTTCGAAAATCGTTTAGGCAGTTTTTCGGTAATCGGCAAAATTAGCAGCCTTTTTTCCGTAAAAAGTCAAAATAGGTATTTTTCATTATAGAACTAATTATACAAAATTTAGATAAGATATTACTATAAATTGGTCACTAAAATGTCACTTAAAATTTTCTAGTTAATTAAAAAAAATTCCTTAATTAATTATTTTTAATATTATTTTAAGCTTTTAAAAATACATTAAATTAGTGATAAATACAAATTTAATTAGGTAAATTACACACTTAGGAAACATTATAAACTAAAATTTAGTGTTAATAAAATTTTATCAAGACTTTTCAAAATTTTTATTCTATGGCTTAAAATTTTAATCAAAAATGGTTTAAAATGGTTTGAAAATGAATTAAAAAGGGGTTTTTTTTGTAAAATTTGATGTGATGGTCATTTATTGATCTTGTGAAGGACTTTTGTGTAGAAAATTCCACACCTTTCCCTCACATCCCTCCCTTGCTCTCCTCTGGTCGAAATGGATCCAGAAAAACAGCCCCCAATCCCCCATTTTCTTGCATCAAAATCCTTGCAAAAATCCTCCGAAATCCACAAAAATTCACACTTTTCTTCACAAATTCAAACCTAAACCCTTTTCCACCTCTTCCAAAACCCTAATTTGTTTAAAACAAGGAGAAAGAAGACATCTTTAGAGGCTAATTGCAAGAGGTTCACCACTTGTGAGGTATAAGTTCTAATCTAGTTGTTAAATTTGTAGTTTAAATAAGCTAAATTAGTATTTTAAAGTGTTAATTTCATTGTAATGGTTAGTTTTTGAAAATTCAAGAAAGGGGTTGATATTGTAATTAGGGTTTGTAGCATGGTTGATGGGTTAAAGTTAGGGTTTAGGCTATCTAGTTGGTTAGAATGGTTGTTTGTGCGATGTAGCGATCACTATACCGTTAAATCGCGATACTTGCATCGATATTTCTAAGTCAATGCTTATTAGTTTTTCTAAAATTTTAGGAGGTGATCTAATTGTGTTATTTTGGCGATATAATTAGCATCTTATACGACTTTTAGTGTGCGCGAATGCGGGGTTTTGTCTAGTCGGGTTTTAGTTTTGGCGGTTGCACCGAAATGACGATTTTAGTTAAGGTTTTAGCGATTTTCGTGTGTTTTCCGCGCACCGAGTGCACGTTATGATTAATTCGAGAGCGTCGATCTTTTCATATTGTGAGTTGCGTCATTTCAGGAATCTGTAGTCTTATATTGTGTGTTATGCGATTATAGGATCGGTCGCGGAAACATCGGACGCGGCGCGTAAAGGCAAGGCGGTGGTCGGATCGGATTAGCGAGGCTTTCAGGTGAGTAGATGTATTCATCTATGGGGGAATCGTCTGAATGGTGCGAGGCGCCCCTAGTTAGGATTACTTTATTTCTTGCAAGATTTGCATTGTTAGTTAGCTTACCCCCTCATTTACATTGCATACCCTTATAGCTAATCGTTTGCTAGATTGCATGGATATTCATATACACATATGCGATATCACTTCGTAGGACACGAACACCATTACCATTGGCTCCTGTTGCACGCGCACTATTCATGTGACACACACGCCTTTGGTAATTGCCATGCCACGAGCACCATAGAACCTGTTTAGCTTAGTGTCACCAATTGCATCATACATGATATACGAAATCGCATAGCACGTATTTACCTCGCATCATCATCATACTTACATAGATTTCTAAACACAAATCACATCGCATACCTTGATATCATAGACATTTATCATATACAACATGTTGGGTATTATGATTTTCTTGAGGATTTCAGTATTGCTGCGATTTCTGGATTTTGGGGAAAACCGCAAGAATTTAACAAAAGCTTATATTTATCGTTTTTAAAACAAGTTACGGTTTTCTCGTGATATATGTGTCGTCCACCATGAGTTTTCATGTTTTCTGTTGGATTTCGAGACCCGATTCGAGGAGTGGATGAACCGTCTCGGGTATATGGTGGGCCCGGTATGGTACCCCGGGGAAAGAAGATCGAGTTGTAGACGATGAGCCTGGCAGGGGAAGACTACCTACCGGTGATGTCTGGCGCGGCGGATATCCGGAGGATACCGACCGTTGTCGTGAGATTTGATGATATGGGCCGATCCGGACAGACGGAGCCCGATTTATTGAGACATTGATACTGTGAGACATTGAGACAGATGTGTTTTCATATTTGGTGTTGATGCTTGACACGGGTTTTAGATGATTTCTTGATGGTATTTAGCTATCATACCGACATTCTTTTTTTTAAAGTTATGAATGCAGAGCTCATAGCATTTAAATACTTAAAGATTTAGTATTGACATTGCATACATGTGCATGCATACTAGAGGTATTACATCACATCTGGACATACATGCTGTGACGCATTTGCGTGCATTCTTACGATAGCCTTACTAGATGTTATATTCTACTCACGAGCTAGCAACTCATCTCCGTTGTGCCACAGTGTCTTGCAGGTCGGACTCATCAGCATAGTAGCGGCGGCTTATCTTGTTAGTGACTTCTTTTGCTCAGACTCGCGACATTGCTCGTAGGTGGGTTGCGAGAGCACTTTTATCTCTTTTTGTACTATTTTGTATCTAGTATTCTCCATCTACCACTTCTTATTTGTATATGCGACCTAGTGATGAGACTGAGAGATTTGTGTATATGTGGGTTCTTTTGAGTCGAGCTCACTTGAACCGACGTTGTGTTTTCTTACATTTCGCATTTCTTTATGCTCTTTTTCTTGAGATTACAAATATATATTGCATATGGTTGTGATCCGCCTTGGGCGAAGAGCTAGCTCCTGCTTGGGGATGCCATTTTGTGATTACAGGTTATATATTTTGTTGTACCCATTTTGGGGGATAGTATTTACAGAGGAGTCTCTGCCGAAATTTTCGGAAATTTTTGATGTTTTTTTAAAAGGGGTTCAATGCAACTAAATTGATTTCAAGTCGTTTTTCATGAAAGCTTTCCTTCACTCTCTTTGGTTTTGGTTTAGATTTTCTGGGCTTTGGCTGACTTAGTTTACGTTACGCCTTTAGACGTCTCGTAATCTAAGTGCCAGTCACATTCCGTACTTTCGGGTCGTGACAAAGTTGGTATCAGAGCGTAGGTTTTACCTTTCTGAGTGTACTACGACCTTGGTAGATGGAGTAGGTGACTTAAGCAGAGTGGCATAGCGTGGGTATGATCCGCGACATACTTACGATACGGTACTCCGCCTAAGTGACCTTAGGACATAATTGCTTGTATTTCCATTCTTGATTCCTTACATTCCTTGATTCAATTACAATGTTCTTATCGGTCCTGTTTCTTATTCCAGCTTCGATGCCGCCAAAGACTACGAGAGCTCAGCGGGCTGCCGCTAGGGATGAGATTCGAGCAGGCTCGTCTGAGGCGAGGATCGAGCGGGATGATACGCCTACCCCTCAGGGTCATATTGATCCGCCTTATCCAGACCGTGTTTCCAGATTAGAGGCCGGCATGCAGGAGTTGCGACTGATGATGGGATCTTTAGTTGAGTCCAGTCGTGCACAGAGATCCGAGGACGTTCCTTCCACCGCACAGACCACGATTGTACCTGCTGCACCGATGGTCACTCCAGCTGCTACTACGACTATCCCTGTTTCACTACAGGAGTTCATGAGATTGAGACCTCCAGCTTTTACCGGTACGGATGCGACAGAGGACCCACAGGCATTTCTTGATAGGATGGCTCGGATTTGCCGTTCGTTGAGGTGTTCTGATGATAGGTTGGTGGTGTTCGTGAGTTTTCGTCTGGAGGGTCTTTCCCAGACATAGTACGATTCAGTAGAGAGAGGCCGAGCTACAGGTCTACCTTCTATGACCTGGGATGAGTTTACAGCTGCGTTTCTTGCCCGTTTTCTTCCGGAGAGTGTCCGAGATGCTCGAGCCCATAGTTTTGAGTCTCTGCGCAAGACTCCTGGGATGACAGTGTCGGAGTATGATATACATTTTACCCAGTTGTCTCGATATGCTCCGTACCTAGTAGACACAGAAGAGAAGAGAATAAAGAGGTTTGTGCGAGGGCTTGATACACAGCTATTCCTTGCCATCGGCACCCAGCACTTTGATACATACGCAGCCGCGATGGATGCAGCCTTACTTTTAGAGGAGCGTATTTCTGAGAGTCCGGTCGTTTCTGGGCCGAAGAGGATCCGTACTGATACGCCAGCTCAGCGGCAGATGGGTAGACACCGCGATAGATTATTTCCGGGAGATGGTGGAGGCAGAGGATTGAGACGAAGTCAGTTATTTGGTTCATATCCACAGACCCAGCAGTCGTCTCCAGGATGTTTTTGGTGTGGGAGTCAGTACCACCGTGTCAGAGACTGTACCAAGGGGCGCCAGGGCACGGCGACAGTCCCGCATGTGACCTTACCACCTTCACCACCTCCTCAGAGAGCTCTACTTCCTACTCCTGATGATGCTCCACGCCAGCCAGATGCTCCTAGAGGTCGTGGGCGTGGCGGTCCGGTTCAGAGAGGATGAGGCGGCAGAGGCAGAGGCCGAGGTAGAGGCAGAGGGCAGCCAGCTATTAGGGGCGGACAGGCCCGAGTGTTCGCGTTGACTCCTCGGGATGCACAGGCATCCAATGCCGTCGTGACAGGTACTCTGCCAGTATGTTCTTTTGATGTACGAGTATTATTTGATCCAGGCTCCACACATTCCTATGTATCCACGTACTTTGCACCGAGGTTGGGCCGAGAGTCTTCTCCATTAGATCAGCTGCTTGTCGTTATTACACCAGTAGGCGAGTCGTTTATTGCCCGTTTTGTGTGCCGATCATGTTCCGTTCGTATCGAGGAGAGAGATTCTTCAATTGATTTGATTCTCCTCGATATGCTAGACTTTGACGTTCTTCTTAGTATGGACTGGCTAGCCACATGTTATGCATCCATGGACTGCCGTGAGAAAGCAGTCAGATTCAGTTTTCCTGGTGAGCCGGTTCTTGTTATTCAGGGAGATCGTAGCGCTACCCTTCCCAGCTTGATTTCTTCTCTTCGCGCTGGTCGGCTCTTAAGGAATGGGTGTCAGGGATTCTTAGCCTATGTTTGTGATACTAGCTCCACAGATGTTCCGTTGGACCAAGTCCCTGTTGTGAGAGAGTTTCCTGATGTATTCCATGACGAGCTGCCTGGTCTACCACCAGAGCGCGAGATTGAGTTCTGCATCGACTTGATCCCCGGCACGGGGCCTATCTCTATACCGCCTAACCGGATGGCCCCGGTGGAGCTGAGAGAGCTGAAGGATCGGTTACAGGACTTGCTGGACAAAGGGCTTATCCGACCGAGTGTGTCACCTTGGGGTGCTCCCGTCCTGTTTGTTAAGAAGAAGGACGGGAGTATGTGCATATGCATTGATTATCGTCAGCTGAACCGGGTTACTGTGCGGAACAGATATCCTCTACCCCGCATTGATGACTTATTCGATCAGCTCCAGGGTGCAGGGTTTTTCTCGAAGGTTGATTTACGGTCAGGTTATCACCAGTTGCGGGTTCGGAAGGAGGATATTCCGAACACCACTTTTCGTACTCGATATGGTTATTATGAGTTCTTGGTGATGTCGTTCGGGCTCACCAATGCCCCGGCAGCATTTATGGACTTGATGAACCATGAATTCAGGCCGTATCTCGATCAGTTCATCATTGTGTTCATTGACGACATCTTGGTTTATTCTCGGAGCCGGGAGGAGCATGAGCAGCACTTGCGTATCACATTGCAGACTTTGAGGGAGCATCAGCTGTTCGCCAAATTTTCCAAGTGCGCATTCTGGTTAGACAGTGTCGACTTCTTGGGTCATATGGTGAAGAGAGATGGTATTTGTGTGGACCCGAAGAAGATCGAGGCAGTTCAGTGTTGGCCTAGACCGGTATCAGTTACAGAGGTTCGCAGCTTTCTGGGTCTGGCAGGCTATTATCGACGTTTTTTCTAGGATTTCTCCCGTATTGCTGCACCGCTGACTGGGTTGACCCGGAAGGGGGTCCCTTTTGATTGGACCCAGGCATGTGAGGATAGTTTCCAGCGGTTGAAGACTCGTCTGACTACTGCACCAGTGTCAGCATTGCCTTCAGGATCAGGCGGGTTCGTGGTATATTGTGATGCTTCTCGAATGGGGCTGGGCTGTGTATTGATGCAGCATGACAGAGTTATCGTTTATGCTTCTCGGCAGCTGAGGAAACACGAACTGAACTACCTCACTCATGATTTAGAGATGGCTGCAGTGGTATTTGCACTTAAGATTTGGAGACATTACCTATACGGTGAGTCGTGCCAGATATTCACTGACCATAAGAGTTTGAAGTATATCTTTCAGCAGCGAGATCTGAATCTGAGACAGCGCCGTTGGATGGAGTTGGTGAAAGATTATGACTGGGAGATTTTATACCATCCGGGCAAGGCGAATGTGGTGGCAGATGCTTTGAGTAGGAGGCCCGGAGGTAGTCTATCTTGTTTGAGCGCAGTACAGATGCAGTTGACGGCGGATTGGCAGATTTTATGTGACAGCAGAGTGCAGTTCGAGTTTACTCCTACAGGGGGATAGCTGGCCCATTTCAGAGCACGCCCAAAGTTACTTGACCGTATTCGCAAGGCACAGTCCGGCGATGCCCGTATTTTAGAGATTATTGAGCAGATTCGGCAGGGCAGAGTTTCTGAGTTCGTGATTGATGATCAGGGGATACTTCGATTTGGGACTCGACTGTGCGTACCAGATTCTGAGGGACTGAGGCGCGATATCCTCGAGGAAGCACATAGATCAGTATACAGTGTTCAACCAGGTTCCACCAAGATGTACCGTGAGTTGAGAGAGGTTTACTGGTGGGACGGAATGAAGAAGGATGTTACAGACTTTGTGTCAAGATGCCTGACTTGTCAGCAAGTCAAGGCCGAGCACCAGAGGCCAGCCGGTGAGTTACAGCCTTTGCCCATCCCTGAGTGGAAGTGGGAACAGGTCTCCACGGACTTCATTGTGGGTCTACCCAGGACCAGTCGAGGGTATGACTCTATTTGGGTGATTGTGGATCGACTGACGAAAGCGGCTCACTTCCTGCCAGTGAAGACCACTTTTGGATTTGCTCAGTATGCCCAGGTTTATATTGATGAGATCGTGCGACTGCATGGTGTTCCGACGTGCATTGTGTCCGACCGGGGCACCCAGTTTACCAGTCGATTATGGCAGAAACTTCTGGAAGCTTTGGGCACCCGATTGAGTTTTAGCACCGCCTTTCACCCGCAGACTGACGGTTAGTCGGAGCGTACTATTCAGACTCTTGAGGATATGCTCAGAGCTTGAGTTTTAGATTCCGGTGGTAGCTGGGATTGTCATTTGCCTTTAATCGAGTTCTCCTACAATAATAGCTTCCAGGAGACGATTCAGATGGCACCTTTCGAGGCTTTATATGGGAGGAGATGTCGATCGCCTGTATGTTGGACAGAGCTCAGGGAGAGCAGTATTTTGGGGCCGCAGATCGTACAGGAGATGACCGAAAAGATACAGATGATTCGGGACAGGATGAGAGTGGCACAGAGTAGGCAGAAATCATATGCTGACAGGCGCCGTCGCCGACTCGAGTTCGCTGTTGGCGATCATGTTTTCCTGAGGGTCTCTCCGATGAAGGGTGTGATGAGATTTGGGCGAAAAGGGAAGCTGAGTCCTAGATATGTTGGTCCCTTCGAGATCCTAGAGCGTGTTGGTCCAGTCACTTATCGGTTAGCTCTTCCGCCCAGCTTCCCCGATGTTCACCCCGTGTTCCATGTCTCGATGCTCCGCAAGTACCTTCATGATCCTTCCCATGCGATTCAGCACCAGACGATCCAGCTAGAGCATGATCTTTCATTCACCGAGCAGCTGGTGGTCATTTTGAATCGACAGGTGAATAAATTGAGGTCGAAGGTTATACCGTCCGTCAAGGTCCTTTGGCGTGGCCCGAACAGCGAGGAGGTCACCTGGGAGACCGAGGTCGAGATGAGGAATAAATATCCCCATCTTTTTGAAGGTACGCGTAGTTAGAATTTTAAATTCGGGGACCGAATTTCTTTAAGGAGGGAAGATTGTAACGCTTCGAAAATCGTTTAGGCAGTTTTTCGGTAATCGGCAAAATTAGCAGCCTTTTTCCGTAAAAAGTCAAAATAGGTATTTTTCATTACAGACCTAATTATACAAAATTTAGATAAGATATTACTGTAAATTGGTCACTAAAATGTCACTTAAAATTTTCTAGTTAATTAAAAAAAATTCCTTAATTAATTATTTTTAATATTATTTTAAGCTTTTAAAAATATATTAAATTAGTGATAAATACAAATTTAATTAGGTAAATTACACACTTAGGAAACATTATAAACTAAAATTTAGTATTAATAAAATTTTATCAAGACTTTTCAAAAATTTTATTCTATGGCTTAAAATTTTAATCAAAAATGGTTTTAAATGGTTTGAAAATGAATTAAAAAGGGATTTTTTTGTAAAATTTGATGTGATGGTCATTTATTGATCTTGTGAAGGACTTTTGTGTAGAAAATTCCACACCTTTCCCTCACATCCCTCCCTTGCTCTCCTCTGGTCGAAATGGATCCAGAAAAACAGCCCCCAATCCCCTATTTTCTTGCATCAAAATCCTTGCAAAAATCCTCCGAAATCCACAAAAATTCACACTTTTCTTCACAAATTCAAACCTAAACCCTTTTCCACCTCTTCCAAAACCCTAATTTGTTTAAAACAAGGAGAAAGAAGACATCTTTAGAGGCAAATTGCAAGAGATTCACCACTTGTGAGGTATAAGTTCTAATCTAGTTGTTAAATTTGTAGTTTAAATAAGCTAAATTAGTATTTTAAAGTGTTAATTTCATTGTAATGGTTGGTTTTTGAAAATTCAAGAAAGGGGTTGATATTGTAATTAGGGTTTGTAGCATGGTTGATGGGTTAAAGTTAGGGTTTAGGCTATCTAGTTGGTTAGAATGGTTGTTTGTGCGATGTAGCGATCACTATACCGTTAAATCGCGATACTTGCATCGATATTTCTAAGTCAATGCTTACTAGTTTTTCTAAAATTTTAGGAGGTGATCTAATTGTGTTATTTTGGCGATATAATTAGCATCTTATACAACTTTTAGTGTGCGCGAATGCGGGGTTTTGTCTAGTCGGGTTTTAGTTTTGGCGGTTGCACCGAATTAATGACGATTTTAGTTAAGGTTTTAGCGATTTTCGTGTGTTTTCCGCGCACCGAGCGCACGTTATGATTAATTCGAGAGCGTCGATCTTTTCATATTGTGAGTTGCGTCATTTCAGGAATCTATAGTCTTATATTGTGTGTTATGAAATTCTAGGATCGGTCGCGGAAACATCGGACGCGGCGCGTAAAGGCAAGGCGGTGGTCGGATCGGATTAGCGAGGCTTTCAGGTGAGTTGATGTATTCATCTATGGGGGAATCGTCTGAATGGCGCGAGGCGCCCCTAGTTAAGATTACTTTATTTCTTGCAAGAATTTTTAGTTATATGTATGCCCTAGAGTCCATTACTATACATAGGATGTATATTGTAGTGGATGCTTGGACATATATAGGGAGGACTTTCTTGCTCGAAATGATAGTATGCTATCTGGTTGCTCTTTACCTTAACGTGTACACTGATTGTCTCTCTGTTACATGTTGGTAAAGCCCTTAGGATGTGTACTTGACTACCGGGACTATGATGCTGATCATACTAGTGGGGACATGGTAGTCCATAAGTACATCCTTCAAGGTCCCTAGTCGTGGGTGTATCGAGACAGGGCATCGATATACCAGAGTAGACTAGCGTATACCTTCTCGACCCATACAGATGGGCGATGGATGATCCCATATCCATTGGTGTTTGACATCAGAGATGATATACGGGTGCTCAGTGGAGACTGGGTACACTGGACGGACTCGCCGAGAACTCCCAGATGGTATTATACCTTACGTCAGATGGCAGTTCTCTGGTGACACTGGTACAGAGTAGTCTGTTGACCCGAGATCGTCATAGAGTCTTGTGTGATTCCCACTGTGCTTTGATTTCCACCTTACTACGTCCAAGAGGGCGTGCAAAACGGTGGTTTTTGGGTACAGTCCCGAATCACATGGAGGCAATGAGCGATAGGAGGGGATTCGTCTCTCCCGGTATAGGGAGTTGATGTTGCGCTGTGTTCGATTGGCTATAACCGGAAATCCCTGGCCAGGGTTGCTGAGATTTACTGGTAAGTGTTACCGGTAGTTTCTCGAACTGTTATAGACCTCATATCGACACGGCTTATCGAGCTATTGGGGTCTGACGTTTACCACCCCTAGGCAAGATATGTGACATATCAGACGACGAGACCGGACTGTACGGTAAGTGTTCTGGTTGGATTCACAAGAGTGTGAGCGGGCTTGCTCGTTGATCTTCTGATCGCTCAATACCCGGGTGGCCGTTACGCTTAGCAGACCACTTGCGGCTTGTGGGTGTTTGATATGATCATCATCTGCTGCCGGCATATTGACGAGTCTTTAGAGTCCTACACAGAGGTTTCCTGGCTCAAGCGAAACGAAATAGGAGCACATATAAGATATGTGCGGGACCGAGAATAATGCGTGTATTTGATACCGTATTCTATTCTCGCGATGAATGTATCGAATGGTTGTATGTGATATAACCTAGTTATCGAATCAAGGATTGATTCGATAAGCCGATACATTGGATATTAGTCGGTTATATGCGATATGACCGGATCGTTAAATCAAGTGTTGATTTAATGATTTAATGTATAGTTATATATTTGATATATTACTTTGCATTAACTAGTATTGGTTCACTTAAGATGGATTTTCTCACTTGATGTGCACATTGTATATGTGATATATTTTTGTGCACTTGATTGTATCATGTTTGATGATACATGCAAACTTGGGTGTATGTTTGATTTAAACCTTGGTTGAGTAAATGGTTAGGGTTTTTATTTATTCATTTATTTACATTATTCTTTTTGGCAAAAGAAAATAAAATGGTGGCTTGTTTGTCTTTTCTTTGAAGCTTCATGAAGCTTAGAAAAAATTCAACCATTTTTGTTTATTTTGCTTAACCTAACCATTCACCTAACCCTAGTTTATTCTCTACACTTAACCATGGTTGCTATATGATAAGAATCACTTTGTTTTCTATTTTGAGAAAATTCTTATCATATTCTTTTTCTTCTTCTTCTTCTTCTTCTTCTTCTTCAAGAAGAAGAGAGCTTGCAACCTTCAATGGTGATTTCATGAAAAGAGTGAGAAATCCAATTCTAAAGTGAACCCACTTCCTATTTCTTCATCCTCTACCACTTGCCAAGTAGTATAGGGTGTTTTCTTCACAAGTTTCATGGCTTGGTGAAGTTGGAGCTTGATCTTGTGTTGCCTCGACGTAGATCATCTTCGGCATCGAAGTCGACGACCTAGCCCGCCCATTTCTCCGATGAAGCCGACGCTAGAGCCCGGGATCCGATGATCGCAGCGAGGGGACTTCATCACGGAGCAATGGAGGTGGAGGACCGGATCTACAAAGGTTGTATTTCCGTTCACTTATTAGTAAAGCAGTTCACTAGTTGTAGTTATCGCATAAACTCTAGTCAACGATCCGTATTAGGGTTTCTCGGCACCTGTAAAATTTGAATTTGGCATGGTTGATGTCTTGTGAGACCTCATTAGTGTGCCTAGGAACCCTAGAGTGGTATCAGAGCCTAGCTAGAGCTTTAGGCAAAGTGTAGACGAAGTTAGAAGTCCGATCGAACCCGTAAACCCCGACAAAACCCTTCTCTGTACATTTTTCAAAACAGTGGATTTTTGTGAATTAAAAATTCTCAGAAAAACAAGCAGGAAAAACTAAGAATTACTGTGAAGTACGGTCCTCTAAGTCAATAATTTGACCGCGGAACCTCGGCGAAACCATGGGTTTGGCGGCGGTTCCGCGGCCAAAATTTGGACTTAGTCCCTGAAATTTCATATATTTATTCTTAGGTCCTTTCTTGGCAATTTTTTATGGGAATTTTTTAATTCCACTCAAGTGTTGAGTTTTCTAGGGTTTTATTGGGGACTCGTTAATTTGATCGGAAAATTTAACTTCGTTTATGTTTTTCTAGATATTTTAGAAACTGTTAAAAAGTTTGACCGGATATAAATACCCACTTTTTCCCCTACCGGGAAATTTCCAAGTGTTGGATTTTTCCG
Source organism: Agapanthus africanus (assembly GCA_030015575.1). Lineage (NCBI taxonomy): Eukaryota > Viridiplantae > Streptophyta > Magnoliopsida > Asparagales > Amaryllidaceae > Agapanthus > Agapanthus africanus. Next base: position 387,568,442 of record CM057350.1, read on the forward strand.
TAGTTTAATGACGTTCTAAGTAGTGCAAGTAACGCGATGATCCCTCTAGAAGACAACAAACCTTAACTCGATTATGTGACCGTCTTGAACTGCCCTTTGAACCTTAGGGTTTGGGGCAGTACGGCGTGCCACATGTGAGGCGTTGGCTTGACCCTTCTACGGCTGGACCGTTGGTACTGAGGTATGAACTGGATGTTTTTAAACTTGTTTCATGTGTTGAGCTGTTTCGAGAAAACTTGGGTGTTTGAATGTTCGATCGGAAAGTTTAACATTTTCTATTTATCTGGAATGGGATACAATAATTGGAATTCACAAGTAGTTATGAGATAACTGAATGAATGTTATAAATATAGCACTTTAGTCTCACTTGATCGGTTGCCACGGAATTTTGATGTGATCAAAAGTCCGTCGCAATCACGTAGCGTAAGCGGATACTCGCCGGATAAACTTAATAGACAGCTACACCCCTTAGCCCCGACCAAGTGACTGTAGGAGAACCCCGTCGCCGAAAGCATCCGTCCGGGTGCTCGCGGTAGCGGTGTTCCGCCTTGGTACACTTCGTCGACGGTATCGGGGGTGCGGCCGCCTACTAAAGTTTACGACGAGCATTCGATCAGGTTATTGGGAATCTTGTTGAATTGCCCGACTTGATATTGAAAAGAGTTTTCGATAATGAGACTAAAATGCGGGGTTTATAATTGTTAGGCATGCGATGTCTAAGGAATTCATTTGGTCAGGCATGCGATGTTTGAGGAGGTTGCGGATTCCAACTGTTGTAGTTTTACACTTTCTTTTCTGTGACCGTAAGTGTGATATGTGATATCGCCGGTTTCGTTGCTATATGCCAACGACAATTGGGATGGGCATATTTACTTACGTTGATGACATGTGATGTTATGTGTTGCTGGATATGTTATATTAGATCGTCGTGTTTGAATAGCCGGGGGGGTTTTATGTGAGATGAGTGTTTTTCATTTTCATTCATGTAAAAATTTGTATGTAATATTCTTTTATTGGGGCACTTCCAGGTTGCGGAAGATGTCTCCTTTTGTATATTATTTAATTTTCCGCACTAGGATAGACCCAAGGAGGAGGGCATAAGTAACCGGGTTCTAGAGTACAATGGGATACCAACTCGAGGAGTCGAGTCCGGGTCTCCTAACTCTAGAATTGGTAGGGTTGCTTGCCGCTCTCGTAGGGGTCTAGGGGTGTGGGTTTGGCTATTCATCGCGACCGTGGAATCCGTGTTTTATACTAGCTCGTATTGAAAACACGGACGTCCTAGTATATCCAATGTTTCATATGATTCTTCTGCTGTGATATCTGTGATGTGATCATTTGATGTTCTGTGATAGATACTGTATATAGTATATATGATATATTATATAGATGTTACTTATGTTTTACACCCGCGCTAGCCCTGCCCCGCTCTGCCGTTAGTCACCTAACCTAACGGTGCACGAGGGGACATCGAGACGAATGCGGATGGCATAAGTGTACGTCGTATTTATCTGTGATGTTTAGGTGCTTAAATGATGGGACTTCATTAATGTGATTAATGAAAGAAAAAAAACCTAAAGATGTTGTAGAATCGAATTTCAAAAATAAAACAGGTAGCTACAGTTCTTGCTTTGCACAGCGGTATATATGATATATCCTGCACCTTATTCGATGAGAAAAGGGCCGACGATCCCTTCACCGGGAGTGACTCCTTTAGCAATAACTGGCAGATGCTACAACCATCGGTTTGTCTTTTGATTGCTTCTATAGTTCTTGCTTTGCACAGCGATATATATGATATATCCCGCACCTCATTCGACGAGGAAAGGGCCGACGATCCCTTCACCGGGAGTGACCCCTTTAGCAAAACTAGAAAAGCCTCAAAAACACTCCATTTTAAAATCATTTGATTCTACAACGATATCAAGTTCATTACGCAATAGGTTTTCAGAAAAACCTGTCGTAGCCCTCCGTCATTTCAGATAAGTCCTGTTTAGTATTCGTGCTGCGTTTGTTGACCTTGTCAAGGCGCAGTGTACAGTAGCTAACCAGTTTTTATCTGCTTATGCATATGATGCAGATTGGGTTAGGGTAGTCGTATGGCCTTGTTGACCTTGTCAAGGGTCGTGTGGGTGGGTTTGATTCAATCAAGAAATGACGGGTTGAACTTGACTTACGGTCTATGGTTTGTTGACCTTGTCAAGGTCATAGATCGTTTGGGGCAAAATATTATCGGGAATTTCAAGTGTTGAAATTTGCAATGAGATTGCATACCTTCTATGAGATAGTTGGATCCCGATACCCGCTGCGAGTAAGAGTTACTCCTGGGAGAGTTTTACACATTACAATTAGCCGATCAAGTAGGTGTCTAGAAAGGTGTCAACGGGGTTACGCCTCTGGGAAAACAAGGTTTACCGTAATTAGGTCCGTGCGAAAGCACGGGGAACCTCCCTCAAAGTACCGACACTGGCCTGGCTGAAAGATTGGCGAACTTGTAGCGTGTAATTAATCCCGGCTAGTCTTTCCTTTTAGGGTTTGAAGGAAGATTTGATAAAAACAGTAGGAGCCATCCTGATTAGATAAAATAAATAACCAATCTGATCTTGCAAGAGCGCACGCTGAGTGTTTTCTTCTCTCTCTCTCCTGGTAGCGACCATATCACACCTTAATCAAGATAATAATACGGATGTATTGACCGAACCCGCTTGTTATACTGAGCTGGGGAACGTTGGTCCCGCTCCAACTTATAATTGTTATAAGACAGAGAAGGAAATTGGGGATTACCAGAATTCCCGTGCCGCCCAAACGAAGAAAGTGCATACTGATGCATCATCTTCGGGTGTGTTCATTATACAGAACAGTTTCTCAGTATTCTTTACGTCCTGGATATGAGATACCGAATCAGGATCCCGCATATGTAATTTGTTACATGGGCTACAGATAGGTAAAGAACTGAGAACGGGTGATAAGTTTCATGAGACAGAAAACGGGGCAAGTGTTGCAGCCAAGTCTGTTGGTCACTGTCACCCTGTATTACCAATACATTGATTCTGAACGAATGTTATTAGATACCGAACCTGATATACAAAATCATATCAGTCTCTTTATTAGTAAAGAAAGGATATAATTTTGTATTGTTGGATAATGTTTTGAACATTTCCTATATCAAGAGTTGATCGATTCAGGCACGTTATCTAAAAGCATTGATGTTCTAAATCAAACTGCAGTTCTTAGTATACGGAACACACATAAGAGGAAGAGTTCAGAAATGAACGGATCCTTCTTGAGGTATTGTAGACTACGTCATATCAATGCGACTCGACTAGCTGAAGTTACATATAGATGCATATTTAAATTTGTTTGAATTTACATCTTGTGAAAACTTGCCAGTCATGTCACAAAGATATAATGACCTCAGCTCTGTTTATTGGAAATAGAGAAAGTGTTGGTAAACTCTTGGGATGATACATGTTGATATATAAAGGTCCCCTTTCTACACTGTAGGGTTCCTAGGCACTCTAATGGAGTCTCACAAGTGATCAAACATGCAAATTTCTAAAAAATACGGTGCCGAGAAACCCTAGAACGGATCGTTAACTAGATATATAGGCGAAGCGAGTAAGTAAACGGAAATATAGCTAAAGGGAAGGGGCTACAACCTTTGTAGATCCGGTCCACCACTTCCTAAGCTCCACGATGATCTCCCTCCGCTGTCCAAATCGAACCCTTGACTCTAGCATTGGCATCATCGAAGAATGGGCGGGCTTGATCGTCGGTTCGATGCCGAAGATGATCTACGTCGAGGCATCACAAGAATAAGCTCCAACTCACCAAGCCTTGAAATCTTGTGAAGGAAACACCCTATACTACTTGGCAAGAGGTAGAGGATGAAGAAATAGGAATTGGGTAGACTTTAGTTTTGGATTTCCCACACTTTTTCATCAATCACCATTGATGTAGCAAGCTTTTTCTCATGTTGAAGAAGAAGAAGATGAAGAAAAAGAATATGATAAGTATTAAGTAAATGATAAATAAATCAATACTTATCATTTACTAACCCTTGGTTAGTTGTAGAGAATGGACCATGGTTAACTTGAATGGTTAGGGTTAAGGTTGAGACAAGAATGGTGGACTAATTCAAAGCTTCAAGAATCTTCAACTAGCAAACAAAAATAGCAACCATTCTTTTTTCATCTTTTTCCAAAATAAATAAATAAATAAATAAGAAAAAAGAAAACCCTAATCATAATCTTAACCATGGTCTAATTCTTTACACTAACCCTAGCTTGCATGTATCATCAAACATGATACAATCATGTGCACAAAATATATCACATATGCAATGTGCACAAACCAAGTGAGTAAATCCATTTAAAGTGAACCAATACTAGTTAATGCAAAGTAATATATCAAATATATAATTATACATTAAATCATTAAATCAACACTTGATTCAATGATCCGGTCATGTCGCATATAACCGGCTAGTATCCAATGTATCGGCTTATCGAATCAATCCTTGATTCGATAACTAGGTTATATCGCATACAACCATTCGACACATTCATCGCGAGAATGAAATACGGTATCACATACACGCATTATTCTCGGTCCCGCACATATCTCATATGCGCTCCTATTTCGTTTCGCTTGAGCCAGGAAACCTCTGTGTAGGACTCTAAAGACTCGTCAATACGCCGGTAGCGGATGATGATCATATCAAGCACCCACAAGCCGCAAGCGATCTGCTAAACATAACGGCCACCCGGGTATTGAGCGATCAAAAGATCGACGAGCAAGCCCGCTCACACTCCTGTGAATCCAACCAGTAACACTTACCGTACAGTCCGGTCTGTTCGTCTGATATGTCGCATATTTCGCCTAGGGGTGGTAAACGTCAGACGCCAATAGCTCGATAAGTCATGCCGACTTGAGGTCCATAACATTCGTGAAACTACTGATAACTCTTACCAGTATATCACTGCAACCCTGGCCAGGGATTTCCTGTTATGGCCAGTCGAGCATAGCACAACATCAACCCCCAATACCGGGAGAGACGAATCCCCTCCTATCGCTCATTGCCTCCATGTGAATCGGGACTGTACCCAAAAACCACCTGTTTGCACGACTCAGTAGAGCCGTGGTAGGGTGGAAATTAAAGCACAGTGGGAGACACACAAGACTCTATGACGATCTCGGGTCAACAGACTAAGCTGTACCAGTGTCACCAGAGAACTGCCATCTGACGTGAGGTATAATACCATCTGGGAGTTCTCGGCGAGTCCGTTCAGTGTACCCAGTCTCCACTGAGCACCCGCATACCATCTTCGATGTCAAACACCAATGGATATGGGATCATCCATCGCCCATCGCATGGGTCGAGAAGATATGCGCTAGTCTACTCTGGAATATCGATGCCCCGTCTCGATATTCCCACGACTAGGAACAATTCAAGGATGTACTCATGGACTACCCAGGCCCCACTAGTATGATCTACATCATAGTCCTGGAAGTCGAGTACACATCCTATGGGCTTTATCAACATGTAATCAGAGAGACAGAAAGTATACATGTTAAGATAAAGAGCAACCAGATAGCGTACTATCATGTCGAGCAAGAAAGTCCGACCTATATATGTCCCAGCATCCACTACAATATACATCCAATGTGCAGTAATGGCCTCTAGGGCATACATATAACTAACAATCTCCCACTTGCACTAGGGCCATCTGTAGCAGTGGTTGCAGTATCACATACTCAACCATCCTCTAAAAGTCTCTCTTTGGGAAAAGGCCTTCGTGAGTGGATCCGCCGTGTTGTCCTCTGAGTCTACTCTCCTAACCTCGATCACCCTGGAGATCAACTATCTCCATGATCAGGTGATGCTGCCTCAGAATTTTTCTGGGTCACTGATGGGACCAGGGTTCCAGGGCCGAAGCCATACTTCCATTGTCATACAATGGCAGGAACCTAGTTCATCTTATGAACCAATATACACCCAAACTGCCTCTTTGGTAGTATCTTTAATAGCGATGTTACAAGCCTTTATCGTCTAGTTTGTCACGGTATCTAGCTTGGAAATCTTCCAACATACCGTCCCTTTACTGAGGGTAAAGACAATGCCTGTGACTGACATTCAGTCATCTTTATCACTCTGGAACCTTTCCAGTGATTCTCCCCAGGATCGATTGATACCATCTCACTTCAGCTAGTGAGTATCCTAACATCCAATTAGATCTATCTCATAGATCCAAAGCTTAGGATTTAGTAGGTATCACTTTGATCCTATATGGAAAATGATTGTGATAAGCGGAGATTGATCGAGCGTAGCATAGGAAACTCCTTCCCTAACAAGAGTATGGCATCCACGTACTCTACGAGGATCGTCACCATACTCCCTACTATCCTTTTGTTTATACAAGGTTCATCTACCATTTTGATGATGTCAACTTATTTGACTAATCCATCAAAACAGATGTTCCAACTCCGCGATGCCTGCTTTATCCTATAAAGCATCTTTCACACGTTTCCGCTGCTCCCACTGTGTACGAGGCCCTCTGGCTGTGTTCTTATAGACGTTCTCTTCTAAATCATTATTTAGAAAAGTAGTCATGGCACCCAACCACCAGATATCGTAGTCATGGTATGTATCCGTGGCAAGTAGGATCTGGATGGATTTAAACATAGTCCCTGGAAAAGGTTTCATCATTATCCGTGCCTGGTTGATGACGAAAACCTTTAACAAGTCTAGCTTTGAAAGTCTCAACCTTTCCATGTACACCAAGCAATCTTCTCAAGATATACTTGCTCCTGATGGGGATTTAACCCTTCAGTTATAGCAACCAAAGACCATACTTTGTTGGTGTATAAGGATTCCATCTCAGATCACTAAGCATCCAGCCATTCTTACAGAGTCCCTACTCTCGATGGCCTGCTCGAAACTGGTTGGGTCATCATCTCATGATGCAATCCTCGCTCCCACTGTCATCGAGAAACCGAGGTATCTCTCAGGTGGGTGAGGAACCCTACTAGATCGGCGGAGAGGCTGAGGTTCGTCGGAAACTATTGAATCCTTTGGTTCTGTCAAATCATTAGCAGTTTTGTACAGCTGGAACCTTACCAGTTCTACAGAACTGATCTTGCCTCGATCTTGTCCGGATTTTGCTTTTGACATAGGACGGACAATCCCAAATCTTAACTTACTTAAGAGATAGGATCTTCCCACACCATATCTTATATGGAGTGGTAGGCACTGATTTGATTCAAACCTAATTCAATAGGTATGCAGCTTCTCAAGCGCATAACTCCCAAAAAGGAAATAGGCAACTCAGTAGTACTCATCATAGAGCACACCTTATCATATAGGGTGTGATTGCTCCGCCGCGATATACCATCGTGCTATGGTTTATACGGAGGAGTAATGCTGAGAGAGAATCTCATTTTCTTTTAGAATAGTCCAGGAATGCTATGCACAAGTATTCTCCTCCGTGATCTCATCATAGGACATAATACTTATACCCGTATTTTGGTTCTCTACTTCTAACTTATATTCTGTGAATACCTCAAAAGCTTCGGACTTATGTTTCAGCAGGAACATACGAATGAATCTTGAGAGATTATCAGAGAATATAATGAAGTATAAAGAACCAGTCCTGGCATGTGTAGACAGGAGACCTTACATACATCATCATGTATCAGTCCCAAGAGTTCATTAACTCTTTCTCTGTTTCCAGTAAACGGAGCTATGGTCATCTTATCTTTGTGACATGACTGGCAAGTTTCACAAGATGTAAATTCAAACTGATTTAAATATACATCTAAATGTAACTTCAGCCAGTCGGGTCGCATTGATATGACCTAGTCTACAATGCCTCAAGAAGAATTCGTTCATTTCTGAACTCTTCTTCCTGTGTGTGTTCAGTATACAAGGAACTGTAGTTTGATTTAGAACGTCAATGCTTTTAGATAACGTGCCTGAACCGATCAACTTTTGATATAGGAAATGTTCAAAACATTATCCATCAATACAAAATTTTATCATTTCTTTACTAATAAAGAGACTGATATGATTTTGTATATCAGGTTCGGTATCTAATAGCATTTGTTCAGAATCAATATACTGGTAATACAGGGTGACAGTGACCAACAGACTTGGCTGCAACACTTGCCCCGGTTTCTGTCTCATGAAACTTATCACCCGTTCTCAGTTTTTCTACCCTTTTGTAGCCCTATGTAACAGATTACATATCTGGGATCCTGATCCGGTATCATATACCCAGGATGCAGAGGATACTGAGAAACAGTTCTTTGTAATGAACACACCCGAAGGAGATGCATCATATGCACTGTCTTCGTTTGGGCGGCACAGGAATTCTGGTATTCCCCAATTTCCTGCTCTGTCTCATAACAATTATAAGTTGGAGCGGGACCAACGTTCCCCAGCTCAGTATAACAAGCGGGTTCGGTCAATACATCCATTTTGTTATCTTGATTAAGGCGTGATATGGTCGCTACCAGGAGAGAGAGAGAAGAAAACACTCTGCGTGCGCTCTTGCAAGATCAGATTGGTTATATATTTTATCTAATCAGGATGGCTCCCACTGTTTTTATCAAATCTTCCTTCAAACCCTAAAAGGAAAGACTAGCCGGGATTAATTACACTCTACAAGTTCGCCAATCTTTTAGCCAGGCCAGTGTCGGTACTTTGAGGGAGGTTCCCCGTGCTTTCGCACGGACCTAATTACAGTAAACCTCGTTTTCCCAGAGGCGTAACCCCATTGACACCTTTCTAGACACCTACTTGATCGGCTAATTGTAAAGTGCAAAATTATCCCAGGAGTAACAATTACTCGCAGTGGGTATCGGGATCCAACTATCACATAGAAGGTATGCAATCTCATTGCAAATTTCAACACTTAAAACTCCCGATAATGGTTTTTACCCCTAGCACCTATGACCTTGGCTAAGGTCAACAAATCATAGGTACTAGTCAAGCTCTACCCGTCATTTCGTGATTAATTAGACCCACCCACATGACCCTTGGCTAAGGTCAACAAAGCCATATGACTGTCCTAACTAATCGCATCATATGCGGTGTAGGAAGACATCACTTAGCTACCGTACACTGTGCCTTGACTATGGTCAACAAACACAGCACGAATACTAAGTACTCTACTTCCTAAAATGATGGAGGGTTGCGAATGGTTTTTGTGAAAACCTTTAACGCTTTGAACTTGATCTCGTTGCGGAATCAAATGGTTTTTAAATGGAATGTTTTCGAGGCTTTTCTAGTTTTGCTAAAGGGGTCACTCCCGGTGAAGGGATCGTCGGCCCTTTCCTCGTCGAATGAGGTGCGGGATATATCATATATATCACTGTGCAAAGCGTAAACTATAGAAGCGATCAAAGACAAACCGATGGTTGCAGCATCTGCCAGTTATTGCTAAAGGAGTCACTCCCGGTGAAGGGATCTCGGTCCTTTCCTCATCGAATAAGGTGCAGGATGTTCTACAAGGAACACCGCGATGCAAAGCAAGAACTGTAGCTACCTGTTTTTATTTTAAAATTCGATTCCACAACATCAATTAGGTTTATTTTCTTTCATTAATCACATTAATGAATATCCCATCATATAAGTCCACCTAATCATCACAGATAAATATAACGTACGTTTATGCCATCCGCATTCGCCTCGATGTCCCGTCTGCACCGTTAGGTTAGGTAACTAACGCCAGAGCGAGGCAGGGCTAGCGCGGGTGTAAAACATAAGCAACGTCTATATAATATATCATATATACTATATATAATACCTGTCACAGAACATCACATGATCACAGATAAATCACAGCAGAAGAAACATATGAAATATTGGATATACTAGGACGTCCGTGTTTTCAATACGAGCCAGTATAAAACACGGATTCCACGGTCGTGATGAATAGCCTATCCCACACCCCTAGACCCCTACGAGAGCGGCAAGCAACCCTACCAATTCTAGGGTTAGGAGACCCGGACTCGACTCCTCGAGATGGTCTCCCACTGGACCCTAGAACCCGGTTACTTGTGCTCCCCTCCTTGGGTCTATCCTAGTGCAGAAAAGTAAATAATATACATCAACGGTGACAACTTTCGCAACTTGGAAGTTCCCCAATAAAAGAATATTACATACAAGTTTTTACATGAATGAAAATGAAAAACACTCATCTCACATAAAAAAAACCCGGCTATTCAAACACGACGATCCAATATAACATATCCAGCAACACATAACATCACATGTCATCAACGTAAGTAAATATGCGCATCCCAATTGTCGTTGACATATAGCAACGAAACCGGCGATATCACATATTACACTTGCGGTCATAGAAAAGAAAGTGTAAAACTACAACAGTTGGAATCCGCAACCTCCTCAGACATCGCATGCCTGACCAAATGAAATACTTAGACATCGCATGCCTAACAATTATAAACCCCGCATTTTAGTCTCATTATCGAAAACTCTTTTCAATATCAAGTCGGGCAATTCAACAGGATTCCCGACATTCTGATCGAATGCTCATCGCAAACTTTAGTAGACGGCCGCACCCCCGAAACCGTCGACGAAGTGCACCAAGGCGGAACACCGCTACCGCGAGCACCCAAATGGATGCTTTCGGCGACGGGGTTCTCCTACAGTCATTTGGTCGGGGCTATGGAGTGAGGCTGTCTATTAAGTTTACCCGGCGAGTATCCGCGTACACTACGTGATTGCAACGGACTTTTGATCACATCAAAATTCCGTGGCAACCGATCAAGTGAGACTAAACTGCTACGTTTATAATATTCATTCCGTTATCTCATAACAATTTGCGAATTCCAAGTATTGTATCACATTCCGGATAAATAGAAAATGTTAAACTTTCCGATCGAACAATCGAACACCCAAGTTTTCCCGATACAGCTCAACACATAAAATAAGTCTAACAACATTCAGTTCGTGCCTCAGTACCAACGGTCCAGCCGTAGAAGGGTCAAGCCAACGCCTCACATGTGGCACGCCGTACTGCCCCAAACCCGAAGGTTCAAAGGGCAGTTCAAGACGGTCACATAATCGAGTTAAGGTTTGTTGTCTTCTAGAGGGACCATCGCGTTACTTGCACTACTTAGAACGTCGTTAAACTACGGAAAAATCCAACAATTGGAAATTTCCCGGCAGGGGAAAAAGTGGGTATTTATATCCGATCGAACTGTTTAACATATTCTAAAATACCCAGAAAAACACACTGACAAAATTAGACAATCCGATCGATACACCGAGTTCCCAATACAACCCAGAAAATGCAACTCTGGAAAAATTATTAAAAATCCCCAGGAAAACCAGCACAGACAACTAAGAGTTACTGTGCAAAATAGGATGCACAAAAAGACAAAATGGCCGCGGATCAGCCGCATGAGCATGCTCATGCCGCAGATCCGCGGCTCCTTTATGGAATCAGGCGCTCGAATTTTACAGTAACCCTTGTATCTTTCTGCTGATATTTCTGAATATTTTTAATCTACAAAAATCCACATTTTACTGAAAAGTCCAGAGAGCATTTTTCAAGTCGGGTTTTGGGTCGATCGGACTTCTGATTCCGTCGGGACTTCGCCTAAGGCTCTAGCTAGGCTCTGATACCACTGTAGGGTTCCTAGGCACTCTAATAGAGTCTCACAAGTGATCAAACATGCAAATTTCTAAAAAATACGGTGCCGAGAAACCCTAGAACGGATCGTTAACTAGATATATAGGCGAAGCGAGTAAGTAAACGGAAATATAGCTAAAGGGAAGGGGCTACAACCTTTGTAGATCCGGTCCACCACTTCTTAAGCTCCACGATGATCTCCCTCCGCTGTCCAAATCGAACCCTTGACTCTAGCATTGGCATCATCGAAGAATGGGCGGGCTTGATCGTCGGTTCGATGCCGAAGATGATCTACGTCGAGGCATCACAAGAACAAGCTCCAACTTCACCAAGCCTTGAAATCTTGTGAAGGAAACACCCTATATTACTTGGCAAGAGGTAGAGGATGAAGAAATAGGAATTGTGTAGACTTTAGTTTTGGATTTCCCACACTTTTTCATCAATCACCATTGATGTAGCAAGCTTTTTCTCATGTTGAAGAAGAAGAAGATGAAGAAAAAGAATATGATAAGTATTAAGTAAATGATAAATAAATCAATACTTATCATTTACTAACCCTTGGTTATTTGTAGAGAATGGACCATGGTTAACTTGAATGGTTAGGGTTAAGGATGAGACAAGAATGGTGGACTAATTCAAAGCTTCAAGAATCTTCAACTAGCAAACAAAAATAGCAACCATTCTTTTCTCATCTTTTTCCAAAATAAATAAATAAATAAATAAGAAAAAAGAAAACCCTAATCATAATCTTAACCATGGTCTAATTCTTTACACTAACCCTAGCTTGCATGTATCATCAAACATGATACAATCATGTGCACAAAATATATCACATATGCAATGTGCACAAACCAAGTGAGTAAATCCATTTAAAGTGAACCAATACTAGTTAATGCAAAGTAATATATCAAATATATAATTATACATTAAATCATTAAATCAACACTTGATTCAATGATCCGGTCATGTCGCATATAACCGGCTAGTATCCAATGTATCGGCTTATCGAATCAATCCTTGATTCGATAACTAGGTTATATCGCATACAACCATTCGACACATTCATCGCGAGAATGAAATACGGTATCACATACACGCATTATTCTCGGTCCCGCACATATCTCATATGCGCTCCTATTTCGTTTCGCTTGAGCCAGGAAACCTCTGTGTAGGACTCTAAAAACTCGTCAATACGCCGGTAGCGGATGATGATCATATCAAGCACCCACAAGCCGCAAGCGGTCTGCTAAACGTAACGGCCACCCGGGTATTGAGCGATCAGAAGATCGACGAGCAAGCCCGCTCACACTCTTGTGAATCCAACCAGTAACACTTACCGTACAGTCCGGTCTGTTCGTCTGATATGTCGCATATCTCGCCTAGGGGTGGTAAACGTCAGACCCTAATAGCTCGATAAGTCATGCCGACTTGAGGTCCATAACATTCGTGAAACTACTGATAACTCTTACCAGTATATCACTGCAACCCTGGCCAGGGATTTCCTGTTATGGCCAGTCGAGCATAGCACAACATCAACCCCCAATACCGGGAGAGACGAATCCCCTCCTATCGCTCATTGCCTCCATGTGAATCGGGACTGTACCCAAAAACCACCTGTTTGCACGCTCAGTAGAGCCGTGGTAGGGTGGAAATCAAAGCACAGTGGGAGACACACAAGACTCTATGACGATCTCGGGTCAACAGACTAAGCTGTACCAGTGTCACCAGAGAACTGCCATCTGACGTGAGGTATAATACCATCTGGGAGTTCTCGGCGAGTCCGTTCAGTGTACCCAGTCTCCACTGAGCACCCGCATACCTTCTTCGATGTCAAACACCAATGGATATGGGATCATCCATCGCCCATCGCATGGGTCGAGAAGATGTACGCTAGTCTACTCTGTAATATCGATGCCCCGTCTCGATATTCCCACGACTAGGAACAATTCAAGGATGTACTCATGGACTACCCAGGCCCCACTAGTATGATCTACATCATAGTCCTGGAAGTCGAGTACACATCGTATGGGCTTTATCAACATGTAATCAGAGAGACAGAAAGTATACATGTTAAGATAAAGAGCAACCAGATAGCGTACTATCATGTCGAGCAAGAATGTCCTACCTATATATGTCCCAGCATCCACTACAACATACATCCAATGTGCAGTAATGGCCTCTAGGGCATACATATAACTAACATACACATGCCAAGACCGGTTCTTTGTACTTCATTACATTCTCTGATGATCTCTCAAGATTCAGACATATGTTCCTGTTGAAACACAAGTCCGAACCTTTTGAGATATTCACAGAATATAAGTTAGAAGTAGAGAACCAAAGCACGGGTATAAGTATTATGTCCTATGATGAGATCAAGGAGGAGAATACTTAAGCACGGAATTCCTGGATGATTCTAAAGAAGAATGAGATTCTCTCTTAGCATTACTCCTCCGTATACACCATAGCACGATGGTATATCGGGGCGGAGCAATCATACCCTATATGATAAGGTGCGCTCTATGATGAGTACTACTGAGTTACCTTTTTCCTTTTGGGGGTTATGCACTTGAGAAGTTGCATACCTATTGAATAGGGTTCCAATCAAATCAGTTTCCTACCACTTCATATGTGATATGGAAAGGGAAGAGCCCATATCTTAAGTTAGTTAAGATTTGGGGTTGTCCGGCCTATGTCTAAAAACAAAATCCGGACAAGCTCGAGGCAAGGTCTGTAATGTAGAACTGGAAAGGTTCCAGTTATACAAACTACAGCAGATGATTTGATAAAACCAAAGGATTCAATAGTTACCAACGAACCTCAGCCTCTCCGCCGATCTAGTAGGGTTCCTCACCCACCTGAGAGATACTTCGGTTTCTCTATGACAGTGGGAGCGAGGATTGCATCATGAGATGATGACCCAACTAGTTTCGAGCTGGCCATCAGGAGTAAGACTCTATAAGAATGGCTGGATGCTTAGTGATCTGAGATGGAATCCTTATACACCAACAAAGTATGGACTTTGGTTGCTATATCTGAAGGGTTAAATCCCCATCAGGAGCAAGTATATCTTGAGAAGATTACTTGGTGTAGATGGAAAAGTTGAGACTTTCAAAGCTAGACATGTTAAAGGTTTTCGTCATCGATCAGGCGTGGATAATGATGAAACCTTTTCCAGTGGCTATGCTTAAGTCCATCTGGATCCTATTTGCCACAGCTACATACCATGACTACGATATCTGGCGGTTGGGTGTCATGACTGCTTTTCTAAAATGATGTTTTAGAAGAGAGAGTCTATAAGTACACAGTCAGAGGGCTTCGTAGACAGTGGGAGCAGCGGAAACGTGTACAAGATGCTTTATAGGATAAAGCAGGCATCGCAGAGTTGGAACATCTGTTTTGATGTAGTAGTCAAATAGTTTGACTTCATCAAAATGGTAGATGAACCTTGTATATACAAAAAGATAGTAGGGAGTATGGTGGCGATCCTCGTAGAGTACGTGGATGACATACTCTTGATAGGGAAGTATTTTCCTATGCTACGCTCGATCAATCTCCGTTTATCACAATGATTCTCCATATAGGATCAAAGTGATACCTCCTAAATCCTGGGTTTTGAATCTATGAGATAGATCTAATTGGATATTAGGATACTCAGTAGTTGTAGTGAGATGGTATCAATCGATCCTGGGGAGAATCACTGGAAGGGTTCCAGGGTGATAAGGACGACTGAAAGTCAGTCACAGGCATTGTCTTTACCCTCAGTAAAGGGACGGTATGTTGGAAGAGTTCCAAGCTAGATACCGTGGCTAACTAGACGATAAAGGCAGGATACATCGCTACTTAAGATGCTACCAAAGAGGCTGTTTGGGAGTATATTGGTTCATGAGATGAACTAAGTTCCTCCCATTGTGTGACAATGGAGTTGTGGCTTATGCCAAGGAACGCCCGTCCCATCAGTGATCCAGACATATTCTAAGGCAGTGTCACCTGATCGTGGAGATGGTTGATCTCCAGGGGATCAAGGTTAGGAGAGCAGACTCAGAAGAACAACACGGCGGATCCACTCACAAAGGCCTTTTCCCAGAGAGAGACTTTTATGGGATGGTTGAGTATGAGATACTACAACCACTGCTCCCAGATGGCCCTAGTGCAAGTGGGAGATTGTTAGTTATATGTATGCCCTAGAGGCCATTACTATACATAGGATGTATATTGTAGTGGATGTTTGGACATATATAGGGAGGACTTTCTTGCTCGACATGATAGTATGCTATCTGGTTGCTCTTTACCTTAACGTGTACACTGATTGTCTCTCTGTTACATGTTGGTAAAGCCCTTAGGATGTGTACTTGACTACCTGGACTATAATGCAGATCACACTAGTGGGGACATGGTAGTCCATAAGTACATCCTTCAAGGTCCCTAGTCGTGGGTGTATCGAGACAGGGCATCGATATACCATAGTAGACTAGCGTATACCTTCTCGACCCATACAGATGGGCGATGGATGATCGCATATCCATTGGTGTTTGACATCAGAGATGATATACGGGTGCTCAGTGGAGACTGGGTACACTGAACGGACTCGCCGAGAACTCCCAGATGGTATTATACCTTACGTCAGATGGCAGTTCTCTGGTGACACTGGTACAGAGTAGTCTGTTGACCCGAGATCATCATAGAGTCTTGTGTGATTCCCACTGTGCTTTGATTTCCACCTTACCACGTCCAAGAGCGCGTGCAAAACGGTGGTTTTTGGGTACAGTCCCGAATCACATGGAGGCAATGAGCGATAGGAGGGGATTCGTCTCTCCCGGTATAGGGAGTTGATGTTGCGCTGTGTTCGATTGGCTATAACCGGAAATCCCTGGCCAGGGTTGCTGAGATTTACTGGTAAGTGTTACCGGTAGTTTCTCGAACTATTATAGACCTCATATCGACACGACTTATCGAGCTATTGGGGTCTGACGTTTACCACCCCTAGGCAAGATATGTGACATATCAGACGACGAGACCGGACTGTACGGTAAGTGTACTGGTTGGATTCACAAGAGTGTGAGCGGACTTGCTCGTTGATCTTCTGATCTCTCAATACCCGGGTGGCCGTTACGTTTAGCAGACCGCTTGCGGCTTGTGGGTGTTTGATATGATCATCATCTGCTGCCGGCGTATTGACGAGTCTTTAGAGTCCTACACAGAGATTTCCTGGCTCAAGCGAAACGAAATAGGAGCGCATATGAGATATGTGCGAGACCGAGAATAATGCGTGTATGTGATACCGTATTCTATTCTCGCGATGAATGTATCGAATGGTTGTATGTGATATAACCTAGTTATCAAATCAAGGATTGATTCGATATGCCGATACATTGGATATTAGTCGGTTATATGCGATATGACCGGATCGTTAAATCAAGTGTTGATTTAATGATTTAATGTATAATTATATATTTGATATATTACTTTGCATTAACTAGTATTGGTTCACTTAAGATGGATTTTCTCACTTGATGTGCACATTGTATATGTGATATATTTTTGTGCACTTGATTGTATCATGTTTGATGATACATGCAAACTTGGGTGTATGTTTGATTTAAACCTTGGTTGAGTAAATGGTTAGGGTTTTTATTTATTCATTTATTTACTTTATTCTTTTTGGCAAAAGAAAATAAAATGGTGGTTTGTTTGTCTTTTCTTTGAAGCTTCATGAAGCTTAGAAAAAATTCAACCATTTTTGTTTCTTTTGCTTAACCTAACCATTCACCTAACCCTAGTTTATTCTCTACACTTAACCATGGTTGCTATATGATAAGAATCACTTTGTTTTCTATTTTGAGAAAATTCTTATCATATTCTTTTTCTTCTTCTTCTTCTTCTTCAAGAAGAAGAGAGCTTGCAACCTTCAATGGTGATTTCATGAAAAGAGTGAGAAATCCAATTCTAAAGTGAACCCACTTCCTATTTCTTCATCCTCTACCACTTGCCAAGTAGTATAGGGTGTTTTCTTCACAAGTTTCATGGCTTGGTGAAGTTGGAGCTTGATCTTGTGTTGCCTCGACGTAGATCATCTTCGGCATCGAAGTCGACGACCTAGCCCGCCCATTTCTCTGATGAAGCCGACGCTAGAGCCCGGGATCCGATGATCGCAGCGAGGGAACTTCATCACGGAGCTATGGAGGTGGAGGACCGGATCTACAAAGGTTGTATTTCCGTTCACTTATTAGTAAAGCAGTTCACTAGTTGTAGTTATCGCATAAACTCTAGTCAACGATCCGTATTAGGGTTTCTCGGCACCTGTAAAATTTGAATTTGGCATGGTTGATGTCTTGTGAGACCTCATTAGTGTGCCTAGGAACCCTACAAGATTTGCATTGTTAGTTAGCTTACCCCCTCATTTACATTGCATACCCTTATAGCTAATCGTCTGCTAGATTGCATGGATATTCATATACACATGTGCGATATCACTTCGTAGGTCACGAACACCATTACCATTGGCTTCTGTTGCACACGCACTATTCATGTGACACACACGCCTTTGGTAATTGCCATGCCACGAGCACCATAGAACCTGTTTAGCTTAGTGTCACCAATTGCATCATACATGATATACGAAATCGCATTGCACGTATTTACCTCGCATCATCATCATACTTACATAGATTTCTAGACACAAATCACATCGCATACCTTGATATCATAGACATTTATCATATACAACATATTGGGTATTATGATTTTCTTGAGGATTTCAGTATTGTTGCGATTTCTGGATTTTGGAGAAAACCGCAAGAATTTAACAAAAGCTTATATTTATCATTTTTAAGACAAGTTGCGGTTTTCTCGTGATGTATGTGTCGTCCACCATGAGTTTTCATGTTTTCTGTTGTATTTCGAGACCCGATTCGAGAAGTGGATGAACCGTCTCGGGTATATGGTGGGCCCGGTATGGTACCCCGGGGAAAGAAAATCGAGTTGTAGACGATGAGCCTGGCAGGGGAAGACTACCTACCGGTGATGTCTGGCGCGGTGGATATCCGGAGGATACCGACCGTTGTCGTGAGATTTGATGATATGGGCCGATCCGGACTGACGGAGCCCGATTTATTGAGACATTGATACAGTGAGACATTGAGACAGATGTGTTTTCATATTTGGTGTCGATGCTTGACACAGGTTTTAGATGATTTCTTGATGGTATTTAGTTATCATACAGACATTCTTTTTTTAAAAGTTATGAATGCAGAACTCATAGCATTTAAATACTTAAAGATTTAGTATTGACATTGCATACATGTGCATGCATACTAGAGGTATTACATCACATCTGGACATACATGCTGTGACGCATTTGCGTGCATTCTTACGATAGCCTTACTAGATGTTATATTCTACTCACGAGCTGGCAACTCACCCCCGTTGTGCCACAGTGTCTTGCAGGTCGGACTCATCAGCCTAGTAGCGGCGGCTTATCTTGTTAGTGACTTCTTGTGCTCAGACTCGCGACATTGCTCGTAGGTGGGTTGCGAGAGCACTTTTATCTCTTTTTGTACTATTTTGTATCTAGTATTCTCCTTCTACCACTTCTTATTTGTATATGCGACCTAGTGATGAGACTGAGAGATTTGTTTATATGTGGGTTCTTTTGAGTCGAGCTCACTTGAGCCGATGTTGTGTTTTCTTACATTTCGCATTTCTTTATGCTCTTTTTCTTGAGATTACAAATATATATTGCATGTGGTTGTGATCCGCCTTGGGCGAAGAGCTAGCTCCCGCTTGGGGATGCCATTTTGTGATTACAGGTTATATATTTTGTTGTACCCATTTTGGGGGATAGTATTTACAGAGGAGACTCTGCCGAAATTTTCGGAAATTTTTTATGTTTTTGAAAAGGGGTTCATTGCAACTAAATTGATTTTAAGTCGTTTTTCATGAAAGCTTTCCTTCACTCTCTTTGGTTTTGGTTTAGATTTTCTGGGCTTTGGCTGACTTAGTTTACGTTACGCCTTTAGACGTCTCGTAATCTAAGTGCCAGTCGCGTTCCGTACTTTCGGGTCGTGACACTAGTAGATGTTGTATATATTTTGCATCCGCGCTAGTCCAGTCCCCGTTCTGTCGTTAGTTAAGTAACCTAACGGGTGATGACGGGACCCAGTGGCGAATGCGGATGGCATATACGTACATCGTATTTTCATTCTTTATTGGTGTGATCAATTGATGGACCTGCATTGATTCGGATCATTGCAAGCTAAACAAATCTATTCTGATGTTGTTGGAACAATTTTTCAAAAAGCTGTTATTGCAAGGACTTTCTCTTTTGTTTTGCACAGTGGTATTCGGTTATGAATATCCAGCACCTCAGTCGACGAGGCAAGGGCTGAGATCCCTTCACCGGGAGTGACCCCTTGGACAGAAGTTTGCGTCAGGGTAATAACTTCACTATATTTGATTACTTTTGCTTTGCATCGTGGTATTCAGTTGGAATATCCTGCACCTCATTCTACGGGGAAAGAGCCGAGATCCCTTCACCGGGAGTGACCTCTTTAGCCAAGGTTTTCGCCACTATATTTTTATAAAAAGCTATCCTGTTCCTTCAGTTGGAATATCAAGTTCATTACGTTAAAGGTTTTTCGCCAAAAACCATTCGTAGCCCTCCGTCATTTCAGAAAGGTAGCACTTAGTATTCATACTATTTATGTTGGCCTTCGTCAAGGCATAGTGTATGGTAGCTATTTGTTACTTTTCTGTAGCATAGATAGATGCGTTGGTTTGGGACAGTCGTACTGCCTTGTTGGCCAAAGTCAAGGGTAGGTATGGGTGGGTTCAAATTAACCTGGACAATGACGGGTAGAACTTGACATGTGACTTATGGTATTTTGGCCTACGTCAAGGTCATAAGAGCATGGGGTAAAAATCACATCAGGGGTTTCTAAAGAAACTGAAACTTGCCAGATATGCGCATAACTTCTGGAGTGTGATAACGTGAGTGGATTACATCACGTTATCATGCGATGATAGCTGGATCCCGATTCCCACTGATGAGTTGGTTTACTCCTCGGGTGATCCCGACTAATTCTTCTTTCAGGTTTGGAGGAGAATTTGACGTTACAGTGGGAGGTTTCCTGATTAGATAAATTGGTAACCATTCTGATCTAGGTTAGAGTGCACGCTGAGTGTTTCTTTTCTCTCTCTCTTTGGCAGCGACCATGACCCGACCATTGACTATGACTCAGTGACCAAGATTAACCGAACCTTCTTAAAACACTGACTTTTGGATTGTCAGAGTTGCATACCTCATTGCCACTCCTACTTTTACCCTTTTCTCCAGGACACCCCGTATTACTACGAACGTCCACTTCCATTGGATAAAACCATCGTATGGTCATATACGAACTCGAAGGAACTTGTTCCAGATTCGAGGATGGTTTCCGGTTCTGGAGAAAACGAATAGGACTATTCAGCTGTCTTTTCCTTTTATCTTCTCTCAGGTTGCGAGTGCCCCTTAGATTAGGGGATAGTACACCTATTACGCAAATTGGATAGTCTTCTTTCAAACCATAGGCAGGTACCGACCGGTAGGGAATGAAGAAAATCAATTAGCCTAACGATGGTGTACAGAAGGTATTATGTAAAGACAAATAAAGGGATTAGTAAGAGGGCAAAGTAAATTGCGACTGTTATTCACGACCAAACCAAGTATTTCTTCGTCGATCCTACATCACCTTTGTATTTCTCCAGAACACTCCGTATCACTATGAAGATCCACAGTTTATTGGATACTCCATCGTATGGTTATATACGAACTCGAAAGGAACTTATTCCAGTTCGGGGATGGATTCTGGTTCGGGAGAAATAGGAATAAGGTTTATTCGGTTGTCTTTTATCTTCACCTTCTCTCGCATTGCGAGTGCTCCTAGGATTAGGACAGTACACCCATTACGCTTATTGGATAGTCTTCTTCCAAACCATAGGCTGGTGCCGAACGGTAGGGAAGGAAGAAAACCATTTAGCCTAAGAGGGTGTACAGAAGGTAATGACTAAAGACATATGAAGGGATGTGGAGAGATGGCATAGAAATATACGGTTATAGTTGTGAATCTGGATAATGGAAGAGGCATTACTAGGAATACCCGGATACCCCTACGAAACATTTCAATGTTTCAGTTTCACTGTGTACTGTTAAAAGAAAACTGATTTCCCAATTAGCCCTTGCTCCAGGGTATGGATTTACCAGGTATGATTCTCACATCTGTATGGTTTTACAGATGATGAGTGGTAGTAAGTTATTGGGAATTAGGTGATTGTCCTCATTATGTCGGAATTCGTAGTAATTGGTGATATTTGAGGAAGTCACCTGGGTTGTTTGCCAGACGGCAAATATTTGGTTTTGAATATCCGTTGTTATGCACCAATTTTAAATTGATATATCTGTACGTCTATTTTTATAGAGTGAGATATACCCTTTTTGAAATTATGTCCATGGCATTTACCTATATCGGTGGATGGTTAGGTAAGGAGCATTAAACAGCGGTGTAATTCTTCTTAACCATAAGTACAGTTTTCAACCTACGACACACAACGAATGAGTTATTAGACTCAGGGGACTTATACAGAGTGTTGTATGTTGTCCAGTGTCCATTAGGACAGAGGGGTTGGTCCTCGTACTATATTCGGTTTACTTATGACTTCTCTAGTTTTTAGACAAGTATTTCGTAGAAACACAAGGTCCAAGTTTTGAGAAGTTATAGGTATAAGAATAGAGTAGAGATCCAGGTGTTGCAAGTATCGGGATTCTTCAAGGTAATCGAAGATGTAGATACTTGTGTATGGTATTCAGTTGATAGTAATGATTAAGAGAACTTGCTTCTCTTTCAGGTTACTCATAATTGGAAGCACTCCTAAGTTGAGTAACGCTGATCGGCCTCTTTCCATTTAGTTGACATACACTGGAGACAGCTGCATGATTTGAATCTGGTTCTAATTAAATCAGTGCCTCTATTTCTATATTGGATATAGAATAGTTCGTATCTTAACGATGTTAAGATACGGGGAGTTGTCCGGCTTATGCTTAAAACCAGACTCTGGATAACTCGAGGCACGTTTCTGTAATGGCTATTTGTGGGTTGACCAGGCTATGACGAGAGTTAACTTTCTACCATCTGGAAGATCAATAGTGATATTGTTCTTGACTCGCCACAGTTTTAACAAAAATGGATTTTTTTCAGAAAATAGTAGTGGGAGTATGGTAGAACTGGAAGTGATTTCAGAACCGCAGACGATTACTGAAAATTTGATAAGAACCTAAAGATTCAATTTGGTTTGACATTCCATTGGCCATTCCGCAGATACGGTGGGTAACCTCAGGCACCCGAGAGGTACTCCGGTAGCCTCAAGGACGGTGACAGGGAGGTTCTTGTTTACCCAGACTTACCATTGCTGTTGTTCCAGGCTGCGAGACCCGGCAGGAGGATGAGTATAGCATCATTCTGAACTAGATTTAGAAGTGCACGTCTATATAACTCTGCCAGAGGGTTGTCGTAGTCAGTGGGAGCAGCGGAAGCATAGTGGACAAGTAACTTATGTCTATTAAGAGACTAAAGCAGATGTAGCGGAGATAGATCATTTATTTCTGATGTGACAGTCATAGGTTTGACTTCATCAGAATAGGGGATGGATCTGTTAAGAAGGTAGTAGGGTGTGATGTCCTGGTATTTGGATGACATAAACAGAGTAGGAAGTGATATTCCTATACTACGATCGGTTATATTTTGGTTGTCACACAGTGGTTTCTCCACATAGGACTTGGATATTATATCAGATATTCTGGTTACTAGATCTATGGTTTTAGATCTAGATTCGGGAAGTGTCCCAATCTGGGTACTTAGACAGCATTCTAAAGGTGCTTTAGGATGGACGACTCCTGGCATGGTGGTGTACCTGCAGGTGATGGAGTCACCCTCTCTAAAGGTGTCTTACAGATTAAAGGGGAGAGGGATGTGCATGATTGGCAGATCACTTGCTTAGGCAATTGAGTCAATCATGAGATGTCAAGTACCACACCAGATGTTGTTTTTGCAGTAGATGCAATAAGATGATATTAATCCTATACTGGAGAGACATTCGGATGCAGTTTTAGAACATAAGTGGATGTTCTAGGGATATGATAACAACAGCCTTTTTTAGGAGACGGTTATCATTCCAGGCTTGCAAGGTGACCTGGATGACAGAGTGACTGTCAGAGTTATAGTTTTCCCTCTGATGAGGGGCAGTGTTTTGGATAGGTGATTCAAGCAGACACTGAGGGAGGCATTACGCAGGATATTGATTAAGTTCAGTTAACGATACAGTCTAAGAAGTTTGGATTTTGAGTTCATTTATGAGCTAGGTCCCATCAGATATCCAGACATATTCTAAGACAGGTATTGCTCATTTCGGAAGATGGCTTTCTCCGCGAACTTGAGATAAAGAGAGACGTAGAAAGAAATATTAGAGCGGATCCACTCACTGAGGCTATTCCTTGAATGCAATAGTTTCGCAAACGGGTTTTGTGAGACTGATTAGTAGAGGAGTTGGGTGTTCGGTATCACACGGGCTGTGAGTATGCGACATCGCAATAATTAGCCTTGAGTGCAAGTGGGAGATTGTTGGAGATAGTGCCCTCAGAGTCAATTATTGGATCACAGGCACGTGATTGCAATGATTGAGGGAGGACCTATGCCGGTAGGACAGTCTTACTCAAGATGATAGTATGCTATCTGGTTTACTTTATCATCGTGTACTGCTTTAGGTGACATTACTGATCACTATTGCACGTTGATAGAGCCCCTAGGATTCTTGCTTGACTTCCAGTAGTATGAGGGCGATCATATACGTGGGAGCTGGGGTCTATAAGCACATCCTTAAAAGGTCCCTAGTCGTGGGAGTTTTCGAGACAGGGCATCGATACTCCAGAGTAGACTAGTGTATACAGTCGAGACCCCGACGAGGGGCGGTGGCCGGTCTCACAAGCCACTGGTGTCAGTTGGTTCACCTAAGATGTATACAGGTTCTCATTGGGTTATGAGTACACCGGACAGGACTCGCCGGGAAAATGCTAGCTGGTCTTATACCTGATGTCAGATAGCAGATCCCTGGTGACATGTGTACAGGTTAGTTCATCGACCTGAGATAGTCATTTGTCTTGTGTGAGTTCCCACTGTATTTTGATTACGACCCTACCACGGCTCAAAGGAGTCGTGCAAACAGGTTTTAGTTGGGTACAGTCCTGAGCCACATAGAGGCAGTGAGCGGATCGGCAGGGGTCTGTCTCTCCCGGTATTGGGGGTGAGGTCGCGCTGTGTCTAGGAGATCCATTACACGAAGTCCTTGGCCAAGGCAGGAGATTTACTGGTAGGTATTCCAGTAGTTTCTCAGGGTGTTCTGGGCTACACTCCGACACGACTTGTACCGCTTTTAGGGGTCTGACTTTTACCAACCCCCTAGGCCCGCCATGCGATGCTCATAAACGAACGGACCGGACTGTACGGATATTGTCACTGACAGGCTCAGTAGGGTGTCAGGATGAATTCGCTCATCGACGTCCCTTTTGGTCAATACCTGGTAGCCTGTTACGTATGGCTAATACCTCTGACGTGCAAGTGGTTAAATCCACAGCCAAAGTGTTGACGAGTCTTTAGAGTCCCCCACAGACCGTTTCTCAAGTTTCGGGCGAAACGCTGTAGAGGCCGTATGGATATATGGCAGGGTTCGATCATGTACGTGCGGTATTGCACGGATCATGATCGGACGGATAATACTAGCGGGCTTTGGTTTAAACCGGATCCTAGTATTGTACAGTGTAGATTTTGTCTCATTGCATTTGTATTCGGTCGGAATACAAATGCAGGTATGTATACACAGTCGCGGGGTTTTCCTGTAATTTATTACGGTATCGGTTTTTTGAAGTTGCCAGTTTGCATTCCGTTTCGGCCATTTTCCTTTGTTTCTTTCCTTGGCTGAAAATTGGTGGAGGAGGGCTTATTTGCAAATGTGCAAATTGGCATTGTGGAGGGTGGTCTTTGTAAATTGATAGCTTCATGATGGTTCAACCATCATTTGATTCTTTGTTCATCATGGCTTGACTTTTGCTTGATTTGAGAGATGATGGGTTTTGCTTTTTGACTTAGTTGTGATCATTATTCATCATGATAATCCTTTCTCTCTCTTGCATTATTTGATCACTCTCTCATCTCATTCCAAAATGTCTTGGCCGTCCATTCTTGAGGGATGGGGGATGTCCCAATTTTAGAAGGGGGATAGTTCTCATTTTGTTTGCACAAAAATCCCTTTGTTCATCCAAAAACTTGCATCTCCTTCTCCACATCTAAATATGGCAACTTCTTACAACCCCATGAGACAAATAGTTCTACACTATCCTATACCATTCTTGGACACGTCGACTCGCCAACTTCGTGCCCGAGTTGTCTCGGTCCAGAGGTGGGAGCCCGTAAAAGAACCCGGCGATGTGGTGCCCTTCCGACGAGGAGATGAAGACCGGAGATTCCGCGGGGTGATCGGGATGACGACGAGAAGACCAAAGGACACGGATCGCTCGGTATATCTCTCTACCCCTTCTCTAGTTAGCTAGCATTAGGTTAATGGCCCGATCCGAGTTTATAGTCCGCGGTGGCGCCAGTTTCTGTTAAAGAAAAGTTTTTGTTTTCCGCATTTTGGCCTCGTTCAGACGGCCGGGGCGCTGCCGTGGTCCTACATTTGGCTATTCATCAAGACCATGGAATCCTTATTTTATACTGGCTTAACTTAAAACTCGGAATTCCTAGTATATCCAATATTTCATATATGTTCTTCTGCTGCTAATATTCTATGATGTGATCATTTTATATACCTGAGACAAATGCCTATATTATATATATGAGATATAATTAATATTGCTGCTTTTGTTTCATATGTGATGTTTAGGAAGCATAATTAAATGGGACTTCATTAATGAGATTAATGAAATAAAAGAAACCTAAAGATGTTGTAGAAACTTATTTCGAAAGCTGGTAGCTCTAGTTTTTGCTTTACATAGCGGTATTCCTTATAGAATATCCAACATCTTATTCGATAAGGAAAGAGCCGAGATCCCTTCACCGGGAGTGACCTCTTTTGCAAAACTAGCAGATGCTACAAACACGGTTTGTCTTTTGATTGCTTCTATAGTTTTTTGCTTTGCATAGTGGTATTTTTGAAATATCCTGCACCTTATTCGATAAGGAAAGAGCCGAGATCCCTTCACCGGGAGTGACCTCTTTAGCAAAACTAGTAAAAGCCTCAAAAACACTCCTTTTTCAAAATCACTCGATTTTACAACGATATCAAGTTCATTACGGAAAGGGTTTTCATAAAAACCAGTCGTAGCCCTCCGTCATTTCAGATAAGTACTACTTAATATTCGTGTTATGTTTGTTGGCCTGCGTCAAGGCATAGTGTGCGGTAGCTAACTAGTGCTTATCTGCAGCATACGATGCGATTGGATTAGGGTAGTTGTACGAATTTGTTGGCCTGCGTCAAGGGTCGTGCGGGTGGGTTTAATTCAATCGGGAAATGTACGGGTTGAAATTGACTAGCGGACTATGATTTGTTGGCCTGCGTCAAGGTCATAGGACGCTAGGGGTAAAATATTATTAGGAATTTCAAGTGTTGAAATTTGCAATGAGATTGCATACCTTTTATGTGATGGTTGGATCCCGATACCCACTGCAAGTAAGAGTTACTCCTGCGAGAGTTTTACTCCTTATAATTAGTCGATCAAGTAGATGTCTAGAAAGGTGTTAACGGGGTTATGCCCCTTGGAAAACGAGGTTTATTTTAATTTGGTCTGTGCGAAAGCACGGGGAACCTCCCTCAAAGTACCGACACTGGCCTGGCCGAAAGATTGGCGAACTTGTAGGGTGTAATTAATCCCGGCTATTCTTAACTTTTAGAGTTTGAAGGTAGATTTGACTAAAACAGTGGGATCCATCCTGATTATATAAAATAATAACCAAATCTAATCTTGCCAGATCGCACGCAGAGTGTTTTCTTCTCTCTCTCTCCTGGTAGCGACTATGTCATGCCTTAATAAAGATAATAATATGGATGCATTGACCGAACCTACTTATTATACTGAGCTAGGGAACGTTGGTTCCGCTCTATCTTATAACTGTTATACGTCCGAATAGAAAATAAGGGAATATCCGGATTCCCATGCCACCCAATTCGAAGAAAGTGCAAGTTGATGCATATTCTTCGGGTGTCCTTATTACAGAGAACCATTTTTCAGTATTCTCTACATCCTGGGTATGTGATACCGGATCAGGATCCCGCACATGTAATATGTTACATGGGCTACAGAAAGGTAGAGAACTGAGAATGGGTGATATTTCTCTAAGTGTTAGTGAATGGTGCAATTGTTGCAGCCATGTCTGTTGGCAGATATCACCTTGTATTTGATACATTGATTCTGAACAAATGTTATTACATACCGAACTTAATATACAACATTACATCATGTTCTTTACTGAGTTAAAGAAGGATATAATTCTGTATTGGAGGATAATGTTGTGAACATTTTCCTGAATCAAGAGTTGATTCGATCAGGCACGTTATATAATAGCATATACGTTCTAAATCAAACCACAGTTCAAAGTATATAGAACACAGACAAGAGGAGCAGTTCAGGAATGAACGAATCCTACTTGAGGCATTGTAGACTAGGTCATATCAATGCGACACGACCAGCTAAGTTACATAAGGATGAATATGAAAATCTGTTCGTATTTTCATCTTATGATACTTGCCAGTCTTGTCTCAAAGGTATATGACCAATACTCCGTTTACTGGAAACAGAGAAAGAGTTAGTGAACTCTTGGGACAGATACATGATGATGTATATGGTCCCATGTCTACAAATGCCAAGGTTGGTTCTTTTGAGAACCAAACGGGTAAAATTATTAAGTCGTACGATGTGATCGGGGAGGCGAACTGTAACGTTTTGAAAATCGTTTCGGTGAAATTTCGAAAAAACGGTAAAATAAAGGGGTTTTCTGTAAAAAGTTAAAATACAAATATCTTATTATAAAAATTAAATATACATATTCTAGCTATGTAATTGCTAGTATTTGGTGTTTATTGAGCCACTGGTGAAATTTCAAATTTTCTGGAAAAAAATTATTTTATTATTATTTTAAGCCGTCACTAATACATTTAATTAGGGAAAATTACAAATTGGAATGAGTTGAAACAAATTTTGTGCATCATCACACATTAAATAAAATTTTATCATATGGTTTTTGAAATGAAATCGTTTGCCAAAACGGTTTAGAAATTATTGAAGAAAAGAGGCTTATTTGGTGAAATTAGTGTAAATGGAAATTGGGGTATTGTATTTATCTTTTTCCTCACCTACACACACCCAAACCCCCATTTCCCCATCATGATGGCTGAACCCTTGCTGCCCCACTCCCACTCTTTTCCCCACTTCAAAAAGAAAAGAGAAGAAAACAAAAGAAAAGAAAAGAAAGAATAAAGAATGAGTGTGTTGACTTGAGGTATGGGTTTTTGACTTTCTCTTTCTCTAATCAACACCTCACTCTCTCCCACACTTTCCCCACCTGCACAATGGCCGAGCCTCCCCTTTCTTCAGCCCCTTCAATTCTTAATCTCATTTCTAATCAAAAATCCACTCAAAATGCATCAAAATCCCTACAAAATCAAAGCAAAATCAAAATCCAACTCCTACCCATTTTTCATTTGCTATTCTTGCATGGATCTAGGGAGCAAGTTGGCATTTTAGAGGCTTGATTTTCATATTTGATCTCTTGATCATGAGGTATAATTCTAACCTTTTCTTAAATTGTGCTAATTGTTTCATGTTAGCTTAATTAGTTTTTTTTAATTAGTTCTAGGTGCTTGAATTAAAATTCAAGAGAAGGGTTTTGAATTAATGATTAGGGTTTGTGATCAAGTGAGGTTTTTATCATTTGTTTATGGTTGTAATGAGGAGATTAACATGTAGTTGTATACAAAATCTAAGTTAGTTGCTATTTGCTAATTTGTTAATTTAAAATTGTGATAACTTTGCTAATTGCTAACTAGGTTTTTATAATTAGTCTAATAATTAGGTTTAAAAATCTAATTATGGTTTCATAGCATTATTAACATTATAATGAGTGGTTTAATACCTTAGGTTATGCAAATCTAAGCTTAATTCTTAAATCGAGAATTTTTGCTTGAAAATTGTTAAAATTGGATAATTTGTAAACTAGGTTTTCGGGGTTTATGGAATTTAATGAGATTAAATTATGGGAATCATTTTTTTTGACTTATTTAAGATATTTAGTGAATATTGTGGCCTCTAGATTCGTCTATACATCGAGTTTTGTACAAAAACGGTGATTTGTGCTTGCTAGATTTTCGGAAAAATGACTTTTTAAGTGAAATTGGGGTTTTTGTGAATTTTAAGCTATTTTATATTATTATTAGTGCTTTTAATTGTACAAATGAGTGTGTTGGGAGCTTTCTCGATGGTTTAGCGTTTGTACGCCGGCATCGAGGGTTTTTGGGTCGATTTGTGAAACAACCATAGGTTTTGACCTATGTGGGATTCGTGCGTCGTTTTGGTCATGAGTCGGATTTTAATGCGATACGGTGCGTTATGATATGTAGGTACCCCATGTGGACTTCGAGACGACAAGCAAGCGCGTGGCGACGTCGGCACCGGCTAGCGAGGACCAGGTGAGTAGATTTATATCTACGGGGAGAAGTCGGGTGGATGGCGTATAGCACCGCCGCAGTTCGTGGTGATGTATACGGACATGTATACACACATATATATATTGTTTATATATTGTTTGAGTTATTAATGATAAATATGGATATTTGGTGTTCTTGGATGATTGAGTGTCGCGAAACCCTAGAGTAGCGGTCGCACCACACTTGCACACACCCACCCATACGTGCATACTTTCTTCTTTCTTTTGTGCTCATGGGATTCTATATAGTTATGTGTTCACATAGGTATGGGACTGTGTGTTCACATACGGATTTGAGGATAGTACTTGGGAATTTATGATGAGTCGATGGATTTGATTTGAGGCCGTGAGATCGGTGATATAGCAGGGTTCGTATTGGAGATACGACATGAAGTTGTAGCGGGTCCTTGACGTAGTGTTTTACACACGTGCATGCATACTTAGGCGATATCAGTATTGTACTAGACGTAGATCAGTATCCGATCATGATATTTGATAAAGAGGATACCAGGTGAATAGTATGATGAATGTGATATTGACCCGTACCCAGAATTGGGGATGCCGTACGACGGATTTACGTACGAGCTATATCTTGATGATTGATCCGCACTCTTGACTTGGGATGTCTGATTATAGATATGGTATCGGATATGATATTATTGAGGCGGGATCACCGACTAATATATATACAAGTATGTATATGTATCGACTCAGATGTTAGGCGGTTTCCTTACCTGTAGTCCAGCTTGTTAGCTTAGCCCTTTAGTTTAGTTTAGTTGTTAGATTAGATTCGATTCTTACCTATTTCAAAGCTTACGAATCATGCGTATTTTAAAAGACAGGTCAAAGGATTTTACGGATATTTCAAAAACGTATCTTTTCTTAAAAACACCGTAGCCCCTATTTTCAAAACCCCATGATTCGTGTTATTTCAAAAGGCACCATTTGTAGGACTTATATTAGATTAATGCAGATTAGTTATAGTTGCGTCTTGTATTAAGCTCCCGCTCCTTATTGTGGTTCGCTTCGCATCGCATGCTTATATTATGTTTCATACTCCATTATTGATATCATGTTGTTTGGACACCAGCACCATTACCGATGATGCGTATGTACCACATACAATTACTTGCCGGCTCACACACATCTTCATCGGTAATTGCCATATCACGTACACCTTAAAAAATATTATTGCTTGACATAGCATGTTAACTAATAGTTTAGACATTGTAGTTATTACCTGCTACTTCATGCATACTGTTATTCATTGTTATGCCGCATTCATGGATTCTCATGCATATATTTACTATTTTACGTGTTATTGAGGGTTCGGATTCGGATTTCCATGAGATTTTCTGGATTTGGAGGAAAACCGCAAAAACATAAATAAACATTTTCTCTCTTTTAAAATAAAAAGTGCGGTTTTCCCATGATGTATGAGTCGTCCACCATGAGTTTGCTGATGGATTTCGAGACCCGATTCGAGGAGACGGATGAACCGTTTCGGGTACATGGTGGACCCGGTAAGGTATCCCGGGGCAAGAAGCGCGTGATGATGACGATGTGAGCCTGGCAGGGGAGCACTACCTACCGGTGATATTACCCGACGCGTCGGATATCCGGAGGATACCGTCGTGGTCTTGAGATGGATGGTAGGGGCCGGTCTGGACTGACGGCGCCCTAGATATTGTGATTGAGATATTATGATTTGAGATATTGAGGTACAGTGATTGTGATACAGAGATATCGAGATATTTGGACACTTGTTTTGTGTCGATGCTGGGCACTGTTTTATGCTGATTTCATTTATGGTACCTCACTTTTAAAATACAGAAATCTCACTGATTTATGAAAGCAGTTTTCGTCAGTACATGCATTCTGTTCCATGCATTCATACCTCATTCATATGATATATTGCTACCTGACGCACTGACACGGGCACATGAGATCACACTCGGGTTAGATATTACCCTAGCCATTGTTATAGGCTGCATGCTATTCATATATTTGAGGATATATTATGATCATTGACCCAGGTTGCGTTATTTATGCGATTTCTTTCCGTAGATATTTTTCTATTCACGAGTTGGCAACTCATCCCCGTTGTGCCCCAGTTTCTTGCAGGTTTGCCGTACAGGTTTCTTTACGGCTTTGCGGGCATAGTTTCCTTCGGGTGATTTGCTAGTAGGTGGGTTTACTTGTATCGTACCCCCATTATATATCTTGTATATCATTATTCTGTTGTATCTAGAAGTTCCATCAACCAAACATGTAATTATTTTGAGATAGAGACCAGTGATGTTATTCTTTCGACCTTAGAGTCGCGCGTTATACTTCTTGTGGTTTTTGAGTTTCCTTTTGAGTTTTTGATCCTCGCCGTTGGCGTTGTATATTATATTGCTTGTGTGGTTGTGACCGTCGATTGACGAAGAGCTAGCTCCCGCTTGGGGATGCCTTTTTATTGATTTCGTATACTATTCATGTTGTATCCCGTTTGGGGGCCAGTTTTTTTAAAGGAGACTCTGCCGAAATTTTCGGGAAATATTGATGTTTTTTTTAAAAACCGCATAATTCGGCTTATGCTATTAAAACTACTTGTTTTAAATTGGTTTTCCTTCACTCTACTACTTTTCTTGGTTTGGATTTCTGGGTTTTCGGTTTACTTAGATTACGTACGCCTCGAGACGTTCGTAGTTTAAGTGCCGGTCATATTCCGTACTTTCGGGACGTGACAAAGTTGGTATCAGAGCGTTAGGTTTTACCTTCGGAGTGTAGGATGACCCTTGGTTGATGGAATAGGTGACTAAAGTAGAGTGACGTACCGTGGGTATGTTCCGCGGCATACTTACGATACGCCACTCCACTTAAGAAGCCTTAGGATGTACATTTCTTTGTTCAGTATTATATTCATTCCTGATCTAGCCTCATCGGTACCAGTTATGGTTTTGCTGCCACGATTACGGGCAGGGAGAGCTACGGCTAGAGTTGCGGTCAGCACGAGCTCGTTACGAACGAGGACAGACCAGGGCGTAATTCCGGCGACACACGATTGCAGAGATGTGTCTTTTTGTTGTGTTTTCACGCCACGAGCGTTTGGATAGATCGCTGTACGAGATTTCTCGGACGTGCCGATCAGTACCAGAGGATCGAGCCAATGATAGAGGCCAACCAGATTTTGATGACCGTTGGTGTATTGCTTATTCATGATGTTTGAGGCACTGTTCAGCGTGCAGACGGGTGAGCTAGTTATTGCTGCGAACGACGAGATATTGCCCAAGATGCTGGAGTTAGTGCAGAATGAGTTGTACTAAGAGATGATAGAAGGTCGCTAGTTATCGAGGATGAATGACTAGGACATGTGGATCGTTCGCCTACCCCGATATGAGGTCATCAGATAGATTGATTCCAGCTAGAGACGACTTCACGCGGAGACGTTGGGAGTCGACAGAGACGATCGAATGTCAGAAACCTATTATTCCAAGTTTAAAGTAGTCGGAAAGACATGCAGGCAATTCTATGGTCCCTCTAGAAGAATGAAACCCTAACTCGACTTAATGACCGTGTGAAAGCCTTTGAACCTTCGGGTTTGCGACAGTTCTACGGCGCCATTAGTGAGGCTTGGGTTTGCCCTTCTACGGCTGGACCACCGATGCTGTGGTATGTACTCGATACTATTATACTGTACCCAAGATGTTGAGCTCTTGGGGGATTATGAGGTGTTGACGACTCGATCGGATAGCTCGACTTAATTCGGATGCTAGGTGGTGAGATGCATTTCTTGGGAGACTCCCGATATGAGGATAGCCGTTGGAGCTCAGTCCATGCAGCCACGATGAGACGAGTCCGAAGCAGTCGACATTAGAGAAAATGGAGTAAGAGGATCGTACAAGATCTGGATATGATGACGTTTCCCTCCGCCGACATCAGAGATGCGATGCGCATGCCGTGGCAGGGTACTGGATATACCTTCCAGAAGGAGTCGCGATGGGTGTGCAGCCGTTCCAGAGCAAGATGCAGATATAGGAAAGGACGATGACTTCCGAACAGTTGGCAGAGACGAGACATGGAAGAGACCGTGAGCAGGATTCCTTCCAAGACTCTGCTGCAATGATACTTGCACCCAGGATCAGATGGGTCACGTACATTCAGAGAGCCAGAGGCCGACGCCAGTGATATGCTGTCTGACGAGTGGTCGCGATGATTGACCGAGAGATGACCAGAGAAGTGCTAGAACGGGATCATCCCCGTTAGCACACCTGACAGGACCGATGAGCCGATGGACCGAGAGGTTGGTAATTCACAGTGAAGACCTCGACCCAGGAGTGGTCATTGTTACGCACATTAGCAGGCCAGAGTTCATGATCATCGACGCGACGTCCCTCTAGTGACGGCGACAGTTGGCCCGAGATTCTTAGAGGATGCACTTGAGCGGTACTATTCCGCCATTATTGATTTCGATGGTTTTGGGTGATTTATTCGCATGATTTGATTTTGATGATTGAGGATTTACGATCTTTGCACAGTGTTGCACTTGATATCGTTTTCGTGCTTTGGTTTCACGTGGTTGTGATTTTACGGTTTTAGACATTTGAGTTGATTTTGTGCGTATACACGCACACGATTTGGTTCCTGCACTCTGTATAGTTTATATATGCTTGGAGTGCAGTGATACGCCTTTGGTGCACTTAGATGCACTGGACTTCGATTTCAATTGTGATACTCGATATTTGTTTTGTGCACCTTGTGCACCTGATTTGATTTTGCGCATGTTCAGCGCTTGATATTGGATTTCATGATTTCGTGCATGATGGATGCCCCTGGTTTTGGGTTTTCGCGCATGTTGAGCGCATGTCTTGAGATGCGATTTTGGTGCACACCAGATGCACTAAATCGAGATTTTTTTTCTTTCGTGCATGTCAGATGCACCTGATTTTGCTGTCAGGCACACACGTTGCCTACGACAGATGCTTTGTGCACACCCGATGCACTTAGATCTTGTTTCTGTGCACTTGTATGGCACGTATATGGATTTTGATTGTCGTGTGCACCAGACGCACGTAGTATTCATACGCGTATTTTGGAATTGACATTGTGTCATTACCATGACTCCGATAATTGTGGGATTCTTGACGGAGTTTTGATTGAGTTATATGCTCATTTTTCATGCGCATGCGCTGCGCTACGATTTGTTTTATGTATTTATGATTTCGGAGCCCCGACCACTTGATGGTTGTGCTTAGATGTTTTAGTATTTGGGGGGAGTTGTAATTTAAATTCGGGGACCGAATTTCTTTAAGGGGGGAAGATTGTAACGTTTTGAAAATCGTTTCGGTGAAATTTCGAAAAAACGGTAAAATAAGGGGGTTTTCTGTAAAAAGTTAAAATACAAATATCTTATTATAAAAATTAAATATACATATTCTAGCTATGTAATTGCTAGTATTTGGTGTTTATTGAGCCACTGGTGAAATTTCAAATTTTCTGGAAAAAAATTATTTTATTATTATTTTAAGCCGTCACTAATACATTTAATTAGGGAAAATTACAAATTGGAATGAGTTGAAACAAATTTTTTGCATCATCACACATTAAATAAAATTTTATCATATGGTTTTTGAAATGAAATCATTTGCCAAAACGGTTTAGAAATTATTGAAGAAAAGAGGCTTATTTGGTGAAATTAGTGTAAATGGAAATTGGGGTATTGTATTTATCTTTTTCCTCACCTACACACACCCAAACCCCCATTTCCCCATCATGATGGCTGAACCCTTGCTGCCCCACTCCCACTCTTTTCTCCACTTCAAAAAGAAAAGAGAAGAAAACAAAAGAAAAGAAAAGAAAGAATAAAGAATGAGTGTGTTGACTTGAGGTATGGGTTTTTGACTTTCTCTTTCTCTAATCAACACCTCACTCTCTCCCACACTTTCCCCACCTGCACAATGGCCGAGCCTCCCCCTTTCTTCAGCCCCTTCAATTCTTCATCTCATTTCTAATCAAAAATCCACTCAAAATGCATCAAAATCCCTACAAAATCAAAGCAAAATCAAAATCCAACTCCTACCCATTTTTCATTTGCTATTCTTGCATGGATCTAGGGAGCAAGTTGGCATTTTAGAGGCTTGATTTTCATATTTGATCTCTTGATCATGAGGTATAATTCTAACCTTTCTTAAATTGTGCTAATTGTTTCATGTTAGCTTAATTAGTTTTTTTTAATTAGTTCTAGGTGCTTGAATTAAAATTCAAGAGAAGGGTTTTGAATTAATGATTAGGGTTTGTGATCAAGTGAGGATTTTATCATTTGTTTATGGTTGTAATGAGGCGATTAACATGTAGTTGTATGCAAAATCTAAGTTAGTTGCTATTTGCTAATTTGTTAATTTAAAATTGTGATAACTTTGCTAATTGCTAACTAGGTTTTTATAATTAGTCTAATAATTAGGTTTAAAAATCTAATTATGGTTTCATAGCATTATTAACATTATAATGAGTGGTTTAATACCTTAGGTTATGCAAATCTAAGCTTAATTCTTAAATCGAGAATTTTTGCTTGAAAATTGTTAAAATTGGATAATTTGTAAACTAGGTTTTAGGGGTTTATGGAATTTAATGAGATTAAATTATGGGAATCATTTTTTTTGACTTATTTAAGATATTTAGTGAATATTGTGGCCTCTAGATTCGTCTATACATCGAATTTTGTACAAAAACGGTGATTTGTGCTTGCTAGATTTTCGGAAAAATGACTTTTTAAGTGAAATTGGGGTTTTTGTGAATTTTAAGCTATTTTATATTATAATTAGTGCTTTTAATTGTACAAATGAGTGTGTTGGGATCTTTCTCGATGGTTTGGCGTTTGTACGCCGGCATCGAGGGTTTTTGGGTCGATTTGTGAAGCAACCATAGGTTTTGACCTATGTGGGATTCGTGAGTCGTTTTGGTCATGAGTCGGATTTTAATGCGATACTGTGCGTTATGATATGTAGGTACCCCATGTGGACTTCGAGACGACAAGCAAGCGCGTGGCGACGTCGGCACCGGCTAGCGAGGAGCAGATGAGTAGATTTATATCTACGGGGAGAAGTCGGGTGGATGGCGTATAGCACCCCCGCAGTTCGTGGTGATGTATACGGACATGTATACACACATATATATATTGTTTGAGTTATTAATGATAAATATGGATATTTGGTGTTCTTGGATGATTGAGTGTCGCGAAACCCTAGAGTAGCGGTCGCACCACACTTGCACACACCCACCCATACGTGCATACTTTCTTCTTTCTTTTGTGCTCATGGGATTCTATATAGTTATGTGTTCACATAGGTATGGGACTGTGTGTTCACATACGGATTTGAGGATAGTACTTGGGAATTTATGATGAGTCGATGAGATTTGATTTGAGGCCGTGAGATCGGTGATATAGCAGGGTTCGTATTGGAGATACGACATGACGTTGTAGCGGGTCCTTGACGTAGTGTTTTACACACGTGCATGCATACTTAGGCGATATCAGTATTGTACTAGACGTAGATCAGTACCCGATCATGATATTTGATAAAGAGGATACCAGGTGAATAGTATAATGAATGTGATATTGACCCGTACCCAGAATTGGGGATGCCGTACGACGGATTTACGTACGAGCTATATCTTGATGATTGATCCGCACTCTTGACTTGGGATGTCTGATTATAGATATGGTATCGGATATGATATTATTGAGGCGGGATCACCGACTAATATATATACAGGTATGTATATGTATCGACTCAGATGTTAGGCGGTTTCCTTACCTGTAGTCCAGCTTGTTAGCTTAGCCCTTTAGTTTAGTTTAGTTGTTAGATTAGATTCGATTCTTACCTATTTCAAAGCTTACGAATCATGCGTATTTTAAAAGACAGGTCAAGGGATTTTACGGATATTTCAAAAACGTATCTTTTCTTAAAAACACCGTAGCCCCTATTTTCAAAACCCCATGATTCGTGTTATTTCAAAAGGCACCATTTGTAGGACTTGTATTAGATTAATGCAGATTAGTTATAGTTGCGTCTTGTATTCAGCTCCCGCTCCTTATTGTGG
This sequence comes from Agapanthus africanus, assembly GCA_030015575.1. Lineage (NCBI taxonomy): Eukaryota > Viridiplantae > Streptophyta > Magnoliopsida > Asparagales > Amaryllidaceae > Agapanthus > Agapanthus africanus. Next base: position 387,606,969 of record CM057350.1, read on the forward strand.
TTCGCTTCGCATCGCATGCTTATATTATGTTTCATACTCCATTATTGATATCATGATGTTTGGACACCAGCACCATTACCGATGATGTGTATGTACCACGTACACTTACTTGCCGGCTCACACACATCTTCATCGGTAATTGCCATGTCACGTACACCTTAGAAAATATTATTGCTTGACATAGCATGTTAACTAATAGTTTAGACATTGTAGTTATTACCTGCTACTTCATGCATACTGTTATTCATTGTTATACCGCATTCATGGATTCTCATGCATATATTCACTATTTTACGTGTTATTGAGGGTTCGGATTCGGATTTCCATGAGATTTTCTGGATTTGGAGGAAAACCGCAAAAACATAAATAAACCTTTTCTCTCTTTTAAAATAAAAAGTGCGGTTTTCCCATGATGTATGAGTCGTCCACCATGAGTTTGCTGATGAATTTCGAGACCCGATTCGAGGAGACGGATGAACCGTTTCGGGTACATGGTGGACCCGGTAAGGTACCCCGGGGCAAGAAGCGCGTGATGATGACGATGTGAGCCTGGCAGGGGAGCACTACCTACCGGTGATATTACCCGACGCGTCGGATATCCGGAGGATACCGTCGTGGTCTTGAGATGGATGGTAGGGGCCGGTCTGGACTGACGGCGCCCTAGATATTGTGATTTAGATATTGTGATTTGAGATATTGAGGTACAGCGATTGTGATATAGAGATATTTGGACACTTGTTTTGTGTCGATGCTGGGCACTGTTTTATGCTGATTTCATTTATGGTACCTCACTTTTAAAATACAGAAATCTCACTGATTTATGAAAGCAGTTTTCGTCAGTACATGCATTCTGTTCCATGCATTCATACCTCATTCATATGATATATTGCTACCTGACGCACTGACACGGGCACATGAGATCACACTCGGGTTAGATATTACCCCAGCCATTGTTATAGGCTGCATGCTATTCATATATTTGAGGATATATTATGATCATTGACCCAGGTTGCGTTATTTATGCGATTTCTTTCCGTAGATGTTTTTCTATTCACGAGTTGGCAACTCACCCCCGTTGTGCCCCAGTTTCTTGCAGGTTTGCCGTACAGGTTTCTTTACGGCTTTGCGGGCATAGTTTCCTTCGGGGGATTTGCTAGTAGGTGGGTTTACTTGTATCGTACCCCCATTATATATCTTGTATATCATTATTCTATTGTATCTAGAAGTTCCATCAACCAAACATGTAATTATTTTGAGATAGAGACCAGTGATGTTATTCTTTCGACCTTAGAGTCGCGCGTTATACTTCTTGTGGTTTTTGAGTTTCCTTTTGAGTTTTTGATCCTCGCCGTTGGCGTTGTATATTATATTGCTTGTGTGGTTGTGACCGTCGATTGACGAAGAGCTAGCTCCCGTTTGGGGATAACTTTTTATTGATTTCGTATACTATTCATGTTGTATCCCGTTTGGGGGCCAGTTTTTTCAAAGGAGACTCTGCCGAAATTTTCGGGAAATATTGATGTTTTTTTTAAAAACCGCATAATTCGGCTTATGCTATTAAAACTACTTGTTTTAAATTGGTTTTCCTTCACTCTACTACTTTTCTTGGTTTGGATTTCTAGGTTTTCGGTTTACTTAGATTACGTACGCCTCGAGATGTTTGTAGTTTAAGTGCCGGTCATATTCCGTACTTTCGGGACGTGACACGAACACTTGCGCATGGAGTTCCTGGAGTTTCTAAATGGAGAATGAGATTCTCTCTCAGCTTACTCCTTCGTATACACTGTAGGGTTGCTATGCACGCGCACAAGGGTCTACGAGGCATCAACCATGCCTGATTAAAATTTTAGCCGTGCCGAACAACCCAAAGCCGGATCTTTAAACTAGGGTTTAGGCGAAAACAAGCATGTTAAACTCTTTAACACTAAGTGAGAGGGATTACAACCTTTGTAGATTCGGTCCTTCACTTCTAAAGCTCCGTGTTGAGGTCCCTTCGCTGCGATCATCGTGTTCTGGACTCTCGAGAGGCTTCACGAAGAGAATGATGCAACCTTTGCTTCCGATCTTCGATACAAAGATGATCTACTTTTAAGTTTCGTTAACACAAGCTAACACTCATAATATAAAGTGAACACCCTTATCTAAATGGCAAGGATAGATGAGGATGATGAAGTAGGATTTTGCTCTCATTTATAATCTTTTTCTCACTCACTTTCATCACAAAAGAAAGCTTTTTTCAAAAAAAAGCTCAAACTAGAAGAAGATGAATGAAGATGATCACTTAATCCTTTTGTGATGAATAATGAATTATTGTAGTGGTTACAAATCTAACCAAGAGTTAAGCATGAAAGAGTTAACTCTTGTAGAGAGTTAACTAGAGTTAATGGTTTGGATTGGGTTAACATAATATCTCACAAAAATATCAAGCAACCTCAAATTCATGAAGCTTCATGGAAGCTTCATGAAGCTTCATGCAAAAGCTAACCCTAATCCAAACCCTAACCAAGTTTAAACCCTAATCCATTGTTAAATTTGTAACCCTAACATGTTACAATATTATATATCACATATACAATATATTTTGTAACAATAGAAAATAATACAATTAACATATATCGCATATATATCAATGTATTATCCCGTGAGAAAAATGAATCTTTTAGTGAGCTAATATTAGTTAATGTAATTTAATATATCATATATATTATTATACATTAAATTATCGAATCAACACTTGATTCGACAATCCGGCTATTTCACAAATAACCGACTAATACGATGACCCGGCTATATCACATATACCCGGCCGATATCTCATATCGCGAGAATCCAATACGGTATCACATACCGCATTATCCTCGGTCCCGCACATATCACATATGTGCTCCTACTCCGTTTTGCCTGAGCCAAGAAACCTCTGTGTAGGACTCTAAAGAATCGTCAATACGCCGGCAGTAGGTGATGATCATATCAAACACCCACAAGCTGCAAGCGGTCAGCTAAACGTAACAGCCACCCAGGTATTGAGCGCTCAGAAGATCAACAAGCAAGCCTGTACATTCTCCTGTGAATCCAATCAGTAACACTCCCGTACAGTCCGGTCTCGTCGTCTGATATGTCGCATATCTCGCTTAGGGGTGGTAAATGTCAGACCCCAGTAGCTCGATAAGTCGTGTCGATATGAGGTCTATAACAGTTCGAGAAACTACTGATAACACTTACCAGTAAATCTCAGCAACCCTGGCCAGGGATTTCTGGTCATAGCCAATCGAACACAGCCCAACATCAACTCCATATACCGGGAGAGAAGAATCCCCTCCTATCGCTCATTGCCTCCATATGATTCGGGACTGTACCCAAAAGCTACCTTTTTGCACGCCCTCTTGGACGTGGTATAATGGAAATCAAAGCACAGTGGGAATCACACAAGACTTTATGACGATCTCGGGTCAACAGACTACTCTGTACCAGTGTCACCGGAGAACTGTCATCTGACGTAAGGTATAATACTATCTGGGAGTTCTCGGCGAGTCCGTCCAGGGTACCCAGTCACCACTGAGCACCCATACACCATCCTTGATGTCAAACACCGATGGATATGGGATCATCCATCGCCCATCATATGGGTCAAGATGCGTATACGCTAGTCAACTCTGGTGTATCGATGCCCTGTCTCGATACACCCTCGACTAGGAACAGTTATAGGATGTACTCGTCGACTACCGTGGCCCCACTAGTATGATCTCATCATAGTCCCAGTAGTCGAGTACATATCCTAAGGGCTTTATCAACATGTAATATAGAGACAGTCAGAGTACATGTTAAGATAAAGTACAACCAGATAGCATACTATCATGTCGAGCAAGAAAGTCTTCCCTATATATGTCCTAGCATCCACTACAATATACATCGTATGTACAGTAATGGCCTTTAGGGCATACATATAACTAACAATCTCCCACTTGCACTAGGGCCATCTGTTGTGGTATCACATACCCAACAATTAGCTGTGGTTGAAGTATCTCATACTCAACCATCCCATAAAAGTCTCTACTGGGAAAAAGGCCTTTATGAATGGATCCGCGCTGTCGTCCTCTGTGTCTACTCTCCTAACCTCGATCTCCCTGGAGATCAACCATCTCCATGATCAGGTGATACTGCCTAAGAATTATATCAGGATTTCTGATGGGACGGTAGTTCCTTAGCTAAAGCCATAACTCCATTGTCACACAATGGTAGGAACGAAGTTCATCTCATGAACTTATATATATCCAGACTGCCTTTTTGGTAGCATCCTTGGTAACGATGTATCTTGCCTTTAATCGTCTAGTATGTCACGGTATCTAGCTTGGAACTCTTCCAACATACCGTCCCTCCACTGAGGGTAAAGACAATGCCTGCGACTAACATTCAGTCGTCCTTATCACCCTGGAACCTTTCCAGTGATTCTCCCTAGGATCCATTGATACCATCTCACTACAACTAGTGAGTATCCTAACATCCAATTTGATCTATCTCATAGATCCAAAATCCAGGATTCAGGAGGTATCACTTTGATCCTATATGGAGAATCGCTGTGATAAGCGGAGATTGACCGAGCGTAGCATAGGAAACTCCTTCCCTATCAAGAGTATGTTATCCACGTACTCTACGAGGATCACCACCATACTCTCTGCTACCTTTTTGTATATACAAGGTTCATCTACCATTTTGATGATGTCACGACCCGAAAGTACGGAACATGACCGGCACTTAGACTACGAAACGTCTCGAGGCGTACGTAATCTAAGTAAGCCGAAAAACCCAGAAATCCAAACCAAGAAAAGTAGTAGAGTGAAGGAAAACCAATTTAAATCAAGTAGTTTTAATAGCATAAGCCGAATTATGCCTTTCTTAAAAACATCAAATATTTCCTGAAAATTTCGGCAGAGTCTCCTTTGTAAATACTGGCTCCCAAACGGGATACAACATGAATAGTATACGAAATCAAAAAAAAGGCATCCCCAAGCGGAAGCTAGCTCTTCGTCAATCGACGGTCACAACCACACAAGCAATATAATATACAACACCAAGGGCGAGGATCAAAACTCAAATAGAAACTCAAAACAACAAGAAATCCACAGAAATACAACGCGCGACTCTAAGGTCGAAAGAATAAACATCACTGGTCTCTATCTCAAATAAGTACATGTTTGGTTGATAGAACTTCTAGATACAACAGAATAATGATATACAAGATATATAATGGGGGTACGATACAAGTAAACCCACCTACTAGCAAGTCACCCGGAAATGGGAAGCAGTGCCAGCAAAGCCGTAATGAAACCTGTACGGCAAAACCTGCAAGAAACTGGGGCACAACGAGGGTGAGTTGTCAACTCGTGAATAGAAAAACATCTACGGAAAGAAATCGCATAAATAACGCAACCTAGGTCAATGATCATAATATATCCTCAATTATATGTATAACATGCAGCCTATAACAATGGCTAGGGTAATATCTAACTAAGTGTAATCCCATGTGCCCGTGTCAGTGCCTCAGGTAGCGATATATCATATGGATGATGTATGAATGCATGAAACAGAATGCATGTACTGAATAAAGCTACTTTCATAAATCAGTGAGATTTCTGTATTTTAAATAGGAGGTTCCATAAATGAAATCAGCATAAAACAGTGCCCAGCATCGACACAAAACAAGTATCCAAATATCTCGATATCTCTGTGTCACAATCTCTGTACCTCAATATCTCAAAATCTCAATGTCTCAATCACAATATCTAGGGCGCCGTCAGTCCAGACCGGCCCCTACTATCCATCTCAAGACCACGACGGTATTCTCCGGATATCCGACGCGTCGGGAAAAATCACCGGTCGGTAGTGCTCCCCTGCCAGGCTCAACGTCAACAACACGATCCTCTTGCCCCGGGGTACCGCACCGGGCCCACCATGTACCCGAAACGGTTCCTCCACTCCTCGAATCGGGTCTCGAAATCCATCAGCAAACTCATGGTGGACGACTCATACATCATGGGAAAACCACACTTTTTATTTTAAAAGAGAGAAAAGGTTTATTTATGTTTTTGCGGTTTTCCTCCAAATCCAAGAAATCTCATGAAATCCGAATCCAAGTCATCAATAGCATGTAAACAGTGAATATAGGCATGAGAATCCATGAATGCGACACAACAGTGAATAATAACATGCATGAAGTAGTAGGCAATAACTACAATGTCTAACTAGCATATAAGGCAAGTACACTAATATCATGTCTAAACTATTAGCTAACAACCTATGTCAAATGAAATAGTATTTTCTAAAGTGTTCGTGACATGGCAATTACCGATGAAGATGTGTGTGAGCCGGCAAGTAAGTGTACGTGGTACATACGCGTCATCAGTAATGGTGCTGGTGTCCTAACAGCATGATATTAATAATAGGATATGAATCATAATATAAGCATGCGATGCGGAGCGAACAACAATAATGAGCAGGAGCTAAATACTAAACAATGGTACCCTTTGAAATAACACGAATCGTGGGGTTTTGAAAATAAGGGCTACGGTGGTTTTAATAAAGGATACGTCTTTTGAAATATCCGTAGATCCCTTGACCTGTCTTTTAAAATACCCACGATCCGTTAGTTTTGAAATAGGTAGAAATCTAATCTAGTCTGACAACTACACTAAACTATACGGCTGAACTAAAGGTAAGGAAACCGCCTAGCATCTGAGTCGATACATATATGAATATATATTAGTCGGTGATCCCGCCTCGATACTATCAATCCGATACCATATCTATAATCAGATATTCCCAAGTCAAGAGTGCGGATCAATCATCAATATATAGCTCGTACGTAAATCCGTCGTACGGCATCCCAAATCTGGGTATGGGTCAATATCACATTCATCACATTGTTCATCTGGTATCCTCTTTATCAAAGATCATAATCCGGGGTACTGATCTACGTCTAGTACAATACTGATACTGCCTAAGTAAGCATGCACGTGTGTGAAACACTACGTCAAGGACCCGCTACAACGTCATGTCGTATCTCAAATACGAACCCTGCCATATCACCGATCTCACGGCGTCAAATCAAATCTCATCGACTCATCTCAAATCCTAAGTACTATCCTCGTCATCCATGCATGTGTATATGAATGTATAAATGCATAGTCCTATACCCACGCATATATACATATATACGCATCCCTATCTACGCACAAGAAAGTAATGTATGCAAGTCTGTGTGTGCGTATGTGGGTATAACAGATTTGCTGATATTATATGGAGGACGACGATTTCACGGCCTGCCTCACGATGTACGACACAGTCCCGGTAGAGATAGAGAGGATCTCACCAGGGTACACAGACCCCAGGAGTGAACAGCAGATTTGGACCCCCGCCGACCCCAGCGAGCACGCGGCCGCGCAGACTTCATCAGAGATCATAATAGTTCTTGCAACAATTTATGATATCTAAAAAAATGATGCAAATAATGAAAATAATTTTCCAGTTTGTAAAATTAGAATATCGATCGTGATGCATAAATATAATTTATCTCATAGTAATTATTCTCAAATAGAAAAACAGCGTCTCATGTTGATGCACAAACCAAAACTTAGTATTGAATCTAACATGAGTAATTCTAGGTCAAGATTATGGTTAATATTTGCATGATTACAAAATGATCTAAAGTACTTATACCAAGTAAACACATCAAGATGGTCTACACATGCTTGGCTTGTGATAACTTCTTGATAGGATAAGATCATGTTACATTCTCATTAGAAAAGAAAAATTAAACCTAGAAACGAGCATTATTATGCTCAAATTTCAGTTATTCTGAAATATAATGAGTGTTTATCTCAGAAAACTGCATTTTTATACCCTCGTTCGTTATCTATTTTATATATATCGGTACTATTAATCAGTGTCTGCTCAGTAATTACAGCTTACATGTGTTCGTGATAAAATACCGGATACACATTCAAAATCACGGATATAACGTTTGGGAGCTGACACTGCAAACGGAACAGAGAAACGACCGATATCAGAAGAGCTCTTTTGCAAATAATCATGTGTATACTTTTTTGGTCCAACACAACACAAGTGTGCACATAGCTCTTTGGTTCTTGGACCTAGGAGGGGGCTGCCCAAAGCACATAGGGGACATAGGTAATAAATGCAAAAACATTTGATGTGATGTGTGCAATCTTGTTCCCTCCAAATCTCTGAGTTCATCCAAGGCCTCTACAGACAAAACTAGCAGTATCAGAGTGATATTGGGGTGCACACATGTCTACACAACTAGCACGGGCCCATGAATCCTCAACAGGGCCGGCCACTACCCCACTAAAACCGGCAAGCTCGGCCCCCCTGCCTCCAATCAACCCCAGTTTTCTACAGAGCCTCCCTTACAGCCACGTCACCTCATTTTTATTGTTTGTTTATTTTTCTTTGGTGCCTATAAAAGCAGAACCAGTGAGCAAGGGATGGCTCTCTCTCATTCTCATAGATTCACATATAGTTTTTCTTAGTTTTTTTTTGTTTTTGGTTTCGCTTAAGGGTGAGTGGGCTTCATCATTGGTTTCTTCTTCCCTCTTGAAGCTTTCTTTGGAAAGCTTTATTAAGGAGGTTGAACAAGTAACCAAAATCTTGTATCTTTTTCTTCAAGTGTAATAAATTGTTGTTTCTTTTATACTTGCTTATTTTCCTTTCTTGCTTTTCTTTATCATGCTTAACTAATCTTTTCTTTGGTTGTGGTATTGGTGAGGAAGTGAGATGAAAGGCTTTTGCCTCCTCCAGCTCTTGTTTATGTTTAAATGTGCTTAACTATATGATTCTAACTTAAAGATTGTTTATGTTTTGATGTGATATAGTATTTTGAAACATGGTTACTTTGTAACCTCCTCATATACCATATTCACTCTCTTTCCTCATTTCAATGTTTAAGTTAAAATCAATTTAGTGTTAAGTTTGCTAGGTTTGGATATCGTATTTTGTGATTAAGTGTTTGACAATCTCTTGGTTTCATATACGATATACCATCACAAACACATAGCAAACTCAACACCAAAATCATTTGCTCTCACTCACTAATTGTGTTTTTGATGTTGTGGTATACTTGCTAACCCTTGTTTTTAGCATTGATACCCCAAGATTGGACATACAACGGTAAGTGAATAAAACGGACTAGTTTCGTGACTATGGAGAACATTGGAATTTGACGACTTGTGCCTCGCAACCGTTTCGACAAGTCATACTTCATGCCGGGATCAACATGAAATCGAACAACTCATGAACAATGGAGCGTCGAGAGAATCGTCGCAATTCTACCTTCCGAACCAAAGCCACGGCCAACTTCTTCCTTAACCTATTTGCTTGTTTTCATTGTTTCCTTGTTTTCGTATTTTCTATTTTTCTTGTGACAACCAACCCAATTCATTAATTTGTTGAATCTTAAATCATAAAACCTAATACACAATTCCCTGTGGATCAACCCGTACTTACCGACTTGCTACAACGCGGCGTGCACTTGCAGTTTATAAATTTTAAAACGAGAACGATCTCGCGTGCACATTCCGTTTCCTTCATTTCATATCTGTTTCTATAACATACGCGTTTACGCGCGCGGATGAATTCCGAACAGTGAGCCACAAGATAGTAGGTAGCCATGAACGACGGTTTGCGTGGATCGATGCATTTACCTTTCTTATTTACAAGGCTGCAATGAAGGACCCCTCATCCACTACCGAACCAAGAGGAGGTTTCCAGCAATAGGCAGAATTCTCAAGGAAGAGAGCATCATGATCAAGTGTCCCTTTTAGCTTAACTTATTTACTACATCGATTGTAATTTTAGTTACGCTTTTCAATAATAATGGATTATTTGTTTTCTAACAAAATTTTGTATTTTGGATTGATTTGTTCTTATTATCTGGAGTATTCAATAATGAGAAGTTTTTCATTTCTTATTATTGTGATCCGCTATTAACAATTAACATGAGTATTGAAGAAGGTGTTAAGCCCTGCATGCCCATCAATTAAAAGAATCATCTTCTTCTCCTTATTCAAAATTCTAACTTAAGTTCTCATTAAAGTTAATCCTAAAATTAATCCTAGCCCTAATTTCAATTTAAGTCATCCACAGCAGTCATTTTAACTGATTCAATCATTATACCAAGAGGACAAAAGAAAAAGTGAAGAAAATAAAGCCTATATATACATAAGGGTTAAAGAGAGGCAAGATAAAATATATTGCTTGTCCAGTTTGATATCTACTAGCGTTCTTCATTGACGACACACATTTATTGTCATGGATAAAGGTTTTAGAAGAGTTTTTGAGAATAGTAGATTAGATAATAAAATATTTAGAATATTTAGATAATACAGATTTTCAAATATTTGTTAAAGATTTTAAAATATTTAGAATATTTAGATAATACAGATTTTCAAATATTTCTTAAAGATTTTAAAATATTTAGAATATTTAGATAATACAGATTTTCAAATATTTGAAAATCTGTATTATCTAAATATTCTAAATATTTTAAAATCTTTAACAAATATTTGAAAATCTGTATTATCTAAATATTCTAAATATTTTAAAATCTTTAACAAATATTTGATTAGCTGGCCATGGTTTTACAAAAAGATTCTCAAATTTATGAGAATTTTTTTCGTGGCATGTGTCACGAAATGATATTAGAAAATTTCATTTTGAGAACCCTTCCTTTTTGCATTAAAAGTAAAGAAACGATAGATTGATGATAATTGGAGAAGTACAATTATGTTTTTGCACTTAATACTATCACTTACAATACCCTTTTAACTCAACATTTTATTTTAAGCCAATGTATGTAAATCCTTCGTACCCATATTTACGTAAACAACGCTGTCACGCTACTACTGGATAGTTAAAAAATTTTGCCCGATGCTGATGTCGATAAACAGAACAAGGAGCTCTCCATTGCTGGTGCGGAGAGAGGGAGAGAGAGAGAGAGAGAGGGAGAGAGAATATTGCAAGAATTTCGTTAACGGTGGAGCAAAAGTCCAGAAATGATCGATTATATGTTTCAATTTTTCTTTGGAAAAATCCATGAAAGAAACAGATGAGTAAGGAGGATGGTGTGCAATGGAGGCATATGTTATCTAGTGAGCCTATCCTTAACTTTTGTTAAGCCCATCTCAGCCATTTGATAAAGATCAAAGGCTCAAAATTACGACTGGACTCTCCATCCACATCAACAATGGAGAGGATCTGAATTCCCGATAGCCCCAACCAGTTGGGCAAAAGAATGTTACCAGAAAACATGCTTCCATACCGCGATTATTGCACTGTATGAGGATCCTCTGAAAACCGCAACAGCCCATACACATTTGGGGAAGGTGATGGATCCCTAGGTCCGGGGAGTTCTCAGGACCTCCCACACTTAGTGGTGGAGTGTTTTCGCTGCTCAATTTGGAAACCATTCTTCAGCCACTGCACAACATAACTATACTAAGTAAATCGGAGGAAGTCATGTACCAAGCTAAGCAACAGACTTCAATTCAACCAAGCTATTGCCTGCAATCTTCAACACTTTCCTTTCCTTCAACATTTTCCTAACCATGCACACATCATCCCATCTCCTTGCGGCTGCATATATATTAGCCAACAACAGATATCTCCCACCATGATTTGGCTCCAACTCGATCAACCTCTTTGCGACACGTTCGCCAATCTCCAACTCCCCATGGATCCTACAACCCCCCGCGAGTGCCCCCAACAGCCCCGGATGAGCCTCAACCGGCATCCGATCCATGAAATTCACCGCCGCTTTTATCATCCCCGCACGTGCCAACAGATCTACAATGCAGCCGTAATGCTCCTCCAAAGGCCTAATCTCATACACCCTTGTCATCATATCGAAGAACCACCGCCCCTCGTCGACGAGCCTGGAATGACTGCAGGCGCTCAACAGCCCGATGAATGTAACATCGTTAGGGGCAATCCCAGCTAGCTTCATCTTCCAGAATAGCGTTAAGGCCTGCTTACCAAATCCGCAATTAGCTAACCCAGCTATCATGGAGTTCCATGAATACACGTTCTTGATAGGCATTTTACCGAATACGTCGATGGCCTTCGAAATGTTACCACCCTTGCCATACATGTCCACAATTGCTGTCGCCAATACTGTACTCTTGCTTAATACATTTTCCTCTATATACTTACCAACCCACTCCCCTTGCCGCAGATCTCGCAGCTGCGCGCAGGCCGACACCGCGCTGACCAGCGTCGCCTCGTTCGGCGAGACCCCGACCCGAACCATCCCCCTAAACACGGCCAACGCATCTTTGCACAGCCCGGACTGCGCGAACCCCGAAACCACCGATCCCCACGAAGCCACATTCCGTTGCGGCATTTCACCGAACAACCGCAGAGCGTCATCCTTCATCCCGGCTCGGGCGTACCCCGCAATCATGGCGTTCCAGGCGACGTGGTTCTTGTTGGGACACGTATCAAAGAACCGACGCGCAGTGTTCATCTGCCCGAGGTTGGAGTAGCCTGTGAGCATGGCGGTCCACGAGACGACGTCGAGATCAGCAGAGACACGCTTATCGAATATCCGGCGAGCGGAATCCACGCGGCCCCAGGAGCAATACATGGAGATGGTGTTGTTGGTTACATAGATGTCCGAATCGAGGCCGAGCTTGAGAGAATGGCAGTGCACGGACCTGCCGAGGGGGAGCGAGGAGGAGGTGGAAGATCGGAGGAGGAAAGGGAAGGTGAAGCGGTCGGGGGAGAGAGGGATGGTGAGGAGGTGCTTGTAGATAGAGAAGGAATGATGAGGAGAATGAATATTGGCGAAGGCGCGAATCATGGTGTTGAACATGGAGAGGGATGGGAATGGGACGGAATGGAAAAGGGAGGTTGCATGATGATGGGGGTTGGGTGAGGAGGGGGAGAGGGCGGAGACGGCGAGGAGGCGGGAGAGGGTGAAGGGGTTGGAGAGGAGGCCGGTGGTCAGGAGGAGGGCGTGGGTGGAGAGGAGGTCCGGGAGGCAGCGGATGGTGCTCTGGATTGAATGGCTGAGGCTCGGGTGGTGGAGGAGCTCTAGCTTTCTCTGCAGTTTGAGGCTGACGATGGACATTTTCAATCTTTTGCGCTCTGTGTTAAGTTCTTCAAGTGCAATACAAGCCATCCGGATGCTAAGATACCTTATATATTGACACCAACATCTGAATGATGGGAGTTGGGGACTGCATCCCTATTCACTGGCTCAATATGCATGTGAATATGCTAGAAAATATTTAAGAAACATGTGTGATTTGTTATTTTTATAATTTAACTATATCTATGATTTATCATCTTGACTTATTATTAATGCAGTTGGTATAATTTAATTTTGTTAACAAGCTAGTTGATGATCAATTTGATTAAAGATTTGATTAAATTTGTTTTAACTTTTGAACATTTTTTGTTGACTATAATAATCTTTTAAAAAAACTTTTCTTAAGAAATAACTTTTAAGGTTTTTATATAAATTAATTCTATAGGATATTCTTAACAAAAAAAAATTGATGGCTTGGACCATCTCAGATCAGACTTTTTTTTCTAGTTTTTCTAAATATATTTAATTCAAATAAATGTGAGAGTGCCATACACCCTCCATTTTGGGTTATAATAGAAGAAGATATTAAAATTTTAAAAAAATTTAGAAAAATATAATCATAAAAGAATTCAATCCAAATAATCACTTTAGTGCGTTTTATTTCTAAAATTTTGTATTTTGAAAATTTTGAAACGTATAAGATGTTTAGTATAAAGAGGTTTGATGAAAAAAAGGGCGCAATAAAATGGATTGCTTAAATGCAACAAACTCCGCTGTAGTTTCGGCCCGTGGCAACTATCCTATAGACTTTTTTGCAGAAAACTATCATATCTAACGGTACCCCGTTAACTTTAACGGTCCACATTATCCCCACGTCAGCATTGGCTGCCACGTCATCAAAAAAATCAATTATTCTCAAAATACCCTCATATTCATCTCCTAACCCCAACCCTCATCGTCGTCGTGGCCACTCGTCGCCGCCTAGTCGGCCTCACCCCTCCCCTCCTCCAACCTACTACTCTGCTTCGACCTCTTCCAAAATTGCCACTACTACCTCCGTCATCATCATCTTCTTCTTCTTCATCATCATCCCTTCACCACCTCTTTTCACTACCATCCCCTTCCAACCACCCATCGAGCTTCCTCCTCATCTTTGCCTTCCTCCAGCTTCACCCTTTCCTAAAATCGCCATCACTTCCACCACCACCAACGACACCACCTCCGCCTCTATCCTTTCTTAAATTCACCACCACCACCACCACCACCACCACCACCATCATCATCTATGTCCTCCATCATCATCATCATCATCATCATCTTTGTCATCCTCTGCCTCCATCCTTCCCCAAAATCACCACCACCTCCATCATCATCATCTTCATCATCTCTGTCCTTCGCCTCCACCCTTCCCCAAAATCGCCACCACCCCCATCATCATCATCTTCTTCTCTCTAATCCTCCCTCACCCATCTTCGACGTCTCCTCAAGCCCCTCCTTAACCGACCTCCCCTCATGCTCCTCTCCTTCATCAACCTCCCCTCGAGCTCCCCCTCCTTCTCCGACCTCGCCTCAAGCTCGTCTGTCCTTTTTTTTGTAGAATTTTTTTCAGAGTTAGGGATAGAGGTAGAATTGCCTTTTTATTCCAAGTTAACGATGTAGTCTTGGATCCGATAGATATGGTAATTTTCTGGGGAAAAAAAAGGTAGTGCTACCAAGGACACACTATGGGGGAGTTTATTGAATTTAAGTCAAAATGAATAATACCAAAACAATATTAACTAAAAGTTTGATGACACATATCCTCTAACCTCTAACCAAATGGTTACTTACAGCTTTAGTTACTTAGAAGTACCTTTATTCTATTTATCCTACTCACTAACTATGTATTCTATACCGTTTATGATGGATCCAGATCAGACAGATGCCTAACCTCGCCTCTGTAAGGATCCGCCCATGCATATTATAATTATATAATATAGTAATCAAAACCGAAATGAAACTGATCAAACTGAAACTAGAAAAACCAAATGAAACCCACCGAATCTCATTAAAATTGATGGATCAACTGAAAATGAAACCGAGTTTTGAAACTATGGTGCTAATAACCGTTTCAATGGAAAAGACAAAAATACCCTCACACTACTATAAATAAAGTCTACCCCTACGGTTAGGACCGTAGGGGCAAATCTCTGCCCCTAGAATAGGCACCATAGGGGCAAAAGTACTATCCGTAGGTCAAAATGCAGTAGGGGCAAGAATCTGCCCCTACGGATGAGATTTTGTCCCTACGGAAAATACCGTCTTACGGTTTTGATTGTAGGGGTGGTTATTTATTTTTAATTTCTTTAAAAATAGTAATAATTTTTTGCCTCTATGGTGATAATAATTTTTTGCCCCGACGGTTATCACCGTAAAGGAAAATTAAAATATCCGTACGATCAAAATTTCATCTTTTTTTATTTTTTTTAAAAATAATTTATAATTTTTGTTCCTACGCTGACAATCGTAGGGACAAATATATGCCCCTACGGATTCCACCGTAGGGGCATAATATCAGTTTTTCTGATATTTTGCCCCTACGAGACATCCGGTAGGGCAGATACGTGTCCTTACGGTTGTCACTGTAGGGGCAGTACTTGTCCCTACGGTGACAACCGTTAAGGCAAAAATTATTATTTTAAAAAAAAATTACTTTCCTCTTTTTTTTCCCGTCTGTACACAATATATATATATATATATATATATATATATATATATATATATATATATATATATATATATATATATATATCACACTATACCATATACCCAAATACAGAAATATTTATCAATAACATCTCACGCATAATATATAACAAATACAATACAAAATCAATCTAAAATCAGAATCATAATCATCATATACAACAACCGATATCCAAAATATACAATATGTATCAAATAAAATATAGACATCCTACAAAAATCAAATATATATATATATATATATATATATATATATATATATATATATGCTTGCTCGGTCCAGGTGCTCCACCTCCAAGCATCTGGGAAATCTGGCATATTTGCTCCTCGTTGCAGCCCCGGACCGACAAAATCTTGAGTAATGAGATGCAAGAGTAGTAGTGGCCTGCGGAGCCGAAGGAGTGGCCTGCGCAGAAAAACCTAGATGAGTGGCCAGTGGAGCCATAGCCGAAGGAGTGACCTGCCGAATCTGTAAAGTTTTTGTTGGGTTACAGCAGCGTCCCGGCCATCAAACCGTGGCCAAATGCGGAACAAAAATTTACTAAACTGGCGCTACCATTACCCGATGCCAGGATCTACCCTAAACCCTAAACTATCAAGCTAATATAAAGAAGTTAGAATGGTTATACCAAATTGATCCGTGTCTTTCGGTCTTCATTCCAAGCTCCTACTGGTTCCTTGATTGAATTTGGTTGCCGGTCTTCCTCCATCTATGATGATCCACCTGAGGAAAACGGTGCAAGGTTCAGCCTCGACAAACGAGACAACCGACGCTCCAAGGTTGCTAGCAATGGAGAGTGGAGGTGTAAGAATGCGCCACTATATTTTTCTCTCATCAAAATTGCTCAAGGGAGCAACCATAGAAGATGAAGGAGGTGAAGAAAACAATAGCATGAGCAACTAAAGAGAAATGGCTAAGTCCTTTTGCAAGTGAGAAGAGAATGAAGCAAGTGTAGAAAATCAAGTAGGGAAAAATGAAATGAGCAACTCAAGAATCAAGTGGCTGCCCTCTCTCTCTCATGCACACAAAATATCTCATTCATTTTCTAAATAAACAATTTTGAACCATACCTCTCTACATGCCTAAGTCCATGCTCATGCCACCTCACCCCTCCACCTCATTTCCATAATTGTTTTTCTAAAAAGAAAATCAATAATGAGGTGGCCATCTTCTGGAAGCTATTCCGTATAAATACGGAATACTTCCCGGTACACGTATCGAAATACATATACCCGTATTCGTACCAAAATACGAATAGCCAAGAGAGAAAATGAATAGTGAACAATAATACTAGAATACATATATATAAAATACATATATATAAATTATTATATCAAAACCTGATTTAATAATCCGGCTTAATCCTAAGCCGCTAGTATTATCAACCGTCCGATTAAAGTCTGTGCAGCCTGTAACAAATTTAATCGGACACCTGTATGTACCAATATATGTCATTTACACCATATGAACCGTGAAAACTCTCTGTGTGAAGACTCTAAAGACTCGTCAATACACTAGCAGTGGATTTAACCACAAGCACGTCAGCGACACTAGCTGTACGTAACGGCTACCCAGGTATTGAGCGAAAAGAAGGCCGACAAGCAAACTCATCCTGAACTCCTACTGAGCCTGACAGTAACAATATCCGTACAGACTGGTCTGTTCGTCTATGAGTATCGCATATCGAGTCTAAGGGGTGGATAAAGTCAGACCCCTAACAACGCGATAATTCGTGTCAGTATGAAGCCCATCACCACCTGAGGAACTACTGATTCGAATCAGTATTTCTCGACTACGTTGGCCAAGCATTTCTGGTGATGGCCACCCATGCACTGCGCGACATCAACCCCCAATATCGAGAGAGAAGAATCCCCGACTATCCACTCACTGCCTCCATGTGGCTCAGGAATGTACCCAACTAAAACCTGTTTGCACGACTCCTTTGAGCTGTGGTAAGGTAGTAATCAAAGCACAGTAGGAACTCACATGAGACAAATAACGATCTGAGGTCAACAGACTAACCTATACACATGTCACCTGGAAACTGCTATCTGACAATAGGTATAGTACCAACTAGCAGGTTCCCGGCGAGTCCGTCCAGTGTACTCACAACCCAATGAGCACCTGTATACTATCTTAGGTGAACAAACTAACACCAATGGCTTGTGAGACCTGGCCACCGCCCCTCGTCGGGGTTTCGATCTGTTAGTTATGTATATGCCCTAGATGCCATTAATGTACATATGATGTATATTATAGTAGATGCTTGGATATATATAGAGAGGACTTTCTTGCTCGATATGATAGTATGATATCTGGTTGCTCTTTGTTTTAATATGTTGACTTGTATTGTGTTACTGTCTTGCTCTCACATGTTGATAAAGCCCTTAGGATATGTACTTGACTACTAAGACTATGATGGAGATCATACTAGTAGGGCCAGGGTAGTCTACGAGTACATCCTATAATTGTTCCTAGTCGAGGGTGTATCGAGACAGGGCATCGATGCTCCAGAGTAGACTAGCGTATATGCATCTTGACCCATATGGTGGGCAATGGATGATCCCATATCTATTGGCGTTTGACATCAAAGATGGTATACGGGTGCTCAGTGGAGACTGGGTACACTGAACGGACTCGCTGAGAACTCCTAGATGGTATTATACCTATCGTCAGATAACAGTTCTCTGGTGACACTGGTACAGGTTAGTCTGTACACCTGAGATCGTCATAGAGTCTTGTGTGATTCCCACTGTGGTTTGATTTCCACCTTACCACGTTCAATAGGACGTGCAAAATGGTGGCTTTTGGGTGCAGTCCCGAATAACATGGAGGCAATGAGCGATAGGAGGGGTTTCGTCTCTCCCGGTATTGGGGGTTGATGTTGTGCTGTGCACGATTGGCTATAACTGGAAGCCCCTGGCCAGGGCTGATATGGAGATCTATTGGTAAGTGTTATCAGTAGTTTCTCGACCCGTTATGAGCCTCACATTGACATGACTTATTGGCTACCAGGGTCTGACGTATACCACCTCTAGACTGGATATGCTGTTGGGTTTCCTTAGCTCCTAATCTAGGGTTTGGAAGCATCACACATACCACTTTAAAATTTTATAGAGGTGCTAAGCAAACTAACCATGAATCATTAACTAGAATGTTTCAAGTAACAAGTTAAGTATCACATACAAAAAGAATCTATCACTAAGTGAAGAAATTACAACCTTTGTAGACCTCCCTTGGTGACTCTTTAGACCTTTGAGAGTTTGGAACGGATCGCTAGAGGCCTTCCTTGTCTATGATGATCCACCCAAAGTCTCTTTGCCCAAAACTCCTTGCTTTACTTAATCTTTGAAAGAAGTATAGTAAACACCCTACAAAAATGGGCTAGAGAGGTGTAGAATGATGAGGTGGTTTGTATTCTCTAATCAAAACCTTTTCTTTTTTTTACTAGCTCACTCTATATAAATCTCAAGAGAGAAAGAGAATAAGAAAGAAGAAGGTGGCAACTCAAGAGCTCAATGTTTTGTGATGAATAATTAAAATGAAAATGAAATATATATATATATATATATATATATATATATATATTAAATCTTTTTCACTTCAAACCATAGGTTAATAAATATCTAAATATTTATTTTGGAGTAATGAGAGCCATAGAAAATTAACTCATGCAGTGTAGTCAAAGTAGATAAATATCAACCATGAGTCAATTTTCATTTTCTGTAACTCAAAAATAAAAATATATATATATATATATATATATATATATATATATATATATATATATATATATATATATATTTATAACCATGTGAGTCTTGCAATGTCACCACTTGTGTATCATCAACCATGATACAATGTATGCATGTATGTGTGCATGCACATCATCATGTGCATCAACATAAACATATGCATACATGCATGCATACAAAATAGAAAAGGGTTTAATAAAGAAATAAGCTAAAAGTCAAATGTTAAATTAAAACTTGATTTAACAAACCGGACATATCACATACGACCCGACTAATAGAAAAACGCCCGATTAATATACAGTATAACATACTTGTATTTAATCTGGTCCCCGCGCATATCTCATATGCACACCACATCTTTTCGCCTGAGCTAGGAAACTCCTGTGTGGGACTCTAAGACTCGTCAATATGCCGGCAGTAGGTGATGATCATATCAAAAACCTACAAACCGCAAGATAGATAAACAGAAAGCATAATAACTAAGCGCGCACAATTCAGTAATTTCTGTTTGTTCTCCTAATTGATTGCAATTAAACTCGGCCCAATCCTTTTCTTAAAAAAGGGATTGAGCCGAATAAAGAATGAACATCCTATACTATACTATGCATTTGCATAAATCTTTCATATGTACAGATCTTGCCTATGTATATATACAAGATCTAAATACAAGATCAAATTGAAGACTAAACAACCAAGGTCAGCTAAACGTAATGGCCATCCGGGTATTGAGCGATCAGAAGAAAACCAGCGAAACTGTCAAAACTCCCGTCGAGCCAACTGGCAACACTTACCGTACAGTTCGGTCTTTTCGTCAGATATGCTGCATATCGAGTCTAGGGATGGAATCGTCGACCCCAATAACTCAATAAGTCATGCCGGTGTATGGCTCATAACAGATCGAGAAACTATTGACAACACTTATCAGTAAATCTCAGCAGCCCTGGCCAGGGACTTCCTGTTATAGCCAATCGAGCATAGCACAACATCAACCCCCAATACCGAGAGAGACGAAACCCCTCCTATCGCTCATTGTCTCCATGTGCCTCGGGACTATACCCAAAGTCCACCTGTTTGCATGACTCAGTAGAGCCGTGGTAGGGTGGAGATCAAAGTACAGCGGGAGGACACACAAGACTCTATGACGATCTTGGGTCTACAGACTAACATGTACCAGTGCCACCTGAGAACTGCTATCAAACGATAGATATAATATCATATAGGAGTTCTCGGCGAGTCCGTTCAGTGTACCCAGTCTCCACTGAGCACCCGCATACAATCTTTGGTGTCACCACACCAGATGGATATGGGATCATCCATCGCCCATCATATGGGACAAGAATGGTATACGCTAGTCTACTCAGGAATATCGATGCCCCGTCTCGATACACCCACGACTAGGAACAATTAAAGGATATGCTTATAAACTATACGTGTCCCACTAGTATGATCTACATCATAATCCCAGTAGTCAAGCAAATATCCTATGGGCTTTATCAACATGTACTAAAAGAGTAAGATGCATGATCAAATGAACATGTCAAGATAAAGTAAACCAGATAGCATACTATCATGTCGAGCAAGAAAGTCATCTATATACATATATACATGTCCAAGCATCCACTATACATATAATGGCCTCTAGGGCATACATATATCCAACAATCTCCCACTTGTACTAAGGCCAATTATTGGCGTATCTCATACCCAACATCTCAAAAAGTCGCTCATGCTGCGGCTGTGGAAGGGCCTTAGTGAGTGAATCCGCGGTGTTATTCTTTGTATCCACTCTCCGAATCTCGATCTCGTGGCGATCTACTATCTCCCAAATCAAATGATATCGCCTTAGAATGTATCTGGACTTCTGATGGGACCTGGGTTCTTTGGCCAACTCCATAGCCCTATTACTATCACAATACAGTGGTATTCGATCAACAATGGTTGGAACTACTCCTAGTTCCGCAACGAACATCCTCATCCATACGGCTTCCTTGGCAGCATCATTTGTAGCAATATACTCAGCTTCCATCATGGAGTCTGCAATGGTATCCTGTTTGGAACTTTTCCAACTAACCGCCCCTCCATTGAGGGTAAATACAAACCCTGAGATAGATTTTCTGTCATCCTTATCATTTTAGAAGATGGAATCGGTAAAGGCCTCCATTTGGAGATCCCCATTACCATACACCAAGAACAATTCTTTATTCCTTCGCAAGTACTTAAGAATGTTCTTCACTGCTATCCAATGTTTCTACCCTGGGTTGGATTGATACCTGCTTACTACAGCTAGTGCATAAGCTACATCGGAGCGAGTATATAACATCGCATACATTATAGATCCTACGGCTGAAGCGTAGGGTATAATGCTCATGCGAGCTCTCTATTTATCAGTCTTCGGACAGAAGTCCTTGGAGAGAGTGATTCCATGGCAAGCGGGCAAGGCACCACGCTTGGAATCTTTCATACTAAACCTTTTTAGGATGGTGTCAATGTACTTTGATTAGGACAATCCCAATAAGCTCTTGGATCTATCTCTATAGATCCTAATGCCCAAAATGCAAGAGTTATCACCCAGGTCCTTCATGGAGAACCTTTGTGATAAGAATAGTTTGACCGATTGTAGCATAGGAATATCATTTCCTATCAAGAGAATGTCATCCACGTACAATATGAGGAATATGACAGTACTCCTTACAATCTTCTTATAAATGCATGGTATATCTATATTTTTGATAAAATCAAACTCTTTGATTGTATCATCAAAGCAGATGTTCCAGCTCCATGAGGCCCGTTTTAATCCATAAATGGATTTAAGTAATCTACATGCCTTCCCGCTGCTCCCACTGTCAATGAAGCCCTCTGGCTGATCCATAAAAACGCATTCTTCTAAATCACCATTTAGAAATACAGTTTTAACGTCCATCTGCCAGATTTCATAGTCATGGTGAGCAGCAATAGCAAGTAGGATCCGAATGGATTTAAGTATTGCTACTGGAGAGAAAGTTTCATCATAGTCCAATCCTGGTCTTTGACAAAAACCTTTCGCTACAAGTCTTGCTTTAAAGGTCTCTACCTGTCTATCTACACCAATCTTTCTCTTAAAGATCCATTTGCAACCTACGTGTTTTATCCCAGGAGGTGCAACGTCCAAAGTCCATACTTTGTTGGTGTATATAGACTCCATTTCGGATCTCATGGCATCCAGCCACTTTACTGAGTCACCACTCGTGATAGCTTGCTGAAAACTAGTAGGGTTATCATCATCCATTATGCAATCTTCTCTATCACCATCAATGAGAAACCCATAGTATCTTTCCGGTGGGAGAGAAGTTCTACTAGATCTCCGGAGCGGCTGAGGTTCTTGAAGTTCTACTGCAACGTCAGTTTCAACCAATTCGTCATGAGTAATTTGTGTCTCTAGAACCTCTTCTAGTTTTACCGTATTGCCATCCGTACTATTTGTAAAAATTTCATTTTTTAAAAATGTGGTATGTTGAGAAACAAACACCTTTTGTTCCTCCTTGTGGTAGAATAGATATCCATTTGAATGTTTTGGATATCCCATAAATTTACACATAACCGATCGTGTCACGAGTTTGTCTGGATTCTGCATTTTGACAAAAGCTGGATAACCCCATATCCTAACTCTTTTAAGAAACGGTCTCTTTCCACTCCATATCTCATATGGAGTGGTAGACACGGTCTTGGTTGGAACCCTGTTTAACAGATACATTGCTTTCTCCAATGCATGCCCCCAAAAGGAAAGCGGTAACTCAGCATCACTCATCATGGACCGTACCATATCTAATAGGGTACGATTCCTCCATTCAGATACACCGTTGTGCTGTGGTGTGTAAGGGGGAGTGAGCTGAGAGAGAATCCTATTCTCTTTTAAGAAGTCTGAAAACTCTGTACTCAAATACTCTCCACCTCGATCTGATCGAAGTTTCTTGATACTCAAGCCTGTTTGTTTTTCTACTTCAAGTTTGTACTACTTGAATTTCTCGAAAGTTTCGGATTTATGCTTTAACAAAAACACGTGTCTGAATCTTGAGAAATCATCAGTAAAAGTAATGAAGTATGAAAAACCGCCTCTTGCATGTGTAGACATTAGTCTGCATACATCACTATGTATGAGGCTTAAGAGTTCCACAGCTCTTTCTCCGTATCCAGTAAACGGAGTTTTGGTCATTTTACCTTTGATACAGGACTGACAAGTCGTATAAGATTTATATTCAAAAGGATTTAAATATCCATCTTTATGTAACTTGTTTAGTATTGTTTTATTAATATGACTAAGTCTACAATGCCAAAGAAAAGCTTCATTTTTATCTGAAAATTTTCTTTTATTAGTATGTTGTATATTGAAAACTGTGTGTTGGTTCAGGATGTAAATGCCATTATTTAGTGTACCATACCTAATCAACTGTTAATTCAAGTTAATGTTCATAACATTATTCTGCAACACAAAATGATATCCTTCATTGTCCAACAAAGAAACAGATATTATATTACATAGCATACTTGGTACATAATAACAAGGGTTCAAAACCATAAAACAACCCGAAGGCAGCCCCAGATAATACTCTCCTACGGATACAGCATGTACATTAGAACCATTTCCAACCCGCAGAGTATGGTCACCAGTTTTCAAAACTTTATTGTTTCTCAATACCTGCATACAATTGTAGATGTAAGAACCAGAACCGGTATCTAATACCCAAGATACAGAGTTTATAGAAAAGCAGTTTTCAGTTACAAACACACCTGAAGCGGAAGCATCAGCAAGCTTCTTCTTCTTGAGATTAGCAAGATACACAGCACAGTTGCGTTTCCAATGTCCCAACTTGTGGCAGTAAAAACATTCTTCTTTTCCACTTCCAATAGCCCCGGATTTGTCTTTCCCCTTCGCCTTTTGAACTCCACCTTTCGGTTTGATGGGTTTCTTCTTCTTCTTTCCCTTGGCCTTGGCTTTTGGGATGGAAGAGGAAGATGGCCCAGCAAGCAGAGTGGGAGTTCTTGCTGTCTTAAGCGTGCTCTCTGCACTTCTCAACATATTGAGAAGTTCAGGCAATGATTTCTCCAAATCATTCATATTGAAATTCACAATGAACGGAGCAAAGAAAGGGGGGAGAGACTGTAGAACAATATCTGTATATTGCACATTATCCATGGTCCATCCCAGGTCCTCAAGTTCTTCTATAAGACCAATCATCAGCAAGAAATGTTCTCCTATTGATGTGCCAGGGGCCATACGCATCTGAAACAACTTTTTAGATGCCTCGTATCGTAAAGTCCGAGATTGCTCTGCATACAACTCCTTTGTATGAATAAAGATGGATTGTACATCCATCTTCTCGTGCTGTTTCTGATGGATACTGTCCATAGAAGCAAGCGCGAGGCACTTGGCCGTGTCACAATCAATATCCCATGTTTTTCGAATCTCCTTATCCGAAACAGATGATTCAGGTCCTGGGACGGGTGGGGCTTTGGTAGTGAGGACATATGATACTTTATCATATGTGAGTGCAATGTTCAAGTTCCTCAACCATTCTTTATAATTCGGTCCTGTCAGTTTATTTTTCTTTAAAAGAAGCTTAAGTCCCATCATCAGGTATCTGCCATTAGGAGAGAGAAAAGAATACACTCAGCGAAATGCTCTTGCAAAGAATTAGATTGGTTATTATCTTATCTAATCGATGTCTCCCACAGGTTTTATCAAATTTTCTTTCAAAACCTAAAAGGAAAACTAGCCAGGATTAATTACATTCTACAGTTTAACTAACCGGTCAGCCAGGCCAGTGTCGGTGCTTTGAGGGAGGTTCCCCGTGCTTTCGCACGGACCTAATTAAAATAAACCTCGTTTTCCCAGAGGTCAAACCCCGTTGACACCTTTCTAGACACCTACTGGATTAGCTAATTGTAAAGTGCAAAACTCTCCTAGGAGTAACGCTTACTCACAGTGGGATCGGGATCCAATATCATATAGATGGTATGCAATCTCATTGCAAATTTCAACTCTTGAAACTCCAGATATGGTTTTTACCCCTAACTGCTTATGTCCTTGGTTATGGTCAACATATCATAAGCACTAATCAAGTTCTACCCGTCATTTCGAGATTAACTAGACCAACCCATATGACCCTTGACTATGATCAACATAATCACATGAATGTCCTAACTGATCGCATCATATACTTTGTAGGAAGACATCACTTAGCTACCGTACACTATGCCTTGACTATAATCAACATACGTAGAACGAATACTAAGTACTCTGCTTCCTAAAATGATAGAGGGTTGCAGATGGTTTTTATGAAAACCTTTAACGTTTTGAACTTGATCTCGTTGTAAAATCAAAACAGTTTAGAAAAGGAGTGGCTTAAGCTCCGCATCTTTTGAAACTTGCATTTTTCATAAAAAGGACAAGTGTGTTTCAAATCCGATTCTACAACATCTTTAGGTTTCTTTTTCTTTACATTGATCTTATTAATGTAGTCCCATCATTTAAGTTTCTAAGCCATCACAGAAAAGAAACGAAAATAGAACGTACACTTATGCCATCCGCATTTGCCTCAGTGTCTCGTTATGCACCATTAGGTTACTTAACTAACGACATAGCGGGGCGGGACTAGCGCGGGTGTAAAACATAAGCAACGTTTATTATATATCATATATATATTATAATAATCCATTCGTCTCAGATATTAAGTAATCACATCACTGAATATTAACAATAGAAGCACATATGAAAATAAAAAGGATATTTAGGATATCTGTATTTTGTATTTAGCTAACAATAGAAAATACGGATTCCATGGTCGCGATGAATAGCCAAGCCCACACCCCTAGACCCCTACGAGAGCGGCAAGTGACCCTACCAATTCTAAAGTTTAGGAGACCCGGTCTCGACTCCTCGAGATGGCCTCCCACTGAACCCTAGAACCCGGTCACTTGTGCTCCACTCCTTGGGTCTATCCTAATGTGGAAAAGTAAATAATATATAATAATGGTGACAACATCCTTAACCCGGAAGTGTCCCAAATAAAAGAATATTATATACATTTGAATTTTACATGAATGAAAATAAAGACTCTCATCTCACATAAAATCCCCAGCTATTCAATCGCGACAATTCTGCACATCATATCTCAGCAACACATAATATCTCATATTATCAACGTAAGTAAGTATGCGTACCCCGATTGTCGTTGATGTATAGCAACGAAACCGGCAATACACCACACACTACACTTACGGTCGCAGAAAAGAAATGAAAAAACAACAACAATTGGAATTATAACTGCCCTTAGACAACACAAACCCGGGATATCACATATCAAAGATTTCATGCCCAACAATGTAAAGCTCGTATTTAGGTCTCATTTAAGAAAACACCTTTTTCAAAAATAAGTCGGATAATTCAACAAGATTTCCGATCATACCCGAGATCGAAATGTTAGATTTACATGCAACAAACAAATTTGTAGATTCCAATTATTGTATCACATTCACATATACTAGGCACAGTTAAAACATTCGATCGAACGATCAATCACTTAAATAATTCTCAAAAAGCTCAACACTTAAGCAATTTTAAAATACACCAGAGACAGCTATAAGCACAGACGGGCCAGCACAAGAAGGCACAGTACACGCCTCACCAACGGCGCCGCGGAACCGCCACAAAAAGAGCTTTTCGGCCGCGGTTCCACGGTCGTTAAGTCGAGTTAGGGCTTCGTTCTTCTTGTGGGCCCATTCAATACCCTGCACGATTTTCTGAGTATTTTTAATGTGAAAAAATCCAACTTTTTGAAAAATTTCTACAGAGCATTTTTCGGGCGTCGTATTTCGTTCGTTCGAGATTTTTAACGTCGTCTAGGTTACACTAAAGCTCTAGCTTGGCTCTGATACCACTGTTGGGTTTCCTTAGCACATAATTTAGGGTTTGGAAGCATCACACATGCCACTTTAAAATTTTATAGAAGTGCTAAGCAAACTAACCATGAATCATTAACTAGAATGTTTAGAGTAACAAGTTAAGTATCACATACAAAAAGAATTTATCACTAAGTGAAGAAATTACAACCTTTGTAGACCTCCTTTGGTGACTCCTTGGACCTTTGAGAGTTTGGAACGGATCGCTAGAGGCCTTCCTCTTCCACGATGATCCGCCCGAAGTCCTTTTGCCCAAAACTCCTTGCTTTACTTGATCTTTGAAAGAAGTATAGAAAACACCCTATACAAATGGGCTAGAGAGGTGTAGAATGATGAGGTGGTTTGTATTCTCTAATCAAAACCATTTGTTTTTTTTACTAGCTCACTCTATATAAATCTCAAGAGAGAAAGAGAATGAGGAAGAAGAAGATGGCCACTCAAAAGCTCAATGTTTTGTGATGAATAATTAAAATGAGAATGAATATATATATATATATATATATATATATATATATATATATATATATATATATAATCCTTCTCACTTCAAACCATGGGTTAATAAATACCTAGATATTTATTTTGGAGTAATGAGAGCCATAGAAAATTAACTCATGGTTAATACAAGGTTAAGTGTAGTCAAAGTAGATAAATATCAACCAAGAGTCAATTTTCATTTTCTTTAACTCAATACACACACACACACACACACACAACCATGTGAGTTTTGCATTGCCACCACTTGTGTATTATCAACCATGATACAATGTATGCATGTATGTGTGCATGCACATCATCATGTGCATTAACATAAATATATGCATACATGCATGCATACAAAATAGAAAAGGGTTTAATAAAGAAATAAGCTAAAAGTCAAATGTTAAATCAACACTTGATTTAACAGACCGGTCATATCACATACGACCCGACTAATAGAAAAATACCCGATTAATATACAGTATCACATACTTGTATTTAATCGGGTCCCCGCGCATATCTCATATGCACACCACATCTTTTCGCCTGAGCTAGGAAACTCCTGTATGGGACTATAAGACTCATAAATACGCCGGCAGTAGGTGATGATCATATCAAACACCTACAAGCCGCAAGCGGTCAGCTAAACGTAATGGCCACCCGGGTATTGAGCGATCAGAAGAAAACCAGTGAAGCGTCAAAACTCCTGTCGAGCCAACTGGAAACACTTACCGTACAGTCCGGTCTCTTCGTCAGATATGCTGCATATCGAGTCTAGGGATGGAATCGTCGACCCCAATAACTCAATAAGTCATGCCGGTGTATGGCTCATAACAGATCGAGAAACTACTGACAAGACTTATGTAGGGTTCCTAGGCACACTATAGAGGTCTCACAAGGCATCGAACATGCCAATTTAAAATTTTATGGGTGCCGAGAAACCCTAATACGGATCGTCGGCTAGATTTCTAGGCGAAACTATAAACTAGTTAACACTTTAACTAAAAGTTAGATGCTACAACCTTTGTAGATCCGGATATCCACTTCCTTAGCTCCACGCAGTCATCCTCTCGCTGTCCTTTTCTAATCCTAGACTCATTCGTCGGGTTCATCGGGAAAACGAGCGGAATAGGTCGTCGGCTTCGTGTCAAAGACGATCTACGTCGAGGTTGCGCAAGTTCAAGCTCCAACTTCACCAAGTTGTGAAACTTGTGAAGAAAACACCCAAAACAACTTGGCAAGAGGTAGAGGGTGAAGAAATAGGAGGTGGGTTCACTTTAGAATTGGATTTCACTCACTTTTTCTCAAGTTGCCATTGATGGCATCTAGTTTTCTCTCTTGAAGAAGAAGGAGAAGATGAAGCTAGTTTATGATAAGTGTTATGATAAATTAAAAAAGAAATCAATACTTATCATAATCTAACCTTAGTTGAGTGTAGAGAATGGACCATGGTTACTTGGATGAGTTAGGGTTAAGCATGAAGACAAGAATGGTCACTAAGGTCAAAGCTTCATGAAGCTTCAACATAAAACAAATAAAGCCACCATTCTTATCTTAATCCATTTCAAATAAATAAATAAATAGATAAATGAATTTGCAAACCCTAATCAACACTTAACCATGGTTTAATTCTTTACACTTAACCATGAAAGCAAGTATCATCAAACATGATACAAACATGTGTACAAAAGTATATCGCATATACAACTTGCACATCAAGTGAGAAAATCCATTTAAAGTGAACCTATACTAGCTAATGCAAAGTAATATATCAAATATATAATTACACATTAAATCATTAAATCAACATTTGATTCAATGATCCGGTCATGTCGCACATAACCGACTAGTATTCAATGTATCGATTTATCGAATCAATGATTCGATAACTAGGTCATATCGAATATAACCAATCGAAACATATATCGCGAGAATGAAATGCGGTATCACATACACGCATTATTCTCGGTCCTGCACATATCTCATATGCGCTCCTATTTCGTTTCGCTTGAACCAGGAAACCTCTGTGTAGGACTCTAAAGACTCGTCAATACGCCGGTAGCAGATGATGATCATATCAAGCACCCACAAGCCGCAAGCGGTCTGCTAAACGTAACGGCCATCCGGGTATCGAGCGATCAGAAGATCGACGAGCTAGCCCGCTCACACTCCTGTGAATCCAACCAGTAACACTTACCGTAAAGTCCGGTCTATTCGTATGATATGTTGCATATCAAGTCTAGGTGTGGTATACGTCAGACCCCAATAACCGATAAGTCGTGCCGATGTGAGGCTCATAACGGGTCGAGAAACTACTGGTAACACTTACCAGCAAATCTCTGATCAGCCCTGGCCAGGGACTTCCCTGTTACGGCCAATCGAGCACAGCGCAACATCAACCCCCAATACCGGGAGAGACGAAACCCCTCCTATCGCTCATTGCCTCCATGTGACTCGGGACTGTACCCAAAGACCACCGTTTTGCATGCCCTCATGGACGTGGTAAGGTGGAGATCAAAGCACAGTGGGAATCACACAAGACACTATGACGATCTCGGGTCTACAGACTAACCTGTACAAGTGTCACCTGAGAACTGCCATCTGACGTGAGGTATAATACCATCTGGGAGTTCTCGGCGAGTCCGTCCAGTGTACCCAGTCTCCACTGAGCACCCGTACACCATCTCTGATGTCAAACACCAATGGATATGGGATCATCCATCGCCCATCTCATGGGTCGAGAAGCGTATACGCTAGTCTACACTGGTATATCGATGCCCCGTCTCGATACACCCACGACTAGGGACCATGAAGGATGTACTTATGGACTACCATGTCCCCACTAGTATGATCTGCATCACAGTCCAGGTAGTCAAGTACATATCCTAAGGGCTTTACCAACATGTAACTATAAGACAGTATAAAGAGACTAGTGTACATGTTAAGATAAAGAGTAACCAGATAGCATACTATCATATCGAGCAAGAAAGTCATCTCTATATATGTCCAAGCATCCAATATAATATACATCATCTGTACAATACTGGCCTCTAGGGCATACATACAACTAACAATCTCCCACTTGCACTAGGGCCAGCTGCTGTAGTATCGCATACCGAGCATCCCGAAGAGTCTCTCAAACTGTATCTGGGGAATGGCCTTCGTGAGTGGATCCGCGGTGTTGTTCTTCGTGTCAACCCTCCTGACCTCGATCTCCCGGCGATCAACTATCTCCCTGATCTGGTGATACCGCCTCAGAATATGCCTGGATCGCTGATGGGACCTGGGTTCCTTGGCCAAAGCCACCGCTCCATTGTTATCGCAATACAAAGGTATTGGATGCTCAATGGATGGAACCACACCAAGTTCAGTAATGAACTTCTTGATCCAAACAGCTTCTTTAGCAGCATCGTTGGCAGCGATGTATTTAGCCTCCATCGTCGAGTCTGCCACGGTTTTCTGCTTGGAACTCTTCCAGCTAACCGCCCCTCCGTAAAGGGTAAAGACAAAGCCCGACCGCGACTTAGAGTCGTCCTTATCACTCTGGAAGCTCGAATCGGTAAAGGACTCCACTTGGAGCTCTCCGTTACCATACACCAAGAACATATCTCTAGTCCTTCGCAAGTACTTGAGAATGCTCTTCACAGCTGTCCAGTGACTCTCTCCAGGATCAGCTTGATACCTTCTCACTACACTTAGTGAGTATGCTACATCGGGTCTGGTACATAGCATCGCATACATGATAGAGCCTACTGCCGAAGCATAGGGTATCCCTTGCATGCAAGCTCTCTCCAAATCAGTCTTGGGAGACATCTCTTTGGAGAGAGTGACTCCAGAGATCGTGGGCAAGTTCCCACGCTTGGACTCTTCCATACTAAACCTCTTTAGTATGGTGTCAATGTACCTGGATTGGGACAATCCCAAAATCCGTTTGGATCTATCTCTATAGATCCTAATTCCCAATATGCAGGAGGCATCACCAAGATCTTTCATCGAGAATCTTTGTGATAAGAAGAGCTTGACCGATTGCAGCATAGGAATATCATTTCCTATCAAGAGTATGTCGTCCACGTACAATATGAGGAAGACAACCTTACTCTCTGCCACCTTCTTATAGATACAAGGTTCATCTGGATTTTTGACGAAATCAAACTCTTTGATAACGACGTCAAAGCAGATGTTCCAACTCCGCGATGCTTGCTTTAATCTATAAATGGATTTAAGCAGCTTGCACACCTTCCCGCTGCTCCCACTGTCTACGAAGCCCTCTGGCTGAGTCATGTACACGCACTCTTCTAAATCACCATTTAGAAAGGCGGTCTTAACATCCATTTGCCAGATTTCGTAGTCATGAAAGGCAGCAATGGCAAGCATGATTCGGATGGATTTAAGCATAGCCACTGGAGAAAAGGTTTCGTCATAGTCCACACCTGGTCTTTGACGAAAACCCTTTGCTACAAGTCTAGCTTTGAAAGTCTCCACTTTCCCATCTACACCAAATTTCTTCTTGAAGATCCACTTGCTCCCAATGGGTTTTACCCCTTCAGGAGCAACTTCCAAAGTCCATACTTTGTTGGTGTACATGGATTCCATCTCGGACCGCATAGCATCCAGCCATTTCACTGAGTCCCTACTCGTGATGGCCTGCTCGAAGCTAGTTGGGTCATCATCCTCCATGATGCAATCCTCGCTCCCACCGTCCATGAGAAAACCGTAGTATCTCTCAGGTTGGCGAGGAACCCTACTAGATCGGCGGAGTGGCTGGGGTTCATCGGGAACTACGGAATCCTCTGGTTCCACCAGATCTTCTGTTGTAGCTTCTGCAGCTGGAACCTCTTCCAGTTCTACTTCATGACCACTAATCTCTTTTTCAAGAAATTCCTTTTCTAAAAAGGTAGCATGCCGAGAAACAAATACTCTTTGTTCCTCAGGGTGGTAGAAGATATACCCTTGAGAATTCTTGGGATATCCTACAAATTTGCATAGAACAGACCGTGCCTCGAGTTTGTCCGGATTTTGTCGTTTGACATAGGCTGGACAACCCCATATCTTAACATAGTTAAGACATGGTCTCTTCCCTTTCCATATCTCATATGGAGTGGTAGGCACAGATTTGGTGGGGACCATATTCAATAGATGTATGGCTGTCTCAAGCGCATACCCCCAGAAGGAAATAGGTAACTCAGCTGTGCTCATCATAGAGCGCACCATATTTAATAGGGTGCGGTTCCTCCGTTCTGATACACCGTTGTGCTGTGGTGTATATGGAGGAGTCAGCTGAGAGAGAATCCCATTCTCTTTTAGGAAGTCCAGGAATTCATTGCTCAAGTATTCACCTCCTCGATCAGATCGAAGGATTTTAATACTTTTTCCGGTTTGGTTTTCGACTTCTTGTTTATATTCTCTAAATTTCTCAAAAGCTTCAGACTTGTGTCTTATCAAGTACACATGTCCGTATCTTGAGAGATCGTCAGTGAATGTAATGAAGTACGAAGAACCATCCCTGGCATGTGTAGACATTGGACCGCATACATCACTATGTACTAGTCCTAAGAGTTCAGTAACTCTTTCTCCGTGTCCCGTAAACGGAGTTTTGGTCATCTTGCCTTTGAGACATGACTGGCAAGTGTCATAAGATGAAAATTCGAATGGTTTCAAATACCCATCCTTATGCAACTTAGCCAGTCGTGTCGCATTGATGTGACCCAGTCTACAAT
Source organism: Agapanthus africanus (assembly GCA_030015575.1). Lineage (NCBI taxonomy): Eukaryota > Viridiplantae > Streptophyta > Magnoliopsida > Asparagales > Amaryllidaceae > Agapanthus > Agapanthus africanus. The sequence goes on from CM057350.1 coordinate 387,640,704, forward strand.
GCTACAAGAAGGATTCGTTCAGTTCAGAACTCTTCCTCTTGTGTGTGTTTGTTATGCTCAGAACTGTTGATTGGTTTAGAACATAAATGCCATTGCACAACGTGCCTGATCCAACCAACTTTTGGTTACGGAAAATGTTCATAACATTGTCCTGTAATACAAAATTATATCCCTCTTTACTCAACAAAGAAACCGATATAATGTTGCATATCAGGTTCGGCATGTAATAGCATTCGTTCAGAACCAATGTATTACCTGTTGGTAATACAAGGTGATATTCCCCGACAGTCTTAGCTGCAACAATTGCACCATTTCCAACTCTAATGTCTTTATCACCTTCTCCAAGTTCTCTACCTTTCCTAAGCCCGTGTAACTGATTACATATATGGGATCCTGACCCGGTATCTAATACCCAGGACGTAGGGCAAATGGAGAAACAGTTCTCTGTAACGAACACACCCGAAGAAAATGCATCATCATGTACTTTCTTCATTCGGGTGGCATGGGAATCCTGGTATTCCCCTATATCCTGTTCAGTCCTATAACTCTTATAGGAAAGAACGGAACCAACGTTCCCCAGCACAGTATAACATGCGGGTTCGGTCAATACATCCATATTATTATCTTTATTAAGGCATGAAATGGTCGCTACCTGGAGAGAGAGAGAAGAAAACACTTTAGCGTATGCTCGTGCAAGATCAGATTGGTTATTATCTTATCTAATCAGGATGGCTCCCACTGCTTTTTATCAAATCTTCCTTCAAACCCTAAAAGGAAAGACTAGCCGGGATTAATTACACACTACAAGTTCGCCAATCTTTCAGCCAGGCCAGTGTCGGTACTTTGAGGGAGGTCCCCCGTGCTTTCGCACGAACCTAATTAATGTAAACCTCGTTTTCCCAGAGGCGTAACCTCGTTAACACCTTTCTAGACACCTACTTGATCGGCTAATTGTAATGTGTAAAACTCTCCCAGGAGTAACTCTTACTCGCAGTGGGTATCGGGATCCAACCATCTCATAGAAGGTAAGCAATCTCATTGCAAATTTCAACACTTGAAATTCCCGATAATGCTTTTGCCCCTAGCGTGCTATGACCTTGACGAAAGCCAACAAACCACAGCCCGCTAGTCAAGTTCAACCCGTACATTTCTTGACTGAATTAAACCCACCCGCACGACCCTTGACAAAAGCCAACAAAGCCGTACGACTACCCTAATCCAGTCGCATCATATGCAGCAGATAAACAGCACATAGCTACCGCACACTACACCTTGACGAAAGCCAACAAATGTAGCACGAATACTATATGTAATTTATCTGAAATGACGGAGGGCTACGACAGGTTTTTCTGAAAACCTATTGCGTAATGAACTTGATATCCTTGTAGAATCAAATGAAGTTTTGAAATGGAGTGATTTTGAGGCTTTTCCAGTTTCGCTAAAAGGGTCACTCCCGGTGAAGGGATCGTCGGCCCTTTCCTCGTCGAATGAGGTGCGTGATATATCATATATATCACTGTGCAAAGCAAAAGCCCAAAAGCAGTCAAAAGCAAACCGAGTGTGTAGCATCTGCCAGTTATTGCTAAAGGAGTCACTCCCGGTGAAGGGATCTCGGTCCTTTCCTCATCGAATAAGGTGCAGGGTATATCATATATACCGCTGTGCAAAGCAAGAACTGTAGCTACCTGTTTTATTTTAAAATTCGATTCCACAACATCTTAGGTTTCTTATCTTTCATTAATCACATTAATGAAGTCCCATCATTTAAATACCTAAACATCACAGATAGATATGACGTACACTTATGCCATCCGCATTCGCCTCGATGTCCCCTCGTGCACCGTTAGGTTAGGTAACTAACGACAGAGCAGGGCAGGGCTAGCGCGGGTGTAAAACATAAGTAACGTCTATATAATATATCATATATACTATATACTATATCCATCACAGAGTCACAACACAGATATCGCAGCAGAATAAACATATGAAATATTGGATATACTAGGACGTCCGTGTTTTCAATACGAGCCAGTATAAAACACGGATTCCACGGTCGTGATGAATAGCCAATCCCACACCCTTAGACCCCTACGAGAGCGGCAAGCAACCCTGCCAATTCTAGGGTTAGGAGACCCGGACTCGACCCCTCGAGTTGGTCTCCCACTGGACCCCAGAACCCGGTTACTTGTGCTCCCTTCCTTGGGTCTATCCTAATGCGGAAAAGTAAATAATATACAAAAGGTGACAACTTCCGCTACCTGGAAGTTCCCCAAATAAAAGAATATTACATACAAGTTTTTTTACATGAATGAAAATGAAAAACACTCATCTCACATAAAAACCCCCGGCTATTCGAACACGACGATCCAATATAACATATCCAGCAACACATAACATCACATGTCATCAACGTAAGTAAGTATGCATACCCCAATTGTCGTTGACGTATAGCAACGAAACCGGCGATATGAACATACTACACTTACGGTCACAGAAAAGAAAGTGTAAAACTACAACAATTGGAATCCTCAACCTCTTTAGACATCGCATGCCTAACAGTTATAAATCCCGCATTTTAGTCTCATTATCGAAAACTCTTTTCAATATCATATGGGACTAAATTGCTAGATTTATAACATTCATTCAGTTATCTCATAACTACTTGTGAATTCCAATTATTGTATCACATTCCAGATAAACAGAAAATGTTAAACTTTCCGATCGAGCAGTCGAATACCCAAGTTTTCCCGATACAACTCAACACATGAAATAAGTCTAACAACATTCAGTTCGTGCCTCAGTACCAACGGTCCAGCCGTAGAAGGGTCAAGCCAACGCCTCATATGTGGCACGCCGTACTGCCCCAAACCCGAAGGTTCAAAGGGCAGTTCAAGACGGTCACATAATCGAGTTAAGGTTTGTTGTCTTCTAGAGGGTCCATCGCGTTACTTGCACTACTTAGAACGTCGTTAAACTACGGAAAAATCCAACACTTGGAAATTTCCCGACAGGGGAAAATTTGGGTATTTATATCCGGTCGAACTTTTTAACATATTCTAAAAATTATCCGGAAAAACACAAAGACGAAATTTGATACCCCGATCGAAACACCGAATCACCAAAGCAACCCCAGAAAATTCAACTCTTGAATAAATTTTAAAAATTCCCAGAAAATCCAACACCAGAAGGTATCAGTTACTTGGCAAAAATTATATAATAATTTAATAAAGCTGCCCCGGATTCGCCGCCTAAGGAGGCTTAGGCCGCGGATCCACCGCGATTTAGACTGTTCATAAATAAATTTTTGCACCGTAATTCATATATTTCCCTGCTGAATTTTTTAGCAATTTTTAATCTGGAAAAATCCCAGAATTTAGAAAAAGTCCAGAGAGCATCTTAAAGTTAGGTTTTCGGGTTCGATCGGGTTTCAAATTGCGTCTAGACTTCGCCTAAGGCTCTAGCTAGGCTCTGATACTACTGTAGGGTTCCTAGGCACACTATAGAGGTCTCACAAGGCATCGAACATGCCAATTTAAATTTTTATGGGTACCGAGAAACCCTAATACGGATCGTCGGCTAGATTTCTAGGCGAAACTATAAACTAGTTAACACTTTAACTAAAAGTTAGATGCTACAACCTTTGTAGATCCGGATATCCACTTCCTTAGCTCCACGCAGTCATCCTCTCGCTGTCCTTTTCTAATCCTAGACTCATTCGTCGGGTTCATCGGGAAAACGAGCGGAATAGGTCGTCGGCTTCGTGTCAAAGACGATCTACGTCGAGGTTGCGCAAGTTCAAGCTCCAACTACACCAAGTTGTGAAACTTGTGAAGAAAACACCCAAAACAACTTGGCAAGAGGTAGAGGGTGAAGAAATAGAAGGTGGGTTCACTTTAGAATTGGATTTCACTCACTTTTTCTCAAGTTTCCATTGATGGCATCTAGTTTTCTCTCTTGAAGAAGAAGGAGAAGATGAAGCTAGTTTATGATAAGTGTTATGATAAATTAAAAAAGAAATCAATACTTATCATAATCTAACCTTAGTTGAGTGTAGAGAATGGACCATGGTTACTTGGATGAGTTAGGGTTAAGCATGAAGACAAGAATGGTCACTAAGGTCAAAGCTTCATGAAGCTTCAACATAAAACAAATAAAGCCACCATTCTTATCTTAATCCATTTCAAATAAATAAATAAATAGATAAATGAATTTGCAAACCCTAATCAACACTTAACCATGGTTTAATTCTTTACACTTAACCATGAAAGCAAGTATCATCAAACATGATACAAACATGTGTACAAAAGTATATCACATATACAACTTGCACATCAAGTGAGAAAATCCATTTAAAGTGAACCTATACTAGCTAATGCAAAGTAATATATCAAATATATAATTACACATTAAATTATTAAATCAACATTTGATTCAATGATCCGGTCATGTCGCACATAACCGACTAGTATTCAATGTATCGATTTATCGAATAAATGATTCGATAACTAGGTCATATCGAATATAACCAATCGAAACATATATCGCGAGAATGAAATGCGGTATCACATACACGCATTATTCTCAGTCCTGCACATATCTCATATGCGCTCCTATTTCGTTTCGCTTGAACCAGGAAACCTCTGTGTAGGACTCTAAAGACTCGTCAATACGCCGGTAGCAGATGATGATCATATCAAGCACCCACAGGCCGCAAGCGGTCTGCTAAACGTAACGGCCATCCGGGTATCGAGCGATCAGAAGATCGACGAGCTAGCCCGCTCACACTCCTGTGAATCCAACCAGTAACACTTACCGTACAGTCCGGTCTATTCGTCTGATATGTCGCATATCAAGTCTAGGGGTGGTATACGTCAGACCCCAATAACCGATAAGTCGTGCCGATGTGAGGCTCATAACGGGTCGAGAAACTACTGGTAACACTTACCAGCAAATCTCTGATCAGCCCTGGCCAGGGACTTCCCTGTTACGGCCAATCGAGCACAGCGCAACATCAACCCCCAATACCGGGAGAGACGAAACCCCTCCTATCGCTCATTGCCTCCATGTGACTCGGGACTGTACCCAAAGACTACCGTTTTGCACGCCCTCATGGACGTGGTAAGGTGGAGATCAAAGCACAGTGGGAATCACACAAGACACTATGACGATCTCGGGTCTACAGACTAACCTGTACAAGTGTCACCTGAGAACTGCCATCTGACGTGAGGTATAATACCATCTGGGAGTTCTCGGCGAGTCCGTCCAGTGTACCCAGTCTCCACTGAGCACCCGTACACCATCTCTGATGTCAAACAACAATGGATATGGGATCATCCATCGCCCATCTCATGGGTCGAGAAGCGTATACGCTAGTCTACACTGGTATATCGATGCCCCGTCTCGATACACCCACGACTAGGGACCGTGAAGGATGTACTTATGGACTACCATGTCCCCACTAGTATGATCTGCATCACAGTCTAGGTAGTCAAGTACATATCCTAAGGGCTTTACCAACATGTAACTATAAGACAGTATAAAGAGACTAGTGTACATGTTAAGATAAAGAGTAACCAGATAGCATACTATCATATCGAGCAAGAAAGTCATCTCTATATATGTCCAAGCATCCAATATAATATACATCATCTGTACAATACTGGCCTCTAGGGCATACATACAACTAACAACTTATCTGTAAATCTCAGCAGCCCTGGCCAGGGACTTTCTGTTATAGCCAATCGAGCATAGCACAACATCAACCGGGAGAGACGAACCACCTCCTATCGCTCATTTCCTCCATGTGCCTCATGACTGTACCCAAAGTCCACCTGTTTGCACGACTCAGTAGAGCCATGGTAGGGTGGAGATTAAAGTTCAGTGAGAGGACACACAAGACTCTATGATGATCTTGGGTCTACAGACTAACATGTACCAGTGTCACCTGAGAACTGCTATCCGACGATAGATATAATACCATATAGGAGTTCTCGGCGAGTCCGTTCAGTGTACCCAGTCTCCACCGATCACCCGCATACAATCTTGGGTGTCACCACACCAGATGGATATGGGATCATCCATTGCCCATCATATGGGACAAGAATGGTATTCGCTTGTCTACTTTGGAATATCGATGCCCTGTCTCGATACCCCCACGACTAGGAACTGTTAAAGGATATGCTTATAAACTATACGTGTTCCACTAGTATGATCTACATCATAATCCCAGTAGTCAAGCAAATATCCTAAGGGCTTTAACAACATGTACCAAAAGAGTAAGATGCATAATCAAATGAACATGTCAAAATAAAGTAAACCAGATAGCATACTATCATGTCGAGAAAGAAAGTCATCTATATACATATATGCATGTCTAAGCATCCACTATACATATAACAGCCTCTAGGGCATACATATATCCAACATTTGCGACATATCAGACGAAGTGACCGCACTGTACGGTAGTGTTACTGATTGGATTGACAGGAGTGTGAGCAGACTTGCTTATTGATCTTTTAATCGCTCAATATCCAGGTGACCGTTTTGTTTAGCTGACCGCTTGCGGCTTGTGGGTGTTTGATATGATCATCACCTACTGCCGACGTATTGACGAGTCTTTAGAGTCCTACACAGAGGTTTCCTTGCTCAGGTGAAACGGAGTAGGAGCACATATGTGATATGTGCGGGACCGAGATTGATATGTATATGTGATACCGTATTCTATTCTCGCGATATGTGATATCGGCCGGTTATATGTGATATAGCCGGGTTATCGGATCAAGTGTTGATTCAATAAAATGATATATATTATATTAGTCGGTTATATATAATATAGCCGGATTATTAAATCAAGTGCTGATTTAATAATTTAATGTAGAATTATATATTTGATATATTAAATTACATTAACTAATATTAGCTCACTTAAGCATTACTTTTTCTCACTTGATGATACATTGATATATATGTGATATATGTTAATTGTATTATTTTCTATTGTTTACAAAATTATATATATGTGATATGTATAATTGTAACATGCTTGGTTATACATGCAACTAGGGTGTATGAGACTTAGACCATGCTAGGGTTAATGTTAGGGTTTATATTTATCATTAAGTAATTCAAATAAAATGGATTTTGTCATGGTTGATATTTTGGTGAAAGCTTGTAGAAGCTTGTAAGCTTCATTGACTTTGTCCACTCTTTTTGTCTAGCTTAAAATATTTATTAACCTAACCTTTAACCCTAACTCATGGTTTATTCTCTACATGAGTTAGCCATGACATACTTAACCCATGGTTGCATTTCTAATCTCATTGATTTATCACTTGAGCTTCTTCTTCTTCATCTCATTCTAGCTCTCTTGCTTGTGATGAATTAAAAAAGGTTGTGAGAAAATAAAATCCAAAGTGAGCAAAATTCCTACTTCATCATCCTCTTCTATACTAGCCATATAGTTTAGTGTGTTGGCTTCACTAGTTCCACATTAGTGAAGACATGGCTTGAGTTCGTGTTTCCTCAAAGTAGATCAGCTTGGATTTCAAAGACTTCAAGCAAGATGCATCATTCACCTTATAGAGCAACTCAAGAGTCCGGGAGTTCGATGATCGCAGCGAAGGGACCACTACAAGGAGCTATTGAAGTGAAGGAACGGACTACAAAGGTTGTAATCCCTAATCACTTAGATATAAAGTTGTTTGCTTTCCGTATGATTCTTTAGTTAAGAACCTGGGGTCAGGGTTAGCTAGAACCGCAAAAATTTAAAATTGGTATGGACGATACCTCCCGAAACCTTGTGTAACATTTCAGAAAAATAAAATATTATTTTTGGTAATTTATACAATTAAATAATAAATATTATGAATATTTATATAATACGGTATAATTAAATACCGATAAATTGGGAAATATTTGGAAATTATATTAATTTTTGAATTTGAAAGAGATTACAAGATTTGAGGATTTATAGATTGTTATATAATTAATTATATTTTATTTTAATGCTAATCACGATTAAAAATCACTAATCGTGTATTAATCTTGATTTGTGCACATGACATGCACCATATCAAATTACACATTGTTACATTTTTCTACCATGTCTTTTTCTTTATTTTCTTGCATGGTTGGTTTTAATATGAGAGGATGAGAAAAGAAAACAAAAGAACAGAAAAGAAAAGAAAAGGATTAGAATAAGAGGTATGAGCAAGAGAGAGAGAGAGAGAGAGAGAGGTGAGGGGTCAAACTTGGTCATGGCTCATTCTCCCTTTCATTATTTCCTTCATCTTTTCCCCACTTCCTCTCCCATGGCTGCCCTCCCCCTTCACCTCCACTACACCCCTCACTTCATCATCAAAAACTCATCAAAACATCATTTTCATTTCATTAAAATTGTGCACAAGCTCACTACAAGCACTTTGAACCAAGAAAAATTGGATTTTAGAGACTTGGGGCAAATCAAGAAATTTCTTGAGTTGCCAAATGAGATAATTCCTTTACCATTAGCATTGTATTTTTATATTTACATTTCGATTTTAAAGGTTTGAAGTTTTTCGTTTAGGGTAATGTTTTTTAAAGTTAAGGGTTTTTTTAATCAAGTTTAAGATTTTGGATTTAGTTTTGGTTTTAAGTTTGGCTTTTAGACTAGTAGGGTTTTAAGCAATTCATAGGGTTTTTCAACGAATTTGCCAATAACAACACCCCTCACCCATAAACCCGGAAAAATAAAGGAATGAAACATGAGATGAAGATTTAGGGTTAGGATTATGGTGGGATTTGACAAGAGTACAATATAGGTGAGAATGATGATGAATTAAGGTTTGGCCTTGATTGATTTGTGAGATCATCATCATTATCACACACACTCACACATGCATACTGTCACGATCCGAAAATGGCACGCGATCGAGACTTGAATCACATGAAGTCTATAAAGACTCCACCGTAATCCAAGAAAGCTAAAAACCTAGAATTTAAACCTTTTTAAAGAAATAGTGGAGGTTAAGTTTTAAAAAGAGTTATTAAACGGAATCAAGTTTCTTTTTAAAGTATAAGTAAATTTGTTTGAAAACGCCTATGTCGTTTGAAAATCGGGCAGCACCTCATTTGTAAATTTTGAGTAAAATTACGTACAAAGCATAATATGTTAGTTATGTGTATGCCCTAGAGGCCATTATTGTACATATGGTGTATAATATAGTGGATGCTTGGACATATATAGAGAGGACTTTCTTGCTTAACATGATAGTATACTATCTGGTTGCTTTTTGTCTTAATATGTAGATTTGTATTGTGATACTGTCTTGCTCTCACATGTTGATAAAGTCCTTATGATGTGTACTTGACTACCAGGACTATGATGGAGATCATACTAGTGGGGATAGGATAGTCCACAAGTACATCCTTTAATAGTTTCTAGTCGAGAGTGTATAGAGACAGGGCATCGATATTCCAGAGTAGACTAGCGTATACACTTCTTGACCCATATGATGGGCGATGGATGATTGATCAGTCGAAAATATTGCATTTTTAACACATCAATTTCCCTACTATTTGCAATCATCTAAAGCTGCTTGGTATAAATATAGAACATATTAGCAATTCGTTTGTAAAATACCAAATAACATGTGTTATACATTATAACCGGCATTTTAAGGGAAATTGAGTGTTTATTATTGCACGCATGATCTTTTGTATATCGCAACACTTATCTCGAGATTGTGTGCAGGAAATTCCGGGAAAAAGAACCGGAAATGCTAAAAGTGCTGATAAAAATACGCCAAGTCTAAGACTTGTGATCTGGCAGTGAACAAGAGAGTATAAAAATATTCCAGATATAAAATAAGTCCCCAAGGATCAGCACTAATTCAGCCAGAAAATTCCATGCAGTAAGCCTTCTATACGGCCGCGGATCCGCGGCCGAAGGGGCCTATTCGCGGCGGATCCGCGGCCACGTGGACACGTCAGCGGCAAAATACATTCTCAGGGCTTTCCTTTCAGTAGCCAAACTTCTTCAAGACACTTTAAACTCCAGAGATCTCCAGAAGCTTCTCTCCTAACAGCCAAGCTTCTTGTGCAAGCCTAATACCTCCAAGCTTCTCAAGCAAGCTAGCTAAATCTAGAAGGTTCTCCTCAACAACCAAGCTTCTTAAGCAAGCTAGCTAACTACCAAGCTTGGAAGAGAAGCTAAACCTAGCTTAGCTTTTAAAGGAAGCTAAACCTAATCAAGCTTCTAGGGGAAGCTAAAGAAGAAGGCTATATAAAGGGACCCAAGGCTTCATTCTAAAGGTTGTTCAACAATTCACCCGCAAGTTGAGTGACACAACTTGTGCATCCAAACCCTAGCCCAAATACAATTCAAAATCCAAATCAAGATCATCGAGTACCAAATGAAGCAAGAATTCAACAAGCCTTTTTGAAGCGATGCCGATCTTCATCCGAGCAAGTGATCAAAGACGATCCGCGACTCATGAAGACGATATGAAGCTAGTTCGACGATCGAGTTTTCTCCTCAATTCTTTTAGTCTTTGAGTGAATTTTAACGAAACGTTGAATAATGAAAGGTGAAAATTCTTGATGTTGCTTTTCTTTACATTTGAGCATTATGATGAGTTCTCAATTCTTGATTGTTTTCTTTTTCATGATATTTGAGTGAAAACTTCGCTCGTGGAGGAATCGAGAAAATAGATAGATGACGATGATTAAATTCTTGAACGATTCTTAAGTCTTATGAGTTTTGTAAACTTTAGTAAATTGAATCATCGACAACCTAGTTTCGAGCGAGATGCTTTCTTGAATGTTTTCGCTCTTAATTAGAGAACAACGATCGACGATTGAATTTCCTAGAGGCTAGAATTTGAATGCTAATCAACGAAAGGACAAAGGATGTGATAAAGAAACCCTAGTTTCTTTAATAGATCCTTAATCCTCGTTGATCATCATCGATCTAGCAACAAATCATCAATAGATAAGAATTTATAATTCCAATTCTTCATCATCACTATCGATTTGATCGATTCCTACGAGCCTCTTTACAAATCTTGATATTCATTTGATTTGGACAATTCTTGATTCTTGATCTTTATTTTCTTGATAATTCTTGAAACTAAATTTCATAATTCTTGAACAATTTCCTTTTTCTCTTTAATTTTTGACTCAACTAAAACAATTATGAGCAAATCACATTTTCCCTGTGGACGATCCGCATTCGCTAATGAACCTACAATTGACACCGTTATTGATTGCGGTTTACAAATTTCTTTGGTTATGATCTTTACACTTTTCTAAACATGACACCAAGAATCATCAATCAATGATCCCACATCCATTGTTGTTTGACATCAAAGATGGTATACGGGTGCTCAGTGGAGACTGGGTATACTGAACGGACTCGCCGAGAACTCCTAGTTGGTATTATACCTATCGTCAGATAGCAGTTCTCTGGTGACACTGGTACATGTTAGTCTGTAGACCTGAGATCGTCATAGAGTCTTGTGTGATTTCCACTGTGCTTTGATTTCCACCTTACCACGTTCAAGAGAACGTGCAGAACGGTGGCTTTTGGGTACAGTCCCGAATCACATGGAGGCAATGAGCGATAGGAGGAGTTTCGTCTCTCCCGGTATTGGGGGTTGATGTTGCGCTATGCTCGATTGGCTATAACAGGAAGTCCCTGACCAGGGCTGATATGTAGATCTACTTATAAGTGTTATCAGTAGTTTCTTGACCCGTTATGAGCCTCACATCGGTACGACTTATCGGTTACTGAGGTCTGACGATTACCACCCCTAGACTGGATATGCGACATATCAGACGAAGAGACCGGACTGTACGGTAGTGTTACTGACAGGCTTTACAGGAGTATGAGCAGGCTTGCTTGTTGATCTTCTGATCGCTCAATACCCGGGTAGCCGTTACGTTCAGCTAATACCGCTGACGGCTTGTGGGTGCTTGATATGATCATCACCTCCTGCCGGCGTATTGACGAGCCTTTAGAGTCCTACACAGAGGTTTCCTGGCTCAGGCAAAACAAAGTAGGGGAACATATGTGATATGTGCGGGACCGAGATTAATACGAGTATGTGATACCATATTCTATTCTCGCGATATGTGATATCGGTCGGTTATATGTGATATAGACGGGTTATCGAATCAAGTGTTGATTCGATAAGATGATACATATTATATTAGTCGGTTATATGTGATATAGCCGGATTATTAAATTAAATGTTGATTTGATAATTTAATGTATAATTGTATATTTGATATGCTAATTTACATTAACTAATATTTGCTCACTTATACTTTTTCTTTTCTTACATGTGCACACTTAATATATGTGATATATATTATTTGTGTTTTCTTTTTTGTGTCATGCTTGATAATACACACTACATGGGTGTATGAAACTTATACCATGTTATTAGATTATTAAGGTTTTATTTATTTAATGCAAATTTAAATTGGTGGGAATTAAGCATGGTTGCAAGCTTTTGAAGCTTGTGGAAACCCTTGACTTAGTCCACTAAATTTGTCTTGCATTAGATATTTATTAACCTAACCTTAATTTTTAGCCATGGTTATGTCTCTACAAGGGCTATATAAGATATTTCTTACCCATGGTTGCCATTCACTCTCTCATCCATTATTCTCTTCATCTTCAACAAGAGAACTCTCTAGGTTTTGGTGAGGAAAAGAAATAGAGTGGGAAAAAGAATTCTAAAGTGAGCAAAATTTCTACTTCATCATCCTCTACTAGATTAGCCATTTAGTTTAGGGTGTTAGCTTCACTAATCCCTAATTAGTGAAGAGGTAGCTTGAGTTGGTATCTCCTCAAAGTAGATCATCTTCGGCCTCAAAGATCATTGTGCAAGCTCGTTCATTTCGATTAGTGGAGCCTACGGAGAGTCCGGATCACTACTACTTGGAGCGAAGGGACTTCTACACGGAGCATTTGAAGTGAAGGACCGGTTTACAAAGGTTGTATTCCATATTCACTTAGATGTAAAGTTGTTTACATATCGAATTGTCTAATTCTCAAGTTAAGATTTTAGGGTTAGGGTTAAGTAGCATGGCAATTTTTTGAAAATGGCATGGACGATTCCTCCCAAAACCTTGCTGTCATGCTAGGTAACCCTATAGTGGTATCAAAGCCAAGCTAGAGAATTAGACGATGTTTGTTAGATTACGAAACCGAAACTACTCCGAAACTTGAAACAATGAAAACTAGTTTCTGTCGATTTTTAAACAGGCCCTAAAATTTTTTTAAGCAACTGCAGAATGTTGTATATGATATAACATGAACACCAAAGAAATTTGAAGCAATATGGTCAGATTTTGGCCATCCACGTGCAGTGAAATTCCAAGATGGCCGGTTTGGTAATGTAGTTGTGGCTTCAAAATTTTTTAGTGTTCCAGTCTCTGGGTTTTTGTGTTTCAGATGTTGCTTGGTTTTTCTAAAATTGCATGAGATGTTAATTTTCTATAAAGGCAATTCAGAGTGTTTCGTAGTCGTAATTCTAACATTGTTTCGGGTTTTTTAGACGGCGTTAAAAAGTTCGAACGGATATCAATAATCCAATTTTTCCTTCGACGGAAATTTTCCAAGAGTTGGATTTTTCCAAGTTGAAGAACATTCAAAAATCATGTAAGTAATTCGATGAACCCTCTAGAAGAATGAAACCCTAACTCGATTCTATGACCGTAAGAACCGCCGCCAAACCCTAGGGTTTGCGGTAGTTCCGCGGCACCATTGGTGAGGCAAGGGTTGACTCTTCTACGGTTGGTCCATAGGTATTATGGTATGTACTGAGTATTTTTAAACTACGCTCAAGTGTTGAGCTCTTTGGGAAATTTTGGGTGTTTGTTGATTCGATCGGAAGGTTTAAAATCGTCTAGCTTTTTCTGGAATGTGATACAATATTTGGAATTTATATTGGTAGGCATGAAATCCGAGGTATGTGATATTTTGGGTTTATGATATCTAAGGTGATTGTGGATTCCAAATATTGTAGTTTGACATTTTCTTTTCTGCGACCGTAAGTAGAGAATGGAGCAATTGTTGCTGCCAAAGTAGTTGGCGAATATCACCTAGTATTACCAAATGGTAACACATTGATTCTGAACGACTGTTATTACGTACCAAATATGATGATCAGTTTGTCTATTACATAAAGAAGGATATAATTTTGTATTGGAGGATAATGTTATGAACATTTTCTTAAATCAAGTGTTGATTGGATACGTTCTAAATCAAACGATAGTTCTAAGCATACAGAACACACACAAGAGGAAAAGTTCAGAAATGAACGAAGCATTCTTGTGGCATTGTAGGCTAGGTCATATCAATGCGACAACACTAGCTAAGTTATATAAAGATGGATATTTGAATCCATTCGAATTTACATCTTATGAAACTTGCGAGTCGTGTCTCAAAGGCAAGATGACCAAAACTCCGTTTAATGGACACGGAGAAAGAGCTATTGAACTCTTGAACTGATATATAGTGATGTATATGGTCTTATGTCTACACATGCCAGGAATGGTTCCTCATATTTTATTACATTCACCAATGATCTCTCAAGATTCGGACATGTGTTCTTATTGAAACAAAAATCTGAAACTTTTGAGAAATTCAAGGAATATAAGAGCGAAGTTGTCACGACCCATCCCCAAACACAGATGGTATTGTCCGCTTTGGCCGAAACCGCATGGTTTTGTCCCTTTGAATGAATCGGAATCAAGAAAGGGGCTTCCCAGTAGGTCACCTATCCCAGAATTTCCCTAGATCAAGCATGCTTAACTATGGAGTTCTTCAAACTCCGGAGTTCCGATTCATCCAAATAGCTCCTCTGTGTTATAAGAGTGGTATCATTCCATTTATAGTTCTGATCGTGCCCTCTTTCGGAATGGAATTCGATACTCCCCATTGTTCTACAGTGGGTCTCCGTGTGTATCCGTATTGGTTACATCCCCACCTCGATACCGGAAACATCTTACTTCTCACGGGGTAGGTGGTATTCATCCCCAACTCCACCTGGTGTATTACATCCCCCACTTAGAACAATGGTTCGTTCTCGAACCATAGACCTACTTTTGAGGGACCGGCTCTGATACCATATTTGTCATGACCCACCCCAAAACATAGATGGTATTGTCCGCTTTGGTCGAAACCGTACGGTTTTGTCCCTTTGAATGAACCAGAATAAAAAAGGGGTTACTTCCCAGTAGGTCACCCATCCCAGAATTTCCCTAGCTCAAGAACGCTTAACTACGGAGTTCTTCAAACTCCGAAGTTCCGATTCATGCAAAAGACGCCTCCGTGTTATAGGAGTGGTATCATTCTATTTATAGTTCTGATCGTGCCCTCATTCGGAATGGAATTCGATACTCCCCATTGTTCTACAGTGGGTCCCCGTGTGTAAGGAAATTGGTTTTAATGAAGTGGTATAATTATATACCTATAGTTTGGAAAATATTTGGAAAATTTATTTGAATTATTGATTTTGTAAAGAAATTATGTGAATTGAGCATTTGTAGACTTTTAAATAATTATTTTGTTCTATGAAAATACTAAATTTAGTTAATATGTATTAAATTGTGCATTAAGCATGTTACAAATACTTGCTACATTTTTATTATATGCACCATGGCTCTTTTTAAAAATAATTTGTTTTGAGTTTAAAACAAAAAGAAAATAAAAAGAAAAGATAAAGAGAGATAATTGAGAGTGGGGATAAGGCTTGGGTGCATGGCTTGAGAGAGAGAATGAGAATTTTCTAGAGCCCTCGTGGCTCTTCTTCCTCCATCTTTTTCTCTTCTTCATTTTCTTCTCCCCTCATTCTTCAACTCTTTCCTCATTCTCCGCCTCAA
Source organism: Agapanthus africanus (assembly GCA_030015575.1). Taxonomy (NCBI): domain Eukaryota; kingdom Viridiplantae; phylum Streptophyta; class Magnoliopsida; order Asparagales; family Amaryllidaceae; genus Agapanthus; species Agapanthus africanus. The sequence goes on from CM057350.1 coordinate 387,656,577, forward strand.
CTCCACCCTCACAACACCCCCCAAATATCTACTAAAATAACTTGCCGCCTTCACAAAAAGTATTCCCCTCTTCACTACAAACCCGATGGTGATATCAAGCTAAGATTTTGATGACTTTGAGCAACTCAAGAATTTTCTTAATTTGCCAAATGAGCTAATCTCCACATCCTTAGTTTAGAATTTGAATTCCTTAAAATTCCATACTAGTTTTGAGTTGTTAAATTAAGGTTTAGTGATTTTGGAAATTTCCGAGATGAGGGTTAGCGTATGATTTGATGTGTGATGGTGTAAAGAGGTGTAATTGGAGACTACAACTCCTTTAGTGTTAAAAAACCTGGACCAACCTGAGATTAAAACCCCAAATCCCCAAACTTAGAAATCCCCGATATCGGATTTGTATAGGAATTTCGATGTTGTTTTGAGATATGCTTTCACCCGGGGGCTCTGAAAATTAATTAGCAATTACTGCGAGATAAGCAGGCAACCCGAGACCCAGAATCCAAACTCTAGCCGTCAAAACCTCCTTTCTGGCCGCAAATTGCGTCCATGACTTGTCCCCAGGTCTTCGTGTTTGGTTCATAGTTCAATTATCTTCTAATTAGACCTACCATATATGCAACTTCTCCTAATTCTTACCTGAGGCAAATCTGGGAGCGTTTTCTTGAGTTGCTGTTTTGGTTTTGCGACTTTTTAATAACTTTAGTTTTGATATTGTGTTTTATCTCGGTTACTTGACGTTTGTACGTCGTTATCGGAAGTTGTTGGATTATTCTTGCATGCGTAGACCATAGGTTTTATCCTATGTGTGTTTCGTGTGCCGTTTTGGTTTTCGCACACGATTTATATTTACGATACTATGTGTTTATATATGTAGACACCCTCACATGGACTTCGAACAACAAGGAAGAGCGTGGCGTCTTTGACTTCCGCAAGTAAGGATCAAGGTGAGTAGATGTATATCTACGGGGGAAGTCGGGTGGATGGCGTATAGCACCCCCGCAATTTCGTAGTGTAAGATGTGAATATGATATATATACATATGTGTTATTGTGAGACATGAATACTTAGCAAGGAAAGCTTTAGGAGACCATAGGTTAGATTTAGCGAAATTGGAAGAGAGTGCTTTTAGTTTAGTTTCTTAGTCGCGAAACCCTCGAGTAAAGGTTGACACAGACACACACGCACACACGTGATATGATTATGTGTGTATATGTTTATATATATATATATATATATATGGATGCGTTGGTACACACACACATACATATACATGGGTGATGAGGATAGTATATGATACTTGGAGATGAGTCGATATGATCGGGCATGATGTCGTGAGATTGGATATGTGATTGAGTCATGATATGATATATGACGTGATATTATAGTGGATCGTTGGGCGATGTGTATTCATACATACGTTATTATATGTTGATGATATTGGAACGTACGAGACTTTAGAACAGTACCCCTGATCATGATATTGTTTGATGATGATACCATATGGGTGATGATGTATATATGATAGTTGACCCGTACTCTCGATTTTGGGGATGCCGTACGATGTATTTTACCGTACGAGGTATATATATGATGATTGATCCGCACTCTTGACTTGAGGATATCGTACTATGTATTATACAGTACGTGATGCTATGAGGCTGGATCGCCGACTAGTAAGTATATCGACTCGGAATTTAGGTGGATTCTTACCCTTTCGTCTAGTCTCTTAGTTTAGTCTTTTAATTGATTAGGTAGATGTTAGACTAGGCTCGAGTCATACCTATTTTCAAAAACTAACAAATCGTGAGCATTTTCAAAAGACAATCCGAGGGATGCAACGGATTTTCAAAGGACATATCTTTTCTTGAAAACACCGTAGTCCCTATTTTTTTTTCTAAAAACCCCGATCCGTGCTATTTCAAACACCAAAATGGTATGACTCGTATATAGATATGTATATTCTACAATGTTGCATTTACTATTCATTCTCCGTCATATATTCATTCTTCGTCATATTCATGTTTTTCTCATCGCATTGCATGTTTATACATGCGTTTTCTTTAGTTATTATGAACTCCGTCTGTTAGGACACCAGCACCATTACCGATGATGCGTATGCTCCACGTACACTAGCTTGCCGACTCACACACATCATCATCGGTAATTGCCATGTCACGTACTCTTTAGAAAACGTTACTTCATTGGTATAACCTGCTAGCTGGTAGCTTCACATATTATTAGTATGCTTTCTCTCTTATGCTAGTTTAGATATTACACTCCTTACTTAGATACCCATTGCATTTATATATTCATTTCTGTATGCAATATTGTAGGCTTTATGCCGATGTTCACCGCTTATTGACTCGTGACTTTGGAATTTTGGATTTTCCATGAGATTTCTGGATTTGGGGGAAAACCGCAAGACTTTTAAAAACTCATTATCTTTTTTTAAAATGCAAGTTGCGGTTTTCTTATGATATGATGTGTATGGCGTCCACCATTAGTTTTCTCGGTTCTTGAGCTGTATCATATACCCGATTCGAGGAGGGGGATGCACCATCTTCAGGTACATGGTGGACCCGGTGCGGTACCCCACGGCAAGAAGATCGTATAGAAAGGGGTTGAGACCAGCAGAGGAGCACTACCGATCGGTGATAGTTGGCGCGGCGGATATCTGGAGAATACCGACCGTAGTCGTGAGATTTGATGATATGGGTCGATCCGAACTGATGGAGCCCGAGATATTGAGTTATTGAGATATTGAGATATTGAGACATTGAGATATTGAGATATACATATATTGTGTCGATCCTTGACACGGATTTTCTGTCGATTTCACTGATGATGTTCCAGTTTTATTATACAAGTTTTACTAAGATAAAAACACAGATTTTCTTACACCAGATATATCCAGATTTCGTGGTTGATTGTTTCATTCATGACGCATTCATACATCTGATTTATGACTTGTTGCTGCTTAGTGGCACTGACACGAGTACATGGTATTACAGTTATGTTTAGATGATTACCCTTACCACTACTAGATATTTCAGTATATTATGAGTACAATATGGTATGACCTAGGAGATTGTCATACATTCGGTTTCTACTCGGTGATATCTTCTACTCACGAGTTGGCAACTCACCCCCGTTGTGCCATAGTTTCTTGCAGGTTTAGCCGTATAGGTTCCATGGCGGCTTCGCTGGCACACTACTTCCTTCTGGGTGATTGCTTTGGTGGGTGGGTTCACTTGTATCGTGACCACCGTTGTACTTTTATTTATTTCAGTTGTATCTAGTAAGCTCTATCAACCAGACTTGTATAATTGATAGATTTAGAAAACCAGTTGTATATTTTTTCGGCCTTAGAGTCGCGCTCTTGTATTCTTTATTTTTGCTTTCTTGTTTTCCTGAGGCTTAGTTTTCTTGCTTTCTTTCTGGGTTTTGGATCCTCGCCTTTGGCGTTATATATTTGCTTTACTTGTGCTGTTGTTTCCGCCAATTAGCGAAGAGCCAGCTCCCGGTTGGGGATGCCTCATATATTTTTGCTTATATTCGTTTTGGGTTAAAAATTTCAAAGGAGGTGCTGCCAAAATTTCAAACGATTTATAGGGTTTTCAAGTCGGAGATAAACTTAGTGCTTCATATTACTACCTATGTGTATATATAAGAATAAGTTTTGATTTTCAGTAAATCTTATTTCAAAAGCCGCACCTCCACTGTTTTCCCTAAAAGGTTTAGATTTCTGGGCTTTTGGCTTATTTGTATTAGGTGTAGTCCTATAGACTTTACCTGATGCAAGTGTCAGTCATGTGCCTTATTCGGGTCGTGACAAAGTTGGTATCAGAGCGTTAGGTTTAACCTTGGTTCGAGTTTAGGTTTGACTATGTGGAGTCTAGGGCGTATATATATATATATATATATATATATATAATCAGAACATAGGTTTGACCTTACGGAACTATGACTTGGCCGAGGGGGTATTAGACCCGAACTTTCGTCGCGTAGCTTGACCTTGGTTGATGGAGTAGGTGACTTAAGTAGAGTGACATACCGTGTGTATGTTCCGCGGCAATCTAACGATACGTTACTCCGCTTAAGAAACCTTAGGAAGTACATTTTTTAAGCACTATATTCTATTCGATTCTATGATCTATCCTCATCGATGTCGGATTGTGGTTTCTGTTACCACGGTTACACGAGCAGAGAGAGCTGCGGCTAGAGGTGCGGTCAGCATGAGCTCGTCAGGGATGAGGACTGACCAGGTTGTTTTCCGGTAGTATACGAAACACATCGATATATGGTTATTTGGATTTTCCCGTTGACACGAGCGTTCGAGATCTGTCCCAGATGATTGGGCTATTGCTAAAGAAGCCAGCCATTGCTGAATTTGATAAGATATCGCCCCCAGACGTTTGAAAGCTATTGCAGCATGAAATAACACTATAGAATGTGATAGAAGATCGCTAGTCACCCTTGGATAAGACAAGGACCTTTTATTCGTAGGACTCTTCGATGCGAGATCATCAGATGGACTAACTTCAGTTAGAAGAAGACTTCACACAGGCGTGTTGTGAGCCGATTGAGAAAAGATGAGCAGGAGCGTATTACCCTAATGATTTGGATGAGTTCCTGAGGACGTTGTGGCCAGATGCTGTCTATAGGATATTGGACATGCCGAGTTTATAGCTTCGAAAGAGACTGTAAATATGAGTACAACCAATTTGAGCGCCGTCCACATAACTATGAAGAGATGATTCCGAATTGGTCTATACCGAAGGGAAGCGGAGTAAGAGATTCGTACGAGATCTTGACGATATAACGTTCCACTTCGTTGACATCAGAGACTGGATGCCTATGCAGAGGCGTTGAATGCAGCCATAATTCCAGAGAAAAGTCATGAAGAGAATGCAGTTGTCCCGGAAACAAGAAATGGGTCATGAGTGACTATGCTAATTGGTCAAGAGATCTTATGAAAAGCGCCAAGAATCGGGCTGTAGAGCCGAAGAAGCATATAACTGGTAATCCACGGAGAGAGATGAGAACCTAAGGGAAGAAGGCGCCAGACCATGAGCGGGAGGCAAGTAGATATCTTGCTCTGCTAGCTTTGGATGCACCGACACTTTTTTCGACGACAGTCAATTATGATTTGTGATTTGGTGATTCGTATTTGACGTTTCCATTGTTTTGGATTATGGTATTGTGAGGATTTCGTTTTTATGATTGATATTTCCTAGGTGCAGCACTGTTGCACATGATTCGTATTTCCATGTATCGGTTATGCTGATTTTTGTTGTCTGCACATTCATTGCACTCGATTTCGATTATATGTCATTTGATACATTTGATTTGGATTTCATACGTATTGGCGTACATATGATTTGACTTGTGCTGTCGGCATGTTTTTCATGAGCTTTTAATACCTTGATTTTATAACACCTTAGGATGTGTTTAATGGCTAATTATATTTTAATATATGGTTTTTAATAAAAAGTTTACCAAATCGATTTTCAAATATTTTATCCTATTTAATGAATATTTTATTAGAATTTTTCTAGGCTTGCACACACTTGTGCATATAAACTAGGGTTTAATTTGGGGTTAAACCATGATTAGCAACCATGGTGGACTAACCATTTCCTTAAGCTAATTTTAAAATTTGTATTAGGTGTTTTGGTTTTTAATTGTGTATGGTTGTTTTTAAAAATAAAAATGTTTTTATTTTCTTTTGTTGAAAAAGAGAGAGAAGAGCATGGGCAACATGGCTTAAGCCATGCCCATTTAATGATGAGAGAGAGAAGGGGGGAGGTTTGGTTTAGTTTCTCTCATTCTCATTCTCACTCTCATTTCTCTCATTCTCTCACTCACACACACACACAAAGAAGCAGCAGCTCCAACAGCAGCAACAAACAGCAACAACAACAGCATCTGGCAGCAGCAGCAGCACAAACAGCAACAACAGCAGCGTCTGGCAGCAGCAGCAGCACAGGTAGCAACAACAACACAAGAAGCAACTGCAGCAGCCCTTCTTCCTCTTCTTCTCCTTCTCTTTGTGCCTAGGGTCATGAGTGAGGTATAATCTCTGAACTCATTCCTAGCTTGCTAAACTTGTGTGTTATTTAGTTTCGGTTAGTGTTAAATAGAGAGTTTTGTGCTAAATATGGTGATTTGTGTGAGGTTTTGGCCAAGCGATGATTATATTGGTTAACCTAGCCTATTTGAGTGTTATTAGGGTCACCTTAACTGAGATTAACCCCAGATTTCACTAAAATACAATAGGGTTTCCTTTTTGTTCAAAATTAGTGTTTTTAAGTGAATTCTTGGCTTTCTGTGATCTGCTTGTGACCCGGCTCTCTCAGATCAAAATTGAGTTAACTGGAGCATATTTACTAGGTCTAGACCACACCACCAGAGCACGAACCCCTAATTCCTTCCCATGGCCTCCAATTTAATCATTCTGGCCGCAAATTGCGGCCAGGTAGGGGAATGGGGTGTCGGGGTTTTGGCTAGGGTAGTCTGCTACATATTATAGTGTTTTGGCATGTGCAATTTTGTGATATTTCACCTGTATCAAAATCTGGGACCATATATCGCTTTTCTAGTACGTTTTGTTTGCACGATATGCGCGATACGTGAGTGGGTTCTGTGATCCAGCGTGTCGCGACGTGTCGGGGTAGTTTTAGATGTTTATACACACGTTTCAGCGTATCGTACACACGCGCGTTTAGTTCGCGACGCGAGTGTCTCGTTTGGTTTCGATATCGTGTTTTGCGAGATATTTTGCTTATATATGCATTCCTTGTGTAATTTCCAGGTTCGCAGGCGGATACATCGGACGCAGCAAAGAAAGGGAAGCAGATGGTCGACTACGTGTAGCATGCAACCAGGTGAGTAGATTTAACATCTACAGGGGAATCGCCCGTATGGCGTTATGCGTCTGGGCTAGGAATGTTAATACCTGTTGCATATTCTATGTTAAATTTAGAATTGCGTATTTACCCTATTACTTAGATGTTATTGTGCTTGGACTAGTAGCCGTAGGACACTGCACATATTATTGATGATTCATGTTGCACGAGCACTGATTGTATGCTACACACACCGTCAATAATTGCCATGTCACACACAAACCACTTTTAGATATTATATTGCTTGGTTAGGGACATTGTGACATTGATTCATATTTCTTATCACATATGACATTTAGCATACCTGTATACCTATAAAGTATTGTACCATTAGTGATAGGTACATACACACTTACGATATAGCTACAGGTATACCTTGCTCACATATTCCACTTATACCCAGGGGGTATACTACATCAGTTCTTATAGATAGATAGCTATACCTTGCTACACCTGTATGTTACACATATATCAGTTTTAGCTACATATTTACCTTTACTTGATGTTATTTAGAATTGGATAAAATAGGAACCGCATGATATTTATATTAACTTGTTGTAGTTAATTAGCGGTTTTTCCTTTATATGCTTACATTTCAGTTATGTCGCACATATTATATTCATGGATTTTCGCATTGTTATATGGATTTTTCATGATATTTTCTGGATTTGGGAACCGCGGGAGTTCATGAAATTATGCATTATTTGAAAAACCCGGTTTCCTTGATATGATATTTCAGCATCCACCATGATTTTTATCGGTTCAGATATATATACCCCTACGAGGAGGCGTAGAGGCCGTATGAGGTACATGGTGGGGCCCGGAGGTACCCCGGGACAAGAAAGGGATGTCGATGCACCACGCCGATGAGCCCGGCAGGGGAACCATACACTCCGGTGACATTACCTATGACTCGGCGGTTATCATGGGGATACCAACGGGAGTCATGTACATATGAATACGTCGAAAGGCGAGGGTCAGAGCTAGGCACTCGAGCTTTCGGTATAGCATATGATACGTACCTATCAGGGTGCCAGTCTCGGTGACAGCACCTGATAGATCAGTATTTCTGTGTCGATACTTGGCACATTGGTTTCAAGATATTTCTATTTACTCATATGTATATATAACAGTGGGTTAGGACGCTGTTATATATGCCCTTACACCAATATTAGTGGAATAGGACGCTAATATATGTGTATTGACATTAATATATATACCTTATCATATTTATTCACACAAATATACCTAGGTTATAAGAGATTCACTTGATATTGGATTTAGGACATATGATATTTACTTGAGAGTTGATAAAGGATATACGAGACTCACTTGATTCTGTACATTCGGAATATAGGAGATTTATTCGATATTGTACATTGAGGAGATGTGAGACTTATATGATATGAGAGCCAATTTGGGGGCTGATTTGAGGAATTGGGATTTGATTGTCTTGATGGATTGTGATCCTACCACGATGTCAGGATTCCGTGGAAATGACATATTTCTTTCCATACCTCACATTTATTGTTTATGCACTATTTCATGTATTAGTAGTACCTGTTAGTGTACCCTTCATGATTGTTGCATATCTACATTCTCATATCATTATTGCATGATTATTGCATACTGATTGTCATATTATTATTGCTTCATGTATTAGTTGTACCTGCTAGTGTACTATTCATGATTATTGCATTCATATGACCTGTTATTACTGTTAATTGCATATCTTAGATTCACGCTGTACGTGCATACTTGCGATTACCTGCATATGTTATTTACTATTCACGAGTTGGCAACTCACCCCCGTTGTGCCACAGTTGTTTTGCAGGGTGTCTCCCCAGAGTAGTCGAGGCTGGCTATTCATCTATCTGATCATTTTTTGCTACGGATACCGCTTCAGCTCATAGTGTGCAGTTTTGCTTAGGTGAGTTTTGTGGTTATCCGTATTTTGTATTGTATTTTGTTGTATCCTTGTACTCTCCATCTACTATTATTTTGTTGACTTAGAGACTTGGTGAGGACAATATTGTATATTATTTGTGATTTGTTATCTTTTATACAGTTTTCTTTCTATTTTCTTTTATTTCTTCGCTACGGTGTCGTATATTTGTTGTGGTGGTTGTTTTCCGCCTTTGGGCGTGTATTTGCTCCCGTTTAGGGATGCTTCATTCATATTTATGTTGTACCCATTTTGGGGCTAGTTTTTACAAAGGAGGTGCTGCCAAAATTTTAAAGAAAGAAAGTTGGACCTTTAAAGAATTTGGGTTGTGATTTCAAATGTTTCAAAAACTTCTATTATCTTTTCTTGTCTTTTTAATGGTTTAAATTTCTGGGTTTTGGCTTTCTTTTACTGCGTTACGCCTTTAGACGTTGTGTAGTATTAGGGCCGTCACGTGCCAATTTCGGGTCGTGACAGATTTGGTTTTGTGTATGCTAATGCACATGTTTATAAGTTAATGCACTGCGGTATACTTGAGTTAGTTGGGTTACGGCAGCGCCCCGGCCATCAAACCGTAGCCAAATGCGGAAAAAAAGATTCTAAACTGGCCCTACCATGACCCGATGCCCGGATCTCCCCTAAACCCTATACTAGAAAGCAATATAAAGGAAGTTAGGAATGGTTATACCGAGTTGATCCGTGTCTTTCGGTCTTCAACCTTCATCCCAAGCTCCTAGAGGTTGCGGATCGATTTTAGTTGCCGGTCCTCCTTCATCTACGATGATCCACCTGAGGGAAACAACGCAAGCTTCAGCCTCGCCAAGCGAGGCAACCGACGCTCCAAGGTTGCTAGCAATGGAGAGTGGAGGTGTAGGAATGTGTCACTATAATTTCTCTCTCATCACAAATGCTCCATGAGCAACTATAGAAGATCAAGAGGAGGCGAGGAAACATGTGGCATGAGCAACTAAAGAAAAATAGCTAAGTCTCCAAGTGAGAGTAGAATGAGCAAGTAATGAAGCAAGTAAGGAAAAATCAAATGAGCAAGCCATGAATAGAATGGTGGTTGCCCCCTCTCTTTCTCAATCATGCATATCCAAAAAAATATCTCCTCATTTTACAAATAAGCAAATGCATTCCATACCTCTCTACATGCCATCACCCATGCTCATGCCAACTCACCCTCCACCTCATTTCCATAATTGATTTTATAAAAAGAAAATCAATAATGTGGTGGCCATCTTCTAGAAGCTATTCCGTATAAATACGGAATACTTCCCGGTATACATATCGAAATACATATACGTGTATTCGTACAAAAATTCGAATAGCCAAGAGAGAAAATGAAAAGTGAACAATAATACTAGAATACATATATATATAAATACATATATATAAATTATTAAATCAAAACCTGATTTAATAATCCGGCTTAATCTTAAACCGCTAGTATTATCAACCGTTCGATTAAAGTCTGTGCAGCCTGTACACATATTTAATCGGACACCTGTATGTACCAACATACGTCATCTACACCATATCGCATGAACCGTGAAAACTCTCTGTGTGGGACTCTAAAGACTCGTCAATACGCTGGCAGTGGGTTTAACCACAAGCACGTCAGTGGCACTAGCTGTACGTAACGGCTACCCAGGTATTGAGCGAAAGGAAGGCCGACGAGAAAACTCATCCAAACCCCTACTGAGCCTGACAGTGACAATATCCATATAGTCCGGTTTGTTCGTCTAAGATTATCTCATATCGAATCTAGGGGGTGGATAAAGTCATACTCCTATTGACGCGATAATTCGTGTCGGCATGAAACCTATCACCACTTGAGAAACTATCGATCCTGGATCGGTAATTCTCATCACCTCGGCTGAGGATTTCTGGTGATGGCCACCCGTGCACAATGCGACATCAACCCCCAATACCGGGAGAGACGAATCCCCGACGATCCGCTCACTGTCTCCATGTAGCTCGGGACTGTACCCAACTAAAACCTGTTTGCACGACTCTTTTGAGCCGTGGTAGGGTAGTAATCAAAGCACAGTGGGAACTCACACGAGACAAATGACGATCTCAGGTCGACAGACTAACCTGTACACATGTCACCTGGGAACTGCTATCTGACAATAGGTATAATACCAACTAGCAGGTTCCTGACGAGTCTGTCCAGTGTACTCATAACTCAATGAGCACCTGTATACTATCTTAGGTGAACAAACTAATACCAATGTCTTGTGAGACCTTGCCACCGCCCCTCGTTAGGGTCTCGATCAGTATACACTAGTCTACACTAGAGTACCGATGCCCAATCTCGATACTCCCACGACTAGGGTCATTTAAGGATGTGCTTATAGACCCCCAGCTCCCACGTATATGATTGCCATCATAATGCTGGTAGTCAAGCAAGAATCCTATGAGCTCTATCAACATGTTATAGTGATCTGTAATACCACCTGAAGCATGTACATAATGATAAAGACAAACCAGATAGCATACTATCATCTCGAGTAAGAATGTTCTACCGGTATAGGTCCTCCCTCAATCATCGCAATCACGTGCCTGCGATTCAATAATTGACTTGAGGGCACTATAGCCAACAATCTCCCATTTGCACTTAATGCTAATTATTGCGATATCGCATACTCACAGCCCGTGTGATACCGAACACCCAACTTCTCTATTAAGTAGTTTCGCAAAGCTCGTTTGTGAAACTATTGTGTTCAAGAAATAGCCTCAGTGAGTAGATCCGCTCCAATATTTCTATCTTTATCTCTCTATATTTCAACTTTGCAGAGAATAACCATCTCCCAAAATGAGCAATACCTTGTCTTAGAATTTTTCTGGATATCTGATGAGACCTAGTTCATAAATGAACTCCAAATCCAGCAAACTTCTTAGACTGTATTATCCACTGAATTTAATCAGTATCCTGCGTCATGCCTTCCTCAGTTGCTTGGACCGCCTGTCCAATATACTTGTCACGACCCGAAATTTGACTCGTGACCGGCACTTAACCACGCAACGTCTACAGGCGTAACGCGACTAAGTAAGCCGAACCCAGAAATCAAAACCATTAAAACTAGTGAGTGTTGAAAACATTTGATTAAAACATTTAGAAAACCTTAAGTAGTTTAATGAAGTTCCTTAAGGTTAAGTTATCATCTTAATAATTTTGGCAGCATTTCCTTTGTAAAACTAACCCCGAAGTCGGGTATAAAACAGGATATACGTGAAAATGATATACAATGAAAAATAAAGCATCCCTAAGTGGGAGCAATCATGCCAAACGGCGGAAACCATCACCACAAGAGTAATATACGATGCCGTAGCGAAGAAATGAGTAATGAGTTAAAACATCACAGAATAATAAAACTGCATATATAAAGTCGGCTCCCACGAGCTCGACACCAGAATACAAATAACATACATCATCGTCCTCACACCGTCTCTAAGTCAAGTACATATAAGGTAGATGGAGGATACTAGATGTAAAAGAGTGTACAAAAGACGTAACCAGATACCACAACCCACCTAACCGCAAAACAGCTCTCGCTCCAACTGTAGTGGTATCTGTAGCCAAAAGATGCAAAAGGCAGCCTGCCGCGACTACTCTGATGGGCAACCTGCAAATACTGTGGCACAACGGGGGTGAGTTGCTAACTCGTGAATAGAGATAACATATAAAGGTAATCGCGAGCATGCACATACTGCGCTACTCTATCATATGCCAACATATGATATCTACATGCGATAAGCAGCATGTGCAATAATCATGCAAGTGCTCTGTCAGGTAAAATAACTACAGGATGAGATGCGTAATAATCAATGCTGAGCATGGGATAAATAACATCTACATGGAATATCAACGTGGAAAAATAATCGGTGCGCAATACTGCACCGAAAACACAAGAAAACTCAGGCGCCGGCACTCTCCTCGGCCCTCAAATCCTGTAAAACTCTGAGAATCACGAGTGCCCAACATCGACACTCAAATAACACAAATACTCGTGTCCAGCATCGACACGCAAATCCTCATATATCGGGCTCCGTCAGTCCGGATCAGCCCACGGGCTCCGTCTGCGGTATCGGCCCTCGGCCCCGGCAGTACGGGTCGTCCCGCAACCATCTATCGACTCTGGTCAGTATCCTCCGGATAACCGCCAGGTCCAACCAATCACCGATAGGTACTCGCCACCCTGCCAGGCTCATCGTCATACTATAAGTAAAAGGGAGAAACCGCTTTTTAAAATAGTTTCAGTTTTTCAAAAGGCATCATGCGGCTCCCAATTTCTATGAAAATCATATCGAATCATATGTGAGATGAACTACAGTATAATGATCATGGCAATTCTACAGTGAGAGTGTCATGGCAATTACTAACGGTGTGTGTGTAACATGCAGATTAGTGCTCGTACAACATGAACCGTTAGTAATAGTGCGGTGTTCTATCAATTCTAAGTTTATAGACATATAGCAGGGAATGCGGCATGCAACAAATGGTATCCATGAACAGTCAATATATGAAGATGCAATATGCTGCTACAAGGTCCTATCAGCCCTGACGCATAACGCCATGCGGGCAATATCCCCGTAGATGTTAAATCTACTGACCGTAGTCTCGCGCTAAGTGTAGCCGACGACTTGTTTCCCCTTCTTCGCGGCATCCGTCGTACTCGCCTGCGAACCTAGAATTTCACAGAATATCACACATAAGCTCAAATCTACAAAACCGCGATATTAAGGTCAAACTAGTAATCCGCGTCGCGAACCAAGCGCATACGTGTGCGATACGCTAAAACGTGTGATTTCGTGCCTGAAGCTACCCCGACGCGTCGCGATACGCAGAAACCCCAAACCACATACGTATCACGCGTGTCGCGAAGGTTTAAAAATACGGAAAATAGGGTAATTGACCCCAGATTTTTCTACAGCAAGAATTAAATAAAATTGCACATACCATGAGTCTTAGAATAGCAGCAGACACCTACAGAGAAAAACCCAAACCCCATGCCCCCCATCTGGCCGCAAATTGCGGCCAGAACTAATTTTTCGGCGGCCACAAGATGGGATCTGGGGGCCGTGTTCTACATATGGGATCAATACCTAACAACTATACTCCAGTTAACTCAGATTTATTCTTAACTCACTGGGTCGATAGCAGATTACAGGAAGCTAGAATTTGCTTAAAAATGGTAAATTTTGCATCAAACAGAAACCTGGTGGTATTTTAGTGAAATTGGGGGCTAAGCTAGGTTAACATGGTCCTAACAACACTTAATTAACTTAGTCTAACCAATACTAACCTCACTTAACCAAAGTTCACACTAATCACCACATTTAGCACTAAAACGCACGATTAATCACTAATCGAAGCTATAACACACCAACTAAGCAAACTAGGATGTAGGGTTAAGAAGTATACCCACTCTCGACCTTAGGAGGCAGGAGGAAGGAGAAGGAGGGGATCTGGAGTTGCTGCTACTGCTGCTGCTGCTCCAAGCTGTTGGTGCTGCTGTTGCTTGCTGCTGCCTGCTCCCGCCAATGGTGCTGCTGTTGCTGCTGCTGCTGCTGCTAATGAGGCTGCTGCTGTTGCTAATGAGGCTGCTGTTGCTGCTGGAGAAGTGTGGGTGTGTGTGTAAGTCAATGAAAGTGAAATGAGAAGGAAAATTGAGAGGTAAAGAATGATGGCACAAGTGGTCAACCCCCCCCCCTCTCTCTTCATTTAATACAAGCATGGCCTTTGCCATGATGCCCCTTCTCAGTCTCTCTCTCTCACCAAGTCAACAAGTTTAAATTAATTCAAATATATAATAAAACAACCTGTTATTTAAACTACCAATTAGCCTAATTAAAACCCAATTGACTAAATTCCCAAGTTTTAAAACCACCATGGTTGCTAATCATGGTTAGCCTCATAATAACCCAAGTTTACATGCACATATGTGTGCAAGCTAAAAAAAATTCTACTAAAATATTTATTAAATTTGGAAAAATATTTGAAACCCAATTTGGTAAACTTTTTATTAAAAACCCTTTATATAAATATAATTAGCCACTAAATACATCCTAAGGTGTTACAATACTGTCCCTCAAAAGAGGGAAAAATAAAACTCTGACAGTCACTCTGTCATCCAAGTTACCTTGGAAGCCTGAAATGATAACCGTCTCCTGAAAGAGGTTTCCATTACCATATCCCAAGAACATCCACTTATGTTCATAACTGCTTCCCAATGTTTCTCCAGGTTTGGATTAATATATATGCTTATTGCAGCTATTGCAAAAGCAATATCTGGTGTGATACTTGACATTCATGATTAACTCAATTGCCTAAGCAAGTGATATGCTAATCATGCAGATCCCTCTCCCCTTTAGTCTGTAAGAAACCTTTAGAGAGGGTGACTCCATCACGTGCAGGCACACCACCATGTCAGGAGTTGTCCATTCTAAAACACTTTAGAATAGTGTCAAGTACCCAAATTGGGACACTTCCCAAATCTAGATCTAAAACCATAGATCTAGTAACCAGAAACCCTGATATTATATCCATGTCCTATGTGGAGAAATAACTGTGTGACAACCACAGTATAACCGATTGTAGTATAGGAATTTCACTTCCTATAAAGTGCATGTCATCCCAAATACCAGGACATCACACCTTATTACCTTCTTACCAGATCCATCTCCTATTCTAATGTGGTCAAGATTTATGACTGTCACATCAAAAATAGATGATCTATTTCCACTATACTTGCTTTAGTCTAGAAATAGACATAAGCTACTTGCCCTCTATGCTTCCGCTGCTTCCACTGACTACAACAACCTTCTGGCAGAGTAATATACACATGCACTTCCAAAGATAGTTTAGAATGACGCTATACTCAACCTCCTGCCAGGTGTCACGACCCGAAATTGGCATGTGACGGCCTCAATACTACGCAATGTCTACAGACGTAACGCAGTAAAAGAAAGCCAAAACCCAGAAATCTAAACCATTAAAAGACAAGAAAAGATAATAGAAATTTTGAAACATTTGAAATCACAACCCAAATACTTTAAAAGTCCAACTTTTCTTTCTTTAAAATCTTGGCAGCACCTCCTTTGTAAAAACTAGCCCCAAAACTGGGTACAACATAAATATAAATAAAGCATCCCCAAACGGGAGCAAATACACGCGCAAAGGCTGAAAACAACCACCACAACAAATATACGACGCCGTAGCGAAGAAATAAAAGACGATAGAAAGAAAGCTGTATAAAAGACAAACAAGTCACAAATAATATACAATATCTTCCTCATCAAGTCTCTAAGTCAACATGAAAATATAGTAGATGGAGAGTATAAGGATACAACGAATTTACATACAACAATACGGCTAACCACAAAAACCCACCTAAGCAAAACTGCACACTATGAGCTGAAGCGGTATCCGTAGCAAAAGATGATCAGATAGATGAATAGTCAGACTCGACTACTCTGGGGAACACCCTGCAAAACAACTGTAGCATAACGGGATGAGTTGCCAACTCGTGAATAATAAATAACATATGCAGGTAATCGCAAGTATGCACGTACAGCGTGAATCTAACATATGCAATTAATAGCAATAATCATGAAAAGTACACTAGCAGGTGCAACTAATACATGAAGCAATGATAATATGACAATCAGTATGCAATAATCATGCAATAATGATATGAAGATGTATATATGCAACATTCATGAAAGGTTCTCTAACATGTACAACTAACACATGAAGCAATGCATATAAATAAAGGTATGTAAATGCAATAGTCATGAAAGGTACACTAACAGGTACTACTATTATACAAAACAGTGCATAAACAATAAATGTGGAGTATGGAATGAAATATGTCATTTCCACGGAATCCTGACATCGTGGTAGGATCACAATCCATCAAGACAATCCAAGTTCCAATTCCTCAAATCAGCCCCCAAATTGGCTCTCATATCATATAAGTCTCACAACTTTTCAATGTACAATATCGAATAAATCTCCTATATCCTGAATGTACAAAATCAAGTGAGTCTCATATATCCTTTATCAAATCTCAAGTAAATATCATATGTCCTAAATCCAATATCAAGTGAATCTCTTATAATCTAGGTATATTTGCATGAATAAATATGATGAAGTATCTAAATTGATATCAATACACATATATTAGCGTCCCATTACACTAATATTGGTGTAAGGGCATATATAACAGCATCCCATTCCACTGTTATATATACATAGAAGTAAAAAGAAATATCATGAAACCAATGTGTCAAGCATCGACACAGAAATACTGATCTATCAGGTGCTGTCACCAAGACTGGCACCCTGATAGGTACGTATCATACGCTATATCGAAAGCACGAGTGCCTAGCTCTGACCCTCGCCTTTCGACGTATCTATACGTACATGACTCCCGTCGGTATCCCCATGATAACCGCCGAGTCATAAGTAATGTCACCGGATGGTATGGTTCCCCTGCCGGGCTCATCGGCGTGGTACATCGACATCCCTTTCTTGCCCCGGGGTACCTCCGGGTCCCACCATGTACCCTCATACGGCCTCGACGCCTCCTCATAGGGGTATATATATCAGAACCGATAAAACTCATGGTGGATGCTGAAATATCATATCAAGGGAAACCGGGTTTTTCAAATAATGCATAATTTCATGAACTCCCACGGTCCCCAAATCCAGAAAACATCATGAAAAATCCATATAACAATGCGAAAATTCATGAATATAATATATGCAACATAAAACTGAAATGTAAGCATATAAAGGAAAAGCCACTAATTAACTGCAAAAAGTTAATATAAAAATATCATGCGGTTCCTATTTTATCCAATTCTAAATAACATCAAGTGAAGGTAAATATGTAGCTATAACTGATATATGTGTAAACACAAAGGTGTAGCAAGGTATATGTATCTACCTATAAGTAATGATGTAGTATATCCTCTTGGTATAAGTGAAGTATGTATGCAAGGTACCTGTAGCTATGTCATAAAGTGTGTATGTACCTGTCGCTATTAGTACAATACTCTATAGGTATACAGGTACCTAGCATATAAGTATATGAAGGCATATGCGTAAGCATGTAGATATACAGGTATGATATATGTCATATGCGATAAGAAATATGAATCAATATCACAATGTCCCTAACCAAGCAATATCCTAACCATAAGTGGTTTGTGTGTGACATGGCAATTATTGACGGTGTGTGTAGCATACAATCAGTGCTCGTGCAACATGAATCGTCAATAATATGTGCAGTGTCCTAAGGCTACTAGTCCAAGCACAATAACATCTAAGTAATAGGGTAAATGCGTAATTCTAAATATGACATAGAATATGCGACAAGTATTAACATCTCTAGCCCAGACGCATAACGCCATGCGGGCGATTCCCCTGTAGATGTTAAATCTACTCACCAACGCTCCAAACTAGGTGAATCCTACCACCTGTTTCCCCTTTATAGCAGTGTCCGTAGTCCCCGCCAGCGAACCTGCAATATTAAAACAACAAAGCAAATATATATTAATAATAGACCTAAAATACTTACAATCTACACGGACCAACACGACACACCTACGTACTCTAAAGGGTTCGTATTGCAGCTAACGCGTATAGCGACACTAAGAAACCAACTCAGCGCAACAGCAACACGTAACACGCATCGTATCGGATAACGTATCGCACGAAACGAAACACTAGAAATATGCAAAGTGGTCCTAGATTTTTCTGTGCTAACAATTTGTAAAAATTTCAAGTACCATGAGACTACAAATAACCCCAGAGACCCCTACACCAAAAACCAACACCCAAGTCCCTACTCTGGCCGTAAATTGCGGCCGGAACCAATAAATCTGCGGCCTGAACAAAGAGGAACTGGCTCGTATTTTGAGGGTAGGTTCTAGGTCTCTATACTAGGTTACTGTCAAGTCAATTTTTGCAACAAATACTTAGTTTAACAGCAGATCATCCGCGACCCCAAAACGACAATAAAAATACGATATTTATCCGAAACGATACGATACGCGATAAAAACAGCAACTTTAAAGCTAAGCTACACAAAAATAACTTAAAGAACAGAAATGAAACATTACCTAGCCAAAAGAACACAAAGATCTAAGCTTTGCATGATCCATGGCATCCAAGAGGCAAAATGTGAACAAAGATGTGATTTTTGTGAAGAATTTGGGGATCTGTGATGGATTTAGGTGATGAGGGATTAAGGATTCAGTTTAGAAAGAGAATGAGATGAAGAAATAAGAAAGAGATAGAGAAAAAGAGAGAAGGTGTGAGAAAATGAGAGAGGGAGGTGAGTGTAGGGTGAAGTGAGAGGTGAGTGCAACCATAGTATTAATTGCTAACCATGCTTCACATTAAATGCACCATTAATTCCCTCATGACTCACAAGCCACCTTTCTCTTTCAATTAACCTAGAAGCTTCTCACTCTCACTCACAAGGAAATGATTAAGGATTTATCAAAGGGTGGAAAATCAAAGGATTAGGGTTAAGCAAAGATTAGGTTAAGAGTCATAGTTGCTAAAACTAGATTAGCACAAACAAATCCTCTCATTTACGTGCATACGTGCGTGCATGCTTATAACAAATAATAATAAATTATTAATTAAATATTATAAAATGTGAGCAACCCGAATTGGTAAACTTTTTACAGTAAACCCGCATTAACGTCTAAACGAACACTAACCGAAATCTAAGGCGTTACAATTCCCTCTTAAAAAAATTCGTCCCCGAATTTAAAATTCTTACTAAGCCTACCTTTAAAGAGAAGATTACAGATCTCTCATATCTCGCTCGCAGCCTCCTAAGTGATTAACCCACTATACGGCTACGTTCAAGAAAAACCCTTCACAGATGGCAAGACCCTTGACCGAAGTTTCTTCACCTGCCGAGCCATTTACACAATTGGCTGCTGGTTAACGAAAGATCGCGTCCAAGCTAAATGGTCTGGTGCTGAATCATATAAGGAAAGTCATGAAGGTAATTGCAAAGTATCGACACAAGGAATACGGGGTGAATACTCAATAATCTGGGCGGAAGTGCCAAATTAAAGGCAACGAAACTAACTCGCCTTAAGGAACTCAAAAGGACCTACAATTCTGGGATAAGCTTCCCAAAACTCAACACGTCATTCATCGGAAAATCCGTAGGAATACATGATCTCCCACTGCGAACTCAAGTCTGCGACCAACACGGTCGGCATAAGACCTCTGTCCACAATGGACTACTCTCATCCTGACCTAAATCAACTGGATCAACTCCGAAGTCTCTAGATTAGCTGGGGTCCAAAATCATACTACGCAGAGTCAGAAAAACAGATTGGTGATCGACACGACCTAACCCCTAAACCTAAAGGTTGCCAATTGGAGTGTCTCCTGATAACAGCTATCGAAGGAGAACCCTAACAATAGCGAGTGACGATCCGAACTGCCGAAAACAATTAATACGTACGCACAAACTTAACAAAGGACAACTGAGAAAACTGAGTAAAACCGGACAACAAGCATCCGAATGGAGTCACACCCTGACTAAACCTGGGTAGACACCATAACGAAATTCGTGGAGATCTGCTCCCACTCCCACTTTGGAACGGTTAAAGGTTGCAACTCTCCAGTCGGTCTCAGATGCTCAACCAAAACACACAACAAGACAAACACCTTGAAATGAAATCCGAAACTTCTCTTTACATTCCTGCCCACCCGTAACTATCTCACAAGTCACGTTAAATGTTGGTGGAACTTGAATGAGTACAGAGAGTTGACTGATGTGCTTGCTCTAGGATTTCACGTCTCTACCCAATAGTATCAGGTACACAAACGCGTCCCTAACTTAGCACACCCTTGTCACAAATCAAGGACTCCGAATCATTACCCAGCCGAGTATGCACAAGAATCTCTGACGAACGAGCATCGGCGGGCAGTGCCTCGCGAAAGCGATTAAGGACAAGTGGTCGGGTGCGTACATGAGCAAGCTGTCCCCTCAGTAGAGGCGAACTTAAGTTGTACTCGACGATCGCACAAGAACTGTAAATCTGCAGAAGACTATCATAACAATCAAAATCCGGTGCAGGAAGATGTACATTAAGCTCTGGTGGTCCGTGAAAATCTGACACGACTCTCGAACAAGTAGTGTCTCCAAATCTCCAACGCAGAACCACCGCGGCCATCTCCAGATCATGAGTGGGATATCCTTCTCGTACTTCCTCCAAATGTAGGGAAGCAAAATCAATAACTCTATAGTTCTATATCAGCGCAAAATCGAGCCCTACTCGCGAAACATCACAGTTAAACCACAAAGTCGCCTGAACCAGAAAGCAAAGAAAGAACCGATGCAGTTGTTAACCGAGTCTTCAACTGCCGAAAAACTCCGCACACATGCCTCAGTCCAAAGAAAAGAAACCTCCATTCCGGTCAATTTAGTCAACGGTGTAGCACTACACTAGCAATCCTGCACGAAACGGCGGTAAAAACCTGCTAAGCCCCAAAATCTGCGGATCTAAGTCCTGCACACAAGTCTGGGACTAAGCTATACGGCCACGATTTTTCCTCGGAACCATACAAAACTGTCTCCCGTAACTACAAGACCTAGGAGTCAACACAAACAAGCCTGAAGGAACACTTCGAGAATCTAGCAAACCGCTGGGGCTCTCCCAATATCTGCACAACAAATCCTCAAGTGCTACTCCTGTCCCTTAAAACACATTAAATAGACTAGAATGTCGTCAATAACACAACAAAAACTGGTCGATGAACGGCCTGAAGAAATCCGGTTCATCACATCTACGAATGCTGCTAGGGCATTGGTGAGTCCAATGACACCACCAAAACACACAAAGCCTATAGCATGCACAAGGCAGTCTTCGGAATGTCATCACTCCGAACCCGCAACAATGATGACCTGATCCCAAACAAACTTAGAAAATGTCTCGCACTCTGGAGCTGATCGAAGAAATCGTCAATGCGAGGTAAAGGATATCTATCCGCACCGTAAGCTGGTTCAATTAACGATCCATCAATATACAACCTCAATCTGTCGTCTTTCTCCTTGACGAACAGAAATAGGAGCTTCCAAAAGAGAAACACTCAGACTCACAATCCCTCCAACAAACAACTCTGCAGCTGACCCTTAAGCTCCCTAAGTTTCGCTGGCTCATCTGGAACAACGTCGGAAAACTCTCGCACGATAGAAACCCGGTCCAACAAACCAACTGTGGCTCCGGTATCACGAATGAACGCCAAGAATCCACGACATCTCCTCAAAAGCCGACTAGCAAAAAGGCTGAATTCAAGCTGTGAGAGGGGGCACAACTATCCACCTGCACAACAAGAACCGACTCACCGGGAAAACAAAACCTGACTGTTTTCTCACGGTAGTCCATAGACGC
Organism: Agapanthus africanus; assembly: GCA_030015575.1. NCBI lineage: Eukaryota > Viridiplantae > Streptophyta > Magnoliopsida > Asparagales > Amaryllidaceae > Agapanthus > Agapanthus africanus. The sequence continues at coordinate 387,678,873 of CM057350.1, forward strand.
CTAGTACGTAGCTAACCAGTCCATGCCCAGGAGAACGTCAAACCCAATATCTCTAGAAGGATCAAAACGACGGACGAATCTCTATCTCCTATCCGATTGGCACACGACCGAAATACGTGTTGCGCAATAAAAGAATTGCTGACAGAAATTAACACAACAAACGGCTGATCTACCTAACACGACTCTCGTCCCAACCATGGCACAAGTGTGAAAAACAAACAAATACATCAAAAGAGCATACGAATTAAGGATACGTGAAAATTCCGCATTGGACGCCCGCGCGTCCCGATGAGTAGAAGCAAACTCTCGAGTTTGCCCCCTACCCGCAACTGGCTGAAATCTTCCTCTGCTAACCTGTCCCCTCTGAGAGAACCCTCCGCGTCCATGACGTCTCAGAATATGACCCTGATGTGGTGCTAAGGAACAATGTCTGACGAATTGTTGAAGGCTTCCGCATCGAAAACATCCACGCGCTGACTGCTGACCCTCCTGGGGATGAGAGCTGAATGACTGTCCTCGTCCTAAGCCTCTGCTACTCCCACGACGGTCACGATATCTGTCTCGACGACTAAGCCTCTGTCTCTAGGCTGGTACACCGGTACGAGTCCTCCACTGTTCCGGAACTCTCAAAGTCTCTGGAATACGTGCCTCGTCAACTGGGGCTACATCTACTGGTGCTATGTAGGTGACGGAATGCTACATGCTGATCGCAAGGACAACTGGTTAACAGGGGTGACAACCTCCTGTCGCTGCGCTCGAACGGTCTCAACCAATGAGCTCATCGTCTGGCACAAGTCCTGCATCTCTGCCACAAGCCTAGCGAGCTGATCTGTCGAAGGCGGATCCGTCTGCTCCTGTGTAACTAGCATGCCGTCCTGGTCAGTGCTCGTCTCATCCAAACCAACTCTGACCTCGGCCCTCACTGCATCACTCTGAGTCCCCATAGTCATCGGCGGCAAGGCTATAAATGGAATAAGATTCGATAAGAACACGGAAATCGAATCACAAGGATATGAATCATCAAAGAAGGAATTTCAAGCAATGTACTTAGGTCACTTTAGGCGAAGTACCGTATCGTGAGTATGCTGCAGACACACACACACTAAGTTACTCTACTTAAGCTACCTACTCCATCATACCAAGATCATCCTACACTCCGAAAGGTAAAACCTAGTGCTCTAAAACCAACTTTGTCACGACCCGAAATTGGCACATGACGGTCCTAATACTATGCAACATCTACAGACGTAACGCAGTAAAAGAAAGCCAAAACCCAGAATTCTAAACTATTAAAAGACAAGAAAAGATAATAGAAGTTTTGAAACATTTGAAATCACAACCCAAATTCTTTAAAAGTCCAACTTTTCTTTCTTTAAAATCTTGGCAGCACCTCCTTTGTAAAAACTAGCCCCAAAACTGGGTACAACATAAATATAAATAAAGCATCCCCAAACGGGAGCAAATACACGCCTAAAGGCGGAAAACTACCACCACAACAAATATACGATGCCGTAGTGAAGAAATAAAAGACGATAGAAAGAAAGTTGTATAAAAGACAAACAATTCACAAATAATATACAATATCTTTCTCACCAAGTCTCTAAGTCAACATGAAAATATAGTAGATGGAGAGTACAAGGACACAACGAATATACATACAACAATTCGGATAACCACAAAAACCCACCTAAGCAAAACTGCACACAATGAGCTGAAGCGGTATCCGTAGCAAAAGATGATCAGATATATGAATAGCCAGCCTCGACTACTCTGGGGAACGCCCTGCAAAACAATTGTGGCACAACGGGGATGAGTTGCCAACTCGTGAATAGTAAATAACATATGCAGTTAATCGCAAGTATGCATGTACAGCGTGAATCTAACATATGCAATTAATAGCAATAACAGGTCATATGAATGCAATAATCATGAAAAGTACACTAGCAGGTGCAACTAATATATGAAGCAATGATAATATGACAATCAGTATGCAATAATCATGCAATAATGATATGAAGATGTATATATGCAACAGTCATGAAAGGTTCTCTAACATGTACAACTAACACATGAAGCAGTGCATATAAATAAAGGTATGTAAATGCAATAGTCATGAAAGGTACACTAACAGGTACTACTATTATACGAAACAGTGCATAAACAATAAATGTGGAGTATGGAATGAAATATGTCATTTCCACGGAATCCTGACATCTTGGTAGGATCACAATCCATCAAGACAATCCAAGTTCCAATTCCTCAAATCAGCCCCCAAATTGGCTCTCATATCATATAAGTCTCACAACTCCTCAATGTACAATATCGAATAAATATCCTATATCCTGAATGTACAAAATCAAGTGAGTCTCATATATCCTTTATCAAATCTCAAGTAAATATCATATGTCATAAATCCAATATCAAGTGAATCACTTATAATCTAGGTATATTTGCATGAATAAATATGATGAAGTATCTAAATTGATATCAATACACATATATTAGCGTCCCATTCTACTAATATTGGTGTAAGGGCATATATAACAGCATCCCATTCCACTGTTATATATACATAGAAGTAAAAAGAAATATCATGAAACCAATGTGTCAAGCATCGACACAGAAATACTGATCTATCAGGTGCTGTCACCAAGACTGGCACCCTGATAGGTACGTATCATACGCTATATCGAAAGCACGAGTGCCTAGCTCTGACCCTCGCCTTTTGACGTATCTATACGTACATGACTCCCGTCGATATCCCCATGATAACCGCTGAGTCATAGGTAATGTCACCGGATGGTATGGTTCCCCTGCCGGGCTCATCGGCGTGGTACATCGACATCCCTTTCTTGCCCTGGGGTACCTCCGGGCCCCACCATGTACCCTCATACGGTCTCGACGCCTCCTCATAGGGGTATATATATATCGGAACCGATAAAACTCATGGTGGATGCTAAAATATCATATCAAGGGAAACCGAGTTTTTCAAATAATGCATAATTTCATGAACTCCCACAGTCACCAAATCCAGAAAACATCATGAAAAATCCATATAACAATGCGAAAATCCATGAATATAATATATGCAACATAAAACTGAAATGTAAGCATATAAAGGAAATGCCGCTAATTAACTGCAAAAAGTTAATATAAAAATATCATGCGGTTCCTATTTTATCCAATTCTAAAAAATATCAAGTGAAGGTAAATATGTAGCTATAACTGATATATGTATAAACACAAAGGTATAGCAAGGTATATGTATCTACCTATAAGTAATGATGTAGTATACCCCCTGGGTATAAGTGAAGTATGTGTGCAAGGTATACCTGTAGTTATGTCATAAAGTGTGTATGTACCTATCGCTAATAGTACAATACTCTATAGGTATACAGGTACCTAGCATATAAGTATATGAAGGCATATGCGTAAGCATGTAGATATACATGTATGCTATATGTCATATGCGATAAGAAATATAAATCAATATCACAATGTTCCTAACCAAGCAATATCCTAACCATAAGTGGTTTGTGTGTGACATGGCAATTATTGACGGTGTGTGTAGCATACAATCAGTGCTCGTGCAACATGAATCGTCAATAATATCTGCAGTGTCCTAAGACTCCTAGTCCAAGCACAACAACATCTAAGTAATAGGGTAAATGCGCAATTCTAAATATGACATAGAATATGCGACAAGTATTAACATCTCTAGCCCAGACGCATAACGCCATGCAGGCGATTCCCCTGTAGATGTTAAATCTACTCACCAACGCTCCAAGCTAGGTGAATCCTATGACCTGTTTCCCCTTTATAGAAGTGTCCGTAGTCCCCGCCTGCGAACCTGCAATATTAAAACAACAAAGCAAATATATATTAATAATAGACCTAAAATACTTACAATTTACATGGACCAACACGACACACCTACGTACTCTGAACGGTTCGTATTGCAGCTAACGCGTATAGCGACACTACGAAACCTGTTGGCTATAGTGCCCTCAAGGCAATTATCATAGTCGCGGACTTGTGATCATGATGATTGAGAGAGGACCTATACCGATAAAACAGTCTTACTCAAGATGATAGTATGCTATCTGGTTTGTCTTTATCATCATGTACGTGTTGATAGAGCCTTTAGGATTCTTGCTTGACTGCCAGCCGTATGATGGCGATCATATTTGTGGGAGCTGGGGTCTATAAGCACATCCTTAAATGTCCCTAGTCGTAGGAGTATCGAGACCGGGCATCGATACTCCAGTGTAGACTAGTGTATACTGATCGAGACCCCGACAAGGGGCGGTGGCCAGGTCTCACAAGCCATTGGTGTTAGTTTGTTCACCTAAGATAGTATGCAGGCGCTCATTGGGTTATGAGTACACTGGACGGACTCGCCGGGAACCTGCTAGTTGGTATTATACCTATTGTCAGATAGCAGTTCCCAGGTGACATGTGTACAGGTTAGTCTGTCGACCTGAGATCGTCATTTGTCTCGTGTGAGTTCCCACTGTGCTTTGATTACTACCCTACCACGGCTCAAAGGAGTCGTGCAAACAGGTTTTAGTTGGGTACAATCCCGAGCCACATGGAGGCAGTGATCGGATCGTCGGGGATTCGTCTCTCCCGGTATTGGGGGTTGATGTCGCATTGTGTACGGGTGGCCATCACCAGAAATCCATGGCCATGGTGAACGAGAATTACCGATCCAGGATCGATAGTTTCTCAGGTGCTGATGGGTTACATGCCGACACTAAATATCGCGTTGTTAGGGGTCTGAATTTATCCACCCCCTAGACTCGATATGCGATGCTCTTAGACGAACAGACCGGACTGTACGGATATTGTCACTGTCAGGCTCAGTAGGGGTTCAGGATGAGTTTGCTCGTCGGCCTCCCTTTCGCTCAATACCTGGGTAGCCGTTACGTATAGCTAGTGCCGCTGACGTGCTTATGGTTAAACCCACTGCCAGCGTATTGACGAGTCTTTAGAGTCCCATACAGAGGGTTTTCACGGTTCAGGCGATATGGTGTACATGAGGTATGTTGATACATACAGATGTCCGATTAAATATGTGCACTTGCTGCGCAGACTTTAATTGGACAGTTGATAATACTAGAGGCTTTGGATTAAGCCAGTTTATTAAATCAGGTTTTGATTTAATAATTTACATATGTATTTATATATATGTATTCTAGTATTATTGTTCACTATTTATTTTCTCTCGGCTACTCATCTTTTGGTACGAATACGCGTATATGTATTTCGATACATGTACCGGGAAGTATTCCGTATTTTATACGGAATAGCTTCTAGAAGAATTGCCACATCATTATTGATTTTCCTTTTTAGGAAATTCATTTATTTTTTATAATGAGGTGGAGGGTGTGAGGTGGCATGGACATGGACATGGCATGGAATAAAGTATGGTTCATTTGTTTATTGGTTTTTGATTTTGGTTATTTTTTCTTTTCTTGGAAATGAGAGGGGGAGAGGGGGCCGACCACTTTGGAGAAGGGTGGGGTTCATTTTCATTTTGGGGTTGCATGATTAATTTACATACAAGCTCACTCTCTCACTCTCTCATTCACACAAAACCCTTAACCATTTTTGTTCATGCCAAAAGTTCATTCCCTCACCTTCATTCATCTTCTATGGATGCTCTCTTGAGCTCAAGGGATGAGAGAAAATATAGTGACATTTCCATACACCCCACTCTCCTTAGCTAGCGACTTTGGAGCGTCAGTTACCTTGTTCGACGAGGTTGGAGCTTGCGTCGTTTCCCTCGGGTGGATCATCGGAGATGGAGGAAGACCGGCAACCAAACCACATCAAGAAGCCGCTAGGAGCTTGGAATGAAGACCAAAGGACACGGATCAACTCGATATAAAGTTTCTAACTCTTAGTTAGTTTGCTAGTTTAGGGTTTAAGGTCGATCCGGAAATCGGGTAGCGGTAGCGCCGGTTTGATAAATTTTTGTTCCGCATTTTGGCCGCGTTTCGACTGCAGGGGCGCTGCCGGGACCTTACATGGTATCATAGCCACCCTTTAAACCCTACTGGCTTATTTAAACATGCTTAATAGATCGATCGACGGAATTTACAAAATCACGATTCCATTTTTCCACAGTTTCTGTCGATTTTTAAATGTGGTCAAAAAATTATTTCACACATCTTAAAAATCCGTGTAGGCAATTTTAAGGTTACTGTAAAAATTTAGGCTTGTGATTCCATAAAAGAGCCGCGGATCCTTCGGCGGTTCCGCGGCGGTTTAATGGCAACGGGCGACCAAATGTTTTCTGTAGCCCATTTACTTGGAAATGTGATTTTTGTGATATTCTGTTTTGTCCCAGGTTTCAGTGATGTGTTGTTTTGCTATTGGGGCCAATTTGGAACTTAGTCGATCGATATTTTAAGCGTGTGTTTGACAGTACATACATTTCTATCTGCGACCGTGAATGTCATTTGATCGGTAAACTCGTCTAATTGCCATATGTCTTTTAGACGGGTTTGCGAACGTGATATTCACGTTGATGTTCTGTGTTGTGCTGTGATGTTGACTGAATTGTCGTGGTGGATAGTAATGGTGCAATGTTAGTACAGTTGATTTCATTTGTACATTTGATATTGCGGGGCGAGCGTGTGACATGTGGACTGCCGTCACTGCCCGTTTGTATATTATTCTTTTGGGGCACGACCGGGATGAGGTCGATGTCACCCTTGTATATTATTTTATTTTCTGTACTAGGATTACCCCGCGGTGGAGTGCACGAATAGCCGGGTTCTAGAGGGCAACTGGTCCGCATCTCAAAGTATTCAGACGGAGGGGACTTTACTCTAGAATTGGCGGGCTATTCGCCGCACTCGTAGGGGGTATAGGTAGACCCAGGAGGGGTGCCTAAGTTACCGGATTCTGTGAAGTGCTGGGTGGTCCATTCATGTTGCTGAAGGGGGCTGCCTCACTTCTGGTTTTGGCGGGTAACTTGCCGCACTCGCAGGGGTCTAGGTTTCATTGCACAGGCTATCCATACGACAGGGAACGTCGGGTCTCACTTGCGGCTCAAGTGAAACTCGGGGCTCCAGATTATCCACCATTCTGTGATGTTTCTGTGATGTTGCTTTATATCATGCATGGGATGAATGTTATATATTTATATATATATACTAGTAGATGTTGTATATGTTTTGCACCCGCGCTAGCCCAGTCCCCGCTCTGTCGCTAATTAAGTAACCTAACGGGTAATGACGGGACCCAGTGGCGAATGCGGATGGTATATACGTACATTTTATTTTCGTTCTTTTCTGGTGTGATTAATTGATGGGACTGCATAGATTCTTATCAATGCAAGGATAAAACAAACCTATATATGATGTTGTTGGAACCAAGTTTTTAAAAAAAAACTGACATTATAGGCGTTCTCTTTTGCTTTGCACAGTGGTATTCGGATATGAATATCCAAGGGCCGAGATCCCTTCATCGGGAGTGACCCCTTGGGTAAAAGTTTGCGTCAACGTAATAACTTTACTATAGTCGATTAGTTTTACTTTACATCGTGGTATTCAGTTTGGAATATCCTGCACCTCATTCTACGGGGAAAGAGCTGAGATCCCTTCACCGGAAGTGACCTCTTTAGCAAGAGTTTTCGCCACTATATATTTATAAAACTGCTTGGATTCCGTCAACGAGATCAAGTTCATTGTGTTAAAGGTTTTTCGCCAAAAACCATCCGTAGCCCTCCGTCATTTCAGATTAGTATTGCTTAGTATTCGTGCTACGTTTGTCGTTGCTATTCGCCGAGGCGTAGTGTGCGGTAGCTCTGTAATACTTTTCTGTCGCATGGATGTGTGGATTGGTTAGGACAGTCGTACGACTTTGTTGATTATTCGTCAAGGGTCGTGCGGGTGGGTTTAATGCAATCAAGATAATGACGGGTTGAACTTGACTAGGACCTTTTGATTTCTTGATTATTTGTCAAGGTCACTTGGGTCCTAGGGGTAAAAGCACACATCGGGAGTTTCAAACATACAGGAAACTTGCCAGGCTTGCGCATATCTTCTAGAGTGTGGTGACTTGAGTGGCTTTCATCAAGTTATCATGCGATGATAGTTGGATCCCGATTCCCACTGATGAGTAGGATTACTCCTCGGGTGATTCCGACTAATTCTCCTTTTGGGTTTGGAGGAAAATTTGAGGAAACAGTGGGAGCCATCCAGATTAGAAAAAATGATTAACCATTCTGATCTAGGTTAGAGTGCACGCTGAGTATTTCTTCTCTCTCTCTCTCTCTGGCTGCGACTATGACTCGACTTTTGACTAAAACTCATGAAACCAAATTAACCGAACCTTCTTAAAACACTTTGGCTTTTGGAATGTTACGGTGTCACATATACTGTTGCCACTTCTATATCACTTTTGCATTTCTCCAGAACACCCCGTATCACTACGAACGTCCACTTCCATTGGATAAATCCATCGTATAGTTATATACGAACTCGAAAGATCTGATTCGAGGATGGATTCTGGTTCTGGAGAGATTGAATAGGATTATTCGGTTGTCTTTTCTCTTTACCTTCTCTCAGGTTGTGAGGGCTCCTAGGATTAGGAGAGGGTACACCTATTGAGCTTATTGGATAGTCTTCTTCTAAACCATAGGCAGGTGTCGAACAGTAGGGAAGGAAGAAAACCAACAAGCTTAACTATGGTGTACAGAAGGTAATAAGTAAAGACATATACAGGGATTAGAATAATGGCAAAGGAAATTGCGATCACCATCATTCACGACAAAGACAGTGTATACCCCTGCCACTCCTACATCCACTTTGCTTTTCTCTAGAACACTCCGTATCGCTACGGATATCCACTTCCATTGGATAAATCCATCGTATAGTTACATACGAACTCGAAGGAACCTTTTCGAGGATGGATTCTGGTTCAGGAGAAAAAAAATAGGATTATTCAGATATCTTTTCTCTTTACCTTCTCTCAGGTTGTGAGGGTTCCTAGAATTAAGAGAGTACACCTATTACGCTTATTGGATAGTCTTCTTCCAAACCGTAGGATGGTGCCGAAAGGTAGGGAATGAAGAAAACCAATTAGCCTAAAGAAGGTGTACAGAAGGTAATAAGTAAAGACATAATAAAGGGATTGGAGCGAGGGCAGATAAGTATATGGTTACTGTCGTGAATCAGGATAGTAGAAGAGGCGTTACTAGGAATACCAGTAAACCCCTTCGAAACATTTTCATGTTTCAGTTTCACCGTGCGATGTTAATTGATAACTGGTTTCCAAGTTAGAATCTAACTCCAGGGTATGTATTTACCAGATCAGTTTCTCACATCTGTATGTTATTACAGATGGTGAGTGGGAGTAAGATATTGGGAATTGGGTGATTAGATCCTCATTATATCGGAATTCGTTGTAATTGGTGATATTTGAGGAAATCATCTGGATTTTGCGTGATGGCAAATATTTGGTTTTGAATATCCGTTGTTATGCACCAATTTCAAACTGATATATCTGTACGTTTATTTTTATAAAGTGATATATATTTTTTTTGATATTATGTCTTTGACATTTACCTATATCGGTTGGTGATTAGGTAAGGTGTATTCAACAGCGGTGTAATTCTTCTTAACCATACTACAGTTTTTCAACCTACGACGCACAGGGTTTGAGTTGTTGAACTCAGGGGACTTATACAAAGTATTGTATGTTGTCCAGTGTCCATTAGGACAAAGGGATTGGTACTCGTACTATATTCTGTTTACTTATGACTTCTCCAGTTCTGGATATGTATTTCGTTGAAATGCAAGGTCCAGATATTCAGAAGTTATAGGTATAAGAATAAAGTAGAGGACCATTTGTTAAAAGTGTCGGTATTTTTCGAAGTATTCGAAGATGTAGATACTTGTGTTAGGTATTCAGTTAATAGTAATGGTTTTGAGAACTTGCTTCTCTTTCGGGTTACTCATATATGGATGCACTCCTAGATGAGTAATGCTGATTGTCCTCTTTCCATTTGGTTGATATGCACTGGAGACAGCTGCATGATTTTGAATCTGGTTCAAATTAGATTAGTGCTTTTGTTTCTATATTAGATATATATAGAATCAATTTATATCTTAACGATGTTAAGGTATAGGGAGTTGTCCGGCTGATGCTTAAAACCAGAATCCGGATAAACTCAAGGCACGCTTCAGTAATGGCTATTTGTGGGTTATCCCGGGCTTTGACGAGGGTTAACTTTCTACCATCAGGAAGATCAATATTTATATTGTTCTTGACTCGCCACAGTTTTAATAAAATGGACTTTTTCAGAAAACATAAGTGGGAGTATGGTAGAACTGGAAGTTATTCCAGAACCACAAACGATTACTGAAAATTTAATAAAACCAAAGGATTCAATTGGATTTGATGTTCCATTAGCCACTCCGAAGATTTGGTGGGTAACCTCATGCACCCGAGAGGTACTTCGGTCTTCTTAGAGTCGGTGACAGGGAGGTTCTTGTTTATCCAGACTTGCCATTGCTGCTGTTCTAGACTATAAGACCCGGCAGGAGGATGAGTATAGCGTCATTCTAAACTAGCTTTAGAAGTGCACGTGTATATGACTCTACCAGAGGGTTGTTGTAGTCAGTGGGAGCAGCGGAAGCATAGTAGGCAAGTAGCTTATGTCTATTTATAGACTAAAGCAGGTATAGCGGAAATAGATCATCTATTTTTGATGTGACAGTCATAGGTTTTGACTTCATTAGAATAGGAGATGGATCTGATAAGAAGGTAGTAGAGAGTGATGTCCAGGTATTAGGAGGACATGCACTTGATAGGAAGAGATATTCCTATACTACGATTGGTGATGTTGTGGTTGTCACAAAGTTGTTTCTCCACAGTGGATGTGGAAATAATATCAAGTTTTCTGGTTACTAGATCTATGGTTTTAGATCTAGATTTGGGAAGTATCCTAAGCTGGGTACTTTTACATTAAATGGACGACTCCTGGCATGGTGGAGTACCTGCAGGTGATGGAGTCACCCTCTCTAAAGGTGTCTTACAGACTAAAGGGGAGAGGGATCTGCATGATTAGCATATCACTTGCTTAGGCAATTGAGTTAATCATGAAATGTCAAGTACCACACCAGATATTGCTTTTGTACTAGATGCAATAAGCAGATATATTATTCTAATCCTGGAGAAACATTGGGAAGCAGTTTATGAACATAAATGGATGTTCTATGGATATGGTAATGGCAGCCTCCTTCGGGAGACGGTTATCATTTCAGGCTTCCAAGGTGACCTGGATGACAGAGTGACTGTCAGAGTTATAGTTTTTCCCTCTTCTGAGGGACAGTATGTTGGACAGGTAGTCCAAGCGGATACTGAGGAAAGGCATGGCGCAGAACACTGATTAAATTCAGTGGACAAAATAGTCTAAGCAGTTTGCTGGATTTGGAGTTCATTTGTGAACTGGGTCCCATCAGATATCCAGGCAAATTCTAAGACAAGTATTGCTCATTTCGGGAGATAGTTTTCTCCGCGAAGTTGAGATAAGGAGAGATACAGAAGAAACATTGGAGCGGATCCACTCACTGAGGCTATTTCTCGAACGCAATCATTTTCGCAAACGGACTTTGCGAAACTGATTAGTAAAGAAGTTGGGTGTTCGGTATCACACGGGCTGTGAGTATACGACATCGCAATAATTGGCCTTAAGTGCAAGTGGGAGATTGTAGGCTATAGTACCCTCAAGGTAATTATCATAGTCGCGGACTTGTGATCATGATGATTGAGTGAGGACCTATAATGATAAAACAGTCTTACTCAAGATGATAGTATGCTATCTGGTTTGTCTTTATCATCATGTACGTGTTGATAGAGCCCTTAGGATTCTTGCTTGACTGCCAGCAGTATGATGGCGATCATATTTATGAGAGCTGGGGTCTATAAGCACATCCTTAAATGTCCCTAGTCGTAGGAGTATCGAGACGGGGCACCGATACTCCAGTGTAGACTAGTGTATATTGATCGAGACCCCGACGAGGGGCGGTGGCCAGGTCTCATAAGCCATTGGTGTTAGTTTGTTCACCTAAGATAGTATGCAGGTGCTCATTGGGTTATGAGTACACTGGACGGACTCGCCGGGAACCTGCTAGTTGGTATTATACCTATTGTCAGATAGCAGTTCCTAGGTGACATGTGTACAGGTTAGTCTGTCGACCTGAGATCGTCATTTGTCTCGTGTGAGTTCCCATTGTGCTTTGATTACTACCCTACCACAGCTCAAAGGAGTCGTGCAAACAGGTTTAGTGAGGTACTGTCCCGAGCTACATGGAGGCAGTGATCGGATCGTCGGGGATTCGTCTCTCCCGGTATTGGGGGTTGATGTCGCATTGTGTATGGGTGGACATCACCAGAAATCCATGGTCATGGTGAACGAGAATTACCGATCCAGGATCGATAGTTTCTCAGGTGCTGATGGGTTACATGCCGACACTAAATATCGTGTTGTTAGGGGTCTGACTTTATCCACCCCCCTAGACTCGATATGCGATGCTCTTAGACGAACAGACCGGACTGTACGGATATTGTCACTGTTAGGCTCAGTAAGGGTTCAGGATGAGTTTGCTCGTCGGCCTCCCTTTCACTCAATACCTGGGTAGTCGTTACGTACAGCTAGTGCCGCTGACGTGCTTATGGTTAAACCCACTGCCAGCGTATTGATGAGTCTTTAGAGTCCCACACAGAGGGTTTTCACAGTTCAGGCGATATGGTGTACATGAGGTATGTTGATACATACAGATGTCCGATTAAATATGTGCACTTGCTGCGCAGACTTTAATTGGACGGTTGATAGTACTAGCGGCTTAGGATTAAGCTAGTTTATTAAATCAGGTTTTGATTTAATAATTTACATATGTATTTATATATATGTATTCTATTATTATTATTCACTATTTATTTTCTCTCGGCTATTCGTATTTTGGTACGAATACGTGTATATGTGTTTCGATACATGTACCGGGAAGTATTCCGTATTTTATACGGAATAGCTTCTAGAAGAATTGCCACCTCGTTATTGATTTTCCTTTTTAGGAAATTCATTTGTTTTTTATAATGAGGTGGAGGGTGTGAGGTGGCATGGACATGGACATGGCATGGAACAAAGTATGGTTCATTTGTTTATTGGTTTTTGACTTTGGTTATTTTTTCTTTTCTTGGAAATGAGAGGGGGAGAGGGGGCCGGCCACTTTAGGGAAGGGTGGGGTTCATTTTCATTTTGGGGTTACATGATTAATTTACATACAAGCTCACTCTCTCACTCTCTCATTCACACAAAACCCTTAACCATTTTTGTTCATGCCAAAAGTTCATTCCCTCACCTTCATTCATCTTCTATGGATGCTCTCTTGAGCTCAAGGGATGAGATAAAATATAGTGACATTTCCATACACCCCCACTCTCCTTAGCTAGCAACTTTGGAGCGTCGGTTATCTCGTTCGACGAGGTTGGAGCTTGCGCCGTTTCCCTCGGGTGGATCATCGGAGATGGAGGAAGACCGGCAACCAAACCACATTAAGGAGCCGCTAGGAGCTTGGAATGAAGACCGAAGGACACAGATCAACTCGGTATAAAGTTTCTAACTCTTAGTTAGTTTTCTAGTTTAGGGTTTAAGGTCGATACGGAAATCGGGTAGCGGTAGCGCCGGTTTGATAAATTTTTGTTCCGCATTTTGTCCGCGTTTCGACGGCCGGGGCGCAGCCGGGACCCTACAAAACCAACTCAGCGCAACAGCAACACGTAACACGCATCGTATCGGATAATGTATCGCACGAAACGAAACACTAGAAATATGCAAAGTGGTACCAGATTTTTCTGTGCTAACAATTCGTAAAATTGCAAGTACCATGAGACTACAAATAACCCCAGAGACCCCTACACCAAAAACCAACAGCCAGGTCCCTACTCTGGCCGCAAATTGCGGCCAGAACCAATAAATCTGCGTCCTGAACAAGGAGGAACTGGCACGTATTTTGAGGGTAGGTTCTAGGTCTCTATACTAGGTTACTGTCAAGTCAATTTTTGCAACAAATACTTAGTTTAACAGCAGATCATCCGAGACCCCAAAACGACACTAAAAATACGATATTTATCCGAAACGATACGATACGCGATAAAAACAGCAACTTTAAAGCTAAGCTACACAAAAATAACTTAAAGAACAGAAAGGAAACATTATCTAGCCAAAAGAACACAAAGATCCAAGCTTTGCATGATCCATTGCATCCAAGAGGCAAAATGTGAACAAAGATGTGATTTTTGTGAAGAATTTAGGGATTTGTGATGGATTTAGGTGATGAGGGGTTAAGGCTTCAGTTTAGAAAGAGAATGAGATGAAGAAATGAGAAAGAGATAGAGAAAAAGAGAGAGGGTGTGAGGAAATGAGAGAGGGAGGTGAGTGTAGGGTGAGGTAAGAGGTGAGTGCAACCATAGCATTAATTGCTAACCATGCCTCACATTAAATGCACTATTAATTCCCACATGACTCACAAGCCACCTTTCTCTCTCAATTAACCTAGAAGCTTCTCACTCCCACTCACAAGGAAATGATTAAGGATTTTTCAAAGGGTGGAAAATCAAAGGATTAGGGTTAAGCAAAGATTAGGTTAAGAGTCATGGTTGCTAAAACCAGATTAGCACAAACAAATCCTCACATTTACGTGCACACGTGCGTGCATGCTTATAACAAATAATAATAAATTATTAATTAAATGTTATAAAATATGAGGAACCCGAATTGGTAAACTTTTTACAGTAAACCCGCATTAACGTCTAAACGAACACTAACCGAAATCTAAGGCGTTACACCGGGTCTCATAGTCTAGAACAGCAGCAATGGCCAGTCTGGGTAAATAAGAACCTCCCTGTCACCGTCTCTGAGAAGATCGAAGTACCTCTCGGGTGCCTGAGGTTACCCACCAAATCTGCGGAGTGGCTAATGGAATGTCAAATCCAATTGAATCCTCAGGTTCTATTAAATCTTCTGTGATCGTTTGTGGTTCTGGAATCACTTTCAGTTCTACCATACTCCTACTTTTGTTTTCTGAAAAAATCCATTTTACTAAATTTGTGGCGAGTCAAGAACAATATCACTATTGATCTTCCTGATGGTAGAAAGTTAACCCTCGTCAAAGCCCGGGATAACCCACAAACTTCCATTACTGAAACGTGCCTTGAGTTTATCCGGATTCTGGTTTTAAGCATCAGCTGGACAACTCCCTATACCTTAACATCGTTAAGATATAAATTGATTTTATATAAATCCAATATAGAAACAAAAGCACTAATTTAATTCGAACCAGATTCAAAATCATGCAGCTGTGTCCAGTGCATATGAACCAAATGGAATGAGGTATATTAGCATTACTCATCAAAGAGTGCATCCATATATGAATAACCTGAAAGAGAAGCAAGTTCTCAAAAACTATCAACGGAATACCAAACACAAGTATCTACATCTTCGACTACCTCGAAGAATCCTGATACCTCCAACAAATGGTTCTCTACTTTATTCTTATACCTATAACTTCTCAATATCTGGAACTTTTATTTAAACGAAAAACTTGTCTAGAAGTGGAGAAATCATAAGTAAACAGAATATAGTATGAGTACCAACCCCTTTGTCCTAATGGACACTGGACAACATACAATACTTTGTATAAATCCCCTGAGTTTGATAACTCAAACCCTGTGCGTCGTAGGTTGAAAACTGTACCATGGTTATGAAGAATTACACAGTTGTTGAATGCTCCTTACCTAACCATCAACTGATATAGGTAAATTTCATAGACACAATTTCAAAAGGTTATATCTCACTTTATAAAATAAACGTACAGATATATCAGCTTGAAATTGGTGCATAACAACGGATATTCAAAACCAAATATTTGCTGTCAGGAAAAAACCCAGGCGGTTTCCTCAAATATCACAAATTACAACGAATTCCGATATAATGATGATCTAATCACCTAATTACCAATATCTTACTCCCACTCACCATCTGTAACAGATGTGAGAAACGAATCTGGTAAATACATACCCTGGAGTTAGAATCCAATTGGAAAAACAGTTTTCACTTAACATCGCATAGTCGGACTGAAACATGAAAAGGTTTCGAAAGGGTTAACCTGGTATTCCTAGTAACGCCTCTTTCACTATTTTGATTCATGACAGTAACCATATACTTACATGCCCTCACTTCAATCCCTTTATTATGTCTTTACTTATTACCTTCTGTACACCTTCTTTAGGCTAATTGGTTTTCTTCCTTTCCTACCCTTCGGCACCAGCCTAAGGTTTGGAAGAAGACTATCCAATAAGCGTAATAGGTGTACACTCCTTATGCCAGGAGCCCTCGCAACCTGAGAGAAGGTAATAGGAAAAGACATCTGAATAATCCTATTCTATTTCTCCTGAACCGGAAGCCATCCTCGAATCTGGAACGAATTCCTTCGAGTTTGTATGTAACTATACGATGGCATGTCCAAGCATTATGGACGTTCGTAGTGATACGAAGTGTTCTGGAGAAATCCAAAGTGGATGTGGGAGTGGCAGGGGTATACATGGTTTTGTCGTGAATGATAGCAGTCGCAATTTTCTTTGCCGTTATTCTAATCCCTTTATATGTCTTTAGTTATTACCTTCTGTACACAACCATTTGGCTAATTGGATTTCTTCCTTCCCCACCTTTCGGCACCTGCCTATGGTCTGGAGGAAGACTATCCAATAAGCTTAATAGGTGTATCCTCTCCAAATCCTAGGAGCCCTCACAAACTGAGAGAAGGTAAAGGGAAAAGACAACTGAATAATCCTATTCAATATCTCCAGATCCAGAATCCATCCTCGAATCTGGAACATGTTCCTTCGAGTTCGTATGTAACTATACGATGGATTATCCAATAAGTGCGGATCTTCGTAGTGATACGGGATGTTATGGAGAAACGCAAAGGTGATATAGAGGTGGCAAAGATATATGCGACACCGTGACATTTCAAAAGCCAAAGTGTTTTAAGAAGGTTCGGTTAACTTGGTTCATGAGTTTTAATTAAGGGTCGGGCCATGGTCACTACCAAAGAGAGAGAGAGAGAGAGAGAGAGAGAGAAAAGAAACACTCAGCGTGCACTCTAACCTTGATCATAATGGTTAATCAATTTATCTAATCAGGATGTGTCCCGCTGTATCCTCGAATTCTCCTCCAAACCCAAAAGGAGAATTAGTCGGGATCATCTAAAATCACCCGAGGAGTAATCCTACTCATCAGTGGGAATCGAGATCCAACTATCATCGCATGATAACTTGATGGAAGCCACCCAAGTCACCACACTCCAGAAGGTATGCGCATGCCTGGCAAGTTTCCTGTATTTTTGAAACTCTCGATTTGATTTTTACCCCAAGCGGTGTATGACCTTGACTTTGGCCAACAAATCATAACACGCAAGTCAAGTTCTACCCGTCATTGTCCTGATTGATTTAGACCCACCCGCACACACCCTTGACATTGGCCAAAAAAGTGGTACGACTGTCCTAAACCAATGCATATCCATGCAACGGACAAGCAACACACAGCTACCGCACACGATGCCTTAACTTTGGCCAACAAACACCGCACGAATTCTATGTGCTACTTATCCGAAATGACGGAGGGCTACGACTGGTTTTTGGCGAAAAACCTTTAACGTAATGAACTTGATATCATTGAAGGAATCCAAGTGGTTTTAAAAATATATATTGGCAAAAACTTTTGCTAAAGAGGTCACTCCCGGTGAAAGGATCTCGGCTCTTTTCTCGTCGAATGAGGTGCAGGATATTCCAAACTGAATACCACGATGCAGAGCAAAAGAATAGACTATAGTGAAGTTATTACGTTGACGCCAACTTTTACTCAAGGGGTCACTCCCAATGAAGGGATCTCGGCCCTTCCCTCGTCGAATGAGGTGCAAGATATTCATAACCGAATACCACTGTGCAAAGCAAAAGAAAACGTCTGTAATTTCAGTTTTTAAAAAACTTGGTTCCAACAACATCATATATAGGTTTGCTTTATCCTTGCATTGATCAAAATCAACGCAGTCCCATCAATTAATCACACCAGAAAAGAACGAAAATATGATGTACGTATATGCCATCCGCATTCGCCACTGGGTCCCGTCATCACCCGTTAGCTTACTTAACTAACGACAGAGCGGGGACTGGACTAGCGCGGGTGCAAAACATATACAACATCTACTAGTATATATAAATATATATAACAATCGTCCCAGGCATGATATAAAGCAACAAAACATAATCTCAGCCAACAACACAGAGTGGTGGATAATCTTGGAGCCCCGGGTTTCACTTGAGCCGCAAATGAGACCCGACGTTCCCTGTCGTGTGTATAGCCTGTGGAATGAAAACCTGGATCCCTACGAGTGCGGCAAGTTACCCGCCAATCCCAGAATCGAGGCAACCCTAATCAACAACGTGAATGAGCCACCCAGCGCTTCACGGAATCTGTAACTTGGGCACCACTCCTTGGGTCAACCTATACCCCCTACGAGTGCGGCGAATAGCCCGCCAATTCTAGAGTAAGGTCCCCTCCGTCTCAACGCCATGAGATGTGGACCCGTTGCCCTCTAGAACCCGGTTATTCATGCACTCTACCGCGGGGTAATCCTAGTACAGAAAAGAAAATAATATGTACAAGAGTGACATCGACCTCAACCCGGCCGTGCCCTAAACAAATAATATACAAACTGGCAGTGACAGCAGTCCACATGTCGGATGCTCGTCTCGCAATATCAAATCTACAAATGAATCTAAACAGTACTAATATTGCACCCTAGCTATCCACCACGACGATCCAACCACAACACAGAACATCAAATTGAATGTCATGTTCGCAAACTCGTCTAAAAGAACATATAGCAATTAGACGAGTTGTACCGCTCGAATGACATTCACGGTCGCAGATAGTAATGCATGTACTATAAACGTTTAAACAGTGCTAAAATATCGACTTTGAAACAACCCGAATTGCCCCTGAACAAAAGATAACATAATATCCAAAATGGGCAAAACAAGCAATACCACTGCACCAATATTCCAGAGACCAACACACACCCAAAATACGAAACCCTAACTCAAAAGCAGGGCGGGCCAGCTCAAAAATTTTGCAAATGTGGCCGGTTCAATACGGGTGAAACTGGCTCGTATTTGGGGTGTGGTCTAGAGGTCACCATAGTAGTCTTCTGCAGTTGCTTAAATTTTTTTTTTAAGATTCTGAAATTTCGACAGAGACTGGAATCTGCAGGGTATCGTTTTCGGGTTGTTTCGATTTCGATACTTTAACATCGTCTAAACAAGCTAGTAAGGGGTTTACGGGTTGGCTCTGATACCATGTTGGGTTACGGCAGCGCCCCGACCATCAAACCGTGGCCAAATACGGAACAAAAATATTCTAAACTTGCGCTACCATGACCCGATGCCCGGATTTACCCTAAACCCTATACTAGCAAGCAATATAAAGGAAGTTAGGATTGGTTATACCGAGTTGATCCGTGTCCTTCGGTCTTCAACCTTCATCCCAAGCTCCCAGAGATTGCGGATCGATTTTGGTTGCCGGTCTTCCTTCATATACGATGATCCACCTGAGGGAAACGACGCAAGTTTCAACTTCGCCAAGCGAGGCAACCGACGCTCCAAGGTTGCCTGCAATGGAGAGTGGAGGTGTAGGAATGTGTCAATATAATTTTTCTCTCATCACAAATGCTCCATGAGCAACCATAGAAGATCATGAGGAGGTGAGAAAACATGTGGCATGAGCAACTGAAGAAAAATAGCTAAGTCTCGAAGTGAGAGTAGAATGAGCAAGTAATGAAGCATGTGAGGAAATATCAAATGAGCAAGCCATGAATAGAATGGTGGCTGTCCCCTCTCTTTCTCAGTCATGCATATCCAAAAAAATATCTCCTCATTTTACAAATAAACAAATACATGCCATACCTCTTTACATGCCATCACCCATGCACATGCCAACTCACCCTCCATCTCATTTCTACAATTGATTTTCTAAAAAGAAAATCAATAATGAGGTAGCCATCTTCTAGAAGTTATTCCGTATAAATACGGAATACTTCCCGGTACACGTATCGAAATACATATACGCTTATTTGTACAAAATTACGAATAGCCAAGAGAGAAAATGAATAGTGAACAATAATACTAGAATACATATATATAAATTATTAAATCAAAACCTGATTTAATAATCCGGCTTAATCCTAAGCCGCTAGTATTATCAACCGTCCGATTAAAATCTGTGCAGCCTGTACACATATTTAATCGGACACATGTATGTACCAACATATGTCATCTACACCATATCGCCTGAACCATGAAAACCCTCTGTGTGGGACTCTAAAGACTCGTCAATACACTGGCAGTGGGTTTAACCACAAGTACGTCAGCGGCACTAGATGTATGTAACGACTACCCAGGTATTGAGCGAAAGGAAGGCCGACGAGAAAACTCATCCAAACCCCCACTGAGCCTGACAGTGACAATATTCGTACAGTCCGGTATGTTCGTCTAAGAGTATCACATATCGAGTTTAGGGGGATGGATAAAGTCAGACTCCTACTGACACGATAATTCGTGTCGGCATGAAACCCATCACCACTTGAGAAACTATCGATCCTGGATCGGTAATTCTCGTCTATCCCGGCCGAGTATTTCTGGTGATGGACACCCGTGCACAACGCGACATCAATCCCTAATACCGGGAGAGACGAATCCCCGACGATCCGCTCACTGCCTCCATGTGGCTCAGGACTGTAACCAACTAAAAGCTGTTTGCACGACTCCTTTGAGCCGTGGTAGGGTAGTAATCAAAGCACAGTGGGAACTCACACGAGACAAATGACGATCTCAGGTCGATAAATTAACCTGTACACATGTCACCTGGGAACTGCTATGCAGGGTTACCTAGCACGGCTGCAAGGTTTCGGGAGGCATCATCCATGCCAAATTCAAAAATTTTCCGTTCTAGCTAACCCTAACTAAGAATCGTTAACTAAAAATCCGACGGAATAGAAATGCAAACACTTTGCAACTAAAAGAGAGCAAGGAATACAACCTTTGTAGAATGGTCCTTCACTTCAATAGCTTCGTGTAGTAGTCCTTGCGCTGTGATCATGAACTCCGGACTCTAGAGAGGCTCCACAAGATGTACGAATCAAGCTTGCTTGAAGACTTTGAGGCCGAAGATGATCTACGTCGAGGAGACACTAACCCAAGCTATCTCTTCACTAATTATGGAATTAGTGAAGCAAACACCCTATACTAAATGGCAAGTAGTAGAGGATGATGAAGTAGGAAGTGGGCTCACTTTAGATTTGATTTTCTCACATTTTTCCTCATATCTCCATTGAAGTTAGAAAGCTTTAAGGAAGGAGAATAAGAAAACTCAAGTGATGAATGAATAAATCATGAGGTTAAAAATGCAACCATGGTGAGTTATCATCTCATTCCTAACTCATGTAGAGAATAAACCAAGGTCAAGGGTTAAGGTTGGGTTAACAAATATCTTAAGCAATGATAAACAAGTGGACTTGGTCAATAGTTATCAAGTGTGCAAAAGAAATCAACCATGACGAATTCCAAATGTTTTTTAATTAATTAATAATAAATATTAACCTAACATAAACCCTACCATGATTCTAGTCTCATACAAACATGTTGCATTTGTAATCTAGCATGACACAAACATGTACACAAATATACATATCACATATATATACAATGTGCACATGAAGTGAGAAAAGAAATCATAAGTGAGCAATTATTAGTTAATGTAACTTAATATATCAAATATATAATTATACATTAAATCATTAAATCAACACTTGATTTAATAATCCGGCTATACCATATATAACCGACTAATATCAAATGTAACAACTTATCAAATCAACACTTGATCCGATAACCCGGCTATATTACATATAACCGACCGATGTCACAAATCGCGAGAATAGAATACGGTAACTCATATCGTATTAATCTCGGTCTCGCACATATCACATATGTGCTCTTACTCCATTTCGCATGAGCTACGAAACCTCTGTGTAGGACTCTAAAGACTCCTCAATACGCCGGCAATAGGTGATGATCATATCAAACACCCACAAGCCGCAAGCGGTCTGCTAAACGTAACGGCCACCCGGGTATTGAGAGATCAGAAGATCAACAAGCAAGTCTGCTCACACTCCTGCGAATCCAATCAGTAACACTACCGTACAGTCCGGTCTCTTCGTTTGATATGTTGCATATCTCGTCTAGGGGTGGTAAACGTCAGACCCCAGTAACTCGATAAGTCGTGCCGATGTGAGGCTCATAACAGGTCGAGAAACTACTTGTAACATTCTGAAAATTTAGAAATAAATATAATTAATTAATAAAATGATAAAATGATAAATCAAAAAGTTATTAAAACCAAATAAGACATTTTCATAAATAGTAGGTAAAACAAATTAAATTAAAATTTTAATAGGTAACATAAATAAATTATAAGGGTTTTAATGTGAAATTTAGCTTCATTTTAATTAAAATGGTGTTATATAATGACATAGGTAGTGAGGGGTTTTCATGTAAAGTTTAGGAATTTTGTGCAAATGGGAATTGATTAAGGGTTTAAGTAGAAAAGGGGTTAATTAAGGTTTAGGTTCAGAATTTTAATAACAAGATAAATAAATTGAAATGAAATTGCATGACACATCCTCCTTTCATGCATACTACACACTCAACACCTCCTACTTGTATGAAACCACCACTATTCCTTAGTTGGCACCTCCTCCTACACTTCACTCTTTCCTTTATCATATATATATCATGTGTTCAGATCATATTAACAAACTTAAAATTCTGAAACAAAAATTCAAATGAAAGAAAACACTTAGAACAAAGAAGAGGAAAAAGAAAGGAAATGAGAAGAAGAACTAAGCTAAGGGTTCACCATCAAGCTAAGAACTAGGAGCTTGTGCATCTTGGAGGGAGTTCTTCTAGCAATCCCTTGTAGGTAAAATCTTAGATCACTGTAGGATTTAGTTCCGTAATTAGTTTAAATTAGAAATCCAATGTCTATAATATCGTATTTTAAGCAAAACTGAACTCTGTAGTAATCTGCTATAGTTTAGATAAAAATCAACTTAACCAAACAGTGCCAAAATATTGTATGTTGGACCTAGAACAAACGATAGAAGCGCGAACCTAGGGGCTCGTGTAAGTCTACGGTAGCGCCCCGGCCGTCTGTCCGAGGCCAAAATGCGGAAACGAAAACTTTTTCAAACTAGAAACCGGCGCTATCGTATACTTTAAATCCGGATCGAACCATTAACCTACAACTAGCAACTAGAGAAAGAGTTGGAAAGCTATACCGATCAATCCGTGTCCTTCGGTCTTTGGCCACCATCCCAAGCTCCTCGCGGCATCTTCGGTCTCGATCTTCTCGTCGGAAAGGGCACCACATCATCGATTCTTTTACGGGCTCCCGCTTCATCCGAAACAACTCGGGCACGAAGTGTGCTAGCCGACGTGTCCAAGGTGATGTAGAGAATGTTTGTGATCACTTTGTCTCTTGCATCCATGAGATGGATGGAGGTTGAAGGTGTTGCCATTGATGGAGATTATGAGCTAGAGAAGAAAGAGGAAGAAGAAGAAGTTTTTCACTTTCGTTTCTTTTGTGATGGAATGATAATGAGAGCAAGAATGAGAGCAAGAATGAGAGCTCACCCGCAACCTAATGGCTACCCTTTCTCTTTCTTCCTCTCATATCAACTCATAAATCAATCTCAAATTTGACACATGCACAATAAAAGAGACCATGAGTCACTAGGTTACATGTGCCACATTTAATGCATCAAATGATAAATTCTAGCTCATAATTTCCACCATCCAAACATTAATCCAAATGTTTGGTCCAACAAAAATGATCCGGCAACATCTAAAGTAAACTCGTGACGGATCACAAGGATACCCCTCACCTGTATATACATACCTGCATCCGCATTCCGACTGAATGCGAATGCGATGGGACTAAAGTAATCCAACAAATCTAATACTAGGATCCTGCTTAAACCAAAGCCCACTAGTATGATCCGTCCGATCATGATGCGTGCACTACTGCACGTATATGATCGGACCCTGCCATATATCATACGGCCTCTACAACGTTTCGTCCGAAACTTGAGAAACTGTCTGTGGGGGACTCTAAAGACTCGTCAATACATTGGCTGTGGATTTAACCACTAGCATGTCAGAGGTACTAGCCGTATGTAACGGGTTACCAGGTAGTGACCAAAAGGGAGGTCGATGAGCGAACTCATCCTGATACCCTACTGAGCCTGTCAGTGACAATATCCGTATAGTCCGGTCCGTTCGTCTATGAGCATCGCATGGCGGGCCAAGGTGTTGGTAAAAGTCAGACACCCAAAAGCGGTACAAGTCGTGTCGGAGTGTAGCCCAGAACACCCTGAGATACTACTGGAATACCTACCAGTAAATCTCCTGCCTTGGCCAAGGACTTCGTGTAATGGCTCTCCTAGACACAGCGCGATCTCACCCCCAATACCGGAATAGACAAAACCCCTGCCGATCCGCTCACTGCCTCCATGTGGCTCGAGACTGTACCCAACTAAAACCTATTTGCACGATTCCTTTGAGCCGTGGTAGGGTAGTAATCAAAGCACAGTGGGAACTCACACGAGACAAATGACGATCTCAGGTCGATGATGTAGGGTTCCTAGGCACTCTCAAGAGGTCTCACAAGGCATCAACCATGCCAATTTCTAAAAATACGGTGCCGAGAAACCCTAGACTAGATCGTTGGCGAGATGTTTAGGCGATAAAATGAAACTAGTTTACAGCTAAACTAAAAGAACGGATATAAAACCTTTGTAGATCCGGTGCTCCACCTCCATAGCTCCGCAACGAAGTCCCTTTGCTGTCCAAATGAATTCCCGGGCTCTAGCGTCGGCTTCGTCGGAGAAATGGCGAGCTAGGTCGTCGATGTCCATGCCGAAGATGATCTACGTCGAGGCATCGCTAAATCAAGCTCCACCTTCACCAAGTCATGAAAACTTGTGAAGGAAACACACTCTACTACTTAGCAAGAGGTAGAGGATGAAGAAATAGAAAGTGGGTAGACTTTAGAATTGGATTTCTCACTCATTTCCATCAATCACCATTGATGGAGCTTGCTTTCTTCAAGTGAAGAAAGGAAGAAGAAGAAGAAAGTGTTATGATAAGTTATTTTAGAAAATAGAAAATAAAAGAATACTTATCATAATCAACCATGGTTAAGTGTAGAGACTAAACACAAGTTAAGTGAATGGTTAGGTTAGGTATGAAGACAAAAATGGTGACTAAGTCAAAGCTTCATGAAGCTTCAACATATATCCAAAATAGCCACCATTTTTCTTTTTCCAAAAATGAATAAATAAACAAATAAATGAATAAGAAAACAAAACCCTAACCATTCATATAACCATGGTTCAATCTTTACACAAACCCTAGTTAGCATGTATCATCAAACATGATACAAACTTGTGTACTAAAGTATATCACATATACAATGTGCACACCCGAGTGAGAATATCCATTTAAAGTGAACCAATACTAGTTAATGCAAAGTAATATATCAAATATATAATTATACATTAAATCATTAAATCAACACTTGATTCAATGATCCGGTCATGTCGCACATAACCGACTAGTATACTATGTATCGACTTATCGAATCAACCCTTGATTCGATAACTAGGTTATATCGCATACAACCATTCGATACATACATCGCAAGAATGGAATACGGTATCACATACACGCATTATTCTCGGTCCCGCACATATCTCATATGCGCTGCTATTTCGTTTCGCTTGAGCCAGGAAACCTCTGTGTAGGACTCTAAAGACTCGTCAATACGCCGGCAGCAGGTGATGATCATATCAAGCACCCACAAGCCGCAAGCGGTCTGCTAAACGTAACGGCCACCCGGGTATTGAGCGATCAGAAGATCGACGAGCAAGCCCGCTCATACTCCTGTGAATCCAACCAGTAACACTACCGTACAGTCCGGTCTGATCGTCTGATATGTCGCATATCTCGCCTAGGGGTGGTAAACGTCAGACCCCAATAGCTCGATAAGTTATGTCGATATGAGGTCTATAACAATTCGAGAAACTACTGGTAACACTTACCAGTAAATCTCAGCAACCCTGGCCAGGGATTTCCTGTTATAGCCAATCGAACACAGCGCAACATCAACCCCCTATACCGGGAGAGACGAATCCCCTCCTATCGCTCATTGCCTCCATGTGATTCGGGACTGTACCCAAAAACCACCGTTTTGCACGCCCTCTTGGACGTGGTAAGATGGAAATCAAAGCACAGTGGGAACCACACAAGACTCTATGACGATCTCGGGTCAACAGACTACTCTGTACCAGTGTCACCAGAGAACTGCCATCTGACGTCAGGTATAATACCATCTGGGAGTTCTCGGCGAGTCCGTCCAGTGTACCCAGTCTCTACTGAGCACCCGTATATCATCTCCGATGTCAAACACCAATGGATATGGGATCATCCATCGCCCATCTGTATGGGTCGAGAAGGTACACACTAGTCTACTCTGGTATATCGATGCCCCATCTCGATACACCCACGACTAGGGACTTAGAAGGATGTACTTATGGACTACCATGTCCCCACTAGTATGATCCGCATCACAGTCCAGGTAGTCAAGTACACATCCTAAGGGCTTTACCAACATGTAACAGAGAGACAATCAGTATACACGTTAAGGTAAAGTGTAACCAGATAGCATACTATCATGTCGAGCAAGAAAGTCCTTCCTATATACGTCCCAGCATCCACTACAATATACATCCTATGTACAGTAATGGCCTCTAGGGCATACATATAACTAACAATCTCCCACTTGCACTAGGGCCATCTGTAGCAGTGGTTGTAGTATCTCATACTCAACCATCCCATAAAAGTCTCTCTCTGGGAATAGGCCTTCGTGAGTGGATCCGCCGTGTTGTCCTCTTAGTCTGCTCTCCTAACCTTGATCACCATGGAGATCAACCATCTCCACGATCAGGTGATACTGCCTTAGAATATGTCTGGATCACTGATGGGACAGGGGTTCCCTGGCTAAAGCCACACTTCCATTGTCACACAATGGTAGGAACCTAGTTCATCTCATGAACCTATATACACCCAAACAGCCTCTTTGGTAGCATCTTAAGTAGCGATGTATCCTGCCTTTATCGTCTAGTATGTCACGGTATCTAGCTTGGAACTCTTCCAACATACCGTCCCTTTACTGAGGGTAAAGACAATGCCTGTGACTGACATTCAGTCGTCTTTATCACCCTGGAACACTTCTAGTGATTCTCCCCAGGATCAATTGATACTATCTCACTACAACTAGTGAGTATCCTAACATCCAATTAGATCTATCTCATAGATCCAAAATCCAGGATTTAGTAGGTATCACTTTGATCCTATATGGAGAATCCTAGTGATAAGCGGAGATTGATCGAGCGTAGCATAGGAAACTCCTTCCCTATCAAGAGTATGTCATCCACGTACTCTATGAGGATCATTACCATACTCCCTACTACCTTTTTGTATATACAAGGTTCATCTACCATTTTGATGATGTCAAACTGTTTGACTATTACATCAAAAAAGACGTTCCAACTCCGCGATGCCTGCTTTATCATATAAAACATCTTGCACACGTTTCCGCTGCTCCCACTGTCTACGAGGCCCTCTGGCTGTGTACTTATAGACGCTCTCTTCTAAAACATCATTTAGAAAAGCAGTCATGACACCCAGCCACCAGATATCGTAGTCATGGTATGTAGCCGTGGCAAGTAGAATCTGGATGGACTTAAGTATAGATACTGTAAAAAGGTTTCATCATTATCCACGCCTGGTCAATGACGAAAACCTTTAACAAGTCTATCTTTGAAAGTCTCAACTTTTCCATCTACACCAAGTAATCTTCTCAAGATATACTTGCTCCTGATGGGGATTTAACCCTTCAGATATAGCAACCAAAGTCCATACTTTGTTGGTGTATAAGGATTCCATCTCAGATCGCTAAGCATCCAGCCATTCTTACAGAGTCCCACTCCTGATGGCCAGTTCGAAACTAGTTGGGTCATCATCTCATGATGCAATCCTCGCTCCCACTGTCATAGAGTAACCGAAGTATCTCTCAGGCGGGTGAGGAACCTTACTAGATCGGCGGAGAGGCTGAGGTTCGTTGGTAACTATTGAATCCTTTGGTTCTTTCAAATCATCAGCCGTAGTTTGTATAGCTGGAACCTTTCCAGTTCTACATTACAGACTTTGCCTCGAGCTTGACCGGATTTTGCTTTTAGACATAGGCCGGACAACCCCAAATCTTAACTAACTTAAGAGATGGGCTCTTCCCTTATCATATCAAATATGAAGTGGTAGGCAACTGATTTGATTTGAACCCTATTCAATAAATATGCAGCTTCTCAAGTGCATAACTCCCAAAAAGGAAATAGGTAACTCAGTAGTACTCATCATAGAGCACACCATATCGAATAGGGTGCTATCGCTCCGCCCCAATATACCATCGTGCTATGGTGTATACGGAGGAGTAATGCTGAGAGAGAATCTCATTCTCCTTTAGAATAGTCCAGGATTTCCGTGCTCAAGTATTCTTCTCCTTGATCACATCAATGGACATAATACTTATACCCGTATATTGGTTCTCTACTTCTAACTTATATTCTGTGAATATCTCAAAAGGTTCGGACTTGTGTTTCAACGGGAACATAGGTCTGAATCTTGAGAGATCATCAGAGAATATAATGAAGTACAAAGAACCGGTCTTGGCATGTGTAGACAGGGGACCTACATACATCAACATGTATCATCCCAAGAGTTCATTAACTCTTTCTCTGTTTCCAGTAAACAGAGCTATGGTCATTTTATCTTTGTGACATGACTGGCGAGTTCCACAAGATGTAAATTCAAACTAATTTAAATATGCATTTTTATGTAACTCTAGCTAGTCGGGTCACATTGATCCGACCTAGTCTACAATACCTTAAGAAGGATTCATTCATTTCTGAACTTTTCTTCTTCTGTGTGTTCCGTATACTAAGAACTGTAGTTTGATTTAGAACATCAATGCTTTCAGATAACGTGCCTGAACCGATCAACTTTTGATATAGGAAATATTCGAAACATTATCCAACAATACAGAATTTTATCATTTCTTTACTAATAAAGAGACTGATATGATTTTGTATATCAGGTTCGGTATCTAATAACATTCATTCAGAATCAATGTATTTATAATACAGGGTGACAGTAACCAACAGACTTGGCTGCAACACTTGCCCCGTTTTCTGCCTCATGAAACATATCACCCGTTCTCAGTTCTCTACCTTTCTGTAGCCCTATGTAACAGATTACATATCTGGGATCCTGATCTGGTATCACATACCCAGGACGTAGAGGATACGGAGAAACAGTTCTTTGTAATGAACACACCCGAAGATGATGCATCAACATGCACTCTCTTCGTTTGGGCGGCACGGGAAATCTGGTATTCCCCAATTTCCTGCTCTGTCTTATAACAATTATAAGTTGGAGCGGGACCAACGTTCCCCAGCTCAGTATAACAAGCGGGTTCGGTCAATAATCCGTATTATTATCTTGATTAAGGCGTGACATGGTCGCTACCAGGAGAGAGAGAGAAGAAAACACTCAGCGTGCGCTCTTGCAAGAATAGATTGGTTATTATTTTATCTAATCAGGATGGCTCCCACTGCTTTTTATCAAATCTTCCTTCAAACCTTAAAAGGAAAGACTAGCCGGGATTAATTACACACTACAAGTTCGCCAATCTTTTAGCCAGGCCAGTGTCGGTACTTTGAGGGAGGTCCCCCGTGCTTTCGCACGAACCTAATTAATGTAAACCTCGTTTTCCCAGAGGCGTAACCCCGTTGACACCTTTCTAGACACCTACTTGATCGGCTAATTGTAATGTATAAAACTCTCCCAGGAGTAACACTTACTCGCAGCGGGTATCGGGATCCAACTATCTCATAGAAGGTATGCAATCTCATTGCAAATTTCAACACTTGAAATTCCCGATATTATTTTGCCCCGAACGATCTATGACCTTGACAAGGTCAACAAACCATAGACCGCAAGTCAAGTTCAACCCGTCATTTCTTGATTGAATCAAACCCACCCGCACGACCCTTGACAAGGTCAACAAGGCCGCACGACTACCCTAACCCAATCTGCATCATATGCATAAGCAGATAAATACTGGTTAGCTACCGCACACTGCGCCTTGACAAGGTCAACAAACGCAGCACGAATACTAAACAGGATTTATCTGAAATGACGGAGGGCTACGGCAGGTTTTTCTGAAAACCTATTGCGTAATGAACTTGATATCGTTGTAGAATCAAATGATTTTAAAAATGGAGTGTTTTTGAGGCTTTCCTAGTTTTGCTAAAGGAGTCACTCCCGGTGAAGGGATCGTCGGTCCTTTCCTCGTCGAATGAGGTGCGGGATATATCACATATATCACCGTGCAAAGCAAAAACTTTTAAAAGCAATCAAAAGACAAACTGAGTGTGTAGCATCTGCCAGTTATTGCTAAAGGAGTCACTCCCGGTGAAGGGATCTCGGTCCTTTCCTCATCGAATAAGGTGCAGGATATATCACATATACCGCTGTGCAAAGCAAGAACTGTAGCTACCTGTTTTATTTTGAAATTCGATTCTACAACATCTTAGGTTTCTTTTCTTTCATTAATCTCATTAATGAAGTCCCATCATTTAAGTACCTAAACATCACAGATAAATACGACGTACACTTATGCCATCCGCATTCGCCTCGATGTCCCCTCGTGCACCGTTAGGTTAGGTAACTAACGGCAGAGCGGGGCAGGGCTAGCACGGGTGTAAAACATAAGTAACGTCTATATAATATATCATATATACTATATACAGTATCTATTAAAGAACATCACATGATCACATCACAGATATCGCAGCAGAAGAAACATATGAAATATTGGATATACTAGGACGTCCGTGTTTTCAATACGAGCCAGTATAAAACACGGATTCCACGGTCGCGATGAATAGCCAAACCCACACCCCTAGACCCCTACGAGAGCGGCAAGCAACCCTACCAATTCTGGAGTTAGGAGACCCAGACTCGACTCCTCGAGATGGTCTCCCACTGGACCCTAGAACCCGGTTACTTGTGCTCCCCTCCTTGGGTCTATCCTAGTGCGGAAAAGTAAATAATATACAAATGGTGACATCTTCCGCTACCTGGAAGTGCCCCAATAAAAGAATATTACATACAAGTTTTTACATGAATGAAAATGAAAAACACTCATCTCACATAAAAACCCCCGGCTATTCAAACACGACGATCCAATATAACATATCCAGCAACACATAATATCACATGTCATCAACGTAAGTAAATATGCGCATCCCAATTGTCGTTGACATATAGCAACGAAACCGGCGATATCACATATTACACTTACGGTCACAGAAAAGAAAGTGTAAAACTACAACAGTTGGAATCCGCAACCACCTCAGACATCGCATGCCTGACCAAATGAATTACTTAGACATCACATGCCTAACAATTATAAACCCCGCATTTCAGTCTCCAAATCGAAAACACTTTTCAATATCAAGTCGGGAAATTCAACAAGATTCCCGACATCCTGATCGAATACTCGTCGCAAACTTCAGTAGACGGCTGCACCCCCGATACCGTCGACGAAGTGCACCAAGGCGGAACACCGCTACCGCGAGCACCCGAGCGGATGCTTTCGGCGACGGGGTTCTCCTACAGTCACTTGGTCGGGGCTATGGAGTGAGGCTGTCTATTAAGTTTACCCGGCGAGTATCCGCGTACGCTACGTGATTGCGATGGACTTTTGATCACATCAAAATTCCGTGGCAACCGATCAAGTGAGACTAAATTGCTAGATTTACAACATTCATTCAGTTATCTCATAACTTTTGTGAATTCCAATTATTGTATCCCATTCCAGATAATTAGAAAATGTTAAACTTTCCGATCGAACAATCGAACACCCAAGTTTTCCCGATATAGATCAACACATGAAATAAGTCTAACAACATTCAGTTCGTGCCTCAGTACCAACGGTCCAGCCGTAGAAGGGTCAAGCCAACGCCTCACATGTGGCACGCCGTACTGCCCCAAACCCGAAGGTTCAAAGGGCAGTTCAAGACGGTCACATAATCGAGTTAAGGTTTGTTGTCTTCTAGAGGGTCCATCGCGTTACTTGCACTACTTAGAACGTCGTTAAACTACGGAAAAATCCAACACTTGGAAATTTCCCGACAGGGGAAAAATTGGGTATTTATATCCGGTCGAACTTTTTAACATATTCTAAAAATTATCCGGAAATACACAAAGACGAAATTTGATACCCCGATCGAAACACCGAATCCCCAAAACAACTCCAGAAAATTCAACTCTTGAAAAAATATTAAAAATACCCATAAAACTCAGCTTCTGAATTAATGAATTACTGTGTAGAGAGGGGGGGCTGACGTCATCAATCTGCCGCGGAACCGCCGCCTAAGGCAGGCTTCTGCCGCGGTTCCACCGCAGCTTGGACTGTTCATGACCCCAATTTTGCGCCGTAATTCTTAGAATTCTCTGCTGAGTTTTCTGCATATTTTTAATTTGGAAAAATCCCAGTTTTTGAAAAAAGGACAGAGAGCTATTTTTGAGTTGGGTTTCGGGTTCGTTCGGGTTTTAAATTCCGTCTAGACTTCGCCTAAGGCTCTAACCTGGCTCTGATACCACTGTAGGGTTCCTAGGCACTCTCAAGAGGTCTCACAAGGCATCAACCATGCCAATTTCTAAAAATACGGTGCCGAGAAACCCTAGACTAGATCGTTGGCTAGATGTTTAGGCGATAAAATGAAACTAGTTTACAGCTAAACTAAAAGAACGGATATACAACCTTTGTAGATCCAGTGCTCCACCTCCATAGCTCCGCAACGAAGTCCCTTTGCTGTCCAAATGAATTCCCGGGCTCTAGCATCGGCTTCGTCGGAGAAATGGCGAGCTAGGTCGTCGATGTCCATGCCGAAGATGATCTACGTCGAGGCATCGCTAAATCAAGCTCCACCTTCACCAAGTCATGAAAACTTATGAAGGAAACACACTCTACTACTTGGCAAGAGGTATAGGATGAAGAAATAGGAAGTGGGTAGACTTTAGAATTGGATTTCTCACTCATTTCCATCAATCACCATTGATGGAGCTTGCTTTCTTCAAGTGAAGAAAGGAAGAAGACGAAGAAGAAAGTGTTATGATAAGTTATTTTAGAAAATAGAAAATAAAAGAATACTTATCATAATCAACCATGGTTAAGTGTAGAGACTAAACACAAGTTAAGTGAATGGTTAGGTTAGGTATGAAGACAAAAATGGTGACTAAGTCAAAACTTCATGAAGCTTCAACATATATCCAAAATAGCCACCATTTTTATTTTGCCAAAAATGAATAAATAAATAAATAAATGAATAAGAAAACAAAACCCTAACCATTCATATAACCATGGTTCAATCTTTACACAAACCCTAGTTAGCATGTATCATCAAACATGATACAAACTTGTGTACTAAAGTATATCACATATACAATGTGCACACCCGAGTGAGAATATCCATTTAAAGTGAACCAATACTAGTTAATGCAAAGTAATATATCAAATATATAATTATACATTAAATCATTAAATCAACACTTGATTCAATGATCCGGTCATGTCGCACATAACCGACTAGTATACTATGTATCGACTTATCGAATCAACCCTTGATTCGATAACTAGGTTATATCGCATACAACCATTCGATACATACATCGCGAGAATGGAATACGGTATCACATACACGCATTATTCTCGGTCCCGCACATATCTCATATGCGCTCCTATTTCGTTTCGCTTGAGCCAGGAAACCTCTGTGTAGGACTCTAAAGACTCGTCAATACTCCGGCAGCAGGTGATGATCATATCAAGCACCCACAAGCCGCAAGCGGTCTGCTAAACGTAACGGCCACCCGGGTATTGAGCGATCAGAAGATCGACGAGCAAGCCCGCTCATACTCCTGTGAATCCAACCAGTAACACTACCGTACAGTCCGGTCTGATCGTCTGATATGTCGCATATCTCGCCTAGGGGTGGTAAACGTCAGACCCCAATAGCTCGATAAGTCGTGTCGATATGAGGTCTATAACAATTCAAGAAACTACTGGTAACACTTACCAGTAAATCTCAGCAACCCTGGCCAGGGATTTCCTGTTATAGCCAATCGAACACAGCGCAACATCAACCCCCTATACCGGGAGAGACGAATCCCCTCCTATCGCTCATTGCCTCCATGTGATTCGGGACTGTACCCAAAAACCACCGTTTTGCACGCCCTCTTGGACGTGGTAAGATGGAAATCAAAGCACAGTGGGAACCACACAAGACTCTATGACGATCTCGGGTCAACAGACTACTCTGTACCAGTGTCACCAGAGAACTGCCATCTGACGTCAGGTATAATACCATCTGGGAGTTCTCGGTGAGTCCGTCCAGTGTACCCAGTCTCTACTGAGCACCCGTATATCATCTCCGATGTCAAACACCAATGGATATGGGATCATCCATCGCCCATCTGTATGGGTCGAGAAGGTACACGCTAGTCTACTCTGGTATATCGATGCCCCATCTCGATACACCCACGACTAAGGACTTAGAAGGATGTACTTATGGACTACCATGTCCCCACTAGTATGATCCGCATCACAGTCCAGGTAGTCAAGTACACATCCTAAGGGCTTTACCAACATGTAACAGAGAGACAATCAGTATACACGTTAAGGTAAAGTGTAACCAGATAGCATACTATCATGTCGAGCAAGAAAGTCCTTCCTATATACGTCCCAGCATCCACTACAATATACATCCTATGTACAGTAATGGCCTCTAGGGCATACATATAACTAACAGATGAACTAACCTGTACACATGTGACCAGGGAACTGCTATCTGACGTCAGGTATAATACCAACTAGCATGTTCCCAGCGAGTCCTGTCCGGTGTACTCATAACCCAATGAGCACCTGTATACATCTTAGGTGAACCAACTGACACCAATTGCTTGTGAGACCGGCTACCGCCCCTCGTTGGGGTCTCGACTGTATACACTAGTCTACTAATGGAATATCGATGCCCAGTCTTGAAACTCCCACGACTACGGACCAATTAAGGATATGCTTATAGACCCCAGCTCCCACGTATATGATCGCCATCATACTGCTGGCCGTCAAGCAAGAATCCTAAGGGCTCTATCAACGTGTAATAGCGACCTGTAAGGTCACCTAAAGCTATACACGATGATAAAGGTAAACCAGATGGCATACTATCATCTTGAGTAATGCTGTCCTACCGGTATAGGTCCTCCCTCAATCTTTGCAATCACGTGCCTATGATCCAATAATTGACTCTGAGGGCACTATATCCAATAATCTCCTACTTTCACTCAAGGCTAATTATTGTGATGTCGCATACTCACAGTCCGTGTGATACCGAACACCCAACTGCTCTACTAATCAGTCTCACAAAGCCCGTTTGCGAAACTATTGTGTTCGAGGAATAGCCTCAGTGAGTGGATCCGCCCTGATGTTTCTTTCTATATCTCTCTTTATCTCAAATTCGCGGAGAAAACCATCTCCCGAAATGAGCAATACCTGTCTTAGAATATGTCTGGATATCTGATGGGACCTAGTTCATGAATGAACTCCAAATCCAAACTTCTTAGACTGTATCGTCAACTGAACTTAATCAGTATCCTGCGCCATGCCTCCCTCAGTATCCGTTTGGACCTCCTGTCCAAACAACTGCCCCTCGTCAGAGGGAAAACTATAACTCTGACAGTCACTCTGCCATCCAGGTCACCTTGGAAGCCTGGAATGATAACCGTCCCAGGAAAGCGGCTGTCGTTATCATATCCTTAGAACATCCACTTATGTTCTAAAACTTCTTCCGAACGTTTCTCCAGGATAGGATTAATATCAACTTATTGCATCTAGTGCAAAAAACAACGTCTGGTGTGGTACTTGATATCTCATGATTGACTCAATTGCCTAAGCAAGTGATCTGCCAATCATGCACATCCCTCTCCCCTTTAGTCTTTAAGACACCTTTAGAGAGGGTGACTCCATCGCCTGCAGGTACACCACCGTGCCAGGAGTCATCCATTCTAAAACACCTTTAGAATGCGGTCTAAGTATCTAGATTGGGAAACTACCCAAATCTAGATCTAAAACCATAGATCAAGTAACCAGTATATCTGATATAATATCCATATCCTATGTGGAGAAACCACTGTGTGACAACCAAAATATAACCGACCGCAGTATAGGAATTTCTCTTCCTACTCTGTGTATGTCATCCAAATACCAGGACATCACACCCTACTACCTTCTTAACAGATCCATCCCCTATTCTGATGAAGTCAAATCTATGACTGTCACATCAGAAATAGATGGTCTATTTCCTCTAAATCTGCTTTAGTCCATAAATAGACATAAGCTTCTTGTCCACTATGCTTCCGCTGCTTCCACTGACTACGACAACCCTCTGGCAGAGTCATATACATGTGCACTTCTAAAACTAGTTTAGAACGACGCTATAATCATCCTCCTGCCGGGTCTCACAGTCTGGAACAACAGCAATGGCAATTCTGGGTAAACAAGAACCTCCCTGTCACCGTCCTTGAGCATACCGAAGTACCTCTCCAGTACCTGAGGTTACCCACCATATCTGCGGAGTGGCCAATGGAATGTCAATCCAGATTGAATCTTTTGGTCCTATTAAATTTTCAGTAATCGTTTGCGGTTCTGGAATCACTTCCAGTTCTACCATACTCCCACTACTATTTCCTAAAAAAATCCATTTTACTAAAACTGTGGCGAGTCAAGAACAATATCACAATTGATCTTCCAGATGGTAGAAAGTCAACCCTCGTCATAGCCCGGGTCAACCCACAAACAGCCATTACAGAAACGTGCCTTGAGTTATCCAGAGTCTGGTTTTAAGCATAAGCAGGATAACTTCCCAGACCTTAACATTGTTAAGATATGAACTTTTCTATATCCAATATAGAAACAGAGGCACTTATTTAATTAGAACCAGATTCAAATCATGCAGCTATCTCTAGTGCATGTCAACTAAATGGGGAGAGGCCGATCAACATTACTTAACTTAGGAGTGCTTCCAATTATGAGTAACCTGAAAGAGAAGCAAGTTCTCTTAATCATTACTATTAACTGAATACCATACACAAGTATCTACATCTTCGATCACCTTGAAGAATCCTGATACTTGCAATGCCTGGTTCTCTATTTTATCTTATACCTATAACTTCTCAAAACTTAGACCTCGCATTTCTACGAAACACATGTCTAAGAACTAGAGAAGTCATAAGTAAACAGAATATAGTACGAGTACCAACCCCTCTGTCCTAATGGACACTGGACAACATACAATACTCTGTTTAAGTCCCCTGAGTCTAATAACTCGTTCCCCGTGTGTCGTAGGTTGAAAACTGTACTTATGGTTAAGAAGAATTACATCGCTGTTTAATGCTCCTTACCTAACCATCCACTGATATAGGTAAATGTCATAGACATAATTTCAAAAACTTATATCTAACTTTATAAAAATAAACGTACAGATATATCAATTTGAAATTGGTGCATAACAACGGATATTCAAAACCAAATATTTGCCATCCGGCAAACAACCCAGGCGATTTTCTCAAATATCACCAATTACAACGAATCCCGATATAATGAGGATGATCACCGAATTCCAAATAACATACTCCCACTCATCATCTGTAAAACCATACAGATGTGAGAATCAAACCTGGTAAATACATACCTGGAGCAAGGACTAATTGGGAAATCAGTTTTCTTTTAACAATACACAGTGAAACTGAAACATATAAATGTTTCGGAGGGGTATCCGGGTATTCATAGTAATGCATCTTCAATTATCAGATTCACAACT
Organism: Agapanthus africanus; assembly: GCA_030015575.1. Classification (NCBI taxonomy): domain Eukaryota; kingdom Viridiplantae; phylum Streptophyta; class Magnoliopsida; order Asparagales; family Amaryllidaceae; genus Agapanthus; species Agapanthus africanus. The sequence goes on from CM057350.1 coordinate 387,717,122, forward strand.
GTAACCGTATATTTCTTTGCCATCTCTCCAAATCCCTTTATATGTCTTTAGTCATTACCTTCTGCACACCCCTTTAGGCTAAATGGTTTTCTTCCTTCCCTACCGTTCGGCACTAGCCTATCGTTTGGAAGAAGACTATCCAATAAGCATAATGGGTGTACTCTCCTAATCCTAGGAGTACTCGTAACTTGAGAGATGGTGAAGATAAAAGACAACTGAATAAAACCTTATTCCTATTTCTCCTGAACCAGAATCCATCCCCGAACTGGAACAAGTTCCTTCGAGTTCGTATATAACCATATGATGGAGTATCCAATAAACCGTGGATCTTCGTAGTGATACAGAGTGTCCTGGAGAAATACAAAGGTGATGTAGGATTGGCGAAGAAATACTTGGTTTGGTCGTGAATAGCAGTCGCAATTTACTTTGCCCTCTTACTAATCCCTTTATTTGTCTTAACTTATTACCTTCTGTACACCATCGTTAGGCTAATTGGTTTTCTTCATTCCCCACCATTCGGTACCTGCCTATGGTTTGGAAGAAGACTATCCAATAGGCGTAATAGGTGTACTGTCCTAATCCAAGGAGCACTCGCAACCTGAGAGAAGATAAAAGGAAAAGACAACTAAATAGTCCTATTCATTTTCTCCAGAACCGGAAACCATCCTCTAATCTGGAACAAGTTCCTTCAAGTTCGTATATAACCATACGATGGTTTTATCCAATCGAAGTGGATCTTCGTAGTAATACGGGGTGTTCTGGAGAAAAGGGTAAAAGTAGGACTGGTAATGAGGTATGCAACTCTGACAATCCAAAAGCCAGTATTTTAAGAAGGTTCGGTTAACTTGGTCACTGAGTCATAGTCAAGGGTCGGGTCATGGTAGCTGCCAAAGAGAGAGAGAAAAGAAACACTCTGCGTTCACTCTAACCTAGATCAGAATGGTTATTAATTTATCCAATCAGGAAACCTCCCACTATATCGTCAAATTCTCCTCCAATCTTGAAAGAAGAATTAGTCGGGATCACCCGAGGAGTAAACCAACTCATCAGTGGGAATCGGGATCCAACTATCATCGCATGATAACGTGATGGAATCCACTCATGTTATCACATTCCAGAAGGTATGCGCATATCTGGCAAGTTTCAGTTTCTTTAGAAACTCCCGATGTGATTTTTACCCTTAGGACCCAAGTGACCTTGACACAGTCAACAAATCAAAGAGTCCTGGTCAAGTTCAACCCGTCATTATCCTGGATTGCATTAAACCCACCCATACGAGCCCTTGACACAGTCAATAAGGAAACACGACTATCCTTACCAATCCCATTAATATGCTACAAACAAACACTACTTAGCTACCGCACAATACGCCTTGACACAGTCAACAAACACAGCACGAATACTAAGTAATACTTGTAAGAATTGACGGAGGGCTACGGCTGGTTTTTGGCTAAAAACCTTTAACGTAATGAACTTGATATCGTTGAAGGAACTGCATAGCTTTTTATAAAAATATAGTGGCGAAAGCCTTTGCTAAAGAGGTCACTCCCAGTGAAAGGATTTCGGCTCTTTCCCCGTAGAATGAGGTGCAGGATATTCCAGCTGAATACCACGATGCAAAGCAAAAGGCAATCGGCTATAGTGAAGTTATTACCCTGACGCAAACTTCTTTCCAAAGGTTCACTCCCGGTGAAGGGATCTCGGCCCTTGCCTCGTCGACTGAGGTGCTGGATATTCATAACCGAATACCACTATGCAAAATAAAAGAAAACGTCCTTGTAATAACAACTTTTTTTTGAAAAATGTTCCAACAACATCAGAATAGGTTTGTTTAGCTTGCATTGATCCGAATCAATGCAGCCCCATCAATTAATCACACCACAAAAGAACGAAAATATGATGTACGTATATGCCATCCGCATTCGCCGCTGGGTCCTATCATCACCCGTTAGGTTACTTAACTAACGACGGAGCGGGGACTGGACTAGCGCGGATGCAAAACATATACAACATCTACTAGTATATATATCAATATATAATATTCGCTTAAGGCGTGATAAAATGCAACATCACAGAAATGTAATAAGCATCACAGAACAATACAGATAATCTGGGATCCCCGGGTTTCATAGAGCCGCTACTGAAACCCAACGCTCCCCTGGTCGTATGGATAGCCTGTGCAATGAAATCCTAGACCCCTACGGGTGCGACAAGTTACCCGCCAAAACCTGAAGCGAGGCAGCCCCCTTCAACAACGTGAATGGACCACCCAGCACTTCACGGAATCCGGTAACTTGAGCACCCCTCCTTGGGTCAACCTGTACCCCCTACGAGTGCGGCGAATAGCCCGCCAATTCAAGAGTAAAGCCCCCTCCGTCTCAAATCCATGAGATGCGGGCCCGTTGTCCACTAGAACCCGGCTATCCATGCACCCCACCGCGGGGTAATCCTAGTACAGAAAGTAAAAATATATACAACGGGTACATCGACCTCAGCCTGGTCGTGCCCCAAAAGAATAATATACAAACAGGCAGTGACGGCAGTCCACATGTCGGACGCTCGCCCCGCAATATAAAATGTACAAATACAATCAAACTGTACTAACATTGCATCCAGGCTATCCACCACGACGAATCCGCAACATCACAGCACAACACAGAACATCAACGTGAATGTCACGCTCACAAATCCGTCTAAAAGGGCTATAGCAATTTGACAAGATTTACCGATCAAATGACATTCACGGTCGCAGATATAATGTAAATACTGTGAACTAACATATATAAAATTTTCGATCGACAAAATTTCCCAAAGTGGGCCCCAAGTACAATTCCCTGTACTCAAAATAATATGGGCCAAAAATAAAATTACCAGAAACCCCATTTTCAAGTCAGAGAGCACTGTAGAAATTTTGGTGCAGTGAGGGTACAGAATGGCGGTGGAACCGCGGCTAGAAGAGGGTTATTGCCGCGGTTCGACGGCGGCACCGTACGATCATGCATCCAAATTTTCTCAGAAATCCTAAAATTCCCTGCCTGATTTTCTGCAGCACACAAAATAATTTTTTGACCACAGGAAAAATTCGACAGAAACTGATGACTTGGAAATGCAGTTTTGGAAAATTTCGTTCGATCGAACTTCTAAACACGTTAGAGCAATCTAGAAAAGGTTAATGGCGTGGCTCTGATACCATGTGAGTCTACGGTAGCGCCCCGGCCGTCTGTCCGAGGCCAAAATGCGGAAACGAAAACTTTTTCAAACTAGAAACCGGCGCTATCGTATACTTTAAATCCGGATCGAACCATTAACCTACAACCTACAACTAGAGAAAGGGTTGGAAAGCTATACTGATCGTTCCGTGTCCTTCGGTCTTTGGCCACCATCCCAAACTCCTCACGGCATCTCCGGTCTCGATCTCCATGTCAGAAAGGGCACCACATCATCGATTCTTTTTACGGGCTCCCGCTTCATCCGAAACAACTCGGGCACGAAGTGTGCTAGCCGATGTGTCCAAGGTGATGTAGAGAATGTTTGTGATCACTTTGTCTCTTGCATCCATGAGATGGATGGAGGTTGAAGGTGTTGCCATTGATGGAGATTATGAGCTAGAGAAGAAAGAGGAAGAAGAAGAAGTTTTTCTCTTTCTTTTCTTTTGTGATGGAATGATAATGAGAGCAAGAATGAGAGAATACAAGAGCTCACCCACAACCTGATGGCTGCCCTTTCTCTTTCTTCCTCTCATATCAACTAACAAATCAATCTCAAATGTGACACATGCATAATAAAAGAGGCCATGAGTCACTAGGTTGCATGTGCCACATTTAATGCATCAAATGATGAATTCTAGCTCATAATTTCCACCATTCAAACATTAATCCAAATGTTTGGTCCAACAAAAAAGATCCGGCAACATCTAAAGTAAACTCGTGACGGATCACAAGGATACCCCTTACCTGTATAAACATACCTGCATCCGCATTCCGACTGAATGCGAATGCAATGAGACTAAAGTAATCCAACAAATCTAATACTAGGATCCGGCTTAAACCAAAGCCCCACTAATATGATCTGCCCGATCATGATGCGTGCACTACTGCACGTATATGATCGGACCCTGCCATATATCATACGGCCTCTACAACGTTTCGCCCGAAACTTGAGAAACTGTCTGTGGGGAACTCTAAAGACTCGTCAATACATTGGCTATGGATTTAACCACTAGCTCGTCAGAGGTACTAGACGTACGTAATGAGCTACCAGGTATTGACCAAAAGGGAGGTCGATGAGCGAACTCATCCTGACACCCTACTGAGCCTGTCAGTGACAATATCCGTACAGTCCGGTCCGTTTGTCTATGAGCATCGTATGGCGGGCCTAGGGGGTTGGTAAAAGTCAGACCCCCAAAAGCGGTACAAGTCGTGTCGGAGTGTAGCCCAGAACACCCTGAGATACTACTGGAATACCTACCAGTAAATCTCCTGCCTTGGCCAAGGACTACATGTAATGGCTCTTCTAGACACAGCGCGATCTCACCCCTAATACCGGGAGAGACGAAACCCCTGCCGATCCGCTCACTGCCTCCATGTGGCTCGGGACTGTACCCAACTAAAACCTGTTTGCACGATTCCTTTGAGCCGTGGTAGGGTAGTAATCAAAGCACAGTGGGAACTCACACGAGACAAATGACGATCTCAGGTCGATGAACTAATGTCGGGACCCGGTTCTTGCTCACGGAGCAAAGTGCTACACGGAACAAAGTGCCACGCCAAGTGTCGTGTTAAGTGGGCGGGGGCCACCTCTTGATTCCGTGGGACCCACTGTAGAACAATGGGGACTCTTCGGAATACATTCCAAAAGGGGGCAGATCTGTACTATAAATGGAATGATACCACTCTTCAATACAGAGGTGCCTTTTAAGTGAACCGGAACTACAGGAGCTTGAGAACTCCGTAGTTAAGCGTGCTCGGACCAGGGAAGTCTTGGGATGGGTGACCTCCTGGGAAGTGGTCCCTGGTCGGGTCCGGTTCGCTCTAAAGGGAAAAACCGTGCGGCTTCGGCCAAAGCGGACAATACTCTCTGTATTGGAGGTGAGGCGTGACAGAATGGTATCAGAGCGTTAGGTTTTACCTTCGGAGTGTAGGATGACCCTTGGTTGATGGAATAGGTGACTAAAGTAGTGTGACGTACCGTAGGTATGTTCCGCGGCATATTTACGATACGCTACTCCACTTAAGAAGCCTTAGGATGTACATTTCTTTGCTCAGTATTATATTCATTCCGATCTAGCCTCATCAGTACCAGTTATGGTTTTGCTGCCACGATTACGGGCAGGGAGAGCTACGGCTAGAGTTGCGGTCAGCATGAGCTCATCACGAACGAGGACTGACCAGGGCAAAATTCCGGCGACACACGATTGCGGAGATGTGTCTTTTTACTGTGTTTCCGCGCCACGAGTGTTTGGCGGATCGCTTTTATGAGGTTACTCGGATGTGCTGATCGACACTAGAGGATTGAGCCAATGATAGAGGCCAGCCAGATTTTGATGACCGTTGGTGTATTGCTCACTCATGATGATTGAGGCACTGTTCAGCGTGCAGACGAGTGAGCCAGTTGTTGCTGCGAACGACGAGATATTGCCCCAGATGCTGGAGTTAGTGCAGAACGAGTTGTACTAAGAGATGATAGAAGGTCGCTAGTCATCGAGGATGAATGACTAGGACATGTGGATCGTTCGCCTACCCCGATGCGAGGTCATCAGATAGATTGATTCCAGCTAGAGACGACTTCACGCGGAGACGTTGGGAGTCGACAGAGACGATCGAATGTCAGAAACCTATTATTCTAAGTTTAAAGTAGTCGGAAAGACATGCAGGCAATTCTATGGTCCCTCTAGAAGAATGAAACCCTAACTCGACTTAATGACCGTGTGAAAGCTTTTGAACCTTCGGGTTTGCGGCAGTTCTACGGCGCCATTAGTGAGGCTTGGGTTTGCACTTCTACGGCTGGACCATCGATGCTGTGGTATGTACTCGATACTATTAAACTGTGCCCAAGAGGTTGAGCTCTTGGGGGATTATGAGGTTTTGACGACTCGATCGGATGGCTCGACTTAATTCGGATGCTAGGTGGTGAGATGCATTTCTTGGGAGACTCCCGATACGAGGATAGCCGTTGGAGCTCAGTCCATGTAGCCACGATGAGACGAGTCCGAAGCAGTCGACATTAGAGAAAGTGGAGTAAAGAGGTCCGTACAAGATCTGGATAAGACGACGTTCCACTCCGCCGACATCAGAGATGCGATACGCATGACGAGGCATTGTGCTTGGATATACCTTCCAGAGGAGTCGCGATGAGAATGCAGTCGTTCCGGAGCAAGACGCAGATATAGTAAAGGACGATGACTTCCGGACAGTTGGCAGAGATGAGACATGGAAGAGACCGTGAGCAGGATTCCTTCCAGGACACTGCTGCAATGATACTTGCACCCAGGATCAGATGTGTCACGTACATTCAGAGAGCCAGAGGTCGACGCCAGTGATATGCTGTCTTACGAGTGGTTGCGATGATTGACCGAGAGATAACCAGAGAAGTGCCAGAACGGGATCATCCCCGTTAGCACACCTGACAGGGCCGATGAGCCGATGGACCGAGAGATTGGTAATTCACAGTGAAGACCTTGACCCAGGAGTGGTCATTGTTATGCACACCGGCAGGCCAGAGTTCAGGATCGTCGACGAGACATGCTATGAGTGACCGCGACAGTTGGCCCGAGATTCTTAGAGGATGCACTTGAGTGGTACTATTCCGCCATTATTGATTTCGATGTTTTGGGTGATTTATTCGCATGATTTGATTTTGATGATTGAGGATTTACGATCTTTGCACGGTGTTGCACTTGATATCGTTTTCATGCTTTGGTTTCACATGTTTGTGATTTTACGGTTTTAGACATTTGAGTTGATTTTGTGCGTATGCACGCACACGATTTGGTTCCTGCACTCTGTATAGTTTAAATATGCTTGCAGTGCAGTGATACGCCTTTTGTGCACTTAGATGCATTGGACTTTGATTTCGATGGTGATGTTCGATATTTGTTTTGTGCACCTTGTGCACCTGATTTAATTTTGCGCATGTTCGGCACTTGATATTGGATTTCATGATTTCGTGCACGATGGATGCACCTGATTTGGATTTTCGCGCATGTTGGGCGCATATTTTGAAGTATGATTTTGGTGCACACCAGATGCACTAGATCGAGATTTTTCGTGCATGTCAGATGCACCTGATTTTGCTGTCAGGCACACATGTTGCCTACGACAGATGTTTCGTGCACACCCGATGCACTTAGATGTTGTTTCTGTGCATATGTATGGCACATATTTGGATTTTGATTTTCGTGCGCACCAGACGCACGTAGTATTCATACGCGTATTTTGGGATTGATTTTTTTTTCTTATAGAGCAGTACGTTTTTATGATATTGCTATGTGTTTTCGTACTGAGCAGGACTAGTCAGAGGACAGTACCTGAATATATTTTACATGTATAGTTTCGAGTTATATCATATTGGTTTTGCTTTGGATTTGGTATTGATGTCTTCCCCATGACTCCGATGATTGCGGGATGCTTGACGGAGTTTTGATTTGAGTTATATGCTCATTTTTCATGCGCATGCGCTGCGCTACGATTTGTTTTATGTATTTACGATTTCGGAGCCCCGACGACTTGATGGTGTTGCTTAGATGTTTTAGTATTTGGGGGGAGTTTTAATTTAAATTCGGGGACCGAATTTCTTTAAGGGGGGAAGATTGTAACGTTTTGAAAATCGTTTCGGTGAAATTTCGAAAAAACGGTAAAATAAGGGGGTTTTCTGTAAAAAGTCAAAATGCAAATATCTTATTATAAAAATTAAATATACATATTCTAGCTATGTAATTGCTAGTATTTGGTGTTTATTGAGTCACTGGTGAAATTTCAAATTTTCTGAAATTTTTTCCAAAATTAATTATTTTAATATTATTTTAAGTCGTCACTAATATATTTAATTAGGGAAAATTACAAATTGGAATGAGTTGAAACAAATTTTGTGCATCATAAAACATTAAACAAAATTTTATCATGTGATTTTTGAAACAAAATCGTTTGCCAAAACGGTTTAGAAATTATTGAAGAAAAAAGGCTTTTTTTTAGTGTAAATGGATGTTTGGGGTATCGTATTTATCATTTTTCATCACCCCACACCCATACCCACACTCACACACCCTCATTTTCCCTCCCCCTTGGCTGAATTCAGCAGCCCCCCTCTCTTGTCCCCACTTGTTTTGCAAAAGAAAGGAAATAAGAAAATAGTAAAAAGAGTATGGTCTTTTGTTGACTTGGTCTTCTTTTCTCCCCTTGACTTCACCCACCCCCACACCACACCTCACCCCTCTCCTCTCTTGGCCGAAACTGATCTCTTGGCAGCCCCCCCATTTTCTTCAAGTCTTCATCTTCCTTCACCTCCAAATTCATTCAAAAATCAACCAAAATCAACACAAATCAAAGCAAACTCAAAAATCTAATCCCTACCCATTATTCCTTTGCCGTTCAAGCTTGGATCTTGGTGAAGAGAGAGCATTTTGGATGGATAGATTTCAAATGAGATCTACAAAATTGTGGAGGTATAATGTTAACCTTGTAGTTAAATTGTTGATTAATGCTTATGTTAGCTTAGTTAAGTGTTAATTGGGTTTTATAGGAGTTCAAATTACATGGTTAATAAATTCAAGTTAGGGTTTTGTTTTGAAAATGGGGTTGTGATCAATTGTGCATGGTTATGTGGTGTGGATTAGCATCTTAAGACTTATTGAAAGCTAATCTAGTTGTTAATTACAAATCGTTAATTGTAAAATGTCCAAATTAAGCTTTTATGCAAACTAGGTTTTTGAAATTAAATTACAATGTGGGATTAAAATCTAAATTAAGGTTTCATGTCATTATTAATATTGTATTGAGTGGTTTAATGACTTTGGTTCATGCAAAACTAAACTTAATGGTTGAATTGTGAATTTTGCTTTAAAAGGTGTTAAAAATTGATATTTTTGCAAACTAGTTTTTTTGAACATATATGGTTTGGTGAAATTAAATTATGGAAATAATTTATATGACTTAATTAAGATGGTTAGTGAGCCTTATGGCCATTAGTTTTGTTAAAATATCATGTTTTGTACAAAAACGGGTAAATTTTGCTTGCTAGATTTTCGGAAAAATAGCTTTTAAAGTGAAATTGGGGTTTTTGTGAATTTTAACTATTTTATATTATAATTAGTGCTTGTAATTGTACAAATGAGTGTGTTGGGAGCTTTCTCAATGGTTTGGCGTTTGTACGCCGACGTCGAGAGTTTTTGGGTTGAATTGTGGAAGCAACCTTAGGTTTTGACCTATGTGGGATTCGTGCGTCGTTTTGGTCATGAGTCAGATTTTAATGCGATATGGCGCGTTATGATATGTAGGTACCCCATGTGGACTTCGAGACGACAAGCAAGCGTGTGGCGACATCGGCACCGGCGAGCGAGGACCAGGTGAGTAGATTTATATCTACGGGGAGAAGTCGGGTGGATGGCGTATAGCACCCCCGCAGTTCGTGGTGATGTATACGAATACGTATACACACACATATATATTGATTATATTTTGTTTGAGTATATTGATGATAATATGGATATTTGGTGTTCTTGGATGATTTAGTGTCGCGAAACCCTAGAGTAGTGGTCGCACCACACATGCACACAACCACCCATACTTGCATACTTTCTTCTTTCATTTGTGCTTATTCGGGAATATATAGTTATGTGTTCACATGGGTATGGGACTATGTGTTCACATACGGATTTAAGGATGATACTTGAGTTTGAGATGAGTCGATGAGATTTGTGTTGAGGTTGTGATATCGGTGATATGGCAGGATTCGTATTTGAGATACGTCCTGATGTTATAGCGGGTCTTTGAACGACGATACGGGTGAATAGTGCTATAAATAAAATGGTCGACATGCGATCGTGATATGAGATATGATATGCTAGGATATTGATACTAGGCCGTATTGGGCGATGTATATCCCTTGATGATGATATGTGCTGATGGTATCGGTTTGTACGAGATTGTCGATCAGTAGTCAGATCATGAGTATATTGAGGATATTAGTATTGTACTAGACATAGGTCAGTACCGTAGACTATGATCTTGGATAAAGAGGATACCAGAGAAATAGTGTGAGGAATATGATATTGACCCGTACCCAGATTTGGGGATGCCGTACGACGGATTTACGTACGAGCTATATTTTGATGATTGATCCGCACTCTTGACTTGGGATGTCTGATTATAGATATGGTATCGGATATGATATTATTGAGGCGGGATCACCGACTAATATATATACAGGTATGTATATGTATCGACTCAGATGTTAGGCGGTTTCCTTACCTGTAGTCCAGTTTGTTAGCTTAGCCCTTTAGTTTAGTTTAGTTGTTAGATTAGATTCGATTCTTACCTATTTCAAAAACTAACGAATCGTGGGTATTTTAAAAGACAGCCCAAGGGATCCTACGGATATTTCAAAAGACGTATCTTTTCATAAAAACACCGTAGCCCTTAATTTCAAAACCCCATGATTCGTGTTATTTCAAAAGGCACCATTTGCAGGGCTTATATTAGATTAATGCAGATTAGTATAGTTGCGTCTAGTATTCAGCTCCCGCTCATTATTATGGTTCGCTTCGCATCGCATGGTTATATTATGTTTCATACTCCATTATTGATATCATGCTGTTAGGACACCAGCACCATTACCGATGTTGCGTATGTACCACGTACACTTACTTGCCGGCTCACACACATCTTCATCGGTAATTGCCATGTCATGTACACCTTAGAAAATATTATTGCTTGACATAGTCTGTTAGCTAATAGTTTAGACATGATATTAGTGTACTTGCCTTATATGTTAGTTTAGACATTGTAGTAATTACCTGCAACTTCATGCATACTGTTATTCATTGTTATGCCGCATTCATGGATTCTCATGGATATATTCACTATTTTACGTGTTATTGAGGTTTTGGATTCGGATTTCCATGAGATTTTCTGGATTTGGAGGAAAACCGCAAAAACATAAATAAACCTTTTCTCTCTTTTAAAATAAAAAGTGCGGTTTTCCCATGATGTATGAGTCGTCCACCATGAGTTTGCTGATGGATTTCGAGACCCGATTCGAGGAGTGGAGGAACCGTTTCGGGTACATGGTGGGCCCGGTGCGGTACCCCGGGGCAAGAGGAATGTGTTGTTGACGTTGAGCCCGGCATGGGAGCACTACCGACCGGTGATATTACCCGACGCGTCGGATATCCGGAGGATACCGTCGTGGTCTTGAGATGGATGGTAGGGGCCGGTATGGATTGACGGCGCCCTAGATTTTGTGATTGAGATTTTGAGATATTGAGGTACAGAGATTGTGATACAGAGATATCGAGATATTTGGACACTGGTTTTGTGTCGATGCTGGGCACTGTTTTGTGCTGATTTCATTTATGGTACCTCACTTTTAAAATACAGAAATCTCACTGATTTATGAAAGCAGTTTTCGTCAGTACATGCATTCGGTTCCATGCATTCATACCTCATTCATATGATATATTGCTACCTGAGGCACTGACACGGGCACATGAGATCACACTCGGGTTAGATGTTTACCCTAGCCTTGTTATAGGTTGCATGTTATATATATAATTGAGGACATATTATGATCATTGACCTAGGTTACGTTATTTATGCGATTTCTTTTCGTGGATGTTTTTCTATTCACGAGTTGGCAACTCACCCCCGTTGTGCCCCAGTTTCTTGCAGGTTTGCCGTACAGGTTTCATTACGGCTTTGCGGGCATAGTTTCCTTCGGGTGATTTGCTAGTAGGTGGGTTTACTTGTATCGTACCCCCATTATATATCTTGTATATCATTATTCTGTTGTATCTAGAAGTTCCATCAACCAAACATGTATTTATTTTAAGATAGAGACCAGTGATGTTATCCCTTCGACCTTAGAGTCGCGCGTTTTATTCCTGTGGTTTTCTTGTGGTTTTGAGTTTCCTTTTGAATTTTGATCCTCGCCGTTGGCGTTGTATATTATATTGCTTGTGTGGTTGTGGCCATCGATTGACGAAGAGCTAGCTCCCGCTTGGGGATGCATTTTTTATTGATTTCGTATACTATTCATGTTGTATCCCGTTTGGGGGCCAGTATTTACAAAGGAGACTCTGCCGAAATTTTCAGGAAATTTTTGATGTTTTTAAAAACCGCATAATTCGGCTTATGCTATTGAAACTACTTGCTTTAAGTTGGTTTTTCCTGCACTCTACATCTTTTCTTGGTTTGGATTTCTGGGTTTCGGCTCACTTAGATTACGTACGCCTCGAGACGTTCGTAGTTTAAGTGCCGGTCATGTTCCATACCTTCGGGACGTGACGGACAATACTCTCTGTATTGGGGGTGGGGCGTGACAGAATGGTATCAGAGCCGGTCCCTCAATAGTAGGTCTGTGGTTCGAGGACGAACTATTGATCAAAGGTGGGGAGAATGTCGGGACCCGGTTCTTGCTCACGGAGCAAAGTGCTATAAGGAACAAACTGCCACGCCAAGTGTCGTGTTAAGTGGGCGGGGGCCACCTCTTGATTCCGTGGGACCCACTGTAGAACAATGGGGACTCTTCGGAATACATTCCAAAAGGGGGCAGATCTGTACTATAAATGGAATGATACCACTCTTTAATACAGAGGCACCTTTTAAGTGAACCGGAACTACAGGAGCTTGAGAACTCCGTAGTTAAGCATGCTCGGACCAGGGAAGTCTTGGGATGGGTGACCTCCTGGGAAGTGGTTCCTGGTCGGGTCCGGTTCGCTCTAAAGGGAAAAACCGTGCGGCTTCGGCCAAAGCGGACAATACTCTCTGTATTGGGGGTGGGGCGTGACAACTAACCTGTACACATGTCACCAGGGAACTGCTATCTGACGTCAGGTATAATACCAACTAGCATGTTCCCGGCGAGTCCTGTCCGGTGTACTCATAACCCAATGAGCACCTGTATACATCTTAGGTGAACCAACTGACACCAATGGCTTGTGAGACCGGCCACCGCCCCTCGTCGGGGTCTCGACTGTATACACTAGTCTACTAATGGAGTATCGATGCCCAGTCTCGAAACTCCCACGACTAGGGACCAATTAAGGATGTGCTTATAGACCCCAGCTCCCACGTATATGATCGCCATCATACTGCTGGCCGTCAAGCAAGAATCCTAAGGGCTCTATCAACGTGTAATAGCGACCTGTAAGGTCACCTAAACCTGTACACGATGATAAAGGTAAACCAGATAGCATACTATCATCTTGAGTAAGACTGTCCTATCGGTATAGGTCCTCCCTCAATCATTGCAATCACGTGCCTGTGATCCAATGATTGACTCTGAGGGCACTATATCCAACAGCTCGGATTTTGGCCGGCGAGCTTAAGGCCAAATCCGGCGTCGCCGGATTTTTGTAAGTGTTTGGTGTTTTGAGGTTTGGGGTAGGTTTCTGTATCATTGTTAGGATATTTTAGTATTGTTTAAAATAGTTAATTTAACTGTATATAAAATCTTGGAACTAATACAGGGAAAGGGATTAAAGTTTTAAAATACGACACGGTAAAAATCGTAACGGGTTCTGTTTTCTGTTACGAAACAGCGTTGGGTTAAATTCCCGTTAAAATGAGTGTTAGATCGTTTGCAATAGTCGTACGTATTGTAATTAGAACGTACCACGTGTGTTTCATGTTTTCATCGTATCGAAATTAGCTGTTTTCTTATACAAGTAAATCTCGATGTTAGATTCAAATACGGGAATTTCGGAGGCCGTAAGGAAAGGAAAAGGATTGGCGATTTCTGAGTAGTTACAACGTATTCCGGTGAGTAGACTAAACATCTACCGGGGAATTTTGTAAAGATGGCGTGATACACCCGTAGTTAGATTTAAATTCAAGTTTTGCTTTTGTATGTTATCCTTATCATATGCATTCTTAAATCTACATATATATCTCAAGGATTAATATTTGTTAGAACACTGCACCATTATCAACGAGTTATGCTGCACATGCACATATCTACATGTTACTCTACACCTCGTCGATATTAACATGTCACTTCACACTTAGAAATTATTCTGTTAAAATGATTCGTATCATACCTTAAGTAGTCAATAGTTGTAATAATTAGCATATATGACATTATATTTCATATTCAAGTATTAGTAGTGATATAAGAGGCATTTATATTATTGAGGATTTATAGTTTTAAGTTTTCATATACTATTACGAAAAATCAGAGATTTTCATGATTTTGTGTCATGTCCACCATGATATGTCGTTTTTATGGTTTGGTTTTCTTCCGGACCGAGTCATTGGGTATATGGTTATGGATTTACAATTTTATCTAGACTGAGTCGGTGGGGATACAGTTGGATACATGGTGGACCCGGTCGAGACCGAGGGGCAGGATAGCCGCACTTTAGGCGAGGAGCCTAACGAGGATACTCGATACCGGATACAGTTATAAAACACGGCGGATATCTAGATGATACCGACCGGAGTTATTGATTACAGGATCGTTCGTGGAATGATGTCTAATGAAATATCGAAGTTTTGTTTCGATGTTAGGCACGGAGAGAAAAATGAATATGATTTGGAAAATAATTGATGAGATTTCAGTTTTGATTCATATATGGAGTATTACATATTCATTCCTCCACTTGTTATCATGTATCGCATTTACTATTGTTGAAATTAGTTCTAGTTCGTCATATTTACATTATCAGCCGTTATATATTAGTTATATTCACTGAGTTGGCAACTCACCCACGTTGTGCCACAATTCCTTGCAGGAGTAGAGTGGACGGTTAGCAGCAGTGTAGATCCACTTTTCAGCTTTTATCGCATCTTTTGATAGGTGGGTTACATATGTAGTAACCTTCTCTTTTGGTATTGTATATGAATCTAGAATATCTCCATCAGACCCTGTATTTTGACTTAGAATGAAAGTGAGGGTTGAATGTATATTATTTGACAGATGAGATCGCTTAGTTATGTTAAATGGTATTTCTTTTACTTATGTCTGAGATTCTTTTGATGTCATATAAGTTGTATACTTATTTCCGCTGTTAACATTGTTGATCCCAACTAGGGATGTAACCAAACTTAATACTTTATAATTATTTTGTTATAAATTCAATAGGGATTTACTGTAAAGATCTAAATTACTTGAAACTGTGATTTTTACTTAAAAACTAAATTTTCATAAAATTTCCGCAAAAAGGGTTTTGATCTTGGTTTTTAGCTTACTCGGGTTGTGTGATTATCTTGAGATATTATGCAATCTAAGTGCCGGTCACATCCAAACTTTGGGTCATGAAAAAATTGGTATCAGAGCTTAGTATTAACCTTGCGGAATCGAGTAGTGAGTTAAGGTAAGTCGACTTGAGTTCAATACGTAGGATGACCCTTGGTTTGATGGAGTAGGTGAATTAGGATGAGTGCAGTACCGTACGTATGTTCCGCGACATATTTACGTTACCATACTCAGCCTAACTAACCTTAGGATGTATATCTTGATTTATTCTTCCTTTGACTCTCTGATATCGATTATCCCTATTCGTAAGCCTTATCAACTCTCGTTTCTTGCTCCAGTCGCTATGTCTACACGAGCTAGGCGAGCCGCAGCCAGAGATGCAGCTAGGGAGAGTTTGCCTGTGACGACGACTGGTACACCAGACAGTCCGGCGGTGCATGAGCATGTTGATCCTCCTTCTCTAGATCGACTGACTAGTATAGAGGAGGGCATGTTAGGATTGCAGCGGGTGGTAGGACAGCTAGCTGAGGCCACTCGAGTACAGAGACAGGATCCAGCACCGACCATGGCAAAGTCCGAGGTACAGCTTACGCAGACGGTCGCACTGGTAGACACGAGGGTGATGGAGGTATCGGTTCCAGAGTTTATGAGGTTGAGATCCCCGGTATTTACTGGGATCGATGTAGCGAAGGATCCTCAGTCCTTTCTAGATAGGATGGCGAGAATTGGCCGATCATTGCGATGTTCTGATGCGAGGTCAGTTGAGCTGGCTAGCTTTCGTTTGGAGGGGCTTGCACAGGAGTGGTGTGAGTCGATGGAGAGAGGGCGAGCCACTGGACTTCCTTCGATGTCGTGGACTGAGTTTTCCAAAGTTTTTATTTGCCAGATTTCTTCCACAGAGTGTGAGGGACGCAAGAGCTAGCACTTTTGAAGCATTGTGGAAATCTGCGAGTATGTCGGTGGCAGATTATAATTTACGATTCACCCAGTTGTTGCGCTATGCTACGTACTTAGTTCCTATGGAGGAGCTTCAGTTGAAGAAGTTCATAAGGAGTCTGGACACGCAGTTGTTTCTGGCTATAGGCTCCCAGCATTTTGATACGTATGCACAGGCCATGGACGCAGCGATGTGGGTGGAAGAGCATTTGAACGAGGTAGTGGTTGTTACGGAACCAAAGAGGACTAGACCTATAGGGTCAATGACTAGACAGTTTGGCAGAGGTAGAGGCAGGTACACTCCAGGCCGCAGTTTCGGATGAGGTTGGACCCAAGGAAAGATATTCAGTTCAAACCCCGATGATCAAAGGACCCCACTTACATGTTATAGTTGCGGATTTCCATGGCATACAGCTAGAGGGTGTACACGTCATAGCGGGACTGTTACTCCGCAGACTACTTTACCCCCTCCACCTTCTACATCGATGACTTTACTTCCTCCCCCAGTTAGCACTATACGCCAGACAGTTGCACCATGAGGTCGAGGCTTTGCAGGACGCTCTCAGAGAGGTCGAGGAGACAGAGGTAAAGGATGACAGGATGCGGGCAGAAAGCAGGCACGGGTTTTTGCACTGACTCTACAGGATGCCCAGGCATCTAATGCAGTTGTGACAGGTACTCTTGCAGTATGTTCCTTAGATGCACATATTTTATTTGATCCCAGTTCTACACATTCTTACGCATCTTCACGCTTTTCACTTTCTCTGGGGAGAGAATCGTCGCTGTTAGAGTTACCGTTAGTACTGATTACTCCGGTAGGAGATTTTTTTGTAGCTCGACACGTATTCCGGTGTTGTTCTATACGTATTGGTGATAGGGATTCATCAGTTGATTTAATTCTCCTGGATATGTTAGATTTTGATATACTTCATGGTATTGACTGGTTGGCCGCTTGTCATGCTTATGTAGATTATCGGGGGAAAGCGGTTAGATTTTGTTTTCCGGGTGAACCGAGCTTTGTTATGCAAGGAGACTGTAATATAACTCCGGCCAACATGATTTCTGCTCTTTGTGCGGGACAACTCTTGAAGAAGGGTCGTCATGGGTTCTTAGCATTTGTTCAGGACTTAGGAGCCACTGAGATTCCGTTGGACCAAGTCCGATCGCACGAGAATTTCCGGATGTATTTCCTGCTGAATTACCAGGATTGCCACCCGATCGTGATATCGAATTTTGTATCGACTTGATTCCGGGTGCGGGACCTATTTCTATACCACCTTATCAGATGGCCCGAACGGAGTTGAAAGAACTCAAAAGCCAGTTGCAAGAGTTGTTGGATAGAGGACTTGTTCATCCAAGTGTATCACCGTGGGGAGCTCCTGTCTTATTTGTTAAGAAGAAGGACGGTAGTATGAGACTGTGCATCGACTATAGGCAGCTGAATAGAGTTACCGTGCGAAATAGGTATCCACTACCACGTATCGATGACTTATTCGATCAGCTGCAGGGAGCTGGCTAATTTTAAAGATTGATTTGCGATCAGGGTATCACCAGTTGAGGGTTCAGAAGGATGACATTCCGAAGTGTAACGCTTTGAAAATCGTTTCGGTGAAATTTCGAAAAATCGGTAAAATAAGGGGGTTTTCTGTAAAAAGTCAAAATGCAAATATCTTATTATAAAAATTAAATATACATATTCTAGCAATGTAATTGCTATTATTTGGTGTTTATTGAGCCGCTGGTAAAATTTCAAATTTTCTGAAAAAAAATATTATTTTATTATTATTTAAGCCGTCACTAATACATTTAATTAGGGAAAATTACAAATTGGAATGAGTTGAAACAAATTTTGTGCATCATAAAACATTAAATAAAATTTTATCATGTGGTTTTTGGAACGAAATCATTTGCCAAAACGGTTTAGAAATTATTGAAGAAAAAAGGCTTTTTTTTAGCGTAAATGGATGCTTGGGGTATTGTATTTATCATTTTTCATCACCCCACACCCGTACCCAAACCCACACACCCCCACTTACTCCTCCCCATGGCTGAATTCAGCAGCCACCATATTTTTCCCCACTTTATTTTCAAAGGAAAAGGTATGAAAGAAAAGAAAAGAAAATGGATGAATTAGGTGGACTTTTGACCTTACCTTGGCTTTGACTTTCCCCCACTTTCTCTACCTCCCTCTCTCTCCTCCCCCCCTCAATTTCTGGCCGACCCCTCCCTCCCCTACAGCAGCAATAGCCCCCCCCTTTTCCCCTTCTCTTTTCTCTTCAAAACTTCTTCAAAAATTGCCCCAAAATCCATCAAAAAAATCCCAAAACCCAAATCCGACTCCTACCCATTTTTGCTTAGCACTTATAGCATGGATTTTGGTGACAAGGGAGCATTTTGGAGGGCTATGTGTGCTTGTGGGATCTTCAATTTGTTTGGGTAAATTCTAACCCTTTTGCTTAAATCGTTGTTAATTGCTTGTAGTTAGCGTAATTAAGTGTTAATTTGGTTTTATGTGGGTTCAATTGTATGATTAAGAAATTCTAGATTAGGGTTGTGAATTTAAGTTGGGGTTCTTATAATTGATCATGGAAAAATTGTGTAGTTTAACATGTTGTTATTATGCTAAAACTAATCTAGTTGGTAGTTTATATTTTTGTTAAATTTAAATTTGTATTAATTATGTAATTTGCAAACTAGGTTTTAGTGAAATACATATAAAATTGAGATTTAAAATGTAATTAAGGTTTTGATGACTTTATTAGCATTTTAATTTGTTGTTTAGCGACTTTGATCATGCAAAACCATGCTTAATTGATAAATTGTGAATTTTACCTTGAAAAGTGTTAAAATCGATATTTGTTGCAAACTTGAATTTCGAGTTAATGCTAATTCGTGAGATTAAAAATATGGAGGTGATTTGTATGACCTAATTATGATATTAAGTGAGCATTTTGGCCATTAGAATCGTCAAAATATTTAGTTTGGGTAAAACATCAAGTTTTGAACCGAAATGGGAATTTGTGCTAACTAGGTTTTTGGAAAATAAAACGAATTGTTTAATTTTATGGTTTTGATGAACTAAACCCTATTTCTTATATAATTAGTGAGTTTTGAAATCACGAGTGGTGTGTTTGGGTTTTCTCGATGGTTGACGTTTGTACATCGACATCGGGGGTTGGTTTGACTATTCTTGCATGCGTAGGCGATAGGTTTGGATCTATGCGTGATACGCGTGGCGATTTGATTTTCGTATGCCGTTTCGATTTCGAATTTAGTTTTAATGCGATACGGTGCGTTATGATATGTAGGTACCCCATGCGAACTTCGGGACGACAAGCAAGCGCCTGGCGACGTCGGCACCGGCAAGCGAGGACCAGGTGAGTAGATTTATATCTACGGGGAGAAGTCGGGTAGATGACGTATAGCACCCCCGCAGTCCGTGGTGGTGTATACGGATGCGTATACACACCAACATTTATTATATGTTATTTGGGATTAATAACGTTGCATAGGATGGATATTGGTGTGTTGGATTACCTTAGTGTTGCGAACCCTAGGGCAGTGTTGCACTACACATACTCACATACATAGTTGCATACATTCCTATTGATATGTGCTCATGGGATTCTTTATAGTTATGTGTTCACATGGGTATGGGACTATGTGTTCACATACGGATTGAGGATGATACTTGGGATTGAGCTGAGTCGATGAGATTCGATTTGAGGCCGTGAGATCGGTGATATAGCAGGGTTCGTATCTTAGATACGACATGACGTTGTAGCGGGTCCTTGACGTAGTGTTCACACACGTCCATGCATACGTAGGCGGTATCAGTATGGTACTATACGTAGATCAGTACCCCGATCATAATATTTGATAAAGAGGATACCAGGTGAATAGTATGATGAATGTGATATTGACCCGTACCCAGATTTGGGATGCCGTACGACGGATTTACGTACGAGCTATATTGATGATTGATCCGCACTCTTGACTTGGGATGCCTGATTTTAGATATGGTATCGGATATGATATTATTGAGGCGGGATCACCGACTATACATATACAGGTATGTATATGTATCGACTCAGATGATAGGCGGTTTCCTTACCTGAAGTTCAGCTTGTTAGTTCAGCCGTATAGTTTAGTGTAGTTGTTAGATTAGATTAGACTTCTTACCTATTTCAAAAACTAACGAATCGTGGGCATTTTTAAAGACAGCCCAAGGGATCCTACGGATATTTCAAAAGACGTATCTTTTCATAAAAACACCGTAGCCCCTATTTTCAAAACCCCATGATTCGTGTTATTTCAAAAGGCACCATTTGTAGGACTTATATTAGTTTAATACTGATTAGTTATCGTTGTGTCTAGTATTCTGCTTCCGCACATTATTGCTGTTCGCTCTGCCCCGCATACTTATTTTGCTGCATACTCCATTATTGATATCATGCTGTTAGGACACCAGCACCATTACCGATGATGCGTATGTACCACATACACTTACTTGCCGGCTCACACACATCTTCATCGGTAATTGCCATGTCACGTACACTTAGAAAATACTATTGCTTGGCTTAGCTTGTTAGTTAGTAGTTGATACGATATTAGTGTACCTGGGTTATAGGCCAGTTTAGACATTGTAGTTATTACTTGTCACTTCATGCATACTGTTATTCCATTGTTCATGCCTAGTTATTAATCATACATTGCAACTTGGTTATTGATACCATATACATTCATTAGCATTGACATATGCACTTGTGATGACTTCTTGAGATTTATGATATTTCTGGATTTCGGGGGAAAGCCGCAAAATTTCTAAACTTATTAACCTTTTAAAATATGTAAATTGCGGTTTTCTAGTGATGTAAGTGTCGTCCACCATGAGTTTGCTGTGGTTTTCGAGATCCGTGTCGAGGAGTGGAGGAACCGTCACGGGTACATGGTGGGCCCGGTATGGTACCCCGGGGCAAGATGAATGTGGTGTTGACGTTGAGCCTGGCAGGGGACAGATTACCTACCGGTGATATTACCCGACGCGTCGGATATCCGGAGGATACCGTCGTGGTCTTGAGATGGATGGTAGGGGCCGGTCTGGATTGACGGCGCCCTAGATATTGAGATTGAGACATTGATATTTCGAGACAGTGAGATTTATGTTTTGTGTCGATGCTAGACACTGTTGATACTGATTTCATTATGATACATCAGTTTAAAAATACGAAGGAAATCTCACTAATTTATGAAAACAGTTTCTTCATTTACATGTATTCTGTTTTCATGCATTCATACCTCATTCATATGATATATTGCTACCTGAGGCACCGACACGGGCACCTGAGATTTCACTCGGTTAGATATTACCCTAGCCATTGTTATAGGCTGCATGTTATTCATATATTTGAGGATATATTATGATCATTGACCTAGGTTGCGTTATTTAAGCGATTTCTGTGCGTAGATGTTTTTCTATTCACGAGTTGGCAACTCACCCCCGTTGTGCCCCAGTTTCTTGCAGGTTTGCCGTACAGGTTTCATTACGGCTTTGCGGGCTCAGTTTCATTCGGGTGACTTGCTAGTAGGTGGGTTTTTCTTGTATCGTACCCATCATATTACCTTGTATAATATTATTCCGTTGTATCTAGTAAATTCCATCAACCAAACATGTATTTATTTTGAGATAGAGACCAGTGCTGTTTATTCTTTCGACCTTAGAGTCGCTTGTTATATTTCTGGTGGTTTTGAGTTCCTTTTGAGTTTTGATCCTCGCCGTTGGCGTTGTATATTATATTGCTTGTGTGGTTGTGACCGTCGATTGACGAAGAGCTAGCTCCCGCTTGGGGATGCCTTTTTATTGATTTCGTATACTATTCATGTTGTATCCCGTTTGGGAGCCAGTTTTTACAAAGGAGACTCTGCCGAAATTTTCAGTAAATTTTGATGTTCTTAAAAACCGCATAATTCGGCTTATGCTATTAAAACTACTTGTTTTAAATTGGTTTTCCTTCACTCTACTTCTTTTCTTGGTTTGGATTTCTGGGTTTTCGGTTTACTTAGATTACGTACGCCTCGAGACGTTTCATAGTTTAAGTGCCGGTCATGTTCCGTACTTTCGGGACGTGACAAAGTTGGTATCAGAGCGTTAGGTTTTAACCTTCGGAGCGTAGGATGACCCTTGGTTGATGGAATAGGTGACTAAAGTAGAGTGACGTACCGTTGGTATGTTCCGCGGCATATTTACGACACGCCACTCCACATATGAAGCCTTAGGATGTACATTTCCTTGTTCAGTATTATATTCCTTCCTGATCTAGCCTCATCGGTACCAGTTTGGTTTTGCCGCTACGGTTACGGGCAGGGAGAGCTACGGCTAGAGTTGCGGTCAGCACAAGCTCGTCACGAATGAGGACTGACCAGGGCGAAATTCCGGCGACACACGATTGCAGAGATGTGTCTTTTTACTGTGTTTCCGCGCCACGAGCGTTTGGCGGATCGCTTTTATGAGGTTACTCGGAGGTGCTGATCGACACTAGAGAATTGAGCCAATGATGGAGGCCAGCCAGATTTTGATGACCGTTGGTGTGTTGCTTACTCCTGATGATTGAGGCACGGTTCAGCATGCAGACGAGTGAGCCAGTTATTGTTGCGAACGACGAGATATCGCCCCAGATGTTGGAGCTATTGCAGTATAAGTTGTACTAAGAGATGATAGGAGGTCGCTAGTCATCTAGGATTAATGACTAGGACATGTGGATCGTTCGCTTACCCCGATGCGAGGTCATCGGATAGATTGATTCCAGCTAGAGACGACTTCACGCAGAGACGTGAGGGTCTACAGAGACGATCGAATGTCGGAAACCTATTATTCCAAGTTTAAAGTAGTCGGAAAGACATGCAGGCAATTCTATGGTCCCTCTAGAAGAATGAAACCCTAACTCGACTTAATGACCGTGTGAAAGCCTTTGAACCTTCGGGTTTGCGGCAGTTCTACGGCGCCATTAGTGAGGCTTGGGTTTGCCCTTCTACGGCTGGATCACCGATGCTGTGGTATGTACTCGATACTATTAAACTGTACCCAAGATGTTGAGCCCTTGGGGGATTATGAGGTTTTGACAATCGATTGGATGGTTCGACTTAATTCGGATGCTAGGTGGTGAGATGCATTTTTTGGGAGACTCCAGATTCGAGGATAGTCGTTGGAGCTCAGTCCATGCAGCCGCGACGAGACGAGTCCAAAGCAGACGACATTAGAGAAAAGTGGAGTAAGAGGTTCGCACCAGATCTAGATGAGATGATGTTCCACTCCGCCGACATCAGAGAGGCGATGCGCATGCCGAGGCATAGTACTTGGACTTACCTTCCAGAAAGAGTCGCGATGAGTATGCAGTCGTTCCAGAGCAAGATGCAGATATAGGAAAGGACAATGACTTCCGGACAGTTGGCAGAGACGAGACATGGAAGAGACCGTGAGCAGGATTCCTTCCAGGACACTGCTGCAATGATACTTGCACTCAGGATCAGATGTGTCACGTACATTCAGAGAGCCAGAGGCCGACGCCAGTGATATGCTGTCTTACGAGTGGTCGCGATGATTGACCAAGAGATGACCAGAGAAGTGCCAGAACGGAATCGTCCCCGTTAGTATACCTGACAGGGCCGATGAGCCGATGGACCGAAAGATTGGTAATTCACAGTGAAGACCTTGAACCAGGAGTGGTCATGGTTACGCACACCAGCAGGCCAGAGTTCATGATCATCGACGAGACGTCCCATTAGTGACCGCGACAGTTGGCCCGAGATTCTTAGAGGATGCACTTGAGCGATACTATTCCGCCATTATTGATTTCGATGTTTTGGGTGATTTATTCGCATGATTTGATTTTGATGATTGAGGATTTACGATCTTTGCACAGTGTTGCACTTGATATCGTTTTCGTGCTTGGGTTTCACATGTTTGTGATTTTACGGTTTTAGACATTTGAGTTGATTTTGTGCGTATGCACGCACACGAATTGGTTCCTGCACTCTGTATAGTTATTATATGCTTGCAGTGTGCACTGGACTTCGATTTCGATTGTGATACTCGATATTTGTTTTGTGCACCTTGTGCACCTGATTGATTTTGCGCACGTTCGGCGCTTGATATTGGATTTCATGATTTCGTGCACGATGGATGCACCTGATTTGAATTTTCGCGCATGTTGAGCGCATGTCTTGAGATGCGATTTTGGTGCACACCAGATGCACTAAATCGAGATTTTTCGTGCATGTCAGATGCACCTGATTTTGCTGTCAGGCACACATGTTGCCTACGACAGATGTTTCGTGCACACCCGATGCACTTAGATGTTGTTTCTGTGCGCATGTATGGCACATTCATGGATTTTGATTTCCGTGCGCACCAGACGCACGTAGCATTCATGTGCATATTTTGGGGATTGATTTCGTATAGAGCAGTACGTTTTTATGATATTGCTATGTGTTTTCGTACTGAGCAGGACTAGTCAGAGGCCAGTACCTGAATATATTTTGCATGCATTGATAGTTATTGAAGGGATTTCCAAAAAGCGAGCTATAGCCTCAGTATTTACCTACGTGTCTGATATGACACGAAATGTTTAAAACAAGGAGACCCTTCTAAATTGTTTCCAAAACGGCGGAACGTACATTTCAAACAAAGGTATATATGTATATAGTTATTTTCTTATGATAGACGTCCGCCACTGTGCAGTGTTATACGCGTTGCACAGCGACTTAAAGAGATTTGGCATGCATTTCCTTCAGATACTTACAGATATAGATTCGATATTTACATGTATAGTTTCGAGTTATGTCATATTGGTTTTGATTTGGATTTGGCATTGATGTCTTCTCCATGACTCCGATGATTGCGGGATGCTTGACGGAGTTTTGATTTGAGTTATATGCTCATTTTTCAAGCGCATGCGCTGCGCTACGATTTGTTTTATGTATTTACAATTTCGGAGCCCCGACGACTTGATGGGTTTTCTTAGATGTTTTAGTATTTGGGGGAGTTTGAATTTAAATTCGGGGACCGAATTTCTTTAAGGGGGGAAGATTGTAACGCTTTGAAAATCGTTTCGGTGAAATTTCGAAAAATCGGTAAAATAAGGGGGTTTTCTGTAAAAAGTCAAAATACAAATATTTTATTATAAAAATTAAATATACATATTCTAGCTATGTTATTTGGTGTTTATTGAGCCGCTGGTGAAATTTCAAATTTTCTGAAAAAAAATATTATTTTATTATTATTTAAGCCGTCACAAATATATTTAATTAGGGAAAACTACAAATTGGAATGAGTTGAAACAATTTTTGTGCATCATAAAACATTAAATAAAATTTTATCATGTGGTTTTTGGAACGAAATCATTTACCAAAACGGTTTAGAAATTATTGAAGAAAAAAGGCTTTTTTTTAGCGTAAATGGATGCTTGGGGTATTGTATTTATCATTTTTCATCACCCCACACCCATACCCACACCCACACACCCCCACTTACTCCTCCCCATGGCTGAATTCAGCAGCCACCATATTTTTCCCCACTTGATTTTCAAAGGAAAAGATATGAAAGAAAAGAAAAGAAAATGGGTGAATTAGGTGGACTTTTGACCTTACCTTGACTTTGACTTTCCCCCACTTTCTCTACCTCCCTCTCTCTCCTCCCCCCCCTCAATTTCTGGCTGACCCCTCCCTCCCCTACAGTAGCAACAGCCCCCCCTTTTCCCCTTCTCTTTTCTCTTCAAAACTTCTTCAAAAATTGCCCCAAAATTCATCAAAAAAATCCCAAAACCCAAATCCGACTCCTACCCATTTTTGCTTAGCCCTTATAGCATGGATTTTGGTGACAAGGGAGCATTTTGGAGGGCTATGTGTGCTTGTGGGATCTTCAATTTGTTTGGGTAAATTCTAACCCTTTTGCTTAAATCGTTGTTAATTGCTTGTAGTTAGCGTAATTAAGTGTTAATTTGGTTTTATGTGGGTTCAATTGTATGATTAAGAAATTCTAGATTAGGGTTGTGAATTTAAGTTGGGGTTCTTATAATTGATCATGGGAAAATTGTGTAGTTTAACATGTTGTTATTATGCTAAAACTAATCTAGTTGGTAGTTTATATTTTTGTTAAATTTAAATTTGTATTAATTATGTAATTTGCAAACTAGGTTTTAGTGAAATACATATAAAATTGAGATTTAAAATGTAATTAAGGTTTTGATGACTTTATTAGCATTTTAATTTGTTGTTTAGCGACTTTGATCATGCAAAACCATGCTTAATTGATAAATTGTGAATTTTACCTTGAAAAGTGTTAAAATCGATATTTGTTGCAAACTTGAATTTCGAGTTAATGCTAATTCGTGAGATTAAAAATATGGAGGTGATTTGTATGACCTAATTATGATATTAAGTGAGCATTTTGGCCATTAGAATCGTCAAAATATTTAGTTTGGGTAAAACATCAAGTTTTGAACCGAAATGGGAATTTGTGCTAACTAGGTTTTTGGAAAACAAAACGAATTGTTTAATTTTATGGTTTTGATAAACTAAACCCTATTTCTTATATAATTAGTGAGTTTTGAAATCACGATTGGTGTGTTTGGGTTTTCTCGATGGTTGACGTTTGTACATCGACATCGGGGGTTGGTTTGACTATTCTTGCATGCGTAGGCGATAGGTTTGGATCTATGCGTGATATGCGTGTCAATTTGATTTTCGTATGCCGTTTCGATTTCGAATTTAGTTTTAATGCGATACGGTGCGTTATGATATGTAGGTACCCCATGCGAACTTCGGGACGACAAGCAAGCGCCTGGCGACGTCGGCACCGGCAAGCGAGGACCAGGTGAGTAGATTTATATCTACGGGGAGAAGTCGGGTGGATGGCGTATAGCACCCCCGCAGTCCGTGGTGGTGTATACGGATGCGTATACACACCAACATTTATTATATGTTATTTGGGATTAATAACGTTGCATAGGATGGATATTGGTGTGTTGGATTACCTTAGTGTTGCGAACCCTAGGGCAGTGTTGCACTACACATACACACATACATACTTGCATACATTCCTATTGATATGTGCTCATGGGATTCTTTATAGTTATGTGTTCACATGGGTATGGGACTATGTGTTCACATACGGATTGAGGATGATACTTGGGATTGAGCTGAGTCGATGAGATTCGATTTGAGGCCGTGAGATCGGTGATATAGCAGGGTTCGTATCTTAGATACGACATGACGTTGTAGCGGGTCCTTGACGTAGTGTTTCACACACGTCCATGCATACGTAGGCGGTATCAGTATGGTACTATACGTAGATCAGTACCCCGATCATAATATTTGATAAAGAGGTTACCAGGTGAATAGTATGATGAATGTGATATTGACCCGTACCCAGATTTGGGATGCCGTACGACGGATTTACGTACGAGCTATATTGATGATTGATCCGCACTCTTGACTTGGGATGCCTGATTTTAGATATGGTATCGGATATGATATTATTGAGGCGGGATCACCGACTATATATATACAGGTATGTATATGTATCGACTCAGATGATAGGCGGTTTCCTTACCTGTAGTTCAGCTTGTTAGTTCAGCCGTATAGTTTAGTGTAGTTGTTAGATTAGATTAGACTTCTTACCTATTTCAAAAACTAACGAATCGTGGGCATTTTTAAAGACAGCCCAAGGGATCCTACGGATATTTCAAAAGACGTATCTTTTCATAAAAACACCGTAGCCCCTATTTTCAAAACTCCATGATTCGTGTTATTTCAAAAGGCACCATTTGTAGGACTTATATTAGTTTAATACTGATTAGTTATCGTTGTGTCTAGTATTCTGCTTCCGCACATTATTGCTGTTCGCTCTGCCCCGCATACTTATTTTGCTGCATACTCCATTATTGATATCATGCTGTTAGGACCCCAGCACCATTACCGATGATGCGTATGTACCACATACACTTACTTGCCGGCTCACACACATCTTCATCGGTAATTGCCATGTCACGTACACTTAGAAAATACTATTGCTTGTCTTAGCTTGTTAGTTAGTAGTTGATACGATATTAGTGTACCTGGGTTATAGGCCAGTTTAGACATTGTAGTTATTACTTGTCACTTCATGCATACTGTTATTCCATTGTTCATGCCTAGTTATTAATCATACATTGCAACTTGGTTATTGATACCATATACATTCATTAGCATTGACATATGCACTTGTGATGACTTCTTGAGATTTATGATATTTTTGGATTTCGGGGGAAAGCCGCAAAATTTCTAGACTTATTAACCTTTTAAAATATGTAAATTGCGGTTTTCTAGTGATGTAAGTGTCGTCCACCATGAGTTTGCTGTGGTTTTCGAGATCCATGTCGAGGAGTGGAGGAACCGTCACGGGTACATGGTGGGCCCGGTATGGTACCCCGGGGCAAGATGAATGTGGTGTTGACGTTGAGCCTGGCAGGGGACAGATTACCTACCGGTGATATTACCCGACGCGTCGGATATCCGGAGGATACCGTCGTGGTCTTGAGATGGATGGTAGGGGCCGGTCTGGACTGACGGCGCCCTAGATATTGAGATTGAGACATTGATATTTCGAGACAGTGAGATTTATGTTTTGTGTCGATGCTAGACACTGTTGATACTGATTTCATTATGATACCTCAGTTTAAAAATACGAAGGAAATCTGACTAATTTATGAAAACAGTTTCTTCATTTACATGTATTCTGTTTTCATGCATTCATACCTCATTCATATGATATATTGCTACCTGAGGCACCGACACGGGCACATGAGATTTCACTCGGTTAGATATTACCCTAGCCATTGTTATAGGCTGCATGTTATTCATATATTTGAGGATATATTATGATCATTGACCTAGGTTGCGTTATTTATGCGATTTCTGTGCGTAGATGTTTTTCTATTCACGAGTTGGCAACTCACCCCCGTTGTGCCCCAGTTTCTTGCAGGTTTGCCGTACAGGTTTCATTACGGCTTTGCGGGCTCAGTTTCATTCGGGTGACTTGCTAGTAGGTGGGTTTTCCTTGTATCGTACCCATCATATTACCTTGTATAATATTATTCCGTTGTATCTAGTAAATTCCATCAACCAAACATATATTTATTTTGAGATAGAGACCAGTGCTGTTTATTCTTTCGACCTTAGAGTCGCTCGTTATATTTCTGGTGGTTTTGAGTTCCTTTTGAGTTTTGATCCTCGCCGTTGGCGTTGTATATTATATTGCTTGTGTGGTTGTGACCATCGATTGACGAAGAGCTAGCTCCCGCTTGGGGATACCTTTTTATTGATTTCATATACTATTCATGTTGTATCCCGTTTGGGAGCCAGTTTTTACAAAGGAGACTCTGCCGAAATTTTCAGTAAATTTTGATGTTCTTAAAAACCGCATAATTCGGCTTATGCTATTAAAACTACTTGTTTTAAATTGGTTTTCCTTCACTCTACTTCTTTTCTTGGTTTGGATTTCTGGGTTTTCGGTTTACTTAGATTACGTACGCCTCGAGACGTTTCGTAGTTTAAGTGCCGGTCATGTTCCGTATTTTCGGGACGTGACACGAAGGCTGCTTTTCGCACACGATATGGGCATTACGAGTTTCTGGTGATGTCGTTTGGACTCACCAACGCCCCAACAGCTTTCATGGATATGATGAATCGTATCTTTAGGCCATTCCTTGATCAATTCATTATAGTATTCATAGATGATATTCTCGTTTATTCCCTTAGTCGGGATGAGCACGAGCATCATTTTCGCATCACATTGCAGACCTTGAAGGAGCATCAGCTGTTCGCTAAATTCTCCAAGTGTGCTTTCTGGCTGGATAGTGTAGATTTCTTGGGTCACGTAGTTACGAGAGATGGGATACGTGTGGACCAATAGAAGATCGAAGCGGTACAGAACTGGCCCAAACCTGTGTCAGTTACAGAGGTTCGAAGTTTCTTGGGTCTGGCAGGTTATTTCCGACGCTTTATGCAAGATTTTTCTCGGATCGCTGCACCATTGACCGGATTGACTAGGAGGGAAGTTCCTTTTCTTTGTACAGATGCATGTGAGCAGAGTTTCCAGCAGTTGAAGACTCGCTTGACGGCTGCACCAGTCTTATCTTTACCTTCTGGGTCTTGTGGTTTTGTTGTGTATTGTGACGCCTCTCGAGTGGGTTTAGGTTGTGTGTTGATGCAGCACAGCAGGGTTGTAGGTTATGCTTCTTGACAGCTGAAGAGGCATGAGCAGAACTACCCTACTCATGATTTGGAGATAGCTACTGTAGTTTTTGTACTAAAGATTTGGAGGCAATACTTGTATGGAGAGTCGTGCCAAATTTTTACAGATCATAAGAGCTTAAAGTATATTTTTCAGCAAAGGGATCTGAATCTAAGGCAGCGTCGATGGATGGAACTCGTGAAGGATTACGATTGTGAGATCTTGTAACATCCAGGAAAAGTGAATGTTATAGCAGATGCTTTGAGTTGGAGACCTGGAGGTAGCCTATCTCATGTGTGCACCTTGCAGAGACAGTCTTCTACAGACTGGCAAACTTTATGTGATAGATGTGTACAGTTTGAGTTCACATCGACAGGAGGAAAGTGAGCACATGTTCGCACCCGTCCTCAATTATTGGATCGTATTCGAGAGACACAGCCCGTAGATGCTCGTATATCGTAGGTTATGGATCAGGTTAGGCAGGGCAGAGAGTCGGAGTTCGTGATAGATGACTATGGAGTATTACGTTTTGGGACTCATCTTTGTATGCCAGGTTCGGATGGACTGAGACGTGAGATCTTAGAGGAGGTCCATCGATCAGCATATAGTATCCATCCTGGTTCTACCAAGATGTATCATTACTTGAGCGATGTTTATTGGTGGGAAGGAATGAAGAGGGATGTTGCAGAGTTTGTTTCAAGATGCTTGACTTTTCAGCAAGTCAAGGCAGAGCACCAGAGGCCGGTGAGAGAATTGCAGCCCTTGCCCATTCCGGAGTGGAAATGGGAACAGATTTCCATGGATTTCGTTGTAGGTCTACCCAGGACTAGAAGAGGGTATGATTCCATCTGGGTGATTGTGGATAGATTGACAAAGGTAGCTCACTTTCTTTTGGTGAAGACGATGTATGGGTTTCCACAGTATGCTCAGATTTATATCGACGGGATTGTCCGATTGCATGGAGTTCCGACATGCACTGTATCCGATAGGGGTACCTAGTTTACCAGCAGGCTGTGGCAGAAACTTCAAGAAGCTCTTGGTACACGATTGAGTTTTAGTATAGCTTTTCAACCACAGACGGATGGTCAGTCAGAGCGGACCATTCAGACTCTTGAGGATATGCTTCGTGCTTGCAGCCTTGAGTTCGGTGGCAGTTGGGATCGACACCTACCTTTGATAGAATTCTCTTACAACAACAGTTTTCAGGAGATGATCCAGATGGCACCCTTTGAAGCATTGTATGGGAGAAAGTGTCGATCACCTGTTTGCTGGATGGAACTAGGTGAGAGTAGCATTTTGGGACCGCAGATAGTACAGGAGACTACGGAAATGATTCGGTTGATACGAGACAGAATAAGAGCGGCCCAGTGCAGACCGAAATCTTATGCAGATCGATGACGTCGTAGACTCGAGTTTGATGTGGGAGATCATGTGTTCCTTTGTGTATCTCCGATGAAAGGTGTGATGCGTTTCGAGAAAAAGGGAAGCTCAGCCCCCGATATGTCGGATCCTACGAGATTCTAGAGAGAGTGGTTGCTGTAGCTTATCGATTAGCACTTCCAGCGAGTTTTCCCGATGTGCATCCGGTGTTGTATTGATTCTTCCCAAGTATCTTCACGATCCTTCTCACGCGGTCTAGCATCAGACCTTACAGCTTGAGCCGGATTTATCCTACACAGTGCAGCCTGTAACTATTCTAGACCGACAGGCAAAGAAACTGAGATCAAAGGTACTTCCATATGTAAAGGTTCTTTGGAGAGGAGAGAATCGCGAAGAGATTACTTGGGAGACCGAATATGCGATGCGAAAGAAATTTCCACATCTTTTCGAAGGTACGTCTAGTTAAGTTTAAATTCGGGGACCGAATTTTCTTAAAGGGGGAATATTGTAACATTCTGAAAATTTAGAAATAAATATAATTAATTAATTAAATGATAAAATGATAAATCAAAAGGTTATTAAAACCAAATAAGACATTTTCATAAATAGTAGGTAAAACAAATTAAATTAAAATTTTAATAGGTAATATAAATAAATTATAAGGGTTTTATTGTGAAATTTAGCTTCATTTTAATTAAAATGGTGTTATATAATGACATAGGTAGTGTAGGGTTACTAGGCACAATCACAAGGCTCATAAGGTATCAAACATGCCAAATCTTAATTTTTTTCAAGTGCCGAACAACCTAAAGCGAGGATCTTTGCTAGAGTTTTAGGGTTAACATTGCATGTAAACAACTTTACATCTAAGAGAGAGAGATTACAACCTTTGTAGTCCACTCCTTCGCTTCATAAGCTCCGGGTAGTAGTCCTTTCGCCGCGATCCATGAACTTCCGGACTCTAGAGAGGCTCCACAAGCCGAATGATCCATGCTTGCTTGAAGTCTTCCTTTTCAAAGATGATCTACCTTGAAGAATTTTTAACTCAAGCTCTCACTTCTCTAATCAAGTATTAATGAAGTGAACACCCTAATCTAAGTGGCTAGAATAGATGAGGATGATGAAATAGGAATTTATCTCTCTTTTGTTTTCATTTTCTCACTTTTATTCATCACTTTTCAAAAAGCTAGAAAGTTTTTTCAAGAGGAAGAAGAAGAAGAAATCTATTTGTGATGAATAATGAATTATTGCTATGGTTACAAATCAACCCTTGAGTTAAAAATGAGTGGCTTAACTCATGTAGAGAATCAACTAGGGTAAAGGGTTTGGATTGGGTTAAGAAATATCTACACAAAATATCAAAGCTTAAAACAAAATAAAGCTTCTAGAAACTTGATGAAAAAGCTAACCCAAATCAAACCTAAACTATGTTTAATCTCCACAAATCATGTTGCATTTATAATCATAACTTGTTACAATATTATATATCACATATATAATATATCTTTGTAACAAAAGAAAATAATACAATTAACATATATCGCATATATATCAATGTATTATCCGGTGAGAAAATGAATCAATAAATCGAGCTAATATTAGTTAATGTAATGCAATATATCACATATATAATTATACATTAAATTATCGAATCAACACTTGATCCGACAATCCGGCTATATCGCATATAACCGACTAATATAACATGTCTCGATTCATCGAATCAACATTTGATCCGATGACCCGGCTATATGACATATACCCGGCCGATATCATATTTCGCGAGAATAGAATACGGTATTTCATATCGCATTATTCTCGGTCCCGCACATATCACATATATGCTCCTACTCCATTTTGTCTGAGCCAGGAAACCTCTGTGTAGGACTCTAAAGAATCGTCAATTCGCCGGAAGTAGGTGATGATCATATCAAACACCCACAAGCTGCAAGCGGTCAGCTAAACGTAACAGCTACCCAGGTATTGAGAGATCAGAAGATCAACAAGCAAGCCTGTATATTCTCTTGTGAATCCAATCAGTAACACTACCGTACAGTCCGGTCTCTTCGTCTGATATGTCGCATATCCAGTCTAGGGGTGGTAAACGTCTGACCCCAGTAACCAATAAGTCATGTTGATGCAAGGCTCATAACAGGTCGAGAAACTACCGATAACACTTACCAGCAGCACTCTATATCAGCCCTGGCCAGGGACTTCTAGTTATAACCAATCGAACACAGCACAACATCAACTCCCTATACCGGGAGAGACGAAACCCCTCCTATCGCTCATTGCCTCCATGTAATTCGGGACTGTACCCAAAAGCCACCGTTTTGCACGCCCTCTTGGACATGGTAAGGTGGAAATCAAAATAGTGGGAATCACATAAGACTCTATGACGATCTCTGGTCTATAGACTAACCTATACCAGTGTCACCGGAGAACTGTTATCTGACGATTGGTATAAATCCATATAGGAGTTCTCGACGAGTCCGTTCAGTGTACCCAGTCTACACTGAGCACCCGTACATCGTTTTTAATGTCAAACACCAATGGATATAGGATCATCCATCGCCCATCATATGGTTCAAGATGCGTATACGCTAGTCTACACTGGTGTATCGATGCCCTGTCTCGATACAACCTCGACTAGGAACAGTTATAGGATGTACTCGCTGACTACCCTGGCCCCACTAGTATGATCTCATCATAGTCCCAGTAGTTGAGTACATATCCTAAGGGCTTTATCAATATGTGAGAGCAAGACAATAAACTAATATAAGTCAACATGTTAAGATAAAGTGAAACCAAATAGCATACTATCATATCGAGCAAGAAAGTCCTCTCTATATATATCAAAGCATCCACTATAAAATACATCATATATACAATAATGGTCTCTAGGGCATATACATAACTAACAATCTCCCACTTGCACTAAGGCCAGCTGTTGTAGTATCTCATACCCAACATCCCGAAGAGTTTCTCAAATTGTATCTAGGGTATGGCCTTCGTGAGTGGATCCACAGTGTTGTCCTTCGTATCAACTCTCCTGACCTCGATCTCCCGGCGATCAACTATCTCCCGGATCAGGTGATACCGCCTCAGAATATGTCTGGACTTCTGATGGGACCTTGGTTCTTTGGCCAAAGCCACAGCTCCATTGTTATCACAATACAAAGGTATTGGATGCACAATGGACGGAACCACACCAAGTTCAGTAATGAACTTCTTCATCCAGACAGCCTCTTTGGCAGCGATGTATTCAGCCTCCATCGTCGAGTCTGCAACGGTTTCCTGTTTGGAACTCTTCCAACACACCGCCCCTCTATTGAGGGTAAAGACAAATCCCGAGTGCGACTTAGAGTCTTCCTTATCACATTGGAAGCTCGAATCGATAAAAGACTCCACCTGGAGTTCTCCGTTACCATACACCAAGAACATCTTCTTAGTTCTTCTCAAGTACTTGAGAATGTTCTTCACAGATATCCAGTGACTCTCTCCAGGATCTGCTTGACACCTGCTCACTACACTCAGTGAGTATGCTACATCGGGTCTGGTACATAGCATCGCATACATGATAGAGCCTACTGCCGAAGCATAGGGTATCCCTTGCATGCGAGCTCTCTCTAAATCGGTCTTGGGAGACATCTCTTTGAAGAGAGTGAGCCCAGAGATCGTGGGTTGGTTCCCACGCTTGGATTCTTCCATACTAAACCTCTTTAGTATGGTGTCAATGTACCTGGATTGGGACAATCCCAGTATTCGTTTAGATCTATCTCTATAGATCATAATTCCCAGTATGCAGGAGGCATCACCTAGATCTTTCATTGAGTATCTTTATGATAAGAAGAGCTTGACCGATTCCAGCATAGGAACATCATTTCCTATCAAGAGTATGTCATCCACGTACAACACAAGGAAGACAACCTTACTCTCTGCAACCTTCTTATAAATACAAGGTTCATCTACGTTTTTGATGATGTCAAACTCTTTGACTACAACATCAAAGCAGATGTTCCAACTCCGCGATGCTTGCTTTAACCCATATATGGATTTAAGCAGCTTGCACACCTTTCCGCTGCTCCCACTGTCTACGAAGCCCTCTGTCTGAATCATGTACACGCACTCTTCTAAATCACCATTTAGAAAGGCGGTCTTAACATCCATCTGCCAGATTTCGTAGTCATGGTATGCAGCAATGGCAAGTAGGATCCGGATGGACTTAAGTATAGCTACTGGAGAAAAGGTTTCGTCATAATCTACCCCTGGTCGTTGACGAAAACCATTTGCAACAAGTCTAGCTTTAAAAGTCTCAACTTTTCCATCTACACCAAGTTTCTTCTTAAAGATCCACTTGCTCCCAATGGGTTTTACCCCTTCAGGAGCAACTTCCAAAGTCCATACTTTGTTGGTGTACATGAATTCCATCTAAGATCGCATTGCATCCAGCCATTTCACAGAGTCACCACTCGTGATGGCCTGCTCAAAGCTAGTCGGGTCATCATCTTCCATGATGCAATCCTCGCTCCCACCATCAACGAGAGAACCGTAGTATCTCTAAGGTGGATGAGAAACCCTACTAGATCGGCGGAGAGGCTGAGGTTCGTTGGTTACTATCGAGTCCTCTTGTTCCACTAAATCTTCAGTTGTAATTTGTTCCGCCGGAACTTCTTCCAGCTCTACCGCTTCGCCACTAATTTCTTTTGCAAGAAATTTCTTTTCTAAAAAGGTGGCATGCCGAGAAACAAACACCTTTTGTTCCTCGCCGTGGTAGAAAAGATATCCATGTGAATGTTTAGGGTATCCTACAAATTTACAAAGAACTGACCGTGCATCGAGTTTGTCCAGATTTTGCCTTTTGACATAGACCGGACAACCCCATATCTTAACTCGTTTAAGAAATGGTCTCTTCCCATTCCATATCTCATATGGTGTGGTAGGTACAGATTTAGGTGGAACTTGATTCAATAGGTATGCAGCTGTCTCCAGTGCATGTCCCTAGAAGAAAATAGGTAACTCAGCAGTGCTCATCATAGAGCACACCATATCTAATAGGGTGCGATTCCTCTGCTCCAATACACCGTTGTGCTGTGGTGTATAAAGAGGAGTAAACTGAGAGAGAATCCCATTCTCTTTTAGACAGTCTAGGAACTCATTGCTCAAGTATTCTCCTCCTCGATCAGATTGAAGGATCTTAATACTTTTTCCCGTTTGGTTCTCTACTTCGTGCTTATATTCTTTGAATTTCTCAAAAGCTTCAGACTTGTGTTTCATCAGGAATACATGTCCGTATCTTGAGAGATCGTCAGTGAATGTAATGAAGTAGGAAGAACCGTTCCTGGCATGTGTAGACATGGAACCGCATACATCACTATGTACCAGTCCTAAGAGTTCCCCAACTCTTTCTCCGTGTCCACTAAACGGAGTTTTGGTCATTTTAACTTTGAGACATGAATGGCAAGTTTCATAAGATGTTAATTCGAACGGATTCAAATATCCATCCTTATGTAACTTAGCTATCCGTGTCGCATTAATATGACCAAGTCTACAATGCCATAAGTAGGATTCATTCATTTCTGAACTCTTCCTCTTGTATGTGTTCTGTATATTAAGAACTGTAGTTTGGTTGAGAACGTACATGCCATTATTTAACGATCCTGATCCTATCAACTTTTGATTCAGGAATATGTTCATAACATTATCCTGTACTACAAAATTATATCCTTCTTTATTCAATAAAGAAACTGATATAATATTGCATATCAGGGTCGGAATGTAATAGCATTCGTTCAGAACCAATGTATTATCTTTTGGTAACACAAGGTGATATTCGCCAACAGCCTTGGCAGCAACATCTGCACCATTCCTCACTCTTACGGAATGATCACCCATTCCCAGTTCTCTACCTTTACGTAGCCCACATAACATATTACATATGTGGGATCTCGATCCGGTATCTAATACCCAGGACGTAGAATGAATTGAGAAACAGTTCTCGATAACTAACACTGTAACATTTCAAAAAAATAAAATATTATTTTTGGGAATTTTTATAATTTAATATTATTTTTAATGAATATTTTAATATTTCGGTATAATTAAATTGTAAAATTTCAAAAAAATAAAATATTATTTTTGGAAATTTTTATAATTTAATATTAATTTTAAATGAATATTTTAATATTTTGGTATAATTAAATACGGATAAAACGGGGAAATCTTTTGAAAATTATGGAAATTATTTAAAAGAGGGTGTTTTATTTAATTTATGCAAATTTTAAGTTTTTATGATTAGTTTGACACTAATTTAGTGCTAATCGCGATTAAAAATCGCTAATCGCGTTTTAAGCTCGTTTTGTGCAAAACATGCACAAGTCTTTTTTTTCATGAGTTACATTTTTATTTATCATGGCTTTCCTACATGTTTTATACCATGGTTGTGATTTATTAGAGAGGGAAAAAGAAAAGAAAAGAAAAGGATTTGGAATATAATATTTGGTATGGGTGAGAGAGAGAAAGGTGAGGTTGTGTAGACTTAGCCATTCCCCTTCATCCCAACACTCATTTCTCTCCCTCTCCCTCATATGCTGCTGCTGCTACTGCCTTCTCCTCCCTCCTCTACAAATCAACCTATTTTATCTCTAAAACAAACTCAAAACCCTATCCCCATTTCACAAAAAAGGTGCATAAGCCCTCTAGCTACCCAATGGATCAAGAAAGTATTCATTTTGGCACTGTTGAGGATTCATGAGGGTCTATTGAGGTATTTCCTTCACAATTAGTGTAGTATTTCTTGTGTTTAAGCCCCTTTTAAAGTTTAGTATCGATTTGGCGAAGTATGGCGAACTTTAGAAAACCGTAGAGAGGGTTAGGGTTAATTTGAGTTGTGGCTGTGCAATTGGACTTTAATGATGACCTTAGACCCCTATTGTCTAAAACCCTAACCTAGCAAAACCTGAAACCCAAAAATATGGAATTACGGGACTTTCATGTCGGTTTGTGAGGTATTTTAGTGTGCAGGGAGATCTGGAATGAACTGGGGAATTTTCTAGAAAAGTAAACAACACCATAGGACTAGAATTGACCCTAGGAACCCGCTGTAGAAATACGAACCCCATAGGACCATGCAGGGCCGGCCTGGCCAGATTTTCCCTTTGGGGGGCTCGGCCACTTGGTGTGGGGTAGGGTCCAGGTTTCTTCTGTAGGTCATATGTACCCTATATATTACCCTAGTGTTGTTTTGGAACCTTGGTTTCACCTGAGACAAAATCTAGGAACACTTTTATAAGTTGTTGCTTTGAATTTGGTTATGGTTTTCCGTATTTTGATTTCCAGATTTTGATATTTGTGCGTTGTCTCGATTGCGTGACCTTTGTACGTCTATAACGAGTGATTTCGGGTTGTTTTGCGAAGGCTAACCATAGGTTCTAACCTATAGGCTTTTAAGCGTACCGTTTTAGTTTTCGTGTGTCGTTTTGGTATCTATTTGATTTTAATGCGATGCGATACATGTGAAATGTAGGTAGCCCCACGGTGATCCGAGACGATGAAGAAGATGGCGGCGACATCGACACCAACACGCAGGATGCAACTGAGTAGATTATATCTACGGGGGAAGTCGGGTGGATGGCGTATAGCACCCCCGCAGTTCGATACTTAGTATAGTATATATATACTATTTATGATAGCTTATTATGTGTCGTGAATATAGAGATGAGTTTAGGTGTACTATGATTAGATTAGGGCGTAGAAGTAAACTGTATAGTTCTTAGTTGCGAACCCTAGAATAGGTTTACACCCACACGCACACACATGCATTTTGTTATACATATACCTAGATGACGAGGATTGTGGATGATATTTGGATATGAGTCGACGAGTTTGGGCATAGTGCCATGAGATCGGTGATATATTGTGATTCGTATTTGGGATACGACAGGTGATTTTAGCGGGCCTTTAGACGTGTGTTTCACGCACGTAGTTATATTTATGTAGATGGTATCGTTTTGTACTAGACTTAGATCAGTACCCTATATCATGTGATATGATGATTATTATACCTGATATTTGATGAGATGAATGTGATATTGACCCGTACCCAGCTTTTGGGATGCCGTAGGATGACTTACCGTACGAGCTTTATATTGATGATAGATCCGTACTCATGACTCGAGGATGTCATATGATATTGTATCGTACGCAGTACCTTGAGGCGGGATCACCGACTATTATACTTATATATATATATATATATATATATATATATATATATATATATCGACTCAGATTTAGGTGGTTTCCATACCCCTCCTGATTGACTTGTTAGTTAGAGCTGTAGTTTTGCTAGTAGATGTTAGGCTAGGTTGATGTTATACCTATTTCAAAAACTAACGAATCAGGAGTATTTTAAAGACAGGTAAAGGGATACTACGGATATTTTCAAAGACGCACCTTTTCTTAAAAACATCGTAGCCCTTATTTTCCTAAAACCCTGATTCTTCTTTCAAATGGCAAAACATCATGTCTTAGATACATTAATGCAGATACTGCACTGTTGTGTTATTATTCATTGTTGCATATTCTTACTGTTTGCATCGCATTGCATGTTAAGTATGATTATTGTTATATCAAATCCATGCTGTTAGGACACCAGCACCATTATCGATGATGCATATGTTCCACATACACCTGCTTGCCGGCTCACACACTTCATCATCGATAATTGCCATGCTACTACACTGTAGTACTGTTGCATTCAGGATATGACCCTTGCATGGCATACTTGTGTACATACCCATTGTACACCCATATTTACATACATAAGTATTTGCACATACATAGATGATTCTGGCTTGATTAGAGATTTGGGAACCGCAAGATATTCTTTAAGACTGATTCATTTTAAAAGAGCGGTTTCCCTCAATATGTGCATATTACTATTCCATATTGCATGATATACTGATATTCTTATATTTCTTTTACATATCGCATACATCATGCTTTTGATTATACGCATTGGGATATATTGTTTCCATGATATTTCTGGATTTGGGAACCGTGGATATTTCAAAGGAGAGTATGTAATTGTTTTAAAACCCGGTTACCCTTGATATGATATTTCAGTGCGTCCACCATGTGTTTTCTCGGTACTGAGAGCGACATATGAAACCCGATTAGAGGAGCTGACGGGGCCGATTGCGGGTACATGGTGGACCCGGTATGGTACCCCGGGGCAAGAACGGATCTGCTGTGTAGCTAGACGGTGAGCCTGGAAGAGGGACCACTACCTACCGGTGATTGTATTTGAGCTCGGCGGATATCCAGAGGATACCGACCGGAGTCATGAGATGGATATGAGGGCCGACCAGGGTGTGCGGCGCCTGAGATATATGAGGATTTACGTGCCGATGATAGGCACGATTTTCATGATGTTTTCGAGTGTCGATGCTAGACACTCAGGTTCCATGATTTTGATATGTCGCGAGCGACACATGTTGATTTACATCCTCATACATCCATGCATATGCTTTATGATATTTACATGCATGATGCTTATTGTCATTGGGTTACACATGGACGAGATCCACATACATACAGTAATTGATTACATAGTTGGATGATATCCACATACTACTAGACTTCATATTATAGTTGACATTGATTCATATTGATTACATTGATCATACCTCATATTTTTGACATGTTATTACCTGGGGCACTAGCACGAGTACTTGGCACTACACTCATGTATAGATGTTACATTGCCACCTTATCATGCTTCAGTCTTATTCATTTGAGGTTTATATATTATTTCTGATCATATTGACCTATGATTATGTCATACATACGATTTCTGCTCTGTGATGTTTTATATTCATGAGTTGGTAACTCACCCCCGTTGTGCTACAGTTCTTGCATGTTTTGCCGTACAGGTTCCATTGCGGCTTTTCTGGCACACTGCTCCTTTTCTGGGTGATTGCATTGGTAGGTGGGTTCTTTTGCATCAGAACCACCCTTGTATTATTTTATTCAGCTGTATATAGTAATTCCATCAACCAAAACTTGTATATTGTTTCAGACTTAGAAAACCAGTTATGTATTATTTCGACCTTAGAGTCGCGAGTTTTAGTATTATGGGTTTTCATGTTGATTTTGAGTTTCTTTTTTAGATTCGATCCTCGCCCTTCGGCGTTGTATATTATACTTCTTGCGTGGTTGTGACCGTCGATTGACGAAGAGCTAGCTCTCGCTTAGGGATGCCTTTTAACATTGCATATTTATTATTCTTGTTGTACTCCGTTCGGGGCCATTATTTACAAAGGAAACTCTGCCAAAATTTTTAGAAAATGATATAGATTTTAAAAATGCATATTTGGCTACTTATTTAAAAACCTTGTTTTTAAAACATGTTTCTTTACTTCTTAAAACTATTTTTCTTTCATTTATAATTAAAATGGTTTTAGATTTCTGGGCTTTTGGCTTACTTGAATTAGATGGGGTCCTATAGACTTCATATGATTCAAGTGCCAGTCACGGGCCATTTCGGGTCGTGACAAAGTTGGTATCAGAGCGCTAGGTTAACCTTGGTTCGAGTCTAAGTTTGACTATGTCAGAGCCTAGAGCGTTTATATATATACGAA
This sequence comes from Agapanthus africanus, assembly GCA_030015575.1. Taxonomy (NCBI): domain Eukaryota; kingdom Viridiplantae; phylum Streptophyta; class Magnoliopsida; order Asparagales; family Amaryllidaceae; genus Agapanthus; species Agapanthus africanus. The sequence goes on from CM057350.1 coordinate 387,759,758, forward strand.
ACTTAGGCTTGACCTTACGGAACTTAGACTTAGTCGAGGGGGTATTAGACCCAAACTTTCGTCGCGTAGGTTGATCTTTGGTTGATGGAGTAGGTAGCTTGAGTAGAGTGACATACCATACGTATGTTCCGCGGCATATTTACGACATGCCACTCCGCTTAAGAAAGCTTAGGATGTACATTTCCTTGCACAGTATTATATTCATTCCTATGATCTATCTTCATCGATACTGGTTATGTTTTTCCTGCCATGACTACACGGGCAGAGAGAGCTACGGCTAGAGTTGCATCAGATTGAGCTCGTCACGGACGAGGACTGACCAGGGCGTGATTCCAGAGACATACGATTGCATATGGAGGCGTCGTTTTGCTGCGTTTTCGCGCCATGAGCGTTTGACAGATCGCTTCTACGAGATTTCTCGGACGTGCTGATCGGCACCAGAAGATCAGGCTACTGCTAGAGGCCAGTAAGAATGTGATGACCATCGATATATCGCTTATTCATGATGATTAAGGTGTTGTTCAGCGTACGGACGAATGAGCCAGTTGTTGCTGCAAATGACAAGATATCGCCCAGATGTTAGAGCTACTGCAGCATGAGTATATACTCGGAGATATGATGGAAGGTAGCTAGTCACCCGAGGATGAATGACTAGGACATGTGGTTCATTCGCTTACCCGATGCGAGGTCATCAGATAGATTGATTCCAGCTAGAGACGACTTCACGCAGATTCGTTGAGAGTCGATAGAGACGATTGAATGTCAGGAAACCATATTCTATGTTTAAAGTATTCGGAAAGACATGCAAGCAATTCTATGGACCCTCTAGAAGAATGAAACCCTAACTCGACATAATGACCCTGTGACAACCTTTGAACCTTAGGGTTTGCGGAAGTTCCGCGGCGCCATTAGTGAGGCTTGGGTTTGCCCTTCTACGGTGGACCACTGATGCTGTGGTATAAACTCGATACTATTAAACTGTACCCAAGATGTTGATCTCTTGAGGGATTATGAGGTTTTGACATATCGATCGGATGGTTCGACATCTTTCGGATATCATGTGATGGGATACACTGCCTAGGAGACTCCAGATACGAGTAGAGCCGTTGGAGCGCAGTCCATGCAGCCATGAGAAGAAGAGTCCGAATCAGTCGACATTGGAGCAGAGTGAAGTAAAGAGTTCACACGAGATGACGTTCCACTCCGTTGACATTAGAGATGCGATGTGCATTCAGAGGACCGGAGGTCGGCGCCGGTGATGTGCTGCTTTACGAGTGGTCGTGAGGATTGACCGAGAGATGACCAGACAAGTGCCAGAACGGAATCGCCACTGTTAGCACACCTGACAGGGCCGATGAGCCGATTGATTGCGATATAGGTAATCTACAAGGAAGATAAGGACCCAGAGACAGAGGGCGCCAGACCGTGAGCAAGAGGTAAGTGGATATCTTGCCCTGCTAGCATTGGATGCACCGACACCTTCTCGACTTTGAAGGAGGATATATCGACGACTGTATTTATGATTTGTGATTTTGTGATTCAATTATCACGTATCCGTCATCTTGGATTTCGGTATTTTGGGCGATCTATTCGCATGATTTAGTCTTGATGACTGAGTTTCATGATAATTGTTTTCGTGCACCATGGTTGCACCTACTGGGTATTCATATTCTATACATATGATTTGATTTATGCTTACGACATAGTTTTCATGCACTTTTAGTGTTTTGATTTGATTTGTGCACGCTGATGCACATGGTTGTGAGCTTATACACCACGGTATACCTAATTTGGATTGAGCCATATGGTATACCGTCGATTTTGATTCTGATATTGATGTTGATTTCTTGCACTCCGTGCATTTGATTTGGATTTTCGCGCGTGTTGAGCGCATGTTTTGAGATACGATTTTGGTGCACACCAGATGCACTAAATCGGAATTCCTTGTGCATGTCAGATGCACCTGATTTCGCTGTCAGGCACGCCCGTTGCCCTTGGCAGATGTTTCGTGCACACCCGTTGCACCTATATGATGTTTCTATGCACATGTATGGCACATATATGGATTTTGATTTTCGTGCGCACCAGACGTACAGGGTATCCTTATATACATTTTTGGGATTTATTCCTTATGGGCCAGTACGTTTTTATGATATTTACTATTTGTTTTCGTACCGAGCAGGACTAGTCAGAGGACAGTGCCTGGATATACTTTTGCGTGCATTGATAGTTATTGAAGGGATTTCCAAAAAGGGAGCTATAGTCTCAATATTTACCTACGTGTCTGATATGGTACGAAACGTTTAAAATAAGGAAACCCTTCTAAATTGTTTTCAAAACGGCGGAACGTACATATTAAACAAGATATATATACGTATGTGGTTATTTTATTATAATAGACATCCGCCATTGTGCAGTGTTATGCGTATCGCACATCGACTTAAAAGGATTTGGCATGCATTTCTTCAGATATTTGCATGTATAATTTTGATGTATATTATATTGGTTTTGTTTTGGATTTGACATTTGTGTCTTTACCATGACTCCGATGATTGCGGGATGCTTGACGGAGTTTTGTTTTTGAGTTATCTGCTCATTCCTCATGCGCATGCATTGCGCTATGATGCGTTTTATGTATTGATGATTTCGGAGCCCCGACGACTTGGACTTTACTGAAATGTTTTAGTATTTGAGGGGTTTTAAATTAAATTCGGGGACCGAATTTCTTTAAAGGGGGAAGATTGTAACATTTCAAAAAAATAAAAAATTATTTTTGGGAATTTTTATAATTTAATATTAATTGTAAATGAATATTTTAATATTTCGGTATAATTAAATACCGATAAAATGGGGAATTTTTTTGAAAATTATGGAAATTATTTAAAAGAGGGTGTTTTATTTAATTTATGCAAATTTTAAGTTTTTATAATTAGTTTGACACTAATTTAGTGCTAATCGCGATTAAAAATCGCTAATCGCGTTTTAAGCTCGTTTTGTGCAAAACATGCACAAGTCTTTTTTTCATGAGCTACATTTTTATTTATCATGGCTTTCCTACATGTTTTATACCATGGTTGTGATTTATTAGAGAGGGAAAAAGAAAAGAAAAGAAAAGAAAAGGATTTGGAATATAATATTGGGTATGGGTGAGAGAGAGAAAGGCGAGGGTGTGTTGACTTAGCCTTTCCCCTTCATCCCAACACTCATTTCTCTCCCTCTCTCTCATATGCAGCTGCTGCTACTGCCTTCTCTTCCCTCCTCTACAAATCACCCTATTTGATCTCCAAAACAAACCCAAAACCCTATCCCCATTTCACAAAAAAGGTGCACAAGCCCTCTAGCTACCCAATGGATCAAGAAAGTATTCATTTTGGCGCTGTTGAGCATTCATGAGGGTCTATTGAGCTATTTCCTTCACAATTAGTGTAGTATTTCTTGTGTTTAAGCCTCTTTTAAAGTTTAGTATCGATTTGGCGAAGTTTGGCGAACTTTAGAAAACCCTAGAGAGGGTTATGGTTAATTTGAGTTGTGGCTGTGCAATTGGACTTTAATGATGACCTTAGACCCCCCTATTGTCTAAAACCCTGACCTAACAAAACCTGAAACCCAAAAATATGGAATTACGGGACTTTCATGTCGGTTTGTGAGGTATTTTAGTGTGCAGGGAGATCTGGAATGAACTGGGGAATTTTCTAGAAAAGTAAACAACACCATAGGACTAGAATTGACCCTAGGAACCCCCCTGTAGAAATAAGAACCCCATAGGACCATGCAGGGCCGGTCTGGCCGGATTTTCCCTTTGGGGGGCTCGACCACTTGGTGTGGGGGTAGGGTCCAGGTTTCTTCTGTAGGTCATATGTACCCTATATATCACCCTAGTGTTGTTTTGGAACCTTGGTTTCACCTGAGACAAAATCTGGGAACACTTTTATAAGTTGCTGCTTTGAATCTGGTTATGGTTTTCCGTATTTTGATTTCCAGATTTTGATATTTGTGCGTTATCTCGATTGCGTGACGTTTGTACGTCTATATCGAGTGATTTCGGGTTGTTTTGCGAAGGGTAACCATAGGTTATAACCTATAGGCTTTTAAGCGTACCGTTTTCGTTTTCGGGTGTCGTTTTGGTTTCGATTTGGTTTTAATGCGATGCGATACATGCGACATGTAGGTACCCCCACGGTGATCCGAGACGACGAAGAAGATGGTGGAGACACCAACACCGACACGCATGATGCAAGTGAGTAGATTATATCTACGGGGGAAGTCGGGTGGATGGCGTATAACACCCCCCAGTTCGGTACTTAATATAGTATATATATACTATTTATGATAGCTTATTATGTGTCGTGAATATAGAGATGAGTTTAGGTGTACTATGATTAGATTAGGGCGTAGAAGTAAACTGTATAGTTCCTAGTTGCGAACCCTAGAATAGGTTTACACCCACACGCACACACATGCATTTTGTTATACATATACCTAGATGACGAGGATTGTGGATGATACTTGGAGATGAGTCGACGAGTTTAGGCATAGTGCCATGAGATCGGTGATATATTGTGATTCGTATTTGGGATACGACAGGTGATTTTAGCGGGCCTTTAGACGTGTGTTTCACGCACGCAGTTATATTTATGTAGATGGTATCGTTTTGTACTAGAATTAAATCAGTACCCTAGATCATGTGATATGATGATTATAATACCTGATATTTGATGAGATGAATGTGATATTGACCCGTACCCAGCTTTTGGGAGGCCGTACGATGACTTACCGTACGAGCTTTATATTGATGATAGATCCGCACTCATGACTCGAGGATGTCATGTGATATTGTATCGTATGCGGTACCTTGAGGCGGGATCACCGACTATTATACTAATATATATATATATATATCGACTCAGATTTAGGTGGTTTCCATACCCCTCCTGATTGACTTGTTAGTTAGAGCTGTAGTTTTGCTAGTAGATGTTAGGCTAGGTTGATGTCATACATATTTCAAAAACTAATGAATCAGGAGTATTTTAAAGACAGGTAAAGGGATTCTACGGATATTTTCAAAGACGCACCTTTTCTTAAAAACACCGTAACCCTTATTTTCCTAAAACCCCGATTCTTCTTTCAAATGGCAAAACAACATGTCTTAAATACATTTAATGCAGATACTGCACTGTTGTGTTATTATTCATTGTCGCATATTCTTATTGTTTGCATCGCATCGCATGTTAAGTATGATTATTGTTATATCAAATCCATGCTGTTAGGAAACCAGCACCATTATCGATGATGCATATGTTCCACGTACACTTGCTTGCCGGCTCACACACTTCATCATCGATAATTGCCATGCCACTACACTGTAGTACTGTTGCATTCAGGATATGACCCTTGCATGGCATACTTGTGTACATACCCATTGTACACCCATATTTACATACATAAGTATTTGCACATACATAGATGATTCTGGCTTGATTAGAGATTTGGGAACCGTAAGATATTCTTTAAGACTGATTCATTTTAAAAGAGCGGTTTCTCTCAATATGTACATATTACTATTCCATATTGTATGATATACTGATATTCTTATATTTCTTTTACATGTCGCATACATCATGCTTTTGATTATACGCATTGGGATGTATTGTTTCCATGATATTTCTGGATTTGGGAACCGTGGATATTTCAAAGGAGAGTATGTAATTGTTTTAAAACCCGGTTACCCTTGATATGATATTTCAGTGTGTCCACCATGTGTTTTCTCGGTACTGAGATCGACATGTGAAACCCGATTAGAGGAGCGGACAGGGCCGATTACGGGTACATGGTGGACCCGGTATGGTACCCAGGGGCGAGAACGGATCTGCTGTGTAACTAAACGGTGAGCCTGGCAGAGGGACCACTACCTACCGGTGATTGTATTTGAGCTCGGCGGATATCCGGAGGATACCGACCGTTGTCATGCGATGGATATGAGGGCCGACCAGGGTGTGCGGCGCCTGAGATATATGAGGATTTACGTGCCGATGATAGACACGGTTTTCATGATGTTTTCGAGTGTCGATGCTAGAAACTCAGGTTCCATGATTTTGATATGTCGCGAGCGACACATGTTGATTTACATCCTCATACATCCATGCATATGCTTTATGATATTTACATGCATGATGCTTATTGTCATTGGGTGACACGTGGACGAGATCCACATACATACAGCCATTGATTACATAGTTGGATGATATCCACATACTACCAGACTTCATATTATAGTTGACATTGATTCATATTGATTACATTGATCATACCTCATATTTTTGACATGTTATTACCTGGGGCACTAGCACGAGCACTTGGCACTATACTCATGTATAGATGTTACATTGCAACCTTATCATGCTTCAGACTTATTCATTTGAGGTTTACATATTATTACTGATCGTATTGACCTAGGATTATGTCATACATACGATTTCTGCTCTGTGATGTTTTCTATTCACGAGTTGGCAACTCACTCCCGTTGTGCCACAGTTCTTGCAGGTTTTGCCGTACAGGTTCCATTGCGGCTTTTCTGGCATACTGCTCCCTTTCTGGGTGATTGCATTGGTTGGTGGGTTCTTTTGCGTCAGAACCACCCTTGTATTATTTTATTCAGTTGTATCAAGTAATTCCATCAACCAAAACCTGTATATTGTTTCAGACTTAGAAAACCAGTTATGTATTATTTTGACCTTAGAGTCGCGCGTTGTAGTATTATGAGTTTTCATGTTGATTTTGAGTTTCTTTTTGAGTTTTGATCCTCGCCTTTCGGCGTTGTATATTATACTTCTTGCGTGGTTGTGACCGTCGATTGACGAAGAGCTAGCTCCCGCTTGGGGATGCCTTTTATCATTGCATATTTATTATTCTTGTTGTACCCCGTTCGGGGCCATTATTTATAAAGGAAACTCGGCTGAAATTTTTAGAAAATGATATATATTTTAAAAATGCATATTCGGCTACTTATTTAAAAACCTTGTTTTTAAAACATGTTTCTTTACTTCTTAAAACTATTTTTCTTTCATTTATAATTAAAATGGTTTTAGATTTCTGGGCTTTTGACTTACTTGAATTAGATAGGGTCCTATACACTTCATATGATTCAAGTGCCAGTCACGGGCTATTTCGGCTCGTGACATAAATACCGATAAATTGGGGAATTTTTTTGAAAATTATAGAAATTACTAAAAGCGTGCGTTTTATGTGAATTATGCAAATTTTAAGTTTTTATGATTAGTTTGACACTAATTTAGTGCTAATCACGATTAAAAATCGCTAATCGCGTTTAAGCTTTGTTTGTGCAAAACATGCACTATTTCTTTTTCTACACTTGTTACATATTCTTATGGCTTTCCTACATATTTATGTTATGGTTGATGAATTATTAAAGAGGGGAAAAGAAAACAAAAGAAAAGGAAAAAGAATAAAGAAATAGGTATGGGTGAGAGAGAGAAAGGTGAGGGTTTAGGTTGGCTTGTCTTGAGCCATTCCCTCCTCTTTTGTTCATTCATTTTCCTCTCCCTCTTCTCTCTCCTTGCTGCTGCTGCTGCTGCCTCATTCTCCCCCCTCTCTACCTCCTCAAATCACCTCAATAAACATCTCAAAACCCAAATCCCATTTCACAAAAAAGATACACAAGCTCAAGGGAAACACATTGGACCAAGAAAGCAAGGGTTTTGGCCACTTGGGGCAACTCAAGAAAATTCTTGAGTTGCCAAATAAGGTAATTTCTGAACCATAAGCTTAGTGTTTCCTTTACTTATACCCCCATGTTAGATTTGAACCGATATCAAGTGGTTTTGTGGACTTAGGAAAAACCTAGTTAGGGTTAATGGGAATTGAGAGTGGTGATGGGTAATTAAGCTCAGTAGAGGCCACACAAATCCCCTAGTGCTAGAATTCAAGCCTAAAACAGAGACTAGAACACCGGAATACGGATTTAGAAAAGCCGATATAGGGAAATTGTGGAATCTGTGAGGGTTATATGAAATCTGCTATACCCCGAGACTCTGAAAATTATTTTGCAAGGACAGTGATACATGCAGGCACCTAGGAAGCTACCACTAAAGCCCTGGCCCCTAACCCTCAAACCTGGACGCAAATTTAATCTTTCTGGCCGCAAATTGCGGCCAGACCAGGGTGGATTTGCCTCGTATTGGTTCTGTGGTCCCCTCATCTATAAATTAGACCCCTGGCATATGCTAAATTGTCCAATTTGACCTAGGGTAGAATCTGGAGCCTGTTTCCTGAGTTTCTGTTTTGATTCGTGTTTTCGTTTCTCATATTTTGAATTCTGGAATTTCGTATTTGTGTTTTACCTCGATTACTTGGCATTAGTATGACGATATCGAGGATTGTTTGATTGTTTTGAAAGCGTAGTCTATAGGTTCTAACCTATAGGCCTTAACGTGATGTTTTGGTATTCCCGATGTGATTTTAATACGCATTCCGATTGTGTTATCTATGTAGATACCTTCACGTGGGTTCCATACGATGAAGAAGATGAAGGCGACACCGACACCGACACACAAGAAGCAGGTGAGTAGATTATATCTACCTGGGAAGTCGGGTGGATGGCGTATAGCACCCCCGCAGTTTGATATTTAGTATAGTATATATATACTATTTATGATAGCTTATAGTGTGTCGTGGATATTTGAGATGAGATTAGGTGTACTAAGTTAGATTAGGGCGTAGAAGTAAATTAGTATAGTTCCTAGTTCCGAACCCTAGAATAGGTTTACACTCACACGCACACACATGCTTATTGCTACACATATACCTACATGATTAGGATAGTGTATGATGTTTGGAGATGAGTCGATTGAGATTGGGCATAGTGCCATGAGATCGCTGATATATTGTGATTCGTCTTTGGGATACGACATGTGATTTTACCAGGCCTTTAGACGTGTGTTTCACACACACATTTATATTTATACAGATGGTATCGATTTGTACTAGACTTAGATCAGTACCACAGATCTTGAGATATAATGATAAGAATACTTGATAATTGATGAGAGGATTATGATGTTGACCCGTACCCAGCTTTTGGGATGCCGTGGGATGACCGTGCGAGCTTTATATTGATGATAGATCCGCACCCATGACTCGAGGATGTCATATGATATTGTATTGCACGCGGTACTTTTGAGGCGGGATCACCGACTATTATATTTATGTATATATATATCGACTCAGATTTAGGTGGTTTCCATACCCCTCCTGATTGACTTGTTAGTTAGTGCCGTATTTTGCTAGTAGATGTTAGGTTAGGCTGAGGTCATACCTAAAAATAACGAATCGGGAGTATTTTAAGGACAGGCAAAGGAATACTACGGATATTTTCAAAAGACGCATCTTTTCTTAAAAACACCGTAGCCCTTATTTTCCTAAAAACCCCGATTCGTCTTCTTTCAAATTGCAAAACAGTATGATATGGATGCCAATGATGTAGCTTCTACACTGTTGTGTTTATTATTCATTTGCTGCATATGCTTACTGTTTGCATCGCATTGCATGATAAAAATGGTTATTGTTATATTAAACTCATGCTGTTAGGACCCCAGCACCATTATCGATGATGCGTATGTTCCACGTACACCTGCTTGACGGCTCACACACTTCATCATCGATAATTACCATGTCACTACACTGTAGTACTGTTGCATTCAGGATATGACCCCTTACATGGCATACTTGTGTATACACATACTGTACACTCATACTTGTGCACACACATATATTGATATCTTCATACTTGCGCACATGCACACTGTATATTCATACCAGTGCACACATATATTGATATCTTCATACTTGCGCACATGCACACTGTATATTCATACCAGTGCAAACATATATTGATATCTTCATACTTCATACCAGTGCACACATATATTGATATCTTCATACTTGCGCACATGCACACTGTATATTCATACCAGTGCACACATATATTGATATCTTCATACTTGCGCACCTATATATTATGCACACATACTGTACATTCATACTCGTGTACTTACATATTGTACACTCATACTTGTGCACATACCTATTGTGCATTCATATTCGTGTACTTACATATTGTACACCCATGCTTGTACACCTATACATTTGCACATACATAGATGATTTCTTGCTTGATTTGGAGATTTGGGAACCGCAAGATACTTTCTAAAACTGATTCATTTTAAAGAAGCGGTGTTCCCTAAATATGTGCATATTACTATTCCATGTCGCATGATATACTGATATGTTTACATTCTCTTATATGTCGCATACATCATACTTTCTGATTATACGCATTGAGATATGCTATTTCCATGATATTTCTGGATTTGGGAACCGTGGGTATTTTAAAAGAAAATATGTATTGTTTGAAAAACCCGGTTACCCTTGATATGATATTTCAGTGCGTCCACCATGTGTTTTATCGGTTCTGAGAGTGGTATGTGAAACCCAATTCGAGGAGCGGTAGGCACCGTCTGCGGGTACATGGTGGACCCGGTGAGGTACCCCGGGGCAAGAAAACTCGTATATGTTAGACGGTGAGTCTGGCAGAGGAGTACTACCTACAGGTGATTGTTTTGAGCTCGGCAGATATGTAAGTCCATATTGCGACCCCCGGTTCTTACGGGGAGGCGGAAACGGTATAAAATCAAAATTTTTATCGCAAGAGGCAACATGGACTAACTTATGGTCGGGATCTTTACCTAAACTAAAACTAGCATACTAAGCTAAAGATATTTAGCTACTCGGATAGAGATGGTTATACCTAAACTTGAACTCCTTCTCTTCAAGCTCCGGTGGTGGTCCGATGGCTCCTTCTCGTCGTCTCCGTACGCCGAAGATAGATCCACTTGAAAGCTCCAACCTTTAGCTCCTTCTTCGGTCTTTGAAGAAACTAGTTCACTTGGTTTGCTAAACCTAGTGAACTAGAATGAGTAGAGAGGAAAATAGAATGGGATTTTATCTATGGTTCTTGATTCTCAACTCATGAGACAAGAGAACCATAGATCAAGAGAGGGAGCAAGAGGTTGAGGGTGAGAGCAAGGGGAGAGCTCAAGAACAAGAGAGAGAATGAGCAAGAAAGAATGAGGCTCTCTTTTCTCTCTCACCCTCTCATAATCCAAAGTGATCATAACTCATCATATCAAAAAAGTCTTTTGGTGATGGTTAGAAGCAACCATAAGGTTATCATATCATGCACTCATTTTACTCAAAAAAGCAAGCAAGAAAAAAGTCTTTGGCATGAAATGATAACCATGGTCATCATGATGGTCAACTAGTCAAGCCTAGTCAACCGGTCAACAAGTCAACAAAAGTCAACAAGTCACCAAAGTCAACAAGTCAACAACCATATCACCATAATACTTAATTAATATAATAGTTAATCACAAATCATATTCTCATTAGGGTTGAGCAAAAAGTCAAAAGTCAACGGTCAACTGTCAACAACCCTAATGAGAATCTACTGCCTCTGCCTCCCTGTCAACTGTGCATACACACCCGCATCCGCGTTCCGAGGAACACGAATGCAAACTGGATAAATCCAATCCCATAAGGTACACTAGGATCTGGCTTAAACCAAAGCCCGCTAGTGTAAACTGTCCGGACACTGTGCGTGCACAAGTGCACGGATGTGACCGAACCCTGTCGCAAAACCATGCGACCTGTCGCAATACCATGCGACCTCTACTCTTTTGCCTAAAGGCGAAAAGCTTTCTGTGTGGGACTCTAAAGACTCGACACTACGCTGGCAGTGGGTTTAACCACAGACCGCAAGCGGCACTAGCTGTGCGTAACGGTCCCCAGGTAATGCCGACAAGAAGACCGACGAGGCGAAACCCATCTGAACTCCTACTGAGCCTGAGTGTGACATTCTCCATACAGTCCGGTCTGTTCGTCTGATACATCGCATGGCGGGCCTAGGGGGCGGTAAACGTCAGTCCCCCAATAGCGGTACAAGTCGTGCCGGAGTGAAGCCCAATACACCCTGAGATAACACTGGAAACCTACCAGTATATCTCGTTTGCCCTGGCCAGGGACTACTCGTGTAATGGCTCTCCTAGACACAGCGCGATGTCAACCCCCAATACCGGGAGAGACGAATCCTGTCTAACCGTCACTGCCTCCAAGTGCTTCGGGACTGCACCCAACCACCACCTGTTTGCACGACTCCTTTGAGCCGTGGTAGGGTAGTGATCAAAGTACAGTGGGAACACACCCGAGGCGAAGTGACAGTGTCAAGTCAGCGGACTAAGCTGTACTCATGTCACCTGGGAACTGATAACTGACGATAGGTATAATACCAACTAGTCAGTTCCCGACGAGTCCTGTCCAGTGTACCCGTAACCTAACGAGCACCCGCATACTATCTCAAGTACGACGTACTGACGGCTGTGGGACAGACCGTCTCCCACACTGGGATGAGAAGCGCATGCGCTGGTCTACTCCGGAGTATCGATGCCCTGTCTCGATAGTCCTGCGACCAGGGACCTGAATAAGGATGTGCTTATAGATTACCCAGCCCCCACTAGTGTGACTGCCATCACAACGCTGGTAATCAAGCAAAGATCCTAAGGGCTCCACTAATGCGTATAAGTGATATACTGAAATAAACACAAGTACACATTGAAGTAGAAACAAACCAAGTAGCATACTACTATTTTGAGCAAGATTGTATATACAAGGTGAATATCCCAAGCATCCATTAAGTAATATACAAACTAGTATGATACAGTAATGGCCTCTAGGGCATATACACTAACAATCTCCCACTTGCACTAAGGCCATGTACTGGCGTATCGAAGACCTATCATCTCGATCAGCCGCTCGAACTGAGTCTGGGGCAAGGCCTTGGTGAATGGATCTGCAGTGTTATCTTCTGAAGCGACTCTCCGAACCTCGATCTCCTTGCGATCCACGATCTCCCTGATCAGGTGATACCGCCTCAAGATGTGCCTGGATCTCTGATGGGACCTGGGTTCCTTCGCTAATGCTATAGCCCCGTTGTTGTCGCAATACAGAGGTATTGGATCAACAATGGACGGAACCACCTGAAGTTCTTTCAAGAACTTCCTCATCCAGACAGCTTCTTTTGCGGCATCAGATGCAGCGATATATTCCGCTTCCATCGTTGAGTCTGCAACGGTTTCTTGTTTGGAACTCTTCCAACACACCGCCCCTCCATTGAGGGTAAAGACAAAACCCGACATGGACTTGGAATCATCCTTGTCACTCTGGAAGCTGGAGTCAGCAAAGGCCTCGATCTGGAGGTCTTTTCCGCCATACACCAAGAACATCTCCTTAGTCCTTCTCAGGTACTTGAGAATGTTCTTTACCGCTATCCAGTGTTTCTCCCCAGGGTTTGACTGATACCGGCTTACCACACTCAGTGCATAAGCTACATCCGGTCTGGTACACAACATCGCATACATTATAGAGCCTACCGCAGAAGCGTAGGGTATAATAGACATGCGATCCCTCTCTAAATCAGTCTTGGGAGACATCTCTTTAGAGAGGGTGATCCCGTGACAAGCTGGTAGGTTACCACGCTTGGAATCTTCCATACTGAATCTTTTCAGTACGGTGTCGATGTACCTGGACTGAGAAAGTCCCAATATCCTCTTGGATCTATCACGATGGATCCGGATCCCCAGGATGTATGAGGCATCACCCAGGTCTTTCATGGAGAACCTTTGTGACAAGAACCCCTTGACAGATTGTAGCATAGGAATATCATTTCCTATTAAGAGAATGTCATCCACGTATAAAACGAGGAATACTACAGTTCTCGCTACAAATCTACTATAGATGCATGGTTCATCTGGATTTTTGATAAAGCCAAATTCTTTGACCGTCTCATCAAAGCAGATGTTCCAACTCCGCGATGCCTGCTTTAGTCCATAGATGGACTTAAGCAACTTGCACACCTTTCCGCTGCTCCCACTCTGAATGAAACCCTCTGGCTGGTCCATATAGACACACTCCTCTAAATTTCCATTTAGAAAAGCTGTCTTTACGTCCATTTGCCAGATCTCATAATCGTGGAAGGCAGCAATGGCAAGAAGGATCCGAATGGATTTCAGCATGGCTACTGGAGAAAAGGTTTCGTCGTAGTCCAAGCCAGGTCTTTGACGAAAACCCTTTGCTACCAGCCTAGCTTTATAGGTCTCAACCTGTCCATCTACACCAATCTTCCTTTTGAAGATCCACTTGCATCCTACGGGTTTTACCCCGTCTGGAGCAATGTCCAACGTCCATACCTTGTTGGTGTACATGGACTCCATTTCGGTCCGCATTGCATCCAGCCATTTCACTGAGTCAACGCTCTGAACGGCCTGCTGGAAGCTAGTAGGCTCATCATAATCTATGATGCAATCCTCTCTATCCCCGTCTATGAGAAAACCGTAGTATCTCTCAGGCGGATGAGACTGCCTACTACTTCTGCGGAGCGGCGTAGGAATGTCCTGTTCTTCCGAACCTTCTGGTTCCATTAAACTTTCAGTAACAGTCCGTGGTTCTGGAATTTCTTCCAGTTCTACTGTGCTCCCACTTATCTGGTTTTCCAAAAACTCAGTTTCCAAGAAGTAGGCATGACGAGAAACAAGAACTTTTTGTTCCTCTTCACAGTAGAAGAAATATCCTTTTGAGTTCTTTGGATACCCCACAAACTTGCACTGTACTGAGCGTGCCTCGAGCTTGTCCGCATGCTGCTTTTTGACAAAAGCCGGACATCCCCATGTCTTAATGTGCTTAAGATAGGGTCTCTTCCCACACCACATTTCATATGGTGTGGAAGGCACAGTCTTAGTCGGAACTCGGTTCAAAAGGTACGCTACTGATTCTAGCGCATACCCCCAGAATGATCGCGGTAACTCAGCATTACCCATCATGGACCGCACCATATCCAATAGGGTGCGGTTCCGTCTCTCCGATACACCGTTATGTTGCGGGGTGTATGGAGGAGTAAGCTGAGAGAGAATTCCGTTCTCTTTTAAATAGTCCAGGAACTCGGCACTTAAGTATTCTCCACCTCGATCCGATCTTAGAATCTTAATACTTTTGCCGGTCTGTTTCTCTACTTCATTCTTATACTCCTGGAATTTTCCAAAGGCCTCGGACTTATGTTTCATCAAGAAGACATAACCGTACCTTGAGAAGTCATCCGTAAAAGTAATGAAGTAAGAATGTCCGCTTCGGGCATGTGTAGACATTGGACCGCACACGTCACTGTGTACGAGTCCCAAGAGCTCGCTCGCTCTTACTCCATGTCCAGTAAACGGAGTCTTTGTCATCTTTCCTTTGAGACAAGATTGACAAGTGGCATACGATTGATATTCGAACGCATTCAAATATCCTTCTGTATGTAACTTAGTCAACCTTCTCTCATTGATGTGACCCAATCTACAATGCCATAAGAAAGTCTGATTTATTTCCGGAGACTTTCTTTTGTGTGTATTCTGGACATTAAAAATCTGTGGTTGGTTTAACACGTATATACCATTACTCAGAGTACCTGACCCAATCAATACTTGATTAAGGTGAATGTTTACAACATTACTTACAAACGCAAATTCATAACCTTCTTTAGAAACTAAAGATACAGAAATGATATTACAAGTTGCGTTGGGTACAAAAAAGCAATTACGCAAAACCAAAACATGTCCATCTGACATTCCCAGGTGATAGTCCCCCACGGCTTTAGCATCCATGCTAGCTCCGTTCGCAACTTTGAGGGTCATGTCACCTGCCTTCAAAACCCTACGGTTTCTCAACGCCTGCAAAGAATTACAGATATGAGATCCTGATCCGGTATCCAATACCCAGGAAGTAGAGTTTATTGAAAGACAGTTTTCAATAACATACACACCTGAAGCTGAAGCTGCAACCTGCTTCAATTCCTGTGTTCTGGCCTTCCAGGCCCTGCAATCATTCTTCCAGTGTCATTTCTTATGACAATAGAAGCATTCTTCTTTATCCACAAGCTTCCCCGCTATCTTTGTTGCTTTGCCTTTTCCCTTCGTATCCACTTTACCAACACCGCCCCTTGGTTTGGCGGGGGCCTTCTTCTTCTTTCCCTTGGCTTTCGCCTTGGACCTAGAAGAAGATGATCCTCCTACAAACAAAGTGGATGTTTCCCTACCTTTCTGTAGGGTGCCCTCTGCGCTCCTCAGCATGTTGAGGAGCTCTGATAGTTCAACCTCTTTTTCTTGTAGGTTGAAGTTCAGTATAAACTGGGCGTAAGTGGAAGGAAGGGACTGGAGAACTATATCCGTATATAGCTCACTCTCCAATGTGATCCCTAGGTCAGCGAGCTCCTCAATGAAGCCGATCATCTTTAGCACATGCTCGGCTACTGATGATCCGACGGCCATTCTTGTCGAAAACAACTTTTTCGACGCTTCGTATCTTGCGATACGTGATTGCTCTCCATACAGTTCTTTTGTATGGAGCAATATGGACTCCATGTCCATATTCTCATGCCTCCTCTGATGTTCGTTGTCCATCGAGGCAAGCAGGAGGCATTTGGCCTTTGCGCTATCAATCTCCCAAGTCTTACGGATTTCCTTATCCGCGACGCTGGAAGTTGGACCAGGGACAGGGGGAGCTTTGGTGGTAAGAAGATACCCCAGCTTGTCATAAGTGATTGCTATCGTGACATTCCTGAGCCAATCTTTGTAGTTTGGCCCTGTCAGTTTGTTTTTATCTAGGAGTAACTTAAGTCCAGTCATGTTGATTGGTCGCTGCAATTAGGAGAGAGAAGAAGAAACACTCAGCATGATGCTCTTGCAAGTTTAGAGTGGTTTTTAGTTTGTCTAAACAGGATGGCTCCCACTGTTTCTCGAATCCCTCCTCAAACCATAAAGGAAGAATTAGCCGGGATCAATCCCACCGTACAATACTTGCTTAACCGTTCAGCCAGGCCGGTGTCGGTACTTCGAGGGAGGTTTTCCAACGCTTTCGCGAAGTTCCTTAATTAGAGAACCTCTTTTCCCTGGGGGCGTAGCCCCGTTAACACCTTTCTAGGCACCTACTAGGTTTATAGCATTGATCGTTAAGTGAGAAATTTCCCGAGGAGTAGCATATACTCACAGTAGGATCGGGATCCAAATATCATCGCGTGACGAAACTGAAGGAATCCTACCAGAATCATCACACTCCAAATGGTATGCAAATCTAGCAAGTTTCAGTACTTATGAAACTCCCGATGTGGATTTTTGCCCCATGCTCTTATGACCTTGACTTTGGCCAACAAATCATAAGTCACATGTCAAGTTCTGCCCGTCGTTCTCCAGGTTAATTTGAATCCACCTGCACCTACCCTTGACTTTGGCCAACAAGGCAGTACGACTGTTCCAAACCAACGCATCTATCTATGCTGCACATGAATACCCAATAGCTACCAATCACTGTGCCTTGACTTTGGCCAACAAACACAGCTTGAATACTATTGACTATTCATGTGAAACGACGGAGGGCTACGGATGGTTTTGGCGAAACCGTGAACGTAGTGAACTTGATTTAATCGATGGAACGAGATAGCTTTTAGAAGGAGTGGCTCAAGCTCCGCATTTAAAAGTTATTTTGAAAAGAACCGAGTGGTTTTTCGAAAGTGTTCCAACGACTTTAACTTGGTTTATTATCTTGCATTAGTTCTTTTAATGCGTGATATTCTTGCATTAGTACTTTTAATGCGTCCCATCATTTAACCCTACCATTGCAGAAAACAACCAAAATATGACGTACGCTTATGCCATTCGCATTCGCCACTGGGCCCCGTCATTACCCGTTAGGTTACTTAACTAACGACAGAGCGGGGGCTGGGCTAGCGCGTCTGTAAAACATAAGCAACGCCTAAATAGTAAGCAATGATAGACATTACAGATCACAGATGAATGCATTGGATATACTAGCAATCCGCAATCCTTTCGAGCCTGAAACGAAAAGCGGATAACACGGTCGCGGTGAATAGCCAAATACCCCACCCAAGACCCCTACGGGTGCGGCAAACTACCCGCCAAGTACTCGGTAGTTTGCGCACCCCTCCATGGGTCTATCCTAGGAGCAAAAACAGTAAAAAGAATTATACAATGACGGCTACAACCCCGACCCGGTTGTGCGGCCAAACAAATAATATTATTACATCAATTTACATTTACAATGAATGAAAGAAAAACAAAAGCTCATCTCACATCCACCCCGGCTATTCACCCGCGACAGTCCAACACATTCATATACACATTCCAGCACATTACAGATCATGTATAACCCCGACTAATCGACTTATAGCGATTAGCCGACGTTCAATACATGCAAGCATCACAGATATAACCATCATAGTCAAAGTGCAGTGAAGTTCGGAAAAAATACGGAATTATAGGACCCCAAAAGGAAATTTCTTTTCTGGAAAATCTGGGCACATATAATATATTTTAAAAATCCCAAAACCAACACACAAACACACTGCACGAAAAACGATGCAGAGAAGAAACCAAGTCGCGGCGGTTCCGCGGCGTCCAAGAAGGATCGCGCGGCGGAAGCGCGGCACTTTAGGCGAATCACTGTATCGTTTTTCTTGGGTGTTCACACAAAACCCTGAGCCGAATTTAGGAGTATAAAGTTTTTCATTTTGACCAGGAAAAATTTCAACAGAAACTCAGATTTTGTAAAGTTTGATTTTTTGGATTTTTCCGGTTCCGAACTTCGTTACACTTCACTACCAAGCTAGTTTAAGTTTAGTTAGGCTCTGATACCACTGTAAGTCCATATTGCGACCCCCGGTTCTTACGGGGAGGCGGAAACGGTATAAAATCAAAATTTTTATCGCAAGAGGCAACATGGACTAACTTATGGTCGGGATCTTTACCTAAACTAAAACTAGCATACTAAGCTAAAGATATTTAGCTACTCGGATAGAGATGGTTATACCTAAACTTGAACTCCTTCTCTTCAAGCTCCGGTGGTGGTCCGATGGCTCCTTCTCGTCGTCTTCGTACGCCGAAGATAGATCCACTTGAAAGCTCCAACCTTTAGCTCCTTCTTCGGTCTTTGAAGAAACTAGTTCACTTGGTTTGCTAAACCTAGTGAACTAGAATGAGTAGAGAGGAAAATAGAATGGGATTTTATCTATGGTTCTTGATTCTCAACTCATGAGACAAGAGAACCATAGATCAAGAGAGGGAGCAAGAGGTTGAGGGTGAGAGCAAGGGGAGAGCTCAAGAACAAGAGAGAGAATGAGCAAGAAAGAATGAGGCTCTCTTTTCTCTCTCACCCTCTCATAATCCAAAGTGATCATAACTCATCATATCAAAAAAGTCTTTTGGTGATGGTTAGAAGCAACCATAAGGTTATCATATCATGCACTCATTTTACTCAAAAAAGCAAGCAAGAAAAAAGTCTTTGGCATGAAATGATAACCATGGTCATCATGATGGTCAACTAGTCAAGCCTAGTCAACCGGTCAACAAGTCAACAAAAGTCAACAAGTCACCAAAGTCAACAAGTCAACAACCATATCACCATAATACTTAATTAATATAATAGTTAATCACAAATCATATTCTCATTAGGGTTGAGCAAAAAGTCAAAAGTCAACGGTCAACTGTCAACAACCCTAATGAGAATCCACTGCCTCTGCCTCCCTGTCAACTGTGCATACACACCCGCATCCGCGTTCCGAGGAACACGAATGCAAACTGGATAAATCCAATCCCATAAGGTACACTAGGATCTGGCTTAAACCAAAGCCCGCTAGTGTAAACTGTCCGGACACTGTGCGTGCACAAGTGCACGGATGTGACCGAACCCTGTCGCAAAACCATGCGACCTGTCGCAATACCATGCGACCTCTACTCTTTTGCCTAAAGGCGAAAAGCTTTCTGTGTGGGACTCTAAAGACTCGACACTACGCTGGCAGTGGGTTTAACCACAGACCGCAAGCGGCACTAGCTGTGCGTAACGGTCCCCAGGTAATGCCGACAAGAAGACCGACGAGGCGAAACCCATCTGAACTCCTACTGAGCCTGAGTGTGACATTCTCCATACAGTCCGGTCTGTTCGTCTGATACATCGCATGGCGGGCCTAGGGGGCGGTAAACGTCAGTCCCCCAATAGCGGTACAAGTCGTGCCGGAGTGAAGCCCAATACACCCTGAGATAACACTGGAAACCTACCAGTATATCTCGTTTGCCCTGGCCAGGGACTACTCGTGTAATGGCTCTCCTAGACACAGCGCGATGTCAACCCCCAATACCGGGAGAGACGAATCCTGTCTAACCGTCACTGCCTCCAAGTGCTTCGGGACTGCACCCAACCACCACCTGTTTGCACGACTCCTTTGAGCCGTGGTAGGGTAGTGATCAAAGTACAGTGGGAACACACCCGAGGCGAAGTGACAGTGTCAAGTCAGCGGACTAAGCTGTACTCATGTCACCTGGGAACTGATAACTGACGATAGGTATAATACCAACTAGTCAGTTCCCGACGAGTCCTGTCCAGTGTACCCGTAACCTAACGAGCACCCGCATACTATCTCAAGTACGACGTACTGACGGCTGTGGGACAGACCGTCTCCCACACTGGGATGAGAAGCGCATGCGCTGGTCTACTCCGGAGTATCGATGCCCTGTCTCGATAGTCCTGCGACCAGGGACCTGAATAAGGATGTGCTTATAGATTACCCAGCCCCCACTAGTGTGACTGCCATCACAACGCTGGTAATCAAGCAAAGATCCTAAGGGCTCCACTAATGCGTATAAGTGATATACTGAAATAAACACAAGTACACATTGAAGTAGAAACAAACCAAGTAGCATACTACTATTTTGAGCAAGATTGTATATACAAGGTGAATATCCCAAGCATCCATTAAGTAATATACAAACTAGTATGATACAGTAATGGCCTCTAGGGCATATACACTAACAAGATATCTGATGGATACCTACCGGAGTTGAGAGATGAGACGGGCCGATCCGAACTGACGGAGCCCTATGTATATGAGGATTTACGTGCCGATACTAGGCACAGGTTTCATGATGTTTTCGAGTGTCGATGCTTGACACTCAGGTTCCATGATTTTGATATGTCGCGAGCGACACATGTTGATTTACATCCTCATATTTCCATGCTTATGCTTTCTGATATTTACATGCATGATGTTTTTGTCATTGGGTGACACGTGGACGATATCCACATACATATAGTTGACATTGATGACTTTGATCACATAGTTGGACGAGATCCACATACATGATGACATTGATTACATGGTTGGATGATATCCACATACTTATAGACTTCATGATATAGTCGACATTGATCATACCTCATATTATGATATGTTATTACCTGAGGCACTGGTACGAGCACTTGGCACTACACTCATGTATAGATGTTACATTGCCACTTTATCATGCTTCAGACTTATTCATTTGAGGTTTATATATATATCTGATCGTATTGACCTAGGATTGTGTCATACATACGATTTCTGCTCTGTGATGTTTTCTATTCACGAGTTGGCAACTCACCCCCGTTGTGCCACAGTTTCTTGCAGGTTTTGCCGTACAGGTTTCATTGCGGCTTTTCTGGCACACTGCTTTCCTTACGGGTGACTTTCTTTGGTAGGTGGATTCTTTTGCATCAGAACCACCATTGTATATGTATTATTCATTTGTATCTAGAAATTCCATCAACCAAAACTTGTATATTGTTTCAGACTTAGAAAACCAGTTATGTATTATTTCGACCTTAGAGTCGCGCGTTGTAGTATTATGGTTTTCATATTGATTTTGAGTTTCTTTTGAGTATTGATCCTCGCCCTTTGGCGTTGTATATTATATTGCTTGCATGGTTGTGACCGTCGATTGACGAAGAGCTAGCTCCCGCTTAGGGATGCCTTTTATCATTGTGTATATATTATTCTTGTTGTACCCCGTTTGGGGCCATTATTTACAAATGAAACTCTGCCGAACTTTTCATAAAAGAATATAGATTTTAAAAATGCATATTCAGCTTACTTATTTAAAAACCTTGTTTTTAAAATTTGTTTTTCTTACTTCTTAAAAACTAGTTTCGTATTTACTCCTTAAAATGGTTTTAGATTTCTGGGTTTTTGGCTTACTTGAATTATATGGGGTCCTATAGACTTCATATGATTCAAGTGCCAGTCACGGGCTATTTCGGGTCGTGACAAAGTTGGTATCAGAGCGCTAGGTTAACCTTGGTTCGAGTGTAAGTTTGACTATGTAGAGCCTAGAGCGTTTATATATATACGGAACTTAGGCTTGACCTTACGGAACTTAGACTTAGTCGAGGGGGTATTGTACCCGAACTTTCATCGCGTAGGATGACCCTTGGTTGATAGAGTAGGTAGCTTGAGTAGAGTGACGTACCATACGTATGTTCCGCGGCATATTTACGATACGCTACTCCTCTTAAGAGACCTTAGGATGTACATTTTTTCTTGCATAGTATTATATTCATTCCTATGATCTATCCTCATCGATACTGGTTATGATTTTACTGTTACGATTACACAGGCAGAGAGAGCTACGGCTAGAGTTGCGTCATCTTGAGCTCGTCACGGACGAGGACTGACCAGGGCATGATTCCAGAGACGTACGATTGCATAGAGGCTTCGTTTTACTGTGTTTTCGCGCCATGAGCTTTTGACAGATCGCTGTTACGAGTTTTCTCGGATGTGCTGATCGGCACAAGAAGATCAGGCTATTGCTAGAAGCCAGCCAGAATGTGATGACCATTGATATATCACGTATTCATGATGATTGAGGCGTTGTTCAGCGTATAGATGAATGAGCCAGTTGTTGCTGCAAATGACGAGATATCGCCCAGATGTTGGAGCTACTGCAGCATAAGTATATACTTAGAGATATGATGGAAGGTCGCTAGTCACCCAAGGATGAAGGACTAGGACATACGGTTCGTTCGCTTACCCCAATGCGAGGTCATCAGATAGATTGATTCCAGCTCGAGACGACTTCACGTAGATTCGTTGAGAGTCGATAGAGACGATCGAATGTCAGGAACCCGATTCCAAGTTTAAAGTATTCTAAAGACAATGTAAGTAATGCTATGGACCCTCTAGGAGAATGAAATCCTAACTCGACGTAATGACCATGGAACGCTTCCGAACCTTAGGGTTTGCGGCAGTTTAGCGGTGCCATTTGTGAGGCTTGGGTTTTCCCTTCTACGGTTGGTCCACAGGTGCTGTGGTATGTACTGGAATACTATTAAACTGTACCCAAGATGTTGATCTCTTAGGGGATTACGAGGTTCTGACGAGTCGATCGGATGGTTCGACAACATTCGGATATCATGTGACGGGATACATTACTTGAGAGACTCCAGATACGAGTATAGCCGTTGGAGCTCAGTCTATGCAGCCACGAGAAGACAAGTTTGAATCAGTCGACATTGGAGCAGAGTGAAGTAAAGAGTTCGCACGAGATTTCAACGAGATGAAGTTCCATTCCGCTGACACCAGAGATGCGATACGCATGCAGAGGCGTTGTATATGGATATACCTTCCAGGAAGAGTCGCGATGAGATTGCAGCCGTTCCGGAACAAGAAAAAGATATAGTAAAGATGATAACTTCCGGGCAATTCGGCAGAAACGAGATTCGAGAGAGACCTCGATAGGACCTTTTTGGAATACTACGAGAAGAATTGGACCCAGGAGTGGTCATATTGCACACACCCAGCAGGCCAGAGTTCAGCATCGTCGACAAGATAGTTGACCAGGTTCGGATAGAGGGCCTCACCTAGATGCGTTGTGAGTTGATCAAGAATGGACGCGTATGGAGTATACCTCGGTAGATTGGGACGAGTTCCCGAGGATGTGTTCGGCTAGATATCTTCTATAGAGTGATGAAGATACCGAGTTCGTGATTTCAAGTCCGTGTGAGAGACTTCGGATTGACCATAGCCGAGAACATTTGCAGTGCGCAGATAGAGATGTGACATCGAAGTGGACGATGATACAGACAAGTGGGACAAGAAGTTCGTGCGAGATGCAGACAAGCTGTTATTACTCCCCGTTAAGATTAAAGGTCGGATATGTCTATAGAAGCGTTGGAACACGACCAGTTTCCGAGGGAATGCTGTGCTGAGAATGCAGATGTCCAGAGAGCGAAAAAAGATTATGCAAGAGTACCAGCCTCCGTACAGTTTGTCATAGGCGAGATCGGAAGAGACCTTGAGCAGGATTCCTTCCAGGACACTGCTGCGAAAAGATTTGCACCTAGGATTAGATGTGTGATGAGCATTCAGAGGACCAGAGAAGTGCCAGAACGGAATCGTCTTCGTTAGCACACCTGACAGGGCCGATGAGCCGACGGATTGCGAGATTGGTAATCCACAGAGAAGTAAGGACCCAGAGACAGAGGACGCCAGATCGTGAGCAAGAGGAAAGTAGATATTTTGCGCTGCTAGCATTGGATGCACCGACACCTTCTCGACCTTGAAGGAGGATATACCGACGACGGTATTTATGATTTGTGATTTTGTGATTCGATTATCACGTATCCGTCACCTTGGATTTCGGTATTTTGGGCGATTTACTCGCATGATTTAGTCTTGATGGCTGAGTTCCATAATTTCTGTTTTCGTGCACCATGGTTGCACCTACTGGGTATTCATATTTGTGCACAGTTATTGCACCTGATATCGTTTTCGTGCCTTGGCTGCACATGCTTATGACTTCATGGATTTCCTACAGTTGAGTTGATTTTGTACATATGATACGCACACGATTTGATTTTTGCACTCGGTATAGCTTATATGTGCTTGTAGTGCATTGATTTATATTTTGTGCACGCAGTTGCACACGCTTATGATTTTTACACCTTGGTAGACTCGGTGTTGCTATTCACGCATTTGAGTTATTGTTTGGGTTTTGTGCACAGGATGCACCAGTTTTATATTTCATGCGTTTATCGCACCAGATTTATATTTCGTGCCTTTGTTGCACCGGATTTATATTTTGTGCACTACGGTTGCACCTGACTTCGATTTGATGTCATTCGATATTTTGATTCTGATATTGATGTTGAATTCTTACACTCCGTGCATTTGATTTGGACTTTGCGCATGTTCGACACTTGATATTGGATTTCGTGATTTCATGCATGTTAAGTGTGCATGATTTAGATTTTATTCGTGCATGATGGATGCACCTGATTTGGATTTTTGCACGTGTTGAGCGCATGTTTTGAGATACGATTTTGGTGCACACCAGATGCACTAAATCGAGATTCTTCGTGCATATCAGATGCACCTGATTTTGCCGTCAAGCACACACGTTGCCTATGACAGATGTTTCGTGCACACCCATTGCACCTATATGTTGTTTCTGTGCACATATATGGCACATATATGGATTTTGATTTCCGTGCGCAGCAGACGCACAGGGTATTCTCACATACATTTTGGGATTTATTTCCGATGGAGCAGTGCGTTTTTATGATATTTGCTATTGGTTTTCGTACTGAGCAGGACTAGTCAGAGGACAATACCTGGATATATTTTGTATGCATTGATAGTTATCGAAGGGATTTCTAAAAAGCGAGCTATAGTCTTAGTATTTACCTACGTGTCTGATATGACACAACGCGTTTAAAACAAGGAAACCCTTCTAAATTGTTTTCAAAACGGCGGAACGTATATATTAAACGAAGGATATATACGTATATGGTTATTTTATTATAATAGACGTCCGCCACTGTGCAGTGTTATGCGCATCGCACAGCGACTTAAAAAGATTTGGCATGCATTTACTTCAGCTATTTACATGTATAGATTTGATGTCTACATGTATAGTTCTGATTTATATCATATTGGTTTTATTTTGGATTTGACATTTGTGTCTTTACCATGACTCCGATGATTGTGGGATGCTTGACGAAGATTTGATTTTGAGTTATCTGCACATTGTTCATGCGCATGCGTTGCGCTACGATGCGTTTTATCTATTGATGATTTCGGAGCCCCGACGACTTGAACTTTTTATTGAAATGTTTTAGAATTTGGGGGTTTAAATTTAAATTCGGGGACCGAATTTCTTTAAGGGGGGAAGATTGTAACATTTCAAAAATATAAAATATAATTTTTGGGAATTTTTATAATTTAATATTAGTTTTAATGAATATTTTAATATTTCGGTATAATTAAATACCGATAAATTGGGGAAATTTTTTGAAAATTATAGAAATTACTAAAAGAGTGTGTTTTATGTGAATTATGCAAATTTTAAGTTTTTATGATTAGTTTGATACTAATTTAGTGCTAATCGCGATTAAAAAACGCTAATCGCGTTTAAGCTTGTTTTGTGCAAAACATGCACTATTTCTTTTTCTACACTTGTTACATATTCTTATGGCTTTCCTAAATATTTATGTCATGGTTGATGAATTATTAGAGAGGGGAAAAGAAAACAAAAGAAAAGGAAAAGAATAAAGAAATAGATATGGGTGAGAGAGAGAAAGGTGAGGGTTTAGGTTGACTTGTCTTGAGCCATTCCCTCTTCTTTTGTTCACTCATTTTCCTCTCCCTCTTCTCTCTCCTTGCTCTGCTGCTGCTTCCTCATTCTTCCCCCTCTCTACCTCCTCAAATCACCTCAATAAACATCTCAAAACCCAAATCCCATTTCACAAAAAAGATGCACAAGCTCAAGGGAAACACATTGGACCAAGAAAGCAAGGGTTTTGGCCACTTGGGGCAACTCAAGAAAATTCTTGAGTTGCCAAATAAGGTAATTTCTGAACCATAAGCTTAGTGTTTCCTTTACTTATACCCCCATGTTAGATTTGAATCGATATCGAGTGGTTTTGTGGACTTAGGAAAAACTTAGTTAGGGTTAATTGGAATTGAGAGTGGTGATGGGTAATTAAGCTCAGTAGAGGCCACACAAATCCCCTAGTGCTAGAATTCAGGCCTAAAACAGAGACTAGAATACCGGAATACAGATTTAGAAAAGCCGATATCGGGAAATTGTGGAATCTTTGAGGGTTATATGAAATCTGCTATCACCCCGAGACTCTGAAAATTATTTTGCAAGGACAGTGATACATGCAGGCACCTAGGAAGCTACCACCAAAGCCCTATCCCCTAACCCTCAAACCTGGATGCAAATTTAATCTTTTTGGCCGCAAATTGCGGCTAGACCAGGGTGGATTTGCCTTGTATTGGTTCTGTGGTCCCCTCATCTATAAATTAGACCCCTGGCATATGCAAAATTGTCCAATTTGACCTAGGGTAGAATCTGGAGCCTGTTTCCTGAGTTGCTGTTTTGATTCATGTTTTCGTTTCTCGTATTTTGAATTCTGGAATTTCGTATTTGTGTTTTACCTCGATTACTTGGCGTTAATACGAAGATATCGAGAATTGTTTGATGGTTTTGAAAGCGTAGTCTATAGGCCTTAGCGTGATGTTTTGGTATTCCCGATGTGATTTTAATACGCATTCCGATTGTGTTATCTATGTAGGTACCTTCACGTGGGTTCCATACGATGAAGAAGATGAAGGCGACACCGACACCGACACATAAGAAGCAGGTGAGTAGATTATATCTACGGGGGAAGTCGGGTGGATGGTTTATAGCACCCCCGCAGTTCGATGTTTAGTATAGTATTTATATACTATTTATGATAGCTTATAGTGTGTCATGGATATTTGAGATGAGATTAGGTGTACTAAGTTAGATTAGGGCGTAGAAGTAAACTAGTATAGTTTCTAGTTGCGAACCCTAGAATAGGTTTGCATTCACACGCACACACATACTTATTGCTACACATATACCTACATGATGAGGATAGTTTATGATGTTTGGAGATGAGTCGATTGAGATTGGGCATAGTGCCATGAGATCGCTGATATATTGTGATTCGTATTTAGGATACGACATGTGATTTTAGCGGGCCTTTAGACGTGTGTTTTACACACATATTTATATTTATGTAGATGGTATCGATTTGTACTAGACTTAGATCAGTACCCCAGATCTTGAGATATGATGATAAGGATACCTGATAATTGATGAAAGGATTGTGATATTGACACGTACCCAGCTTTTGGGATGTCGTGCGATGATTTACCGTACGAGCTTTATATTGGTGATAGATCCGCACCCATGACTCGAGAATGTCATATGATATTGTATCGCACGCGGTACCTTTGAGGCGGGATCACCGACTATTATATTTATGTATATATATATATCGACTCGGATTTAGGTGGTTTCCATACCCCTCCTGATTGACTTGTTAGTTAGAGCCGTAGTTTTGCTAGTAGATGTTAGGTTAGGCTGAGGTCATACCTATTTCAAAAACTAACGAATCGGGAGTATTTTAAGGACATGCAAAGGAATACTACGGATATTTTTAAAAGACGCATATTTTCTTAAAAACACCGTAGCCCTTATTTTCCTAAAAACCCCGATTCGTCTTCTTTCAAATTGCAAAACAGTATGATATGGATGCATTGATGTAGCTTCTACACTGTTGTGTTTATTATTCATTTGCTTCATATGCTTACTGTTTGCATCGCATTGCATGATAAAAATGGTTATTGTTATATTAAACTCATGCAGTTAGGACACCAGCACCATTATCGATGATGCGTATGTTCCACGTACACCTGCTTGATGGCTCACACACTTCATCATCGATAATTGCCATATCACTACACTGTAGTACTGTTGCATTCAGGATATGACTCCTTACATGGCATACTTGTGTACACACATACTGTACACTCATACTTGTGCATACACATATATTGACATCTTCATACTTGCGCACATGCACACTGTATATTCATACCAGTGCATACATATATTGATATCTTCATACTTGCGCACATGCACACTGTATATTCATACCAGTGCATACATATATTGATATTTTCATAATTGCGCATTTACATATTGTGCACACATACTGTACATTCATACTCGTGTACTTACATATTGTACACTCATACTTGTGAACATACCTATTGTACATTCATATTCGTGTACTTACATATTGTACACCCATGCTTGTACACCTATACACGACCCGAAATAGTGCGTGACTAACACACCCGAAGAAGATGCATCAACATGCTTGTTCTTCGTTTGGGCGGCGTAAGAATCCAGATATTCTCCTATTCCCTGCTCAGTCTTATAACACTTATAAGAAAGAACGGGGCCAACGTTCCCCTGCTCAGTATAATAAGAGGGTTCAGTCAATACATCCATATTATTATCTTGATTAAGGCCTGACATGGTCGCTACCTGGAGAGAGAGAGAAGAAAACACTTTAGCGTATGCTCTTGCAAGATTAGATTGGTTATTATCTTATCTAATCAGGATGTCTCCCACTGTTTTCATCAAATCTTCCTTCAAACCCTAAAAGGAAAGACTAGCTGGGATTAATTACACCTTACAAGTTCACCAATCTTTCAGCCAGGCCAGTGTTGGTAGTTTGAGGGAGGTTCCCCGTGCTTTCGCACGGACCTAATTAAAGTAAACCTCGTTTTGCCAGAGGCATAACCCCGTTAACTCCTTTCTAGTCACCTACTTGATCAGCTAATTGTCCTGTGTAAAATTTTCCCAGGAGTAACTCTTACTCGCAGTGGGTATCGGGATCCAACTATCTCATAGTAGGTATGCAATCTCATTGCAAATTTCAACACTTGAAATTCCCGATAATACTTTTACCCCTAACCCCCTATGACCTTGACAAAGGCCAACAAACCATAGGAAGCTAGTCAAGTTCAACCCGTCATTTCTTGATTGAAATAAACCCACCCGCACGACCCTTGACAAAGGCCAACAAGGTCGTACGACTACCCTAATCCAATCGCATCACATGTATTAAAAGATAAGTACTAGTCAGCTACCGCACACTACGCCTTGACAAAGGCCAACAAACGCAGCACGAATACTAAATAGTCTTTATCTGAAATGACGGAGGGCTACGCAGGTTTTTCAGAAAACCATGAGCGTAATGAACTTGATATCGTTGTAGAAACAAGTGATTTTGAAAAGGAGTGTTTTTTAGGCTTTTCTAGTTTCGCTAAAGAGGTCACTCCCGGTGAAGGGATCTCATCTCTTTCCTCATCGAATAAGGTGCAGGGTATATCATATATACCGCTATGCAAAGAAAGAACTATAGAAGCAACCAAAAACTAAACCGCGGGTTTGTAGCATCTGCCAGTTTTGCTAAAGTGGTCACTCCCGGTGAAGGGATCTTGGCTCTTTCCTCATCGAATAAGGTGCAGGGTATATCATATATACCGCTATGCAAAGCAAAACTGTAGCTACCCTTTTTATAAAGTTTTGATTCTACAACATCTTTTAGATTTCTTTTCTTTTATTAATCTCATTAATAAATCCCATCAGTTATGCTTCCTACGCATCACAGAAGAAACGAAAGCTGTAATATTTATATATCATCATATATATATAGTATAAGCATTCATCTCAAGAAGTAATATGATCTCATCACAGAACATTGCAGCAGAAGATAACATATGACATATTGGATATACTAGGACGTCCGTATTTTACATCGAGCCTGTATAAAACAAGGATTCCACGGTCGCGATGAATAGCCAAACCCACATCCCTAGACCCCTACGAGAGCGGTAAGCAACACTGTCAATTCTAGGGTTAAGAGACCCGGTCTCGACTCCTCAAGATGGCCTCTCACTGGACCCTAGAACCCGGTTACTTGTGCTCTCCTCCTCGGGTCTATCCTAATGCGGAAAAGTAAATAATATACAATGGTGTCATCATCCTTAACCCGGAAGTTCCCCAATAAAAGAATATTACATACAAATGAATTTTACATGAATGAAAATAAAAACCCTCATCTCACATAAAACCCCGGCTATTCAGAACACGACGATCCAATATAACATATCACAGCAACACATAATATCTCATATCATCAACCTAAGCAAGTATGCGTATCCCGATTGTCGTTGATGTATAGCAACGAAGCCGGCGATACACCACATACTACGCTTACGGTCACAGAAAAGAAAGTGTAAAACTACAACATTTGGAATCCACAATCACTTTAGACATCTTAAATCCAAAATATCACATACTTTGCATTTCATGCCTAACTATATGAATTCCACATATTGTATCACATTCCAGATAAATAGACAATGTTAAACTTTCCGATCGAATAATCAAATACCCAAGATTTCCCAAATAGCTCAACACTTGAGTGAAGTTCAAAAAGTCCCAGAACATGTCACAGCCCCAATGAACCAGCCGTAGAAGGGTCAAACCAACGCCTCACATGTGGCAACGCTAAACTACCAAAACCCCTAGGGTTCAGTGGCAGTTTTGACGGTCACATAATCGAGTTAAGGTTACGTTCTTCTAGAGGGTCCACCAATACGTTTGCATGATTTTCTGAAAGTTTTAAACTCGGGAAAAATTCAACACTTGAAAGTTTTCCGTCATGGGAAAAATGAGTTATTGATATCCGTTCGAACCTTTTAACATGTTCTAAATTACCCGAAAAACTAAACGATGTTAAACTTTTCGATCGAATCAACGAATAAATAAGATCTCCAGAAAACTCAACACTTGAGTAATATTAAAAATTCCCAGAAGCATGTAGTAATACTTACGGATGTTACCAAGAAATATCTATCCCTGATACCCAAGTACGGCCGCGGAACCGCCGCGCAATGCCTGGTACTGCCGCGGTTCCGTGGTGACTTGAAGGAATTTGGGGTTCGTATTTCACAGTTATCCATAGAATCACCTGCTTAATTTCCTGAGTATTTTTAATACGGAAAAAAACAACATTTTAAAAAATTTCCAGAGAATGGGTTAAATACGACGTTTCGGGGTTCGATCGGACATTTAACTTCGTCTACACGTCGCCTAATGCTCTAGCTAGGCTATGATACCACTGTAGGGTTACTAGGCACTATTACAAGGCTCATAAGGCATCAAACATGCCAAATCTTAATTTTTTTCAAGTGCCGAACAACCTAAAGCGAGGATCTTTGCTAGAGTTTTAGGGTTAACATAGCATGTAAACAACTTTACATCTAAGAGAGAGAGATTACAACCTTTGTAGTCCACTCCTTCGCTTCATAAGCTCCGAGTAGTAGTCCCTTCGCCGCGATCCATGAACTTCCGGACTCTAGAGAGGCTCCACAAGCCGAATGATCCATGCTTGCTTGAAGTCTTCCTTTTCGAAGATGATCTACCTTGAAAAATCTTTAACTCAAGCTCTCACTTCTCTAATTAAGTATTAATGAAGTGAACACCCTAATCTAAGTGGCTAGAATAGACGAGGATGATGAAGTAGGAATTTAGCTCTCTTTTGTTTTCATTTTCTCACTTTTATTCATCACTTTTCAAAAAGCTTGAAAGCTTTTTCAAGAGGAAGAAGAATAAGAAATCTATTTGTGATGAATAATGAATTATTGCTATGGTTACAAATCAACCCTTGAGTTAAGAATGAGTGTCTTAACTCATGTAGAGAATCAACTAGGGTAAAGGGTTTTGTTTGGGTTAAGAAATATCCACACAAAATATCAAAGCTTAAAACAAAATAAAGCTTCTAAAAGCATCATGAAAAAGCTAACCCAAATCAAACCCTAACTATGTTTAATCTCCACAAATCATGTTGCATTTGTAATCATAACTTGTTACAATGTTATATATCACATATATAATATATCTGTGTAACAAAAGAAAATAATACAATTAACATATATCGCATATATATCAATGTATTATCCGGTGAGAAAATGAATCAATAAAGCGAGCTAATATTAGTTAATGTAATGCAATATATCACATATATAATTATACATTAAATTATCGAATCAACAATTGATCCGACAATTCGGCTATATCGCATATAACCGACTAATATAACATGTATCGATTCATCGAATCAACACTTGATCCGATGAACCGGCTATATCACATATACCCAGCCGATATCATATTTCGTGAGAATAGAATACGGTATCTCATATCACATTATTCTCGGTACCGCACATATCACATATGTGCTCCTACTCCGTTTTTCCTGAGCCAGGAAATCTCTGTGTAGGACTCTAAAGAATCGTCAATACGCCGGCAGTAGGTGATGATCATATCAAACACCCATAATGTCACGACCCGAAATTGGCACGTGACGGCCCTAATACTACGCAACGTCTATAGGCGTAACGTTAAAAGAAAGCCAAAACCCAGAAATCTAAACCATTAAAAGATAAGAAAAGATAAGAAATATTGTTTAAAATTCTTTGAATTCACAACCCAAATTCTTCAAAAGTCTAACTTTCTTTCTTTAAAATTTTGGCAGCACCTCCTTTGTAAAAATTAGCCCCAAAAATGGGTACAACATAAATAAAAGCAAAGCATCCCCAAACGGGAGCAAATACACGCCTAAAGGCGGAAAACAACCACCACAACAAATATACGACGCCGTAGCGAAGAAATAAAAGACGATAGAAAGGAAACTGTATAAAAGACAACATGTCACAAAAAATATACAATATCATCCTCACCAAGTCTCTAAGTCAACAAGAAAATAGTAGATGGAGAGTACAAGAATACAACGAATATACAATACAACAATACGGATAACCACAAAACCCACTTAAGCAAAACTGCACACTATGAGCTGAAGCGGTATCCGCAGCAAAAGATGATCAGATAGATGAATAGTCAGCCTCGACTACTATGGGGAACACCCTGCAAAACAACTGTGGCACAACGGGGGTGAGTTGCCAACTCGTGAATAGTCAATAACATATGCAGGTAATCGCAAGTATGCACGTACAGCGTGAATCTAACATATGCAATTAATAGTAATAAAAGGTCATATGAATGCAATAATCATGAAAGGTACACTAGCAGGTACAACTAATACATGAAGTAATAATAATATGACAATCATGGAAGGTACACTAACAGGTACTACTAATACATGAAACAGTGCATAAACAATAAATGTGGAGTATGGAATGAAATATGTCATTTCCACGGAATCCTGACATCGTGGTAGGATCACAATCCATCAAGACAATCCAAATCTCAATTCCTCAAATCAGCCCTCGAATTGGCTCTCATATCATATAAGTCTCACAAATCCTGAATGTACAATATCGAATAAATCTCATATATCCTGAATGTACAAATCAACAATCTCATAAGTATCCTGTATCCAATATCAAATGAATCACCTATATCCTAAATCCAATATCAAGTAAAATTCTAACATCCTAAAAATATTTGCATGAATAAATATGATGATGTATATAAATTAATGTCAATACACATATATTAGCGTCCCAATCCACTAATATTGGTGTAAGGGCATATATAAAAGCGTCCCATTCCACTGTTATATATACAAAGAAGTAAAAGAAATATCATGAAAACAATATGTCAAGCATCAACACAGAAATACTGATCTATCAGGTGCTGTCACCAAGACTGGCATCCTGATAGGTATGTATCATACGCTATCCAGAAAGCTAGAGTGCCTAGCTCTGACTCTCGCCTCTCGACGTATCTATACATACATGACTCCTGTCGGTATCCCCATGATAACCGCTGAGTCATTGGTAATGTCACCGGATGGTATGGTTCACCCACTAACTCATCGTCTGATCCACGAACTTCTTGCCTCGGGGTACCTCCGGACCCCACCATGTACCCGCACACGGACCTCCTTTCCTCACGTGGGGTATATATATATCAGAACCGATAAATCTCATGGTGGCTGCTGGAATATCATATCAAGGGAAACTGGATTTTTCAAATAATGCATAATTTCATGAACTCCCACAGTCCCCAAATCCAGAAAATATCATGAAAAATCCATATCACAATGCGAAAATCCATGAATATAATATATGCAACATAAAACTGAAATGTAAGCATATAAAGGAAAAGCCGCTAATTAACTGCAACAAGTTAATATAAAATATCATGGGGTTCCTATTTTCTCCAATTCTAAATAATATCAAGTAAAGGTAAACATGTAGCTATACCAGATATATGTGTAAACAATGAGGTATAGCAAAATATATGTATCTACCTATGAGTAATGATGTAGTATACCCCCTGGGTATAAGTGAAATATGTGTGCAAGGTATACCTGTAGCTATGTCATAAAGTATGTATGTACCTATCACTAATGGTACAATACCCTATACGTATACAGGTATCTAGTATGTAAGTATGTGAAGGCATATGTGTAAGCATGTGGATATATAGGTATGCTATATGTCATATGCGATAAGAAATATAATTCAAAGTCCTAATGTCCCTAACCAAGCAATATCATATCTATAAGTGGGTTGTGCGTGACATGGCAATTATTGACGGTGTGTATGACATATAATCAGTGCTCGTGCAACATGAATCGTCAATAATAGTGCAGTGTCCTAAGGATACTAGTCCAAGCAAAACACTAACTAAGCAGTAGGGTGAATGCACAATTCTAAATATGACATAGAATATGCGACAGAAATAACATCTCTAGCCCAGACGTATAACGCCATGCGGGCGATTCCCCTGTAGATGTTAAATCTACTCACCAACACTCCTGGCTAAGTGAAGCCAACCACCTGTTCTCCCTTTGTAGCAGTGTCCGAAGTCCTCTCCTGCGAACCTGCAACATTAAAACAATAACGCATATATATATTAATAATAGATCAAAAACGCGTACAAACAACATTAGACCGACGCGACAACACAAAACATACTCTCAAGTGTTCGTATTGTGGCTAACGTGGGTAGCGACATGACGAAACAAACCCAAGAGCAAAACCACACAAAGTGCACGATTCATGTCGTATAACGTATCACGCTTAAACGAAACACTACAAACTACCTAAGTGATCCCAGATTTCGTATACAGAGAAAACTCAACAATCAAACAAGACCAAAAACACCCAAACCACAACATAGACCTACCCTCAAAAACCTACACCCCAACTCTTTCCCCGAGCCGAGGTCGCCGGAATCCCCTTCGTACGTCGCCGGCCCTGGCCGGTGGGGTCGGTCTCGTGTCTCAGGTGGGGTCTTAGGTTCACTGGTACAATACAACCATATTGTTTGGTTTTCTAGTAAACTTTCCGGGTCACAGCAGATTACATATATCACAAATTCACTGAAATATGATATTTCGCACAAAACTAAACTTTAAACAATCTAAACTAAAACTAACAAGCTAAGCTACACTAAAAATACATAAACAACAGCAAAAGAACATTACCTACACAAAAGAACTCAAAGATCCTAGCTTTGCATGCCCCTAGGCATCCAAAAGGCAAAAGGTGAAGAAAGATGTGTTTTTTGTGATATTTGTGAAGAATTTGAGGTGACATGGTGAGGGAAATGAGAGAGTTCAGTTTGTTTTGTGAGGAAAGAATAAAATGAGAAGAGATAGAGAAAAAGAAGAGAGTGTGTGAGGATATGAGAGAGGGAGGTGAGTGTAGGGTGAGGTGAGAGGTGAGTATAACAATGCATTAACTCTTCATTTAATGCCTTCTACTAGTCACCACTCCAAAAGAAAATATCTCTCTCTCTCACTCACAAAAGATCAAGGATTTAGGTTAAGGATTGGATTAAACAAGGGTTAGGTTAAGTGTCAAGGTTGCTAAGATCTAAATTAGCACAAACAAAACTCACATTTACGTGCACACGTGCGTGCATGCTTATAACAAATAATAATAAATTATTAATTAAATGTTATAAAATGTGAGGAACCCGAATTGGTAAACTTTTTTTACAGTAAACCTGCATTAACATCTAAACGAACACTAACCGAAATCTAAGGCGTTACAATCTCCCCCCTTATAAAAATTCGTCCCCGAATTTAAAATTTTCACTAAGCGTACCTTCAAAGAGAAGATTACAAATTCTCAAATCTCGTTCGCAACCTCCCAAGTGATTATCTCACTATACGGTTACGTCCAAGAAAACCCTTCACAGATGGCAAGACCCTTGACCGAAGTTTCTCCACCTGCCGAGCCATTAACACAATAGGCTGCTGGTGAACGAAGATCGCGTCCAAGCTAAATGGTTTGGTGCTGAATCTTGTGAGAAAGGTGCTGAAGGTAATTGCAAAGTATCGACACAAGGAACACGGGGTGAATACTCAATAATCTTGGCGGAAGTGCCAAAATTAAAGGCAACGAGACTAACTCGCTTTAAGGATCTCAAAAGGACCTATAATTTCGGGGTAAGCTTCCCAAAACTCAACATATCATTCATCGGAAAGTCTGTAGGAATACATGATCTCCCACTGCGAACTCAAGTCTGCGACCATCACGGTCGGCATAAGACCTCTGTCTGCACTGGGATACTCTCATCCCGACCTGAACCAACTGGATCATCTCCGAAATCTCAAGACTAGCTGGGGTCCAAAAATCCTACTATGCAGAGTCAGAAAAACAGACTGGTGATCGACACGACCTAACCCCTAAACCTAAAGGTTGCCAATTGGAGTGACTCCTAATAACAGCTATTGAAGGAGAACTCTAACAATGGTGATTGAATAAGATTTACCGATTGT
Organism: Agapanthus africanus; assembly: GCA_030015575.1. Lineage (NCBI taxonomy): Eukaryota > Viridiplantae > Streptophyta > Magnoliopsida > Asparagales > Amaryllidaceae > Agapanthus > Agapanthus africanus. The sequence continues at coordinate 387,797,396 of CM057350.1, forward strand.
GTATGTTGGAAAATTGTATGAAATCACAACCAAAAATATTTGACCGCAATCAATAACGGTGTCGTATATAGATTTCGTTAGCAAGTGTGGATCGTCCACAGGGATTGTGCGATTCGTTCGTATTTTGTTTTGTTTGAATCGAAACTTTAGTAGAAAAGAAAAGCAAAATGATTCGAGATTTTTATCGATGAGTTTCAAGTATCACTATTCTAATCAAGAATCAAGAAAACGATAAACATCAAGAATCAAGTACCGATAGAGTTCCAATCAATTTGGGTTTCAAGATTTGAAGTAAAGCTCGTAGGAATCGAGTAGATTGTAGATGTGAAGAAGATTCAAGAATACGATTTCTTATCCATTAACAAGTTGATGCTAAATCGATGTAGATTCATCGAGGATCAAGGATCTTGTGAAGAATTAGGGTTCCTCATCCTATCCTTTGTCCATTCGATGAATCACATTCACTAGATAGCTTCTAGGAAACCGAATGATCGATCGTTGATCTCTAAATCGTGCGAAAGGAATCAAGAACGCATTCGCATCGATCTAGATCATCGATCATTCGATTTTGAAGAATTTACAATTGTTATAAGACTTAAGAAAACGTTTAAAGATTCATCAACATCATCATTCTACAATCGTTTTGATTCCTCCACGAGCGGAGTTTTATTCAAGCATCATCACGAAGAATACATTCAAGAATTGAAGATGAATCATAATGCTCGAATTGAAATATAAGCAAGTTGAAAGAATCTTCACCTTTATTATATCAACAATTAGTTACAACTCTCAAGAACTACAAGAGGAAGGAACTTTGATCGTCGAATCTAGCATCGCTCGGCTCCTTGAGTCGTGGATCGGCTTGGATCTCGTGCTCCGTTGAAGTCCGGCTTCGCTTCTAAAGGTTGGTTGAGGACTTGCTTGCTAGAACTCAAAGGATCTTGAATTTTGGCTTGGAATTAGGGTTTAGGGTTTCGACACAAGTCTTGTCACTAGACTTGTGGGTGGAAATTGGGGAAGATGAAGATTGAACTAGAATTTAGCCAACATTGAGCTAAGGATTGATTAGCCTTCAACAAGTGAGCCTTGGGGTCTATTTATAGGTTTTCCAAACCCTAGCTTTAGGAATTCAAATTTGAGTTTTCTCTCCAAAAGTTAGTTAGAGGAAGAGGCTTCAAGAAGTAGTTAGTTAGGGGATTAGCTTCTACCCTAAGCTAGGATGTTAGGGGGAAGGTTCTAGGTCCTTAATAGAGTTTAAGTGAAGCTTGTTAAGGAAGCTAGGGGTGTTTAGTTAGGAACCCTAGGGCTTGCTGATCTGGCAGAAGCTTCAGGAGTATTCTGGAACTTGCGATGGCTTTCTGAAGTGTAGGTACAGAGATAAGAGTTATGAAGCAGATTTGAGGTGCTGATGTGGACAAGCTGCCGCGGAACCGTGGCGCAAGGCGGCTCCGGCCGCGATTCCGCGGCCACTTGGCTGCCTTAGGGCTTCAAACTTCAGTTGATTACTTCTTCTGACTTCATATATACTTTATGATATGTTGAATCTTTTAATTCACTCTAGTTCATTGCCAGATTCCAATTCCTTGAGTTGGCGTCTTTTTAACAGTCTTCGTTTGTAAATTTGACCGATCTTCTGTAATGTCTTGCACAGACTTTGAAACACAAGTTGCGATATATAGGAATGATGCCATGCTATGAAATGCAGTCAATTTCCCTTATAGTGCCGGTTTTAGAGTCTAACACATGCAATCTGATATTTAACGACTGTTTTGCTAATATGTGCTATATGAATGCTGAATACTTCTAGATGGGTGCAAATGATAGGGAAATTGCCGGTTTAAAGATGCAGTATTTTCGACTGATCAAATTCCCCCAAACTTATTTTCAATCCTCTCGAGCGAACTGTTTTATTAAAAAGAGAACGAGAAAATAAAGAAAGAGAAAAACTAACTAGCACACTTTCGTAGGCAACACGATTGCACTGAGCACGTGCAACAAGCCTTTAAACCTCTAGGTTTCCCTAGTAGGAGGAGTGTTGTCTCCTGAGGATTTTCAGCGGATTGCACCCACAAAATCCAATAATAAAAGGAAGATCATGAATATTACATTTAAAGAAAAGAATTGTAAAAGAAAACCATTGAAAATTAGGGTTTCCAACTAAGCTAGCTTTTTGGTTGTCATGAGCCCTATCTTAATGGTCATGAAAAGATGTCAGAAATCACGTCCTCCCTCAATAAAACATCGTCTTATTCTTCATTCCTATCATTCTTCCAAATATCGATCATATAACCCTACGTGTGTGTAAAGGACATCCCTACACCCGGAGAATTCAATTCAAGCTATCATACTCTTGCTCCTCTGCCTCAGTACTTTTTAATTAATGAATATTTAGGATTGCTCACACACTTTCATGCGACCGTTAATACTTCTTGAGGTACTAACCGACCGATTACTCATGTGCTTACTTATTTGGTGTATTTTCCTCGTCTTGCACCACCTCAGGCATAGCAGTGACTCCCAAACCAGTTGGCCTTAGGGCACTAGGTGAAGAGGCACCCTCGCTATATATTTTTTTATTGCCCTCGGCGATAACAAAACCAGTGTCCATTTTTCTCACCACTTAATATTTTTTTTTTTATTTCCTTCATACATCGGCTTTAAGACAAGAGCATTTCAAGGTATCCTCTACTACCCCAGGCTTCAAGACGTGAGTAAATGCGAATAGCAGGGCATCAACGTTCAAAATGTTTGGCTTCCAGAATAGAAACTATTTTTCAGACTTATTTTTATCCTCAGATTAGTGACTTCTTTCATCTTACTAACCTTTGGGACAACGGCTCATAACTACTTATTACTAGTTCGTATAAGAAAACTTCTAATTTTCTTGGTTTTCTTAAATTTTTCCAATCTCATGGATGCAATTTTTCACTATCTAATCTTTTATTATCTTATTTATGTACAAAATATTTTTATTTTTTTGAAAATTTTTAAATTTTTATAGGTTTTCAAAAATGTTTTGTGCTTATGCAAAGTATGATGCAAATGATGCGAAAATAAGCACAAACCTCCTCCAAACTTATTTTCAACAGTGTCCTCACTGTTGCCATCTGCTAAATCTCGAAAAACCTGTAAGCTTGGGAGGAATTTATTAGTGGGGGCAAAATATTTAAGTGAAGAACCTCCCCCAAACTTATTTTTGGCTCCAAATTTTGTAAAAATTTTCTTTTCGAGAGCCAGAAAAAATACCCCCCCAAACTTAAGCAATGTTAATCTTTGAAAATCACATGAGGGGGTCAAAAATCAATGGTCGATGCCAACCTTTGTAAAGACCGAATGTCAACACCAACCATTCAAAATTTTTATCAATGCAGTGCTCGGGTTGGTGGAAGAAGAAGTGGGGAAAGGTTAAGTGGTGAAATAGAATGTGTGTGCGTCTCATTTTGGAGAGACGATGCAGTGAATGTGATGGATTACTCGCATTCTTTTTACAGTCCATATGAAGGGGTGGAGGGTCAATTTCATTGTTTGGGAGATGATTCATCTCAACACCCGTGCTTTTCTAAAATGCGAGTTCATCAGCGAAAATTTCCTCAAAAGTCTCATCAATACCAATGTCATCACAAAGCGCGGGGTGATCTTCAGACTCTAAAAGCAGTTCATAATCGGTGTTAGTTGTTGACCCGGACATCTCGGTGGAAGAGTCCGTATGTGTATGATACATAGTTGGGTCAAACAACATATGAAAAGAGTCAAGATCAGTATCAAGAGGATCATCAAATTCGCTGCTGTCGACATCCATTAAGTCGACAGAACAGACCTGAGCAGTAGGTTCGGAGAGTACACTTCCCAACTTGTAAATGTTCAGCTCTATTGACCTATTCCCGAAGGATAGGGTCATAGAACCGTTACGACAGTTGATGATAGCATTGGAAGTGGACAAAAAGGGGCGACCTAAAATCACCGGAATTTGATTCCGTGGGTTCGCTACAGGCTGTGTACCTATTACAATAAAGTCCACAGGGAATATAAATTCCCCGATTTTTATTAACACATCCTCCAGTTCACTTCTAGGTTTGGTGATTGATCGGTCAGCCATCTGGAGAGTGCAAGGAGATGGTTTCAACTCTCCGATCCCTAACTGCTCATAGACTGAGAAAGGAAGCAGGTTAACACTTGCCCCAAGGTCTAGTAGAGCACGGTTGATGTGTTTTTCCCCAATAGAAATGGAAATAGTAGGATATCCAGGATCTTTACGTTTCCTCGGTAATTGCTGGGGGAAAACCGTGTCTACAGTCTTTGCTATGAATATCTTCTTGGGCATTTGTTTCTTCCTCTTTCTAGTGCACAAGTCTTTAAGAACTTTCGCATACGCGGGGACTTATTGGATAGCATCTAGAAGAGGGATGTTGATGTTAACCTGTTTAAACATTCAGTGATCTTCTCCATTTATGGACTCAGTGTGTTTCCCCTTAACCGATTTGGGTAAGGAGCTTGAGCAATATGATCAGGGTCCAACACTGGAGAAGATCGTGTGGGTGGAAACGATCTAAGAATAGGAGTGGGGATCGTTTTCTGTGTACTAGAAGAGGTGGGCTGAGGTGTCGAGCAATGGGGAAAACGGAGAATAGGCTCGCGAGAAGGTGGTGGGGTAGAAGAACTGGGGTCAGAATTAGAAGTAGAAGTGGAAGGAAAGGTCTCAGCCGGGGTATCATCGATAGATTTTTCAGTGTCATCAATCTCTTTCCCAACGTGATTGTCAAGCACTCTCCCAGATCTCAACGTGGTGATTGCATTCATATGATGTGAATAGCCAGGATTGGGTAAAGGTTGAGCTGGGAGTTTCCCTTTCTCTCTTGCACTCATTTCGGCTTTCAATCGTTCAATTTCTTCTTCCATCGATTTGATACTCTCAGCTTGGGACGCTGAGTTTTTCTTTATATCATCGACGGAAGTCTTTATTTCAGCCGATACTTGCATGAGATTTGTCAGAAGCAAGTTTATGAATGAAGAGGATTCGTCAGTCCCGGTCAACTGTAAAGGACTAGACGGTGCAGGTGTGTTGACCGGATTTTGAAAGTTTTGTGTTTGGAAGGGGTGCTGACTCAATTGTGGTTGCTGTTGTGGTAGAGGGACCCTTTAGAAATTGTGTTGGGTTGGAACCGTGTTTTGAGTTTGTGATTGGTTCCAAGCAAAGTTAGGGTGATTCCTCCAACCCTGATTATATGTGGAAGAAAATGGATCGTTTCTAGGTCTTTGAAATGCGGTATCGGTATGCTCATGACCTTGAAACGGACATTCTTCCGTCAAGTGAGAAGGATCAGAACAGAATCCACATACAGTTTTGAAGAGTGACATTTGATTTAGGGCGGCAGCTAAAAATTTGTTTTCCATAGTCTCGAGTTTCTTGTGTATAGCTGAAATGTCAGCTCTAACTTCTATGGAAACATCCGATTGGTTATTGCCACTCCTAAACGATGGACTCTCCCACTGTAAAGATTTTTCAGCGAAATCTTCTAAATATTTCCAAGCTTCCCCATCATCTTTGGTCATAAAATTTCCTTGACACATGTTTTCAAGGCTCTGTTTAGTGTTAAGGTTACTGCCCTCATATATGATTCGGCACAGTTCCCATCTCGGGATTCCGTGATGTGGGCATTGAACCAACAGATCCTTGAAGCGGTCAAGATATTTTGAAAACGGTTCATTTGGAAGCTGGGAGAATTGATTTATTTCGCTACGGACTCGAGCTGTTTTATGATTTGGGTAGAATTTCTTAAGGAATGCTTTGACGAATTCTTCCCAATTTGAAATGGAATGTGCGGTAGTGTTATACAGCCACTTCTCGGCTATATCGCACAAGGTGAATGGGAGAAGACGTAGACGCATAGCATCCATAGAAAGCTGTGAGGTACCCATCATTACGCATACATTTTCAAATTTGGTGATAAAGGCATATGCGTCTTCAGACTCGAGACTGTGAAATTTTGGTAGAAGGTTGATGTATTGGGGTTTTATTTGAAAATTTTCCCCGATGGCTGGTGGAATGGAAAGACAGGTGGAAAGGGGACCTCGTGTTGGATAGCACCTCTCTTGGAGAGAGATGCGAGGTGGATTCTGCGCACCAACGGACGGCGGCAGAGTAGTGGTAAAGAAGTTCGATGGAGACGGATCCATCGATGTGGGTGTGGTGGTGGGTAAAGAAAGGGTAAATGTAGAAATACCGACTTTAGGGTCGATCGGGGGACGCGGACTGAACATGCACTAGAATCCTGTTGTCCAGCCTATCTTGCACTAAAAAGGGTTAGTACAAGTGGCAGCGTGAATATATAATTAGGGGAAATGAAGTGTTGGTGTTTGTTTTTTTAAAAAAATGATACGGATTTTTGAAAATATGATGCGATCACAACAAATGCAACAAGCAATACCCTAAAATCTAGTGGTCACCTAGGTCAGGCTTTAGACCGCTCCTAACTGCCAAAAGACAAGTCGCAGGATCAATCCTCCACTGCCTCTTTGTCCCCCTGTGGCCAGGTAAGTGCCAGATAAGTGGGAAGGTACTCCACTACGTAAGTAGTGGGCCTAATTATTAACCACTAGCCTTCGACACACTTGCCTTAGACACCACAAGAAAACGCGGATAAGCAATGAATTACCCACGGCCTTCTCTTGTCTTAAGTGAGCGCGATGGTCTTTAGAGTCATCTCTAGATATTTTTTAATTAATGAGGGTAATGCGGATGCAAGTTTGTGATTTTTGGGGCTTACGAAGGGTAATGAACTCCCCACCTAATTTGGATTTGGCCGTGCCCCTTAATATCCGTATTAATATGCAAACAACCAAAAATCAAAACACGCACAATTTTTTTGCTTTTGCGGTGCTGCGATTATTTGCAAAGAAACCTGCAGTAAATTGTTATTTGGAGCAGACAGGGAAGAAGATAAGAAAGTTAGAGACTCACAGAGGAAAATTAGCACAGAGAGGAGCTAGAGCTGCTGCGGAACCGCCGCAGGAGGTGGGTATATGCCGCGGAGTCACGGTCTGGTGAGGAGATCACTGCACACAATTTCCTACAGAGGCTTCTGTTCACTTCCCCAGCTCTCTGGAAATTTCAGAAATTTTTTTCTCCAGCTCCAATAATTCCAGATTTCCTCGCAATCAAATCACAACAACACGTATTAGTGTTTGTGCAAGTTTTGATCTAAAAATAGAGATGGAATAAACTTTTCAACTCAAATTTCAAAATACGAACAATTAGTGCACAATCCCCGGCAACGGCGCCATTTGATTGAATAAGATTTACCGATTGTGTATGTTGGAAAATTGTATGAAATCACAACCAAAAATATTTGACCGCAATCAATAACGGTGTCGTGTATAGATTTCGTTAGCAATTGCGGATCGTCCACAGGGATTGTGCGATTCGTTCGTATTTTGTTTTGTTTGAATCGAAACTTTAGTAGAAAAGAAAAGCAAAATGATTCGAGATTTTTATCGATGAGTTTCAAGTATCACTATTCTAATCAAGAATCAAGAAAACGATAAACATCAAGAATCAAGTACCGATAGAGTTCCAATCAATTTGGGTTTCAAGATTTGAAGTAAAGCTCGTAGAAATCGAGTAGATTGTAGATGTGAAGAAGATTCAAGAATACGATTTCTTATCCATTAACAAGTTGATGCTAAATCGATGTAGATTCATCGAGGATCAAGGATCTTATGAAGAATTAGGGTTCCTCATCCTATCCTTTGTCCATTCGATGAATCACATTCACTAGATAGTTTCTAAGAAACCGAATGATCGATCGTTGATCTCTAGATCGTGCGAAAGGAATCAAGAACGCATTCGCATCGATCTAGATCATCGATCATTCGATTTTGAAGAATTTACAATTGTTATAAGACTTAAGAAAACGTTTAAAGATTCATCAACATCATCATTCTACAATCGTTTCGATTCCTCCACGAGCGGAGTTTTATTCAAGCATCATCACGAAGAATACATTCAAGAATTGAAGATGAATCATAATGCTCGAATTGAAATATAAGCAAGTTGAAAGAATTTTTACCTTTATTATATCAACAATTAGTTACAACTCTCAAGAACTACAATAGGAAGGAACTTTGATCGTCGAATCTTGCATCGCTCGGCTCCTTGAGTCGTGGATCGGCTTGGATCTCGTGCTCCGTTGAAGTCCGGCTTCGCTCCTAAAGGTTTGTTGAAGACTTGCTTGCTAGAACTCAAAGGATCTTGAATTTTGGCTTGGGATTAGGGTTAGGGTTTCGACACAAGTCTTGTCACTAGACTTGTGGGTGGAAATTGGGGAAGATGAAGATTGAACAAGAATTTAGCCAACAATGAGCTAAGGATTGATTAGCCTTCAATAAGTGAGCCTTGGGGTCTATTTATAGGTTTTCCAAACCCTAGCTTTAGGAATTCAAATTTGAGTTCTCCCTCCAAAAGTTAGTTAGAGGAAAAGGCTTCTAGAAGTAGTTAGTTAGGGGATTAGCTTCTACCCTAAGCTAGGAGGTTAGGGGAAAGGTTCTAGGTCCTTAATAGAGTTTAAGTGAAGCTTGTTAAGGAAGCTAGGGGTGTTTAGTTAGGAACCCTAGGGCTTGCTGATCTGGCAGAAGCTTCAGGAGTATTCTGGAACTTACAATGGCTTTCTGAAGTATAGGTACAGAGATAAGTGTTATGAAGCAGATTTGAGGTGCTGATGTGGACAAGCCGCCGCGGAACCGCGGCGCAAGGCGGCTCCGGCCGCGGTTCCGCGGCCACTTGGCTGCCTTAGGACTTCAAACTTCAGTTGATTACTTCTTCTGACTTCATATGTACTTTATGATATGTTGAATCTCTTAATTCACTCTAGATCATTGCCAGATTCCAATTCCTTGAGTTGGCGTCTTTTTAACAGTCTTCGTTTGTAAATTTGACCGATCTTCTGTAATGTCCTGCACAGACTTTGAAACACAAGTTGCGATATATAGGAATGATGCCATGCTATGAAATGCAGTCAATTTCCCTTATAGTGCTGGTTTTAGAGTCTAACACATGCAATCTGATATTTAACGACTGTTTTGCTAATATGTGCTATATGAATGCTGAACACTTCTAGATGAGTGCAAATGATAGGGAAATTGCCGGTTTAAAGATGCAGTATTTTCAATTGATCAAAAGGCGAGTGATGATCCCTAACTGCCGACAACAATTAGTATGTACGCACAAGTATAACCTCCAGAGTCGGTATAGCCCGCTCTCACAAAACCGTCATTCCTGTAGATTAACCCAAGGCTTCCTGAAGTTCCTACCCAAGACGGCAAGCGAACAGGGTGCCTTCATTGGATACGAACCATGAAGGAACTCCGTGCAATGCATAAATTTAACCAAGAACAACGGAGCAAACCGAGTATAGCCGGACAACAAGCATCCGAATGGAGTCACACCCTGACTAAACCTGGGTAGACGCCACAACGAATATTCATGGAGATCTGCTCCCATTCCCACTGCGGAACGGTAGAAGGTTGCAACTCTCTAGCCGGTCTCAGATGCTCAACCAAAACACACAACAAGACAGACACCTTTAAACGAAACCCGAAACTTCTCTTTACATCCCTGCCAACCCGTAACTATCTCACAAGTCATGTCAATGTTGGTGGAACTTGAATGAGTACAAAGAGTTGACAGATGTGCTTGCTCTAGGATTTCGCGTCTTTACCCAATAGTATCAGGTACACAAACGCGTCCCTAAACTTAGCACACCCTTGTAACAAATCAAGGATTCTGAATCATTACCCAGCCGAGTATGCTCAAGTATCTCTGACGAACGAGCATCGGCGGGCTGTGCCTCGCGAAAGCGATTAAGGAAAAGTGGTCGGGCGCGGATATGAGCAAGCTGTCCCCTCAGTAGAGGCGAACACAAGCTGTACTCAACGATCGTACAAGAACTGTAAATCTGTAGAAGACTATCTCAACAATCAAAATCCGCTGCAGGAAGATGTACATTAAACTCTGGCGGTCCGTGAAAATCTGACACGACTCTCGAACAAGTAGTTTCTCTAAATCTGCAACGCAAGGCCACCGCGGCCATCTCCAGATTATGAGTGGGATATCCTGCTAGTACTTCCTCCAAGTGTAGGGAAGCAAAAGCGATAACTCTATGCTGCCGCATAAGCGCAAAATCGAGCCCCACTCATGAAACATTACAGTTAAACAACAAAGTCGCCCGAACCAGAAAGCAAAGAAAGAACTAATGCAGTTGTTAATCGAGTCTTCAACTGCCGAAACTCTGCACACATGCCTCAGTCCAAAGCAAAGAAACCTCCTTTCCGGTCAGTTCAGTCAACGGTGCAGCAATACACTAGCAATCCTGCACGAAACGGTGGTAAAACCTGTTAAGCCCAAAAATCTGCGGACCTCCGTCCGAACACAAGTCTGGGCTAAAGCTGTATGGTCTCGATCTTCTTCGAAACCATACGAAAACCATCTCCCGTAACTACAAGACTTAGGAGTCAACACAACAAGCCTGAAGGAACACTCCGAGAATCTAGCAAACCGCTGGGGCTCTCCCAACGTCTGCAAAACAAATCCTCAAGTGCTACTCCCGTTCCTCAAGACACATTAAATAGACCAGAATATCGTCAATAACACAACAATAACTGGTCGAGGAATGGCCTGAAGAAATCTGGTTCATCATATCTACGAATGCTGCTAGGGCATTGGTGAGTCCAATGACACCACCAAAACACACAAATTCTATAGCACACACAAGGCAGTCTTCGGAATGTCATCACTCCGAACCCGCAACAATGATGAACTGATCCCCAACAAACTTAAAAAATGTCTCACACTCTGGAGCTGATCGAAGAAATCGTCAATGCGAGGTAAAGGATACCTATCCGCACCGTAAGCCGGTTAAATTTGACGTTCTATCAATACACAATCTCAAATTGCCGTCTTTCTCCATGACGAACAGAAATAGGAGCTCTCCAATGCGAAACACTCAAACACACAAGCCCCCCAACAAACAACTCTGCAGCTGATCCTTAAGCTCCCCAAGCTCCGCCGGCTCATCTGGAACAACGTCGGAAAACTCTCGCACGAAGGAAAACCGGTCCAACAAACCCACTGTGGCTACGGTATCACGAATGAACGCCAAGAATCCTCGACATCTTCTCCTCAAAAGCCAACTAGCGAAAAGGATGAATTCAAGCTGTGAGAGGCGGCACCACCGTCCCCCCCGCACAACAAGAACTGAATCGCCGGGAAAACAACACCCGACTGTTTTCTCATGGTAGTCCACAAACGCCTAGCACGTAGCTAACCAGTCCGTGCCCAGGAGAACGTCAAATCCAACCTCTCTAAAAGGATCAAGTGACGGAAGAATCTCCTACCCGATTGGCACACAACTGAAATACTTGTTGCGCAACAAAAGAATCGCTGACAGAAATTAACACAACAAACGACCAATCTACCTAACACTACTCTCGTCCCAACCACGGCACAAAGTGTGCAAAACAAACAAGTACATCAAAAGAACATACGAATTATGAATACCTGAAAACTCTGCATTGGACGCTCGTGCGTCCTGATGAGTAGAAGCAAACTCTCGTGTCTTCCCCCTACCCGCAACTGGCTGACTCCTCTGGTAACCTGTCCCCTCTGAGTGAACCTTCCGCGTCTACGACCTCTCTGAATACGACCCTGATGCGGTGTTAGGGAACAACTCCTGATGTGGTGATGAAGGCTCCCGCACCGAAAACATCCATACGATGGCTACTGACCCTCCTGGGGATGAGAGCTGAATGACTGTCCACGTCCTAAGCCTCAGCTACTCCCACGATGGTCACGAAATCTGTCTCGACGACTAGGCCTCTGTCTCTGAGATGGTACAACGGTACGAGTCCTCCTCGGTTCCGGAACTCCCAAAGTCACTGGAATACGTGTCTCGTAAACTGGGGATGCATCCACTGGTGCTATGTAGGTGACGGAAAGCTGCATGCTGATCGCAAGGAACAACTGAGTAACGGGGGTGACAACCTCCTGTCGCTGTGCTCGAACGGCCTCAACCAATGAACTCATCGTCTGGCGAATGTCCTGCATCTCTGCCACAAGCCTAGCGATACTATCTGTCGAAGGTGGATCCGTCTGCACCTATGCATCGAGCGCACCATCCTGGTCAGTCCTCGTCCTACCCGAGTCACTTCTGACCTCGGCCCTCGCTTCACCTCTATGAGTCCCCATAGTCATCGGCGGCAAGGCTATAAATGGAAATATGATTCGATATGAACACGAAAATCGAATCACAAGAATATGAATCATCAAGGAAGGAATTTCAAGCAAATTGTACTTAGGTCACTTTAGGCGGAGTACCGCATCGTGAGTATGCTGCAGACATACACACACTACGTTACTCTGCTTAAGCTACCTACTCCATCATACCATGGTCATCCTACACTCCGAAAGGTAAAAACCTAGCGCTCTGATACCAACTTTGTCATGATCCGAAATTGGCATGTGACAGCCCTAATACTACGCAACGTTTACAGGCATAACACAGTAAAAGAAAGCCAAAACTCAGAAATCTAAACCATTAAAAGACAAGAAAAGATAAGAAATATTATTTAAAAGTCTTTGAAACTACAACCCAAATTCTTTAAAAGTCCAACTTTCTTTCTTTAAAATTTTGGCAGCACCTCCTTTGTAAAAACTAGCCCCAAAAATGGGTACAATATAAATAAAAGCAAAGCATTCCCAAATGGGAGCAAATACACGCCCAGAGGCGGAAAACAACCACCACAACAAATATACGACGCCGTAGCGAAGAAATAAAAGACGATAGAACGGAAACTGTATAAAAGAAAACAGATCACAAAAAATATACAATATCGTCCTCACCAAGTCTCTAAGTCAACAAGAAAATAGTAGATGGAGAGTACAAGGATACAACGAATATGCAATACAACAATACGGATAACCACAAAACCCACCTAAGCAAAACTGCACACTATGAGCTGAAGCGGTATCCGCAGCAAAAGATGATCAGATAGATGAATAGCCAGCCTCGACTACTCTGGGGAACACCCTGCAAAACAACTGTGGCACAGCGGGGGTGAGTTACCAACTCGTGGATAGTAAATAACATATGCAGGTAATCGCAAGTATGCACGTACAGCGTGAATCTAACATATGCAATTAATAGTAATAAAAGGTCATATGAATGCAATAATCATGAAAGGTACACTAGCAGGTACAACTAATACATGAAGCAATAATAATATGACAATCATGGAAGGTACACTAACAGGTACTAATAATACATGAAACAGTGCATAAACAATAAATGTGGAGTATGGAATGAAATATGTCATTTCCACGAAATCCTGATATCGTGGTAAGATCACAATCCATCAAGACAATCCAAATCTCAATTCCTCAAATCAGCCCCCAAATTGGCTCTCATATCATATAAGTCTCACAAATCCTGAATGTACAATATCGAATAAATCTCATATATCCTGAATGTACAAATCAGTAATCTCATAAATATCCTGTATCCAATATCAAAAGAATCACCTATATTCCAAATCAAATATCAAGTAAAATTCTAACATCCTAAATATATTTGCATGAATAAATATGATGATGTACATAAATTAATGTCAATACACATATATTAGCGTCCCATTCCACTAATATTGGTGTAAGGGCATATATAACAGCGTCCTATTCTACTGTTATATATACAAAGAAGTAAAAGAAATATCATGAAAATAATGTGTCATGCATCGACACAGAAATACTGATCTATCTGGTGCTGTCACCAAGACTGGAACCCTGATAGGTACGTATCATACGCTATCCCGAAAGCTCGAGTGCCTAGCTCTGACCCTTGCTTCTCGACGTATCTATACATACATGACTCCAGTCGGTATCTCCATGATAACCGTTGAGTCATTGGTAATGTCACCGGATGGTATGGTTCCCCCACTAACTCATCGTCTGATCCACGAACTTCTTGCCCCGGGGTACCTCTGGGCCCCACCATGTACCCGCACACGGACCCCTCCTTTCCTCGCGTAGGGTATATATATATCAGAACCGATAAATCTCATGGTGGCTGCTGAAATATCATATCAAGGGAAACCGGGTTTTTCAAATAATGCTTAATTTCATGAACTCCCTGTTAGTGTATATGCCCAAGGGGCCATTATTGTATCATACTAGATTGTATATTACTTAATGAAAGCTTGGGATATTCACAGTTGTATATACAGTCTTGCTAAAAATGGTAGCATGCTACTTGGTTTGTGTCTACTTTAATATGTGCATATGTTTCTTGTAATGCATCACTTAAACATATTAGTAGAGCCCATAGGTTCTTTGCCTGATTACCAGCGTTGTGATGGCAGTCACACTAGTGGAGGCTGGGTAGTCTATAAGCAACATCCTATACAGGTGCCTAGTCATAGGATTATCGAGACAGGGCATCGATACTCCAGAGTAGACTAGTGTGTACGCTTCTCATCCCAGTTGGGGAGATGGTCTGTCCCATAGCCATCAGTACGTCGTACTGGAGATAGTATACAGGTGCTCGTTAGGTTACGGGTACACCGGATAGGACTCGCAGGGGAACTGTTGGTTGGTATTATACCCGTCGTCAGTTAACAGTTCCCAGGTGACATGAGTACAGCATAGTCCGCAGACTTGACACTGCTACTTCGCCTCGAGTGTGTCCCACTGTTCTTAGATTGCTACCCTACCACGGCTCAAAGGAGTCGTGCAAACAGGTAGCAGTTGGGTGCAGTCCCGAGCACTTGGAGGCAGTAGTGGTTAGACAGGATTCGTCACTCCCGGTATTGGGAGATGATATCGCTCTGTGTCAGAGAGCCATTACGCAAAGTCCTTGGCCAGGGAAAGCAGGATTTACTGGTAGGTTCCAGTAGTTTTTCAGGGTGTAATGGGCTTCGCTCCGACACGACTTATACCGCTATTAGGGGACTGACGCATGCCGCCCCTTAGGCTCGATATGAGATAGTCTTAGACGAACAGACCGGACTGTACAGAGATTGTCACATCAGGCTCAGTGGGAGTTCGGATGAGTTTCCTCATCGGCCTTCTTATCGACATCTACCTAGGGACCATTACGTACAGCTAGTGCCGCTTGCGGTCTATGGTTAAACCCACTGCCAGCGTAGTGTCGAGTCTTTAGAGTCCCACACAGAGAGTTTCCCTGCTCCAGGCGAAACGATATAGAGGTCGTACGGTTTTACGACAAGGGTTCGGACGCGTACGTGTGTTTACGCACGTACGACTTTTTCGGACAGTTTTTACTAGCCGGCTTTGGTTTAAGCCAGATTCTAGTATCGGGTTATTGGATTTATACAGTCTAAAGTTTTTTCGTGTTTTCACGGATTGGAGGGGCGTTCTCGTAATTTGTCGGGAAGCTTCTAGAAGCATGGTGACTTGGGGGGTAAGGTGACATTGCATTAAATGAGATTAGTGACTCATTTGTGTGATTCATCCATGTCATTAATGCATCATAAATGCTTAATGACTCATGGAGATGAATCACTCAAATGCATTTATGAAGCATGGTTGATTAATCATTTATTTATTTATTTGATAAATAATAATGCTTCATAAATATTATGATAGATCATTATCTCCTTTCATTCTCATCTTCACCTTCTCTCTCCTCAAGCTCTCTCATTCTTCAAACCCTAACCCTATCCTCTCATGAGTTGAGATCAAGGGTTAGCTAGACTAATACATCTATAACCTCACTCTATATCCCCTAGGTAGCTTAGATTAGCACTTTAAGAAACCTAGTTATCTCAAGTTTGAGATTAAGCTTGGCGTAGGAGCTTTCGGGTGGATCGTCTTTGACTCGAGGAGGCCGTAGAGGTGCCGATGTTCGAAGGAGCCTATGAGGAGTGGAGGACAGCGATGAAGACCCGAAGGACATATAACGTGAGGTATAACTTCGAATACGAGTAGTTAAATCTCTAGTTGATAGTTAGCAATGGTTTAGATAATGATTCATGCACTCAAGTCCGTGTTACGAAGCTTTGATAATCGTTTTTCATATATTCCGCCTCCTCGCAAGTTCGTAGGGTGCGTGACATGGACTTACACTCCCACGGTCCCCAAATCCAGAAAATATCTTGAAAAATCCATATCACAATGCGAAAATCCATGAATATAATATATGTAACATAAAACTGAAATGTAAGCATATAAAGGAAAAGCCGCTAATTAACTGCAATAAGTTAATATAAAATATCATGCGGTTCCTATTTTCTCCAATTCTAAATAACATCAAGTAAAGGTAAACATGTAGCTATAACCAGATATATGTGTAAACAATGAGGTATAGCAAAATATATGTATCTACCTATGAGTAATGACGTAGTATACCCCCTGGGTATATGTGAAATATGTGTACAAGGTATACCTGTAGCTATGTCATAAAGTATGTATGTACCTATCACTAATGGTACAATACCATATAGGTATATAGGTATCTAGCATGTAAGTATGTGAAGGTATATGTGTAAGCATGTGGATATAGAGGTATGCTATGTGTCATATGTGATAAGAAATATGAATCAAAGTCCCAATGTCCCTAACCAAGCAATATCATATCTATAAGTGGGTTGTGCGTGATATGGCAATTATTGACGGTGTGTGTGACATACAATCAGTGCTCGTGCAACATAAATCGTCAATAATAGTGCAGTGTCCTAAGGATACTAGTCCAAGCACAACACTAATTAAGCAGTAGGGTGAATGCGCAATTCTAAATATGACATAGAATATGCGACAGAAATAACATCTCTAGCCCAGACGCATAAAGCCATGCGGGCGATTCCCCTGTAGATGTTAAATCTGCTCACCAACACTCCTGGCTAAGTGAAGCCAACCACCTGTTTTTCCTTTGTAGCAGTGTCCGAAGTCCCCGCCTGCGAACCTGCAACATTAAAACAATAACGCATATATATATATATATATATATATATATATATATTAATAATAGATCAAAAACGCGTACAAATAACATTAGACCGACGCGACAACACAAAACATACTCTCAAGTGTTCGTATTGTGGCTAACGTGGGTAGCGACACGACGAAACTGACCAAAGAGCAAAACCACACAAAGTGCACGATCCGTGTAATATAACGTATCGCGCTTAAACGAAACACTACAAACTACCTAAGTGATCCCAGATTTCGTATACAGAGAAAATTCAACAATCAAACAAGACCAAAAACACCCAAACCACAGCATAGACCTACCCTCAAAAACCGATACCCTAACTCTTTCCCCGAGCCGAGGTCGCCGGAATCCCCTTCGTACATCGCCGGCCCTGGCCGGTGGGCTGGGTCTCGTGTCTCAGATGGGGTATTAGGTTCACTGGTACAACACAACCACATTGTTTGGTTTTCTAGAAACTTTTCGGGTCACAGCAGATTACATATATCACAAATCGACACTAAAATACGATATTTCGCACAAAACTAAACTTTAAACAATCTAAACTAAAACTAACAAGCTAAGTTACACTAAAAACACATAAACAACAGCAAAAGAACATTACCTACCCAAAAGAACTCAAAGATCCTAGCTTTGCATGCCCCTTGGCATCCAAGAGGAAAAAGGTGAAGAAAGATGTGATTTTTATGATATTTGTGAAGGATTTGAGGTGACATGGTGAGGGAAATGAGAGAGTTCAGTTTGTTTTGTGAGGAAAGAATAAAATGAGAAGAGATAGAGAAAATGAGAGAGTGTGTGAGGATATGAGAGAGGGAGGTGAGTGTAGGGTGAGGTGAGTGGTGAGTATAACAATGTATTAACTCTTCATTTAATGCCTTCATCCTAGTCACCACTCCAAAAGAAAATATCTCTCTCTCTCTCACTCATAAAAGATCAAGGATTTAGGTTAAGGATTGGATTAAACAAGGATTAGGTTAAGTGTCCAGGTTGCTAAGATCAAAATTAGTACAAACAAAACTCAAAACGTGCACACGTGCGTGCACGCTTATAACAAATAATAATAAATTATTAATTAAATGTTATAAAATTTGAGAAACCCGAATTGGTAAACTTTTTTTTACAGTAAACCCACATTAACGTCTAAACGAACACTAACTGAAATCTAGGGCGTTACACACAAGTTGCAAGCGGTCAGCTAAACGTAACAGCCACCCAGGTATTGAGCGATTAGAAGATCAACAAGCAAGCCTGTACATTCTCCTCTGAATCCAATCAGTAACACTACCGTACAGTCCGGTCACTTCGTCTGATATGTCGCATATCCAGTCTAAGGGTGGTAAACGTCAGACCCCAGTAACAGATAAGTCGTGTCGATGCGAGGCTCATAACAGGTCGAGAAACTACCGATAACACTTACCAGCAACACTCTATATCAGCCCTGGCCAGGGACTTCCAGTTATAGCCAATCAAACACAGCACAACATCAACTCCTTATACCGGGAGAGACGAAACCCTTCCATTCGATCATTGCCTCCATATGATTCGGGACTGTACCCAAAAGACACCGTTTTGCACACCAACTTGGACGTGGTAAGGTGGAAATCAAAGCACAGTGGGAATCACACAAGACTCTATGACGATCTCAGGTCTACTGACTAACCTGTACCAGTGTCACCGGAGAACTGCTATCTGACGATTGGTATAAATCCATCTAGGAGTTCTCGGCGAGTCCGTTCAGTGTACCCAGTCTACACTGAGCACCCGTACACCATCTTTGATGTAAAACACCAATGGATATGGGATCATCTATCGCTCATCATATGGGTCAAAATGCGTATACGCTAGTCTACACTGGTGTATCGATGCCCTGTCTCTATACAGCCTCGACTAGGAACAGCTATAGGATGTACTCGCTGACTACCCTGGCCCCACTAGTATGATCTCATCATAGTCCCTGTAGTCGAGTACATATCCTAAGGGCTTTATCAACATGTGAGAGCAAGACAGTAAACTAATATAAGTCAACATGTTAAGATAAAGTGAAACCAAATAGCATACTATCATGTTGAGCAAGAAAGTCCTCTCTATATATATCCAAGCATCCACTATAAAATACATCATATGTATAATAATGGCCTCTAGGACATTGATCAGTCGAAAATATTGCATATTTTAACCGGCAATTTCCCTATCATCTGCATACATATAGAAGTGTTCGGTATCAGTATTCTACATATTAGCAAATCGGTCGCAAAATATCAGATTACATGTATTAGACCTTAAAACCGGCATTTCTAGGGAAATTGACTGCATTGCATAGCATCGCAATATTTCTATATGTCGCAACCCGTGTTTCGAAGTCTGTGCAGGAAAAGGAGAAGCTCGCTAAAATTTACACCGCTCAAAAGATACGTCAACTCACTAAATGCAAATCTGGTACCAATCTAAAGGAGCAATCACAAATCAACATATCATACAAAGCCCCAAATAGCAGTACAAGACCACTCCAGAAAGCACAAGGCCCAAGACTCCAACATGGCCGCGGATCCGCGGCAGGGGCTTGCTAATGCCGCGGATCCGCGGTGGGTTCAGGGAATTAGCTCCCCAAATTTGCAGCAAAATTCCTGTTTCAGGGCCTACAGTTCAGAAATGCATCTCAGTTTCCAGAAGACTCCAGGGATTTCTGCCAGATCTGCAAGCTTTGGGCTTAACACTAAACTAGCCTTGTATTCTAGAACGTTCCCTAAACCCTAGCTTAAACCCTAAGCTAAAGTCTAACAAACTCTCTCAAAAAACTTTGGGAGGGAAAGTTCCAATTCAAACCTAAACCTAGGGTTTGGGAGTTCTATAAATAAGACCCTAGACTCAAGGAGGGATCATCTTAGATCATCTTAGAAAATCATCACAAATCTTGCATCCAAGAGAGGGTGTGATTCATTTTAGCCATTCTTCTTCTTCATCTCCTTCTTCCTCAAGTCTAGTGAGAGGGCTTGTAGGAAACCCTAACCCTAATTCCAATTAAAGATCAAGATCCCGAGTGCCCATTAAGCAAGAAGCCTTACAACCTTTAGGAGCGGAGCCGATCTTCAACGGAGCAAGCGATCCGAGCCGATCCACGACTCACGAAGCCGAGCGACGCCCGATCAACGATCTAGATTCTTCTTCTTGTAGTTCTTGAAGCAAATGTAATCAAAATTGTTGAGATAAATAAAGGTGATATTCTTTTATCTTGTTTTCTTTAAATTCTGCATCATGCTATCTTTACAATTCGTAAATCTTTTCTATGTGGTGATGTGTGAATAAAACTCCGCTCGTCGAGAAGTCGAGACGGTCTATAGAATGATGATGTAATATAGCTTTAATCGATTCTTGAGTCCTATGAGTTTTGTAAACCCTAGCAAGTTCAAGAAACGACGACCCATTTCGTTTCGATGCTTTCTTGATTGACATCGATCGAAATTGGGGAGTTACGATCGTTTCTTGAATTTGGTAGAGGCTAGAAAAGGAATGATATCGACGAAAGAACAAGGGTTATAGGATGAAACCCTAGTTTCACGAGAAAGCCCCAACTCTCGTCGATCATCATCAATCTAGTATCAATCCTTCGAAGGGCAAGAACACGATATCTTTAGATTACATCACGTCTATCGATCCGATCGATTCCTACGAGCCTCTTTTAGATTCTTGATTGTTGATTGGAAAAATATTATCAAAACCCAATTCTTGATTGTTTATCGGTTCTTGATTCTTGATTAAACATCGTGACACCTGAATCAATTGATAAATTCTTGAATCATGTTTTCTTTTCTTGTCAATTAAGTTTTCAATTCAAGCATATTATAAAAACGAATCGTGCAATCCCTGTGGACGATCCGCACTCACTACAAACTACATCCGACACCGTAGTTTGATTGCGGTCAAAATATTTTTTGGTTGTGAAGTTCTTTACAATTTTCTACAAACACAACGGAAATCGAACAATCAAAATGGCGCCGTTGCCGGGGATCGCGCGCTAATTCGTTTCTTATTATAGTTTGAATTGAAAGAATTATTCCATTGTTGTTTTTTGAGATCAAAATTCGTACAAACTCTTATACGTGTGTTGTGATTGATTGCAAGGTGATCTGGAGCATTCTGTGCTGTGATAAAAATTTTTGGAATATACCAGAGAACAGAGGGAAGCAACAGCAAGCAGCTGTTGAAATCTTGTGAAGTGAACCCACAATTTAGGCGCGGAAGCGCGGCATATTGGTGGTACTTGCGGCGGAACCGCGGTCCCACAGAGGGATCTCTGTACCAACTTTCTGCAGGTACTTTCTTGCTCTCTCCCCTCTCCTCTTTTAGCTCCAATTAACCCTTTTCTGCAGGATTCTTTGCAAATAATCGCAGCGCCGCAAAAGAAAAATTAAATTTGTGCGTGATTTTGATTTCTTGGTTGTTTGCATTCTAATACGGAAATTTAAGGGGCACGGCCAAATCCAAATTAGGTAGGGATTTCATTACCCTTCCTAGGCCCCGAAAATCGCAAAACTTGCATCCGCATTACCCTCATTAACTAAAAGAAATCTAGAGAAGACTCTAAGGACCGTCGCGCTCAATTAGGACAAGAGAAGGCCGTGGGTAATTCATTGCTTATCCGCGTTTTCTTGTGGTGCCTAAGGCGAGTGTGTCTAAGGCTAGTGGTTTTTAATTAGGCCCACTACTTACGTAGTGGAGTACCTTCCCACTTACCTGGCACTTATCCGGCCACAGGGGGACAAAGAGGCAGTGGAGGATTCTATCCTGCGACTTGTCTTTTGGCAGTTAGGAGCGGTCTAGAGCCGGACCTAGGTGACCATTAGATTCTAGGGTTTGTGTGCTGCATTTGTTTTGTCGCATCATTTTTTCAAAAATCCATCCCTTTTTCAAAAGCAAACACCGCATTCATTTTACCCCTAATTATAAGCCAACGCTGCCACTTGTACTAACCCTTTTTAGTGCAAAATAGGCTGGACACGGGATTCTAGTGCCCGTTTAGTCCGCGTACCTTTTATCGACTCCGAAGTCGATATTTCTCCATTTACCTTTTCTTTACCTACTACCACACCCACACCGATGGATCCGAATCCATCAAACTTCTTTAACCCTAATCTGCCGCCGTCCGTTGGTGCGCAGAATCCACCCCGCATTTCTATCCAGGAAAGATGCTATCCACATAGAGGTCCTCTTTCGACCTGCTTATCCACACCACCAGCCAATGGGGATAACTTTGAAATTAAGCCCCAGTATATCAATCTTTTACCCAAATACCACGGACTCGAGACTGAGGATGCTTACGTTTTCATTACCAAATTTGAAAACGTATGCGCAATGATGGGTACGTCACAACTTTCAGTGGATGCGATGCGTCTACGACTTCTTCCATTTACTTTGTGCGATATAGCCGAGAAGTGGATATATAACACTACCGCACATTCTATTACGAATTGGGAAGAATTCGTCGCTGCATTCCTTAAGAAATTTTACCCACACCAAAAGACAGCTCGAATCCGTAGTGAACTGAACCAATTTGCCCAGCTCCCTGCTGAACCATTCTCTAAATACTTTGAACGTTTCAAGGATCTATTGGTTCAATGTCCTCATCACGGCATCCCGAGATGGGAGCTTTGCCGAATCATATATGAGGGCAGTAACCATAACACTAAACAGAGCCTTGAAAACATGTGTCAAGGTACATTTATGACTAAAGATGATGGGGAAGCTTGGCGATACTTAGAAGAGTTCGCTGAAAAGTCACTACAGTGGGAGAGTGGAACCCAACCATTGAATAGGGGTGGCGTACACGAAATAGATGTGTCCATAGGTGTTCGAGCTGAAATGGCAGCAATGCAAAAGAAGCTCGACGCTATGGAACACAAATTTGCAGCAGCCTCCCTAAACCCAGTGTCACTCCCCAAAACTGTTTGTGGGTGCTGTTCTGATCCGTCACATTTAACGGAAGAATGTCCATTAAACTCTGCGTTTCAAGGTCACGAGCATTCTAATGCCGCATTTCAAAGACCTCGAAACGATCCATATTCTTCCACGTACAATCAGGGTTGGAGGAACCACCCGAATTTCGCTTGGAACCAAAACCAATCTCAAAACACGGTTCCAAACACGAATAATTTTCAAAGGGCTCTTCCTCCACCACAACAGCAACCCCTTCAACTCACTCAGCACCCCTATCAGTCACAAAATTTCCAAAACCAGGGCAACACTCCTGCACAGTCTAATCCTATGTTGTCTTGTCCTGACGATTTCTCTCAATTCACTCAAACCATGAAATCACTTTTGTCAAATTTCATAGAGGTTTCGGCTGAGGTTAGATCTTCCGTCGGTGAGATAAAGAAAAACTCAGCGTCCCAAGCTGAGAGTATCAGAACGATGGAAGCTGAAATCGCACGACTTAAAGCCGAAATGAGTGCGAGAGAAAAAGGGAAACTTCCCTCTCAACCCCTACAGAATCCTGGGCATTACAATGTAAATGCCATCACAACGTTGAGATCGGGAAGAGTGCTGAATAATAATGTCGGGGAAGATATTGATAATGCTGAAAATCATATCAACACCCCGGCTGAGACCTTTCCACACACACACACACTTCTCCTTCTGATCCTTCTTCTTCTACCAAACCACCTTCTAGCGAGCCTATTCTCCATTTCCCCTTAGGCTCGACACCTTCACCCAACCCTTATAGTTCTCCACAGACGGTCCCCACACCTCTTTTGGGACCGCGTCTACCCCATCTTCCTTCTCCTGTGATGGACCCAGCGCTTATTGCGAAAGCTCCTTACCCGAACCGGTTAAGGGGTAACAGAACGAGTCCTCATATGGAGAAAATTTTAGAAATGTTCAAACAGGTTAACATCAATATCCCTCTCCTAGATGCGATTCAACAAGTCCCCGCTTATGCGAAAATTCTTAAGGACTTGTGCACTAGGAAGAGGAAGACTCAAGTGCCGAAGAAGGTCTTTATGTCTAATAATATCAGCACTGCTTTTATACCCCAGCTTCCAAAGAAACGAAAGGACCCAGGATGTCCTACAATATCGATTTCGATTGGGGGTAAAAACATAAATCGTGCTCTTTTAGACCTTGGCGCAAGTGTTAACCTGCTCCCTTATTCTGTCTATGAGCAATTAGGGATTGGAGAGCTGAAACCTGCTAATTGCACTCTCCAGATGGCAGACCGATCTATCACCAAACCAATGGGTGAATTAGAGGATGTGTTAATAAAGGTCGGGGAATTTGTTTTCCCTGTAGACTTCATTGTGCTCGACACACATCCTGTAGCAAACCCCCGGGGCCAAATTCCGGTGATTCTGGGTCGTCCTTTCCTTGCCACTTCCAACGCTATTATAAACTGTAGAAATGGTTCAATGAACTTATCATTTGGAAATATGACCATTGAACTAAACATCTATAATGTTGGAAGTCAGCCATCAGAACCCTCTGCTCATATTTTAGATGTGTGCTCTGTCCATGAGATCGCTCCCGATAGTTGTGGAGCCGAGGAACTTTTCTTTACTGATGACATTACCACATCTCTGTTTGACTTTGCACAAGATCTTAGTGAGGACACTTTACCTACACATGAGTCCTGCACTTCTGACTTTTCTCCACCCGAGTCTGTATCTTTCACAGGCTCTGAGCTTCTTTGTAGATCCAAAAATCAATCTATGACCCTTCCTTCTATCATTTCTCCGCCTGAATTAGATCTCAAGGTTTTACCTTCTCACCTTAAATATGCTTATCTAGGTGAGAACGAGTCATTACCGGTTATCATATCCGCTTATCTTGCATCAGAGCAAGAGAATGCCCTTTTATCGGTATTGAGATCTAACAAAGAGGCGTTTGGTTGGAGTATGGCGGACATCAAAGGGATTAGTCCCTTGATAGTTGAACATCATATACATGTGATGGATGATGCCAGACCAACCCGAGAACCACAGAGACGGTTGAATCCCGTCATGAAGGAAGCTGTCATGAAAGAGATCGTAAAATGCTTAGATAATGGTATTATATACCCCATCTCCGATAGCCAGTGGGTGAGTCCTATACATGTCGTTCCTAAGAAATCCGGCATCACTATGATAACAAATGAGGCGAATGAGTTGATTCAAACACGCGCCCAAACTGGGTGGCGTGTATGCATCGATTATAGAAAACTCAACGCTGCCACGAGGAAAGACCATTTTCCTCTACCATTTATTGATCAAATGCTGGAACGCTTAGCGGGACGACAATATTATTGTTTTATGGACGGATACTCAGGCTACAATCAGGTCCCCATCGCCAAAAAGGATCAAGATAAAACCACTTTTACTTGTCCTTTTGGTACCTTTGCTTACAGTCGCATGCCCTTTGGGCTATGCAATGCTCCCGCTACCTTTCAGCGGTGTATGATGGGGATATTCTCTGATATGGTGGAGAATTTTTTGGAGATCTTTATGGACGACTTCTCGATTTTTGGAGACTCTTTTTCTGATTGCCTAGCGAATCTTGACGCTGTTCTTACTCGTTGCAAAGAGAAGAACTTGACTTTGAACTGGGAAAAATGCCATTTTATGGTCCAAGAAGGAATAGTCCTTGGACATGTCATTTCACAGAAAGGCATTGAGGTCGACAGAGCTAAAATAGATGTCATTCAAAACCTCCCTCATCCCAAAAGCGTCAAAGATATTCGCTCTTTCCTTGGCCATGCGGGCTTTTATAGGAGATTCATTAAGGACTTTAGCAAAATTGCTAGACCTTTAACACTTCTCCTGGCCAAGGATACGACCTTCCATTTTGACTCGGATTGCGAGACAGCTTTCGACTCACTTAAACACTCACTCACTTCAGCCCCCGTTTTATCATCACCAAATTGGGACTACCCCTTTGAGCTGATGTGTGACGCATCTGATTTTGCAGTAGGTGCAGTCTTAGGACAGCACATCGAAAAGATGCCACACGTGATTTACTATGCTAGTAAGACCCTGAATGATGCGCAAATCAATTATACAACCATAGAGAAAGAACTATTAGCGGTTGTATTTGCATTAGAAAAGTTCAGGCCTTACTTAATTGGCTCACCTATAGTTGTGTATACTGACCATTCCGCTTTAAAACATCTTCTAGCGAAGAAAGATGCAAAAGGTCGACTAATACGTTGGATCCTTCTGTTACAAGAATTCGATCTTGTTATCAAAGATAAGAAAGGATGTGAAAACGTAGTAGCTGACCACCTTTCACGCATCATTTCTTCCCCTGTGACCCTGCCGATCAATGACTCGTTCCCTGATGAACAACTCTTGAGCATATCCACTGAACCATGGTTCAGGGATATTGTGAACTATCATGCCACGGGACTTATACCGAGCGATTGGTCAAAACAGGACAAATATCGTTTTCTTTCCCAAGTAAAACACTTTTACTGGGATGAGCCCTATTTGTTTAAATATTGTCCTGATCAGATCATTCGCCGGTGCGTCCCAAATGAAGAGTTCAAGAGTGTTCTTTTATTTTGTCATGATCAGGCCTGTGGGGGTCACTTTGGTCCTAGAAAGACAGCGGAAAAGGTTTTGCAATGTGGATTTTACTGGCCGACCTTATTCAAGGACGCATTTGAACATTGCAAAACCTGTACACAATGTCAGTATACGGGTAGAATATCCCAGAGGAATGAAATCCCTCAGCAACCCATTCTGGTTGTTGAAATGTTCGATGTTTGGGGCATAGATTTTATGGGTCCTTTTCCCAACTCCTTTGGGAATTTGTACATATTGCTGGCGGTTGATTATGTCTCCAAGTGGGTAGAAGCTATTCCATGTCGCACTAATGACAAGAAAGTCGTCATTAAGTTCTTGAAAGAGAATATCTTTTCGCGATTTGGACACCCACGCGCTATCATTAGCGATAATGGGACACACTTCTGCAACAGGTCTTTCGAGACTCTGATGCGGAAATACTCAATCAACCACCGTCTTTCTACACCCTATCATCCCCAAACAAGCGGGCAGGCTGAAATCTCAAACAGACAAATCAAACTTATCCTGGAGAAAACTGTTGCTAAAAATAGAGTCGACCAAACTGACGGATGCTCTTTGGGCATTCAGGACTGCATATAAGACCGACCTAGGAATGTCTCCATATAGGATAGTGTTTGGAAAAGCATGTCATTTACCCGTCGAGATAGAGCATAAAGCATTGTGGGCTATAAAGGAGATAAATTTTGATCTAAACCTTGCTTGCAACTTTCGGAAGCTGCAACTTAATGAGCTAAGCGAACTCCGCGATGAAGCTTATGATAATGCTGTAATCACAAAGAATAGGACTAAGGTTTTTCACGATAAAAACATTTTAAGGAAAACATTTTTACCTGGTCAACAAGTCCTTCTTTATGATTCACGATTACACCTTCACGCGGGTAAGCTCCGATCTCGATGGAAGGGACCTTTTGTTGTGCGGTCTGTATACCCGCACGGGGCGGTAGAAGTTGAAAATGTTAAAAACGGCACTGTTTTCAAAGTAAATGGACATAGATTAAAGCCGTATTTTTCCACTGACCCCACGGAGGAGCTCTTGTTCTTACAAGAGCCAGTTTATTTGGATTAAAATTCCTCCGTCTCACCTTCATGTCCAGTATATCACTGCATCATTTTTTGAATGAAGGTGAGTGAAAAGAGTAAGTTTGGGGGAAGTTCTTCACTTATATATTTTGCCCCCACTAATAATCCCTCCCAGACTTACAGGTTTTGTAGATAGCTGTCGGCAACAGTGAGGACACTGTTGAAAACAA
Organism: Agapanthus africanus; assembly: GCA_030015575.1. Classification (NCBI taxonomy): domain Eukaryota; kingdom Viridiplantae; phylum Streptophyta; class Magnoliopsida; order Asparagales; family Amaryllidaceae; genus Agapanthus; species Agapanthus africanus. The sequence goes on from CM057350.1 coordinate 387,825,191, forward strand.
GTTTGGGGGAGGTTTGTGCTTTTTTTTTGCATCATTTGCATATCATCTGCATAAGCACAAAACATTTTTTAAAAAAAATCCATAAAAATTTAAAAATTTTCAAATATAAAAATAATTTTAATATTTACACTTTTTTGTATATAAATAAGATAATGAAAGTTTAGATAGTGAAAAATTACATCCATGAGATTGGAAAAATTTTAGAAAACTAAGAAAATTAGAAGTTTTCTTATACGAACTAGTAATAAGTAGTTATGAGCCGTTGTCCCAAGGGTTAGTAAGATGAAAGACGTCACTAATCTGAGGATAAAAATAAGTCTGAAAAATAGTTTCTATTCTGAAAGCCAAACATTTTGAACGTTGCTACCCTGCTATTCGCACTTACACACGTCTTGAAGCCTGGGATAGTAGAGGATACCTTGAAATGCTCTTGTCTTAAAGCCAAAAGTATGAAGGAAATAAAAAAAAATAATAAAATGAATAAAGAAAATATAAAGTGGTGAGAAAAATGAACACTGGTTTTGTTATCACCGAAGGCAAGAAAAATGTATAGCAAGGGTGCTTCTTCACCTAGTGCCCTAAGGCCAACTGGTCTGGGAGTCACTGCTATGCCTGAGGTGGTGCAAGACGAGGAAAATACACCAAGTAAGCAAGCACAGGAGTAATCGGTCGGTTAGTACCTCAAGAAGTATTAACGGTCGCATGAAAGTGTGTGAGCAATCTCATCTAAATATTCATTAATTAAAAAGTACTGAGGCTGATGGGCAAGAGTATGATAGCTTGAATTGAATTCTCTGGGTGTAGGGATGTCCTTTGCACACACGCAGGGTGATATGATCGATGTTTGGAATATAGATAGGAATGAAGAATAAGACGATGTTTTATTGAGGGAGGACGTGATTTCTAACATCTTTTCATGACCATTAAGATAGGGCTCATGACAACTGAAAAGCTAGCTTAGTTGGAAACCCTAATTTTCAAGGCTTTTCTTTTACGATTCTTTTCTTTAAATGTAATATTCATGATCTTGCTTTTATTATTGGATTTTGTGGGTGCAATCCGCTGAAAACCCTCAGGAGACAACACTCCTCCTACTAGGGACACCTAGAGGTTTAAAGGCTTGTTGCACGTGCTCAGTGCAATCGTGTTGCCTACGAAAGTGTGCTAGTTAGGTTTTCTCTTTCTTTATTTTCTCCTTCTCTTTTTAATAAAACATTCGCTCGAGACGATCGAAATTAAGTTTGGGGGTATTTGATCAGTCGAAAATATTGCATATTTTAACCGGCAATTTCCCTATCATCTGCATACATATAGAAGTGTTCGGTATCAGTATTCTACATATTAGCAAATCGGTCGCAAAATATCAGATTACATGTATTAGACCTTAAAACCGGCATTTCTAGGGAAATTGACTGCATTGCATGGCATCGCAATATTTCTATATGTCGCAACCCGTGTTTCGAAGTCTGTGCAGGAAAAGGAGAAGCTCGCTAAAATTTACACCGCTCAAAAGATACGTCAACTCACTAAATGCAAATTTGGTACCAATCTAAAGGAGCAATCACAAATCAACATATCATACAAAGCCCCAAATAGCAGTACAAGACCACTCCAGAAAGCACAAGGCCCAAGCCTCCAACATGGCCGCGGATCCGCGGCAGGGGCTTGCTAATGCCGCGGATCCACGGTGGGTTTAGGGAATTAGCTCCCCAAATTTGCAGCAAAATTCCTGTTTCAGGGCCTACAGTTCAGAAATGCATCTCAGTTTCCAGAAGACTCCAGGGATTTCTGCCAGATCTGCAAGCTTTGGGCTTAACACTAAACTAGCCTTGTATTCTAGAACTTTCCCTAAACCCTAGCTTAAACCCTAAGCTAAAGTCTAACAAACTCTCTCAACAAACTTTGGGAGGGAAAGTTCCAATTCAAACCTAAACTTAGGGTTTGGGAGTTCTATAAATAAGACCCTAGACTCAAGGAGGGATCATCTTAGATCATCTTAGAATATCATCACAAATCTTGCATCCAAGAGAGGGTGTGATTCATTTTAGCCATTCTTCTTCTTCATCTCCTTCTTCCTCAAGTCTAGTGAGAGGGCTTGTAGGAAACCCTAACCCTAATTCCAATTAAAGATCAAGATCCTGAGTGCCCATTAAGCAAGAAGCCTTACAACCTTTAGGAGCGGAGCCGATCTTCAACGGAGCAAGCGATCCGAGCCGATTCACGACTCATGAAGCCGAGCGACGCCCGATCAACGATCTAGATTCTTCTTCTTGTAGTTCTTGAAGCAAATGTAATCAAAATTGTTGAGATAAATAAAGGTGATATTCTTTTATCTTGTTTTCTTTAAATTCTGCATCATGCTATCTTTACAATTCGTAAATCTTTTCTGTGTGGTGATGTGTGAATAAAACTCCGCTCGTCGAGGAGTCGAGACGGTCTATAGAATGATGATGTAACATAGCTTTAATCGATTCTTGAGTCCTATGAGTTTTGTAAACCCTAGCAAGTTCAAGAAACGACGACCCATTTCGTTTCGATGCTTTCTTGATTGACATCGATCGAAATTGGGGAGTTACGATCGTTTCTTGAATTTGGTAGAGGCTAGAAAAGGAATGATATCGACGAAAGAACAAGGGTTATAGGATGAAACCCTAGTTTCACGAGAAAGCCCCAACTCTCGTCGATCATCATCAATCTAGTATCAATCCTTCGAAGGACAAGAACACGATATCTTTAGATTACATCACGTCTATCGATCCGATCGATTCCTACGAGCCTCTTTTAGATTCTTGATTGTTGATTGGAAAAATATTATCAAAACCCAATTCTTGATTGTTTATCGGTTCTTGATTCTTGATTAAACATCGTGACACCTGAATCAATTGATAAATTATTGAATCATGTTTTCTTTTCTTGTCAATTAAGTTTTCAATTCAAGCATATTATAAAAACGAATCGTGCAATCCCTGTGGACGATCCGCGCTCACTACAAACTACATCCGACACCGTAGTTTGATTGCGGTCAAAATATTTTTTGGTTGTGAAGTTCTTTACAATTTTCTACAAACACAACGGAAATCGAACAATCAGGCATATACATAACTAATAGGTAGTGAGGGGTTTTCATGTAAAGTTTAGGAATTTTGTCCAAATGGGAATTGATTAAGGGTGTAAGTAGAAAAGGGGTTAATTAAGGTTTAGGTTCAGAATTTTAATCACAAGATAAATAAATTGAAATGAAATTGCATGACACATCCTCCTTTCATGCATACTACACACTCAACACCACCTACTTGTATGAAACCACCACTATTCATTAGTTGACACCTCCTCCTACACCTCACTCTTCCCTTTATCATATATATATCATGTGTTCAGATCATATTAAGAAACTTAAAATTCTGAAACAAAAATTCAAATGAAAGAGAACACTTAGAACAAAGAAGAGGAAAAAGAAAGGAAATGAGAAGAAGAATTAAGCTAAGGGTTCACCATCAAGCTAAGGACGAGGAGCCTGTGCATCTTGGAGGGAGTTCTTCCAGCAATCCCTTGTAGGTAAAATATTGGATCACTGTATGATTTAGTTCTGTAATTAGTTTAAATTAGAAATCCAATGTCTATAATATCGTATTTTAAGCAAAACTGAACTCTGTATTAATCTGCTATAGTTTAGATAAAAATCAACTTAACCAAACAGTGCCAAAATATTGTATGTTGGACCTAGAACAAACCATAGGAGTACGAACCCAGGGGCTCGGATTTTGGCCGGCGAGCTTAAGGCCAAATCCGGCGTCGCCGGATTTTTGTAAGTGTTTGGTGTTTTGAGGTTTGGGGTAGGTCTCTGTATCATTGTTAGGATATTTTAGTATTGTTTAAAATAGTTAATTTAACTGTAAATAAAATCTAGGAACTAATACCGGGAAAGGGATCAAAATTTTAAAATACGACACGGTAAAAATCGTAACGCGTTTTGTTTTCTGTTACGAAACAGCGTTGGGTTAAATTCCCGTTAAAATGAGTGTTAGATCGTTTGCAATAGTCGTACGTATTGTAACTACAACGTACCACGTGTGTTTCATGTTTTCATCGTATCGAAGTTAGCTGTTTCCTTATACAAGTAAATCTCGATGTTAGATTCAAATACGGGAATTTAGGAGGCCGCAAGGAAAGGAAAAGGATTGGCGATTTCTGAGTAGTTACGACGTATTCCGGTGAGTAGACTAAAAATCTACCGGGAGATTTTGTAAAGATGGCGTGATACGCCCGTAGTTAGATTTAAATTCAAGTTTTGCTTTTATATGTTATCCTTATCATATGCATTCTTAAATCTACATATATCTCCAGGATTAATATTTGTTAGAACACTGCACCATTATCGACGAGTTATGCTGCACATGCATATATCTACATGTTACACTACACCTCGTCGATATTAACATGCCACTTCACACTTAGAAATTATTCTGTTAAAAATGATTCGTATTATACCTTAAGTAGTCAATAGTTATAGTAATTAGTATATATGACATTATATTTCGTATTCAAGTATTAGTAGTGATATAAGAGGCATTTGTATTATTGAGGATTTATGGTTTTAAGTTTTCATATACTATTACGAAAATTCAGAGATTTTCATGATTTTGTGTCACGTCCACCATGATATGTCGTTTTTATGATTTGGTTTTATTCCGGAACGAGTCGGTGGGTATACGGTTACGGATTTACAATTTTATCCAGACAGAGTCGGTGGGGATACAGTTGGATACATGGTGGACCCGATCGAGACCGAGGGGACGGATAGCCGCACTTTAGGCGGGGTGCCTAACGAGGATACTTGATACCGGATACAGTTATGAAACACGGCGGATATCTAGATGATACCGACAAGTGTTATTGATTATAGGATCGTTCGAAGAATGATGCCTGATGAAATATCGAAGATTTGTGTCGATGTTAGGCTCGGAGAGAAAAATGAATATGATTTGGAAAATAATTGATGAGATTTCAGTTTTGATTCATATATGGAGTATTACATATTCATTCCTCCAATTGTTATCATGTATCGCATTTACTATTGTTGAAATTAGTTCTAGTTTGTCATATTTACATTATCAGCCGTTATATGTTAGTTATATTCACTGAGTTGGCAAATCACCCCTGTTCTGCCACAGTTCCTTGCAGACGTAGAGTGGACGGTTAGCAGCAGTGTAGATCCACTTTTCAGCTTTTATTGCATCTTTTGATAGGTGGGTTACATATGTAGTAAGCTTCTCTTTTGGTATTGTATATGAACCTAGAATATCTCCATCAGACCCTGTATTTTGACTTAGAACGAGAGTGAGGGTTGTATGTATATTATTTGACAAATGAGATCGCTTAGTTATGTTAAATGGTATTTCTTTTACTTATATCTGAGATTCTTTTGATGTCATATAAGTTGTATACTTATTTCCGCTGATAACATTGTTGATCCCAACTAGGGATGTAACCAAACTTAATACTTTATAATTATTTTGTTATAAATTCAATAGGGAGTTATTGTAAAGATCTAAATTACTTAAAACTGTGATTTTTACTTCAAAGCTAAATTTGCATACAATTTCCACTGAAAGGGTTTTGATCTTGGTTTTTGGCTTACGCGGGTTGTGTGATTATCTTGAGATATTATGCAATCTAAGTGCCGGTCACATCCAAACTTTGGGTCGTGACACTACTGATAACTCTTACCAGCATATCTCTGAAGCAGCCCTGGCCAGGGATTTCCTATTATAGCCAATCGAGCACTGTGCAATGTCAACCCCCAATACCGGGAGAGACCAAACCCCTCCTATCGTTCATTGCCTCCATGTGACTCGGGACTGTACCCAAAAGCCACCGTTTTTCATGTTCTCTTGAACGTGGTAAGATAGAAATCAAAGGACAGTGGGAATCACACAAGACTCTATGACGATCTCGGGTATACAGACTAACCTGTACCAGTGTCACCAGAGAACTGCCATCTGACGTGAGGTATAATACCATCTGGGAGTTCTCGGCGAGTCCGTCCAGTGTACCCAGTCTCCACTGAGCACCCGTATGTAAGTCTACGGTAGTGCCCCGGCCGTCATTCCGAGGCCAAAATGCGGAAATGAAAACTTTTCAAAACTTGAAACCGGCGCTATCGTAAGCTTAAAAACCCGGATCGAACCATTAACCTACAACTAGCTATCTAGAGAAAGGGTTGGAAAGCTATACCGATCGATCCGTGTCATTCGGTCTTTGGCCACCATCCCAAGCTCCTCGCGGCATCTCCGGTCTTGATCTCCTCATCGGAAAGGGCAGCACATCTACGAGTCTTTTTACGGGCTCTCGCTTCGTCCGAAGCAACTCGGGCACGAAGTGTGCTAGCCGACGTGTCCAAGGTGTTGTAGAGAATGTTTGTGATCACTTTGTCTCTTGCATCCATTGATTTGGATGGAGGTTAGAGGTGTTTCCATTAATGGAGATTTTGAGCTAGAGGAAGAAGAAGAAGAGAAGAGAGCTTTTCTTTTCTTGTTGATATGATAATATGAGAGAGAGCTCTTATGAAAATAATACAAGACCAACCTTGCCCTTGGCTGCCCCTCTCTCTCCTCTCATCAAATCAACTCACAAATCCTGTTGGATATAGTGCCCTCAGAGTCAATTATTGGATCACAGGCACGTGATTGCAATGATTGAGGGAGGACCTATACCAGTAGGACAGTCTTACTCGAGATGATAGTATGCTATTTGGTTTATCTTTATCATCGTGTACAGCTTTAGGCGACCTTACAGATCGCTATTGCACGCTGATAGAGCCCTTACGATTCTTGCTTGACTACCAGCAGTATGATGGCGATCATATACGTGGAAGCTGGGGTCTATAAGCACATCCTTAAAAGGTCCCTAGTCATGGGAGTTACGAGACTGGGAATCGATACTCCATTAGTAGACTAGTGTATACAGTCGAGACCTCGACGAGGGGCGGTGGCCGGTCTCACAATCCATTGGTGTCAGTTGGTTCACCTAAGATGTATACAGGTACTCATTGGGTTATGAGTACACCGGACAGGACTCGCCGGGAACATGCTAGTTGGTATTATACCTGACGCCAGATAGCAGTTCCCTGGTGACATATGTACAGGTTAGTTCATCGACCTGAGATCGTCATTTGTCTCGTGTGAGTTCCCACTGTGCTTTGATTACTACCCTACCACGGCTCAAAGGAGTCGTGCAAACAGGTTTTAGTTAGGTACAGTCCCGAGCTACATGGAGGCAAGTGAGCGGATCGGCAGGGGATTCGTCTCTTCCGGTATTGGGGGTGAGGTCGCGCTGTGTCTAGGAGAGCCATTACACAAAGCCCTCGGTCGAGGCAGGAGATTTACTGGTAGGTATTCCTGTAGTATCTCAAGGTGTTCTGGGCTACACTCCGACACGACTTCTACCTCTTTTGGGGGTCTGACTTTTACCAACCCCCTATACCCGCCATGCGATACTCATAGACGAACGGACCAGACTATACGGATATTGTCACTGACAGGCTCAGTAGGGTGTCAGGATGAGTTCGCTTATCGACCTCCCTTTTGGTCAATACCTGGTAGCTCATTACGTACGGCTAATACCTCTGACGTGCTAGTGGTTAAATCCACAGCCAAAGTATTGACGAGATTTTAGAGTCCCCCGTAGACAGTTTCTCAAGTTTCGGGCAAAACGTTGTAGAGGCCGTATGATATATGGCAGGGTTCGATCTTATACGTGCTGTATTGTACAGATCATGATCGGACGGATCATACTAGTGGGGCTTTGGTTTAAGCCGGATCCTAGTATTAGATTTATTGGATTACTTTAGTCTCATCGCATTAGCATTCAGTCGGAATGCGGATGCAGGTATGTATATACAGGTGAGGGGTATCCTTGTGATCAGTCACGAGTTTATTTTAGATGTTGCCAGATCTTTTTTATTGTTGCAAACATTTGGATTAATGTTTGTTAATGAAAATAATGAGCTAGAATTTCATCATGAGATGCATTAAATGTGACATGGACTTCATTAGCGACTCATGGTCTCTTTTTATGTGCTAATGTCACATTATATGATGGTTTTGTGATGATTTGATAAGAGGAAAGAGAGAGGGGCTGCCATGAAGAGTTAGCTCTCATATTATTCTTCTCACTCTCTCTCATTTTATCATAGCAACAACAAAAGAAAAGAAAAGGAAAAAGAAACCTCTTCTTCTTCTTCTTCCTCTAGCTCTTTATCTCTATCAATGGCAACATCTCTAACCTCCATCCAAGCCATGGATGCAAGAGACAAAGTGATCACAAACATTCTCTACAACACCTTGGACACATCAGCTAGCACACTTCGTGCCCGAGTTGCTTCGAATGAAGCGGGAGATCGTAAAAAGAATCGATGATGTGGTGCCCTTTCCGACGAGGAGATCGAGACCGGAGATGCCGCGAGGAGCTTGGGATGGTGGCTAAAGACCGAAGGACACGGATCGATCGGTATAGCCTTCCAACCCTCTCTCTAGATAGCTAGTTGTAGGTTAATGGTTTGTTCCGGGTTTTAAGCATACGATAGCACCGGTTTCTTGTTTCGAAAAATTTTCATTTCCACATTTTGGCCTCGGAAAGACGGCCGGGGCGCTACCGTAGTCTTACATAGTATCAGAGCCACGCCATTAACCTTTACTAGCTTGCTCTAGCGTGTTTAGAATTTCGATCGGACGAAATTTCCAAAAACCGCATTTCCAATTGTTCAGGTTCTGTTGAATTTATTTTGTACTCTAAAAATTTTTTTGGGCATGTCAGAAAATCAGGCAGGGTTTTTAAGAGAACTGAGAAAATTTGGTGGGCTGATTTCACTGTAGCGGCGGCGGATCCATGGCCGTACCAACATTTTGGCACCGGATCTGCCGCAGTACTGTAGCTACAGTGCACGGAATTTTCTGAGGTGGTCTCTGACTTGGAAATGTGGTTTCTGGTATTTTTTGTTTGGGCCCAGATTTGTCTAAGTACAGGGAATTGTGCTTGGGGCCTACTTCGGGAAATTTTGTCGATCGAAATTTTTAAAACATGTTAGTTCACAGTATTTACATTATATCTGCGACCGTGAATGTCATTCGAGCGGTAAATCCAGTCTAATTGCTATAGTCCTTTTAGACGGATTTGCGAACGTGACATTCACGTTGATGTTCTGTGTTGTGCTATGATGTTGCGGATTTGTCGTGGTGGATAACCTGGATACAATGGTAGTACAGTTTGGTTACATTTGTACATTTGATATTACGAGGCGAGCGTCCGACATGTGGACTGCCGTCACTGCCTGTTTGTATATTATTCTTTTGGGGCACGACCGAGCTGAGGTCGATATACCCGTTGTATATTTTACTTTCTGTACTAGGATTACCCCGCGGTGGGGTGCACGGATAGCCGGGTTCTAGAGGGAAACGGGCCCGCATCTCATGGCTTTGAGACGGAGAGGGCTTCACTCTAGAATTGACGGGCTATTCGCCGCACTCGTAAGGGGTACAGGTTGACCCAAGGAGGGGTACTCAAGTTACCGGATCCGTGTAGTGCTGGGTGGTCCATTCACGTTGTTGAAGGGGGCGCCTCGCTTCAGGTTTTGATGGGTAACTTGCCGCTCCCGTAGGGGTCTAGGATTTCATTGCACAGGCTATCCACACGACCAGGGGAACGTCGGGTTTCAGTAGCGACTCTATGAAACCCGGGGATCCCAGATTATCTGTATTGTTCTGTGATGCATATTACATTTCTGTGATGTCGCATTTTATCACACCTTGAGCGATTATTATATATTAATATATATACTAGTAGATGTTGTATATGTTTTACATCCGCGCTAGTCCAGTCCCCGCTCTGTCGTTAGTTAAGTAACCTAACGGGTGATGACGGGACCCAGTGGCGAATGCGGATGGCATCTACGCACATCATATTTTCGTTCTTTTGTGGTGTGATTAATTGATGGGACTGCTTTGATTCGGATCAATGCAAGTTAAACAAACCTGTTTGATGTTGTTGGAACATTTTTCAAAAAAGCTGTTATTGCAAAGACGTTCTCTTTTGTTTTGCACAGTGGTATTCGGTTATGAATATCCAGCACCTTAGTCGACGAGGCAAGGGCTGAGATCCCTTCATCGGGAGTGACCCCTTGGACAGAAGTTTGCGTCAGGGTAATAACTTCACTATAGCCGATTACGTTTTGCTTTGCATCGTGGTATTCGGTTAGAATATCCTGCACCTCATTCTACGGGGAAAGAGCCGAGATCCCTTCACCGGGAGTGACCTCTTTAGCAAAGGTTTTCGTCACTATATTTTTATAAAAAGCTATGCAGTTCCTTCAACGATATCAAGTTCATTACGTTAAAAGTTTTTCGCCAAAAACTAGACGTAGCCCTCCGTCATTTCTTACAAGCATTACTTAGTATTCGTGCTGCGTTTATTGACCGTGTCAAGGCATAGTGTACGGTAGCTAAGTAGTGTTCGTTTGTGGAATATTAATGGGATTGGTTAGGGCGGTCGTGTGGCGTTGTAGACTGTGTCAAGGGCTCGTACGGGTGGGTTTAATGCAATCCAGGATAATGACGGGTTGAACTTGACTAGGACTCTTTGATTTGTTGATTGTGTCAAGGTCACTTGGGTCCTAGGGGTAAAAATCACATCGGGAGTTTCTAAAGAAACTGAAACTTGCCAGGCATGCGCATACCTTCTGGAGTGTATTAACATGAGTGGATTCCGTCACATTATCATGCGATGATAGTTGGATCCCGATTCCTACTGATCAGTTGGTTTACTCCTCGGGTGATCCCGACTAATTCTTCTTTTAGGTTTGGAGGAGAATTTGAAGTTACAATGGGAGGTTTCCTGATTAGATAAATTGATAACCATTCAGATCTTGGCTAGAGTGCACGCTGAGTGTTTCTTTTCTCTCTCTCTCTTTGGCAGCGAGCATGACCCGACCCTTGACTATGACTAAGTGACCAAGTTAACCGAACCTTCTTAAAACATTAGCTTTTGGATTGTCAGAGTTGCATACCTCATTGCCACTCCTACTCTTACCTTTTTCTCCAGTACACCTCATATTATTACGAACATCCACTTCCATTGGATAAAACCATCATATGATTATATACGAACTCGAAGGAACTTGTTCAAGATTCGAGGATGGTTTCCGATTCTTGAGAAAATGAATAGGACTATTCAGTTGTCTTTTCCTTTTACCTTCTCTCAGGTTGCGAGTGCTCCTTGGATTAGGATGGTACACCTATTATGCTAATTGGACAGTCTTCTTCCAAACCATAGGCATGTGCCAAATGGTGGGGAATGAAGAAAACCAATTAGCCTAACGATGGTGTACAGAAGGTAATAAGTTAAGACAAATAAAGGGATTAGTAAGAGGGCAAAGTAAACTGCGACTGCTATTCACGACCAAACCAAGTATTTCATCGCCAATCCTGCATCACCTTTGTATTTCTCCAGGACACTCCGTATCACTACGAAGATCCACAGTTATTTGGATACTCCATTGTATGGTTATATACGAACTCGAAGGAACTTGTTCCAGTTCGGGGATGGATTCTGGTTCAGGAGAAATAGGAATAAGGTTTATTCAGTTGTCTTTTATCTTTACCTTCTCTCGGGTTGCGAGTGCTCCTAGGACTAGGAGAGTACACCCATTATGCTTATTGGATAGTCTTCTTCTAAGCCATAGGCTGGTGCCGAACGGTAGGGAAGGAAGAAAACCATTTGGCCTAAAGTGGTGTACAGAAGGTAATGACTAAAAACATATAAAGGGATTTGGAGAGATGGCAAAGAAATATACGGTTACAGTTATGAATCTGATAATGGAAGAGGCATTACTAAGAATACCCGGATACCCCTTCGAAACATTTACATGTTTCAGTTTCACTGTGTATTGTTAAAAGAAAACTGATTTCCCAATTAGTCCTTGCTCCAGGGTATGTATTAACCAGGTTTAATTCTCACATCTGTATGGTTTTACAGTTGATGAGTGGGAGTAAGTTATTAGGAATTGGGTGATCATCCTCATTATATCGGGATTCGTTGTAATTGGTGATATTAGAGGAAATCGCCTGGGTTGTTTGCCGGATGGCAAATATTTGGTTTTGAATATCCGTTGTTATGCACCAATTTCAAATTGATATATCTGTACGTTTATTTTTATAAAGTGAGATATAACTTTTTGAAATTATGTCTATGACATTTACCTATATCAGTGGATGGTTAGGTAAGGAGCATTAAACAGCGATGTAATTCTTCTTAACCATAAGTACAATTTTCAACCTACGACACACAGGGAACGAGTTATTAGACTCAAGGGACTTATACAGAGTATTGTATATTGTCCAGTGTCCATTAGGACAGAGGGGTTGGTCCTCGAACTATATTCGGTTTACTTATGACTTCTTTAGTTTTTAGACAAGTGATTCGTAGAAACACAAGGTCCATGTTTTGAGAAGTTATAGGTATAAGAATAAAGTAGAGAACCAGGTATTGCAACTATAAGGATTCTTCAAGGTGATCGAAGATGTAGATACTTGTGTATGGTATTCAGTTGATACTAATGATTAAGAGAACTTGCTTCTCCTTCAGGTTACTCATAATTGGAAGTATTCCTAAGTTGAGCAATGCTGATCGGCCTCTCTCCATTTAGTTGACATGCACTGGAGACAGCTGCATGATTTGAATCTGGTTCCAATTAAATCAGTGCCTCTGTTTCTATATTGGATTTAGAATAGTTCATATCTTAACATTGTTAAGGTACGGGGAGTTTGCCGGCTTATGCTTAAAACCAGACTCTGGATAACTCAAGGCACGTTTCTGTAATGGCTGTTTGTGGGTTGACCCGGGCTATGGCGAGGGTTGACTTTCTACCATCTGGAAGATCAATAGTGATATTGTTCTTGACTCGCCACAGTTTTAATAAAATGGATTTTTTTTTTCAGAAAACAATAGTGGGAGTATGGTAGAACTGGAAGTGATTCCAGAACCGCAAACGATTACTGAAAATTTGATAAGAACCTAAAGATTCAATCTGGTTTGATATTCCATTGGCCACTCAGTAGATATGGTGGGTAACCTCAGGCACCCGAGAGGTACTCCGGTAGCCTCAAGGACGGTGACAGGGAGGTTCTTGTTTACCCAGACTTGCCATTGCTGTTGTTCCAGGCTATGAGACCCGGCTGGAGGATGAGTATAGCGTCGTTCTGAACTAGCTTTAGAAGTGTACGTGTATATGATTCTGCCAGGGTGTTGTCGTAGATAGTGGGAGCAGCGGAAGCATAATGGACAAGTAGCTTATGTCTATTTATAGACTAAAGCAGATATAGCGGAGAAAGATTATCTATTTCTGATGTGACAGTCATAGGTTTGACTTCATCAGAATAGGGGATGGATCTGTTAAGAAGGTAGTAGGGTGTGATGTCCTGGTGTTTGGATGACATACACAGAGTAGGATGTGAAATTCCTACACTACGATCGGTTATACTTTTGTTGTCACACAGTGGTTTCTCCATATAGGATATGTATATTATATCAGATATTCTGGTTACTAGATCTATGGTTTTAGATCTAGATTTGGGTAGTTTCCCAATCTGGGTACTTAGATAGCATTCTAAAGGTGTTTAAGAATGGACGACTCCTGGCACGGTAGTGTACCTGCAGGTGATGGACTCACCCTCTCTAAAGGTGTCTTACAGACTAAAGGGGAGAAGGATGTGCATGATTGGCAGATCACTTGCTTAGGCAATTGAGTCAATCATGAGATGGCAAGTACCACACCAGATATTGTTTTTGCACGAGATGCAGTAAGTTGATATTAATCCTATCCTGGAGAGACATTCGGAAGCAGTTTTAGAACATAAGTGGATATTCTAGGGATATGATAACAACCGCTTCTTTTAGAAGACAGTTATCACTCCAGGATTCCAAGGTGACCTGGATGACAGAGTGGCTGTTAGTGTTATAGTTTTCCCTCTGACGAGGGGCAATGTTTTGGTCAGGTGGTCCAAGCGAATACTGAGGGAGGCATGGCGTAGGATATTGATTGGTTTCAGTTGATGATACAGTCTAAGAAGTTTGGATTTGGAGTTCATTTATGATCTAGGTCCCATTAGATATCCAGACATATTCTAAGACAGGTATTGCTCATTTCGGGAGATGGCTTTTTCCGCGAACTTGAGATAAAGAGAGACATAGAAAGAAACATCAGGACGGATCCACTCACTGAGGCTATTCCTCGAACGCAATAGTTCCTCAAATGGGCTTTGTGAGACTGATTAGTAGAGGAGTTGGGTGTTCGGTATCATACGGGCTGTGAGTATGCGACATCGCAATAATTAGCCTTGAGTGAAAGTGGGAGATTGTTGGATATAGTGCCCTCAGAGTCAATTATTGGATTACAGGCACGTGATTGCAATGATTGACGGAGGACCTATACCGGTAGGACAGTCTTACTCGAGAGGTTTGTATACTATCTGGTTTGTCTTTATCATCGTGTACAGGTTTAGGTGACCTTACAGATCGCTATTGCACGCTGATAGAGCCCTTAGGATTCTTGCTTGACTACCAGCAGTATGATGGCGATCATATACGTGGGAGCTGGGGGTCTATAAGCACATCCTTAAAAGGTTCCTAGTCGTGGGAGTTTCGAGACTGGGCATCGATATTCCATTAGTAGACTAGTGAATACAGTCGAGACCCCGACGAGGGGCGGTGGCTGGTCTCATAAGCCATTGGTGTCAGTTGGTTCACCTAAGATGTATACAGGTGCTCATTGGGTTATGAGTACACCGGACAGGACTCGTCGGGAACATGCTAGTTGGTATTATACCTGACGTCAGATAGCAGTTCCCTGGTGACATGTGTACAGGTTAGTTCATCGACCTGAGATTGTCATTTGTCTCGTGTGAGTTCCCACTATGCTTTGATTACTACCCTACCACGGCTCAAAGGAGTCGTGCAAACAAGTTTTAGTTGGGTACAGTCCCGAGCTACATGGAGGCAAGTGAGCGGATCGGCAGGGGATTCGTCTCTCCCGGTACTGGGGGTGAGGTCATGCTTTGTCTATGAGAGCCATTACACAAAGCCCTCGGCCAAGACAGAAGATTTACTGGTAGGTATTCCAGTAGTGTCTCAAGGTGTTCTGGGCTACACTCCGACATGACTTGTACCGCTTTTGGGGGTCTGACTTTTACCAACCCCCTAGGCCCGCCATGCAATGTTCATATACGAACGGACCGGACTGTACGGATATTGTCACTGACAGGCTTAATAGGGTGTCAGGATGAGTTCGCTCATCGACCTCCCTTTTGGTCAATACCTGGTAGCTCGTTACGTACGGCTAATACCTCTGACGTGCTAGTGGTTAAATCCACAGCCAAAGTATTGACGAGTCTTTAGAGTCCCCCACAGACAGTTTCTCAAGTTTCGGGCTAAACGTTGTAGAGGCCGTATGATATATGGCAGGGTTCGATCTTATACGTGCGGTATTGCACGGATCATGATCGGATGGATCACACTAGTGGGCTTTGGTTTAAGCCGGATCCTAGTATTAGATTTGTTGGATTACTTTAGTCTCATCGCATTCGCATTCAGTCAGAATGCCGATGCAGGTATGTATATACAGGTGAGTTGTATCCTTGTGATCCGTCACGAGTTTACTTTAGATGTTGCCGGATCTTTTCTATTGTTGCAAACATTTGGATTAATGTTCGTTAATGGAAATAATGAGCTTGAATTTCATCATGAGATGCATTAAATGTGACATGGACTTCGTTAGTGACTCATGGTCTCTTTTTATCTGCTAATGTCACATTATATGATGGTTTTGTGATGATTTGATAAGAGGAGAGAGAGAGGGGCTGCCATGAAGAGTTAGCTCTTATATTATTCTTCTCACTCTCTTTCATTTTATCATAGCAACAACAAAAGAAAAGAAAAGGAAAAAGAAACCTTTTCTTCTTCTTCTTCCTCTAGTTCTTTATCTCCATCAATGGCAACATCTCTAACCTCCATCCAAGCCATGGATGCAAGAGACAAGGTGATCACAAACATTCTCTACAACACCTTGGACATGTCGGCTAGCACACTTCGTGCCCGAGTTGCTTCGGATGTAGCGGGAGCCCGTAAAAAGAATCGATGATGTGGTGCCATTTCCGACGAGGAGATCAAGACCGCAGATGCCGCGGGAGCTTGGGATGGTGGCCAAAGACAAAAGGACACGGATCGATCGGTATAGCCTTCCAACCCTCTCTCTAGATAGCTAGTTGTAGGTTAATGGTTCGATCCGGATTTTAAGCATACGATAGCGCCAGTTTCTTGTTTAGAAAAATTTTCGTTTCCGCATTTTGGCCTCGGAAAGACGGCCGGGGCGTTATCGTAGTCTTACAAATCCATCACATTATGTGACACAAGCACAAAGAAAGAGACCATGAGTCATCACTTGTGCATGTGTAACAATTAATGCTCCAAATGATGATTTCTAGCTCATTATTTCCATATGCAAACATTAATCCAAATGTTTGCAACAATAAAAAGATACGGCAACATCTAAAGTAAATTCGTGACGGATCACAAGGATACCCCTCACCTGTATATACATACCTGCACCCGCATTCCGACTGAATGCGAATGCGATGAGACTAAAGTAATCTAACAAATCTAATACTAGGATCCGGCTTAAACCAAAGCCCACTAGTATGATCTGTCCGATCATGATCCGTGCAATACCGCACATATAAGATCGAACCCTGCCATATATCATACGGCTTCTACAACGTTTCGCCCTAAACTTGAGAAACTGTATGTGGGGGACTCTAAAGACTCGTCAATAGTTTGGCTGTGGATTTAACCACTAGCACGTCAGAGGTATTAGCCGTACGTAACGGGCTTCCAGGTATTGACCACAAGGGAGGTCGATGAGCGAACTCATCCTGACACCCTACTGAGCCTGTCAGTGACAATATCCGTATAGTCTGGTCCGTTCGTCTATAAGCATTGCATGGCGGGCCTAGGGGGTTGGTAAAAGTCAGACCCCCAAAAGCGGTACAAGTCATGTCGGAGTGTAGCTCAGAACACCCTGAGATACTACTGGAATACCTACCAGTAAATCTCCTTCCTTGGCCAAAGACTTCATGTAATGGCTCTCCTAGACACAGCGCGATCTCACCCCCAATACCGGGAGAGACGAACCCCTGCCGATCCGCTCACTGCCTCCATGTGGCTCGGGACTGTACTCAACTAAAACCTGTTTGTATGACTCTTTTGAGCCATGGTAGGGTAGTAATCAAAGCACAGTGGGAACTCACACGAGATAAATGATGATCTCAGGTCGATGAACTAACCTGTACACATGTCACCAGGGAACTGCTATCTGACGTCAGGTATAATACCAACTAGCATGTTCCCGGCGAGTCCTGTCCGGTGTACTCATAACCCAATGAGCACCTGTATACATCTTAGGTGATCCAACTGACACAATTGGCTTGTGAGACCGGCCACCGCCCCTCGTCGGGGTCTCGACTGTATACACTAGTCTACTATTAGAGTATCGATGCCCATTCTCGAAACTCCCACGACTACGGACCACTTTAAGGATGTGCTTATAGACCCCAGCTCTCACGTTTATGATCGCCATCATACTGCTGGCAGTCAAGTAAGAATCCTAAGGGCTCTATCAACGTGTAATAGTGACTTGTAAGGTCACATAAAGTAGTACACGATGATAAAGACAAACCATGGTAGCATACTATTCTCTATCAACGTTTAATAGTGAACTACAATGTCACTTAAAGCATGTACACGATGATAAAGACAAACCAGATAGTATACAAACCTCTCGAGTAAGACTGTCATATCAGTATAGGTCCCCCCTCAATCATTGTAATCACGTGCCTGCGATCTAATAATTGACTCTGAGGGCACTATATCCAACAATCTCCCACTTGCACTCAAGGCTAATTATTGCGATGTTGCATACTTACAGCCCGTGTGATACCGAACACCCAACTCCTCTACTAATCAGTCTCACAAAGCTCGTTTGCGAAACTATTACGTTCGAGAAATAGCCTCAGTGAGTGGATCCGCCCTGATGTTTCTTTCTATATCTCTCTTTATCTCAAGTTCGCGGAGAAAGCCATCTCCCGAAATGAGCAATACCTGTCCTAGCATATGTCTGGATATCTGATGGGACCTAGTTCATAAATAAACTCCAAATCCAAACTTCTTAGACTGTATTGTCAACTGAACCTAATCAGTATCCTGCACCATGCCTCCCTCAGTATCCGCTTGGACCACCTGTCCAAACTACTGCCCCTCGTCAGAAGGAAAACTATAACTCTGACAGTCACTCTGTCATCCAGGTCACCTTAGAAGCTTGGAATGATAACCGTCTCCCGAATGAGGCTGTTGTTATCATATCCCTAGAACATCCACTTATGTTCTAAAACTGCTTCCGAATGTCTCTCCTGGATAGGATTAATATCAACTTACTGCATCTCGTGCAAAAACAATATCTGGTGTGGTACTTGACATCTCATGATTGACTCAATTGCCTAAGCAAGTGATCAGCCAATCATGCACATCCCTCTCCTCTTTAGTCTGTAATGTTAGTGTATATGCCCTAGGGGCCATTATTGTATCATACTAGATTGTATATTACTTACTGGAAGCTTGGGATATTCACAGTTATATATACAGTCTTGCTAAAAATGGTAGTATGCTACTTAGTTTGTGTCTACCTTAATATGTGCATATGTTTCTTGTAATGTATCACTTATACATATTAGTAGAGCCCATAGGATCTTTGCTTGATTACCAGCGTTGTGATGGCAGTCACACTAGTGGGGGCTGGGTAGTCTGTAAGCAACATCCTATACAGGTCCCTGGTCATTGGATTATCGAGATAGGGCATCGATATTCCGGAGTAGACTAAGTGTGTACACTTCTCATCCCAGTTGGGGAGATGGTCTGTCCCACAGCCATCAGTATGACGTACTGGAGATAGTATGCAGGTGCTCGTTAGGTTACGGGTACACCGGACAGGACTTGCAGGGGAACTGATTGGTTGGTATTATACCCGTCGTCAGTTAACAGTTCCCAGATGACATGAGTACAGCATAGTCCGCAGACTTGACACTGCTACTTCGCCTCGAGTGTGTCCCACTGTTCTTGTATTGCTACCCTACCACGGCTCAAAGGAGTCGTGCAAACAGGTAGCAGTTTGGTGCAGTCCCGAGCACTTGGAGGCAGTAGTGGTTAGACAGGATTCGTCTCTCCCGGTATTAGGAGATGATATCGCGCTGTGTCAGAGAGCCATTACGCAAAGTACCTGGCCAGGGCAAGCGAGATATACTGGTAGGTTCCAGTAGCTTCTCAGGGTGTAATGGGCTTCTCTCCGACACGACTTATACAGCTATTAGGGGACTGACGCTTGCCGCCCCCTAGGCTCGATATGCGATAGTCTTAGACGATCAGACCGGACTGTACGGAGATTGTCACATCAGGCTCAGTGGGAGTTCGGATGATTTTCCTCATCGGCCTTCTTATCGACATCTACCTGGGGACCGTTACGTATAGCTAGTGCCGCTTGCGGTCTATGGTTAAACCCACTGCCAGCGTAGTGTCGAGTCTTTAGAGTCCCACACAGAGAGTTTCCCTGCTCCAGGCGAAACGATATAGAGGTCGTATAGTTTTACGACAAGGGTTCGGACGCATACGTGTGTTTACGCACGTACGACTTTTCGGACAGTTTTTACTAGCAGGCTTTGGTTTAAGCCAGATTCTAGTGTCGGGTTATTGGATTTATACAGTCTAAAGTTTTTCCGTGTTTTCACGGATTGGAGGGGCGTTCTCGTAATTTGTCGGGAAGCTTCTAGAAGAGTGGTGACTTGGGGGGTAAGGTGGCATTGCATTAAATGAGATTAGTGACTCATTTGTGTGATTCATCCATGTCATTAATGCATCATAAATGCTTAATGACTCATGGGGATGAATCACTCATAGATATTTATGAAGCATGGTTGTTAATTCTTTTATTTGATTTTTGGATAAATAAATAATGTTTCATATATATTATGATAGTTCATTATCTCATTTCATTATCATCTTCACCTTCTCTCTCCTCAAGCTCACTCTCTCTTCAAACCCTAACCCTAACCTTTCATGTGTTGAGATCAAGAGTTAGCTAGACTAATACATCCATAACCTCACTCTATATCCCCTAGGTAGCCTAGATTAGCACTTTAAGCAACCTAGTTATCTTAAGTTTGAGATTAAGCTTGGCGTAGGAGCTTTCGGGTGGATCGTCTTTGATTCGAGGAGGCCGTTGAGGTGCCGATGTTCCAAGGAGCCTACGAGGAGTGGAGGACAGCGATGAAGACCCAAAGGACATATAACGTGAGGTATAACTTCGAATTCGAGTAGTTAAACCTCTAGTTGATAGTTAGCAATGGTTTAGATAACGATTCATGCGCTCAAGTCCGTGTTACGAAGCTTTGATAATCGTTTTTCATATATTCCGCCTCCCCGCAAGTTTGTGGGGGTGCGTGACATGGACTTACAGTGGTATCAGAGCCAACTAAACCATTACTAGCTTGTTAGCAACTGATTAGAACTTTGATCGTCCGAAAACACGAAAACAAAATACCCCGAAACCCTAAGTTTCTGTTAATTTTAAAAGTGTCTGAAAAATTATTTGACATACCTTAAAATTCACAGCAGGGAATTTTAAGAATACTGGGGAAAAACGAGCCAGCAACTCAGTAAAACGGCCGCAGATCCGTGGCAATAGAGTGCTTGTGCCGCGGATCCGCCGCCGAGTCAACTCCGAGTTGACTCGGATATGCTCTGTTATTCATATATTTTGGTGTTCTATTTTCTTGTATGTTCTGTTTCTACCCAGGTTGCTTCAGTGTAGGTTTGCTTTTGGGGTAGATACGGAATATGGTATTCGATCGATGTTCTAAGATATTTTCTAATTGGGTTTTTGTTTGTAATTGTCACGACCCGAAAGTACGGAACATGACCGGCACTTAAACTACGAACGTCTCGAGGCGTACGTAATCTAAGTAAACCGAAAACCCAGAAATCCAAACCAAGAAAATAGTAGAGTGCAGGAAAAACAACTTAAAGCAAGTAATTTCAATAGCATAAGCCGAATTATGCGGTTTTTAAAACATCAAAAATTCACTGAAAATTTCGGCAGAGTCTCCTTTGTAAAAACTGGCCCCCAAACGGGATACAACATGAATAGTATACGAAAACAATAAAAAGGCATCCCCAAGCGGGAGCTAGCTCTTCGTCAATCGACGGTCACAACCACACAAGCAAAATAATATACAACGCCAACGGCGAGGATCAAAACTCAAAAGGAAACTCAAAACCACCAGAAATATAACGAGTGACTCTAAGGTCGAAAGAATAAACAACACTGGTCTCTATCTCAATAAATGCATGTTTGGTTGATGGAATTCTAGATACAACAGAATAATGATATACAAGATAAATAATGGGGGTATGATACAAGTAAACCCACCTACTAGCAAATCACCCGAATGAAACTATGCCCGCAAAGCCGTAAAGAACCTGTACGGCAACCTGCAAGAAACTGGGGCACAACGGGGGTGAGTTGCCAACTCGTGAATAGAAAAACATCTACGCACAGAAATCGCATAAATAACGCAATCCTAGGTCAATGATCATAATATATCCTCAAATATATATAACATGCAGCCTATAACAATGGCTAGGGTAAATATCTAACCCGAGTGTAAACTTATGTGCCCGTGTCAGTGCCTCAGGTAGCAATATATCATATGAATGAGGTATGAATGCATGAAAACAGAATACATGTAAATGAAGAAACTGTTTTCATAAATTAGTGAGATTTCCTTCATATTTTAAACTGAGGTATCATAATTAAAATCAGTATCAACAGTGTCTAGCATCGACACAAAACATAAATCTCACTGTCTCGAAATATCAATGTCTCAATCTCAATATCTAGGGCGCCGTCAGTCCAGACCGGCCCCTACCATCCATTTCAAGACCACGACGGTATCCTCCGGATATCCGACGCGTCAGGTAATATCACCGGTAGGTAGTGCTCCCCAGCCAGGCTCAACGTCAACACCACATTCCTCTTGCCCCGGGGTACCATACCGGGCCCACCATGTACCCGTGACGGTTCCTCCACTCCTCGACACGGATCTCCAAAACCACAGCAAACTCATGGTGGACGACACTTTACATCACTAGAAAACCGCAACATTTTATATTTTTAAAAGATCATAAGTTGTAAATTTTGCGGCTTTCCCCGAAATCCAGAAATATCATAAATCTCAAGAAATCATCACAAGTGCATATGTCAATGATAATGAACTAGGCATGAACAACTGAATAACCGTATGCATGAAGTGGTAGGTAATAACTACAATGTCTAATATGGCATATAAGGGAAGTACACTAATATTATGTCAACACTACTAGCTAACAATCTAAGTCAAGCAATTATATTCTCTAAAGTGTACGTGACATGGCAATTACCGATGAAGATGTGTGTGAGCCGGCAAGTAGGTGTACGTGGTACATACGCATCATCGGTAATGGTGCTGGTGTCCTAACAGCATGATATCAATAATGGAATATGCAGCAAAATAAATATGCGAGGCAGAGCGAACAGCAATAATGTGCGGGAGCTGAATACTAGACACAATGATAACTAATCTGCAATAATCTAATATAAGTCCTACAAATGGTGCCTTTTGAAATAACACGAATCATGGGGTTTTGAAAATAGGGGCTACGGTGTTTTTTATGAAAAGATACGTCGTTTTTGAAATATCCGTAGATTCCCTTGAGCCGTCTTTAAAAATGCCCACGATTCTTTAGTTTTTGAAATAGGTAAGAAGTCTAATCTAATCTAACAACTACACTAAACTATACGGCTGAACTACAAGCTGAACTACAGGTAAGGAAACCGCCTATCATCTGAGTCGATACATATACATACCTGTATATGTATAGTCGGTGATCTCGCCTCAATAATATCATATCCGATACCATATCTATAATCAGGCATCCCAAGTCAAGAGTGCGGATCAATCATCAATATAGCTCGTACGTAAATCCGTCGTACGGCATCCCAATCTGGGTACGGGTCAATATCACATTCATCATACTATTCACCGGGTATCCTCTTTATCAAATATCATGATCGGGGTACTGATCTACGTCTAGTACCATACTGATACCGCCTACGTATGCATGGACGTGTGTGAAACACTACGTCAAGGACCCGCTACAACGTCATGTCGTATCTAAGATACGAACCCTGCTATATCACCGATCTCACGGCCTCAAATCAAATCTCATCGACTCATCATAAATCCCAAGTACTATCATCCTCAATCCGTATGTGAACACATAGTCCCATACCCATGTGAACACATAACTATAATCCCGTATAAGCGCAAATGAAAGAAGAAAGTATGCAAGTATGGGTGTGTGTGTGTATGTGTGGTGCGACCACTACTCTAGGGTTTCGCGACAGTAAATCATCCAAGAACACCAAATATCTATATCATCGATAATATCAAACAAATTATAGTCAAAATATATATATATGTGTGTATACGTATTCGTATACATCACCACGAACTGCGGGGGTGCTATACGCCATCCACCCGACTTCTCCCCGTAGATATAAATCTACTCACCTGGTCCTCGCTCGCCGGTGCCGACGTCGCCACGCGCTTGCTTGTCGTCTCGAAGTCCACGTAGGGGTACCTACATATCATAACGCACCATATCGCATTAAAACTAAATTCGAGATCGAAACGGCATACGAAAATCAAATCGGCACGCGTATCACGCATAGGTCTAAACCTATCGCCTACGCATGCAAGAATAGTAAAACCAACCCTCGATGTCGATGTACAAATGTCAAACCATCGAGAAAAATCCAATCACACTCATTTGCACATTCACGAACACTAATTTTAATATAAACTAGGTTAAAACTCACAAAAACGCCAATTTCACTTAAAAAGTCATTTTTCCGAAAATCTAGCAAGCACAATTCGCCGTTTTTGTACAAAACACGATGTTTAAATGAATGTAGCGGCCAATATATTTATTAAATATCTTAAATAAGTCGTATAAACAATTTCCGGAATTTAATCTCATTAAATTCCAAAAATCCTAATATTCTAGTTTACAAAAATACCCTTTTTTAACAATTTCAAAGCAAAAATGCACAAACTACAATCTAGCTTAGATTTGCATGATCCAAAGCATTAAACCACACTTAATAAAGTTAATGAAGCCAAGAAAACCCTAATCACATTTTTAATCCCAAGAATTTAACAAATTTCAAAAACCTAGTAAGCAATTAGCAAATTAACACAATTTTTCAAGTAACAACTTGTAATTAACAACTAGATTAGTTTTCTACAAAACTAATTATGTTAAACCACTTCACTAAACCATGCACAATCAAACACAACTCATTTCCACAACAAACCCTAACTTGAAATCCATAACTTGCAATTAAACTCACATATCCAAGTTAACACTTAATTTAAATTAGCTTTAAGAAATAAGTAACAATTTAAGCAAAAAGTTTTAGAATTATACCCAAAAATATATGAAGGTCCACAAGCATCCATGGCCTCCCAAAATGCTCTCTTTTCACAAGGATCCATGCTATACGGGCTAAGCTAAAATGGGTAGGAGTCGGATTTGGGTTTAGCTTTGAATTTGCATGGATTTTGAAGTGATTTGTGGATTTTTTTGATGAAGAAAAGAGTGGGATTTGGGGGGGGCTGCTGCTGTTGGGAGGGGGAGAATTTCGGCCAGAATGGGAGTGAGGAGAGAGAGGGAGGTAGAGAAAATACAAGGGAGGAAAGTCCAAGTCAACATAAAGTCAAAAGTCCACCTAATTCATCCATTTTCTTTTCTTTTCTATCATTTCTTTTCCTTTGAAATTCAAGTGGGAAAATAAATGGGGGCTGCTGAATTTGGCTAAGGGGAGGAGTAAATGGGGGTGTGTGGGTGTGGGTACGGGTGTGGGGTGATGAAAAATGATAAATACAATACCCCAAACATCCATTTACGCTAAAAAAAAGCCTTTTTTTCTTCAATAATTTCTAAACCGTTTTGGCAAATGTTTTCATTCCAAAAACCACATGATAAAATTTTATTTAATGTTTTATGATGCACAAAATTTGTTTCAACTCATTCCAATTTGTAATTTTCCCTAATTAAATGTATTAGTGACGGCTTAAATAATAATAAAATAATATTTTTTTCAGAAAATTTGAAATTTCACCAGCGGCTCAATAAACAAAAAATAATAGCAATTACATAGCTATAATATGTATATTTAATTTTTATAATAAGATATTTGTATTTTGACTTTTTACAGAAAACTCCCTTATTTTACCGATTTTTCGAAATTTCACCGAAACGATTTTCAAAACGTTACAATCTTCCCCCCTTAAAGAAATTCGGTCCCCGAATTTAAATTCAAACTCCCCCAAATACTAAAACATTTAAGAAAAACCATCAAGTCGTCGGGGCTCCGAAATTGTAAATACATAAGACAAATCGTAGCGCAGCGCATGCGCTTGAAAAATGAGCATATAACTCAAATCAAAACTCCGTCAAGCATCCCGCAATCATCGGAGTCAAGGAGAAGACATCAATGCCAAATCCAAATCAAAACCAATATGACATAACTCGAAACTATACATGTAAATATCGAATCTATATATGTAAGTATCTGAAGGAAATGCATGCCAAATCTCTTTATGTCGCTGTGCACGTGTATAACACTGCACAGTGGCGGACGTCTAACATAAGAAAATAACTATAGACATATATACCTTTGTTTGAAATGTACGTTCCGCCGTTTTGGAAACAATTTAGAAGGGTCTCCTTGTTTTAAACATTTCGTGTCATATCAGACACATAGGTAAATACTGAGGCTATAGCTCGCTTTTTTTTTTTGGAAATCCCTTCAATAACTATCAATGCATGCAAAATATATTCAGGTACTGTCCTCTGACTAGTCCTGCTCAGTACGAAAACACATAGCAATATCATAAAAACGTACTGCTCTATACGAAATCAATCCCCAAAATATGCACATGAATGCTACGTGCGTCTGGTACGCATGGAAATCAAAATCCATGAATGTGCCATACATACGCACAGAAACAACATCTAAGTGGATCGGGTGTCCACGAAACATCTGTCGTAGGCAACATGTGTGTCTGACAGCAAAATCAGGTTCATCTGACATGCACGAAAAAAATCTCGATTCAGTGCATCTGGTGTGCACCAAAATCACCTTTCAAAACATGCGCCCAACATGCGCGAAAATCCAAATCAGGTGCATCCATCGTGCACGAAATCATGAAATCCAATATCAAGCGTCGAACGTGCGCAATATCAATCAGGTGCACAAGGTGCACAAAACAAATATCGAGTATCACCATCGAAATCGAAGTCCAGTGCATCTATGTGCACAAAAGGCGTATCACTGCACTGCAAGCATATATAACTATACCGAGTGCAGGAACGAAATCGTGTGCATGCATACGCACAAAACCAACTAAACTATTTAAAACCGTAATATCACAAACATGTGAAACTAAAGCACGAAAACGATATCAAGTGCAACACTGTGCAAAGGTCGTAAATCCTCAATCATCAAAATCAAATCATACGAATAAATCACCCAAAACATCGTAATCAATAATGGCGGAATAGTACCGCTCAAGTGCATCCTCTAAGAATCTCGGCCAACTGTCGTGGTCACTAGTGGGACGTCTCGTCGATGATCATGAACTCTGTCCTGCTGGTGTGCGTAACCATGACCACTCCTGGGTCAAGGTCTTCACTGTGAATTACCAATCTTTCGGTCCATCGGCTCATCGCCCTTGTCAGGTGTGCTAACGGGGACGATTCCGTTCTGGCACTTCTCTGGTCATCTCTTGGTCAATCATCGCGACCACTCGTAAGATAACATATCACTGGCGTCGGCCTCTGGCTCTCTGAATGTACGTGACACATCTGATCTTGGGTGCAAGTATCATTGCAGCAGTGTCCTAGAAGGAATCCTGCTCACGGTCTCTTCCATGTCTCGTCTCTGCCAACTGTCCGGAAGTCATTGTCCTTTCCTATATCTGCATCTTGCTCTGGAACGACTGCATACTCATCGTGACTCCTTCTGGAAGGTAAGTCCAAGTACCATGCCTCGGCATGCGCATCGCCTCTCTGATGTCGGCGGAGTGGAACGTCATCTCATCTAGATCTGGTGCGAACCTCTTACTCCACTTTTCTCTAATGTCGTCTGCTTTGGACTCGTCTCGTCGCGGCTGCATGGACTGAGCTCCAACAGCTATCCTCGTATCTGGAGTCTCCCAAGAATGCATCTCACCACCTAGCATCCGAATTAAGTCGAGCCATCCGATCGAGTCGTCAAAACCTCATAATCTCCCAAGAGCTCAACCTCTTGGGCACAGTTTAATAGTATCGAGTACATACCACAGCATCGGTGGTCCAGCCGTAGAAGGGCAAACCCAAGCCTCACTAATGGCGCCGTAGAACTGCCATAAACCCGAAGGTTCAAAGGCTTTCACACGGTCATTAAGTCAAGTTAGGGTTTCATTCTTCTAGAGGGACCATAGAATTGCCTGCATGTCTTTCCGACTACTTTAAACTTGGAATAATAGGTTTCTGACATTCGATCGTCTCTGTCGACTCCCAACGTCTCCACGTGAAGTCGTCTCTAGCTGGAATCAATCTATCTGATGACCTCGCATCGGGTTAGGCGAACGATCTACATGTCCTAGTCATTCATCCACGATGACTAGCGACCTTCTATCATCTCTTAGTACAACTCGTTCTGCACTAACTCCAACATCTGGGGCAATACCTCGTCGTTCGCAGCAATAACTGGCTCGCTCGTCTGCACGCTGAACAGTGCCTCGATCATCATGAATAAGCAACACACCAACGGTCATCAAAATCTGGCTGGCCTCCATCATTGGCTCAATTCTCTAGTGTCGATCAGCACCTCCGAGTAACTTCATAAAGGCGATCCGCCAATCGCTCGTGGCGCGAAAACACCGTAAAAAGACACATCTCCGCAATCGTGTGTCGCCGGAATTTCGCCCTGGTCAGTCCTCGTTCGTGACGAGCTTGTGCTGACCGCAACTCTAGCCGTAGCTCTCCCTGCCCGTAACCGTAGCAGCAAAACCAAACTGGTACCGATGAGGCTAGATCAGGAAGGAATATAATACTGAACAAGGAAATGTACATCCTAAGGCTTCTTAAGTGGAGTGGCGTGTCGTAAATATGCCGCGGAACATACCAACGGTACGTCACTCTACTTTAGTCACCTATTCCATCAACCAAGGGTCATCCTACGCTCCGAAGGTAAAACCTAACGCTCTGATACCAACTTTGTCACGATCCGAAAGTACGGAACATGACCGGCACTTAAACTACGAACGTCTCGAGGCGTACGTAATCTAAGTAAACCGAAAACCCAGAAATCCAAACCAAGAAAATAGTAGAGTGCAGGAAAAACAACTTAAAGCAAGTAATTTCAATAGCATAAGCCGAATTATGCGGTTTTTAAAACATCAAAAATTCACTGAAAATTTCGGCAGAGTCTCCTTTGTAAAAACTGGCCCCCAAACGGGATACAACATGAATAGTATACGAAAACAATAAAAAGGCATCCCTAAGCGGGAGCTAGCTCTTCGTCAATCGACGGTCACAACCACACAAGCAAAATAATATACAACGCCAACGGCGAGGATCAAAACTCAAAAGGAAACTCAAAACCACCAGAAATATAACGAGCGACTCTAAGGTCGAAAGAATAAACAACACTGGTCTCTATCTCAATAAATGCATGTTTGGTTGATGGAATTCTAGATACAACAGAATAATGATATACAAGATAAATAATGGGGGTATGATACAAGTAAACCCACCTACTAGCAAATCACCCGAATGAAACTATGCCCGCAAAGCCGTAAAGAACCTGTACGGCAACCTGTAAGAAACTGGGGCACAACGGGGGTGAGTTGCCAACTCGTGAATAGAAAAACATCTACGCACAGAAATCGCATAAATAACGCAATCCTAGGTCAATGATCATAATATATCCTCAAATATATATAACATGTAGCCTATAACAATGGCTAGGGTAAATATCTAACCCGAGTGTAAACTTATGTGCCCATGTCAGTGCCTCAGGTAGCAATATATCATATGAATGAGGTATGAATGCATGAAAACAGAATACATGTAAATGAAGAAACTGTTTTCATAAATTAGTGAGATTTCCTTCATATTTTAAACTGAGGTATCATAATTAAAATCAGTATCAACAGTGTCTAGCATCGACACAAAACATAAATCTCACTGTCTCGAAATATCAATGTCTCAATCTCAATATCTAGGGCGCCGTCAGTCCAGACCGGCCCCTACCATCCATCTCAAGACCACGACGGTATCCTCCGGATATCCGACGCGTCGGGTAATATCACCGGTAGGTAGTGCTCCCCAGCCAGGCTCAACGTCAACACCACATTCCTCTTGCCCCGGGGTACCATACCGGGCCCACCATGTACCCGTGACGGTTCCTCCACTCCTCGACACGGATCTCCAAAACCACAGCAAATTCATGGTGGACGACACTTTACATCACTAGAAAACCGCAACATTTTATATTTTTAAAAGATCATAAGTTGTAAATTTTGCGGCTTTCCCCGAAATCCAGAAATATCATAAATCTCAAGAAATCATCACAAGTGCATATGTCAATGATAATGAACTAGGCATGAACAACTGAATAACCGTATGCATGAAGTGGTAGGTAATAACTACAATGTCTAATATGGCATATAAGGGATGTACACTAATATTATGTCAACACTACTAGCTAACAATCTAAGTCAAGCAATTATATTCTCTAAAGTGTACGTGACATGGCAATTACCGATGAAGATGTGTGTGAGCCGGCAAGTAGGTGTACGTGGTACATACGCATCATCGGTAATGGTGCTGGTGTCCTAACAGCATGATATCAATAATGGAATATGCAGCAAAATAAATATGCGAGGCAGAGCGAACAGCAATAATGTGCGGGAGCTGAATACTAGACACAACGATAACTATTCTGCAATAATCTAATATAAGTCCTACAAATGGTGCCTTTTGAAATAACACGAATCATGGGGTTTTG
Organism: Agapanthus africanus; assembly: GCA_030015575.1. Lineage (NCBI taxonomy): Eukaryota > Viridiplantae > Streptophyta > Magnoliopsida > Asparagales > Amaryllidaceae > Agapanthus > Agapanthus africanus. The sequence continues at coordinate 387,855,501 of CM057350.1, forward strand.
AAAATAGGGGCTACGGTGTTTTTTATGAAAAGATACGTCGTTTTTGAAATATCCGTAGATTCCCTTGAGCTGTCTTTAAAAATGCCCACGATTCGTTAGTTTTTGAAATAGGTAAGAAGTCTAATCTAATCTAACAACCACACTAAACTATACGGCTGAACTACAAGCTGAACTACAGGTAAGGAAACCGCCTATCATCTGAGTCGATACATATACATACCTGTATATGTATAGTCGGTGATCTCGCCTCAATAATATCATATCCGATACCATATCTATAATCAGGCATCCCAAGTCAAGAGTGCGGATCAATCATCAATATAGCTCGTACGTAAATCCGTCGTACGGCATCCCAATCTGTGTACGGGTCAATATCACATTCATCATACTATTCACCGGGTATCCTCTTTATCAAATATCATGATCGGGGTACTGATCTACGTCTAGTACCATACTGATACCGCCTACGTATGCATGGACGTGTGTGAAACACTACGTCAAGGACCCGCTACAACGTCATGTCGTATCTAAGATACGAACCCTGCTATATCACCGATCTCACGGCCTCAAATCAAATCTCATCGACTCATCATAAATCCCAAGTACTATCATCCTCAATCCGTATGTGAACACATAGTCCCATACCCATGTGAACACATAACTATAATCCCGTATAAGCGCAAATGAAAGAAGAAAGTATGCAAGTATGGGTGTGTGTGTGTATGTGTGGTGCGACCACTACTCTAGGGTTTCGCGACAGTAAATCATCCAAGAACACCAAATATCTATATCATCGATAATATCAAACAAATTATAGTCAAAATATATATATATATATGTGTGTGTATACGTATTCGTATACATCACCACGAACTGCGGGGGTGCTATACGCCATCCACCCGACTTCTCCCCGTAGATATAAATCTACTCACCTGGTCCTCGCTCGCCGGTGCCGACGTCGCCACGCGCTTGCTTGTCGTCTCGAAGTCCACGTGGGGGTACCTACATATCATAATGCACCATATCGCATTAAAACTAAATTCGAGATCGAAACGGCATACGAAAATCAAATCGGCACGCGTATCACGCATAGGTCCAAACCTATCGCCTACGCATGCAAGAATAGTAAAACCAACCCTCGATGTCGATGTACAAACGTCAAACCATCGAGAAAAATCCAATCACACTCATTTGCACATTCACGAACACTAATTTTAATATAAACTAGGTTAAAACTCACAAAAACGCCAATTGCACTTAAAAAGTCATTTTTCCGAAAATCTAGCAAGCACAATTCGCCGTTTTTGTACAAAACACGATGTTTAAATGAATGTAGCGGCCAATATATTTATTAAATATCTTAAATAAGTCGTATAAACAATTTCCGGAATTTAATCTCATTAAATTCCAAAAATCCTAATATTCTAGTTTACAAAAATACCCTTTTTTAACAATTTCAAAGCAAAAATGCACAAACTACAATCTAGCTTAGATTTGCATGATCCAAAGCATTAAACCACACTTAATAAAGTTAATGAAGCCAAGAAAACCCTAATCACATTTTTAATCCCAAGAATTTAACAAATTTCAAAAACCTAGTAAGCAATTAGCAAATTAACACAATTTTTCAAGTAACAACTTGTAATTAACAACTAGATTAGTTTTCTACAAAACTAATTATGTTAAACCACTTCACTAAACCATGCACAATCAAACACAACTCATTTCCACAACAAACCCTAACTTGAAATCCAAAACTTGCAATTAAACTCACATATCCAAGTTAACACTTAATTTAAATTAGCTTTAAGAAACAAGTAACAATTTAAGCAAAAAGTTTTAGAATTATACCCAAAAATATATGAAGGTCCACAAGCATCCATGGCCTCCCAAAATGCTCTCTTTTCATAAGGATCCATGCTATACGGGCTAAGCTAAAATGGGTAGGAGTCGGATTTGGGTTTAGCTTTGAATTTGCATGGATTTTGAAGTGATTTGTGGATTTTTTTGATGAAGAAAAGAGTGGGATTTGGGGGGGGGGGGGGCTGCTGCTGTTGGGAGGGGGAGAATTTCGGCCAGAATGGGAGTGAGGAGAGAGAGGGAGGTAGAGAAAATACAAGGGAGGAAAGTCCAAGTCAACATAAAGTCAAAAGTCCACCTAATTCATCCATTTTCTTTTCTTTTCTATCATTTCTTTTCCTTTGAAATTCAAGTGGGAAAATAAATGGGGGCTGCTGAATTTGGCTAAGGGGAGGAGTAAATGGGGGTGTGTGGGTGTGGGTACGGGTGTGGGGTGATGAAAAATGATAAATACAATACCCCAAACATCCATTTACGCTAAAAAAAAGCCTTTTTTTCTTCAATAATTTCTAAACCGTTTTGGCAAATGTTTTCATTCCAAAAACCACATGATAAAATTTTATTTAATGTTTTATGATGCACAAAATTTGTTTCAACTCATTCCAATTTGTAATTTTCCCTAATTAAATGTATTAGTGACGGCTTAAATAATAATAAAATAATATTTTTTTCAGAAAATTTGAAATTTCACCAGCGGCTCAATAAACACCAAATAATAGCAATTACATAGCTATAATATGTATATTTAATTTTTATAATAAGATATTTGTATTTTGACTTTTTACAGAAAACTCCCTTATTTTACCGATTTTTCTAAATTTCACCGAAACGATTTTCAAAACGTTACAGTAATGTTTAATGTGTTCGTAAACCTCCCCTAACTGCTAGTATGTCGGTTGGCAGGGGGTTGCACATTTCTGAAATGTTTACTGTTTGTGTATATGAACTGTATTAGACTGTTGTGATGATTAGCCGGGGTTTGAGATAGGTTTAATATTCATTCATTCGATGTAATTGTAATATGATGTAATATTCTTTTGCGGGGCACATCCAGGTTGCGGTTGTAGCCACCGTTGTATTATTTCTTTTTACTATTTTTTCTCCTAGGATAGACCCAAGGCGGGGTACACAAACTACCGGGTACGTTGAAGTGTTTAGTGGCCTACTCACGTTGTTGAGGGAGACCGCTTCACTTCGGGTACTTGGCGGGTAGTTTTCCATACCCGTAGGGGTCTAGGGTGGGGTAATGGCTATTCATCACAACTGTGTAATCCGTCTTTTATTGCAGGCTCAAAGCAAATGCGGATTGCTAGTAAATCCAATAAAGTTTATCTGTGATCTGGAATGCTTATTATTGCATCTGACGAATGTACAATATCTATATATGATAGCTATTAGACATCACTTATGTTTTACACCCGAGCTAGCCCAGCCCCCGCTCTGTCGTTAGTTAAGTAACCTAACGGGTGATGACGGGACCCAGTGGCGAATGCGGATGGCATAAGAGGACGTGGTATTTTTGTTGTTTTCTGCAATGATAGGATAAATGATAGGACACATTATTATAATGCAAAGAAAATAAACCAAAGTTCAATCGTTGGAACAAATTTAAAAAGAAACCACTCGGTTATTTTAAAAGATCAGAATTTTTAATTGCAGAGCTTTAACTACTCCTTTTAAAAAGTATCAGGTTCCTTCGATTATATCAAGTTCACTACGTTCACGGTTTTGCCAAAACCATTCGTAGCCCTCCGTCATTTCAGTTAAATATTCAGTAGTATTCAAGCTATGTATTTTGACCTTCGCTAAGGCATAGTGATTGGTAGCTGCTGGATATTTATCTGTAGCATAGATAGATGCGTTGGTTTGGGACAGTCGTACTACTATTTTGGCCTTCGTCAAGGGTATGTACGGGTGGGTTCAAATTAACCTGGATAATGACGGGTAGAACTTGACATGTGACTTATGATATGTTGGCCTTCGTCAAGGTCATAAGAGCATGGGGCAAAAAAAATCCACATTGGGAATTTCTAAAGAAACTGAAATTTGCAGAGAGATGCATACCATTTTGGAGTTTGATGAATGTTGGTAGGATTCCTTCAACATTATCATACGATGATATTTTGGATCCCGATCATACTGTGAGTACAAGCTACTTATCAGGAGATTCGTCATTTAACGATCAATGCTATAAACCAAGTAGGTGCCTAGAAAGGTGTCAGCGGGGCTACGCCCCCAGAGAAAAGAGGTTATTTAATTAAGGAACTTCGCGAAAGCGTTGGAAAACCTCCCTCGAAGTATCGACACTGGTCTGGCTGAACGGTTAAGCAAGTATTGTACGGTGAGAATAGTCTTGGCTAATTCTTCTTTTATGGTTTGACGAGGGATTCAAGAAACAGTGGGAGCCATCCTGTTTAGATAAATTAAAAACCAATCTAAACTTGCAACAACATCATGCTAAAATGTTTTCTTCTCTCTCTCTTAATTGCAGCGACCTTGTGACCACACATAGGTTACATCTAGATAACAAATTGACTGAATCTGACTTATATGACTAGCAAAGGTTTGTCCAGATGTCCATTGGCTATAACAAGCTGGACCACCCTATTACTACTCAAGATCCCGCCGTCCGAGGTCAAGTTTCCACTGTCGCGGATATGGATATCCGTCAGACAAGGGAAAAAGATAAAGCGAAAGCTAAGTGCCTCGTGTTAGCTTCAGTTGATGGTGTATACCAGAAGCAGCACGAGAAGATGGACTTAGTTTCCATCCTTCTCCATAATAAAGATTTATATGGAGAGCAATCTCATATCACAAGATATGAAACCTCGAACGAATTAATTCAAGCGAGGTTAGCTGACGGGTCATCTGTAGGGGACAACGTCCTTACAATGACTAGCTGTATTGATAAGCTCCAGGACCTAGAGACCGCATTGGGAAACGAGTCAAATACTGACTTGATTCTACAGTCTCTGCCTTCTACCCTGAAGGAAACCAGGGAAGGAGAAGGAAAGAGAAAAGCAAAAGTTTCAGGACTGGATATAGTAAAACAGGGGCGTTCCTATTGTTACAGGAATGAACATTGGTAGAAAGATTGCAGGGCTTTAGAAGCCAGTAGCCAGGATTCGCAGCATGTTGTGGCTTCAGCTTCGGGTGTGTTTATGATAGAAAACTGTATGTCAGTTAACCCTACTTCCTGGGTATTGGATACCGGGTCAGGAACTCACATCTGTAATTCTTTACAGGCTCTGAGAAACCATAGGGTTATCGGGATAGGTGATATGACCCTCACAGTTGCTAACGAAATAAGCATGGACGCTGAATCCGTAGGGGAATATCATCTTGGACTGACAACTGGTCAGATATTGATTCTGCGTAACTGTTTTTATGTACCAGGTACGACTTGTAATATCATATCTGTACCCTTACTTTCTAAGGAAGGATATGATTTTACTTTTGCAAGAGATGTGGTTCACATCCACCTAAATCAAGTTTTGATTGGGTCAGGTACATTAGAAAACGGAATATACGTATTAAATCAAGCTCAGAGTTTCAGTGTCCAGAACACACTTAAAAGAAAGTCTCCGGAAACAAATCAGGCTTTCTTATGGTATTGTAGACTGGGTCACATCAATGAGAGAAGATTAACAAAGTTACATAGAGAGGGATACTTGGATCCGTTCGAGTATCAGTCTTATGCCACTTGTGAATCTTGTCTCATGGGAAAGATGACAAAGACTCCGTTCACTGGACACGGAGAAAGAGCAAGCGAGCTCTTAGGACTCATACACAGTGATGTGTGTGGTCCAATGTTTACACATGCGCGAGGTAGTTATTCCTACTTCATTACTTTTACGGATGATTTCTCTAGGTATGGACATATCTTCTTGATGAAGCATAAATCCGAGGCCTTTGAGAAATTCCAGGAATACAAGAATGAAGTGGAAAAACAAACAGGCAAGAGTATAAAGACACCGAGATCTGATCGAGGTGGTGAATACTTAAGTGCCGAGTTCCTGGGTTACTTAAAAGAGAATGGAATTCTCTCTCAGCTTACTCCTCCATACACACCACAACACAACGGTGTATCAGAAAGGAGGAATCGAACCCTATTGGATATGGTTCGTTCCATGATGAGTAAGGCTGAGTTACCGCGATCTTTCTGGGGTTATGCACTAGAATCAGCTGCATATCTTTTGAACAAGGTTCCAACCAAAACTGTGCCTACCACACCATATCAGATGTAGAGTGGGAAGAAACCCTGTATTCAGTACCTAAAGACATGGGGATGTCCAGCTTTTGTAAAAAAGCAGCATCCGGACAAGCTCGAGGCACGCTCAGTACTGTGTAAGTTTGTGGGATACCCAAAGAACTCCATGGGGTATTTTTTCTATTACGCAGAGGAACAAAAGGTTTTTGTTTCTCGTAATGCCCATTTTCTAGAATATCAATTTTTAGAAAAGGAAACAAGTGGGAGCGAAATAGAACTGGAAGAAATTCCAGAACCACAAACTACTACTGAAGGTATGATAGAACCAGAAGTTTCAGAAGAAAGGGACATCCCGATGCCACTCTGCAGGAGTAGTAGGCAATCTCATCCGCCCGAGAGATACTACGGTTTTCTCATAGATGGGGATAGAGAGGATTGCACTATTGACTATGATGAGCCTACTAGCTTTCAGCAAGCCATTCAGATCAGCGACTCGGTAAAATGGCTGGATGCAATGCGGACCGAAATGGAGTCTATGTACACTAACAAAGTATGGACTTTGGACATTGCTCCAGATGGGGTAAAACCCGTAGGATGCAAATGGATCTTCAAAAAGAAGATTGGTGTAGATAGGCAGGTTGAAACCTATAAAGCTAGACTTGTTGCAAAGGGTTTCCATCAAAGACCTGGTTTGGACTATGACGAAACCTTTTCTCCAATAGCTATGCTAAAATCCATTAGGGTCCTTCTTGCTATTGCTGCCTTCCACGATTATGAGATCTGGCAGATGGACGTAAAGACAGCTTTTCTAAATGGAAATTTAGAAGAGAGCGTCTATATGGATCAGCCAGAAGGATTCATTCAGAGTGGGAGGAGCGATAAAGTATGCAAGCTGCTTAAGTCTATTTATGGACTAAAGCAGGCATCGCGGAGTTGGAACATCTGTTTTGATGATGCTGTCAACGAATTTGACTTTATCAAAAATCCAGATGAACCATGCATATACAGTAAGATTGTAGGGAGAGCTGTAGTATTTCTCGTCTTGTACGTGGATGACATTCTCTTAATAAGAAATGATATTCCTATGTTACAGTCAGTCAAAAGATTCTTGTCACATAAATTCTCCATGAAAGACCTGGGTGATGCAACCTACATTCTGGGATCCGGATCTATCGTGATAGATCAAAGAGGATGTTGGGACTTTCACAGTCCAGGTACATAGACACCATAGTGAAGAGATTCAGTATGGATGATTTTAAGCGCGGTAACCTACTGGCTTGTCATGGAATCACCCTCTCCAAAGAGATGTCTCCCAAGACTGATTTGGAAAGGGATCGCATGTCGATTATACCCTATGCTTCTGCGGTAGGCTCTATAATGTATGCGATGTTATGTACCAGACCAGATGTAGCATACGCATTGAACGTTGTAAGCCGGTATCAGGCAAACCCAGGGGAGAAGCACTGGATAGAAGTAAAGAACATTCTCAAGTACCTGAGAAGGACTAAGGAGATGTTCTTGGTATATGGCGGAAAAGACCTCCAGATGGAGGCCTTTGCCGACTCCGGCTTCCAGAATAACAAGGATGACTCCAAATCCATGTCGGGTTATGTCTTTACCCTCAATGGAGGGGCGGTCTGTTGGAAGAGTTCTAGGCAGGAGACCATTGCTGACTCAACGATGGAAGCGGAGTACATAGCTGCTTGCGATGCCGCAAAAGATGCTGTCTAGATGAAGAAGTTCCTCACAGAACTTCAGGTGGTTCCTTCCAGTGTTAGTCCAATACCTCTGTATTGTGACAACAACGGCGCTATAGCTTTAGCGAAGGAACCCAGGTCCCATTAGAAATCCAGACACATCTTAAGGCGGTATCACCTGATCAGGGAGAACATAGATCGCCGGGAGATCGAGGTGAAAAGAGTAGAGACAGAGAATAACATTGCTGATCCATTCACAAAGGCCCTTCCTCAGACGCAGTTCGAGAGGCTATTCGAGATGATAGGTCTATGATATGCCAACTCATGGCCCTAGTGCAAGTGGGAGATTGTTAGTGTATATGCCCTAGGGGCCATTATTGTATCATACTACATTGTATATTACTTAATGGAAGCTTGGGATATTCACAGTTATATATACAGTCTTGCTAAAAATGGTAGTATGCTACTTGGTTTGTGTCTACTTTAATATGTGCATATGTTTCTTGTAACGTATCACTTATACATATTAGTAGAGCCCATAGGATCTTTGCTTGATTACCAGCATTGTGATGGCAGTCACACTAGTGGGGGCTGGGTAGTCTGTAAGCAACATCCTATACAGGTCCTGGTCGTTGGATTATCGAGATAGGGCATCGATATTCCGGAGTAGACTAAGTGTGTACACTTCTCATCCCAGTTGGGGAGATGGTCTGTCCCACAACCATCAGTATGTCGTACTGGAGATAGTATGCAGGTGCTCGTTAGGTTACGGGTACACCGGACAGGACTAGCGGGGGAACTGATTGGTTGGTATTATACCCGTCATCAGTTAACAGTTCCCAGATGACATGAGTACAGCATAGTCTGCAGACTTGACACTGCTACTTTGCCTCGAGTGTGTCCCACTGTTCTTAGATTGCTACCCTACCACGGCTCAAAGGAGTCATGCAAACAGGTAGCAGTTGGGTACAGTCCCGAGCACTTGGAGGCAGTAGTGGTTAGACAGGATTCGTCTCTCCCGGTATTAGGAGATGATATCGCGCTGTGTCAGAGAGCCATTACGCAAAGTCCCTGGCCAGGGCAAGCGAGATATACTGGTAGGTTCCAATAGCTTCTCAGGGTGTAATGGGCTTCGCTCCGACACGACTTATACAGCTATTAGGGGACTGACGCTTGCCGCCCCCTAGGATCGATATGCGATAGTCTTAGACGAACAGACCGGACTGTACGGAGATTGTCACATCAGGCTCAGTGGGAGTTCGGATGATTTTCCTCATCGGCCTTCTTATCGACATCTACCTGGGGACCGTTACGTACAGCTAGTGCCACTTGCGGTCTGTGGTTAAACCCACTGCCAGCGTAGTGTCGAGTATTTAGAGTCCCACACAGAGAGTTTCCCTGCTCCAGGCGAAACGATATAGAGGTCGTATGGTTTTACGACAAGGGTTCGGACGCATACGTGTGTTTATGCACGTACGACTTTTCGGACAGTTTTTACTAGCAGGCCTTGGTTTAAGCCAGATTCTAGTGTTGGGTTATTGGATTTATACAGTCTAAAGTTTTTCCGTGTTTTCAAGGATTGGATGGGCGTTCTCGTAACTTGTCGGGAAGCTTCTAGAAGAGTGGTGACTTGGGGGGTAAGGTGGCATTGCATTAAATGAGATTAGTGACTCATTTGTGTGATTCATCCATGTCATTAATGCATCATAAATGCTTAATGACTCATGGGGATGAATCACTCATAGATATTTATGAAGCATGGTTGTTAATTCTTTTATTTGATTTTTGGATAAATAAATAATGCTTCATATATATTATGATAGTTCATTCTCTCATTTCATTATCATCTTCACCTTCTCTCTCCTCAAGCTCACTCTCTCTTCAAACCCTAACCCTAACCTCTCATGTGTTGAAATCAAGGGTTAGCTAGACTAATACATCTATAACCTCACTCTATATCCCCTAGGTAGCTTAGATTAGCACTTTAAGCAACCTAGTTATGTCAAGTTTGAGATTAAGCTTGGCGTAGGAGATTTCGGGTGGATCGTCTTTGATTCGAGGAGGCCGTTGAGGTGCCGATGTTCCAAGGAGCCTACGAGGAGTGGAGGACAGCGATGAAGACCCGAAGGACATATAACGTGAGGTATAACTTCGAATCCGAGTAGTTAAACTTCTAGTTGATAGTTAGCAATGGTTTAGATAACGATTCATGCGCTCAAGTCCGTGTTACGAAGCTTTGATAATCGTTTTTCATATATTCCGCCTCCCCGCAAGTTCGTGGGGTGCGTGACATGGACTTACATGTAAGACATTAGAGAGGGTGGCTCCATCACCTACAGGTACACTACCGTGCCAGGAGTCGTCCATTCTAAAACACTTTTAGATGTTATCTAAGTACCCAGATTGGGAAACTACCCAAATCTAGATCTAAAACCATAGATCTAGTAACCAGAATGTCTGATATTATATCTATATCCTTTGTGGAGAAACCACTGTGTGACAACCAAAGTATAACCGACCGTAGTATAGGAATTAAACTTCCTACTCTGTGTATGTCATCCAAATACCAGGACATCACACCCTACTACCTTCTTAACAGATCCATCCCCTATTCTGATGAAGTCAAACCTATGACTGTCACATCAGAAATAGATGATCTATCTCCGCTATATCTGCTTTAGTCGATAAATAGACATTAGCTACTTGTCCACTATGCTTCCGCTGCTCCCACTGACAAAGACAACCCTCTGGCAGAGTCATATACACGTGCACTTCTAAAGCCAGTTCAGAACGACGCTATACTCATCCTCCTGCCGGGTTTCACAGTCTGGAACAACAGCAATGGCATGTCTGGGTAAACAAGAACCTCACTGTCACCGTCTTTGAGCATACCGATGTACCTCTCGAGTGCCTGAGGTTACCCACCATATCTGCGGAGTGGCTAATGGAATGTCAAACCAGATTGAATCTTTAGGTCCTTATCAAATTTTCAGTAATTGTTTGTGGTTCTGGAATCACTTCCAGTTCTATCATACTCCCACTACCGTTTTCTGAAAAAAATCCATTTTACTAAAACTGTGGCGAGTCAAGAACAATATCACTATTGATCATCCAGATGGTAGAAAGTCAACCCTCGTCATAGCCCGGGTCATCCCATAAACAGCCATTACAGAAACATGCCTTGAGTTATCCAGACTCTGGTTTTAAGCATAAGCTAGATAACTCCCCGTACCTTAACATTGTTAAGATATGAACTATTCTATATCTAATATAGAAACAGAGGCACTAATTTAATTAGAACCAGATTCAAATCATGCAGCTGTCTCCAGTGCATGTCAACTAAATGGAAAGAGGCCGATCAGAATTACTCAACTTAGGAGTTCTTCCATTTATGAGTAACTTGAAAGAGAAGCAAGTTCTCATAATCATTACTATCAACTGAATACCATACACAAGTATCTTCATCTTTGATAACTTTGAAGAATTCTGATACTTGCAACACCAGGTTCTCTACTTCATTCTTATACCTATAACTTCTCAAAACTTAGACCTTGCATTTCTACGAAACACATGTCTAAGAACTAGAGAAGTCACAAGTAAACAGAATATAGTACGAGTACCAACCCCTCTGTCCTCATGGACACTGGACAACATACAATACTCTGTATAAGTCCCCTAAGTCTAATAACTCATTCTCTGTGTGTCGTAGGTTGAAAACTGTACTTATGGTTATGAATAATTACACCGCTGTTTAATGCTCCTTACCTAACAATCCACTGATATAGGTAAATGTCATAGACATAATTTCAAAAAGTTATATCTCACTTTATAAAAATAAACGTACAGATATATCAATTTGAAATTGGTGCATAATAATGGATATTCAAAACCAAATATTTGCCGTCTGGTAAACAACCCAGGCGATTTCCTCAAATATCACCAATTACAACGAATCCCGATATAATGAGGATGATCACCCAATTCCCAATAACTTACTCCCACTCATCATCTGTAAAACCATACAGATGTGAGAATCAAACCTGGTAAATACATACCTTGGAGCAAGGGCTAATTGGGAAATCAGTTTTCCTTTAACAATACACAGTGAAACTGAAACATGTAAATGTTTCGAAGGAGTATTCGGGTATTCTTAGTAATGCCTCTTCCATTATCAAATTCATAACAGTAACCGTATATTTCTTTGCCAACTCTCCAAATCCCTTTATATGTCTTTAGTCGCTACCTTCTGTACACCCCTTTAGGCCAAATGGTTTTCTTCCTTCCCTACCGTTCGGCACCAGCCTATGGTTTGGAAGAAGGCTTTCCAATAAGCATAATGGGTGTACTCCCCTAATCCTAGGAGCACTCGCAACGCGAGAGAAGGTAAAGATAAAAGGCAACTGAATAAAACTTTATTCCTATTTCTCCTGAACAAGAATCCATCCCCGAACTGGAACAAGTCCCTTCGAGTTCGTATATAACCATACGATGGAGTATCTAAATAACTGTGGATCTTCGTAGTGATACAGAGTGTCCTCGAGAAATACAAAGGTGATGTAGGATTGGCGAAGAAATACTTGGTTTGGTCGTGAATAGTAGTCGTAATTTATTTTGCCCACTTACTAATCCCTTTATTTGTCTTTACTTAATACCTTCTGTACACCTTCGTTAGGCTAATTGGTTTTCTTCATTCCCTACCGTTCGGCACCTGCCTATGGTTTGGAAGAAGACTATCCAATTAGCATAATAGGTGTACCGTCCTAATCCAAGGAGCACTCGCAATCTGAGAGAAGGTAAAAGGAAAAGACAACTGAATAGTCCTATTCGTTTTCTCCAGAACCGGAACCATCCTCGAATCTGGAACAAGTTCCTTCGAGTTCGTATATAACCATACGATGGTTTTATCCAATGGAAGTGGATGTTCGTAATAATACGGGGTGTCCTGGAAAAAAGGGTAAGAGTAGGAGTGGCAATGAGGCACGCAACTCTGACAATCCAAAAGCCAGTGTTTTAAGAAGGTTCGGTTAACTTGGTCACCTAGTCATAGTCAAGGGTCGGGTCATGGTCGCTGGCAAAGAGAGAGACAAAAGAAACACTCTGCGTGCACTCTAACCTAGATCAGAATGGTTATCAATTTATCTAATCAGGAAACCTCCCACTGTAACCTCAAATTCTCCTCCAAACCTGAAAGAAGAATTAGTCGGGATCTGTAAGTGCACGGCGGCGCCCCGGCCTCCATCCCGAGGCCAAATGCGGAAGCGATGGTTAACTTTAATTTTTCTTGAACCGGCACAACCGCGCACTAAAACCCGGATCGTACCATTAACTAGTCCTAGCTAACTTCAAGATGGGGAAGAGAGATATACCGAGTGATCCGAGTCCTCCGGTCTTCTCGCCGTCGACCCGATCTCCCGCGGAATGTCCGGTCTCCACCTCCTCGCCGGAAAGGGCACCACGTCGCCTGCTTCTTTTACGGGCTCCCGCCTCTATACCGAGGCAACTCGGGCACGAAGCTGGCGAGTCGACGTGCCCAAGATTTGCTGTAGAATGTAGTGTAGAGGCTATGTCTCATTTGGGGTTCATGGAGGTTGCCATTTTGTGGAGGAGAATGAACTATACTTTGGAGGTGGAACAAATGGGATTTTGTGAAGCCAAATGAGTGTAATTTCCTTGCCCAAAAATTGGGACAGCCCCCTTGAGGAAGTGGCCGGCCATGCAAAGTGAGGGCAGAGAATGAGAGAGTGAGTGAAATAATCCCAAGAGATAAGCCATAAGAATAATGCAAGAGAATGGTGATAATCAACAATCATCACAAAACCAACCTCACACTCCAACACAACCATCATCACAAGCATGATGACTCCAAAAGGTCAAGCCATCATGAACAAAGAAAGTCAAGTGATGGTGCATCATCATGATCCAACAAAATGCAAAGACCCCCTTCCAAATTGCTTATTTGCACAAATGCAAATAAGCCCTCCTCCACCAAACTTCGGCCAATGAAGGATACAACGAAATATGGCCGAAACGGAAAGCAAACTGGCAACTCCAGAAAACTGGTCCCGTAATAAATTACAGGAAAAACCCCGATACTGTGCATACACACCCGCATTTGTATTCCGACCGAATACAAATGCAATGAGACAAAATCTACACTGTACTATACTAGGATCCGGCTTAAACCAAAGCCGGCTAGTATTATCCGTCCGATCCTGATCCGTGCAATACCACACGTATCTGATCGAACCCTGCCATATCTCCATACGGCCTCTACAGCGTTTCGCCCGAAAACTTGAGCAACAGAATGTGGGGGACTCTAAAGACTCGTCAACACCTTGGTTGTGGATTTAACCACTAGCACTTCAGAGGTATAAGCCAATACGTAACGGGCTACCAGGTATTGACCAAAAGGGACGTCGATGAGCGAACTCATCCTGACACCCTACTGAGCCTATCAGTGACAATATCCGTACAGTCCGGTCCGTTCGTCTATGAGCATCGCATGGTAGGCCTAGGGGGTTGGTAAAAGTCAGACCCCCAAAAGCGGTACAAGTCATGTCGGAGTGTAGCCCAGAACACCCTGAGATACTACTGGAATACTTACCAATAAATCTCCTGCCTCGGCCGAGGGCTTCGTGTAATGGCTCTCCTAGACACAGCGCGACCTCACCCCCAATACCGGGAGAGACGAACCCCTGAAGATCCGCTCACTGCCTCCATGTGGCTCGGGACTGTACCCAACTAAAACCTGTTTGCACGTCTCCTTTGAGCGTGATAGGGTAGTAATCAAAGTACAGTGGGAACTCACACGAGACAAATGACGATCCCCAGGTCGATGAACTAACCTGTATACATGTCACCAGGGAACTGCTATCTGACGTCATGTATAAGACCAACTAGCATGTTCCTGGCGAGTCCTGTCCGGTGTACTCATAACCCAATGAGCACCTGTATACATCTTAGGTGAACCAACTGACACCAGTGGCTTATGAGACCGACCACCGCCTTTTGTCGGGGTCTCGAATGCACACACTAGTCTACTCTGGAGTATCGATGCCCTGTCTCGAAACTCCCACGACTAGGGACCTTTTAAGGATGTGCTTATAGACCCCAGCTCCCACTAATATGATCGCCCTCATACTGCTGGTGGTCAAGCAAGAATCTTAGGGGCTCTATCAATGTGTAATAGCGATATGTCAGGTCACCTAAAGCAGTACACGATGATAAAGATAAACCAGATAGCATACTATCATCTCGAGTAAGACTGTCCTACTGGGACAGGTCCTCCCTCAATCATTGCAATCACGTGCCTGTGATCCAATAATTGACTCTGAGGGCACTATCTCCAACAATCTCCCACTTGCACTCAAGGCTAATTATTGCGATGTCGCATACTCACAGCCCGTGTGATACCGAACACCCAACTCCTCTACTAGTCAGTCTCACAAAGCCCGTTTGCGAAACTATTGCGTTCGAGTAATAGCCTCAGTGAGTGGATCCGCTTTGATGTTTCTTTCTATGTCTCTCTATAACTCATGTTCGCGGAGAAACCCATCTCCCGAAATGAGCAATACCTGTCTTAGAGTATGTCTGGATGTCTGATGGGACCTAGCTCATAAATGAACTCCAAATCCAAACTTCTTAGACTGTATCGTCAACTGAACTTAATCAGTATCCTGCGCCATGCCTCCCTCAGTATTTCCTTGGACCACCTGTCCAAAATACTGCCCCTCGTCAGAAGGAAAACTATAACTCTGACAACCTCCTTGTCGTCCAGGTCATCTTGGAAGCCTGGAATGATAACTGTCTCCTGAATGAGGCTATCGTTATCATATCCCTAGAACATTCACTTATGTTCTAGAACTGCTTCCGATTGTTTCTCCAGGATTAGATCAATGTCAATTTATTGCATCTAGTGCAAGAACAACATCTGGTGTGGTACTTGACATCTCATGATTGACTCAATTGCCTGAGCAAGTGATCTGCCAATCATGCACATCCCTCTCCCCTTTAGTCTTTAAGACACCTTTAGAGAGGGTGACTCCATCACCTGCAGGTACACTACCGTGCCAGGAGTCGTCCATTCTAAATACTCTTAGAATGCTGTCTAAGTACCCTTAATTGGGAAACCTCCCAAATCTAGATCTAAAACCATAGATCTAGTAACCAGTATGTCTGATATAATGTCCAAGTCCCATGTGGAGAAACCACTGTGTGACGACCAAAGTATAACCGATCGTAGTATAGGAATGCCACTTCCTACTCTGTGTATGTCATCCAAATACCAGGACATCACATGCTACTACCTTCTCAACTGATCCATCCCCAATTCTGATGAAGTCAAACTTATGACTGTCACATCAGAAATTGATGATCTATCTCCGCTACATCTGCTTTAGTCTATAAATAGACATAAGCCACATGTCCACCATGCTTCCGTTGCTCCCACTGACCACGACAACCCTCTGGCAGAGTCATATAGACGTACACTTCTAAAGCCAGTTTAGAACGACGCTATACTCATCCTCCAGCTGGGTCTCACAGTCTGGAACAACAGCTATGGCAAGTATGGGTAAACAAGAACTTCCCTGTCACTGTCCTTGAGTCTACCGAAGTACCTCTCGGGTGCCTGAAGTTACCCACTTTAACTGCGGAGTGGCCAATGGAATGTCAAACCAGATTGAATCTTTAGGTTCCTATCAAATCTCTAGTAATCGTTTGTGGTTCTGGAATCACTTCCAGTTCTACCATACTCCCACTACTGTTTTCTGAAAAAAAAATTCCATTTTTATTAAAACTGTGGCGAGTTAAGAACAATATCACTATTGATCTTCCAGATGGTAGAAAGTCAACCCTCGTCATAGCCTGGGTCAATCCACAAACTGCCATTACAGAAACGTGCCTTGAGTTGTCCAGTGTCTGGTTTTAATCATAATCCGGACAACTCCCCGTACCTTAATATCGTTAAGATATGAACTGTTCTATATCCAATATAGAACCAGAGGCACTGATTTAATTGAACCAGATTCAAATCATGCAGCTGTCTCCAGTGCATGTCGACTAAATGGAAGGAGGCCGATCAGCATTACATAACTTAGGAATGCTTCCAATTATGAGTAACCTGAAAGAGAAGCAAGGTCTCTTAATCATTACTATCAACTGAATACCAATGACAAGTATCTACATCTTCGATCACCTTGAAGAATCTCGATTCTTGCAACACCTGGTTCTCTACTTTATTCAAATACCTATAACTTCTTGTCACATCCCGCAATTACGGAATATGACCGGCACTTAAACTACGAACGTCTCGAGGCGTACGTAATCTAAGTAAGCCGAAAACCCAGAAATCCAAACCAAGAAAAGTAGTAGAGTGAAGGATAACCAATTTAAATCAAGTAGTTTTAATAGCATAAGCCCAATTATGCCTTTTTTTAAAAACATTAAATATTTCCTGAAAATTTCGGCAGAGTCTCCTTTATAAATACTGGCTCCCAAACGGGATACAACATGAATAGTATACGAAATCAATAAAAAGGCTTCCCCAAGCGGGAGCTAGCTCTTCGTCAATCGACGGTCACAACCACACAAGCAATATAATATACAACGCCAACGGCGAGGATCAAAATTCAAAAGGAAACTCAAAACCACAAGAAAACCACAGAAATATAACGCGCGACTCTAAGGTCGAAGGAATAACATCACTGGTCTCTATCTCAAAATAAATACATGTTTGGTTGATAGAACTTCTAGATACAACAGTGTAATAATATACAAGTTATATAATGGGGGGTACGATACAAGTAAACCCACCTACTAGCAAATCATCCGAAGGAAACTATGCCCGCAAGCCGTAATGAAACCTGTACGGCAAACCTGCAAGAAACTGGGGCACAACGGGGGTGAGTTGCCAACTCGTGAATAGAAAAACATCTACGCACAGAAATCGCATAAATAACGCAACCTAGGTCAATGATCATAATATATCCTCATATATATGAATAACATGTAGCCTATAACAATGGCTAGGGTAATATCTAACCCGAATGTGATCTCATGTGCCCGTGTCAGTGCTTCAGGTAGCAATATATCATATGAATGAGGTATGAATGCATGGAACAGAATGCATGTACTGACGAAAACTGCTTTCATAAATCAGTGAGATTTCTGTATTTTAAAAGTGAGATACCATAAATGAAATCAGCATAAAACAGTGCCCAGCATCGACACAAAACAAGTGTCCAAATATCTCGATATCTCTGTATCACAATCTCTGTACCTCAATATCTCAAAATCTTAATATCTCAATCACAATATCTAGAGCGCCGTCAATCCAGACCGGCCCCTACCATCCATCTCAAGACCACGACGGTATCCTCCGGATATCCGACGCGTCGGGTAATATCACCGGTCGGTAGTGCTCCCCTGCCAGGCTCAACGTCAACAACACGATCCTCTTGCCCCGGGGTACCGCACCGGGCCCACCATGTACCCGAAACGGTTCCTCCACTCCTCGAATCGGGTCTCGAAATCCATCAGCAAACTCATGGTGGATGACTCATACATCATGGGAAAACCGCACTTTTTATTTTAAAAGAAAGAAAAGGTTTATTTATGTTTTTGCGGTTTTCCTCCAAATCCAGAAAATCTCATGGAAATCCGAATCCAAAACCTCAATAACACGTAAAATAGTGAATATATGCATGAGAATCCATGAATGCGGCATAACAATGAATAACAGTATGCATGAAGTAGCAGGTAATAACTACAATGTCTAAACTAACATATAAGGCAAGTACGCTAATATCATGTCTAAACTATTAGCTAACAGGCTATGTCAAGCAATAATATTTTCTAAGGTGTACGTGACATGGCAATTACCGATGAAGATGTGTGTGAGCGGGTAAGTAAGTGTACGTGGTACATACGCATCATCGGTAATGGTGCTGGTGTCCTAACAGCATGATATCAATAATGGAGTATGAAACATAATATAAGCATGCGATGCGAAGCGAACCACAATAATGAGCGGGAGCTGAATACTAGACGCAACTATAACTAAACTGCATTAATCTAATATAAATCCCTCAAATGGTGCCTTTTGAAATAACACGAATCATGGGGTTTTGAAAATAGGGGATACGGTGTTTTTATGAAAAGATACGTCTTTTGAAATATCCGTAGGATCCCTTGGGCTGTCTTTTAAAATACCCACGATTCGTTAGTTTTGAAATAGGTAAGAATAGAATCCAATCTAACAACTAAACCAAACTAAAGGGCTAAGCTAACAAGCTGGACTACAGGTAAGGAAACCGCCTAATATCTGAGTCGATCCATATACATACCTGTATATATATTAGTCGGTGATCCCGCCTCAATAATATCATATCCGATACCATATCTATAATCAGACATCCCAAGTCAAGAGTGCGGATCAATCATCAAGATATAGCTCGTACGTAAATCCGTCGTACGGCATCCCCAAATCTGGGTACGGGTCAATATCATATTCCTCACACTATTCCTCTGGTATCCTCTTTATCCAAGATCATAGTCTAGGGTACTGACCTATGTCTAGTACAATACTGATATCATCAATATAGACATGATTTGGCTACTGATCGACAGTCTCGTACAAACTGATATCATCAGCACATATCATCATCAAGGGGTATACATCGCCCAATACAACCTAGGATCAATATCCTAGCATATCATATCTCATATCACGATCACATGTCGACCACTTTATTTATAACACTATTCACCCGTATCGTCGCCTCAAGATCCGCTATAACACCAGGACGTACCTCAACTACGAATCCTGCCATATCACCGATATCACAATCTCAACACAAATCTCATCGACTCATCTCAATCCGTATGTGAACACATAGTCCCATACCCATGTGAACACATAACAATATATTCCCGTAAGCACAAATGAAAGAAGAAAGTATGCAAGTATGGGTGGGTGTGTGCAAGTGTGGTGCGACCGCTACTCTAGGGTTTCGCGACACTATAACATCCAAGAATCCTAAATATCCATATTTATCATCAATAACTCAACAAAATAAACAATATATATATGTGTGTATACGTATTCGTATACATCACCACGAACTGCGGGGGTGCTATACGCCATCTACCCGACTTCTCCCCGTAGATATAAATCTACTCACCTGGTCCTCGCTCGTCGGTGCCGACGTTGCCACGCGCTTGCTTGTCGTCTCGAAGTCCACATGGGTACCTACATATCATAACGCACCGTATCGCATTAAAATCCGACTCATGATCAAAACGACACACGAATCCCACATAGGTCAATACCTATGGTTTCTTTCACAAATCAACTCAAAAACCCTCGACGTCGGCGTACAAATGCCAAACCATCGAGAAAAAGCCCAAACACACTCATTTACACATTCACAAACACTAATTATAATATGAAATAGGTTGCAATTCACAAAAACCTCAAACTCACTTTAAAAGCTATTTTTCCGAAAATCTAGCAAGCATAATTAACCGTTTTAGTACAAAACTCGATGTTTAAATAAATCTAGCGGCCATAATACTTATTAAACATCTTAATTAAATCATCTAAACCATTTCTATAATTTATTCCCAATAAATTTCATTAACCCCAAAATTCTAGTTACAAAATACCTAAATTTTAACAATTTTATAGCAAAAATGCACAAACTACAATCTAGCTTGGATTTTCATGAACTAAAATATTAAACTACACTTAAAAATGTTAATAATGCCATGAATACCCTAATTATATTTTTATCTCCATTATTTAATCAAATTCCAAAAACCTAGTTTACAATTTATATAATTATCACAATTTAAATCAACAAATATGCAAACTAGCAACATAAATTGGATTTAGCATAACCTAATATGTCAAATACATCACACAACCCTAAACTCACAACACAAAACCCCAATTTGAATTCAAATCCCACTCTTGAATTTCAAATCATGCACTTAGAACTAAAATAAAAACCTATTTAAACATATAATTAAGCAAACCTAAAGCAATTAACAACAATTTAAGAAAAAGGTTAGAATTATACCTCATGATCAAGAGATCAATTATGGAAATCAAAGCCTCTAAAATGCCAACTTGTTCCCTAGATCCATGTAAGTTTGGCTAATGAGAAATGGGTAGGAGTTGGATTTGGATTTTGGGATTTATTTGATGGATTTTGAGGCAATTTTTGAAGCAAAAGAGATGGAAAATGGGGGAAAAAGATGGGGGCTGTTGTAGCAAAATTTCGGCCAGTAGAGGGGCCGGAATGAGGTGAGGAAATTGGGGTGGAAATTCTAAGGTCAAAGCCCCTCCCAGTTACCATAATACCCCCACCTACTTTACTATATATAAAAACCTTATTTTAACCCATTTCTCACATGATTTAAGGTCAAAAAGAGGGAAATAAAATTCTTGGGCTGCTACAATAGTGTGGGGCCAGCCAAAGGGAGTGAGGGTGAGTGTGAGAGACTTTACAAAAAAATTCTATGCAAAAAGACCCCCCACAATACCATATTTGCAAGTTTTAGTTCAAAATAACTATATTTTTGTTTTCCATAAAATAAATCAATTAAAACTTGAAATAAAATACTAAAAAAATTATATTACAACTAGATTTTAATTAACATGATTTTAAAAATTAAAATTAGCCCATTTAAATTTGTATTTATCACTAATTTAATGTATTTTCTTACCGGCTTAAAATAATATTAAAATAATTAATTTCGGAAAAATTTTCAGAAAATTTGAAATTTCAGCAGTGGCTCAATAAACACCAAATACTAGCAATTACATAGCTAGAATATATATATTTAATTTTATAATAAAGATATTTGCATTTTGACTTTTTACAGAAAACCCCCTTATTTTACCGTTTTTTCGAAATTTCACCGAAACGATTTTCAAAACGTTACACTTCTCAAAATTCGGACCCTGTGTTTCCACGAAACACCTGTCTAAAATCTAGAGAAGTCATAAGTAAACCGAATATAGTACGAGAACCAACCCCTCTGTCCTCATGGACGCTGGACAACATACAATACTCTGTATAAGTCCCTTGAGTCTGATAACTCATTCACTGTGTGCCGTAGGTTGAAAACTGTACTTATGGTTAAGAAGAATTACACCGCTGTTTAATGCTCCTTACCTAACCATCCACTGATATAGGTAAATGTCATAGACATAATTTCAAAAAGATATATCTCACTCTATGAAAATAGACATACAGATATATCAATTTGAAATTGGCGCATGACAGAGGATATTCAAAACCAAATATTTGCCGACCGGCAAACAACCCAGGCGATTTTCTCAAATATCACCAATTACAACGAATTCTGATATAATGAGGAAGATCACCTAATTCCCAATAACTTACTCCCACTCATCATCTGTAAAACCACTCAGATGTGAGAATCATACCTGGTAAATACATACCCTGGAGCAAGTGTCTAATCGGGAAATCAGTTTTCTTTTAACAGTACACAGTGAAACTGAAACATTGAAATGTTTCGTAGGGGTATCCGGGTATTCCTAGTAATGCCTCTTCCATTATCCAGATTCACAACTATAACCGTATATTTCTTTGCCACCTCTCCAAATCCCTTTATATGTCTTTAGTCATTACCTTCTGTACACCCCTTTAGGCCAAATGGCTTTCTTCCTTCCCTACCGTTTGGCACCAGCCTATGGTTTGGAAGAAGACTATCCAATTAGCATAATAGGTGTACTGTCCTAATCCTAGGAGCACTCGCAATGCGAGAGAAGGTGAGGATAAAAGACAACCGAATAAACCTTATTCCTATTTCTCCTGAACCAGAATCCATCCCCGAACTGGAACAAGTTCCTTTCGAGTTCGTATATAACCATACGATGGAGTATCCAATATACTGTGGATCTTCGTAGTGATACGGAGTGTCCTGGAGAAATACAAAGGTGAAGTGGGAGTGGTAATGAAATACCTGGTTTGGTCGTGAACATCAGTCGCAATTTACTTTGCCCTCTTACTAATCCCTTGATATGTCTTTACTTAATACCTTCTGTACACCATCGTTAGGCTAATTGGTTTTCTTCATTCCCTACCCGTCGGCACCTGCCTATGGTTTGGAATAAGACTGTCCAATTTGCGTAATAGGTGTACTATCTCCTAAACCAAGGAGTACTCACAACTCGAGAGAAGGTAAAAGGAAAAGACAACTGAATAATCCTATCCGTTTTCTCCAGAACCGGAAACCATCCTCGAATAAATCCCTTCGAGTTCGTATATAACCATACGATGGTTTTGTCCAATGGAAGTGGACGTTCGTAGTAATACGGGGTGTCCTGGAGAAAAGGGTAAAAGTAGGAGTGGCAATGAGGTTTGCAACTCTGACAATCCAAAAGCCAGTGTTAAGAAAGTTCGGTTAATTTTGGTCTCTGAGTCATAGTCTAGGGTCGGGTCAATGGTCGCTGCCAAAGAGAGAGAGAAAAGAAACACTCAGCGTGCACTCTAACCTAGATCAGAATGGTTACCAATTTATCTAATCTGGAAACCTCCCATTGTCACCTCAAATTCTCCTCCAAACCTGAAAGAAGAATTAGTCGGGATCACCCGAGGAGTAAACCAACTCTTCAGTGGGAATCGGGATCCAACTATCATCGCATGATAACGTGACGGAATCCGCTCACGCTATCACACTCCAGAAAGTATGCGTATATCTGGCAAGTTTCAGTTCTTTTGAAACTCCCGATGTGATTTTTGCCCCATGCTCTTATGACCTTGACTTTGGCCAACAAATCATAAGTCGAATGTCAAGTTCTACCCGTCATTCTCCAGGTTAATTTGAGCCTACCCGCATAAGCCCTTGACTTTGGCCAACAAGGCTATACGACTGCCCCAAACCAACGCATCTATCTATGCTGCATATGAATACCCAACAACTACCAAACACTGTGCCTTGACTTTGGCCAACAAACACAGCTTGAATACTATTGACCACCCATATGAAACGACGGAGGGCTACGAATGGTTTCTGGCGAAAACCTTTAACGTAAAGAACTTGATATCGTTGAAGGAACGGATAGCTTTTAAAAATATAGTGACGAAAACCTTTGCTAAAGAGGTCACTCCCGGTGAAGGGATCTCGGCTCTTTCCCCGTAGAATGAGGTGCAGGATATTCCAGCTGAATACCACGGTGCAAAGCAAAAGTAATCGGCTATAGTGAAGTCATTGCCCTGACGCAAACTTTTTTTCTAAGGGGTCACTCCCGGTGAAGGGATCTCGGCCCTTGCCTCGTCGACTGAAGAGCAGGATATTCCAACTGAATACCACGATGCAAAACAAAAGTGAACGTCCTTGCAATAACAGTCTTTGAAAAGTGTTCCAACAACATCAGATTAGGTTTGTTTTTAACTTGCATTGATCCGAATCAATGCAGTCCTATCAATTGATCACACCACAAAGAACGAAAATAATATGACGTACGCATATGCCATCCGCATTCGCCACTGGGTCCTGTCATTACCCGTTAGGTTAGCTAACTAACGACAGAGCGGGGAATGGACTAGCACGGATGCAAAACATATACAACATCTACTAATATATATATACCAATATATTATATTTTGCTCAAGGCGTGATAAAATGCAACATCACAGAAATGTACAGCATCACAGAACAATACAGATATCTGGGATCCCCGAGTTTCACAGAGCCACTACTGAAACCCGACATTCCCCTGGTCGTGTGGATAGCCTGTGCAATGAAATCCTAGACCCCTACGGGCGCGGCAAGTTACCCGCCAAAACCTGAAGCGAGGCCGCCCCCTTCAGCAACGTGAATGGACCACCCAGCACTTCACGGAATCCGGTAACTTGGGCACCCCTCCTGGGTCAACCTGTACCCCCTACGAGTGCGGCGAATAGCCCGCCAATTCTAGAGTGAAGCCCCCTCCGTCTCAATGCCATGAGATGCGGGCCCATTGCCCTCTAGAACCCGACTATCCGTGCACCCCTCCGCGGGGTGATCCTAGTACAGAAAGTAAAATATACATACAACGGGTACATCGACCGCAACCTGGTCGTGCCCCAAAATAATAATACAAACAGGCAGTGACGGCAGTCCACATGTCGGACGCTCGCCCCGCAATATCAAATGTACATAATACAACAAAACTGTACTACCACTACAACCAGGCTATCCCCTACGACCGATCCGCAACATCACAGCAATACACAGAACATCAACGTGAATGTCACGTTCGCAAATCCGTCTAACCGGGCTATAGCAGCTAGACAGGATTTACCGATCAAGTGACATTCACGGTCGCAGATATAATGTAAATACTGTGAAATAATGTGTTTAAAATATCCGATCGATCAAATTTACCCAAGTGGGCCCCAAGCAATACTGTAGCAGTTAAAGAAATTCTGGGCCCAAACAAAGTATACCAAAACCCCTATTTTCAGCCCACAAGCCCACTGCAAAAAATTGGTGACGTGAATCCAAATTCCTGCGGCGGAACCGTGGCCAAAGAGGGGTTGTGGCCGCGGTTCCGCGGTCGTACGGAAGGATCAGGTGACCAAAATTCTACAGTGTTCTTAGGATTCCCTGCACATCATTCTGCAACATACTGAAAAAATTTTGGACTCCAAAAAATTTCGACAGAAACTGATGTGAAGAAAAATACGGTTTTTGGAAAATTATTCGATCGGAAATGTAAAACACATTAGACAAAGCTAGACTATGTTAATGGCGAGGCTCTGATACCACTGTAAGTGCACGGCGGCACCGCGGCCTCCATCCCGAGGCCAAATGCGGAAGCGATGGTTAACTTTAATTTTTCTTGAACCGGCACCACCGCGCACTAAAACCCAGATCGTACCATTAACTAGTCCTAGCTAACTTCAAGATGGGGAAGAGAGATATACCGAGTGATCCGAGTCCTCCGGTCTTCTCGCCGTCGTCCCGATCTCCCGCGGAATGTCCGGTCTCCACCTCCTCGCCGGAAAGGGCACCACGTCGCCTGCTTCTTTTACGGGCTCCCGCCTCTATACCGAGGCAACTCGGGCACGAAGCTGGCGAGTCGACGTGCCCAAGATTTGCTGTAGAATGTAGTGTAGAGGCTATGTCTCATTTGGGGTTCATGGAGGTTTCCATTTTTTGGAGGAGAATGAACTATACTTTGGAGGTGGAACAAATGGGATTTTGTGAAGCCAAATGAGTGTAATTCCCTTGCCCAAAAATTGGGACAGCCCCCTTGAGGAAGTGGCCGGCCATGCAAAGTGAGGGGAGAGAATGAGAGAGTGAGTGTAATAATCCCAAGAGATAAGCCATAAGAATAATGCAAGAGAATGGTGATAATCAACAATCATCACAAAACCAACCTCACACTCCAACACAACCATCATCACAAGCATGATGACTCCAAAAGGTCAAGCCATCATGAACAAAGAAAGTCAAGTGATGGTGCATCATCATGATCCAACAAAATGCAAAGACCCCCTTCCAAATTGCTTATTTGCACAAATGCAAATAAGCCCTCCTCCACCGAACTTCGGCCAATGAAGGATACAACGAAATATGGACGAAACGGAAAGCAAACTGGCAACTCCAGAAAACTGGTCCCGTAATAAATTACAGGAAAAACCCTGATACTGTGCATACACACCCGCATTTGTATTCCGACCGAATACAAATGCAATGAGACAAAATCTACACTGTACTATACTAGGATCCGGCTTAAACCAAAGCCGGCTAGTATTATCCGTCCGATCCTGATCCGTGCAATACCGCACGTATCTGATCGAACCCTGCCATATCTCCATACGGCCTCTACAGCGTTTCGCCCGAAAACTTGAGCAACAGAATGTGGGGGACTCTAAAGACTCGTCAACACCTTGGTTGTGGATTTAACCACTACCACGTCAGAGGTATAAGCCAATACGTAACGGGCTACCAGGTATTGACCAAAAGGGACGTCGATGAGCGAACTTATCCTGACACCCTACTGAGCCTGTCAGTGACAATATCCGTACAGTCCGGTCCGTTCGTCTATGAGCATCGCATGGCAGGCCTAGGGGGTTGGTAAAAGTCAGACCCCCAAAAGCGGTACAAGTCGTGTCGGAGTGTAGCCCAGAACACCCTGAGATACTACTGGAATACCTACCAGTAAATCTCCTGCCTCGGCCGAGGGCTTCGTGTAATGGCTCTCCTAGACACAGCCCGACCTCACCCCCAATACCGGGAGAGACGAACCCCTGAAGATCCGCTCACTGCCTCCATGTAGCTCGGGACTGTACCCAACTAAAACCTGTTTGCACGTCTCCTTTGAGCGTGGTAGGGTAGTAATCAAAGTACAGTGGGAACTCACACGAGACAAATGATGATCCCCAGGTCGATGAACTAACCTGTACACATGTCACCAGGGAACTGCTATCTGACGTCAGGTATAAGACCAACTAGCATGTTCCCGGCGAGTCCTGTCCGGTGTACTCATAATCCAATGAGCACCTGTATACATCTTAGGTGAACCAACTGACAACAGTGGCTTGTGAGACCGGCCACCGCCCCTCGTCGGGGTCTCGAATGCACACACTAGTCTACTCTGGAGTATCGATGCCCTGTCTCGAAACTCCCACGACTAGGGACCTTTTAAGAATGTGCTTATAGACCCCAGCTCCCACTTATATGATCGCCCTCATACTGCTGGTGGTCAAGCAAGAATCCTAGGGGCTCTATCAACGTGTAATAGCGACATGTCAGGTCACCTAAAGCAGTATACGATGATAAAGATAAACCAGATAGCATACTATCATCTCGAGTAAGACTGTCCTACTGGGACAGGTCCTCCCTCAATCATTGCAATCACGTGCCTGTGATCCAATAATTGACTCTTAGGGCACTATCTCCAACAGGATCACCCGAGGAGTAAACCAACTCATCAGTGGGAATCGGGATCCAACTATCATCGCATGATAACGTGATGGAATCCACTCACATTATCACACTCCAGAAAGTATGCGCATGCCCGACAAGTTTCAGTTTCTTTAGAAACTCCCGATGTGTGTTTCTACCCCTAGGACCCAAGTGACCTTGACGGAGTCAGCAAATCAAAGAGTCCTTGTCAAGTTCAACCCATCATTATCTTGATTGCATTAAACCCACCCATACGTGCCCTTGACAGAGTCAACAAGGCCGCACGACTGTCCTAACCAATCGCGTATCCATGCTACAAACAAGCACCACTTAGCTACCGTACACTACGCGTTGACGGAGTCAACAAACGCAGCACGAATACTAAGTACCACCTGTAGGAAATGACGGAGGGCTACGAATGGATTTTGGCGAAAAACCTTTAACGTAATGAACTTGATATCGTTGAAGGAACCGAATAGCTTTTTATAAAAATATAGTGGCGAAAACCTTTGCTAAAGAGGTCACTCCCGGTGAAGGGATCTTGGCTCTTTCCCCGTAGAATGAGGTGCAGGATATTCCAACTGAATACCGCGATGCAAAGCAAAAAGTAATTGGCTATAGTGAAGTTATTACCCTGACGCAAACTTCTGTCCAAGGGGTCACTCCTGGTGAAGGGATCTTGGCCCTTGCCTTGTCGACTGAGGTGCTGGATATTCATAACCGAATACCACTGTGCAAAACAAAAGAGAACGTCCTTGCAATAACAGCTTTTTGAAAAATGTTCCAACAACATCAAACTGGTTTGTTTAGCTTGCATTGATCCGAATCAACATAGTCCCATCAATTAATCACACCACAAAAGAACGAAAATATGATGTTCGTATATGCCATCCGCATTTACCACTGGGTCCCGTCATCACCCGTTAGGTTACTTAACTAACGACAGAGCGGGGACTGGACTAGCGCGGATGTAAAACATATACAACATCTACTAGTATATATATCAATATATAATATTCGCTCAAAGCGTGATAAAATGCAACATCATAGAAATGTAATAAACATCACAGAACAATACAGATAATCTGGGATCCCCGGGTTTCATAGAGCCGCTATTGAAACCCGACGTTCCCCTGGTCGTGTGGATAGCCTGTGCAATGAAATCCTAGACCCCTACGGGCGCGGCAAGTTACCCGCCAAAACCTGAAGCGAGGCAGCCCCCTTCAACAACGTGAATGGACCACCCAGCACTTCACGGAATCCGGTAACTTGAGCAGCCCTCTTTGGGTCAACCTGTACCCCCTACGACTGCGGCGAATAGCCCGTCAATTCTAGAGTGAAGCTCCCTCCGTCTCAAAGCCATGAGATGCGGGCCCGTTGCCTTCTAGAACCTAGCTACCCATGCACCCCTCCGCGGGGTAATCCTAGTACAGAAAGTAAAAATATACAACGGGTACATCGACCTCAGCCCGGTCGTGCCCCAAAAGAATAATATACAAACAGGCAGTGATGGCAGTCTACATGTCGGACGCTCGCCCCGCAATATCAAATGTACAAATACAACCAAATTGTACTACCATTGCATCCAGTCTATCCACCACGACGAATCCGCAACATCACAGCACAACACAGAATATCAACGTGAATGTCACGTTCGCAAATCCGTCTAAAAGAATTATAGCAATTAGACAGGATTTACCGCTCGAATGACATTCACGGTCGCAGAAATAATGTAAATACTGTGAACTAACATATTTAAAATTTTCGATCGACAAAATTTCCCGAAGTGGGCCCCAATCACAATTCCCAGTACTCAGACAAATCTGGGCCCAAACAAAAAATACCAGGAACCCCAATTCCACGTTAGAGAGCACTGTAGAAAAATTGGTGGGCTGATACTACTGTAGTGCGGCGGAACCGCGGCCAAAACAAGGTTAGTGCCGCGGTTCCGCGGCGCTATCACGAGATCAGTGCACCAAATTTCAACATTGTTCTTTAAAAACCCTGCCTGATTTTCTGACCTACTGAAAATAATTTTTAGAGCACAACAAAATTTTGACAGAAAGTTCATGACTTGGAATCGCGGTTTCGGAATTTTCGTTCGATTGAAGTTCTAAACACGTTAGAGCAAGCTAGTAAAGGTTAATGGCGTGGCTCTGATACCATGTAAGTCTACGGTAGCGCCCGGCCGTCATTCCGAGGCCAAAATGCGGAAACGAAAACTTTTCAAAACTTGAAACCGACGCTATCGTATGCTTAAAAACCCGGATCGAACTATTAACCTACAACTAGCTATCTAGAGAAAGGGTTGGAAAGCTATACCGATCGATCCGTGTCCTTCGGTCTTTGGCCACCATCCCAAACTCCTCGCGGCATCTCCGGTCTTGATCGCCTCGTCGGAAAGGCCACCACATCTACAAGTCCTTTTACTGGTTCTCGCTTCATCCGAAGCAACTCGGGCACGAAGTGAGCTAGCTGACGTGTCCAAGGTGTTGTAGAGAATGTTTGTGATCACTTTGTCTCTTGCATCCATTTATTTAGATGGAGGTTAGAGGTGTTTCCATTAATGGAAATTTTGAGCTAAAGGAAGAAGAAGAAGAGAAGAGAGCTTTTCTTTTCTTGTTGATATGATAATATGAGAGAGAGCTCTTATGAAAATAATACAAGACCAACCTTGCCCTTGGCTGCCCCTCTCTCTCCTCTCATCAAATCAACTCACAAATCCATCACATTATGTGACACATGCACAAAGAAAGAAACCATGAGTCATCACTTGTGCATGTGTCACAATTAATGCTCCAAATGATGATTTCTAGCTCATTATTTCCATATGCAAACATTAATCTAAATGTTTGCAACAATAAAAAGATACGGCAACATCTAAAGTAAACTCATGACGGATCACAAGGATACCCCTCACCTGTATATACATACCAGCACCCGCATTCCGACTGAATGTGAATGCAATGAGACTAAAGTAGTCCAACAAATCTAATACTAGGATCCGGCTTAAACCAAAGCCCACTAGTATGATCCGTCCGATCATGATCCGTGCAATACCGCACGTATAAGGTCGAACCCTTCCATATATCATACGGCCTCTACAACGTTTTGCCCAAAACTTGAGAAACTGTCTGTGGGGGACTCTAAAGACTCGTCAATATTTTGGCTGTGGATTTAACCACTAGCACGTCAGAGGTATTAGTCGTACATAACGGGCTACCATGTATTGACCACAAGGGAGGTCGATGAGCGAACTCATCCTGACACCCTACTGAGCCTGTCAGTGACAATATCCGTACAGTCCGGTCCGTTCGTCTATGAGCATCGCATGGCGGGCCTAGGGGGTTGGTAAAAGTCAGACCCCCAAAAGCGGTATAAGTCGTATCGGAGTGTAGCCCAGAACACTCTGAGATACTACTGGAATACCTACCAGTAAATCTCTTTCTTTGGCTAAGGACTTTGTGTAATGGCTCTCCTAGACACAGCGCGATCTGACCCCCAAAACCGGGAGAGACGAACCCCTGCCGATCCGCTCACCGCCTCTATGTGGCTCGGGACTATACCCAACTAAAACCTGTTTGCACGACTCCTTTTAGCCGTGGTAGTGTCATGACCCGAAAGTACGGAACATGACCGGCACTTAAACTACGAATGTCTCGAGGCGTACATAATCTAAGTAAGCCGAAAACCCAGAAATCCAAACCAAGAAAAGATAGTAGAGTGAAGGAAAAACCATTTTAAATCAAATAGTTTGTAACATACGCCGAAATATGCATTTTAAAATCATAAATCTTTTCTAAAAATTTCGGCAGAGTTTCCTTTGTAAATACAGACCCCAAACGGGTACAAAACCTGATAAAGCATATATAATGAATAAGGGCATCCCCAAGCGGGAGCTAGCTCTTCGTCAATCGACGGTCATAACCACGCAAACAATATAATATACAACGCCGAAAGGCGAGGATCACAACAGAAAAGGAAACTCAAAACAGCATGAAATCCATAGAAATACAACGCGCGACTCTAAGGTCGAAAGAATAAACAACACTGGTCTCTATTCGAAATAATTACATGTTTGGTTGACGGAACTTCTAGATACAGCAGAATAATAATATACAAGGTATAATGATGGGTACGATACAAATAAACCCACCTACTAGCAAATCACCCGAAAAAGTAGCGGTGCCAGCAAGCCATAATGAAACCTGTACGGCGAAACCTGCAAGAAACTGTGGCACAACGGGGGTGAATTGCCAACTCATGAGTAGAAAAACATCTACGAACAGAAATCGCATGAAAAACGCAATCCTAGATCATACGATCATAATATATCCTCAATATATAACCAGCAACCTATAACAATAGCTAGGGTATACCTCTAAACAACTGTAATACCAAGTGCTCGTATCAGTGCCTCAGGTAGCAATATATCATATGGATGAGGTATGGATGCATGAAAACATAATACATGCAAATGAAGAAACTGCTTTCATAATTTAGTGAGATTTCTGTATTTTCAAAACGAGGTATCATAAATGAAATTAGTATAAACAGTGTCTAGCATCGACACAAAACATAAATCCCAATATCTCAATATCTCAGACTCCGGCTACCCGGACTGGCCTGTATCATCAAATCTCAGTACCTCAATATCCCAAAATCATTAATGTCTCAATCTCACTATCTAGGGCGCCGTCAGTCCAGACCGGTCCCTACCATCAATCTCAAGACCACGACGGTATCCTCCGGATATCCGACGCGTCGAGTAAAATCACCGGTCGGTAGTACTCCCCTGCCAGGCTCAACGCCATCCTCTACGACCTTCTCGCCCCGGGGTACCGCACCGGGCCCACAATGTACCCGAAACGGTTCATCCATCTTCTCGAATCGGGTCTCGAAATCCATCAGCAAACTCATGGTGGACGACTCATACATCATGGGAAAACCGCACTTTTCATTTTAAAAGAGAGAGAAAAGAAGTTTATAAATGTTTTTGCGGTTTTCCCCCAAATCAAGGAAATCTCATGAAAATCCGAATTTAAATCATCAATAGCATGTAAACAGTGAATATAGGCATAAAATCCATAAATCCGGCATAACAGTGAATAATAACATGCATGAAGTAGCAAGTAATAACTACAATGTCTAAACTAGCATATAAGACAAGTACACTAATATCATGTCTAAACTATTAGCTAACAAACTATGCCAATGAAATAGTATTTACTAAAGTGTTCGTGACATGGCAAGTACCAATGAAGATGTGTGTGAGCCGGCAAGTAAGTGTACGTGGTACATACGCGTCATCGGTAATGGTGCTGGTGTCCTAACAGCATGATATCAATAACGGTATATGAATCACAAAATAAGTATGCGGAGCGGAGCGGACAGCAATAATGTGCGGGAGCAAAATACTAAACACAACGATAACTAATCTGCATTTAATATAATATAAGTCATACAGCTACACTAAACTATAGGGCTGAGCTAATAGGCTAACTGAAGGTAAGGAAACCGCCTAACATCTGAGTCGACACACACACACACACACACACATATATATATTAGTCGGTGATCCCGCCTCGATAATATCACATCCGATACCATATATATAATCAGATATTCCCAAGTCAAGAGTGCGGATCAAACATCAATATATAGCTTGTACGTAAATCCATCGTACGGCATCCCAAATCTGGGTACGGGTCAATATCACATTCATCACATTATTCATCTGGTATCCTCTTTATCAAAGATCATAATCCGACGTACTGATCTATACCTAGTACAGTACTAATATCATCAATATAATCATGATCTGACTACTGATCAACAGCCTCGTACAAACCGATATCATCAGCACATATCATCATAAAGAGGTATACACCGCCTAATGCGGCCTATTATAAATATCCTAGCATATCATATCTCATATCA
Organism: Agapanthus africanus; assembly: GCA_030015575.1. Lineage (NCBI taxonomy): Eukaryota > Viridiplantae > Streptophyta > Magnoliopsida > Asparagales > Amaryllidaceae > Agapanthus > Agapanthus africanus. The sequence continues at coordinate 387,889,140 of CM057350.1, forward strand.
CGATCACATGTCGGCCATTTTATTTATAACACTATTCACATGGTATCGTCGTCCAAAGATCTGCTATAACATCATGACGTATCTTAAATACGATCCTGCCATATCACCGATCTCATGGTCTCGAATCAAATCTCATCGACTCACCTCAAATCCCAAGTGCTATCCTCAAATCCTGTATATGATCACATAGTCCCAAACCCATGTGAACACATAACCATATATTCCTATATAAGCACATATGAAAGAAGAATGTATGCAAGTATGGGTGTGTGTATGTGTGGTGCAACCACTACTCTAGGGTTTCGCAACACTAAACCAATCCAATCACACCTAGAATCCATCTTTATCATCATTAATCTCAAACATTATGTAATCAATATATGTGTGTATACGTATTCGTATACATCACCACGAACTGCGGGGGTGCTATACGCCATCCACCCGACTTCTCCCCGTAGATATAAATCTACTCACCTTGCTTCTTGTGTGCCGATGCCGATGTCTCCATCTTTATCTTCAATGCCTCGACGTCACGTAGGGTACCTACAAGTATATCAAAAACGCTAAAGCACATGAAAATCATATCGGAAAGCCAAAACGGCACACGCTACTCTCATAGGTAAAAACCTATAGTCTCGCATGCAAACACGACTAATAACCCTTTGCCGTTGCCGTTCAAACGCTACCCGACAGAAACGAATCACCAAATACCAAAATCCATGCTAAAACAAGTCATAAACCATGCGCCAACATATGAAAACTACCCCAGGTTCTACTATAGATGGAATCAGTCAAAGTTGCATATACCCAAGGTCAAGTTTATAGGGTAAAAGGCTACAGAACAAAAACGAGGGGGTTCCAACCTGGTCTGGCCGCAATTTGCGGCCAGAAGGGATAAATTGGCGGCCTGGGGAAGGGTATAGGGGCTAGGGCTTTGGGTGGTGTTCATACCAGAATATTGCATTTTATACCGCCCATTCTTACGCTCGTTTATTTATAGGCAGGTGCTTTTGAGCAGTGTTTGCTACATATTTGCAGAATACTGGTTCTCAACTCTAAGCAGTGAAATCCATGGAAAAGTACGACAAAGTCTGGATTACTTCCAACAACAGATAAAACACGGGTCTCCGCTCTCTATCCGTGTGTTGCCACATACCAGTTAAGGGACAAAATGGCAAATCGATTGTCATGCACAAAGCTCAATGTCAACACAAGATCCAAGAAATCTACGCGGAGCTCGAGGAAATCATGGCAAAAGATCCACATCACATCACCTTTTGTTCTACTAAAATTCTGGAATAATTATGAAGAGTTTCTGAGAAAAGTACTATACCACACTGAAGAGGACCACAAACCAGGAAAACCTACCAAATCTCATGGCCCAAGTCGCTAATAAGGTCGCGGTTCCGCGGCATAAGAACGCTTAGGCCGCGGAACCGCGGCCATGTGGGCTCCGCACTGGGTCATCTTCTGGGGGCTTTTTTGTAACTTCCTATAGTGCCTGAATGTTGCCCTAGGTTCTCTGTTTCCTGCCTATAAATATCCCAGAATTTGCCAAGCCAAGGGGGGATTTTTTTCTTTAGCCTCTTTTTGTTAGGATTTAGTCTTTTTCTTCTTCTTCTTCATTCTTCCTCCATGAAAATGTAGTGAGAGCATTGAGTGGATGTTAATGAAGATGAGGGTTTTTGTATCATTCTCTTTTGTTTAACTTCCCCTTGAGATTCTTGCTTTCTCTTGATCTTTCAACCTCTTCATTGAGCTTGAAAGATTAAGGGTTTGTTATTGATCTCAAGGGTCGTATTTTTCTTATGGAATTAGCGCTTCATTTCACATGCGTTCTCTACCCTTCTCTTGATCTTGCAACCTCTTGATTGAGCTTGCAAGTTTAAGGGTTGGCTATTGATCCCATGCTTGTCTTGAATTCTAGTTTCTAGTTGTCTTTCTTGTTTTTTATTACTTGCTTTTTATTACCTTGCTTTACTTATTTGCAATTTAAATTCATGCACTTACTTACTTGTAATCTTTTCTTTTCTTTGTTCTTTTCTTTTGCTCTTTTTGGTTCTTTTTGTGAATGGTTGTAATTATTGTTGTTGTTAAGAATCAATACGATATTGTAAGTTAATACTTCCTTGCATATTTCCTTTTCCCGTTATTTTCCATTGAACTCCGCCCAAACGATACGCAAGCGCTCCGTTAGGCACCCTACCCTAACAAGGTAACGGTGATTCCTAACCGCGACCGGTTGCGTTCGGTTTGGCCGGAGGCGAAAGCAAGAGACAAGAACGGAAGGACAAGGGGTAAATAAGCCAGATTCCACGAATACCGTGCTTAAATCCCCTAATCCACGTTGTTGCCAATTGCTCTAGCTTCAATTGGTCAAGACTCGTCTCAAAGGTTTTGAGTGCGGATTTCTTTAGCTTACAATTTCGTATCTTTTTCTTAACAACTTTATACGTGCAAATAATACACATAGGTTAGACTTGAACAAACATATACTCATTCTTTATTGACTCGTCTAAAACAAGAAAGAACATACAACCATCTCCCTGTGGATCGACCCGTGCTCAACCGGCTAGCTGCATAGCGACACTGTCCTGATCGCGGTTATACTTTAGAACTTTGAACATCCGACACGCTCTCGGCGTGCGATCAAATGGCGCCGCTGCCGGGGAGACGGTAACGTATTTCTTTTCTTGTTATTCGGGTTAATATTCTTTTTGTATATATTTATAAATAAAAAAAAATCTTTTTGTTATTTTTGATCATTTTTGTGGGCAAGAGTGCAGATTTTTGCGGATTTTCAAACTGCGATTGTGGGGAGCAAAGTGTACATTCAAGGCTAAGGTGATTGCAAAGTACAGTGCCAAAGATCCGGGTAGTTTGACCAGCGCAAGCGAACTTTTCAAGCTTACCGGATTTGATTTAACGGGGGTTTCCTAACCCAAAAACTTAACGGTACGTACTTTACTAACACCTTCTTTTCAAATCCGACGCATCCAATATACTATTCTTTGCAGGATTCTTTGCAAGTTCGCTAGCAAACGCTAAAAATTGACTAACTCGTATTTGTTGCAGTGCCGTGCTTAAAACTAAAAAACGATTTTTTGATTCTTTATAGAATTTTTATTGAATTGCGCATTGCATACATTAATACGGACTTAAGGGCAAGCGAACCCCACAATATACGGTAAAGGATTTCATCACCTTTTCCGTGGCCCACAAATCACGAACTTGAGCATAACGTTTACCCGCACAAATTTTAAAAGAAATTAGACTTTAAGTCTTAAAGACCTCACGCTCATTAGAAGAAGTTAACCGTGTTTAGAACCTCGCTTAACGGTACATTGTTTACGGGGTGTCTAGGAAAGTGTTAACGGCGAAACCGCCAAAAGAGAAAGGGTTATTTAATTAAGGAACTTCGCGAAAGCGTTGGAAAACCTCCCCTTATCTCTGCACTTACCTGGCCTCGTGATCAGTGTATCTTGAGCCCGTTTCTCGACACAGTTTTACTTCGACAATCAAGTTATGGAGCAGGTCTAGTTGACCTAGGAGTACCCTAGAACGATTAGGTGTGTGGTATTTTTGTGTCGTGATTGTTTTTTGTCCAGTTTCTTTTTGTGTGTATATTTCATTCTTTTGTTAATATCTACCTAAAAAAAAATCAAAAAAAAAAACACATTTTCCCCCCTTCTTTTCTCTGCCTTTCTTTCTTTCTCTCTTCATATCATGGGTACCCCACCTCGCAAAACTCTTGCCGAACTTTGGTACCCACAACCAGACATTACATCTTACGGTTCTTGCTTTGGCCGAACATCGAACGACCCCTCCATGCCCAAAATGTCATTGAAAGATCGCATAGACGCGTCTAGGACAAACACTTGCCCTCCGCATTCCACTTTGTATCAACCTTTTCAACCTCCCGCACCCGCTTATGTTGATACCACTTTTGCAAGTCGTCCTTTGTCCATCGCTGAACGTATTGAACAATCTCATAGCGGATCTTTCACTCCTTTCACCACTTCAAATTCTTGGGATCAACACTTCCATTCACCTTCGTATCCAAATGTTGATCCTACCCCTGTCCAGCCATTCAATTCCTACCAGTCCTACCCGACTTTTGCACCTTCCCTAGACATTGCTTCTGAACAGCCATTTGGGAGTTTTCAGTATCCAAACAACTTTGAATCTTTTACTGAAACCCCATCACAACCCATGTCTAGTCTGGAACAGTCGTTGGAAGACTTTAGGGTAGTGTCATGCCAACAGATGATGGATTTGAATGCGTCCATGGCCACCCTCATACAACCTACTGACCCGGTAGCTAGTTTCCAACTAGCTCCTAATTTTCCAATGTATGATGAGGCGGTTGGACAGATTGAGAATTTGAGTAGAGAGAGTGAGCTGTACCCCCTTCCAAATCAAACCTACCCGTTTCAAATTGAATTCCACAACTCCTGTGTTGAAAGTCTATCAAGTGTCCCAACTGAATTATCAATTGAAGATAGGATGTTTAATGAGTTGTGCGACTTTGTAGTGTTTGATTTGCCAGACTGTGAAGGGACCTTGCCAAGTGAAACCACACCCAATCCTTTTGACCTCTACACCTCCACTCTAGAACCTGAATTGATTGATATCCATGCTTTTGTTGAGGTGTCTGAGAATATAGATTTTCACTTGATTGAGGATATTGACGCTGGGAATATTTTGGATGAACCCGCAGATTTGGCTGAGTTTTCCTCTCCAATTCATCATCCCGAGTCATTAACTGTTTTTCCCGAACCCCATATGCGTCTTGATATTGATGAAATATGCATGGATGAGCTTAACTTTGAGGAGAATTTTGAGGATATTTTTGAGGATGAAACAGTTCTAGATGATGAGTCGGATTTTCCAATTCATCCTGTCCCTTTCATTGACTGTTTACACTCTCCCGAACCCTTAACAGATACCCTTCCTCGATCACTTCCTTCCATCCTTTCCATCGTTCCGACCTTGCAAGAACCCGTCTCACTTTCATTTCATATGTCTGGTTTACCAAGTTCGGCGTACCTATGGTTTCTCACGAATCTTGAGGGATTTGACCCCATTTCTCGACGGGTTAATAGATTAGCACAATCGCTTTTTACACATCGCTCATCACAAATTGTGCTAATCTATTCACTCCATTTGCACCCTCAAGTTCATACTCCACTTATTTTTCCCACCATTCTTCTTCTTCTGATATACCGAGACCGTATCCCGCTTCTATCTCCATACGGTCTCGCGTATTCTCCATTTCTTTTCTCTACGCCTTTTTTGACCAACCACTGCTTTATCATGATAAGATCTTTGAATGGTTGGTGCTCACTTTTGGCCTGTGTAAGGCCTTGTATAGCTTGATACTGTTCTTTCCCCCCTAATCCTGAACTTCAACGCTTAACAGTGGAAACACTGTTTTACTTAAGTTTGGGGGGGACTCCTTTTTTGTATATATTTTTTGTTTTGTATATAATTTGTTTCTAGGGAGCGCCGACATTTTTGACCCTCTTGGTGTAGCCTGACAGTGAGGGCACTGTCAAGTTTAAGTTTGGGGGTGTGCTCGGTAAGCTTTCTTCCTTCGCATTCATTTGTATATTTTGCGTTGGCATACCCTATTAAAAACCCACAAAAATTGAAAATTTTCCAAAAAATATAAAAACTTTGTCGTCAAGTAGCTAATAGGGTAACTTAGATCTTTATTCCGAAAGTTTAGTTGATATGATAGAAATAACTAAATTCTAGGCTTAGGGATTGAAAACCCTAAAAATAACCCTCATTCTGTCTAACTTTGGTAAGTATACGTCCTTACAGTTTTTTTGAGAAATAGGTAATCTTGAGTTCAGTTCTTGAGTCAAGTCAAGATGAAGGGAAAATATTGATGCTTTACTGGAGGATAAGTCTGAAAAATAGTTTCTTTTCTTGAGTTCAAATTCAGAAAGTATATACCTTACAAATTGCACTTTCACGCACCTTGAAACTTGGGATAGTAGAGGATACCTAGAAATACTCTTGCCTGAAAGCCTAGTATGAAAGAAAAAACGGTATTTAAAGCTAAACACCAAAAGAGCATGTTGAAAAATATATCCGGTCTTGAAAAAGAAAAAGAAAAAGAAAAATAAAAAGAAAAATAGAATAAAGTCAAGACCTGGAAACTGCTATTTACGCTTTAAGCTCACACATTCAGTAATCGGCCGTTAGTGCCTCAGGAAGCATTAATAGTCGCATGAATGGTGTGTGAGAAAATCCGTCCATCATTAAATAAAAAGAAGTAGTATTAGGTATTAGGGCAAGGGTATTATAGCTTGAATTGAACTCTTGAGTGTAGGGGTGCAAATATACACACACGTAGGGGTATACAATTGATGTTTGGATAAGAGATAGAAATAAAGAATAAGACTTGTGTTTTCTGTAAAGTTGATAAAAATCCGTGATTTGAGGCCGCATTTTAGAAGGAAAACTCAGGAGAACCAACATCTTTCTAAACTTTTTCGGAACGTATAAGATCTAAAGTTAAACAGATAGGAGGTGTGAAACATAAGGGTTAGATATTTCTAACTTAGGATGATAGAGTTTCTAACGTAAATACTAAACTGTAGGAGTAGAATCAATGTTAACTTATGACACTAGCTTGACGGGATTTTGTGGGTATAATCCGCTGAAAACCCTCAGGAGACAACACTCCTCCTACTAGGGACACCTAGAGGTTTAACGGCTTGTGGCACGCGCTCAGTGCAATCGCGTTCCCTGCGAAAGTGCGGTTAGGACTTTTTTGTGAATAATTGGTTTTGCTCGGGACGAGCAAAAGTTAAGTTTGGGGGTATTTGTTCATACCAGAATATTGCATTTTATACCGCCCAGTCTTACGCTCTTTTATTTATAGGCAGGTGCTTTTGATCAGTGTTTGCTACATATTTGCAGAATACTGGTTCTCAGCTCTAAGCAGTGAAATCCATGGAAAAGTACGACAAAGTCTGGATTACTGCCAACAACAGATAAAACACGGGTCTCCGCTCTCTATCCGTGTGTTGCCACATACCAGTTAAGGGACAAAATGGCAAATCGATTGTCATGCACAAAGCTCAATGTCAACACAAGATCCAAGAAATCTACGCGGAGCTCGAGGAAATCATGGCAAAAGATCCATATCACATCACCTTTTGTTCTACTAAAATTCTGGAATAATTATGAAGAGTTTCTGAGAAAAGTACTATACCACACTGAAGAGGACCACAAACCAGGAAAACCCACCAAATCTCATGGCTCAAGTCGCTAATAAGGCCGCGGTTCCGCGGCATAAGCACGCTTAGGCCGCGGAACCGCGGCCATATGGGCTCCGCACTGGGTCATCTTCTTGGGGCTTTTTTGTAACTTCCTATAGTGTCTGAATGTTGCCCTAGGTTCTCTGTTTCCTGCCTATAAATACCCCAGAATTTGCCAAGCCAAAGGGGAATTTTTTTCTTTAGCCTCTTTTTGTTAGGATTTAGTCTTTTTCTTCTTCTTCTTCATTCTTCCTCCATGAAAATATAGTGAGAGCATTGAGTGGATGTTAATGAAGATGAGGGTTTTTGTATCATTCTCTTTTGTTTAACTTCCCCTTGAGATTCTTGCTTTCTCTTGATCTTTCAACCTCTTCATTGAGCTTGAAAGGTTAAGGATTTGTTATTGATCTCAAGGGTCGTATTTTTCTTATGGAATTAGCGCTTCATTTCACATGCGTTCTCTACCCTTCTCTTGATCTTGCAACCTCTTGATTGAGCTTGCAAGTTTTGGCTATTGATCCCATGCTTGTCTTGAATTCTAGTTTCTAATTGTCTTTTTTGTTTTTTATTACTTGCTTTTTATTACCTTGCTTTACTTATTTGCAATTTAAATTCATGCACTTACTTACTTGTAATCTTTTCTTTTCTTTGTTCTTTTCTTTTGCTCTTTTTGGTTCTTTTTGTGAATGGTTGTAATTATTGTTGTTGTTAAGAATCAATACGATATTGTAAGTTAATACTTCCTTGCTCATTTCCTTTTCCCGTTATTTTCCATTGAACTCCGCCCAAACGATACGCAAGCGCTCCGTTAGGCACCCTACCCTAACAAGGTAACGGTGATTCCTAACCACGACCGGTTGCGTTCGGTTTGGCCGGAGGCGAAAGCAAGAGACAAGAACGGAAGGACAAGGGGTAAATAAGCCGGATTCCACGAATACCGTGCTTAAATCCCCTAATCCACGTTGTTGCCAATTGCTCTAGCTTCAATTGGTCAAGACTCGGCTCAAAGGTTTTGAGTGCGGATTTCTTTAGGTTACAATTTCGTATCTTTTTCTTAACAACTTTATACTTGCAAATAACACACATAGGTTAGACTTGAACAAACATATACTCATTCTTTATTGACTCGTCTAAAACAAGAAAGAACATACAACCATCTCCCTGTGGATCGACCCGTGCTCAACCGGCTAGCTGCATAGCGACACCGTCCTGATCGCGGTTATACTTTAGAACTTTGAACATCCGACACTCTCTCGGCATGCGATCAGGTGGTGGTTCCTAGGTGCCTGCACATCTCACTGTCAAACCAAAATTATTTTAGGAGTCTCGGGGTGAAAGCAGATTTCCAAATACACTGACAGATTTACAGTTTTTCCCGATATCGTTTTCATAAATCCGTATTCTGGGTTTTACTCTCAGGTCTGGTCCAATGTAACATCACTAACAGGATTTTAAGGTCACTACAAGCCTCAATTTCACTTTACAACTCAATTCAACTCCTAACCCTAACTAGAAATTTCCAAAGTCCATCAAAACCCACAATATCGACATGAAACAAGTATTGATGCACAAGAAATCGAAATATTATACTAGGGGTGCAGAATTTACCTTGTTTGGCAACTCAAGATTTTTCTTGAGTTGCTCAAAGTCCTCAAGATCCTCTCTTTCTAGGTCCAATGTGTAGCTAGTGAGCTTGGGAATATTTTTTGTGAAATGGGAATAGGGTTTTGGGGTTGTACTCATGGTGGATCTAGGCTTGAAGAGGGAGGAGGAAAAGGGAGGAGCAGGAGCAGCAACAGCTCAAGGAGAAGGGGAGAGAGAAATGGGATTGTGTAATGAGGAGGGATGGCTCAAAAAGAAGGGTTGACCCTATACCTACCCTCTCTCTCTCTCATAATCATGATACCTTTTCTCTTTTCTTTTCTTTCCTTTTTCTTCTCACCCAATGGTAAACCCTAAGCAACCATGCACCCAAAACATGTAAGAAAATATAACAAGTGTGGAAAAATGATATGTGCATGTTTTGTACCAAAAATGCTAAAAAACTGATTAGCGATTTTTAATCGCGATTAGCACTAAATTAGCATATAACTAATCATAAAAACCTAAAAATGGCGTAACTCCATAAAATACCCTGTTTTAGAATTTTCCATAATTTTTCCAAAATTTTCCCCATTTATCGGTATTTAATTATACCGAAATATTAAAATATTCATTAAAAATTAATATTAAATTATAAAAATTCCCAAAAATAATATTTTATTCTTTTGAAATGTTACAATCTTCCCCCCTTAAATAAATTCGGTCCCCGAATTTAAATTTAAACCCCCATAATCTAAAACATTTCAAATAAATGTCCAAGTCGTCGGGGCTCCGAAATCATCAATACGTAAAACGGATCATAGCGCAATACATGCGCATGAGTAGTGAGCAGATAACTCAAAATAGAAACTTCGTCAAGTGTCCCGCAATCATCGTAGTTAAGGTAAAGACACGAATGCCAAATCCAAAGCAAAACAAATGTGATATAAATCGGAACTATACAGTTAAATATCAAATCTATACATGTAAATATCTGAAGAAAATGCATGCCAAATCTTTTAAAGTCGCTGTGCAATGCGCATAACACTGCACAGTGGCGGACGTCTATCATAAGAAAATAACTATATACGTATACACCTTTTTTTTAATATGTACGTTCCGCTGTTTTGGAAAAAATTTAGAAGGGTTTCCTTGTTTTAAACGTTTCGTGGCATACCGGACACGTAGGTAAATACTGAGACTATAGGTCGCTTTTTTGAAATCCCTTTGAAATCTATCAATGCATGCAAAATATACTCAGGTACTGTCATCTGACTCGTCCTGCTCAGTACGAGAACAATAATAAAACATCACAAAAACGTACTGCTCCAGAAGAAATCAATCCTAAAATGTGCATATGAATACTACGTGCGTTTGGTGCGCACAGAAATCAAAATCCATGAATGTGCCATACATGCATACAGAAACAACATCTAGGTGCAACGGGTGTGCGCACAACCTCTGTCATAGGCAACGTGTGTGCCTGACAGCAAAATCAGGTGCATCTGACATGCACGAAGAATCTCGATTTAGTGCATCTGGTGTGCACCAAAATCGTATCTCATAACATGCGCCCAACATGCGCAAAGCCCAAATCAGGTGCATCCATCATGCACGAAATCATGAAATCCAATATCAAGCACCGAACATGCACAAAATCCAATCAGGTGCACAAGGTGCACAAAACAAATATCGAACATCACAATCGAAATCGAAGTCCAGTGCAACTGGGGTGCACAAAATGCGTATCACTGCACTGCAAGCATATGTGAACCATACTGAGTGCAAAAGCCAAATCGTGTGCGTACATATGCACAAAATCAACTCAACTATATGAAACCCATGAAATCATAAACATGTGAAACCAAGGCACGAAAACGATATCAAGTGCAACAACTGTGCAAAAGTCGTAAATATTCAGTAGGTGCAACCATGGTGCCTGAAAACAAATATCATGAAACTCAATCATCATAATCAATCATGCGAATAGATCGCCCAAAATACCGAAATCAAGTATTGTGGAATAGTCCCGCTCAAGCACATCCTCCAAGAATCTCTAGCCAACTGTTGTGGTCACTCATAGTATGTCTCATCGACGATCCTGAACTCTGGCCTGCTGGTGTGCGTAACATGACCACTCCTGGGTCCAAGTCTTCTCGTAATTCATTCCAGAAAGGTCCTGTCAAGGTCTCTCCTAAATCTCGTCTTTACCTAACCGTCCGGAAGTCATCGTCCTTTACTATATCTGTTTCCTTTTCCGGAACGGCTGCATACTCATCGCGACTCTTTCTGGAAGGTATATCCAAGTACAATGCCTCGGCATGCGTATCGCATCTCTGATGTCGGTGGAGTGGAACGTCATCTTATCCAGATCTTGTACGAACCTCTTACTCCACTTTTCTCTAATGTCGACTGCTTCGGACTCGTCTCGTCGTGGATGCATGGACTGAGCTCCAACCGCTATCCTCGTATCTGGAGTCTTCCTAGAAGTGCATCTCACAACCTAGCATCCGAAAGAAGTCGAACCAATTGATCGATTCGTCGAAACCTCATAATCCCCCAAGAGCTCAACATCTTAGGTACAGTTTAATAGTATCGAGTACATACCACAGCATCGGTGGTCCAGCCGTAGAAGGGAAAACCTAAGCCTCACTAATGGCACCGCGGAACTTCCGCAAACCCTAAGGTTCAAAGGCTTTCACACGTTCATTATGTCGAGTTAGGATTTCATTCTTCTAGAGGGTCCATAGAATTGCCTGCATGTCTTTCCGAATACTTTAAACTTGGAATAATAGGTTTCTAACATTCGATCGCCTCTGTCGACTCTCCACGTCTCCGCGTGAAGTCGTCTCTAGCTAGAATCAATCTATCTGATGACCTCGCATCGGGGGTAGGAGAACGAACCACATGTCCTAGTCATTCATCCTCGATGACTAGCGACCTTCTATTATCTCGTAGTACAACTCGTACTGTAATAGCTCCAACATCTGGAGCGATATCTCGTCGCTCGCAGCGACAACTGGCTCACCCGTCTTCATGCTGAACCGTGCCTCAATCATCATGAATAAGCAATACTTCAACGGTCATCAAAATCTGGCTGGCATCAATCAGTGGCCCAATCCTCTGGTGCCGATCATCACATCCGGGAAATCTCGTAAAAACGATCAGTCAAACGCTCATGGCGCGAAAACACAATAATACGATGCCTCTATATGCAATCGTATGTCGCCGGAATTACGCCCTGGTCAGTCCTCGTTCGTGACGAGCTCGTGCTGACCGCAACTCTAGCCGTAGCTCTCCCTGCCCGTAATCGTGGCAGCAAAACCATAACTGGTACCGATGAGGCTAGATCATGAATGAATATAATAATAAGCAAAGAAATGTACATCCTAAGGCTTCTTAAGTGGAGTAGCGTATCGTAAATATGCCGCGGAACATATGTACGGTACGTCACTCTACTCAAGCTACCTATTCCATCAACCAAGGGTCATCCTACGCTCTGAAGGTAAAACCAAACACTCTGACACCAACTTTGTCACGACGCGAAAGTACGGAACATGACCGGCACTTAAACTACGAACGTCTCGAGGCATACGTAATCTAACTAAGCCGAAAACCCAGAAATCCAACCAAGAAAAGATAGTAGAGTGAAGGAAAAACCATTTTAAATCAAATAGTTTGCAACATACGCCGAAATATGCATTTTAAAATCATAAATCTTTTCTAAAAATTTCGTCATAGTTTCCTTTGTAAAAACAGACCCCAAACGGGTACAGAACCTGATAAAGCATATATAATGAATAAGGGCATCCCCAAGCGGGAGCTAGCTCTTCGTCAATCGACGGTCACAACCACGCAAACAATATAATATACAACGCCGAAAGGCGAGGATCGCAACAGAAAAGGAAACTCAAAACAGCATGAAATCCATAGAAATACAACGCGCGACTCTAAGGTCGAAAGAATAAACAACACTGGTCCCACCTATTAGCAAATCACCCGAAAAAGAAGCGGTGCCAGCAAGCCGTAATGAAACCTGTACGGCGAAACCTGCAAAAAACTGTGGCACAACGGGGGTAAGTTGCCAACTCGCGAGTAGAAAAACATCTACGAACAGAAATCGCATGAACAACGCAATCCTAGGTCATACGATCATAATATATCCTTAATATATAACCAACAGCCTATAACAATGGCTAGGGTATACCTCTAAATAATTGTAATACCAAGTGCTCGTGTCAGTGCCTCAGGTAGCAATATATCATATGGATGAGGTATGGATGCATGAAAACAGAATACATGCAAATGAAGAAACTGCTTTCATAATTTAGTGAGATTTCTGTATTTTCAAAATGAGGTATCATAAATGAAATCTGTATAAACAGTGTCTAGCATCGACACAAAACATAAATCCCAATATCTCAATATCTCAGGCTCCGGCTACCCGGACTGGCCTGTATCATCAAATCTCAGTACCTCAATATCCCAAAATCATCAATGTCTCAATCTCATTATCTAGGGCGCCGTCAGTCCAGACCGTCCCCTACCATCAATCTCAACACCACGACGGTATCCTCCGGATATCCGACGCGTCGGGTAAAATCACCGGTCGGTAGTGCTCCCCTGCCAGGCTCAACACCATCCTCTGCGACCTTCTCGTCCCGGGGTACCGCACCGGGCCCACAATGTACCCGAAACGGTTCATCCATCTCCTCGAATCGGGTCTCGAAATCCATCAGCAAACTCATGGTGGACGACTCATACATCATGGGAAAACCGCACTTTTCATTTTAAAAGAGAGAGAAAAGAAGTTTATAAATGTTTTTGCGGCTTTCCCCTAAATCAAGGAAATCTCATGAAAATCCGAATCTAAATCATCAATAGCATGTAAACAGTGAATATAGGCATAAAATCCATAAATCCGGCATAACAGTGAATAATGACATGCATGAAGTAGCAAGTAATAACTACAATGTCTAAACTAGCATATACGACAAGTACACTAATATCATGTCTAAACTATTAGCTAACAAACTATGCCAATGAAATATATTTTCTAAAGTGTTCGTGACATGGCAATTACCGATGAAGATGTGTGTGAGCCGGCAAGTAAGTGTACGCGGTACATACGCGTCATCGGTAATGGTGCTGGTGTCCTAACAACATGATATCAATAACGGTATATGAATCACAAAATAAGTATGCAATGCGGAGCGGACAGCAATAATGTGCGGGAGCTAAATACTAAACACAACGATAACTAATCTGCATTTAATATAATATGAGTCATACAGCTACACTAAACTATAGGGCTGAGCTAACAGGCTAACTGAAGGTAAGGAAACCGCCTAACATCTGAGTCGATATATATATATATATATATATATATATATATTAGTCGGTGATCCCGCCTCGATAATATCACATCTGATACCATATCTATAATCTGATATTCCCAAGTCAAGAGTGCGGATCAAACATTAATATATAGCTCGTACGTAAATTCGTCGTACGGCATCCTAAATCTGGGTACGGGTCAATATCACATTCATCACATTATTCATCTGGTATCCTCTTTATCAAAGATCATAATCCGACGTACTGATCTATGTCTAGTACAGTACTAATATCATCAATATAATCATAATCTGACTACTAATCAACAGCCTCGTACAAACCGATATCATCGGCTCATATCATCATAAAGAGGTATACACAGCCCAATGCGGCCTATTATAAATATCCTAGCATATCATATCTTATATCACGATCACATGTCGAACATTTTATTTATATCACTATTCACATGGTATCGTCGTCTAAAGATCCGCTATAACATCATGATGTATCTCAAATATGATCCTGCCATATCACCGATCTCACGGTCTCGAATCAAATCTCATCGACTCACCTCAAAACCCAAGTACTATCCTCAAATCCTGTATATGATCACATAGTCCCATACCCATGTGAACACATAACCATATATTCCCATATAAGCACATATAAAAGAAGAATGTATGCAAGTATGGATGTGTGTATGTGTGGTGCAACCACTACTCTAGGGTTTCGCAACACTAAACCAATCCAATCACACCTAGAATCCATCTTTATCATCATTAATCTCAAACAATATATAATCAATATATGTGTGTATACGTATTCGTATACATCACCACGAACTGCGGGGATGCTATACGCCATCCACCCGACTTCTCCCCGTAGATATAAATCTACTCACCTTACTTCTTGTGTGCCGATGCCGATGTTTCCATCTTTATCTTCAACGCCTTGACGTCACGTAGGGTACCTACAAGTATATCACAAATGCTAAAGCAAATGAAAATCATATCGGAAAGCCAAAATGGCATAGGCTACTCTCATAGGTAAAAACCTATTGTCTCGCATGCAAACACGACTAATAACCCTTTGCCGTTGCCGTTCAAACGCCACCCGACAGAAACAAATCACCAAATACCAAAATCCATGCTAAAACAAGTCGTAAACCATGCGCCAACATAAGAAAACTACCCCAGATTCTACTCCTAAAAATGGCATAACTCCATAAAATACCCTATTTTAGAATTTTCTATAATTTTTCCAAAATTTTCCCCATTTATCTGTATTTAATTATACTGAAATATTAAAATATTCATTAAAAATTAATATTAAATTATAAAAATTCTAAAAAACAATATTTTATTTTTTTGAAATGTTACAGGTATGGTAGTAATCAAAGCACAGTGGGAACTTACACGAGACAAATGACGATCTCAGGTCGATGAACTAACCTGTACACATGTCACCAGGGAACTGCTATCTGACGTCAGGTATAATACCAACTAGCATGTTCCTGGCGAGTCCTGTCCGGTGTACTCATAACCCAATGAGCACCTGTATACATCTTAGGTGATCCAACTGACGCCAATGGCTTGTGAGACCGGCCACCGCCCCTCGTCGGGATCTCGACTGTATACACTAGTCTACTAATGGAGTATCGATGCCCAGTCTCGAAACTCCCACGACTAGGGACCACTTTAAGGATGTGCTTATAGACCCCAGCTCCCACGTATATTATCGCCATCATACTGCTGGCAGTCAAGCAAGAATCCTAAGGGCTCTACCAACGTGTATTAGTGACTTGTAAGGTCACCTAAAGCAGTACACGATGATAAAGACAAACCATTGTAGCATACTATTCTCTATCAACGTGTAATAGTGAACTACAATGTCACCTAAAGCATGTACATGATGATAAAGACAAACCAGATAGTATACAAACCTCTCGAGTAAGACTGTCCTACCGGTATAAGTCCTCCCTCAATCATTGCAATCATGTGCCTGCGATCCAATAATTGACTTTGAGGGCACTATATCCAACGCCGTATACTATTTCTGATGTCAAACACCAATGGATATGGGATCATCCATCGCCCATCTACATGGGTCGAGAAGCTATGCGCTAATCTACTCTGGTTTATTGATGCCCTGTCTCGATACACCCTCGACTAGGAACATTTGAAAGATGTACTTAACGACTACTCTGTCCCCACTAGTATGATCTGCATCATAATCCTGATAGTTAAGTACTCATCCTAAGGGCTTTAACAATATGTAATAAAGAGACAATAAGTATACATGTTAAGATAAAGAGCAACCAGATAGCATACTATCATGACGAGCAAGAAAATCCTCCCTATATATGTCCAAGCATCCACTACAATATACATCGTATGTACAGTAATGGCCTCTAAGGCATACATATAACTAACAATCTCCCACTTGCACTAGGGCCATCCGTTGTAGTATCCCATACCCAACAATCAGCAGTGGTTGAAGTATCACATACTCAACTATCCCATAAAAGTCTCTTCTGGAAATAGGCCTTTGTGAGTGGATCCGCCGTGTTGTCCTCTATGTCTACTCTCCTAACCTCGATCTCCCTGAAAATCATCCATTTCCATGATCAGGTGATACTGCCTAAAAATATGTCTGGATCACTGATGGGATGGGGGTTCCTAGGCCTAAGCCACAACTCCATTGTCACATAATGGTGGGAACGAAGTTCATCTCATGAACTTATATATATCTAGACTGCCTCTTTGGTAGCATCCCTTGTAGTAATGTATCCAGCATTTATCGTCTAGTTTGTCACGGTATCTAGCTTGGAACTCTTCCAACATACCGTCCCTCTACTCAGGGTAAAGACAATGCATGTGACTGACATTCAGTCGACCTTACCAGCCTGGAAGCTATCCGGTGATTCTCCCCAGGATCGATTGATACCATCTCACTACACCTAGTGAGAATCCTAACATCCATTTAGATTTATCTCATAGATCCAAAACAAAGGATTTAGGAGGTATCACCTTGATCCTATATTGAGAATCCTTGTGATAAGAGGAGATTGACCGAGTGTAGCATAGGAAACTTCTTTCCTATCAAGAGTATGTCATCAACGTACAATGCGAGGATTACCACCATACTCCCTACTACCTTTTTGTATATACAAGGTTCATCTACCATTTTGATGAAGTCAAACGCTTTGACTACCACATCAAAACAGATGTTCCAACTCCACGATGCCTGCTTTATCTATAAAGCAACTTGCATACATTTCCGCTACTCCCACTGTCTATGAAGCCCTCTGGCTGTGTACTTATAGACGCCCCTTTTAAATCATCATTTAGAAAAGCAGTCATGACACCCAACCTCCAGATATCGTGGTCATGGTATGTAGCATTGGCAAGTAGGATCCGGATGGACTTAATCATAGGCACTAGAAAAGGTTTCATCATTATCCACACCTGGTCAGTGGCGAGAACCTTTTACAACAAGCATTAGCTTTTAAATTCTCAACTTTTCTATGTACACCAAGTAATCTTCTCAAGATATACTTGCTCTTGATAGGGATTTAACCCTTCAGATAAAGCAACCAAAGTCCATACTTTGTTGGTGTATATGGATTCCATCTCAGATCGCTTAGCATCCAGCCATTCTTACAGAGTCCCCACTCCAGATGGCCTGCTCGAAACTAGTTGGGTTATCATCTCATGATGCAATTCTCGCTCCCAGTGTCATAGAAAAACCGAAGTATCTCTCAGGTGGATAAGAAACCCTACCAGATTGGCAGAGAGGCTGAGGTCGTCGGGAGCTATTAAATACTCCGATTCTACCAAATCATCAGCTGCAGTTTGTATAGCTGGAACTCCTTCCAGTTCTACGTCATGACCACTAATTTCTTTACAAGAAATCCTTTTTCTATAAAAGGTGGCATGTCGAGAAATAAAACACTTTTTGTTTCTCGGTGTGGTAGAAGATATTCCCTTGCGAATGCTTGGGATATCCAACAAACTTCCACAGAGCTGACCTTACCTCAAGTTTGTCCGGATTTTGATTTTAGACATAGGCCGGACAACCCCAAACCTTAACATCCTTAAGAGATGGGCTCTTCCCATATCATATCACATATGGAGTGGTAGGCACCTGATTTGGTTGGAACCCTATTCAATAGGTATGCAGCTTCTCAAGTGCATAACTCGCAAAAGGAAATACGTAATTCAGTAGTACTCATCATAGAGCACACCTTATCACATAGGGTGCGATTGCTCCGCCACGATACACCGACGTATTATGGTGTATACGGAGGAGTAATGCTGAAAGAGAATCTCATTCTCCTTTAGAATAGTCCAGGAATTCCGTGCTCACGTATTCTCCCCCTTTATCTCATCAAAGGACATAACACTTATACCCGTTATGGTTCTCTACTTCTAACTTATATTCTATGAATTTCTCAAAAGCTTTAGACTTATGTTTCAACAGGAACACATTTGCGAATCTTGAGAGATCATCAGTTAATGAAATGAAGTATATAGAAACAGTCCTGGCATGTGTAGAAAGGGGACCTACATATATCATCATGTATCAATCCCAAGAGTTCACTAACTCTTTCTTTGTTTCCAATAAACGGAGCTATAGTCATCTTATCTTTGAGACATGACTGGCAAGTTTCACAAGATGTAGATTCAAACTATTTTAAAAATGCATCTTAATGTAACTTAGCTAGTCGGGTCGCATTGATATGACCAAGTCTACAATACCTCAAGAAGGATTCGTTCATTTCTGAACTCTTTCTCTTTTGTGTGTTCTGTACTTTAAGAACTGTAGTTAGATTTAGAACGTATATGCTTTTAGATAACGTGCCTGAACCGATCAACTCTTGATATAGGAAATGTTCAAAACATTATCCATCAATACAAATTATATGCTTTTTTACTAAATAAAGAGACTGATATGATGTTGTATATCAGGTTCGGTATCTAATAAAATTCATTCAGAATCAATGTATTTGGTAATACAGGGTGATAACTGCCAACTGCTTTGGCTGCAACACTTGCACCGTTTCTAACTCTTAAAACTTATCACCCATTCTCAGTTCTGTACCTATCTATAGCCTATGTAACAGATTACATATGTAGGATCCTGATCCGGTATCTCATACCCAGGACGTAAAGGAAACTGAGAAACAGTTCTCGGTATTGAACACACCCAAAGAAGATGCATCATCATGCACTTTCTTCGTTTGGGTGGCACGGGAATCCCGGTAATCCCCTATTTCCTGCTCAGTCTTATAACAATTATAAGTTGAAGCAGGACCAACGTTCCCCAGCTCAGTACAACAAGCGGGTTCGGTTAATACATCCATATTTTTATCTTGATTAAGGCGTGACATGGTCGTTACCTGGAGAGAGAGAGAGAAGAAAACACTCAGCGTATGCTCTTGCAAGATTAGATTGGTTATTATTTTATCTAATCAGGATGGCTCCCACTGTTTTATCAAATCTTCCTTCAAACCCTAATAGTAAAGACTAGCCGGGATTAATTACACCCTACAAGTTCGTCGATCTTTTAGCCAGGCCAGTGTCGGTACTTTGAAGGAGGTTCCCCATGCTTTCACATAGACCTAATGAAAATAAACCTCGTTTTCCCAGGGGCGTAACCCCGTTGACCCCTTTCTAGACACCTACTTGATCGGCTATTTATAATGTGTAAAACTCTCCCGGGAGTAACTTTTACTCACAGTAGGGATCGGGATCCAACTATCTCATAGAAGGTATGCAATCTCATTGCAAATTTCAACACTTGAAATTCCCGATAATATTTTGCCCCTAGCGTTCTATGACCTTGATGCAGGCCAACAAACCATAGTCCGCTAGTCAAGTTCAACCCGTACATTTCCCGATTAAATTAAACCCACCCGCACGATCCTTGATGCAGGCCAACAAAGTCGCACGACTACCCTAACTCAATCGCATCATATGCTTTAGCAGATAAGCATAAATAGCTACCGCACACTACGCCTTGACGCAGGCCAACAAACGTAGCACGAATACTATGAAGTACTTATCTGAAATGACGGAGGGCTACGACAGGTTTTTATGAAAACCTTTTGCGTAATGAACTTAATATCGTTATAGAATCAAATGATTTAAATAGAGTGTTTTTGAGGCCTTTGCTAGTTTCGCTAAAGAGGTCACTCCCGGTGAAGGGATCTCGGCTCTTTCCTCATCAAATGAGGTGCAGGATATTCACAATACCACTATGCAAAGCAAAAACTATATAAGCAATCAAAGAACAAAACCGAGGGTTGTAGTATCTGCCAGTTATTGCTAAATTGGTCACTCCCGGTGAAGGGATCTTGGCTCTTTCCTTATCGAATAAGGTGCTAGATATTCTACAAGGAATACCGCTATGCAAAACAACAACCAGAACTACCTGTTTTTGAAAATTCGATTTCACAACATCTTTAGGTTTCTTTTATTTAATTCATCTCATTAATGAAGTCCCATCATTCTAAGTTACCTAAACATCACAGATAAATACAACGTACGGTTATGCCATCCGCGTTCGTCTCGATGTCCCCTCGTACACCGTTAGGTTAGGTAACTAACGGCAGAGCGGGGCACGGCTAGCGTGGGTGTAAAACATAAGCAACGTCTATATAATAAATCACATATACTATATCCCGTAGCTATCTTAACATATACAGTGATCACATCAAAGAATATCGCAGCAGAACACAACATATGAAATATTGGATATACTACGATATCCGGGTTTTATTTTAAGCCTTATAAAACAAGGATTCTACGGTCGTGATGAATAGCCAAACCCACAACCCTAGACCCCTACGAGAGCGGCAAGCAACCCTACCAATTTTAGAGTTTGGAGACCCGGTCTCGACTCCTCGAGATGGTCTCCCATTGGATCTAGAACCTGGTTACTTGTGCTCCCCGCCTTGGGTCTATCCCAATGCGGAAAAGTAAATAATATACAATGTTGAAATCATCCTCAACCCGGAAGTGCCCCAATAAAAGAATATTACATACATTGAATTCTACATGAATGAAAATGAAAAACTCTCATCTCACATAAAACCCCCGGCTATTCAATCACGACGATCCAATATAACATATCCCAACAACACATAACATCACATGTCATCAACGTAAGTAAATATGCGTATCCCAAATTTCATAGACATATAGCAACAAAACCGGCGATACACCACATATTACACTTACGGTCGCAGAAAAGAAAGTGAAAAACTACAACAGTTGGAATCCGCAACCACCTTAGACATCACATGCCTAACCAAATGAATTCCTTAGACATCGCATGCCAAACAATTATATACCCCACATTTTAGTCTCGATATTGAAAACACTTTACAATAACAAGTCGGGCAATTCAACAAGATTCCCGACATCCTGATCGAATGCTCGTCGGAAACTTTATGTAACACCTTAGAATGTGATTAGTGGCTAATTATACTTTAATGTGTGGTTTTTAGTAAAAAGTTTACCAGAACGATTTTCAAATATTTTATCAAAATTAATGAATATTTTATTAGAATTTTATTAGGCTTGCACATACATGTGCACGTTAACTAGGGTTAAATTTTGGGTTAAACCATGTTTATACAACCATAGTGGACTAACCCATTTCTTGTAAGTTAATTTGAATTTATTAAGTGTTTAGTTTTTTTTCTCTTTAAAATAAAATGGTTTGTGTTGGTGGGTTGACTTGGGTAGGAGAGAGAGGGAGAGGGAGAGTGAGCATGATGGCTTGGCCATGCTTACATTTAATGAGGAGAGAGAGGGGGGTTTGATTCTCTTGTTCTCTCAATTCTTTTTCAAAACACTCATTTCCTCACTTCTCTCTCTCTCTCTAACACACACACACACTTCAGTAACAGCTGAAGCCACAGCAGCAGCACCAGCAAGCAGCAGCAGCAGCATCAGCACCATCATCAGCAGTGCAACACCTCCTCCTCCTCCTCTTCTTCTTCCTCTTCTTCCTGCATACTAAAATCAAGTGAGGTATAATTTCATAAGCCTAACTTCTTTGCTTGCTAAACTTATAGTTGTTAAGCTTACTTAGTATTTAGTGTGGTCATTAGTACTAGAAATGGTGATTTGTGTGGAGTTTTGGCCAAGTAAGGATTTTTATGGTTAGTATAGCTTGACTAAGTGTTTTTAAGGCCTTGTAAACCAAGTCTTGCCCCAGATTTCACTAAAATACCATAGGGTTTCAATTTAGTGTAAATTTAACATTTTAAAGTAAATTTTTAGGCTTTTAAAATCTGCTGTTGATCCGGTTGCTTTAGGCAAAAGCTGAGATTTCTGGGGCATGTACACTAGATTTAGACCACACACACGAAGAACGAAACCCTAATTCCACACCTAGGCTGCAAATAAATTCGTTCTGGCGGTAAATTGCGGCCAGAGAGGGGAGTTGGGTGCTAGGGTTTGGTCTGGGGGAGTCTGCTGTATATTTAAGTGTTTTGGTATATGCAACTTTTTATATTTTTATTCGAGTCAAAATCTGGAGCTAAATACCGTATTTGCAATACCTTAAGCTTGCGCGACACGTGTGATACGTGAGTGGGTCTAGTGTTCCTGCGTGTCGCGACGTGTCGGGGTAGTTTCAGACGTATATACACACGTTTTAGCGTATCGGATGCACATGCGTGTAGTTCGCGACGTGAGTTTCTCGTTTGGTTTTGATATCGCGTTTTTGCAGGATTTTAGCTTATGTGTATTCTTTGTGTAAATTCTAGGTTCGCAGGCG
The DNA here is from genome assembly GCA_030015575.1 of Agapanthus africanus. NCBI lineage: Eukaryota > Viridiplantae > Streptophyta > Magnoliopsida > Asparagales > Amaryllidaceae > Agapanthus > Agapanthus africanus. The sequence goes on from CM057350.1 coordinate 387,912,131, forward strand.
GGTACGTCCTACGCCGCAAGGGAGGGGAATCAAGTAGTCGGCTTTATTTAGCACGAGACTAGGTGAGTTGATTTAACATCTACGGGGAAATCGCCCGTATGGCGTTAAGCGTCAGGGCGTGATAGGATATTGTAGTCGCGTATGTATTTATATGTATATTGCTCGTGAATATGTATTATTGTAGCATACCTATCTTTTGTTGCATATAGAAATGGTAGTTATATAACACCGCACTGTTACTAATGGTTCAAGCTGCACGAGCACTCTTTGTATGTTACACTCACACCGTTAGTGATTGCCATGACACTCGCACTATAGAATTGCTACGAACCATACATCATTTTGATTACCGTATCATTGATGATCAGACATGACTCTGTCGCATATTAGCATATATATCCATTGATATACCCATATTGGTGCACACATACATTGATATATCCATATTGCGCACATACACATTGTATATCCATATTGGTGCACACATACACTGATATATCCATACTTGCGCACATACACATTGTATATCCATATTGGTGCACACATACATTGACATATCCATACTTGCGCACAGACACATTGTATATCCATATTGGTGCACACATACATTGATATATCTATACTTGCGCACATACATATTGTATATCCACATTGGTGCACACATACATTGATATATCCATATTGCGCACATACACATTGTATATCCACATTGGTGCACACATACATTGATATATCCATATTGCGCACATACACATTGTATATCCACATTGGTGCACACATACATTGATATATCCATATTGCGCACATACACATTGTATATCCATATTGGTGTACACATACATTGATATATCCATAGTTGCGCACATACACACTGTATATCCATATTGGTGCACATGTACGTTGGTACACTCATACTTGCGTATATAACCACTTGCGCATCCATACCTACATATATACATGTTTCACATACATGGATGATTCTGGCTTTGATTTCTAGAAATTGGGACCGCATGAGATACTTTCAAAAACTGGATCCATTTAAAAGATGCAGTTTTCCCTTTTTAATCATAGTGGCATACGTCACATTGCATGGATTTTTACGCAATGAGTTTTGGATTTCCTCTGATTTCTGGATTTGAGAACCGTGGCATTATTTTAAGAAAATGTGCAATGTTTTGAAAACCCGGTTTCTCTTGATATGATATTTCAGTGCGTCCACCATGTGTTTTCTCGGTTCTGAGACGTATGACATGTGAACCCGATTTGAGGAGGAGGATGATCCGTTTGCGGGTACATGGTGGACCCGGTATGGTACCCCGGGGCGAGAGAGAGATTTCGTGTGGATGACGATGAGCCTGGCAGAGGGACTACTACCTACCGATGATTGGTTGGATCTGGCAGTTATCCGTAGGATACTGACCAGGGATGAGAGATGGATACGGGATGACCTGTACTGCCAGGGCCGATGGCCGATTCCTCAGACGGAGACCGTGGCTCGATCCAGACTGACGGAGCCCGATACATGAAGATTTGTGTGTCGATGCTGGACACGATTATTTTATAATATTTTCGAATGCCGATGTTGGGCACTCACGATTCTATAAGATTTACAGGATTTGAGGGCCGATTAGAGTGACGGCGCCTGAGTTTTTACTAGGATTTGGGTGTATTTGATGGATACCGGTTATTTTTCCACGTTGATATTCTGTGTAGATGATACTTTATCCCATGCTCAGCATTCATTGTTATGCATTGTTGGATATAGTGCCCTCAGAGTGAATTATTGGATCACAATGTTAGTTATATGTATGCCCTAGAGGCCATTATTGTACATACGATGTATATTGTAGTGGATGCTTGGACATATATAGGGAGGACGTTCTTGCTCGATATGATAGCATGCTATCTGGTTGCACTTTATCTTAACATGTACTCTGATTGTCTCTATATTACATGTTGATAAAGCCCTTAGGATATGTACTCGACTACTGGGACTATGATGAGATCATACTAGTGGGGCCACGGTAGTCGACGAGTACATCCTATAACTGTTCCTAGTCGAGGGTGTATCGAGACAGGGCATCGATGCACCAGAGTAGACTAGCGTATACGCATCTTGACCCATATGATGGGTGATGGATGATCCTACATCCATCGGTGTTTGACATCAAGGATGGTGTACGGGTGCTTAATGGAGACTGGGTATACTGGATGGACTCGCCGAGAACTCCCAGATGGTATTATACCTCACGTCAGATGGCAGTTCTCCGGTGACAACGGTACAGAGTAGTCTGTTGACCCGAGATCATCATAGAGTCTTGTGTGATTCCCACTGTGCTTTGATTTCCATCATACCACGTCCAAGAGGGCGTGCAAAAAGGTGGCTTTTGGGTACAGTCCCGAATCAGATGGAGGCAATGAGCGATAGGAGGGGATTCGTCTCTCCCGGTATAGGGAGTTGATGTTGTGCTGTGTTCGATTGGCTATAACCGGAAATCCCTGGCCAGGGTTGCTGAGATTTACTGGTAAGTGTTATCAGTAGTTTCTTGAACTGTTATAGACCTCATATCGACACGACTTATCGAGCTACTGGGGTCTGACGTTTACCACCCCTAGGCGAGATATACAACATATCAGACGACGAGACCGGACTGTACGGGAGTGTTACTGATTGGATTCACGGGAGAAAGTACAGGCTTACTTATTGATCTTCTGAGCGCTCAATACCTGGGTGGCTGTTACGTTTAGCTGACCGCTTGCAGCTTGTGGGTGTTTGATATGATCATCACCTACTGCCGGCGTATTGACGATTCTTTAGAGTCCTACACAGAGGTTTCTTGACTCAGGCAAAACGGTGTAGGAGCACATATGTGATATGTGCGGGACCGAGGATAATGCGATATGTGATACCGTATTGGATTCTCGCGATATGAGAAATTGGCCGGGTATATGTGATATAGCCGGGTCATCGTATTAGTCGGTTATATACGATATAGCCGGATTGTCGGATCAAGTGTTGATTCGATAATTTAATGTATAATAATATATATGATATATTAAATTAGATTAACTAATATTAGCTCACTAAAAGATTCTTTTTCTCACTCGGGTAATACATTGATATATATGCGATATATGTTAATTGTATTATTTTATTTGGTTACAATAAATATTATATATTGTATATATAATATTGTAACATGATATGATAACTAATGCATCATGTTTAGTAGAGATTAATCAAGATTAGGGTTTGAATTGGGTTAATGCTTTCTACTTGATTCTAGAAGGTTTAGTTTTGTTTTGTGAAAGATATTTTGTTATGACTCATGCTTTAACCCAAACCAGAACCCTAACCCTAGTTAATTCTCTACATGGGTTTAGTTGACCATGGTTGCATTATTCATCATATTAATCTTTTCATTGTTCATCACAAAAGGATATTCTATCATCTTCATTCTTGAGTTCCTTCTTGGAAAAAGCTTTCTAGCTTTTTGCTAAGTGATAAAAGTGAGCGAGAATATGAAAACAAATGAGAGCAAAAATCCTACTTCATCATTCTCATCTATCCTTGCCCTTTAGATGAGTGTGTTCACTTCATTTAGTGAGTGTTAGCTTGTGTTAATGAAACATCAAGGTAGATCATCTTTGTTATCGAAGATCGGAAGCAAGAGTGCATCTTTCTCTTCGTGGAGCCTCTCGAGAGTCCGGGACACGATGATCGCAGAGAAGGGACCTCAACACGGAGCTTAAGAAGTGAAGGACCGGATCTACAAAGGTTGTAATCCCTCTCACTTAGTGTTAAAGAGTTTAACATGCTTGTTTTCGCCTAATCTCTAGTTTAAAGATCTCGTATCGGGTTGTTCGGCACGGCTAATTTTTAAATCGGGCATGGTAGATGCCTCGTAGACCCTTGTGCGTGTGCTAAGCAACCCTACAGTGGTATCAGACCCAAGCTAGAGCTTTAGGCGAAGTCTGGACGAAGTTTAAACTCCGATCGAACCCCGAAACCCTAATTTGAACCCTTCTCTGGACATTTTCTGAAAATGTGATTTTTTATGAATTAAAAATGCTCAGAAAATAGAGCAGGAAAAACTAAGAATTACTGTGAAGTACGGACCACTAATGCTTTTATATGACCGTGGAACCGCGGCCAAACCAAGGGTTTGGCGGCGGTTCCGCGGACAAAATTATGACTTAGTCCCTCATATTTCATATATTTATTCTTAGGCCCTTTCTTGTCATTTTTTTCTGGGAATTTTTAATTCCACTCAATTGTTGAGTTTTCTGGGTTATATTGGGGACTCGTTGATTCGATCGGATAATTTAACTTTGTTTAGTTTGTTCCGGATAATTTTAGAAACTGTTAAAAAGTTCGAACGGATATCAATAACTCACATTTCCCCTGTCGGAAATTTTTTCAAAAGTTGGATTTTTTCTCGAGTTTAAGAACGTTTTAAGACGTGCAAGTAACACGGTGGACCCTCTAGAAGAACACGAACCTTAACTCGATTATGTGACCGTCTTGAACTGCCTCTAAACCTTAGGGTTTGGGGCAGTACAGCGTGCCACATGTGAGGCGTTGGCTTGACCCTTCTACGGCTGGACCATCGGTACTGTGGCATGTGATGGATGTTTTTAAACTGATTTCAAGTGTTGAGATAAATTGGGGAAATCTTGGGTGTTTGATTATTCGATCGGAAAGTTTAACATTTTCTATTTATCTGGATTGTGATACAATATTTGGAATCCACAAGAAGTTATGAGATAACTAATTTGAATATTATAAACATAGCAGTTTAGTCTCAGATGATCGGTTGCCACGGGATTTTGATGTGATCAAAAGTCCGTCGCAATCACATAGCGTACGCGGATACTCGCCGGGTAAACTTAATAGATAGCCATGCCCCATAGCCCCGACCAAGTGACTGTAGGAGAACCCCATCGCCAAAAGCATCCGTTCGGGTGCTCGCGGCAGCGGTGTTCCATCTTAGTGCACTTCGTCGATGGCATCCGGGGGTGCGGCCGTCTACTAAAGTTTGCGACGAGCATTCGATCAGGGTGTCGGGAATCTTGTTGAATTGCCGACTTGATATTGAAAAGAGTTTTCGATAAAGAGACTAAAATGCGGGGTTTATAATTGTTAGGCATGCGATGTCTAAGAAATTCATTTGGTTAGGCATGCGATGTCTAAGGAGGTTGCGGATTCCAACTGTTGTAGTTTTACATTTTCTTTTCTGTGACCGTAAGCGTAGTATTTGGTGTATCGCCGACTACGTTGCTATACATCAACGACAATCGGGATACGTATACTTACTTACGTTGATGATATGAGATATTATGTGTTGCTGTGATATGTTATATTGGATCGTCGCGTTTTGAATAGCCGGGGGTTTTATGTGAGATGGGAGTTTTTCTTTTTTCATTCATGTAAAATTCATTTGTATGTAATATTCTTTTATTGGGGCACTTCCGGGCTGAGGATGATGTCACCATTGTATATTATTTACTTTTCCGCATTAGGTAGACCCAAGGCGGGAAGCACAAGTAACCGGGTTTTAGGGTCCAGTGGGAGACCATCTCGAGGAGTCAAGACCGGGTCTCCTAACCCTAGAATTGGCAGTGTTGCTTGCCGCTCTCGTAGGGGTCTAGGGATGTGGGTTTGGCTATTCTTCGCGACCGTGGAATCCGTGTTTTATACAGGCTCGTATTAAAACACGGACGTCCTAGTATATCCAATATTTCATATATGTTCTTCTGCTGTAATGTTCTGTGATGAGATCATATTACTGCCTGAGACGAATGTTTATATTATACATATGAGATATATGTTATATTGCAGATTTAGTTTCAAAAGAGATGCTTGTGAAGCATAATAAAATTGGACTTCATTAATGAGATTAATGAAACTAAAAGAAACCTAAAGATGTTGTAGAACCTTGTTTAAAAACTGGTAGCTCTAGTTCTTGCTTTGCATAGCAGTGTTCCTTGTAGAATATCCAGCACCTTATTCGATAAGGAAAGAGCCGAGATCCCTTTACCGGGAGTGACCTCTTTAGTGAAACTAGCAGATGCTACAAACTCGGTTTGTCTTTTGTTTGCTTCAATAGTTCTTGCTTTGCATAGTGGTATATATGATATATCCTGCACTTTATTCGATGAGGAAAGGGCCGACGATCCCTTCACCGGGAGTGACCCCTTTAGCAAAACTAGAAAAGCCTCAAAAACACTCCATTTAAAATCACTCGATTCTACAACGATATCAAGTTCATTACGCAAAAGGTTTTCTTAAAAACCTTTCGTAGCCCTCCGTCATTTCAGATAAGTACTTCATAGTATTCATGCTGCGTTTGTTGGCTTTCGTCAAGGCGTAGTGTGCGGTAGCTATTTATGTTTATCTACTTATGCATATGATGCAGATTGAGTTAGGGTAGTCGTGCGGCTTTGTTGGCTTTCGTCAAGGGTCGTGCGGGTGGGTTTAATTCAATCGGGAAATGACAGGTTGAACTTGATATAGCACCTTGAAAAGTCGTTTTGGTGTTTTCCGGAAAATCGGTGAAAATTCGGTATTTTTCCGTAAACCGTCTTTTTTGTTATTTTGCAGTTTAGGACTAATTATACCTAATTTGGATAGGTAATTGCTAGTTTTTAGTAGCTAATGAGTTACTTATTAATTTTTGGTCATTTAAAAAAATTTCCCTATTTTTTCAATTTTTAATATTATTTTAAGCCAGTAAGAAAATACATTAAATTAGCGATAAATACAAATTTAAATGGGCTAAATTTAAGCTTTAAAATCATATTAATTAAAATCTAGTTGTAACATAAATTTTTAGTATTTTATTTTAAGTTTTAACTAATTTTTATTATGGAAAACGAAATTTATTGAATTTAAGCTTAAACTTGCAATTTTTGACTTCTAGGGGGTCTTTTTGCATAATTTTTTTTTTGTAAAACCCCCATTCACTCTTCCCTCACCCCAGGCCGGCCCACTTTCAGCAGCTCAAGGAAAAATTCCTTGCCTCTTTTGACTTTTATTCATGTGTTGAAATGAGGTGTTTTAAAAGGATTTTGATTTATTAATTGGGTATGGGTCTTTAGTTGATTGGTATGGTTGCCCTTGACTTTTCCAACACCACCCACACCATTCCCCTTACCTCCTCTGGCCGAGAAAGCTGCAGCCCGCCCCCCCTTCATTTTTTTTCTTTTCATTTCCTTCAAAAATTCATCAAGTTTGCTCCAAAAATTCAAATTTAAACCTCACAAATTAACCCTCATCCTTCATCCCATTCTCCTTAGCCTCTCTTGCTTGGATTATGGTGCTATGAAGCCATCATTGGAGGCAAATTCTTCTTGCTAGATCTCTAGATTTTGAGGTATAATTTCTACCCATTTAAGTTCTTATGGTTAGAATTCTTTAATCGAGTTGTTTTAGTGTTAATATTAGTGCTAATTTCATTCTATGTTTTTAAAGTTAATGGTTTGAGTTTAACTAGGGTTTTAGAAACCATTATTTAGTTAATTAAATCTATTTTGCTATCTAGTTGTTTACTAACCCAATCTATGAGGTTACTTTGCTTAAGTGGCTTCATATTATGCTAATCTAAGTTAATCTTGTGTGAAATTTTCATTGTAATTGCTAATTACAAAAATCAAGAAAGGGGTTTGTATATGGAAATAGATTGAAGCATGATTGTTGTGTTGGAATTATGGTTTGATGCTTTGTAAATGGTTTAAAATTAGTGTAGTGGCTATCTACTGGGTTAGTTTGGATGTTTGTGTTGGATTGTGTTAACTTTATCGCTAATTTTCGATGTTTGCACCAAATTGCAAATTTCTGGCTTACTAGGTTTTCATAAAAATATTGTGATGAATTATTTGCGATATCTTGATGATATTTTTGGCATATCCTATGACATTTAGGATGTGTGAGTGCGGATTTTTGAGTGATCGGGTTTTAGCTTTGCCGGGCGACCAAATCGACGATTTTAGTTAGTTTTTGCGATTTTCGCGTGTGTTCCGCGCACCTTGTGCACGTTGTACCTAGCTTGTGAACGTTAGTATTTTCGTTTGGGATTTGCGTCGTTCTTGATATGTAACCTATGTTTGGTATTGATGTAAATTCCAGGTTCGGTCGCGGAGACGTCAGACGCGGCACGAAAGGGGAAAGCGGTGATTGGACGTGGCTAGCTAGGGATTCCGGTGAGTAGATTTAACATCTACGGGGGACTATCGTTTGGATGGCGCAAGTCTCCCGATAGTTTAAGTAGTTAAGTTTTTAGTGATATTAGTAACTACATCCATACCTTATTTGACCTACATATGCGAACCCATTCTATAGGACACCTGCACCATTGCCAGGGTTTTTATATGCAGCACGAGCACTATTCATGCTTACACACACACCCTGGTAATTGCCATGCCACCACACTAGATAACCTATAATTTGAAAGCTTTTACTATAATTGATGCTTAAACCTGTGCTATTGCCTTTAATTCCTTAAAATGAAATCATAAGATTGCTAATCATGTGCATGTACCTCATCATGTTATTTGTTCATGCCTAGTCTATCAATCATACATCGCAACTTGATTATTGATACCATATGCATTCATTATCATTGGCATATGCATTTATGAGGATTTCATGAGATTTTGTGATATTTCTGGATTTCGGGGGAAAGCCGCAAAATTTTTAAACTTATTATATTTTTAAAATATGTAAATTGCGGTTTTCTAGTGATGTAAGTGTCATCCACCATGAGTTTGCTGTGGTTTTCGAGACCCGTTTCGAGGAGTTGGATGAACCGTCTCAGGTACATGGTGGGCCCGGTAAAGTACCCCGGGGCAAGAAGCTCGTGGTGCTGACGATGAGCCTGGCAGGGGACGGATTACCTACCGGTGACTGTTTGGCACGGCGGATATCCAGAGGATACCGACCGTGGCCGCGAGATGATGAGATATTGATATTGAGATGGGTCAGCCGGATGGCTGAGGCCAGAGATACTATGACATGGATATATGAGATTTTTGATAGTTTTGAGGTGTCGTTGCTGGACACAGGTTCTTGTTGATTCTAGTGGTATTGTGCTGGTATTTCAAAAGAGATTCCTAAAGGAAAAACATGATTCTTATACTTACACATTCAGATCATGAGTTGATTCACATTGCATTCATACCTGCTAGTATATTCATATTGCATACATACCTGCTATTATGTCCTGCCATACCTGTATTATAGATGCTTGTGCATACTTGCGATTGACTCTATAGATGTTATTTATTACTCACGAGTTGGCAACTCACCCCCGTTGTGCCACAGTCTTTTGCAGGTCCGCTCCGTCAGCACAGTAGCGGCGGGCGCACCGCTTCTTTTGCCTCTTTTGCCTGGACTCGAGGTTTTGCTCTTAGGTGGGTTATATTATTATTTTTGTACCACCTTGTATATTCTTTGTATCTAGTGTACTCCATCTACTGTACCTACCAGTATTGTTGTATATTGACCTAGAGATGAGACTGTGAGATTTATGGACTTTTATGCTGTATTTTGGGGTCGAGCTCACTTGAGTCGACATGCTGTTTTTCTCATGCTTCTTTATGATTATTTTGCATGTTGTTGTTTTATATTGCGTGGGATTTGTGACCGCCTTGTGGCGAAGAGCTAGCTCCCGCTTGGGGATGCCTTATTTGTTGGGTTTATATATATTCTTGTTGTACCCATTTTGGGGGCCAGTATTTACAAAGGAGACTCTGCCGAAATTTTCGGAAAAATTGATATTGTTTTTAAAAAATGGTTGATATGACTTATTTGATAAACTCGATTTCAATTGATTGGTTTTTCCTTCACTCTTTTGCTTTTTGGTTTTGGTTTCTGGGCTTTGGCTTACTTATTTTACGGACGTCTTGAGACGTTTCGTAAACTTAAGTGCCAGTCACGTCCGTACCCTGCGGGTCGTGACACTTGACTAGTAGCCTATGGTTTGTTGGCATTCGTCAAGGTCATAGGACCCTAGGGGTAAAATATTATTGGGAATTTCAAGTGTTGAAATTTGCAATGAGATTGCATACCTTCTATGAGATAGTTGGATCCCGATATCCGCTGCGAGTAAGAGTTACTCCTGGGAGAGTTTTACACATTACAATTAGCTGATCAAGTAGGTGTCTAGAAAGGTGTCAACGGGGTTACGCCCCTGGGAAAACGAGGTTTACTTTAATTAGGTCCGTGCGAAAGCACGGGGCACCTCCCTAAAAGTACCGACACTGGCCTGGCTGAAAGATTGGCGAACTTGTAGCGTGTAATTAATCCCGGCTAGTCTTTCCTTTTAGGGTTTGAAGGAAGATTTGACTAAAACAGTGGGAGACATCCTATTTAGATATATTAGATAACCAATCTAATCTTGTAAGAGCATACGCTGAGTGTTTTCTTCTCTCTCCCTCCAGGTAGCGACCATATCGCGCCTTAATCAAGATAATAAAACGGATGAATTGACCGAACCCGCTTGTTATACTGAGTTGGGGAACGTTGGTCCCGCTCCAACTTATAATTGTTATAAGACAGAGCAGGAAATTGGGGATTACCATAATTCCCGTGCCGCCCAAACGAAGAAAGTGCGTGTTGATGCATCATCTTCGGGTGTGTTCTTTACAGAGAACTATTTCTCAGTATCTTTTACGTCCTGGGTATGAGATACCAGATCAGGATCCCGCATATGTAATCTGTTACATGGGCTACAGATAGGTAGAGAACTGAGAACGGGTGATAAGTTTCATGAGATAGAAACGGTGCAAGTGTTGCAGCTAAGTCTGTTGGTCACTATCACCCTGTATTACCAGAATACATTGATTGTGAACGAATGTTATTGGATACCGAACCTGATATACAAAATCATATCGGTCTCTTTATTAGTAAAGAAAGGATATAATTTTGTATTGTTGGATAATGTTTTGAACATTTCCTATATCAAGAGTTGATCGGTTCAGGCACGTTATCTAAAAGCATTGACGTTCTAAATCAAACTATAGTTCTTAGTATACGGACCACACACAAGAGGAAGAGTTCAGAAATGAACGAATCCTTCTTGAGGCATTATAGACTAGCTCATATCAAAGCGACCCGACTTGCTGAAGTTACATTAAGATGCATATTTAAATTTGTTTGAATTTACATCTTGTGAAACTTGCCGGTCATGTCACAAAGATAAGATGACCATAGCTCTATTTATTAGAAACAGAGAAAGAGTTAGTGAACTCTTGGGATTGATACATGCTCATGTATGAAGGTCCCCTGTCTACACATGCCAAGACCGGTTCTTTGTACTTCATTACATTCTCTGATGTTCTCTCAAGATTCAGACATATGTTCCTGTTGAAACACAAGTCCGAAACTTTTGAGATAATCACTGAATATAAGTTAGAAGTAGAGAACCAAAAACGGGTATAAGTATTATGTCCTTTGATGAGATCAAGGAGGAGAATACTTGAGCATGGAATTTCTGGACTGTTCTAAAGGAGAATGAGATTCTCTCTCAGCATTACTCCTCCGTATACACCATAGCACGATGGTATATCGGGGCGGAGCAATAACACCCTATGTGATATGGTGTGCTCTATGATGAGTACTACTGAGTTTCCTATTTCCTTTTGGGAGTTATGCACTTGAGAAGCTGCATACCTATTGAATAGGGTTTAAATCAAATCAGTTGCCTACCACTTCATATGTGATATGGAAAGGGAAGAGCTCATATCTTAAGTTTGTTAAGATTCGTGGTTGTCCGGCCTATGTCTAAAAGCAAAATCCGGACAAGCTCGAGGCATGGTCAGCTCTATAAAACTGGAAGTAGTTCCAGCTATACAAACTGCAGCTGATGATTTAGTAAAACCAAAGGATTCAGTAGTTTCCAACGAACCTCAGCCTCTCCGCCGATCTAGTAGGGTTCTTCACCCACCAGAGAGATACTTCGGTTTCTCTATGACAGTGGGAGTGAGGATTGCATCATGAGATGATGACCCAACTAGTTTCGAGCTGGCCATCAGGAGTGGGACTCTGTAAGAATGGCTGGATGCTTAGCGATCTGAGATGGAATCCTTATACACCAACAAAGTATGGACTTTGGTTGCTTTATCTGAAGGGTTAAATCCCCATCATGTGCAAGTATATCTTGAGAAGATTAATTGGTGTACATGGAAAAGTTGATACTTTCAAAGCTATGCTTAAGTCCATCCAGATCCTACTTGCCACGGCTATATACCATGACTACGATATCTGGCGGTTGGGTGTCATGACAGCTTTTCTAAATAATGATTTGGAAGAGAGCGTCTATAAGTACACAGCCAGAGGGCTTCGTAGACAGTGGGAGCAGCGGAAACGTGAGCAAGACGCTTTAAAGGATAAAGCAGGCATCGCGGAGTTGGAACATCTGTTTTTATGTGGTAGTCAAAGAGTTTGACTTCATCAAAATGGTAGATGAACCTTGTATATATAAAAAGGTAGTAGGGAGTATGGTGATGATCCTCGTAGAGTACGTGGATGACATACTCTTGATAGGGAAGGAGTTTCCTATGCTACGCTCGGTCAATCTCCGCTTATCACAAGGATTCTCCATATAGGATCAAGGTGATATCTCCTAAATCCTGGGTTTTGGATCTATGAGATAGATCTAATTGGATGTTAGGATTCTCACTAGTTGTAGTGAGATGGTATCAATAGATCCTGGGGAGAATCACCGGAAAGGTTCCAGGGTGATAAGGACGACTGAATGTCAGTCGCAGGCATTGTCTTTACCCTCAGTGGAGGGACGGTATGTTGGAAGAGTTCCAAGATAGATACCGTGACTTACTAGACGGTTAAAGGCAAGATACATCGTTACCAAGGATGCTACCAAAGGAGCAGTCTGGATATATATAAGTTCATGAGATGAACTTCGTTCCTACCATTGTGTGACAATGGAGTTGTGGCTTTTGCCTAGGAACCCCCGTCCCATAAGAAATCCAGATATAATTCTTAGGCAGTATCACCTAATCATGGAGATGGTTGATCTCCAGAGAGATCGAGGTTAGGAGAGTAGACACAGAGGACAACAGCGCGGATCCACTCACAAAGGTCTTTTTCCCAGTAGAGACTTTTTATGGGATGGTTGAGTATGAAATATTTCAACCGCAGCTAATTGTTGGGTATGCGATACCACAACAGATGGCCCTAGTGCAAGTGGGAGATTGTTAGTTATATGTATGCCCTAGAGGCCATTACTGTACATACGATGTATATTGTTGTGGATGCTAGGGCATATATAGGGAGGACGTTCTTGCTTGACATGATAGTATGCTATCTGGTTGCACTTTATCTTAACATGTACTCTGATTGTCTCTATATTACATGTTGATAAAGCCCTTAGGATATGTACTCGACTACTGGGACTATGATGAGGTCATACTAGTAGGGCCACAGTAGTCGACGAGTACATCCTATAACTGTTCCTAGTCGAGGGTGTATCGAGACAGGGCATCGATGCACCAGAGTAGACTAGCGTATACGCATCTTGACCCATATGATGGGCGATGGATGATCCCATATCCATCGGTGTTTGACATCAAGGATGGTGTACGGGTGCTCAGTGGAGACTGGGTACAATGGACGGACTGGCCGAGAACTCCCAGATGGTATTATACCTCACGTCAGATGGCAGTTCTCCGATGACACTGGTATAGAGTAGTCTGTTGACCCGAGATCGTCATAGAGTCTTGTGTGATTCCCACTGTGTTTTGATTTCCATCATACCACGTCCAAGAAGGCATGCAAAAAGGTGGCTTTTGGGTACAGTCCCGAATCACATGGAGGCAATGAGCGATAGGTGGAGATTCGTCTCTCCTGGTATAGGGAGTTGATATTATGCTGTGTTCGATTGGCTATAACCGGAAATCCCTGGCCAGGGTTGCTGATATTTACTGGTTAGTGTTATCAGTAGTTTCTCGAACTGTTATAGACCTCATATCGACACGACTTATCGAGCTACTGGGGTCTGACGTTTACCACCCCTAGGCGAGATATACGACATATCAGACGACGAGACCGGACTGTATGGGAGTGTTACTGATTGGATTCACGGGAGAAAGTAAAGGCTTGCTTGTTGATCTTCTAGGCACTCAATACCTGGGTGGGTGTTTGGTTTAGCTGACCGCTTGTAGCTTGTGGGTGTTTGATATGATCATCACCTACTGCCGGCGTATTGACGATTCTTTAGAGTCCTACACAGAGGTTTCTTGACTCAGGCAAAACGGAGTAGGAGCACATATGTGATATGTGCGGGACCGAGGATAATGCGATATGTGATACCGTATTGGATTCTCGCGATATGAGATATCGGCTGTGTATATGTGATATATCCGGGTCATCGTATTAGTCGGTTATATACGATATAGCCAGATTGTAGGATCAAGTGTTGATTCGATAATTTAATGTATAATAATATATATGATATATTAAATAACATTAACTAATATTAGCTCACTAAAAGATTCTTTTTCTCACTCGGGTAATATATTGATATATATGCGATATATGTTAATTGTATTATTTTATTTGGTTACAATAAATATTATATATGTGATATATAATATTGTAACATGATATGATAACTAATGCAACATGTTTACTAGAGATTAAACAAGATTAGGGTTTGATTTTGGTTAATGCTTTCTAGTTGATTCTAGAAGGTTTAGTTTAGTTTTGTGAAAGATATTTTGTTATGACTCATGCTTTAACCCAAACCAAAACGCTAACCCTAGTTAATTCTCTACATGGTTGCATTATTCATCATATTAATCTTTTCATTGTTCATCACAAAAGGATATTCTATCATCTTCTTCCTTGAGTTCCTTCTTGGAAAAAGCTTTCTAGCTTTTTGCTAAGTGATGAAAGTGAGTGAGAATATGAAAACAAATGAGAGCAAAAATCCTACTTCATCATCCTCATCTACCCTTGCCCTTTAGATGAGGGTATTCACTTCATTTAGTGAGTGTTAGCTTGTGTTAATGAAATTTCAAGGTAGATCATCTTTGTTATCGAAGATCGGAAGCAAGACTGCATCTTTCTCTTCGTGGAGCCTCTCGAGAGTCCGGGACACGATGATCGCAGCGAAGGGACCTCAACACGGAGCTTAAGAAGTGAAGGACCGGATCTACAAAGGTTGTAATCCCTCTTACTTAGTGTTAAAGAGTTTAACATGCTTGTTTTCGCCTAATCTCTAGTTTAAAGATCTCGTATCGGGTTGTTCGGCACGGCTAATTTTTAAATCTGGCATGGTAGATGCCTCATAGACCCTTGTGCTGTTAGTGTTTATGCCCTAGAAGGCCATTACTGTATCATACTAGTTTGTATATTACTTAATGGAAGCTTGGGATATTCACATGTATATAACAGTCTTGCTAAACATGGTAGTATGCTACTTGGTTTTCTATCTTAATATGTGAGTATACGTATTGATAGAGCTCTTAGGATCTTGCTTGACTACCGGCGTTGTGATGGCAGTCACACTAGTGGGGGCTGGGTAGTCTATAAGCACATCCTTATTCAGGTCCCTAGTCGTTGGATTATCGAGACAGGGCATCGATACTTCGGAGTAGACTAGTGTGTACGCTTCTCATCCCAGTTGGGGAGATGGTTTGTCCCACAGCCGTCAGTACGTCGTACTGGAGATAGTATACAGGTGCTCGTTGGGTTACGGGTACACCGGACAGGACTCACAGGGAACTGTTGGTTGGTTTTATACCAGTCGTCAGTGAACAGTTCCCAGGTGACATGAGTACAGCATGGTCCGCAGACTTGACACTGCTACTTCGCCTCGAGTGTGTCCCACTGTTCTTAGATTGCTACCCTACCACGGCTCAAAGGAGTCGTGCAAACAGGTAGCAGTTGGGTGCAGTCCCGAGCACTTGGAGGCAGTGGCGGTTAGACAGGATTCGTCTCTCCCGGTATTGGGGGTTGATATCGCGCTGTGTCAGAGAGCCATTACGTAAAGTCCCTGGCCAGGGCAAGCGAGATTTGCTGGTAGGTTCCAGTAGTTTCTCAGGGTGTAATGGGCTTCGCTCCGACACGACTTATACCGCTATTAGGGGACTGACGCTTGCCGCCCCCCTAGGCCCGATATGCGATAGTCTTAGACGAACGGACCGGACTGTACGGAGATTGTCACATCAGACTAAGTAGGAGTTCGGATGGGTTTCCTCATCGGCCTTCTTATCGACATCTACCTGGGGACCGTTACGTACTGCTAGTACCGCTTGCGGTCTGTGGTTAAACCCACTGCCAGCGTAGTAGTCGAGTCTCTAGAGTCCCACACAGAGAGTTTCCCTACTCCGGGCGAAACGATATAGAGGTCGTATGGTTTTACGACAAGGGTTCGGACGCATACGTGTGTTTACGCACGTACGACTTGCGGACAGTTTTTACCAGTCGGCTTTGGTTTAAGCCAGTTACTGGTATCCGGTTATTGGATTTATACAGTCTAAAGTTTTTCCGTATTTTTGCGGAAAGGAGGGGCGTTCTCGTAATTGCACGAGAAGCTTCTAGAAGATGGTGACTAAGGAGGTTTAGGTGGCATATACAATGAATGTGATTAGTGAGTCATATGTATAATTCATCCATGTCATTAATGCATCATAAATGCTTAATGACTCATGGATGTGAATCATCACTAGATATTATCAAGCATGGTTGTTAAATTCATTTCTTTTCTTTTCTTGATAAAAGAAATGCTTGATATATATTATCATAACTCATTCTTCTCACTTCATTATTATCTTCACCTTCTCTCTCCTCAAGCTCTCCATCTTCAAACCCTAATCCTCCCCTCTCATGTGTTGAGTACAAGGATTAGTTAGACTAATTAAACCATAAGCCTCACTCTTTATCACCTAGCTTCTTTGATTAGCACTTAAAGAAAGTTAGTTGCCTCAAGTTTAGAGGCTAAGCTTGGAGTAAAGCTCTCGGGTGGATCGTCTACTACTTCGAGAAGGCCGAGGAAGGAGGTGGAGTTCGTAAAGACGAAGGACACGATTCGTTAGGTATAATCCCTTTACATAGTAGTTGTTAACTTCTATGTTTGATGTTAGTTATCGTTTAGCTTCGATTCATGCGGTTAGTCGATGTTTAAGCAAAGAACAAGATCATTTTTCATATTTCCGCCTGCCCGCAAGTCGTGGGGTGTTGTACATCGACTTACAGTGGTATCAGAGCCTCGCTAAACTATAAATAACTTACTTGCAAATTTGTATGAATTTCGAACGGAAAAAACGAAACCGGAAAAACCCGAAATCACAAGTTTCTGTCGATTTTTAAATGAAGTCCTAAAATTTTTCAGGGAGGTTCAGAAAGCTTAAAATGACAGTAGAAGAACACACAAGAAATTTGGGCCCCTGAATCGCCTAAAGCGCCGTGGAACCGCGGCGGATCGCACCGATCCTCCGCGCTTCCGCCGCCGAGTTGGCGATTCAGGAACCCAAATTTCCTGTGTTGCTTCTCTGTGATATTTGGTATTTTCTTGAAGTTTTGCTTCTCTGTGATATTTGGTATTTTCTTGAAGTTTTTATTTTTGCTCAGGTTTCAGATTTCCAGAGAAGTATTGGAGCAAAATTAAAAGTGTTTAATCGATCGAAATTATACAGTATTTGCTTGTTGGATTATATCTGTGTTTGTATAATGTGTTCGTAAACCTCCCCTAACTGCTAGTATGTCGGTTGGCAGGGGGTTGCACATTTCTGTAATGGTTTTTACTGTTTGTGGATATGAACTGTGTTGGACTGTTGTGATGTTTAGCCGGGGTTATGTGATGGGTTATTATTTAATTCATTTGATGTAAATGTAATTTGTTGTAATATTATTTTGCGGGGCACATCCAGGTTGCGGTTGTAGCCACCGTTGTATTATTTCATTTTACTGTTTTTGCTCCTAGGACAGACCCAAGGTGGGGTGCACAAACTGCCGGGCGGGTAGTTTGCCGTACCCGTTGGGGTTTTGGGTAGGGTAATGGCTATTCATCACAACTGTGTAATCCGTCTTTTGTTGCAGGCTCAAAACAAACACGGATTGCTTGCAAATCCAATAAAGTTCATCTGTGATCTGGAATGCCTATTATTGCGTCTGACGAATGTACAATATCTATATATGATAGCTATTTAGACATCACTTATGTTTTACACCCGCGCTAGCCCAGCCCCCGCTCTGTCGTTAGTTAAGTAACCTAACGGGTGATGACGGGACCCCGTGGCGAATGCGGATGGCATAAGAGGACGTTGTATTTTCGTTGTTTTCTGCAATGATAGGTTAATGATGGGACGCATTATTTATAATGCAAAGAAAATAAACCAAAAAGTTTAATCGTTGGAACAATTTAAAAGAAACCACTCGGTTAATTTTAGAAACAGATATTTTTAAATGCGGAGCTTTAACCACTCCTTTTAAAAGCTATCAGGTTCCTTCGGTTATATCAAGTTCACTACGTTCACGGTTTCGCCAAAACCATTCGTAGCCCTCCGTCATTTCATCTGAGTATTCAGTAGTATTCAAGCTATGTATTTTGACCTAACACCAAGGCATAGTGTTTGGTAGCTACTGGGTATTCATTTGTTGTATAGATAGATGAGTTAGTTTGGGACAGTCGTATTATCATTTTGGCCGAATGTCAAGGATATATACGGATGGGTTCAAATTGACAAGATAATGATGGGTAGAACTTGACATGTGACTTATGACATTTTGACCTAACGCCAAGGTCATAAGAGCATGGGGCAGAAAAATATATATCGGGAATTTCTAAAGAAACTGAAATTTGCAAAGAGTTGCATACCATTTGGAGTTTGATGAATGTTGGTAGGATTCCTTCAACATTATCATACAATGATATTTGGATCCCGATCCTACTGTGAGTATATGCTACTTATCAGGATATTCGTCACTTAACGATCAATGCTATAAACCAAGTAGGTGTCCAGAAAGGTGTCAGCGGGGTTACGCCCCCAGAGAAAAGAGGTTATTTAATTAAGGAACTTCGCGAAAGCGTTGGAAAACCTCCCTCGAAGTATCGACACTAGCCTGGCTGAACGGTTAAGCAAGAATTGTACAGTGAGAATAGTCCTGGCTAATTCTTCTTTTATGGTTTGAGGAAGGATTCGAGAAACAGTGGGAGCCATCCAGTTTAGATAAACTAAAAACCACTCTAAACTTGCAAGAGCATCATGCTAAAGAGTTTTCTTCTCTCTCTCCTAATTGCAGCGACCCTGAAAATGACTGGACTTAAGTTACATTTAGAGAAAAATATACTGACAGGGCCAAACTATAAAGAATGGCTGCGGAATGTCAAAATGGCTTTGACCTATGACAAATTGGGGTACGTCCTCACCGCTACGGCACCTGCTGTCCCTGGTCCCAAATCCAGCAATGCGGATAAGGAAATCCGCAAAACCTGGGATTTAGATTGCGCGAAAGCCAAGTGCATCGTGCTTGCCACAATGAACAATGAACATCAGAGGAGGCACGAGGATATGAACCTAGATGGCATATTTCTCCATACAAAGGAACTTTATGGAGTGCAATCTCGTATAGCAAGATACGAGACCTCTAAGAACTTGTTTCGAGCGAGGTTGGCTGTCGGGTCATCGGTAGGAGAACATGTCCTAAAGATGATCGGCTATATTGAAGAGCTTGCAGACCTTGGGACGACTTTGGATAATGAGCTCTATACAGACCTTATTCTCCAGTCCCTTCCTTACACCTACGCCCAGTTTATCCTGAACTTCAACCTTCAAAGAAAAGAAGTTGAACTTCCGGAACTCCTGAACATGTTAAGGAGTGCAGAGGGCACCTTACAGAAAGCAAGGGAAACACCCGCTATGTTTGTTAGCGGTGCATCTTCTTCCGGGTCCAAGGCTAAGGCCAAAGGAAGGAAGAAGAAGGCCGCCACCAAACCTAGAGGAGGTGTTAGTAAGGTGGGAGGGAAGGGAAAGAAAAAGTTTGCGGTACCGGTATTTGGCCAGGATGAGTGCTTCCATTGTCACAGGAAAGGGCACTGGAAGAAGGATTGCAAGGCGTGGAATGCCAAGAACCTGGAACCGAAGCAAGCTGTGGCTTCGACTTCAGGTGTGTTTGTAATTGAGAATTGTCTGTCGATCAACTCTACTTCCTGGGTATTGGATACCGGATCAGGATCTCATATTTGCAATTCATTGCAGGCACTGAGAAACCGTAGAGTGCTGAAGGAAGGTGATATGACCCTAAAGGTTGCTAACGGAGCTAGCGTGGGAGCATCGTCCGTCGGGGATTATCACCTAGGATTGACGAGTGGACACATTTTGGTTTTACATAACTGTTATTTTGTACCAAGCTTAACGTGTAATATCATATCAGTTTCCTTGTTATCAAATAAAGGTTATGATTTCACGTTTGTAAGAGATGTTGTTAACATCCACCTTAATCATGGTTTGATTGGGTCCGGTACCCTAAATAACGGTATATATGTTTTAAACCAACTCCAAATTTTCAATGTCCAGAACACACTTAAAAGAAAGTCTCCAGATTTAAATAAAGCTTTCTTATGGCATTATAGACTGGGTCACATCAATGAGAGAAGGTTGACTAAGTTGCATAAAGAAGGATATTTGGACTCGTTCGAATATCAAACTTATGACACTTGTCAATCTTGTCTCAAAGGAAAGATGACAAAGACTCCATTTACTGGACATGGAGTAAGAGCGAGCGAGCTCTTAGGACTCATACACAACGATGTATGCGGTCCGATGTGTACACATGCAAGAGGTGGTTTTTCCTATTTCATTACTTTCACGGATGATTACTCAAGATACGGATTCATTTATCTGATGAAACATAAATCCGAAGCTTTTGAGAAATTTCCTAGAGTATAAGAATGAAGTAGAAAACCAAACCGGCAAAAGTATCAAGACACTTAGATCTGATCGAGGTGGTGAATACTTGAGTGCCGAGTTCCTAGGTTACCTAAAAGAGAAAGGAATTCTCTCTCAGCTTACTCCTCCATACACTCCACAGCATAACGGTGTATCGGAGAGACGGAATCGAACCCTATTGGATATGGTACGATCCATGATGAGTAATGCTGAGTTACCGCGATCTTTCTGGGGTTATGCGCTAGAATCAGCGGCATATCTTTTGAACATGGTTCCTACCAAGACTGTGCCTACCACTCCATATCAGATGTGGAGCGGGAAGAAACCCCATCTACAGTATATAAAGATTTAGGGATGTCCAGCTTTTGTTAAAAAGCAGCATGTGGACAAGCTCGAGGCACGATCAGTAAAGTGTAAGTTTGTGGGATATCCAAAGAACTCCAGGGGATATCTATTCTATTACGCAGAGGAACAAAAGGTATTTGTTTCTCGTAATGCCCATTTTCTAGAACATCAGTTTTTAGAAAAGGAATCAAGTGGGAGCGAAATAGAACTGGAAGAAATTCCAGAACCACAAACTAATATTGAAAGTTTGGTAGAACCGGTAGTTCAAGAAGAACAGGACATTCCCGCACCCTTCCGCAGGAGTAGTAGGCCGTCTCATCCGCCTGAGAGATA
Organism: Agapanthus africanus; assembly: GCA_030015575.1. NCBI lineage: Eukaryota > Viridiplantae > Streptophyta > Magnoliopsida > Asparagales > Amaryllidaceae > Agapanthus > Agapanthus africanus. Next base: position 387,933,719 of record CM057350.1, read on the forward strand.
CTACGGTTTTCTCATAGATGGGGATAGAGAGGATTGCATCATAGATGATGATGAACCTACTGACTTCCAGCAGGCCATCCAGAGCGGCGACTCGGTACGATGGCTAGATGCAATGCGGACCGAAATGGAGTCCATGTACACCAACAAAGTATGGACTTTGGACTTTGCTCCAGATGGGGTAAAACCCATAGGATGCAAATGGATCTTCAAGAAAAAGATTGGTGTAGATGGACAGGTGGAAACCTATAAGGCTAGACTTGTTGCAAAGGGTTTTCGTCAAAGACCTGGTTTGGACTATGACGAAACTTTTTCTCCAGTGGCTATGCTCAAATCCATTCGGGTCCTTCTTGCTATTGCTGCCTTCCATGATTATGAAATCTGGCAGATGGACGTAAAGACGGCTTTTCTGAATGGAAATTTAGAAGAGTGCGTCTATATGGATCAGCCAGAGGGTTTCAATTAGAGTGGGAGCAGCGGGAAAGTATGCAAGCTGCTTAAGTCCATTTATGGACTAATGCAGGCATCGCGGAGTTGGAACATCTGTTTTGATGAGACAGTCAAAGAATATGACTTTATCAAAAATCCAGATGAACCGTGCATATATAGTAAAGTAGTAGCCAGAAGTGTCGTATTCCTCGTCTTGTACGTGGATGACATTCTATTGATAGGAAATGACATTCCTATGCTACAATCTGTCAAAGGATTCTTGTCACACAGGTTCTCCATGAAACACCTGGGTGATGCCTCTTACATTCTGGGGATCCGGATCTATCGTGATAGATCCAAGAGGATGTTGGGACTTTCGCAGTCAAGGTATATCGACACTGTACTGAAAAGATTCAGTATGGAAGATTCTAAGCGCGGTAATCTACCGGCTTGTCACGGAATCACCCTCTCCAAAGAGATGTCTCCCAAGACTGATTTGGAAAGGGAACGCATGTCTATTATACCCTACGCTTCTGCGGTAGGCTCTATAATGTATGCGATGTTGTGCACCAGACCAGATGTAGCTTACGCACTGAGCGTGGTAAGCCGGTATCAGTCAGACCCAGGGGAGAAGCACTGGATAGCAGTAAAGAACATTCTCAAGTACCTGAGAAGGACTAAGGAGATGTTCTTGGTTTACGGCGGAAAAGACCTCAGGTTGGAGGCCTTTGCTGATTCCGGCTTCCAGAGTGATAAGGACGATTCCAAGTCCATGTCGGGTTATGTCTTTACCTTCTATGGAGGGGCGGTGTGCTGGAAGAGCTCCAAGCAGGACACCGTTGCTGACTCGACGATGGAAGCGGAGTATATAGCTGCTTGCGATGCCGCAAAAGAAGCAGTCTGGATGAAGAAGTTCCTAACAGAACTTCAGGTGGTTCCTACCATAGTTGATCCAATACCTCTGTATTGCGACAACAACGGAGCTATAGCTTTAGCAAAGGAACCAAGGTCCCATCAGAAGTCCAAACACATCTTAAGGCGGTATCACCTGATCAGGGAGATCATTGATCGTCAGGAGATCGAGGTTCGGAGAGTTGCTTCTGAAGAGAACATTGCTGATCCATTCACGAAGGCCCTACCTCAGATTCAGTTCGAGAGGCTACTCGAGATCATCGGTCTACGATACGCCAGTACATGGCCCTAGTGCAAGTGGGAGATTGTTAGTGTTTATGCCCTAGAAGGCCATTACTGTATCATACTAGTTTGTATATTACTTAATGGAAGCTTGGGATATTCACATGTATATAACAGTCTTGCTAAACATGGTAGTATGCTACTTGGTTTTTCTATCTTAATATGTGAGTATACGTATTGATAGAGCTCTTAGGATCTTGCTTGACTACCGGCGTTGTGATGGCAGTCACACTAGTGGGGGCTGGGTAGTCTACAAGCACATCCTTATTCAGGTCCCTAGTCGTTGGATTATCGAGACAGGGCATCGATACTCCGGAGTAGACTAGTGTGTACGCTTCTCATCCCAGTTGGGGAGATGGTCTGTCCCACAGCCGTCAGTACATCATACTGGAGATAGTAAGCAGGTGCTCGTTGGGTTACGGGTACACCGGACAGGACTCACAGGGAACTGTTGGTTGGTTTTATACCAGTCGTCAGTGAACAGTTCCCAGGTGACATGAGTATAGCATAGTCCGCAGACTTGACACTGATACTTCGCCTCGAGTGTGTCCCACTGTTCTTAGATTGCTACCCTACCACGGCTCAAAGGAGTCGTGCAAACAGGTAGCAGTTGGGTGCAGTCCTGAGCAGTTGGAGGCAGTGGCGGTTAGACAGGATTCGTCTCTCCCGGTATTGGGGGTTGATATCGCGCTGTGTCAGAGAGCCATTACGCAAAGTCCGTGGCCAGGGCAAGCGAGATTTGCTGGTAGGTTCCAGTAGTTTCTCACGGTGTAATGGGCTTCGCTCCGACACGACTTATACCGCTATTAGGGGACTGACGCTTGCCGCCCCCTAGGCCCGATATGCGATAGTCTTAGACGAACGGACCGGACTGTACGGAGATTGTCACATCAGACTCAGTAGGAGTTCGGATGGGTTTCCTCATCGGCCTTCTTATCGACATCTACCAGGGGACCGTTACGTACTGCTAGTGCCGCTTGCGGTTTGTGGTTAAACCCACTGCCAGCGTAGTAGTCGAGTCTCTAGAGTCCCACACAGAGAGTTTCCCTACTCCGGGCGAAACGATATAGAGGTCGTATGGTTTTACGACAAGGGTTCGGACGCATACGTGTGTTTACGCACGTACGACTTTCGGACAGTTTTTACCAGTCGGCTTTGGTTTAAGCCAGTTACTGGTATCCGGTTATTGGATTTATACAGTCTAAAGTTTTTCCGTATTTTTGCGGAAAGGAGGGGCGTTCTCGTAATTGCGCGAGAAGCTTCTAGAAGATGGTGACTAAGGAGGTTTAGGTGGCATATACAATGAATGCGATTAGTGAGTCATATGGATGATTCATCCATGTCATTAATGCATCATAAATGCTTAATGACTCATGGATGTGAATCATCACTAGATATTATCAAGCATGGTTGTTAAATTCATTTCTTTTCTTTTCTTGATAAAAGAAATGCTTGATATATATTATCATAACTCATTCTTCTCACTTCATTATTATCTTCACTTTCTCTCTCATCAAGCTCTCCCTCTTCAAACCCTAATCCTCCCCTCTCATGTGTTGAGTACAAGGATTAGTTAGACTAATTAAACCATAACCCTCACTCTATATCACCTAGCTTCTTTGATTAGCACTTAAAGAAAGTTAGTTGCCTCAAGTTTAGAGGCTAAGCTTGGAGTAAAGCTCTCGGGTGGATCGTCTACTACTTCGAGAAGGCCGAGGAAGGAGGTGGAGTTCGTAAAGACGAAGGACACGATTCGTTAGGTGTAATCCTTTTACATAGTAGTTGTTAACTTCTATGTTTGATGTTAGTTATCGTTTAGCTTCGATTCATGCGGTTAGTCGATGTTTAAACAAAGAACAAGATCGTTTTTCATATTTCCGCCTCCCCGCAAGTCGTGGGGTGTTGTACATCGACTTACATGTGCGTGTGCCAAGCAACCCTTCACACCGACACGTGATTGCAATGATTGAGGGAGGACCTATACCGGTAGGACAGTCTTACTCAAGATGATTGTATGCTATCTGGTGTAACGTTTTGAAAATCGTTTCGGTAAAATGTCGAAAAAACGGTAAAATAAGGGGGTTTTCTGTAAAAAGTCAAAATGCAAATATCTTTTTTTAAAAATTAAATATACATATTCTAGCTATGTAATTACTAGTATTTGGTGTTTATTGAGTCACTGGTGAAATTTCAAATTTTCTGAAAAAAATATTATTTTAATATTATTTTAAGCCGGTAAGAAAATACATTAAATTAGCGATAAATACAAATTTAAATGGGATAATTTTAATCTTTAAAATCATGTTAATTAAAATCTAGTTGTAATATAAATTTTTAGAATTTTATTTCAAGTTTTAATGGGTTTTTATTATGGAGAACAAAAAAATAATTAATTTAAGCTAAAACTTGCAATTTTGAGCTTGTGGGGGGTCTTTTTGCATGGAATTCTTTTTGTAATCACTCACACACACCCTCACCCCTCCTTGGCCGGCCCCACCCCCATCAACAGCCCATATTTTCTTCCCTCTTGTTTGTCTTCATCTCATGTGAAGGAAATGGTTTAAAAAGGGTTATATATATATTATTTTGAGGTAAGGGTATTGTGGTAATTGGGAGGGGCTTTGACTTGGAACATTTTGGCACCATCCCCTCACCTTTTCCCCTCCTTCCCTTGGCCGAAATCTGCACCAAAACAGCCCCCATTTCTTCTCCTCTTTTCTCTTCAAAACTCCATCCAAAATGCTTCAAAAAAAATCCCACAAAATCAAATTCCAATCCCTACCCATTTCTTCTTGACCTATTCTAGTGTGGATCATGGATCAAGAGAGCAAATTGGAGGCCAAGATTTTGGTGTTAGATCTCTAATTTTGTGAGGTATAATCTTAGCATTTTGCATAAGTTTTTTTTGATTACTTGAATCTATCTATTATGTGTTTAATTAGGAGTTAATTGTGGTTTTGATATTAAAGATTTAAATTTCTAGAAAAGGGTTTGGATTAAATTAGGGTTTCTATCATAGGATTATGGTTGTGATGGGTAGATTAATATGTTGTGACATGCTAAAATCTAATCTAGTTGCTATATTACAATTGTCATTTTAAAAATGGACCAATTTGCATAATATTGCAAACTAGGTTTTTAGTTTTAATTCAAAATGAGAGATTAAAAATATGGTTAGGGTTTCATCATATCTTAAAAATTATATTGAGTGGTTTAACCATTTAAAATATGCAAAACCAAGTTTAATTGTAAAATTGTGAATTTTACATTAAAAAGTGTTAAAATTGATATTTTTGCAAACTAGGATTTTGGAAATTATGCAAATTTATGTGATTAAATTATGGAAATGGTTTTATTGACTTATTTAAGCTATTTAATAAGTATTATGGCCGCTAGAATTGTTTAAACATCGAGTTTTGTACTAAAACGGGTAATTTTGCTTGCTAGTTTTTCGGAAAAACGGCTTTTAGAGTAAATTTGGGGTTTTCGTGAGTTTTAACCTATTTTATATTAAAATTAGTGTTCGTGAATGTGCAAATGAGTGTATTTGGGTTTTTCTCGATGGTCTGGCGTTTGTACGCCGACGTTGAGGGTTTTTGGGGCGATTTGTGAAAGCAACCATAGGTTTTGACCTATGTGGGTTTCGTGCGTCGTTTTGGTCATGAGTCGGATTTTAATGCGATACGGTGCGTTATGATATGTAGTACCCCATGTGGACTTCGAGACGACAAGCAAGCGCGTGGCGACGTCGGCACCGGCGAACGAGGACCAGGTGAGTAGATTTATATCTACGGGGAGAAGTCGGGTGGATGGCGTATAGCACCCCCGCAGTTCGTGGTGATGTATACGAATATGTATACACACATGTATATATTGTTTATACATTGTTGAGTATATTGATGATATGGATATTTGGTGTTCTTGGATATTTAGTGTCGCGAAACCCTAGAGTAGTGGTCGCACCACACATGCACACACCAACCCATACTGGCATACTTTCTTCTTTCATCTGTGCTTACGGGATTATACAATTATGTGTTCACATGGGTATGGGACTATGTGTTCACATACGGATTTGAGGATGATACTTGGGATTTATGATGAGTCGATGAGATTTGATTTGAGGCCGTGAGATCGGTGATATGGCAGGGTTCGTATTTGAGATACGACATGACGTTGTAGCGGGTCCTTGACGTAGTGTTTCACACACGTGCATGCTTACTTAGGCGGTATCAGTATTGTACTAGACGTAGATCAGTACCCCGATCATGATATTGATAAAGAGGATACCAGTTGAATAGTATAATGAATGTGATATTGACCCGTACCCAGATTTGGGATGCCGTACGATGGATTTACGTACGAGCTATATTTTGATGATTGATCCACACTCTTGACTTGGGATGTCTGATTATAGATATGGTATCAGATATGATATTATTGAGGCGGGATCACCGACTAAAATCTATACAGGTATGTATATGTATCGACTCAGATGTTAGGCAGTTTCCTTACCTATAGTCCAGCTGGTTAGCTTAGCCCTTTAGTTTAGTTTAGCTGTTAGATTAGAGTCGATTCTTACCTATTTCAAAAAAACTAACGAATCGTGGATATTTTAAAAGACAGCCCAAGGGATCCTACGGATATTTCAAAGGACGTATCTTTTCATAAAAACACCGTAGCCCCTATTTTCAAAACCCCATGATTCGTGTTATTTCAAAAAGGCACAATTTGTAGGACTTATATTAGATTAATGCAGATTAGTTATAGTTGCGTCTAGTATTCAACTCCCGCTCATTATTGTGGTTCGCTTCGCATCGCATGCTTATATTATGTTGCATACTCCATTATTGATACCATGCTGTTAGGACACCAGCACCATTACCGATGATGCGTATGTACCACATACACTTACTTGCCGGCTCACACACATCTTCATCGGTAATTGCCATGTCACGTACACTTAGAAAATACTATTGCTTGGCTTAGCTTGTTAGTTAGTAGTTGATACGATATTAGTGTACCTGGGTTATATGCCAGTTTAGATATTGTAGTTATTACTTGTCACTTCATGCATACTGTTATTCCATTGTTCATGCGTAGTTAGTAATCATACATTGCAACTTGGTTATTGATACCATATACATTCATTAGCATTGACATATGCACTTGTGATGACTTCTTGAGATTTATGATATTTCTGGATTTCGGGGGAAAGCCGCAAAATTTCTAAACTTATTAACCTTTTAAAATATGTAAATTGCGGTTTTCTAGTGATGTAAGTGTCGTCCACCATGAGTTTGCTATGTTTTTCGAGATCCGTGCGAGGAGTGGAGGAACCGTCACGGGTACATGGTGGGCCCGGTATGGTACCCCGGGGCAAGATGAATGTGGTGTTGACGTTGAGCCTGGCAGGGGACAGATTACCTACCGGTGATATTACCCGACGCGTCGGATATCCGGAGGATACCGTCGTGGTCTTGAGATGGATGGTAGGGGCCGGTCTGGACTGACGGCGCCCTAGATATTGAGATTGAGACATTGATATTTCGAGACAGTGAGATTTATGTTTTGTGTCGATGCTAGACACTGTTGATACTGATTTCATTATGATACCTCAGTTTAAAAATACGAAGGAAATCTCACTAATTTATGAAAACAGTTTCTTCATTTACATGTCTTCTGTTTTCATGCATTCATACCTCATTCATATGATATATTGCTACCTGAGGCACTGACACAGGCACATGAGATTACACTCGGGTTAGATATTTACCCTAGCCTTGTTATAGGCTGCTGGTTATATATTTTGAGGATATATTATGATCGTATGACCTAGGATTGCGTCCTACATGCGATTTCTGTTCGTAGATGTTTTTCTATTCACGAGTTGGCAACTCACCCCCGTTGTGCCCCAGTTTCTTGCAGGTTTGCCGTACAGGTTTCTTTACGGCTTGCGGGTATAGTTTCCTTCGGGTGGTTTGCTAGTAGGTGGGTTTACTGTATCGTACCCCTCATTATATAACTTGTATATTATTATTCAGTTGTATCTAGAAGTTCCATCAACCAAACATGTATTTATTTTTGAGATAGAGACCAGTGATGTTATTCTTTCGACCTTAGAGTCGCGCGTATATTTCTGCGGATTTCTTGTGGTTTTGAGTTTCCTTTGAGTTTTTGATCCTCGCCGTTGGCGTTGTATATTATATTGCTTGTGTGGTTGTGACCGTCGATTGACGAAGAGCTAGCTCCCGCTTGGGGATGCCTTTTATTGATTTCGTATACTATTCATGTTATATCCCGTTTGGGAGCCAGTATTTACAAAGGAGACTCTGCCGAAATTTTCAGTAAATTTTGATGTTCTTAAAAACTGCATAATTCGGCTTATGCTATTAAAACTACTTGTTTTAAATTGGTTTTCCTTCACTCTACTTCTTTTCTTGGTTTGGATTTCTGGGTTTTCGGTTTACTTAGATTACGTACGCCTCGAGACGTTTCGTAGTTTAAGTGCCGGTCATGTTCCGTACTTTCGGGACGTGACAAAGTTGGTATCAGAGCGTTAGCTTTTAACCTTCGGAGCGTAGGATGATCCTTGGTTGATGGAATAGGTGACTAAAGTAGAGTAACGTACCGTTGGTATGTTCCGCGGCATATTTACGACACGCCACTCCACTTATGAAGCCTTAGGATGTACATTTCCTTGTTCAGTATTATATTCCTTCCTGATCTAGCCTCATCGGTACTAGTTTGGTTTTGCTGCTACGGTTACGGGCAGGGAAAGCTACGGCTAGAGTTGCGGTCAGCACAAGCTCGTCACGAACGAGGACTGACCAGGGCGAAATTCCGGCGACACACGATTGCAGAGATGTGTCTTTTTACTGTGTTTCCGCGCCACGAGCGTTTGGCGGATCGCCTTTATGAGGTTACTCGGAGGTGCTGATCGACACTAGAGAATTGAGCCAATGATGGAGGCCAGCCAGATTTTGATGACCGTTGGTGTATTGCTTACTCATGATGATTGAGGCATTGTTCATCGTACAGACGAGCGAGCCAGTTATTTCTGCGAACGACGAGATATTGCCCCAGATGCTGGAGTTAGTGCAGAATGAGTTGTACTAAGAGATGATAGAAGGTCGCTAGTTATCGAGGACGAATGACCAGGACATATGGATCGTTTACCTACCCCGATGCGGGGTCATCAGATAGATTGATTCCAGCTAGAGACGACTTCACGCGGAGACGTTGGGAGTCGACAGAGACGATCGAATGTCAGAAACCTATTATTCCAAGTTTAAAGTAGTCGGAAAGACATGCAGGCAATTCTATGGTCCCTCTAGAAGAATGAAACCCTAACTCGACTTAATGACCGTGTGAAAGCCTTTGAACCTTCGGGTTTGCGGCAGTTCTACGGCGCCATTAGTGAGGCTTGGGTTTGCCCTTCTACGGCTGGACCACCGATGCTGTGGTATGTACTCGATACTATTAAACTGTGCCCAAGAGGTTTAGCTTTTGGGGGATTATGAAGTTTTGACGACTTGATCGGATGGCTCGACTTAATTCAGATGCTAGGTGGTGAGATGCATTTCTTGGGAGACTCCAGATACGAGGATAGTCATTGGAGCTCAGTCCATGCAGCCACGATGAGACGAGTCCGAAGCAGTCGACATTAGAGAAAAGTGGAGTAAGCGGTGCGTACGAGATCTTGATAAGATGACGTTCTACTCCATCGACATCAGAGATGCGATACGCATGCCGAGGCATTGTACTTGGATATACCTTCCAGAATGAGTCGCGATGAGTATGCAGCCGTTCCGGAACAAGAAGCAGATATAGTAAAGGACGATGACTCCCGGACAGTTGGCAGAGATGAGACTGGAAGAGACCTTGAGTAGGATTCCTTTCAGGACACTGCTGCAATGATATTTGCACCCAGGATCAGACGTGTCACGTGCATTTAGAGAGCCAGAGGCCGACTCCAGTGACATGTTGCTTTACGAGTGGTCGTGCGGATTGACCGAGAGATGACCAGAGAAGTGCCAAAACGGAATCGTCCCCGTTAGCACACCTGACAGGGCCGATGAGCCGGTGGATCGTGAGATTGGTAATCCACAAGGAAGACTTGAAACCAGGAGCGGTCATGTTACGCACACCAGCAGGCCAGAGTTCAGGATCGTCGATGAGATATGCTATGAGTGACCACGACAGTTGGCCAGAGATTCTTGGAGGATGTACTTGAGCGATACTATTCCGCCATTATTGATTTCGATGTTTTGGGTGATTTATTCGCATGATTTGATTTTGATGATTGAGGATTTACGATCTTTGCACAGTGTTGCACTTGATATCGTTTTCGTGCTTGGGTTTTCACATGTTTGTGATTTTACGGTTTTAGACATTTGAGTTGATTTTATGCGTATGCACGCACATGAATTGGTTCCTGCACTCTGTATAGTTATTATATGCTTGCAGTGTGCACTGGACTTCAATTTCGATTGTGATACTCGATATTTGTTTTGTGCACCTTGTGCACCTGATTGATTTTGCGCACGTTCGGCGCTTGATATTGGATTTCATGATTTCGTGCACGATGGATGCACCTGATTTGAATTTTCGCGCATGTTGAGCGCATGTCTTGAGATGCGATTTTGGTGCACACCAGATGCACTAAATCGAGATTTTTCGTGCATGTCAGATGCACCTGATTTTGCTGTCAGGCACACATGTTGCCTACGACAGATGTTTCGTGCACACCCGATACACTTAGATGTTGTTTCTGTGCGCATGTATGGCACATTCATGGATTTTGATTTCCGTGCGCACCAGACGCACGTAGCATTCATAAGCGTATTTTGGGATTGATTTTTCTTATAGAGCAGTACGTTTTTATGATATTGCTATGTGTTTTCGTACTGAGCAGGACTAGTTAGAGGACAGTACCTGAATATATTTTACATGTATAGTTTCGAGCTATATCATATTGGTTTTGCTTTGGATTTGGTATTGATGTCTTCCCCATGACTCCGATGATTGCGGGATGCTTGACAGAGTTCTGATTTGAGTTATATGCTCATTTTTCATGCGCATGCGTTGCGCTACGATTTGTTTTATGTATTTACGATTTCGAAGCCCCGGCGATTTGATGGTTTTGGCTGAAATATTTTAGTATTTGGGGGAAGTTTAAATTTAAATTCGGGGACCGAATTTCTTTAAGGGGGGAAGATTGTAACGTTTTGAAAATCGTTTCGATGAAATGTCGAAAAAACGGTAAAATAAGGGGGTTTTCTGTAAAAAGTCAAAATGCAAATATCTTTTTTTTAAAATTAAATATACATATTCTAGCTATGTAATTACTAGTATTTGGTGTTTATTGAGTCACTGGTGAAATTTCAAATTTTCTGAAAAAAATATTATTTTAATATTATTTTAAGCCGGTAAGAAAATACATTAAATTAGCGATAAATACAAATTTAAATGGGCTAATTTTAATCTTTAAAATCATGTTAATTAAAATCTAGTTGTAATATAAATTTTTAGAATTTTATTTCAAGTTTTAATGGGTTTTTATTATGGAGAACAAAAAAATAATTAATTTAAGCTAAAACTTGCAATTTTGAGCTTGTGGGGGGTCTTTTTGCATGGAATTCTTTTTGTAATCACTCACACACACCCTCACCCCTCCTTGGCCGGCCCCACCCCCATCAACAGCCCATATTTTCTTCCCTCTTGTTTGTCTTCATCTCATGTGAAGGAAATGGTTTAAAAATGGTTATATATATATTATTTTGAGGTAAGGGTATTGTGGTAATTGGGAGGGGCTTTGACTTGGAACATTTTGGCACCATCCCCTCACCTTTTCCCCTCCTTCCCTTGGCCGAAATCTGCACCAAAACAGCCCCCATTTCTTCTCCTCTTTTCTCTTCAAAACTCCATCCAAAATGCTTCAAAAAAAATCCCACAAAATCAAATTCCAATCCCTACCCATTTCTTCTTGACCTATTCTAGTGTGGATCATGGATCAAGAGAGCAAATTGGAGGCCATGATTTTGGTGTTAGATCTCTAATTTTGTGAGGTATAATCTTAGCATTTTGCATAAGTTTTTGTTGATTACTTGAATCTATCTATTATGTGTTTAATTAGGAGTTAATTGTTGTTTTGATATTAAAGATTTAAATTTCTAGAAAAGGGTTTGGATTAAATTAGGGTTTCTATCATAGGATTATGGTTGTGATGGGTAGATTAATATGTTGTGACATGCTAAAATCTAATCTAGTTGCAATATTACAATTGTCATTTTAAAAATGGACCAATTTGCATAATATTGCAAACTAGGTTTTTAGTTTTAATTCAAAATGAGAGATTAAAAATATGGTTAGGGTTTCATCATATCTTAAAAATTATATTGAGTGGTTTAACCAATTAAAATATGCAAAACCAAGTTTAATTGTAAAATTATGAATTTTACATTAAAAAGTGTTAAAATTGATATTTTTGCAAACTAGGATTTTGGAAATTATACAAATTTATGTGATTAAATTATGGAAATGGTTTTATTGACTTATTTAAGTTATTTAATAAGTATTATGGCCGCTAGAATTGTTTAAACATCGAGTTTTGTACTAAAACGGGTAATTTTGCTTGCTAGTTTTTCGGAAAAACGGCTTTTAGAGTGAATTTGGGGTTTTCGTGAGTTTTAACCTATTTTATATTAAAATTAGTGTTCGTGAATGTGCAAATGAGTGTATTTGGGTTTTTCTCGATGGTCTGGCGTTTGTACGCCGACGTTGAGGGTTTTTGGGGCGATTTGTGAAAGCAACCATAGGTTTTGACCTATGTGGGTTTCGTGCGTCGTTTTGGTCATGAGTCGGATTTTAATGCGATACGGTGCGTTATGATATGTAGGTACCCCATGTGGACTTCGAGACGACAAGCAAGCGCGTGGCGACGTCGGCACCGGCGAACGAGGACCAGGTGAGTAGATTTATATCTACGGGGAGAAGTCGGGTGGATGGCGTATAGCACCCCCGCAGTTCGTGGTGATGTATACGAATATGTATACACACATATATATATTGTTTATACATTATTGAGTATATTGATGATATGGATATTTGGTGTTCTAGGATATTTAGTGTCGCGAAACCCTAGAGTAGTGGTCGCACCACACATGCACACACCAACCCATACTGGCATACTTTCTTCTTTCATCTGTGCTTACGGGATTATACAATTATGTGTTCACATGGGTATGGGATATGTGTTCACATATGGATTTGAGGATGATACTTGGGATTTATGATGAGTCGATGAGATTTGATTTGAGCCCGTGAGATCGGTGATATGGCAGGGTTCGTATTTGAGATACGACATGACGTTGTAGCGGGTCCTTGACGTAGTGTTTCACACACGTGCATGCTTACTTAGGCGGTATCAGTATTGTACTAGACGTAGATCAGTACCCCGATCATGATATTGATAAAGAGGATACCAGTTGAATAGTATAATGAATGTGATATTGACCCGTACCCAGATTTGGGATGCCGTACGACGGATTTACGTACGAGCTATATTTTGATGATTGATCCACACTCTTGACTTGGGATGTCTGATTATAGATATGGTATCAGATATGATATTATTGAGGCGGGATCACCGACTAAAATATATACAGGTATGTATATGTATCGACTCAGATGTTAGGCAGTTTCCTTACCTATAGTCCAGCTGGTTAGCTTAGCCCTTTAGTTTAGTTTAGCTGTTAGATTAGAGTCGTTTCTTACCTATTTCAAAAAAACTAACGAATCGTAGGTATTTTAAAAGACAGCCCAAGGGATCCTACGGATATTTCAAAGGACGTATCTTTTCATAAAAACACCGTAGCCCCTATTTTCAAAACCCCATGATTCGTGTTATTTCAAAAAGGCACCATTTGTAGGACTTATATTAGATTAATGCAGATTAGTTATAGTTGCGTCTAGTATTCAGCTCCCGCTCATTATTGTGGTTCGCTTCGCATCGCATGCTTATATTATGTTTCATACTCCATTATTGATACCATGCTGTTAGGACACCAGCACCATTACCGATGATGCGTATGTACCACATACACTTACTTGCCGGCTCACACACATCTTCATCGGTAATTGCCATGTCACGTACACTTAGAAAATACTATTGCTTGGCTTAGCTTGTTAGTTAGTAGTTGATACGATATTAGTGTACCTGGGTTATATGCCAGTTTAGATATTGTAGTTATTACTTGTCACTTCATGCATACTGTTATTCCATTGTTCATGCGTAGTTAGTAATCATACATTGCAACTTGGTTATTGATACCATATACATTCATTAGCATTGACATATGCACTTGTGATGACTTCTTGAGATTTATGATATTTCTGGATTTCGGGGGAAAGCCGCAAAATTTCTAAACTTATTAACCTTTTAAAATATGTAAATTGCGGTTTTCTAGTGATGTAAGTGTCGTCCACCATGAGTTTGCTGTGGTTTTCGAGATCCGTGTCGAGGAGTGGAGGAACCGTCACGGGTACATGGTGGGCCCGGTATGGTACCCCGGGGCAAGATGAATGTGGTGTTGACGTTGAGCCTGGCAGGGGATAGATTACCTACCGGTGATATTACCCGACGTGTCGGATATCCGGAGGATACCGTCGTGGTCTTGAGATGGATGGTAGGGGCCGGTCTGGACTGACGGCGCCCTAGATATTGAGATTGAGACATTGATATTTCGAGACAGTGAGATTTATGTTTTGTGTCGATGCTAGACACTGTTGATACTGATTTCATTATGATACCTCAGTTTAAAAATACGAAGGAAATCTCACTAATTTATGAAAACAGTTTCTTCATTTACATGTATTCTGTTTTCATGCATTCATACCTCATTCATATGATATATTGCTACCTGAGGCACTGACACGGGCACATGAGATTACACTCGGGTTAGATATTTACCCTAGCCTTGTTATAGGCTGCTGGTTATATATTTTGAGGATATATTATGATCGTATGACCTAGGATTGCGTCCTACATGCGATTTCTGTTCGTAGATGTTTTTTTATTCACGAGTTGGCAACTCACCCCCGTTGTGCCCCAGTTTCTTGCAGGTTTGCCGTACAGGTTTCTTTACGGCTTGCGGGCATAGTTTCCTTCGGGTGGTTTGCTAGTAGGTGGGTTTACTGTATCGTACCCCCCATTATATAACTTGTATATTATTATTCAGTTGTATCTAGAAGTTCCATCAACCAAACATGTATTTATTTTTGAGATAGAGACCAGTGATGTTATTCTTTCGACCTTAGAGTCGCGCGTATATTTCTGCGGATTTCTTGTGGTTTTGAGTTTCCTTTGAGTTTTTGATCCTCGTCGTTGGCGTTGTATATTATATTGCTTGTGTGGTTGTGACCGTCGATTGACGAAGAGCTAGCTCCCGCTTGGGGATGCCTTTTATTGATTTCGTATACTATTCATGTTATATCCCGTTTGGGAGCCAGTATTTACAAAGGAGACTCTGCCGAAATTTTCAGTAAATTTTGATGTTTTTAAAAACCGCATAATTCGGCTTATGCTATTAAAACAACTTGTTTTAAATTGGTTTTCCTTCACTCTACTTCTTTTCTTGGTTTGGATTTCTGGGTTTTCGGTTTACTTAGATTACGTACGCCTCGAGACGTTTCGTAGTTTAAGTGCCGGTCATGTTCCGTACTTTCGGGACGTGACATCTGGTTTATCTTTATCATCGTGTACAGCTTTAGGTAACCTTACAGGTCACTTTTGCACGTTGGTAGAGCCCTTCGGATTCTTGCTTGATGGCCAGCTGTATGATGGCAATCAAATACGTGGGAGCTGGGGTCTATAAGCACATCCTTAAAATGTCCCTAGTCGTGGGAGTTTCGAGACTGGGCATCGATACTCCATAAGTAGACTAGTGTATACAGTCGAGACCCTGACGAGCGGCGGTGGCTGGTCTCTCAAGCCATTGGTGTCAGTTGGTTCACCTAAGATGTATACAGGTGCTCATTGGGTTATGAGTACACCGGACAGGACTCGCCGGGAACATGCTAGTTGGTATTATACCTGACGTCAGATAGCAGTTCCCTGGTGACATGTATATAGGTTAGTTCATCAACCTGAGATTGTCATTTGTATCGTGTGAGTTCCCGCTATGCTTTGATTACTACCCTACCACGGCTCAAAGGAGTCGTGCAAACAGGTTTTAGTTGGGTACAGTCCCGAGCCACATGGAGGCAAGTGAGCAGAACGGCAGGGGATTCGTCTCCTCGGTATTGGGGGTGAGGTCGCGCTGTGTCTAGGAGAGCCATTACACAAAGCCCTCGGCCGAGGCAGGAGATTTACTTGTAGGTATTCCAGTAGTATCTCAGGGTGTTCTGGGCTACACTCCGACATGACTTGTACCGCTTTTGTGGATCTGACTTTTAACAACCCCCTAGGCCCTCCATGCGATGCTCATAGACGAACTGAACGGACTGTACGGATATTGTCACTGAGAGGCTCAGTAGGGTGTCAGGATGAGTTCGCTCATCGACCTTCCTTTTGGTCAATACTTGGTAGCTCGTTACGTACGGCTAATACCTCTGACGTGCTAGTGGTTAAATCCATAGCCAAAGTATTGACGAGTCTTTAGAGTCCCCCACAGACAGTTTCTCAAGTTTCGGGCGAAACGTTGTAGAAGCCGTATGATATATGGTTGGGTCCGATCATATACGTGCAGTAGTGCACGGATCATGATCGGATGGATCATACTAGTGGGCTTTGGTTTAAGCCGGATCCTAGTGTTAGATTTGTTAGATTACTTTAGTCTCATCGCATTCGCATTCAGTCAGAATGCGGATGCAGGTATGTATATACAGGTGAGGGGTACTCTTGTGATCCGTCACGAGTTTAGTTTGGTAGATGCCATTCTCTTTTTATTGTTGCAAACATTTGGATTAATGTTGGCATAAGGAAATAATGAGCTCAAAATCATGATTAGGAGCATTTAATGTGACACATGCACAAGTGATGAGTCATGGTCTCTTTACTTGTGCATATGTCACATTATGTGATGGTTTAGTGAGTTGAAATGATAAGAAGAGAGAGAGGGGCAGCCATATGATGGTTGCTAGCTCTTGTATTTTTTGCTTCTTGATCTCTCTCTCTATCACTTTATCAATCGCAACAACACAAAATGAAAAAGATAAGGGAAACTTCTTCTTCTTCCTCTTCTTTGAGCTCACTATTTCCTCACCAATGGCATCCACTAAATCCTTAAGAGACAAAGTTGTCACACACATTCTCTACATCACCTTGGATACGTCGGCTAGCACACTTCGTGCCCGAGTTTCTTCGGATGAAGAGGGAGCCCGTAAAAAGACTCATAGATGTGGTGCCCTTTCCGACGAGGAGATCAAGACCGGAGATGCTGCGAGGAGCTTGGGATGGTGGCCAAAGACCGAAAGACATGGATCGATCGGTATAGCCTCTCTATCCCTTCTCTAGATAGCTAGTTGTAGGTTAATGGTTCGATCCGGGTTTTAAGCATATGATAGCGCCGGCTTCTAGTATGAAAAAGTTTTTGTTTTCCGCATTTTGGCCTCGGATCGAGGGCCAGGGCGCTACCGTAATCTTACATAGTACCAGAGCCACACCATTAACCTTTACTAGCTTGCTCTATCGTATTCAGAACTTCGATCGAACGAAAATTCCGAAATCGCGATTCCAAGTCATGAACTTTCTGTCGAATTTTTTTTTGTTGTCAAAAAATTATTTGGTGTATTGCAGAAATATGTCCAGGCTTTTCTAAGACATCTGGGAAAATTTGGTGAAGTGATTGTACTGTTGCGCCGCGGAACAGCGTCTATACCCTTGTTTTGGCCGCGGTTCCGCCGCAGTAAAGATCCTTCTCTGCACCAAATTTCTTCAGTTGGTCTCTGACTTGGAATTGTGGTTTCTGGTATTTTTAGTTTGGGCCCAGATTTTTTTGAGTACTGGGTATTGTGCTCAGGGCCCACTTTAGGAAATTTTGTCGATCGAAAATTTAAATATGTTGGTTCACAGTATTTACATTATATCTGCGGCCGTAAATGTCATTTGATCGGTAAATCCTGTCTAATTGCTATAGTTCTTTTAGATGGATTTGCGAACGTGACATTCACGTTGATGTTCTGTGTTGTACTGTGATATTGCGGATTTGTCGTGGTGGATAGCCTGGATGCAATGGTAGTACAGTTTTGTTGTATATGTACATTTGATATTGCGGGGCGAGCGTCCGACATGTGGACTGCCGTCACTGCCTGTTTGTATATTATTCTTTTTGCGGCACTACCGGGCTGAGGTCGATGTACCCGTTGTATATATTTTACTTTCTGTACTTTGATTATCCCGCGGAGGGGTGCACGGGTAGCCGGGTTCTAGAGGGCAACGGGCCCGCATCTCATAGCTTTGAGACGGAGGGGACTACACTCTAGAATTGGCAGGCTATTCGCTGCACTCATAGGGGGTACAGGTTGACCCAAGGAGGGGTGCTCAAGTTACCGGATTCCGTGAAGTGCTGGGTGGTCCATTCACGTTGTTGAAGGGGGCTGCCTCGCTTCAGGTTTTGGCGGGTAACTTGCCGTGCCCTTAGGGGTTTAGGATTTCATTGCACAGGTTATCCACACGACCAGGGGAACGTCGGGCTTTAGTTGCGGCTCTATGAAACCCGGGGCTCCCAGATTATCTGTATTGTTCTGTGATGCTTATTACATTTCTGTGATGTTGTATTTTATCACGCCTTGAGCGATTATTATATATTGATATATATACTAGTAGATGTTGTATAAGTTTTGCACCCGCGCTAGTCCAGTCCCCGCTCTGTCGTTAGTTAAGTAACCTAACAGGTGATGACGGGATCCAGTGGCGAATGCGGATGGCATATACGTATATCGTATTTTCGTTCTTTATTGGTGTGATCAATTGATGGGACTGCATTGATTCGGATCAATGCAAGCTAAACAAACCTATTCTGATGTTGTTGGAACATTTTTCCAAAAAGCTGTTATTGCAAGGACGTTCTCTTTTGTTTTGCACAGTTGTATTCGGTTATGAATATCCAGCACCTCAGTCGACGAGGCAAAGGCCGAGATCCCTTCACCGGGAGTGACCCCTTGGACAGAAGTTTGCGTCAGGGTAAAAACTTCACTATAGCCGATTACTTTTTGCTTTGCATCGTGGTATTCAGTTGGAATATCTTGCACCTCATTCTACAGGGAAAGAGCCGAGAACCCTTCATCGGGAATGACCTCTTTAGCAAAGGTTTTCGCCACTATATTTTTATAAAAAGTTATCCGGTTCCTTCAACGATATCAAGTTCATTACGTTAAAGGTTTTTCGCCAAAAACCAACCGTAGCCCTCCATCATTTCAGATTAGCATTGCTTAGTATTCGCGCTACGTTTGTCGTTGCTATTCGCCGAGACGTAGTGTGCGGTAGCTCTGTTGTGCCTTTCTGTCACATGGATATGTGGATTGTTTAAGACGGTCGTACGACTTTGTTGATTATTCGTCAAGGGTAGTGCTGGTGGGTTTAACGCAATAAGGATAATGACGGGTTGAACTTGAGTAGGACCTTTTGATTTGCTGATTATTCGTCAAGGTCACTTGGGTCCTAGGGGTAAAAATCACATCGGGAGTTTCTGAAGAAACTGAAACTTTCCAGGCATACGCATACCTTCTGGAGTGTGATAACGTGAGTGGATTCTGTCACGTTATCATGCGATGATAGTTGGATCCCGATTCTTACTGATGAGTTGGTTTACTTCTCGGGTGATCCGGACTATTTTTTCTTTCAGGTTTGGAGGAGAATTTGAGCTTACAGTGGGAGGTTTCCTAATTAGATGAATTGAGAGTGCATGCTGAGTGTTTCTTTTCTCTCTCTCTTTGGGAGCGACCATGGCCCGATCCTTGACTATGACTCAGTGACCAAATTAACCGAACCTTCTTAAAACACTGGCTTTTGGATTGTCTGAGTTGCATACCTCATTGCCACTCCTACTTTTACCCTTTTTCTCCAGAACACCCCGTATTACTATGAACATCCACTTCCATTGGATAAAACCATCGTATGGTTATATACGAACTCGAAGAAACTTGTTCCAGATTCGAGGATGGTTTCCGGTTCTGGAGAAAACGAATAGGACTATTCAGTTGTCTTTTCCTTTTACCTTCTCTCAGGTTGCGAGTGCTTCTTGGATTAGGACGGTACACCTATTATGCTAATTGGATAGTCTTCTTCCAAACTATAGGCTGATGTCGAACGGTAGGGAATGAAGAAAACCATTTAGCCTAACGATGGTGTATAGAAGGTAATAAGTCAAGACAAATAAAGGGATTAGTAAGAGGGCAAAGTAAATTGCGACTGCTATTCACGACCAAACCAAGTATTTTATCGCCACATCTACTTCACCTTTGTATTTCTCCAGGACACTCCGTATCACTACGAAGATCCATAGTTTATTGGATACTCCATTGTATGGTTATATACGAACTCGAAGGAACTTATTCTAATTCGTGGATGGATTCTGGTTCAGGAGAAATAGGAATAAGGTTTTATTCAGTTGTCTTTTATCTTTACCTTCTCTCGGGTTGCGCGAGTGCTCCTAGGATTGGGACAGTACACCCATTATGCTTATTGGATAGTCTTCTTCCAAACCATAGGCTGGTGCCGAATGGTAGGGAAGGAAGAAAACCATTTAGCCTAAAGGGGTGTGCAGAAGGTAATGACTAAAGACATATAAAGGGATTTGGAAAGATGGCAAAGAAATATACGGTTATAGTTGTGAATCTGATGATGGAAGAGGCATTACTAGGAATACTCGGTTACCCCTTCGAAACATTTATATGTTTTAGTTTCACTGTGTGTTGTTGAAGGAAAAATGATTTCCCAATTAGGTTCTTACTTCAGGGTATGTATTTACCAGGTATGATTTTCACATCTGTATAGTTTTACAGATGATGAGTGGGAGTAAGTTATTGGGAATTGGGTGATCATCTTCATTATATCGGAATTCGTTGTAATTGGTGATATTCGAGGAAATCGCCTGGATTGTTTGCCGGACGGCAAATATTTGGTTTTGAATATCTATTATAATGCACCAATTTCAAATTGATATATCTGTACGTTTATTTTTATAAAGTGAGATATAACTTTTTGAAATTATGTCCATGACATTTACCTATATCAGTTGATGGATAGGTAAGGAGCATTAAACAGCGGTGTAATTCTTCTTAACCATAAGTACAGTTTTCAACCTACGACATACAGCGAATGAGTTATTAGACTCAGGGGACTTATACAGAGTATTGTATGTTGTCCACTGTCCATGAGGACAGAGGGGTTAGTTCTCGTACTATATTCTGTTTACTTATGACTTCTCTAGTTCTTAGACATGTGTTTCGTAGAAATGGAAGGTCTAAGTTTTGAGAAGTTATAGGTATAAGATTAGAGTAGAGAACCAGGTGTTGCAAGTATCAGGATTCTTCAAGGTGATCGAAAATGTAGATACTTATGTATGGTATTCAGTTGATAGTAATGATTAAGAGAACTTGCTTCTCTTTCAGGTTACTCATAATTGGAAGCACTCTTAAGTTGAGTAATGCTGATCGGCCTCTCTCCACTTAGTTGACATGCATTGGAGACAGCTGCATGATTTGAATCTGGTTCCAATTAAATCCGTGCCTCTATTTCTATATTGGATATAGTACGGTTCATATCTTAACGATGTTAAGGTACGGGGAGTTGTCCGGCTTATGCTTAAAACAAGACTCTGGATAACTCAAGGCACGTTTCTGTAATGGCAGTTTGTGGGTTGACCCGGGCTATGACGAGGGTTGCTTTTCTACCATCTGGAAGATCAATAGTGATATTGTTCTTGACTCGCCACAGTTTTAATAAAAATGAATTTTTTCAGAAAACAGTAGTGGGAGTATGGTAGAACTGGAAGTGATTCCAGAACCGCTAACGATTACTGAAAATTTGATAAGGACCTAAAGATTCAATATGGATTGACATTCCATTCGCCACTCTGCAGATATGGTGGGTAACCTCAGGCACTCGAGAGGTACTTCGGTATGCTTAAAGACGGTGACAAGGAGGTTCTTATTTACCCAGACTTGACACTACTGTTGTTCCAGGCTATAAGACCCGGCAGGACGATGAGTATAGCGTTGTTCTGAACTGGCTTTATTATTCTGCCAGAGGGTTGTCGTAGTCAGTGGGAGCAGCGGAAGCATAGTGGACAAGTAGCTTATGTCTATTTATAGACTAAAGCAGAATATAGCGGAGATAGATTATCTATTTCTGATGTGACAGTCATAGCTTTGACTTCATCAGAATAGGGGATGGATCTGTTAAGAAGGTAGTAGGGTGTGATATCCTGGTATTTGGATGACATACACAGAGTAGGAAGTGAAATTCCTACACAACGATCGGTTATACTTTGGTTGTCATACAGTGGTTTCTCCACAAAGGATATAGACATAATATCAAACATTCTGGTTACTAGATCTATTGTTTTAGATCTAGTTTTGGGTAGTTTCCCAATCTGGATACTTAGACAGCATTCTAAAGGTGTTTTAGAATGAATGACTCCTGGCATGGTGGTGTACCTGCAGGTGATGGAGTCACCCTCTCTGAAGGTGTCTTACAGACTAAAGGGGAGAGGGATGTGCATGATTGGCAGATCACTTGCTTAGGCAATTGTGTCAATCATAAGATGTCAAGTACCACACCAGATATTGTTTTTGCAGTAGATGCAATAAGATATTGATCCAATCCTGGAGAAACATTCGGAAGCAGTTTTAGAACATAAGTGGATGTTCTAGGGATATGATAACAACAGCCTCTTTTAGAAGACAATTATCATTCCAGGCTTCCAAGATGACTTGGATGACAGAGTGGCTGTCAAAGTTATAGTTTTCCCTCTGACGAGGGGCAGTATTTTGGACAGGTGGTCCAAGGGGATACTGAGGGATGCATGGCACAGGATACTGATTAAATTCAGTTGTTGATACAGTCTAAGAAGTTTGGATTTGAACTTCATTTATGAGCTAGGTCCCATCAGATATCCAGACATATTCTAAAACAGGTATTTCTCATTTCGGGAGATGGCTTTCTCCGCGAACTTGAGATAAAGAGAGACATAGAAAGAAACATCAGGGCGGATCCACTCACCGAGGCTATTCCTCGAACGCAATAGTTCCGCAAACGGGCTTTGTGAGACTGATTAGTAGAGGAGTGGGGTGTTCGGTATCACACGGGCTTTGAGTATGCGACATCGCAATAATTAGCCTTGAGTGCAAGTGGGAGATTGTTAGATATAGTGCCCTCAGAGTCAATTATTGGATCACAGGCACGTGATTGCAATGATTGAGGGGGGACCTATACCGGTAGGACAGTCTTACTCGAGATGATAGTATGCTATCTGGTTTATCTTTATCATCATGTACAGCTTTTGGTGACCTTACGGATCACTATTGCACGTTAGTAGAGCCCTTAGGATCCTTGCTTGACGGCCAGCAGTATGATGGCGATCATAGACGTGGGAGCTGGGGTCTATAAGCACATCCTTAAAATGTCCCTAGTCGTGGGAGTTTCGAGACTGGGCATCGATACTCCATTAGTAGACTAGTGTATACAGTCGAGACCCCGACGAGGGGCGGTGGCTGGTCTCACAAGCCATTGGTGTCAGTTGGTTCACCTAAGATGTATACAGGTGCTCATAGGGTTATGAGTACACCAGACAGGACTCGCCGGGAACATGCTAGTTGGTATTATACCTGACGTCAGATAGCAGTTCCCTGGTGACATGTGTACAGGTTAGTTCATCGACCTGAGATTGTCATTTGTCTCGTGTAAGTTCCCACTGTGCTTTGATTACTACCCTACCACGGCTCAAAGGAGTCATGCAAACAGGTTTTAGTTGTGTACAGTCCCGAGCCATATGGAGGCAAGTGAGCGGATCGGCAGGGGATTCGTCTCTCCCGGTATTGGGGGTGAGGTCGCGCTGTGTTTAGGAGAGCCATTGCATAAAGCCCTCGGCCGAGGCAGGAGATTTGCTAGTAGGTATTCCAGTAGTATCTCAGGGTGTTCTGGGCTACACTCCGACACGACTTGTACCGCTTTTGGGGGTCTGACTTTTACCAACCCCCCTAGGACTGCCATGCGATGCTCATATACGAACGGACCGGACTGTACGGATATTGTCACTGACAGGCTCAGTAGGGTGTCAGGATGAGTTCGCTCTTCGACCTCCCTTTTGGTCAATACCAGGTAGCCCGTTACGTATGGCTAATACCTCTGACGTGCTAGTAGTTAAAACCACAACCAAAGTATTGACGAGTCATTAGAGTCCCCCACAGACAGTTTCTCAAGTTTCTAGCAAAACGTTGTAGAGGCCGTATGATATATGGCAGGGTCCGATCATATACGTGCAACAGTGCACGGATCATGATCGGGCGGATCATACTAGTGGGCTTTAGTTTAAGACGGATCCTAGTATTATATTTGTTGGATTACTTTAGTCTCATCGCATTCGTATTAAGTCGGAATGCGAATGCAGGTATGTATATACAGGTGAGGGGTACTCTTGTGATCCGTCACGAGTTTACTTTGATAGATGCCATTCTCTTTTTATTGTTGCAAACATTTGGATTAATGTTGGCATAAGGAAATAATGAGCTCAAAATCATGATTAGGAGCATTTAATGTGACACATGCACAAGTGATGAGTCATGGTCTCTTTACTTGTGCATATGTCACATTATGTGATGGTTTAGTGAGTTGAAATGATAAGAGGAGAGAGAGGGGCAGCCATATGATGGTTGCTAGCTCTTGTATTTTTTGCTTCTTGATCTCTCTCTCTATCACTTTATCATTCGCAACAACACAAAAAGAAAAAGAAAAGGGAAACTTCTTCTTCTTCCTCTTCTTTGAGCTCACTATTTCCTCACCAATGGCATCCACTAAATCCTTAAGAGACAAAATTGTCACACACATTCTCTACATCACCTTGGACACGTCGGCTAGCATACTTCGTACCCGAGTTGCTTCAGATGAAGCGGGAGCCCGTAAAAAGACTCGTAGATGTGGTGCCCTTTCTGACGAGGAGATCAAGACCGGAGATGTCGCGAGGAGCTTGGGATGGTGGCCAAAGACCGAAGGACACGGATCGATCGGTATAGCCTCTCTATCTCTTCTCTAGATAGCTAGTTGTAGGTCAATGGTTCGATCCGTGTTTTAAGCATACGATAGAGCGCCGGTTTCTAGTTTGAAAAAGTTTTTGTTTTCCACATTTTGGCCTCGGATCGACGGCCGGGGCGCTACCGTAGTCTTACATGCATTTCATCATGTATTCGTAGCACCTGATAGAGTACTTTGGCATGATTATTGCATACCCTGCTTATCATATATATATGTTATTAGATTGCACCTGTTATGTATGATTATTGCATACCCTGCTCATCATATATAGATGTTATTAGATTGCACCTGTTATGCATGATTATTGCATACCCTGCTCATCATATATAGCTGTTATTAGATTTCACTTGTTATACATGATTATTGCATAACCAGCTCATCATTTAGATGTTATCTGATTGCACATGATTAGAGTATCGCAGTACGTGCATACTCGCGATTAGCTTTATATATTATCCACTATTCACGAGTTGGCAACTCACCCCCGTTGGGCCACAGTGTTTGCAGGTCGACCCTCAGAGTAGTTGCGGCAGAGCTACTTCCTTGTATCCTTTTGCTACGGATACCACTGCAGTTGGCGTGTGAGCCCTTTGCTTATAGGTGGGTTTTTGCGGTATCCGTTTATTTTCCAATTGTACACACTATTGTATCTAGTACTCTCCATCTACTATTTCATGTATTGACTTAGAGACCATTTGTGAGGACGATGTATATTATTTTGTATTCTGGATGTCGAGCTCGTGTGAGCCGGCCTTATTCATGCAGTTTTATCTCTTATGCTGTTTTTCACTTATTTTGCTCATTCTTCGCTACGGCGTCGTATATTATTATTGTGGTGGTTGTTTCCGCCGTTGAGCGTGATTGCTCCCGCTGGGGGATGCTTTATTCTTATTGTATGTCATTTACTTATATCATGTCTTGTATCCGATTTCGGGGCTTGTTTTTACAAAGGAGGTGCTGCCGAAATTTTGAATAAAATAATTTAAAGTTGAAGGATTTTTACTTGAGATTTCAAAAGGTTTTAACAAATGTTTTCATCAAATGTTTTCAACACTCACTACTTTTAATGGTTTTGATTTTTGGGTTTCGGCTTACTTAGCCGCGTTACGCCCGTAAACGTTATGTGGTTAAGTGCCGGTCACGGGCCGAACTTTGGGTCGTGATAAAGTTGGTATCAGAGCGTAGGTTTTACTTTTCGGAGTGCAGGATGACCCTGGTATGATGGAGTAGGTAGCTGAAGTAGAGTGGCATAGCGTGTTTATGTTCCGCGGCATACTCACGACACGGTATTCCGCCTAAGTGACCATAGGACTTATTGATTGAAAATCCTTCCTGATTATATACATTCTTGTGATTCGATTTCCGTATCCTTATCGAATCCTACTTTCTTTTCATCCATTATGCCGCCAAAGACTACGAGGCCGCAGAGAACGGCCGCGAGAGCCGAGATTAGAGTTAACTCGTCTGAGACGAGGACTGGCCCGGGTAGTACACCCGTTGTACCAGAGTAGACTGTTCCTCCTTCGGCGGATCACATCGCCATGCTTGGGGCCGGTATGCAGGAGATGCACCAGATGATAGGGTCGTTAGTCGAGACGCTTTGAGTGCAGCGACCAGTCGTAGTTCCACCCGTTACGGGGACCGCGATGGTACCTACAGTACAGGAAGTTTCCCCTGCCTCTACAGAGGTTATTACAGTATCGCTATCAGAGTTTATGAGGCTGAAGCCTCCAGTTTTCACAGGCACCGATACAGCCGAGGACCCACAGTCATTTATTGATAGGATGGCCCGGATATGTCGTTCACTCAGATGCTCAGATGCGAGATGGGTGGAGTTCGCGAGCTTTCACCTGGAAGGCTTACGCAGAAGTGGTGTGAGTCGATAGAAAAGGGAAAAGCAGCAGGTCTTCCTCCTATGACTTAGACTGAGTTCGTGACGGTGTTCCTTGCCCGCTTCCTTCCACAGAGTGTCGGAGATTCTAGAGCATACAGGTTCGAGTCTTTACGTCAGACACTGGAGATGACAGTGGTAGAGTACGACGTACTGTTCACCGAGCTATCTGTTTATGCCCCATATTTAGTGGCTACTGAGGAGATGCGAGTCAAGAGATTTGTTCGAGGCTTGCTTACCCCGTTGTTTCTCGCAATCAGCGCACAGCATTGCGAGACCTATGTAGCAGCTGTAGATGCGGCCTTATTAGTCGAGGAGCGCCTTGCCGAGACTTCGGTAGTTCAGGAACCGAAGAGAGTTTGCATAGATATATCTTCCCAGAGGCAGATAGGTAGGTGCCGAGGCAGACCCCCTCCAGGCCGTGATGATGCAGAGGTTCAAGACGAGAACAGTTATACAGCACCTATCCATAGGGCCGGCAGACACCGTCTAGATGTTTTCGGTGCTGGAGTACTTATCATCAGGTTCGAGATTGTCCGGAGCCACGCGAGGGCGAGACAGCCGTACCACATGTCACACTTTCACCTTCTCAACCTTAGAGGGCGTTGCCTATTGTACCTACTGTTGCTCCTCGTCAGACTCATGCACAGAGAGGCCGTGGTCGCGGAGGGTTTGCTCATAGAGGACGAGGTGGCCGAGGCAGAGGACAGCCAGCTGCTGGCAGAGTACAGCCAGTTGCTAGTAGGGAACCGCCAGTCGCAGGTAGAGGACAGGCACGGGTTTTCGCTTTGACGCATCAGGACACGCAGGCGTCCAATGCAGTGGTCTCAGGTACCCTTTCAGTATGTTCTGTTGACGCACACGTGTTGTTTGATCCGGAATCCACGCACTCATATGTTTCCACACACTTTGTGCCGAGTTTGGGTAGAGAGTCTGGTTTGTTTGATCAGCCGCTTACTGTGACCACTCCTGTGGGCGAGTCTTTTATTGCTAGACACGTGTTCCGATCGTGTGTTATCCGTATTAGCGAGAAAGAGTTGCCTGTCGACTTGATCCTTCTTGAGATGTTAGACTTCGACGTTCTTCTGGGCATGGATTGGTTAGCCACGTGCTATGCATCTGTGGACTGCCGTGAGAAGACAGTTAGGTTTTGTTTTCCCGGCGAGTCGGCTTTTGTTGTGCAGGGAGACCGTCGTGCCGCCCCTCACAGTTTGATTTCTTCTCTTCGCGCTGGACAGCTTTTGAGGAAGGGATGTCAGGGATTTCTAGCTTATGTTTACGATACTAGAGCTACAGAGGTTCCATTGGACCAGGTTTTGATTGTTCGTGAGTTCCCTGATGTTTTCCCTAACGAGCTTCCTGGGCTACCGCCTGAGCGCGATATTGTTTTCTGCATTGACTTGATTCCTGGCACGGGGCCTATTTCCATACTGCCTTATCGGATGGCCCCGGCAGAGCTTGGAGAGTTGAAAGGTCAGTTGTAAGATTTGCTGGATAAGGGGCTTATTCGACCCAATATGTCTCCTTGGGTTGCTCCGGTCCTGTTTGTCAAGAAGAAGGATGGCAATTTGCATTTGTGTATTGACTACCGCCAGCTGAACAGGGTTACCGTGCGAAACAGATATCCTTTACCACGCATCGACGACTTGTTCGACCAGCTTCAGGGTGCAGGATACTTTTCGAGGATCGACTTGCGATCAGGCTACCATCAGTTGCGGGCTCGACAGGAGGATATTCCGAGGACGGCTTTCCGCACGCGTTACGGCCGCTATGAGTTTTTGGTGATGTCGTTCGGACTTACCAACGCCCCAGTAGCATTTATGGACTTGATGAACCGTATTTTCAGGCCGTATCTTGATTTGTTTATCATCGTATTCATTGACGATATTTTGGTGTATTCCCGGAGCCGAGAGGAGCACGAGCAACACCTGCGGATCACATTGCAGACTTTGAAGGAGCACCAGCTATTCGCAAAATTCTCCAAGTGCGCGTTTTGGCTTGATAGCGTAGATTTCTTGGGTCACGTGATTACACGAGATGGTATATGTGTGGACCCGAAGAAGATCGAAGCCGTTCAGCGTTGGCCCAGACTCGCATCAGTTACAGAGATCCGCAGCTTTCTAGGGCTGGCCGGCTACTACAGACGATTTGTACAGGACTTCTCCCGTATTGCTACACCGTTGACCGGGTTGACCCGGAAAGGAGTTTCTTTTGATTGGACGGAGGAGGACGGAGGAGTGCGAGCATAGCTTTCAGCAGTTGCAGACTCGTTTGACTACGATGCCAGTGTTATCATTGCCTTTGGGATCGGGCAGATTTGTGGTCTATTGTGACGCTTCTCGAGTGGGGCTAGGGTGCGTATTGATGCAGCACGACAGGTTGATCGCGTATGCTTCTCAGCATCTGAAGAAACACGAACAGAACTACCACACTCACGATTTGGAGATGGCTGCAGTGGTCTTTGCACTCAAGATCTGGCGACATTACCTATACGGCGAGTCGTGCCAGATATTCACTGATCACAAGAGCTTGAAGTACATATTTCAGCAGCGAGACCTGAATCTTAGACAGTGCCGTTGGATGGAACTAGTAAAGGACTACGATTGCGAGATCTTGTATCACCCAGGTAAGGCGAATGTAGTAGCGGATGCTTTGAATAGGAGGCCCGGGGGTAGTCTATCTTGTTTGAGCACGGTGCAGAGGCAGTCGTCGGCAGATTGGCAGATTTTATGCGACAGCCGGGTGCAGTTCGAGTTCACTCCGATTGGAGGACAGCTTGCGCATGTTCGTTCACGCCCACAGTTGCTTGACCGTATACATGAGGCACAGTACAGTGATGACCGTTGTTCAGAGATCATGGCACGGATTGGACATGGCAGATTTCCCGAGTTCGTGATTGATGATCAGGGGATACTGCGATTTAGGACTAGACTGTGCGTACCAGATGCTGAGGGACTGCGACGTGAGATTCTTGAGGAGGCACATCGATCGGTGTACAGTGTTCATCCGGGTTCCACCAAGATGTACTATGATATGAGAAATGTTTACTGGTGGGATGGGATGAAGAGGGACGTCACAGACTTCGTGTCGAGATGCCTGACTTGTCAGCAAGTCAAGGCCGAGCACCAGAGGTTCGCGGGAGAGCTACAGCCGTTGCCCATTCCGGAGTGGAAAAGGGAGCAGATTTATATGGACTCCATTGTGGGTCTACCCAGGACTAGTCGAGGGTATGACTCTATTTGGGTGATCGTGGATCGATTGACGAAAGCGGCTCACTTTCTGCCGGTGAAGACCAATTTTGGATTTGCCCAGTATGCCCAGATATACATCGACGAGATTGTACAACTGCGTAGAGTTCCGACATGTATCGTGTCCGACTGAGGCACCCAGTTTACCAGCCGACTATGGTAGAGGCTTCAGGAGGCTTTGGGCACCCGCTTGAGTTTCAGCACAGCATTTCATCCGCAGACCGACGGACAGTCAGAGCGGACTATTCAGACTCTCGAGGATATGCTCCGAGCGTGCGTTTTAGACTTTGGTGGTAGCTGGGATCATAATTTACCCTTGGTGGAGTTCTCTTTCAACGATAGTTTCCAGGATAATATTCAGATGGAACCTTTCGAGGCCTTGTATGGGAGGAGATGTAGATCGCCCGTCTGTTGGACATAGCTCAGTGAGAGCAGTATTTTTGGGCCGCAAATCGTACAGGAGATGACCGAAAAGATACAGTTGATTTGAGATAGGATGAGGGCAGCTCAGAGCAGGCAGAAATCGTATGCTGACAAACGCCGCCGCAGATTAGAATTCGCAGTTGGCGATCACGTTTTTCTGAGGGTCTCTCCGATGAAGGGCGTGATGAGATTTGGACGGAAGGGGAAGCTTAGCCCCAGATTTATAGGTCCCTTCGAGATCCTCAAGCGTGTGGGCGAAGTGGCATATCGTTTGGCTCTTCCACCCGACTTCCCGGATGTTCATCCCGTATTCCACGTGTCGATGCTTCGAAGATACCTTCATGAACCTTCTTACATGATTCAGCATCAGACCGTTCAGCTCGAGCGCGATCTTTTGTTCACCGAGCAGCCAGTAGTGATATTGGACCGGCAGGTGAAGAAACGTCGATCTAAGGTCTTGCCATCTGTGAAAGTGCTTTGGCGCAGCCCAAATGGTTTAGAGATCACTTGGGAGGCCGAGGGCGAGATGCGGAAGAAATTCCCTCATCTCTTTGAAGGTACGCGTAGCTATATTTTTTTTAAAAATTCGGGGACAAATTTCTTTAAGGGGGGAAGATTGTAACACCTTAGAATATGATTAGTGGCTAATTATACTTTAATGTGTGGTTTTTAGTAAAAAGTTTACCAAATTGAGTTTCAAATATTTTATCAAAATTAGTGAATATTTTAGTAGAATTTTATTAGGCTTTCACACACATATGCACGTTAACTAGGGTAAAGTTTTCGGTTAAACCATGTTTATACAACCATGGTGGACTAACTCATTGTTACAACCCGAAATATTAGCTCGTGACCTGCACTTGAATCACGCCATGTTTAAAGGCGTAACGAAATTCAAGTAAGCTGAAACCCATAAATCTAAACCTTTTAGAAAATAAAGGAGGTAAGGTTTTTGAAATAAAGGTATATAAAATCAAGTTTTCTTAATGCATAGAAAAGGAACATGAATGATGCAAGTGAAATTTGCTAATTTGAAAACATGTTTCGTCTTTTAAAATTTTGGCGGCACCTCCTTTGTATTTGTTGATCTAAAGCCACAATACATAATAATGATAATAGCATCCCCAAGCGGGAGCTAACTCTTCGCCAAACGGCGGATCACAACCACGCAAGATAACGAAAATAAGTATACGACGCCCAACGACGAAGTTCGCCACAAAGAATAAAATAAAAGCAAGACATATAAATCACAAGTAGCGGAAAACCCCTCGCTCTAAGTCTCGCAACCACAATCCCACTAAGTCTCATTACTTATACAATTTACAAGTTTTGATTGATGGAGTTAACTAGATACAATAAGAAATGTAGATACAAGAGTGGGAATGATACAAATATCTCACCTACCAATGCAAAACACCCGAATGCAACTATGTGCCAGCGAAGCCGCTACTGATCCAAGCGGTCAACCTGCAAGAACTGTGGCACAACGGGGGTGAGTTGCCAACTCGTGAGTAGAAAAATATCAACGGATAGAAATCGAATAAACAACGACTCCTAGGTCAACTATATCATAAAGGTAATACTATGATATCTAGGGTGACCGGGTCTGTATATGTGCCAACAAGGAAGTCAATACCTATATGCATGCGGATAACATCCAACAGTACTAATCAATGCATGTATATGGATCTCGTCCCACCATAATCAAGGTAAGTATGCATGTGGATCTCCTCCACCCATATAATCAATGTCTGTATCCACGTAAATATCATAAAGGAGTGTGCATGAAAGTATGAGGATATATATCAACGGTGTCCCCCGTGACACATCAAAATCATGGAACCTGAGTGCCTAGCATCGACACTCAAAAACATCATGAAAACCGTGCCCAGCATCGACACGTAAATCCTCATATATCGGGCTCCGTCGGTCCGGATCGGCCCATATCATCTCTCGACTCCGGTCGGTATCCTCCGGATATCCGCCGAGCCCAAATAGTATCACCGGTAGGTAGTAGTCCATCTGCCAGGCTCACCGTCTGTATACACAGCATCCCTTTCTTGCCCCGGGGTACCATACCGGGTCTACCATGTACCCGCAATCGGCCTCATCCGCCTCCTCGAATCGGGTTTCACATGTCACATGTCTCAGAACCGAGAAAACGCATGATGGACGCACTGAAATATCATATCAAGAGAAACCGGGTTTTTAAAACAACATATAATCTCTTTTGAAATATCCACAGTTCTCAAATCCAGAAATCTCATGAAAACAGCATATCTCAATGCGTAAAGTAATAGAGCATGATGTATGCGACATATAAAAGAAATGCGAGCATATCCGTGTGTCATGCAACATGGAATAGTGATATGACATATTAAGGGAAAACCGCTCTTTTAAAATGATTCAAGTTATGTAAAATATAACATGCGGTTCCCAATTTTACAATAAAACCAGTTCTCTATAAAGGTACAATATGAATATGCGCAAGTGTAGATGTACCAATGTATGTGTGCACAAATATGGATATACGAATGTGTAGATCAGCAGGTATGGATGTATCAATGTATATGTGCACTAATATGGATGTACGAATGGGTATATCCGCAAGTATAGATGTATCAATGTATATGTCATGATGCAGCAACCCTACTGTGTAGTGACATGGCAATTATCGATGATGAAGTGTGTGAGCCAGCAAATCTGTGTACGTGTAACATACACATCATCGATAATGGTGCAAGAGTACTAGCACAAGTATAAGCAATGCAATGGAATAATTTGAATGCAGCATAAGGTAAATCATATGCAAATGCTGACGGGTATACGTATCCAATATGACCAAGTCTGGGAATCTATCAATCGGCATCCAGCCTAACAATATCGCGTACGGTATGATCCATCGTACGGCAACCTCTAGTCAAGGGTAAGGATCAATCATCAAGTCAACTCATCACGCATGGAAAATCATCGTACGTCGGTATTAAGCTAATAGGGATCATATCATCCTATAAGACAAATGAGGGTACGGCCTAATAACACATACGGCCTATCATCCATGATTCACAACATTCTATATATATCTATATACCTATGTCTCATGTCACATCCGCAATAATCTCATATCAGGGGACCGGCAGGGTATAAGTCATCTCGATCGACTCGCATCCGTATACCAACATAACATCATATCATCATATCAGTCTTATATTCTTTCATCGCATTTGTATCACATATCAAATCAAATTTCCATAAACATTCTATCTCTACTAAATATCAGTATCTAATCTAACAAACACACCCGAACCATACAATCGGATTTTTAGTGAAGTGAATCATAGTTTTGAAAATAGGGGTTACAGTGATTTTAAGAAAAAGATATCATTTGGAAATCCGTAACATCCCTCAAGGCATATTTTTAAAAGACACCTACGACTCTTTGTTTTAGAAAAAGGTATGGTTCGGATGACGCATCTACATCGACTATCTAGTCCTACAGTACCCTTAACGGAAATATCGCTAAACGTCATACTATGATAGTAGTAACATATCACTTCTAACTAGCCTCTAGTTTCTAATATAGTATCACTAACTATCCTTTACTATAACCCTAGTTTCCTAATCTAGGTTTCCTAACCATATTCTATAATCAGTTTTCCATCAAACTTTGCGGGGGTGCTATACGCCATCCACCCGACTTCCCCCATGGATATAGATCCACTCACCTTGCTTCTTGCTTACCGAAGTCGATGACGCCATGCTCCGTCGTCTCGGAATCCATGCGAAGGTACCTACAATAATCAACAGTCACAATGCGTATTAAATCGAATCCGGAAAACCGATATGGCGCACGTTTCGCTCATAGGTCAAAACCTATAGCTTTTCGTGCAAAACACGACCAAAAACCCTGGTCATGGACGTCCAAACGCCACACGACGGAAACACAATACCAAATACCAAAATCAAGTAAAAATGAAGTCATAAAACAATGCACCAATTCATGGAAATGGTCCCAGATTTTACCCTAAACCAAATTGGTCAATTTTGCATATATGGAGGGCCTAATTTACATCTAAAGAGACCCCAGAACAAATACAGAACAATTCTAAGCTACCCTGGCTATAAATTGTGGCCAGATTGATTAAATCTGCAGCCTGGGTGCAGGGGATGGGGCTCAGGTCTCTGTGGTAGCTTCCTAGGTGCCCGCACGACTCCCAGTAATTGCAAAATCATTTCTAGTGTCCCCGGGTTGCTCCAGATTCCAAAATACCCTCTAAAATCACACATTTATCCGATGTCGGGTTTCTAAATCCATGTTTTTGGGTTTCTAAGCTCTGGTCCAGGTCATGAGTCATCTCAAAAGTCTTGTTAACAGCCACAAACATCAGCAATTTACCAAACCCTTCTATTGGGATTTCAAAGTTCACACTTCCATCACTAAACGACATCTAAACTTAAACAAAAGCTAGGAAATCACAACTACTCTAAAAGGAATGAGATATACCTCATGGTTACTCCCAAACAAAACCATAGAAATGCTCAAGTTGTCAAAATCCTACTTTTCTTGGTTCATAGAGATGAGGGTGATGAGGTGATCATTTTTTTGTGAAAAGGCATAGGGTTTTGGTAAGGCTTTTGGGGTGGATCAAGAGGGTAGAAGATGGAGGGATGTGGAGTTGAGGGAGATGAAGAGGGAAAGAAAAATGATGGGGAAATGGTCAAGGCGGCAGCTCCCCCCTCTCTCTGTCACTATTGTTCTCACCCACTCACTTTTCATGTCATCATTTTGTCCCTTTCTCTCTCCTCACTCATCATGACATCCTTTTCACTCTCTTTTCTCACCAAAACACATACACCCAAATAAAACAACACCATGAAATAACATGTAACATGTCATGGTGCATTAGCCATGAAAAGCTGTAGAAATGCGGATTTGGCTTAATCGCGATCAGCAGTGCACTAATCGGGTTTTTATCAAAATTGCATATAATAAATTTTAAAAATACCAAATCCTTTAAATATACTATTAAATGAATAAATCATTTTAATTTCTATTTATTTCAAAATTATTGGTATATATTTATACTCTTTTTCGCAAACCCCAATTTCGCAAATCGGGCAGTTTTCGGGAAAAATATTATTTTAATATAAAATTCCAAAAATAATATTTTATATTTTCTGAAACATTATAGTCTTCCCTCCTTAAATAAATTCGGTCCCTGAATTTAATTTTAAACTCTAAAATCTAAAATATTTCAATAATCGGCTCAAAATAACGGGGCTCCGAAATCATGGAAAACGCAGAAATAACACCATGCGTCAAGTGCACATGAAAAAGAGTACAATACTCAAAATCAAACTCCGTCAAGTGTCTCGCAAATCATCGGATTTGCACGCATATCCTCGGATTTACAATAGAGATGCAGATCTCAAAATTCACTACCGAAATCCAATATACATTAGTCAAATACTATAATACGTATATAGTACGCATCTTCGAAAACTCCAAAATCTGAATAAAATACATGCAAAAATCCTTTATAAATCGCCATGGGAATGCGTAACCCATGACATAACTGATGGACGCTCATTTTAAAATAATAATATATGTTCATATATGTTTTCTTAAATTCACGTTCCGTCGTTTTCAAAATATCCCAAAAGGTTTTCTTCTATAAACGTTCCTGTCAATCACGGACACGTAGGAAATAGCGAGACTACAGCTCCTTTTGAAAAAAACCCTTTTGGTAATTTTTTAATGCATGCAAAGTACTCAGGTACTGTCCTCAGATCAGTCCTGTTTGGCTACTACACAATATAGTGTCCAACATGAAAACAAGGTGCTCAAAAGCAAAATCAGCCTCAAAAGGTGTATCCAAAAATCACATGCGTCTGGTGCGCATGGGAATCAAATCCAAATACAGGTGCCATAATACGCACAAGCAAAACTAAGTGCAACGGGTGTGCACAAAACATCCGTCCAGTGCAACGGGTGTGCACGACAACAATATCGGGTGCATCTAAAGTGCACTAAAATCTCAATCCAGTGCATCCGGTGTGCATAGAATCACATCTCATATCATGCGCCCAACATGCGCGAAAATCCATATCAAGTGCATATGTCCCGCACGAATGAAATCGCATCCAATATGCACGGAAGAAATATAAATCAAGAGCATCCAACATGCACGAGTAAAATCTCACTCCAGTGCATCCGATGCGCACAAAAATCCAAAATCAAGCGCCTAATATGCGCGAAAATCCATATCAAGTGCATATGTCCCGCACAAATGAAATCGCATCCAATATGCACGGAAGAAATATAAATCAAGAGCATCCAACATGCACGAGTAAAATCTCACTCCAGTGCATCCGATGCGCACAAAAATCCAAAATTAAGCGCCTAATATGCGCAAAAATCCAACCAAGGCGCGTCGGGTCCGTAAAAGTATAAAGTGCAGTATCATGCACGAAAACAAACGGCAAGTACCAACGCACACGGAAATACAAATCTGGTAAAACGGATGCTCAAGGACATAAAACGGGTGCAACTAAGGTACGGAGTACAAATCCAGTGCGAAAAACGTATAAATACCCGTCCGGTGCAACAAATGCAAGAAATGCAAATCTAGTGCATCCAGTGCACGAAATACAAATACATAACTCAAATGCATATAAAAGCAACACCGAGTGTACCAAGGTGTATAAAATCGTAAACGTGTGCAACTGCGTGCACAAAACACATATCAATGCACTGCAAGCACATATAAGCTATACCGAGTGCAGAAATCAAATCATCCGTATGAAATCCATGAAATCATAAACATGTGCAGCCAAGGCACAAAACCGAATCTCAAGTGTAATAGATATGCACAAATCGCAAATAACATAACGGTGTATAAAATATATATATAAGGTGCGATAACTATGCGTAAAGATGTAAATACCCAGTAGGTGCAGCCATGGTGCACGAAATCACTATCAGGAAACTCGTCATCAAAACTCAAATCGAAGCGATATAAGCGTGATGCTCAGATCACAAACGCAAATCGCAACAAAGGACATCGAGGTACACCTCCTACAATATCGAGAAATAAATCGGTACGCCTAGAAACTAGCAGAACAAGAACATCCGCTTGCTTCCTGCTCATGGTCTGGCATCCTTGGTCTCTGAGTCCTTATCTTCTCTGCGGATTACCAATCTCACAATCTATCGGCTCATTGGCCCTGCCAGGTGTGCTAACGGGGACGATTCCGTTCTGGCAGTTCTCTGGTCATTTCTCGGTCAATCATCACGACCACCCGTAAAGCAGCACGCCACTGGCGTCAGCCTCTAGCTCTCTAAATACACATGACACCTCTGATCCTGGGTGCAAATCTCATTGCAGCAGTGTCCCGGAAGGAATCCTGCTCAAGGTCTCTTCCGATCTTGCCTATGCCGAACTGTACGGAGGCTGGTACTCTTACATAATCCTTTTTCGTTTTCTGGACATCTGTGTGTTCCGCACACATTCCCTCGGAAACTGGCCGTATCCCAATGCCTCTGTAAGCATATCAGGTCTCTAGTCCCGACGGTAAGTAATGACAGCTCGTTAGCGTCTCGCATGAACCTCTGGTTCCACTCGTCTTTATCATTGTCTACTATGACGTCATGCCATGCTATTTGCGCACTGCAACTGTTCTCGGCCACGGTCAATTCGAAGTCTCTCACACGGACTCGAAGTCACGACCTCGGTATCTTCATCACTCTGTAGAAGATGTCTGGCTGAACACGTCCTCGGGAACTAGCCCCAACCATCGGAGGAATAGTCAATACTCTTCCGTTTTCGATCAGCTCACAACGCATCTAGGTGATGTCCTCCATTCAAAGCTGGTGAGCTTGCTGATCTCTTATCACGTGATATTCGGACGATGCCAAACTTTTCGATCGAGTCATCAAGGTCCCAAAATTTCCTGAAGGCTCAAAACCGGAGCGCAGTCTAAAAATATATGGTACATACCACAGCACCTCTGGACCAGCCGTAGAAGGGCAATCCCAAGCCTCAATGATGGCACCGCTAAACTGCTACGAACCATAAGGTTCAAAGCGTTTCCATGGTCATCATGTCGAGTTAGGGTTTCATTCTTCTAGAGGGTCCACCGAATTACCTGCATGTTCCTCCGAACACTTTAAACTTGGGAAAATGGGTTTTTGACACTCGTTTGACCCTTTTAGCTTCTCCTGTACAACATGTAAATATCCTTCGCCCGCACGCTAAACAATGCCTCAATCCTCCAGGAAAGGCGATACATCGGCGATCGTCTCTGGATCGGTTTGCTCTAGGTCTGAGTAAGATTCTCTCCACACTGGAAATCTTCAACTCAACTGGGCCTGCGTCGGCGCATAATCTGACGAATCTCTTTCGTCTCTCAAATCGGGCTAGACTAGCTATCATCTGTCACATTTCTGCCTGGAAGCTCCGGCGATCTTAGCTCGTAAGCTCTGGAAGCGACATCCCATCATCTCAGCAACAGCTGGGTCACCTGTCTGCACGGTAGGCGACATCAAAATCTTTGAAGTATGCTGTACATCAACAGTCCTCTCGCAACTGGCAGCTCAAACAATGGCCCAATCCTCCGGTGTAAAACCAAGCACTCACCTCCACAAGAGGCCACAACATAACAGTACATCGAGACGTTCCCATGTCACCAGAAATACAATGGTCAGTTCTCATACCAGACGAGATCGACCTGACCGCAACACTAGCAGCAGCTCAACTGCGCTCAAACTATAATGACAGGAACCTCAATCGAGTATCGAAGAAAGCAGATCAACGGCATGAGAGGAAACGACAGATCCAGAATGGATGCATGATCATAAGAAGGAACAGTATCAATGAAGGTATGATCATGGAAACGAATAAAATCGAGGATCCCAAATGGATATATAATCAGGGATACGAACAGAATCACTGGTCTCAAAAATATGTACATCCTAAGGCTTCTTAAATGGAGTATCGTATCGTAAATATGCCGCCGAACATACGTACGGTACGTCACTCTACTCAAGCTACCTACTCCATCAATCAGGGTCAGCCTATGAAACGAAAGTTCGGGTCTAATACCCCCCAGTTCAAGTTTAATTTCCGTAAGGTCAAGCCTAGGTTCCGAAATACATACCCACCCTAGACTCCGCATAGTCAAACGTAGACTCGAACAAAGGTTAAACCTAGCGCTCTAATACCAACTTTGTCACGACCCGAAATATTAGCTCGTGACCAGCACTTGAATCACGCCACGTCTAAAGGCGTAACGAAATTCAAGTAAGCTGAAACCCAGAAATCTAAACCTTTTAGAAAATAAAGGAGTTGGGGTTTTTGAAATAAAGGTATATGAAATCAAGTTTTCTTAATGCATAGAAAAGGAACAGGAATGATGCAAGTGAAATTTGCTAATTTGAAAACATGTTTCGCCTTTTAAAATTTTGGCAGCACCTCCTTTGTATTTGTTGATCCAAAACCACAATACATAATAATGATAATGGAATCCCCAAGCGGGAGCTAGCACTTCGCCAAACGGCGGATCACAACCACGCAAGATAATGA
Organism: Agapanthus africanus; assembly: GCA_030015575.1. Classification (NCBI taxonomy): domain Eukaryota; kingdom Viridiplantae; phylum Streptophyta; class Magnoliopsida; order Asparagales; family Amaryllidaceae; genus Agapanthus; species Agapanthus africanus. The sequence goes on from CM057350.1 coordinate 387,973,739, forward strand.
AAATAAGTATACGACGCCCAACGGCGAAGTTCACCACAAAGAATAAAAGAAAAGCAAGACATATAAATCACAAGTAGTGGAAAACCCCTCGCACTAAGTCTCGCAATCACAATCACACTAAGTCTCATTACTTATACAATTTACAAGTTTTGATTGATGGAGTTAACTAGATACAATAAGAAATGTAGATACAAGAGTGGGAATGATACAAATATCCCACCTACCAATGCAAAACACACGAATGCAACTGTATGCCAGCTAAGCCGCTACTGATCCAAACGGTCAACCTGCAAGAACTGTGGCACAACGGGGGTGAGTTGCCAACTCGTGAGTAGAAAAATATCAACAGATAGAAATCGAATAAACAACGACTCCTAGGTCAACTATATCATAAAGGTAATACTATAATATCTAGGGTGACCGGGTCTGTATATGTGCCAACAAGGTAGTCAATACCTATATGCATACGGATAATATCCAACAGTAATAATCAATGCATATATATGGATCTCGTCCAACCATAATCAAGGTATGTATGCATGTGGATCTCGTCCACCCATATAATCAATGTCTGTATGCACGTAAATATCATAAAAGAGTGTGCATGAAAGTATGAGGATATATATCAACGGTGTCCCTCATGACACATCAAAATCATGGAACCTGAGTGCCTAGCAATGACACTCGAAAACATCATGAAAACCGTGCCCAGTATCGGCACGTAAATCCTTATATATCGGGCTCCGTCGGTCTGGATCGGCCCATATCATCTCTCGACTCCGGTCGGTATCCTCCGGATATCCGCGGAGCCCAAATACTTTCACCGGTAGGTAGTAGTCCCTCTGCCAGGCTCACCGTCTGTATAGACAGCATCCCTTTCTTGCCCCGGGGTACCATACCGGGTCCACCAAGTACCCGCAATCGGCCTCATCCGCCTTCTCAAATCGGATTTCACATGTCACACGTCTTAGAACCGAGAAAACGCAAGGTGGACGCACTGAAATATCATATCAAGAGAAACCGGGTTTTTAAAACAACACATAATCTCTTTTGAAATATCCACGGTTCTCAAATCCAGAAATCTCATGAAAACAGCATATCTCAATGCGTAAAGTAATAGAGCATGATGTATGCAACATATAAATGAAATGCGAGTATATCCGTGTATCATGCAACATGGAATAGTGATATGACATATTAAGGGAAAACCACTCTTTTAAAATGATTCCAGTTTTGTAAAATATAACATGCGGTTCCCAATTTTACAATAAAACCAGTTATCTATAAAAGTACAATATGAATATGCGCAAGGGTAGATGTACCAATATATGTGTGCACAAATATGGATATACGAATGTGTATATCCGCAGGTATAGATGTATCAATGTATATGTGCACCAATATGGATGTACGAATGGGTATATCCGCAAGTATAGATGTATCAATGTATATGTTATGATGCAGCAACCCTACTGTGTAGTGACATGGCAATTATCGATGATGAAGTGTGTGAGCCGACAAATCTGTGTACATGTAACATACACATTATCGATAATGGTGCAAGTGTACTCGCATAAGTATAAGCAATGCAATGGAATAATATGAATGCAGCATAAGGTAAATCATATGCAAATGCTGACGGGTATACGTATCCAATATGACCAAGTCTGGGAATCTATCAATCGGCATCCATCCTAACAACATCGCGTACGGTATGATCCATCGTACGGCAAGCTCTAGTCAAGGGTAAGGATCAATCATCAAGTCAACTCATCACGCACGGAAAATCATCGTACGACGGCATTAAGCTAATAGGGATCCTATCATCCTATAAGACAATTGAGGGTACGACCTAATAACACATACGGCCTATCAACCATGATTCACAACATTCTATATATATCTATATACCTATGTCCCAGGTCACATCCGCAATAATCTCATATTAGGGGACCGGCAGGGTATAAGTCATCTCGATCGACTCGCAACCGTATACCAACATAACATCATATCATCATATCAGTCTTATATTCTTTCATCGCATTTGTATCACATATCAAATCAAATTTACATAAGCATTCTATCTCTACTAAGTATCAGTATCTAATCTAACAAACACACCCGAACCATATAATCAGATTTTTAAAGAAGTGAATTGTAGTTTTGAAAATAGGGGTTACGATGATTTTAAGAAAAAGATATCATTTGGAAATCTGTAACATTCCTCAAGGTATATATTTAAAAGATACCTACGACTCTTTGTTTTAGAAAAAGGCATGGTTCGGATGAGGCATCTACATTGACTATCTAGTCCTATAGTACCCTAAACAGCAATATCACTAAACGTCATCCTATGATAGTAGTAACATATCACTTCTAACTAGCCTCTAGTTTCTAATATAGTATCACTAACTATCTTTTACTATAACCCTAGTTTCCTAATCTAGGTTTCCTAACCATATTCTATAATCAGTTTTCCATCAAACATTGCGGGGGTGCTATACGCCATCCACCCGACTTCCCCCGTGGATATAGATCCACTCACCTTGCTTCTTGATTGTCGAACTCGATGACGCCACGCTCCATCGCCTCAGAATCCACGCGAAGGTACCTACAATAATCAACAGACGCAATGCGTATTAAAATCGAATCCGAAAAACCGATATGGCGCACGTTTCGCTCATAGGTCAAAACCTGTAGCTATGCTTGCAAAACACGACCAAAAACCCTGATCATGGACGTCCAAACGCCACACGACGGAAACACAATACCAAATACCAAAATCAAGTCAAAATGAAGTCGTAAAACAATGCACCAACTCATGGAAACGGTACCAGATTTTACCATAAGCCAAATTGGTCAATTTTGCATATATGGAGGGCCTAATTTACATCTAAAGAGACCCCAGAAAAAATACGGATCAATTATAAGCTACCCTGGCCGCAAATTGCAGCCAGATTGATTAAATTTGCGGCCTGGGTGCAGGGGATGGGGCTCAGGTCTCTGTGGTAGCTTCCTAGGTGCCTGCACGACTCCTAGTAATTGCAAAATCATTTCTAGTGTCCCCGGGTTTCTCCAGATTCCAAAATACTCTCTAAAATCACACATTTATCCGATGCCGGGTTTCTAAATCCGTGTTTTTGGGTTTCTAAGCTCTGGTCCAGGTTATGAATCATCTCAAAAGTCTTGTTAACAGCCACAAAGATCACCAATTTCCCAAACCCTTCTCTTGGGATTTCAAAGTTCACACTTCCATCACTAAACGACATCTAAATTTAAACAAAAGCTAGGAAATCACAACTACTCTAAAAGGAAAAAGATATACCTCATGGTTACTCCCAAAAAAACCCATAAAAATTCTCAAGTTGTCAAAATCCGACTTTTCTTGGTTCATAGCGATGAGGGTGATGAGGTGAACATTTTTTTGTGAAAGGGCATAGGGTTTTGGCAAGGCTTTTGGGGTAGATCAAGAGGGAAGAAGATGGAGGGATGTGGAGTTGAGGGAGATTAAGAAGGAAAGGAAAATGATGGGGAAATGGTCAAGGCAGCAGCTCCCCCCTCTCTCTCACTATTGTTCTCACCCACTCACTTTTCATGTCATCATTTTGTCCCTTTCTCTTTCCTCACTCATCATGACACCCTTTTCACTCTCTTTTCTCACCAAAACACATACACCCAAATAAAACAACACCATGAAATAACATGTTACATGTCATGGTGCACTAGCCATGAAAAGCTATAGAAATGCGGATTTTGCTTAATCGCGATTAGCAGTGCACTAATCGGGTTTTTATCAAAATTTCGTATAATAAATTTTGAAAATGCCAAATCCTTTAAATATACTATTAAATGACTAAATTATTTTAATTTCAATTTATTTCATAATTATTGGTATATATTTATACCCTTTTTCGAAAACCCCAATTTCGCAAATCGGGCAGTTTTCGGGAAAAATATTTTTTTAATATTAAATTCCAAAAATAATATTTTATATTTTCTAAAATGTTACACTCATTTATTTTAATTTAATTTGAATTTATTAAGTGTTTAGTTTTTTTCTCTTTAAAATAAAATGATTTGTGTTGTTGGGTTGACTTGGGTAGGAGAGAGAGCGAGAGAGAGAGTGAGCATGATGGGCTTGGCCATGCTTACATTTAATGAGGAGAGAGAGGGGGGTTTGACTCTCTTGTTCTCTCAATTCTTTTTCAAAACACTCATTTCCTCACTTCTCTCTCACTCACACACACACACACTTAAGCAGCAGCTGAAGCCACAGCAGCAGCAACACAAGCAATAGCAGCAGCAGCACCAAGCAACAGCAGCAACAGCAAGTAGTAGCAGCAGCATCAGCACCATCATCAGCAACAGCAGCAGCAGTGCAACACCTCCTCCTCCTCTTCTTCCTCCTCTTCTTCATCCTCTTCTACCTGCATACTAAGATCAAGTGAGGTATAATTTCATAAGCCCAACTTCTTTGCTTGCTAAACTTATAGTTGTTAAGCTTAATTAGTGTTTTGTGTAGTCATTAGTGCTAGAAATGGTGATTTTTGTGGAGTTTTGGCCAAGTAAGGATCTTTATGGTTAGTATAGCTTGACTAAGTGTTTTTAAGGCCTTGTAAACCAAGTCTTGCCCCAGATCTCACTAAAATACCATAGGGTTTCAATTTAGTGTAAATTTAACATTTTAAAGTAAAATTTTAGGCTTTTAAAATCTGCTGTTGACCCGGTTGCTTCAAGCAAAAACTGAGATTTCTGGGGCATGTACACTAGCTTTAGACCACACACACGGAGAACGAAACCCTAATTCCACACCTAGGCCGCAAATAAATTCGTTCTGGCCGCAAATTGCGGCCAGAGAAGGGAGTTGGCTACCAGGGTTTGGTCTAGGGGAGTCTGCTGTATATTTAAGTGTTTTGGTATATGCAACTTTTTATATTTTCATTCGAGTCAAAATCTGGAGCTAAATACCGTATTTTCAATACCTTTAGCTTGCGCGACACATGTGATACGTGAGTTGGTTTAGTGTTCCTGCGTGTCGTGACGTGTCGGGGTAGTTTCAGACGTATATACACACGTTTTAGCATATCGGATGCACACACGTGTAGTTCGCGACGCGAGTTTCTCGTTTGGTTTTGATATTGCATTTTGCAGGATTTTAGCTTATGTGTATTCTTTGTGTAAATTCTAGGTTCGCAGGCGGGTACGTCGAACGCCGCAAGGAAAGGGAAGAAAGTAGTCGGCTACACTTAGCACGAGACTAGGTGAGTAGATTTAACATCTACGGGGAAATCGCCCGTATGGCGTTAAGCGTCAGGGCATGGTAGGATATTGTAGTCGCGTAAATATTTATATGTATATTGCTCGTGCATATGTACTATTGTAGCATACCCATCTTTTTTTGCATATAGAAATGGTAGTTATATAACACCGCACTGTCACTAACAGTTCAAGCTGCACGAGCACTATTTGTATGTTACACTCACACCGTTAGTGATTGCCATGACACTCGCACTATAGGATTGCTATGAACCATACATCATTTTTATTACCGCATCATTGATGATTAGACACGACTCTGTCGCATATTAGCATATATATCCATTGATATACCCATATTGGTGCACACATACATTGATATATCCATATTGCGCACATACATATTGTATATCCATATTGGTGCACACATACATTGATATATCTATACTTGCGCACATACACATTGTATATCCATATTGGTGCACACGTATATTGACATATCCATAGTTGCGCACATACACATTGTATATCCATATTGCTGCACACATATATTGATATATCCATACTTGCGCACATATACATTGTATATCCACATTGGTGCACACATACATTGATATATATGTATTGCGCACATACACATTGTATATCCATATTGGTGCACACATACATTGATATATCCATATTGCGAACATACACATTGTATATCCATATTGGTGTACACATACATTTATATATCCATATTTGCGCACATACACACTGAATATCCATATTGGTGCACATATACATTGGTACACTCATGCTTGCATATATATCCACTTGCACATCCATACCTACATATATACATGTTTCACATACATGGATGATACTGGCTTTGATTTCTAGAAAATGGGATCGCATGAGATACTTTCAAAAACTGGATCCCTTTAAAAGATATGGTTTTCCTTTCTTACTCTTAGTGGCATACGTCACATTGCATGGATTTACGCATTGAGTTTTGGATTTCCTCTGATTTCTGGATTTGAGAACCGTGGCATTATTTTAAGAAAATGTGTATTGTTTTGAAAACCCGGTTTCTCTTGATATGATATTTCAGTGCGTCCACCATGCGTTTTCTCGTTTCTGAGACATATGACATGTGAACCCGATTCGAGGAGGAGGATGATCCGTTTCCGGGTACATGTTGGACCCGGTATGGTACCCCGGGGCGAGAGAGAGATTTCATATGGATGACGATGAGCCTGGCAGAGGGACTACTACCTACCGGTGATTGGTTGGACCTGGCGGTTATCCGGAGAATACTGACCAGAGATGAGAGATGGATACGGGACGACCCATACTGCCAGGGCCGAGGGCCGATTCCGCAGATGGAGCCCGTGGGCCAATTTGGACAGACGGAGCCCGATACATGAAGATTTGTGTGTCGATGCTGGACACGATTATTTCATGATATTTTCGAGTGCCAATGTTGGGCACTCACGATTCTATGAGATTTACAGGATTTGAGGGCCGATTAGAGTGACGGCGCCTGAGTTTTTACTGGGATTTGGGTGTATTTGATGGACACCGGTTATTTTTCCACGTTGATATTCCGTGTAGATGATACTTTATCCCATGTTATGCATTTCATCGTTATGCATTTCATCCTGTAGTCGTAGCACCTGATAGAGTACTTTGGCATGATTATTGCATACCCTGTTCATCATATATAGATGTTATTAGATTGCACCTGTTATGCATGATTATTGCATACCCTGCTCATCATATATAGATGTTATTAGATTGCACCTGTTATGCATGATTATTTCATACCCTGCTCATCATATATAGATATTATTAGATTTCACTTGTTATGCATGATTATTGCATACCCAGCTCATCATTTAGATGTTATCTGATTGCACATGATTAGAGTATCGCAGTACGTACATACTCGCGATTACTTTTATATGTTATCTACTATTCACGAGTTGGCAACTCACCCCCGTTAGGCCATAATGTTTGCAGGTCGACCTTCAGAGTAGTTGCAGCAGGGCTACTTCCTTGTAATTTTTTGCTACGGATACCACTGCAGTTGGCGTGTGAGCCCTTTGCTTATATGTTGGTTTTTGTGGTATCCGTTTATTTTCCAGTTGTACACACTATTGTATCTAGTACTCTCCATCTACTATTTCATGTATTGACTTAGAGACCAGTTGTGATGACGATGTATATTATTTTGTTTTCTGGATGTCGAGCTCGTATGAGCCGACCTTATTCATACAGTTTTATCTCTTATGCTGTTTTTCACTTATTTTGCTCATTCTTCGCTACGGCGTCGTATATTATTATTGTGGTGGTTGTTTCTGTCGTTGGGCGTGTTGCACCCACTGGGGGATGCTTTATTCTTATTGTATGTCATTTTACTTATATCATGTCTTGTACCCGATTTCGGGGCTAGTTTTTATAAAGGAGGTGCTTCCGAAATTTTGAATACAATAATTTAAACTTGAAGGATTTTTACTTGAGATTTGCAAAGGTTTTAACAAATGTTTTCATCAAATGTTTTCAACACTCACTACTTTTAATGGTTTTGATTTCTCGGTTTTGGCTTACTTAGCCGCGTTACGCCTGTAGACGTTATGTGGTTAAGTGCCAGTCACGAGCCTAACTTTGGATCATGACACTTTAATAGATGGCCGCACCCCTGATGCAGTCGATGAAGTTCACTAAGGCGGAACACCGTAGCCGCGAGCACCCGAATGGATACTTTTGGCGACGGGGTTCTCCTATAGTCACTTGGTCGGGGCTATGAGGCGTGGCTATCTAATAAGGTTACCCGGCGAGTATCCACGTATACTACGTGATTGCGACGGAGTTTTCATCACATCAAAATCCCGTGGCAACCGATCAAATGAGACTAAATTGCTAGATTTATAAAATTCAAATTAGTTTTGATTCCAAGTATTTTATCCCATCACATGATATCCGGACGACGTTAAACTTTTCGATCGATTCATCAAAGTCCCACAATTTCCTAACTGCTCAACACTTGAGCACGGTTTTAATAATACCCATAATATGCCACAGTACCTATGCACCAGCCTTAGAATGGCAGACCCAAGCCTCACTCATATCGCCACGGAACTGCGGCAAACCCAAAGGTATGATCGCGGTTCCGCGATCCAAAGAAGTCGAGTTAGGGTTACATTCTTCTAGACGGTTCACAGAATTACTTGCATGTTTTTCTGAATACGTTAAACTTTGAAAAATGGGTTTTTGACATTCGATCGAACTTTTAAACTTCTCCTAGACAATATGTGAATAACCTGAAACAATGTTAAAACTACGAATACGAAACACTCTGAATTGCTTATAGTGTAAGTTCACTTCTCATGCAAAATTAGCAAAAATAAACAACACCTGAAACATCAAAACCAAGTCACTGGAACATAAAAGAAGTTTCAGGCAATTCTGGACCAAAGTGGCCGGCCTCAACATGCATGATCTCGGCCAAAATCCGAGCATACCCCCTGAAATTTTCGTGGTGTTCATGATATATCTCATATAACACTCTGTACTTGTTTAAAAAAAATTTTGACAACATTTTAAATTCGACAGAAACTTGATTTTCGCGTTTCAAGTTTCGGAGTATTTCAGTTTCGTAATCTTAACAAAATCCGTATAAATTTCTAGCATGGCTCTGATACCACTGCAGGATTACCTAGTACGATCGCAAGGTTTCGGGAGGCATCGTCCATGCCAAATTCAAAAATTTGCCGTTCTAGCTAATCCTAACTAAGAATCGTTAACTAGAAATCCGACGGAATAGAAATGCAAACACTTTGCAACTAAAAGAGAGCAAGGAATACAACCTTTGTAGACCGGTCCTTCACTTCAATAGCTCTGTGTAGTAGTCCCTTCGCTGCGATCATGAACTCCGGACTCTAGAGAGGCTCCACAAGATGTACGGATCAAGCTTGCTTGAAGACTTCGAGGCCGAAGATGATCTACGTCGAGGAGACACTAACCCAAGCTATCTCTTCACTAATTATGGAATTAGTGAAGCAAACACCCTATACTAAATGGAAAGTAGTATAGGATGATGAAGTAGGAAGTGGGCTCACTTTAGATTTGATTTTCTCACATTTTTCCTCATATCTCTATTGAAGCTAGAAAGCTTTGAGGAAGAAGAAGAAGAAAACTCAAGTGATGAATGAATAAATCATGAGGTTAGAAATGCAACCATGGTGAGTTATCATCTCATGCCTAACTCATGTAGAGAATAAACCAAGGTCAAGGGTTAAGGTTGGGTTAACAAATATCTTAAGCAATGACAAACAAGTGGACTTGGTCAATGGTTATCAAGTGTGCACAAGAAATCAACCATGACAAATTCCAATTTTTTTTTTAATTACTTAACAATAAATATTAACCTAACATAAACCCTAGCTTGGTTCTAGTCTCATACAAATATGTTGCATTTGTAATCTAGCATGACACAAACATGTACAAAAATATACATATCACATATATATACAATGTGCACATGAAGTGAGAAAAGAAATCATAAGTGAGCAATTATTAGTTAATGCAACTTAATATATCAAATATATAATTATACATTAAATTATTAAATCAACACTTGATTTAATAATCCGCCTATACCATATATAACCAACTAATATCAAATGTAACAAGTTATCGAATCAACACTTGATCCGATAACCCGGCTATATCACATATAACCGACCGATGTCACAAATCGCGAGAATAAAATACAGTATCTCATATCGTATTAATCTCGGTCTCGCACATATCACATATGTGCTCCTACTCCGTTTCGCTTGAGCCAGGAAACCTCTGTGTAGGACTCTAAAGACTCCTCAATACGCCGGCAGTAGGTGATGATCATATAAAACACCCACAAGCCGCAAGCGGTCTGCTAAACGTAACGGCCTCCCGGGTATTGAGCGATCAGAAGATCAACAAGCAAGCCAGCTCACACTCCTGCGAATCCAATTAGTAACACTACCGTACAGTCCGGTCTCTTCGTCTCATATGTCGCATATCTCGTCTAGGGGTGGTAAACGTCAGAACCCAGTAACTCGATAAGTCGTGCCGATGTGAGGCTCATAACGGGTCGAGAAACTACTTGTAACATTCTGAAAATTTAGAAAAAAATATAATTAATTAATTAAATAATAAAATGATAAATCAAAAGGTTATTAAAACCAAATAAGACATTTTCATAAATAGTAGGTAAAACAAATTAAATTAAAATTTTAATAGTTAACATAAATAAATTATAAGGGTTTTAATGTGAAATTTAGCTTCATTTTAATTAAAATGGTGTTATATAATGACATAGGTAGTGAGGGGTTTTCATGTAAAGTTTAGGAATTTTGTGCAAATGGGAATTGATTAATGGTTTAAGTAGAAAAGGGGTTAATTAAGATTTAGGTTTAGAATTTTAATAACAAGTAATAAATTGAAATAAAATTGCATGACACATCCTCCTTTCATGCATACTACATACTTAACACCTCCTACTTGTATGAAACCACCACTATTCCTTAGTTGACACCTACTCCTACACGTCACTCTTCCCTTTATCATATATATATCATGTGTTCAGATCATATTAACAAACTTAAAATTCCGAAACAAAAATTCAAATGAAAGAAAGCACTAAGAACAAAGAAGAGGAAAAAGAAAGGAAAGGAGAAGAAGAACAAAGCTAAGGGTTCACCATCAAGCTAAGGACTAGGAGCTTGTGCATCTTGGACGGAGTTCTTTCAGCAATCCCTTGTAGATAAAATCTTGGATCACTGTAGGATTTAGTTCTGTAATTAGTTTAAATTAGAAATCCAATGTCTATAATATCGTATTTTAAGCAAAACTGAACTCTGTAGTAATCTGCTATAGTTTAGATAAAAATCAACTTAACCAAACGGTGCCAACCCAAAAGAAACTTAGCCAATTTTCTCATGCCTATGATGATCACCTCCACATCTTCCATGGTTGCTCTATGAGTATTAGATTTTGAGAGAGAATTATAGTGACACTATCCTAAACCCCTCACTCTCTACTACAAGCAATCCTAGAGAGTCGGTTGGTCCGCTTGGCGAACCTGGAGCTTGTGCCGTTTCCCTCGAGTGGATCATCGGAGATGAAGGAAGACCGGCGACCAAAGTCGATCCGCATCACTTGGAGCTTGGAAATGGTTGAATACCCGAAGGACTTGGTTCATTTGGTATAACCATACTATCTCCTATTCTTATATTGCTAGTTTTAGGGTTAATGATTTCGATCTTGCAAATCGGGTAATGGTAGCGCCGGGGTTTATGAAATTTTTGTTCTGGATTTGGCCACGGTTCGATGGTCGAGGCGCTCCCACAACCCAACAATGGTATCAGAGCCACCCATTAAACCCTACTAGCTAGTTTGCACAAGCTTAAAATCTCGATCGATCAAAATTTCAAAAACAATTTTCCGTTTTGCCAAGTTTCTGTCGATTTCTGAAAGTGCTCTAAAATTATTTCCAGAGGCTTAAAAATCCGTGCTGGTGATTTTATGGGAGCAGAAAATATTTGGGCTCCTGAAGCTTCCAAAGCGCCGCGGAACCGCCGCACTTACCCCCTATTGGCGGCGGTTCCGCGGCCATTTAGTGGCGACGGGCCATAAGTTTTTTCCTATAGCTCAGAACTTGGATTTGTGATTTTTTGTGATATATGATTTTGGCCCAGATTCATTTGAGTACTGGATTTGCTTTTGGGGCCTTTGCAGATAAATTTAGTCGATCAAAATTTTAATTGTGTAATTTTTCAGTACTTTACATTTCTATCTGTGACCATGAATGTCATTTGATCGGTAAACCTTATCTAATCACTATAGTCCTTTTAGACGGGTTTGCGAACGTGACATTCACGTTGATGTTCTGTGTTGTGCTGTGATGTTGTGGATTGTCGTGGTGGATAGCCTGGGTGCAGTGGTGGTACAGTTTTGTTGTATTTGTACATTTGATATTACGGGGCGAGCGTCCGACATGTGGACTGCCGTCACTGCATGTCTGTATAATATTCTTTTTGGGCACAACCGGGCTGAGGTCGATGTCACCCTTATATATTATTTTCTTTTTTGTACTAGGATTACCCCACGGAGGAGTGCACGGATAGCCGGGTTCTAGAGGGCAACAGATCCGCATCTCATGGCGTTGAGATGGAGGGGACCTTACTCTAGAATTTGCGGGCTATTCGCCGCACTCGTAGGGGGGATAGGTTGACCCAAGGAGGGGTGCTCAAGTTACCGGATTCCGTGAAGTGCTGGGTGGTCCATTCACATTGCTGAAGGGGGCTGCCTCACTTCAGGTTTTGGCGGGTAACTTGCCGCGCTCATAGGGGTCTAGGAGTTCATTGCACAGGCTATCCACACGACCAGGGGAATATCGGGTTTTCAGTTGTGGCTCGAAGGAAACCCGGGGCTCCCAGATTATTTGTATTGTTCTGTGATGCTTATTACTTTTCTGTGATGTTGCATTTATCATGCCTGGGATGATTGTTATATATATATATATATATACTAGTAGATGTTGTATATGTTTTACACCCGCGCTAGCCCAGTCCCCGCTCTGTCGTTAGCTAAGTAACCTAACAGGTGATGACGGGACCCAGTGGCGAATGCGGATGGCATATACGTACATTTTATTTTCGTTCTGTTCTGGTGTGATTAATTGATGGGACTGTGTTGATTCTTATCAATGCAAGGAAAACAAACCTATTTATATGATGTTGTTGAAACCAAGTTTTAAAAAACTGACATTACAGACGTACGCTTTTGCTTTGCATCGTGGTATTCAGTTTGGAATATCCTGCACCTCATTCGACGGGGCAAGGGCCGAGATCCCTTCATCGAGAGTGACCCCTTGAGTAAAATTTTGCGTCAACATAATAACTTCACTATAGTCGTTTACTTTTTTGCTTTGTATCGTGGTATTCAGTTTGGAATATCCTGCACCTCATTTGACGGGGAAAGACCCGAGATCCCTTCACCGGGAGTGACCTCTTTAGCAAAAGTTTTCGCTACTATACTTTTATAAAACCACTTGGATTCCTTCAACGAGATCAAGTTCATTGTGTTAAGGGTTTTTCTCCAAAAACCACCCGTGGCCCTCTGTCATTTCAGATTAGTATTGCTTAGTATTCGTGCTACGTTTGTCGTTGTTATTCGCCGAGGCGTAGTGTGCGGTTGCTCTGTAATGTTTTTCTGTCGCATGGATATATGTATTGGTTAGGACAGTCGTACGACTTTGTTGATTATTCGTCAAGGGTCGTGCGGGTGGGTTTAATGCAATCAAGATAATGACGGGTTGAACTTGACTAGGACCTTTTGATTTGTTGATTATTCGTCAAGGTCACTTGGGTCCTAGGGGTAAAAATCACATCGGGAGTTTCAAACATACAGGAAACTTGCCAGACATGCGCATACCTTCTGGAGTGTGATGACTTTTGTGTCTTCCTTCAAGTTATCATACGATGATAGTAGGATCTCGATTCCCACTGATGAGTAGGATTACTCCTCGGGTGATTCCGACTAATTCTCCCTTTGGGTTTAGAGGAGAATTCGAGGAAACAGCGGGATCCATCCAGATTAGATAAAATGATTATCCATTCTGATCTAGGTTAGAGTGCACGCTGAGTGTTTCTTTTCTCTCTCTCTTTGGCATCGACCATGCCCCGACCTTAGACTATGACTCAGTGACCAAGTTAACCGAACTTTCTTGAAAACACTGACTTTTTGGATTGTCCAAGTTGCATACATCATTGCCACTTATTCTTTTACCTTTTGCTTTTCTCTAGAACACCTCGTATCACTACGTGTATCAACTTCCATTGGATAAATCCATCGTATGGTTATATACAAAGTCAAAGGAACCTTTTCGAGGATGGATTCTGGTTCTAGAGAAAAAGAATAGGACTATTCAGTTGTCTTTTCCTTTTACCTTCTCTCAGGTTGTGAGGGCTCCTAGGATTGGGAGACGGTGCACCTATTACGCTTATTGGATAGTCTTCATCCAAACCATAGGCAGGTGCCGAACGGTAGGGAATGAAGAAAACCAATTAGCCTAAGTCTGGTGTACATAAGGTAATGAGTAAAGACAAATAAAGGGATTAGAAAGAGGGCAAAGTAAAAATGCGACCGCTATTTATGACCAAACCAAGTCTTTCATCGCCACTCCTATTTCACCCTTGTATTTCTCCAGAACACCCCGTATCACTACGAACATCCAGTCCTATTGGATAAATCCATCGTATGGTTATATACGAACTCGAAAGAACTTTTTCGAGGATGGATTCTGGTTCAAGAGAAATAGGAATAAGGTTTATTCAGTTGTCTTTTATCATCACCTTCTCTCAGGTTGCGAGTACTCCTAGGATTAGGAGAGTACACATATTATGCTTATTGGATAGTCTTCTTCTAAACCATAGGCTGGTGACGAACGGTAGGGAAGGAAGAAAACCACTTAGCTTAATGATGGTGTACAGAAGGTAATGACTAAAGACAAATAATGGGATTTGGAGAGATGACAACGAAATATACGGTTGCAGTCATGAATCTGGATAATGGAAGAGGCATTACTAGGAATACTCGGATACCCCTTCGAAACATATTCATGTTTCAGTTTCACTATGCTTTGTTAATAGAAAACTGATTTCCCAATTAGATACTTACTCCAGGGTATGTATTTACCAGGTTTAATTCTCACATCTGTATGGTTTTACAGATGATAAGTGGGAGTAAGTTATTGGGGATTAGGTGATCATCCTCATTATATCGGAATTCGTTGTAATTGGTGATATTTGAGAAAATCGTCTGGGTACAGTTTTCAACCTACGACGCACAGAGTTTGAGTTATTCAACTCAGGGGATTTATAGAAAGTATTGTATGTTGTCCAGTGTCCATTAGGACAGAGGGGTTGGTACTCGCACTATATTCTGTTTACTTGTGACTTTTCCATTTTTAGACACGTGTTTCCTAGAAATACAAAGTATGAGTTTTGAGATGTTATAGGTAAAGGAATAAAGTAGAGAACCAGGTGTTGCAAGAATCGGGATTCTTCAAGGTGATCGAAGATGTAGATACTTGTGTTTGGTATTCAGTTGATAGTAATGGTTTTGAGAAACTTGTTTCTCATTCAGGTTACTCATAATTGGATGCACTCCTAAGTTGAGTAATGCTGATCGGACTCTCTCCATTTAGTTGACATGCACTGGAGACAGCTGCATATTTTGAATCTGGTTCCAATTAAATCAGTGCCTCTATTTCTATATTGTATATAGAATGGTTCATATCTTAACGATGTTAACATATGGGGAGTTATCCAGCTTATGCTTAAAACTAGACTCTGGATAACTCAAGGCATGTTTCTGTAATGGCAGTTTGTAGGTTAACCCGGGCTTTGACGAGGGTTAATTTTCTACCATCTGGAAGATCAATAGTGATAGTGTTCTTGACTCGCCACAGTTTTAGTAAAATAGACTTTTTCAGAAAACAATAGTGGGAGTATGGTAGAACTGGAAGTGATTCCAGAACCACAAACGATTACGGAAAATTTAATAGGACCTAAAGATTCAATAAGGATGGACATTTACCTCAGGCACCTTAGAGGTACTTCGGTAGCCTCAAGAACGGTGACAAGGAGGTTCTTGTTTACCTAGACTTGACACTACTGTTGTTCAAGACTATGAGACCCAGCAGGAGGATAAGTATAGCGTCATTCTAAACTAGTTTTAGAAGTGCACGTGTATATGACTCTGCCAGAGGGTTGTCGTAGTCAGTGGGAGCAGCGGAAGCGTAGTGGACAAGTATCTTGTGTCTATTTATAGACTAAAGCGGATATAGCGGAGACAGATCATCTATTTTTGATGTGACAGTCATAGGTTTTTGACTTCATTAGAATAGGAGATGGATCTGCTAAAATGGTAGTAGGGTGTAATGTCCTGGTATTTGGATGACATGCACTTTATAGGAAGTGAAATTCCTATACTACGATCGGTTATACTTTGGTTGTCACACAGTATTTTCTCCACATAGGTTATGGATATTATATCAGACATTCTGGTTACTAGATCTATGGTTTTAGATCTAGATTTGGGAAGTGTCCTAATCTGGATACTTAGACAGTATTCTAAAGGCATTTTAGAATGGACAGCTCCTGGCATGGTGGTGAACTTGCAGGTGAAGGAGTCACCCTCTCTAAAGGTCTCTTACAGACTAAAGAGAGAGGGATGCGCATGATTGGCATATCACTTGCTTAGGCAATTGAGTCAATCGTGACATGTCAAGTATCACACCAGATGTTGTTTTTGCACTAGATGCAATAATTTGATATACTAATCCAATCCTGGAGAAAATGATTGGAAGCAGTTTATGAACATAAGTGGATGTTGTAAGGATTTGATAACGGCAGCCTCCTTCTGGAGACGGTTATCATTTCAGGCTTTTAAGGTGACCTGGATGACAGAGTGACTGTCAGAGTTATAGTTTTCTCTGTGACGAGAGACAGTAGTTTGGACAGATGGTCCAAGCGGATACTGAGGAAGGCATGGCGCAGTAGACTGATTAAGTTCAGTAGACGATACAGTCTAAGAAGTTTGTTGTATTTGGAGTTCATTGGTGAACTGGGTCCCATCAGATATCTAGAAATATTCTAAGAGAGGTATTGCTCATTTTGGGAGATAGTTTTCTTTGCGAAGTTGAGATAAAGAGAGACATAGAAAGAAACACTGCAGCGGATCCACTCACTGAGGCTATTTCTCGAACGCATTAGTTTTACAAACGAGGTTTGTGAAACTAATTAGTAGAGTTGGGTGTTCGGTATCACACGGGCTGTGAGTATACGGCATCGCAATAATTAGCCTTAAGTACAAGTGGGAGATTGTTGGTTATAGTGCCCTCAAGGAAATTATTATAGTCGCAGGCATATGATCACGATGATTGAGCGAGGACCTATACCGATAAAACAGTCTTACTCGAGATGATAGTATGCTATCTGGTTTGTCTTTATCATTATGTAAATGTTGATAAAGCCCTTAGGATCTTGCTTGACTACCAACATTGTGATGGCGATCACATACGTGGGAACTGGGGGTCTATAAGCACAGCCTTAAATATCCTTAGTCGTGGGAGTATCGAGACTGGGCATCGATACTCCAGTGTAGACTGGTGTATACTTATCTAGTACCTGACGAGGGGCGGTGGCCGGTCTCACAAGCCATTGGTGTTAGTTGTTCACCTAAGATAGTTTACAGGTGCTCATTGGGTTATGAGTACACTGGACGGACTCGCCGGGAACATGCTAGTTGGTATTATACCTATAGTCAGATAGCAGTTCCCTGGTGACATGTGTACTGGTTATTCTGTCGACCTGAGATCGTCATTTGTCTCATGTGAGTTCCCACTGTGCTTTGATTACTACCCTACCACGGCTCAAAGGAGTCGTGCAAACAGGTTTTAGTTGGGTACAGTCCCGAGCCACATGGAGGCAGTGAGCGGATCGTCGGGGATTCGTCTCTCCCGGTATTGCGAGTTGATATCGCGCAGTGCATGGATGGCCATCACTAGAAATCCTCGGCCGGGGTGTGTGAGAACTACCGATCTAGGATCGATAATTTCTTAGGTAGTGATGGGTTTCATACCGACAAGAATTATCGCATTGTTAGGAGTCCGACTTTATCCACCCCCCTAGACTCGATATGCGATACTCTTAGACGAACAGACCGGGCTGTACGGATATTGTCACTGACAGGCTCAGTAGGGGTTCGGATGAGTTTGCTCGTCGGCCTTCCTTTCGCTCAATACCTGGATAGCCGTTACATACAGCTAGTGCCGCTGACGTGCTTATGGTTAAACCCGCTGCCAGCGTATTGACGAGTCTTTAAAGTCCCACATAGAGGGTTTTCTCAGTTCAGGCGATATGGTGTAGGTGACGTATGTTGATACATACAGGTGTCCGATTAAATATGTGCACGGACTGCACAGACTTTAATCGGACGGTTGATAATACTAGCGGTTTGGGATTAAGCCAGATTTTTTAAATCAAGTTTTGATTTAATAATTTACATATGTATTTATATATATGTATTCTAGTATTATTGCTCACTATTCGTTTTCTCTCTTGGCTATTCGTATTTTCGTACGAATACGCGTATGTGTATTTCGATACATATATCGTGAAGCATTCCGTATTTATACGGAATGGCTTCTAGAAGATGCCACCTCATTATTGATTTTCTTTTGGAAAAACATTTTGTTTATAATGAGGTGGAAAAGGTGACATGGCATGGCATGGTCATTTGAGTCAAAGCATTGGTTTTTCATGTAGTGATTGGTATGGGCTTGGTAATTGTTTATTGCTTAATTTGGAAAGTGTTTTTTGGGAACATGATTATTGTGTGTGGTGAGAGGGGGCCGGCCACTTTGGATGAGGATAAGGGGCTTGCTCATTTGTATATCTCACTCTCTTACTCTCTCTTGATTCATTTAAACACCCAAAAGAAACTTAGCCAATTTTCTCATGCCTTTAATGATCACCTCCACATCTTTCATGGTTGATCTATGAGCATTAGATTTTGAGAGAGAATTATAGTAACACTATCCTACACCCCCTGTTCATATCAGATTTTTGCATTTTCATACCGCCCAATTTTTATCACATTGCATATCGGTAGATACTCTTGAGCCGTGTTTGCTAGTCAATTGCAGGATACAGGTTCTCGGTTCTAAAACGGTGAAATTCATGAAAAACACGACAAAATCCGGGTTCCTGCCAACCACAGATAAAACACGCTCTCCGCTCTTCATCCGCATGTTGCCAGATACCAGTTTAGGAGACAAAAGGACAAATCAATTGTCACCTTCATGCACAAAGCACTATGGCAACACCAAAACCAAGAAATCTACGCGGAGCTCAAGAAAATCCATGTCCAAAGTCCACCTTTCCCTCAACAGAAATTCTGGAAGAAATGTGGAAGTATTTTCAGAAAATACATATACCAGAAAAGAGGGGACAGAAGACCAGGGAAGTACACAGAAGCCGACACCCCATCTCACCCATAGTGCGGCGGATCCGCGGCATAAGCTGGCTTAGGCCGCGGATCCGCGGCCGTATAGTGGCGACAGACAAACATTTTTCAGGGGTATTTTGGTATTTTTGTTTGTGTTCTGGTGGTTGCCCTAGGTTTTCATTTTTCAGCCTATAAATAGCCCAGAACTTTGTGAAGCAAGGGGTCCATTCTTGTATTTTCTTTTTCTAGGATTTAGTTCACTTGTTCTTCTTCTTCTCATCTCTTCTCCATTAAACTTGTAGTGAGCTTTGTGAAGGAGGAATGATAAATAAAGAAGATCAATTCATTATCGTGCTTGTCTTACTTTTGTTATAATTGTTGTAACTTTAAATTCGCTAAGTAGTTGTTGTTATTTCCTTGTTGTTTCTTCTTCTCTTTTTTCTTTATCCTTACATACGACAATGATACTTACGCTCGATCCTCGCCAAGGTGAGGTCGCAAATAGTTAGTCGTATTCTTCTAATCTCCCTCTTTCTATCTTCCTCTTTTGTTTTGTTTTGTTTTTCCTATCATGAAGTGTGAGTAGTTTTATACTTGTTAGGGTAGGATAAGGGAAGTTTGAGAGAAGGAAATCTCTCTCACTCTTTCCTTGCCCAACAACTTAAATCGACTCCCGTTAATTGAACCACAATCCGCTCCTTACGGCACCCTAACCTACATGATAGCGGTGATTCCGTAGTGAGACCGGATTGTGGTTGAATTAACCGGAGGTTATGGATAAGAGCCAAGAACGGACGGACAAGCACCAAAAGGAAGACTTATGCGTTGGAAAGCCTAGCTTATACTCGCAAAGTCCTTCCTAGTCATGCTAATCCCCATTGTTGCCGATTACCGTAACACCGATATTAATAGGTGCAACGAAAGATGTGGAGACTCCTAACTCAAACTGACCTAATCCTAACCCTAACAAGCTCTCTTTAAATATCAACTTAACACTTAGATAACTACAAACAAAATCTGAACAACCGGACTTAACTCGTCGAAAAACACATAGAAAAAGATTCCCATCTCCCTGCGGACGACCCGTACTCAACCGGCTAGCTACAAGCGAAACCGTCTTGATTGCGGTATTTAAACTTAAACTTGAACACGCTCGTATCCTAACAATCAAATGGCGCCGTTGCCGGGGAGACGGTAGTTTGTTTCTTTGTGTAATTTCGGGTTAAATTGTAAGTATATAAAAAAAAAACGAAAAAAATATACTTTGTAAAAAAACCATCTTGTTATTCTTGATTAGTTTTTGTGCAAGTGCGCAGGAAAATACGAAGTTCAAGATCGGCGCCAAAGACGTCGGATAATACGGAGTTCAAGTACAGTGCCAAAGACGTAGGAAGATAGACCCACATTTCGCGGCTACACCGCGACGGACCAAAACGGAGGAGACGGTCTACTGTCAAAATCTGGAGCAGATACAGTGAGCAACTAAAAATTCCACACATCCAGAAAGGCAGAAGACACCCAACAGAACCCACCCAGCAAAACTGAAGCCCCAACTCCCCAAAATAGCCGCGGAAACGCGGCATAAGCAAGCTTAGGCCGCGGATCCGCGGCCATTTGGAGGGTTTAGGGTACCATTTTCTTTCTGGTGAGTCTCTCTCTTCTCTCCACTCCTCTGGACTCCAATAAACTGTGTTTTCTGCAGCCTTCTTTGCGCAAATTCTTCTCCCCCTTCCAATAAACTGTTCTTGTGCAGGATTCTTTGCGCCGCAAAATAAAAATTGTTTGCAGTTGATTTGTTACTGCTTTGCATTCTTTAATACGAACTTAAGGGGCTTGAAACCAATCCAGATTGGGTGGGGATTTCATCACCCTTCCCAGGACCCCGGAAATCACTAAAGCATATGCATTGTCCATTGTAAATTAAAAAATACTAGACTTCAGCCCTAAGGACTTCGCGCTCATTAGGAGAAGATAAACCTTGTTTAGAACCTCGCTTAACCGTATATTGTTTACGGGGTGTCTAGGAAAGTGTTAAAGGCGCAACCGCCGAAAGAGAAAGGGTTATTTAATTAAGGAACTTCGCGAAAGCGTTGGACAACCTTCCCTTATCTCTGCACTTACCTGGCCTCGTGATCAGTGTATTTTTAAGCCCGTTTCTCGACATTGTTTAACTTCGACAATCAAGTTCAGGAGCAGGTCTAGTAGACCTAGGTTACCCTAGATCTAGGTGTGATTGTGCATATCTTGTTTGTGATTGCTTAAGCCATATTTCCGTACATATTTCTGTAAATCTCTTTCTAAAAACAAAAAAAAAAAGAAAAAATCAAAAACTTTTATAAAAACTTGCCCTTTTGTCGCCAAATCCATTTTCACCCACCACCCATCGCCTTTCTCCTTTGACGTTTTCTTACCCTCACCTTCTCCGCTTTGACTATACTAAACTCGTTTAGTGTATGTCCGCTTGGACTCGGGACACTAGCGCCCGTCTTGTCCGCGTTACGTTAGTCGCGACCGACTACGCGATCGACTCCGAAGTCGATACTCCGTCCACTCCTTTTTCACCCCTTCCTTTGCCGGCCAACTCCGACGTTGACTGGAATTCTGTTCATACATCTTCACCTTCACCTTCACCTTCACCTTCACCAACCTCTTCTTCCGCGATGTCGGGATTTAATCCGAACATCTCTTTGACCACCCCTGGATTGGCTCCACCTCCTACGGAGACCAATCTCCCACCACCTCCGCCTGTTGTAGCGCCGCAGCGAATCGCGCTCCAGGATCGTTTCTACCCCACCCGTTCTGCACTTCCCACCTGCCTTTCTCTTCCTCCGGCCAATGGGGATAACTTTGAAATTAAGCCCCATTTCATCAACATGCTTCCACGTTTTCATGGGCTTGAATCTGAAGATGCCTATATCTTCATCAACAAATTTCAAAATGTCTGTGCCATGATGAAAACAACCCAGCTGTCGGACGATGCTATACGTCTACGGGTCATTCCATTCACTTTATGCGATCTCGCTGAAAAATGGCTGTATAGCACCGCTTCCCACTCAATCACCAGCTGGGATGAGTTTGTTAAAGCGTTTCTGAAAAAATTCTATCCAAATCATAAGACCGCAAGAATTCGAAATGAGATCAACCAATTCTCCCAGCTTCCTTCTGAACCCTTCTGGAAGTGCTTTGACCGATACAAAGACCTTCTTGTTCAGTGTCCTCACCACGGTATAGAGAAATGGCAACTCTGCCAAACCTTATACGAGGGACCGAACCCAGCAACGAAGCAGTTACTGGAAACCATCTGTCAGGGCCACTTCCTATCCAAATCTGACGAGGAAGCGTGGCAGTTCTTTGACGATCTTGCGGAGCAAACGCTACAGTGGGAGAGCACCAGACCGAATTCTTCTTCTTCTACCTCCACTTCTACCGGTCAGTCTAGGGTAGGAATCCACCAACTCGATGTCTCTATTGCGATGAAAGCTGAAATGGCTGCTATAACACGAAAGCTTGAAGCGATAGAGAGCAAATTTTCTGCTCCTGCCCCCACCCCTGTTCTCCCCCTTCGTACCATCTGCGCTTGTTGTTCCGATCCTTCCCACTTGACTGAAGAGTGTCCTTACAATCCACCCTCGCAAGGACAGGATCAGGTTAATGCTGCCTTCCAGCAAAGACCGAGGAATGATCCATACTCTTCCACCTACAATCCCGGTTGGAGGAACCACCCCAATTTCGCCTGGAATCAGAATCAGAATCAATTCCCAGGAAACAATTTCCAAAGGGCCCCTCCGCCGCAACAACAAGCGCAGCAACAAACTCAGTATCAGCAGCCCTTCCAACCCCAACCTTTCCAAAACCAGACGAACAACTTTGCACCGAACAACTCTTTTCCACCAAACAATTTTGTTCCGTCAAACACTGATAAGGTTTCCTCGCTCGAGCGAAGTCTGGAGGCGTTTGTTAAACAATCGACTCAATCCACCGTCAACATCCAGTCTTCGATTCAATCTTTAGTGCAACACACTGCCGCACACGGGCAAAGCATCAAGACCATCGAGGCCCAGATTGCACAGCTGAACGCGGCCTTGAGCGAGCGAGAGAAGGGGAAGCTCCCGTCTCAGCCACTTCCAAATCCCGGTCACCCACATAATGCACATGTTGCTCTTGAACAACAAAACCATAATGTGAGTGCCGTGACCACACTGAGATCGGGGAGGGTGCTGCAGAACAACATTGGCAAGCAAATCAACGATGACACCCCGGCCGCTTCTTCTTCTTCTTCTTCTTCGTCTTCTGAGCCTATTCTCCATTCTTCAACAGGCTCTCCTTCCTTTTCTTCTGCTCTGAACGGACCCACTTCTCACTCCACGAAAACACCTATTCTGGGATCCGTTCCAACTCCAAAATCTCCTCCTCCAGCATTAGACTCAACCAATTTTCAAAATGTTCCATTTCCAAACCGGTTGAGGTCTAACAAACAAAATCCACAAATGGAGAAGATTTTGGAGTTATTCAAGCAAGTTAACATTAACATTCCTCTTTTAGATGCTGTCCAACAAGTCCCATCTTACACGAAAATCTTAAAGGACTTGTGCACGAAAAAGAGGAAGTCTCAGGTACCCAAGAAAGTTTTCTTGGCTAGTGCTGTGAGTGATGCCCTTACCCAATCTTTACCACAAAAACGGAAGGACCCTGGCTGTCCTACGATTTCAATTACTATTGGGGATAAGAACATCAACCGCGCACTATTAGATCTTGGTGCCAGTGTTAACTTGCTTCCGTATTCAGTATACGAGCAATTAGGCGTCGGAGAGCTGAAACCCACACACTGCACTCTCCAGATGGCCGACCGATCGATCACCCATCCTAGGGGTGAGCTAGAGGATGTGTTAATAAAAGTCGGGGACTTCATATTCCCCGTCGACTTCATTGTCTTAAATACACAGCCTGTAGATAACCCCCGGAATCAAATTCCGGTGATACTCGGTCGCCCATTTCTCGCAACCTCAAATGCTGTGATCAATTGTCGCAATGGTTCAATGAACCTCTCTTTTGGAAATATGACAATTGAACTCAACATTTTTAGGTTGGGGAATCAGCCCGCCGAACCTAATTCTCATATACTGGATGTCTGCTCGATCCAGGAGATCACACCAGAAGAGTGTGAATTCGAGGAGTTTCTGTTTGAACACGATAATCTTGACGCCACTAGTGCGTTTCTCTTCGAACCTGCTGCTGTTTCTGCGCCCGACAACGAATACGAGTGTTTCACATTCTCGAACGATCTTAGCCGCGCACAACCCGAGTTTGAATCTTTCGACTTTCCGGATGAGTTACCTGAACCATCCGACTCGGTTGCCTACACTCGTTTTGAACCTTTGCTGGAGTCCTTTGAGTTCGAGACCTTTGCACCAGTCTTGCCTTCCATCATTTCACCTCCAACGCTCGAACTCAAGCCGTTGCCGTCTCACCTTAAGTATGCTTACTTAGGTGAGAACGAGACCCTCCCTGTCATCATTTCGGCTTCTCTAGCTCCAGAGCAAGAGAAAGCCCTTCTCGCGGTCTTGCACAGCAACAGGCAAGCTTTTGGCTGGTCCATGGCGGACATCAAGGGGATTAGTCCCCTCATCGTTGAGCATCACATTCATCTGATGGATGATGCCAAACTAGCCCGGGATCCACAAAGACGTCTTAATCCAGTCATGAAGGAGGCTGTGAAGAAGGAGATCGTCAAATGTCTAGATAGTGGTATCATTTACCCTATCTCTGATAGCCAGTGGGTTAGCCCCATTCATGTTGTCCCCAAGAAGTCGGGCATCACGGTCATAACCAACGAGGCGAATGAGTTAATCCCTACTCGCACCCAAACTGGGTGGCGAGTTTGCATTGATTACAGAAAACTCAACGCCGCAACGCGGAAAGACCACTTTCCGCTACCTTTCATTGACCAGATGCTCGAACGATTGGCCGGACACGAGTACTACTGCTTTCTTGATGGCTACTCCGGCTATAATCAAATTCCCATCGCCGAAAAAGACCAGGACAAGACCACTTTCACTTGTCCTTTCGGCACGTTTGCATATCGTCGCATGCCCTTTGCGTTATGCAATGCGCCCGCTACCTTCCAGCGGTGTATGATGGGTATTTTCTCGGACATGGTGGAAAAATTTCTGGAGATTTTCATGGATGACTTCTCCATCTTCGGCGACTCCTTTGACGAGTGTTTGCTGCATCTTGACGCTGTCCTTACCCGATGTAAGGACAAGAATCTCACTTTGAACTGGGAGAAATGCCACTTCATGGTGCGCGAAGGTATTGTCTTAGGACATATCATCTCGCAAAATGGCATAGAGGTTGACAAAGCAAAGATTGAGGTCATTTCCAATCTGCCTCCTCCCCGATGCGTCAGAGATATCCGAGCCTTCCTTGGCCATGCCGGTTTCTATAGACGGTTTATCAAGGACTTTAGCAAGATTGCTAGGCCCTTGACGCTTTTGCTGGCCAAGGACACGCCTTTCGACTTCAACTCGAGCTGTATGACTGCATTCGAGTCACTGAAACGCTCACTCACTTCTGCTCCCGTTCTTTCTTCACCTGACTGGACGCACCCATTTGAGATTATGTGCGATGCATCCGACTTTGCCATCGGTGCTGTCCTTGGTCAGCACATCAACAAGATGCCGCACGTAATCTATTACGCGAGCCGAACCCTGAACGACGCCCAACTTAACTATACAACAACTGAGAAGGAATTCTTAGCTGTTGTATTTGCTTTAGAAAAGTTCAGGCCCTACCTCATCGGCTCTCCAGTCATTGTCTACACGGACCATTCAGCTCTGCGCCATCTTTTTGCGAAGAAAGATGCCAAATCTCGGTTAATACGTTGGATCCTCTTGCTTCAAGAGTTTGACCTTG
This sequence comes from Agapanthus africanus, assembly GCA_030015575.1. Classification (NCBI taxonomy): domain Eukaryota; kingdom Viridiplantae; phylum Streptophyta; class Magnoliopsida; order Asparagales; family Amaryllidaceae; genus Agapanthus; species Agapanthus africanus. The sequence continues at coordinate 387,999,950 of CM057350.1, forward strand.
TCATTAAGGACAAACGAGGATGTGAAAACGTAGTTGCCGACCATCTCTCACGACTTCCTTCTTCGCCTTCGCTTCCAATTCCAATCAACGACGTTTTCTCGGATGAACAGCTCTTGACAGTATCCTGCGAACCCTGGTTCGCAGATATTGTGAACTATTTGGCCTCGGGATTACTACCGACTGAATGGTCGAGTCAGGACAGACTTCGCTTCTTATCCCAACTAAAACACTTTTACTGGGACGAACCCTACTTGTTCAAGTACTGTCCCGACCAGATTATTCGTCGGTGTGTCCCTGACGATGAATTCAAGAGTGTGCTGTCATTTTGCCACGATCAAGCGTGTGGCGGGCATTTTGGGCCCAGAAAGATAGCTGAGAAGATCTTGCAATGTGGTTTCTACTGGCAACAACTTTTCAAAGACGCTCACGATTATTGCAAGACTTGCTCCCGGTGCCAACACATGGGCCGGATATCCCGGAGAAACGAGATGCCGCTCCAACCAATCTTGGTTGTGGAGATTTTCGATGTTTGGGGGATAGACTTCATGGGGCCGTTTCCCAGCTCTTTCGGGAACTTGTACATCCTTCTAGCTGTTGATTACGTCTCTAAATGGGTCGAGGCTGTGCCCAGCCGGACTAACGACAACAAGGTTGTCGTTAGGTTCCTTAAAGAAAACATTTTCTCCCAGTTTGGGCACCCCCGAGCGATCATTAGCGACAATGGAAGTCATTTCTGCAATAAAACTTTCGAAGCCTTAATGCGGAAATACTCCATTAATCATAAGCTTTCTACGCCCTACCACCCCCAAACCTGCGGGCAGGCCGAAGTTTCAAATCGGCAAATCAAGCAGATACTGGAGAAGACGGTTTCCAAGAACCGTAAGGATTGGTCTCTGAAACTCACTGATGCCCTTTGGGCATTTAGAACCGCTTATAAGACCGACCTTGGCATGTCTCCTTATCGGCTTGTGTACGGAAAAGCCTGCCACCTACCTGTTGAAATCGAGCATCGCGCATTTTGGGCGATAAAGGAGCCGAATCTGTCTCTTGAGGATGCGGGCAGCCATCGGAAGCTGCAGCTGAACGAACTATGCGAGCTTAGGGATGAGGCTTACGACAACGCGGTTGTCGTTAAGAATCGAACGAAGGTGTTTCACGATAAACACCTTTTTCGCAAAACCTTCGTACCTGGTCAGCAGGTACTGCTTTACGACACCCGACTTCATTTCCATCCTGGAAAGCTCAGATCTCGCTGGAAAGGGCCGTATTTTGTGCGGAATGTGTATCCGCAGGGCGCTGTGGATTTGGAAAATCCAAAGGACGGTTCACTCTTCAAGGTAAACGGACACCGATGCAAACCGTACCTTAGCGCCGAACCAACAGAGGAGCTCCTGTTCTTACAGGAGCCGATTTACCCTGAATGATCTTCCTCTGCCTACCTCCAAACTTCGGTTATCCAGCCAAGAACAGTGGACACTGTTCCAAATAAGTTTGGGGGTATGTACAAACCATTTTTTGTATATATTTGTGTATATTCTTTTTTCTCTTCTTTAAAAACAAAAACAAATAAAAATTTGTGTATCACTAACCGACAATTTTGAACCTTCCAACTGCTCTATTCATGCTACGACAGTGAGGACACTGTCCAGTTTAAGTTTGGGGGTACGCTCGGTACGCATTTCTTCCCTTCGCATTCATATGTATATTTTTGCATCTGCATATTAAAATCCATAAAAACCATAAAAATTTGAAAATTTTCCAAAAATATAAAAACTTTTTTGTCAAGTTAGCTTGTGGAAGAACTCTGATTCAACATTCGACGGTTTTTGTTTGAAAAAATAGGAATAACTAAATCTTATGTTTGGATTTTGAAAACCTGAAAGATAACTCTCCTTTGAAGTTAACTATAGCTGATATACGTCTTTACATCACACTACACGTGTCGTAAGATTTTGGGAATTAGATGACAAGTCTTTCATGTTTAAACTTTTAAACAGATAAATGATTTCCTAAGGATCAAATAGGTTTGTTCTGAAATAAGTAATGTCAAGAATAGTTTATGAAGTAAAGCGAATATGAAGGAATATTATTGAGGCCGTAATTGGAGCTAAGTCTGAAAAATAACCCATCGGAAACTTGATTGGAATGATTACACACCAAACCCACTAAACACGTCTTTTATCCAAAAAAATAATTGAACTGCCGGTTATATCTCCGTTCGTATTAAATCATCTGATTTTCACGCCAATCTGTCTTTTGTTTTTTGGACCTAGGTAACTTGAGTAATTAAGTCCGCTGGGGTGTTTCTACACCTAATGCCCTAAAACCAACTGGTTTGGGTGCATTGGCCCAAAGCTCGCTAAGAAGCCTAGAAAGTCCAGTTTTAAAACAAAGTCAAGCAAGTGTTCTCTCCGAGTTAAAATTCCTAACGGTTCTTTGTGTGAGAATAATCTTGATAAAAGACAGGCTTTTATAAAAATTTTAGCGGAGATATGAAGGTTTTATTCTATGATAAAGACTATTGCACGTTCACAGAGGTGTGTATGAAATGAAAACTAGAAAAAGGTGGAGTGAAAAATACGACTTAGTTTCCTGTTATGGAAGATAGAAATTCTGAAGTTGAAACCTTACTGGAAAACGAAACTTGAAAAATGCTTAACTCTTTATAAAACTTATATGATCCTTTTTAAATTATTATCTGGGCTTTATTGTGCGACATGATGACTTTATTCGACCTTTCGGGAACTTAACGACACTATTTGCACTGCACGTAAAGACATGTAAAACCTGTAGTTAAACAAGAAGCGAGGTGTGAAAAATAAAGGTTCGATGATCTAGACTTAGGATTATAGAATTGTTATTTTCTAAAAACAAAACTTTAGGGTTTGAATCTTAGTTTTTTTGCAAAATCAACTTGACCGGATTTTGTGGGTAGTATCCGCTGAAAACCCTCAGGAGACAACACTCCTCCTACTAGGGACACCTAGAGGTTTAACGGCTTGTTGCACATGCTCAGTGCAATCGCGTTCCCTGCGAAAGTGAGGTTAGGAAATTTTTTGTGAATAAATGGGCTTTGCTCGGGACGAGCAAATGATAAGTTTGGGGGTATTTGTTCATATCAGATTTTTGCATTTTCATACCGCCCAATTTTTATCACATTGCATATCGGTAGATACTCTTGAGCCGTGTTTGCTAGTCAATTGCAGGATACAGGTTCTCGGTTCTAAAACGGTGAAATTCATGAAAAACACGACAAAATCCGGGTTCCTGCCAACCACAGATAAAACACGCTCTCCGCTCTTCATCCGCATGTTGCCAGATACCAGTTTAGGAGACAAAAGGACAAATCAATTGTCACCTTCATGCACAAAGCACTATGGCAACACCAAAACCAAGAAATCTACGCGGAGCTCAAGAAAATCCATGTCCAAAGTCCACCTTTCCCTCAACAGAAATTCTGGAAGAAATGTGGAAGTATTTTCAGAAAATACATATACCAGATAAGAGGGGACAGAAGACCAGGGAAGTACACAGAAGCCGACACCCCATCTCACCCATAGTGCGGCGGATCCGCGGCATAAGCTGGCTTAGGCCGCGGATCCGCGGCCGTATAGTGGCGACAGACAAACATTTTTCAGGGGTATTTTGGTATTTTTGTTTGTGTTCTGGTGGTTGCCCTAGGTTTTCATTTTTCAGCCTATAAATAGCCCAGAACTTTGTGAAGCAAGGGGTCCATTCTTGTATTTTCTTTTTCTAGGATTTAGTTCACTTGTTCTTCTTCTTCTCATCTCTTCTCCATTAAACTTGTAGTGAGCTTTGTGAAGGAGGAATGATAAATAAAGAAGATCAATTCATTATCATGCTTGTCTTACTTTTGTTATAATTGTTGTAACTTTAAATTCGCTAAGTAGTTGTTGTTATTTCCTTGTTGTTTCTTCTTCTCTTTTTTCTTTATCCTTACATACGACAATGATACTTACGCTCGATCCTCGCCAAGGGGAGGTCGCAAATAGTTAGTCGTATTCTTCTAATCTCCCTCTTTCTATCTTCCTCTTTTGTTTTGTTTTGTTTTTCCTATCATGAAGTGTGAGTAGTTTTATACTTGTTAGGGTAGGATAAGGGAAGTTTGAGAGAAGGAAATCTCTCTCACTCTTTCCTTGCCCAACAACTTAAATCGACTCCCGTTAATTGAACCACAATCCGCTCCTTACGGCACCCTAACCTACATGATAGCGGTGATTCCGTAGTGAGACCGGATTGTGGTTGAATTAACCGGAGGTTATGGATAAGAGCCAAGAACGGACGGACAAGCACCAAAAGGAAGACTTATGCGTTGGAAAGCCTAGCTTATACTCGCAAAGTCCTTCCTAGTCGTGCTAATCCCCGTTGTTGCCGATTACCGTAACACTGATATTAAGAGGGGCAACGAAAGATGTGGAGACTCCTAACTCAAACTAACCTAATCCTAACCCTAACAAGCTCTCTTTAAATATCAACTTAACACTTAGATAACTACAAACAAAATCTGAACAACCGGACTTAACTCGTCGAAAAACATATAGAAAAAGATTCCCATCTCCCTGCGGACGACCCGTACTCAACCGGCTAGCTACAAGCGAAACCGTCTTGATTGCGGTATTTAAACTTAAACTTGAACACGCTCGTATCCTAACAATCACCCCCCACTCTCTACTACAAGCAATCCTAGAGAGTCAGTTGGTCCGCTTGGCGAACATGGAGCTTGTGCCGTTTCCCTCGGGTGGATCATCGGAGATGAAGGAAGACCGGCGACCAAAGTCGATCCGCATCACTTGGAGCTTAGAAATGGTTGAAGATCTGAAGGACTTGGTTCCTTAGGTATAACCATACTATCTCCTTTTCTTATATTGCTAGTTTTAGGGTTAATGATTTCGATCTTGCAAATCGGGTAATGGTAGCGCCGGGTTTTATGAAATTTTTGTTCCGCATTTGGCCATGGTTCGATGGTCGGGGTGCTCCCACAACCCAATAGTTCTTGGTGTATGGCGGAAAAGATCTCCAGATCGAGGCCTTTGCTGACTCTAGCTTCCAGAATGACAAGGATGACTCCAAGTCCATGTCGGGTTATGTCTTTACCCTCAATGGAGGGGCGGTCTGTTGGAAAAGTTCCAAGCAGGACACCGTTGCTGACTCAACGATGGAAGCGGAGTACATAGCTGCTTGCGATGCCGCAAAAGAAGCTGTCTGGATGAAGAAGTTCCTCACAGAACTTCAAGTGGTTCCTACCAGTGTTGATCCAATACCTCTATATTGCGACAACAACGGTGCTATAGCTTTAGCGAAGGAACCCAGGTCCCATCAGAAGTCCAGACACATCTTAAGGCGGTATCACCTAATCAGGGAGATCGTAGATCGCCGGGAGATCGAGGTAAAGAGAGTAAATACGGAGAATAACACTGCTGATCTATTCACAAAGGCCATTCCTCAGACGCAGTTCGAGAGGCTATTCGAGATGATAGGTCTGCGATATGCCAGTATATGGCCCTAGTGCAAGTGGGAGATTGTTAGTGTTTATGCCCTAAAGGCCATTACTGTATCATACTAGTTTGTATATTACTTAATGGAAGCTTGGGATACTCACAGTTGTATTGACAATCTTGCTAAAAATGGTAGTATGCTACATGGTTTGTATCTACTTTAATATGTGCATATGTTTCTTTTAACGTATCGCTTATACATATTAGTAGAGACCTTAGGATATTTGCTTGATTACCATGGTTGTGATGGCAGTCACACTAGTGGGGGCTGGGTAGTTTATAAGCAGCATCCTATACAGGTCCCTGGTCATAGGATTATCGAGACAGGGCATCGATACTCTGGAGTAGACTGGTGTATACGCTTCTCATCCCAGCATAGGGAGATGGTCTATCCCACAGCCATCAGTACGTCGAACTGGAGATAGTATGCAGGTGCTCGTTAGGTTACGGGTACACCAGACAGGACTCGCCGGTAACTGTAGGTTGGTTTTATACCCATCGTCAGATAGCAGTTTCCATGTGACATGATTACAGCTTAGTCTGTCGACTTGACACTGCTACTTCGCCTCGGGTGTGTTCCCACTGTACTGTACTTAGATTACTACCCTACCACGGCTCAAAAGAGTCATGCAAACAGGTAGTAGTTGGGTGCAGTCCCGAAGCACTGGGAGGCAGTGGCGGTTAGACAGGATTCGTCACTCCCGGTATTGGCGCTTGATATCGCGCTGTGTATGGAGAGCCATTACGCCAAGTCCCTGACCAGGGCAAACGAGATTTACTGGTAGCCTTCCAGTAGTTTCTCAAGGTGTAATGGGTTTCACTCCGACACGACTTATACCGCTATTAGGGTGTAACCCTTCGAAAATCGTTTAGGCAGTTTTTCGGTAATCGGCTAATTTTTCGGCTTTTTCCGTAAAAAGTCAAAATAGGTATTTTTCATTGTAGGCCTAATTATACAAAATTTAGATAAGATATTACTATAATTTTGTCACTAAAATGTCACTTATAATTTTCTAGTTAAATAAAAAAAAATTCGTAATTAAATATTTTTTTTATTATTTTAAGCTTTTTAAAATATATTAAATTAGTGATAAATACAAATTTAATTAGGTAAATTTCATAATTAGGAATCTTTATAAGCTAAAATATGGTGTTAATAAAATTGTATCATGACTTGCAAATTTTTGGTTTTAGGGTTGGAAATTTAATGGAAAAATGATGTAAAATGAGGTTTTTTTTTGTAAAATGTTTATATGAAAGCATTAAATGAGAACACGGGGTGTTTTTAGACCTAGAAACTTCTCCAAATTTCCCCACCTCCTCTCCCTTACCTGCTGGCCGACCCCATTGCTGCAGATTTCCTCTCTTCTCACTTCTTTTTTTTGCTTCAAATTTCATGCCAAAATTCATAAAAATCCACAAATTTCATTAACCCATTCAAAGCCAAACCCTAATCCACTCTCTCCTCAACCAAATTTAGTTCAAAACTAGGAGAAAGGAGGCATTCTTGGTGACTTGATCATGCTAGGGTTCCACTTGTGAGGTAAAATCCTAAACTAGTTTGCTAACTTGTAGTTTATATGTGCTAAAATTTAATTTTGAAGTATTAATTTAGTTGTAAATTCTTGTTCATGAAAATCAAGAATGGGATTTGATGTTGAACTAAGGTTTGAAGCATGGTTGTTAGAGTTAAGTTAGGGCTTTGGTTACCTAGTTGGTTAGAGTGGTTAATTGCGTAAGGTTACGCTCGCTAAACCGATAAATTGCGACGTTTGCATCGATTAGGTTTGAAATTAGCTTACTAGATTTTTACAAAAATTAGAATGCGATCAAATTGCGTTATGTTAGCGATATAATTAGCTTCGTATAGGACTATTAGAGTGCGCGAATGCAGGGTGTTGTCTAGTCGGGTTTTAGTTTTGTCGATTTCCCCGAAATGACGATTCTAGTTAAAGATTAGCGATTTTCGTGCGTTTTCCCGCGCACCGAGTGCATGCTATGTTTAATTCGAGAGCGTCGATATTTGTATAATGTGACTTGCATCGTTTTAGGTTATGTAATCTTATGCTTGGTGTTGTGCAAATATAGGATCGGTCGGGGAAACATCGGACACGGGGCGTAAAGGCAAGGCGGTGGTCGGATCGGATTAGCTGGGATTTCAGGTGAGTAGATGTATTCATCTATGGGGGAATCGTCTGGATGGCGCGATGCGCCCCCCTAGTTAGGATTACCCTACTTTATGCAAGATTTATATTGTTAGCTAGCTTATCCATTTATGTACATTGCATACCCTTATAGCTAACCGTATATTAGATTGCATGGACATTCATCTATACTTATGCGATATCACTTCGTAGGACACGAACACCATTACCATTGGCATCTGCTGCACGCGCACTATTCATGTGACACACACGCCTTTGGTAATTGCCATGCCACGTGCACTATAGAACCGGTTTAACTTAATATCGCCATTTGCATTCATACATGATATATGCAATTGCGTAGCATGCATATACCTCGCATTATCATCACATTTACATAGATTTCTAGCCAAAATTCACATCTTATACATTGATATCATAGACATTTATCATATATGACATGTGAACACTATGATTTTCTTGAGGATTTCAGTTTTTCTGTGATTTCTGGATTTTTGGGGAAAAGCGCAAGAATTTAACAAAAACTTGTATTTATCATTTTTTAAAACAAAGTTGCGGTTTTCTCGTGATGTATGTGTCGTCCACCATGAGTTTTCATGTTTTCTGTGGGATTTCGAGACCCGATTCGAGGAGTGGATGAACCGTCTCGGGTATATGGTGGGCCCGGTATGGTACCCCGGGGCAAGAAGATCGAGTTGTAGACGATGAGCCTGGTAGGGGAAGACTACCTACCGATGATGTCTGGCACGGCGGATATCCGGAGGATACCGACCGTTGTCGTGAGATTTGATGACATGGGCCGATCCGGACTGACGGAGCCCAATATTTGAGACATTGATACAGTGAGATATTGAGACATATATGATTTCATATTTGGTGTCGGTGCTTGACACGGGTTTTCAGATGATTTCTTGATGGTACTTAGCTATTATACAGATGTTCATTTTCTAAAGTTAAGAATGCAGTATCCCTAGCATTTAAAACACTTAAAGATTTAGTGATGACATTGCATACATGTGCATGCATACTAGAGCTATTATATCACATATGGACGTACATGTTGTGGTGCATTGCGTGCATTCTTACGATTGCCTTACTAGATGTTATATACTACTCACGAGCTGGCAACTCACCCCCGTTGTGCCACAGTGTCTTGCAGGTCGGACTCATCAGTCTTGTAGCGGCAGCTATCTTATCATCAGCTCATTTTGCTCAGACTCGCGACATCGCCCGTAGGTGGGTTGCGAGCACACTTTATTTCTTTTTGCTTTATCATTGTATCTAGTATTCTCCATCTACCACTTTATATTGTATATGTGACCTAGTGATGAGACTGAGAGATTTGTATATTTGTGGTTTCTTTTGGGTCGAGCTCACTTGAGCCGGCGTTGTGTTTTCTGATATTTTGCGTTTATTTTATGCTCTTTTCTTGATATTGCTATTATATTGCATGTGGTTGTGATCCGCCTTGGGCGAAGAGCTAGCTCCCGCTTGGGGATGCCATTTTATGATTACAGGTTTATTATCTTGTTGTACCCATTTTGGGGGATAGAAAATACAGGGGAGACTCTGCCGAAATTTTCGGAAAATTTTGATGTTTTCTTTTTAAAGGGATTCTATGCAACTTGAATGATTTAAAAACCGTCTTCATTAAAGGTTTTCCTTCATTCGCTTTGATTTTGGTTTAGATTTTTCTGGGCTTTGGCTGACTTAGGTTACGTTACGCCTTTAGACGTCTCGTAATCTAAGTGCCAGTCACGTTCCGTACTTTCGGGTCGTGACAAAGTTAGTATCAGAGCGTAGGTTTTACCTTTCTGAGTGTAGGAAGACCTTGGTAGATGGAGTAGGTGACTTAAGCAGAGTGGCGTAGCGTGGGTATGATCCGCGGCATACTTACGATACGGTACTCCGCCTAAGTGACCTTAGGACATAATTGCTTGTATTTCCTTTCTTGATTCCTTGCATTCCTTGATTCAATTGCAATGTCCTTATCAGTCCTGTTTCTTATTCGAGCTTCGATGCCGCCAAAGACTACGAGAGCTCAGTGGGCTGCTGCTAGGGATGAGATTCAGGCGGGCCCGTCTGAGGCGAGGATCGAGCGGGATGATACGCCTGTCCCTCAGGGTCATACTGATCCTCCTTATCCAGACCGTATTGCCAGACTAGAGGCCGGCATGCAAGAGTTGCGGCAGATGATGGGATCTTTAGTTGAGTCCAGCCGGGCACAGAGATCCGAGGACGTTCCTTCCACCGCACAGACCACGATCGTACCTGCTGCACAGATGGTCACTCCTGCTGCTACTACGGAGACTATCCCTGTTTCACTACAGGAGTTCATGAGATTGAGACCTCCAGCTTTTACCGGTACAGATGCGACAGAGGACCCACAGGCATTTCTTGATAGGATGGCTCGGATTTGCCATTCGTTGAGGTGTTCTGATGATAGATTGGTGGAGTTTGCGAGTTTTCGTCTGGAGGGTCTTGCCCAGACATGGTATGATTCAGTAGAGAGAGGCCGAGCTGCAGGTCTGCCTTCTATGACCTGGGATGAGTTTACAACTGCATTTCTTGCCCGTTTTCTTCCGGAGAGTGTCCGAGATGCTCGAGCCCGTAGTTTTGAGTCTTTGCGCAAGACTCCTGGGATGACAGTGTCGGAGTATGATATACAGTTTACCCAGTTGTCTCGATATGCTCCGTACCTAGTAGACACAGAAGAGAAGAGAATAAAGAGGTTTGTGAGAGGGCTTGATACACAGCTATTCCTTGCCATTGGCACCCAGCACTTTGATACATACGCATCCGCGATGGATGCAGCCTTACTTTTGGAGGAGCGTATTTCTGAGACTCCGGTCGTTTCGGGGCCGAAGAGGATCCGTACTGATACGCCAGCTCAGCGGCAGATGGGTAGACACCGCGATAGATTATTTCCGGGAGATGGTGGAGGCAGAGGATTGAGACGAGGTCAGTTATTTGGTTCATATCCACAGACCCAGCAGTCGTCTCCAGGATGTTTTCGGTGCGGGAGTCAGTACCACCGTGTCAGAGACTGTACCATGGGACGTCAGGGCGCGGCGACAGTCCCGCATGTGACCTTACCACCCTCACCACCTCCTCAGAGAGCTCTGCTTCCTACTCCTGATGATGCTCCACGCCAGCCAGATGCTTCTAGAGGCCGTGGGCGTGGCTATCCGATTCAGAGAGGACGAGGCGACAGAGGCAGAGGCAGAGGCCGAGGTAGAGGCAGAGGACAGCCAGCTATTAGTGGTGGACAGGCCTGAGTGTTCGCGTTGACTCCTCAGGATGCACAGGCATCTAATGCCGTCGTGACAGGTACTCTGCCAGTATGTTCTTTTGATGCACGGGTATTATTTGATCCAGGCTCCACACATTCCTATGTATCCACATACTTTGCACCGAGGTTGGGCCGAGAGTCTTCTCCGTTAGATCATCCGCTTGTCGTTATTACCCCAGTAGGCGAGTCTTTTGTTGCCCGTTTTGTGTACCGATCGTGTTCCGTTCGTATCGGGGAGAGAGAGTCTTCAGTTGATTTGATTCTCCTCGATATGCTAGACTTTGACGTTCTTCTTGGTATGGACTGGCTAGCCACCTGTTATGCATCCGTGGACTGCCGTGAGAAAGCAGTCAAATTCAGTTTTCCTGGTGAGCCGGTTCTTATTATTCAGGGAGATCGTAGTGCTACCCTTCCCAGCTTGATTTCTTCTCTTCGCGCTGGTCAGCTCTTAAGGAAAGGGTGTCAGGGATTCTTAGCTTATGTTTGTGATACTAGCTCCACAGAGGTTCCGTTGGACCAGGTCCCTGTTGTGAGAGAGTTTCCTGATGTATTTCTCGACGAGCTACCTGGTCTGCCACCAGAGCGCGAGATTGAGTTCTGTATTGACTTGATCCCCGGCACGGGGCCTATCTCTATACCGCCTTATCGGATGGTCCCGGCAGAGCTGAGAGAGCTAAAGGATCAGTTACAGGACTTGCTGGACAAAGGGCTTATCAGACCGAGTGTGTCACCTTGGGGTGCTCCCGTCCTGTTTGTTAAGAAGAAGGACGGAAGTATGCGTTTATGCATTGATTATCGTCAGTTGAACCGGGTTACTGTGCGGAACAGATATCCCCTACCCCGCATTGATGACTTATTCGATCCGCTCCAGGATGCAGGGTTTTTCTCGAAGGTTGATTTACGGTCAGGTTATCACCAGTTGCGGGTTCGGAAGGAGGATATTCCGAAGACCGCTTTCCGTACTCGTTATGGTCATTATGAGTTCTTGGTGATGTCGTTCGGGCTCACCAATGCCCCGGCAGCATTTATGGATTTGATGAACCGTGTATTCAGGCCGTATCTCGATCAGTTCATTATTGTGTTCATTGACGACATCTTGGTTTATTCTCGGAGCCGGGAGGAGCATGAGCAGCACTTACGTATCACATTGCAGATTTTGAGGGAGCATCAGCTGTTCGCCAAATTCTCCAAGTGCGCATTCTGGCTAGACAGTGTCGACTTCTTGGGTCATGTGGTGACGAGAGATGGTATTTGTGTGGACCCGAAGAAGATCGAGGCAGTTCAGCATTGGCCTAGACCAGTATCAGTTACAGAGGTTTGCAGCTTTCTAGGTCTGGCCGGCTATTATCGACGTTTTGTCCAGGATTTCTCTCGCATTGCTGCACCATTGACCGGATTGACCCGGAAGGGGGTTCCTTTTGATTGGACCCAGGCATGTGAGGATAGTTTCCAGCAGTTGAAAACTCATCTGACTACTGCACCAGTGTTAGCATTGCCTTCAGGATCAGGTGGGTTCGTGGTATATTGTGATGCTTCTCGAGTGGGGCTGGGATGTGTATTGATGCAGCACGACAGAGTTATCGCGTATGCTTCTCGGCAGCTGAGGAAACACGAACAGAACTACCCCACCCATGATTTAGAGATGGCTGCAGTGGTATTTGCACTTAAGATCTGGAGACATTACCTATACGGTGAGTCGTGCCAGATATTCACGGACCACAAGAGTTTGAAGTATATTTTCCAGCAGCGAGATCTGAACCTGAGACAGCGCCGATGGATGGAGTTGGTGAAGGATTACGACTGTGAGATTTTATACCATCCGGGCAAGGCAAATGTGGTGGCAGATGCTTTGAGTAGGAGGCCCGGAGGTAGCTTATCTTGTTTGAGCGCAGTACAGATGCAGTCGACGGCGGATTGGCAGGTTTTATGTGATAGCAGAGTGCAGTTCGAGTTTACTCCTACAGGGGGACAGCTGGCCCATTTCAAAGCACGCCCACAGTTACTTGACCGTATCCACGAGGCACAGTCCGGCGATGCCCGCATATTAGAGATTATTGAGCAGATTCGGCAGGGCAGAGTTTCCGAGTTCGTGATTGATGATCAGGGGATACTTCGATTTGGGACTCGACTGTGCGTGCCGGATTCAGAGGGACTGAGGCGTGATATTCTCGAGGAGGCACATAGATCGGTATACAGTGTTCACCCAAGTTCCACCAAGATGTACCGTGATTTGAGAGAGGTCTACTGGTGGGACGGGATGAAGAAGGATATTACAGACTTTGTGTCGAGATGCCTGACTTGTCAGCAGGTCAAGGCCGAGCACCAGAGGCCAGCCGGCGAGTTACAGCCTTTGCCCATCCCTGAGTGGAAGTAGGAGCAGGTCTCCATGGATTTCATTGTGGGTCTACCCAGGACCAGTCGAGGGTATGACTCTATTTGGGTGATTGTGGATCGACTGACGAAAGCGGCTCACTTTCTGCCAGTGAAGACCACTTTTGGATTTTCTCAGTACGCCCAGGTTTATACTGATGAGATAGTGCGACCGCATGGTGTTCCGACTTGCATCGTGTCCGACCGTGGCACCCAGTTTACCGGCCGATTGTGGCAGAAACTACAGGAAGCTTTGGGCACCCGATTGAGTTTTAGCACAGCCTTTCATCCGCAGACTGACGGTCAGTCGGAGCATACTATTCAGACTCTTGAGGACATGCTCAGAGCTTGTGTTTTAGATTTCGGTGGTAGCTGGGATCGTCATTTGCCTTTGATCGAGTTTTCCTACAATAATAGCTTCCAGGAGACGATTCAGATGGCACCTTTCGAGGCTTTATATGGGAGGAGATGTCGATCGCCTGTATGTTGGACAGAGCTCAGGGAGAGCAGTGTTTTGGGGCCACAGATCGTACAGGAGACGACCGAGAAGATACAGCTGATTCGGGACAGGATGAGAGCGGCACAGAGCAGGCAGAAATCATATGCTGACAGGCGCCGTCGCCGACTCGAGTTCGCTGTTGGCGATCATGTTTTCCTGAAGGTCTCTCCGATGAAAGGTGTGATGATATTTGGGTGGAAAGGGAAACTGAGTCCTAGATATGTTGGTCCTTTCGAGATCCTAGAGCGTGTTGGTCCAGTCGCTTATCGGTTAGCTCTTCCGCCCAGCTTCCCCGATGTTCACCCCGTATTTCATGTCTCGATGCTCCGTAAGTACCTTCATGATCCTTCCCATGCGATTCAGCACCAGACGATCCAGCTAGAGCGTGATCTTTCTTTCACCGAGCAGCCGGTTATCATTCTGGATCGGCAGGTGAAGAAATTGAGGTCGAAGGCTATACCGTCCGTCAAGATCCTTTAGCGTGGCCCGAACAGCGAGGAGGTCACCTGGGAGACCGAGGTCGAGATGAGGAAGAGATATCCCCATCTTTTTGAAGGTACGCGTAGTTAAATTCTAAATTCGGGGACCGAATTTCTTTAAGGGGGGAAGATTGTAACCCATCGAAAATCGTTTAGGCAGTTTTTCGGTAATCGGCTAATTTTTCGGCTTTTTCCGTAAAAAGTCAAAATAGGTATTTTTCATTGTAGGCCTAATTATACAAAATTTAGATAAGATATTACTATAATTTTGTCACTAAAATGTCACTTATAATTTTCTAGTTAAATAAATTTTTTTTCGTAATTAATTATTTTTTTTATTATTTTAAGCTTTTTAAAATACATTAAATTAGTGATAAATACAAATTTAATTAGGTAAATTTCATATTTAGGAATCTTTATAAGCTAAAATATGGTGTTAATAAAATTGTATCATGACTTGCAAATTTTTGGTTTTAGGGTTGGAAATTTAATGGAAAAATGATGTAAAATGAGGTTTTTTTTGTAAAATGTTGATATGAAAGCATTAAAAGAGAACACGGGGAGTTTTTAGACCTAGAAACTTCTCCAAATTTCCCCACCTCCTCTCCCTTACCTGCTGGCTGACCCCATTGCTGCAGATTTCCTCTCTTCTCACTTCTTTTTTTTGCTTCAAATTTCATGCCAAAATTCATAAAAATCCACAAATTTCATTAACCCATTCAAAGCCAAACCCTAATCCACTCTCTCCTCAACCAAATTTAGTTCAAAACTAGGAGAAAGGAGGCATTCTTGGTGACTTGATCATGCTAGGGTTCCACTTGTGAGGTAAAATCCTAAACTAGTTTGCTAACTTGTAGTTTATATGTGCTAAAATTTAATTTTGAAGTATTAATTTAGTTGTAAATTCTTGTTCATGAAAATCAAGAATGGGATTTGATGTTGAACTAGGGTTTGAAGCATGGTTGTTAAAGTTAAGTTAGGGCTTTAGTTACCTTGTTGGTTAGAGTGGTTAATTGCGTAAGGTTACGCTCGCTAAATCGATAAATTGCGACGTTTGCATCGATTCGGTTTGAAATTTGCTTACTAGATTTTTACAAAAATTAGAATGCGATCAAATTGCGTTATGTTAGCGATATAATTAGCTTTGTATAGGACTATTAGAGTGTGCGAATGCAGGGTGTTGTCTAGTCGGGTTTTAGTTTTGTCGATTTCCCCGAAATGACGATTCTAGTTAAAGATTAGCGATTTTCGTGCGTTTTCCCGCGCACCGAGTGCATGCTATGTTTAATTCGAGAGCGTCGATATTTGTATAATGTGACTTGCATCGTTTTAGGTTATGTAATCTTATGCTTGGTGTTGTGCAAATATACGATCGGTCGGGGAAACATCGGACACGGGGCTTAAAGGCAAGGCGGTGGTCGGATCGGATTAGCGGGGATTTCAGGTGAGTAGATGTATTCATCTATGGGGGAATCGTCTGGATGGCGCGATGCGCCCCCCTAGTTAGGATTACCCTACTTTATGCAAGATTTATATTGTTAGCTAGCTTATCCATTTATGTACATTGCATACCCTTATAGCTAACCGTATATTAGATTGCATGGACATTCATCTATACTTATGCGATATCACTTCGTAGGACACGAACACCATTACCATTGGCATCTGCTGCACGCGCACTATTCATGTGACACACACGCCTTTGGTAATTGCCATGCCACGTGCACTATAGAACCGGTTTAACTTAATATCGCCATTTGCATTCATACATGATATATGCAATTGCGTAGCATGCATATACCTCGCATTATCATCACATTTACATAGATTTCTAGCCAAAATTCACATCTTATACATTGATATCATAGACATTTATCATATATGACATGTGAACACTATGATTTTCTTGAGGATTTCAGTTTTTCTGTGATTTCTGGATTTTTGGGGAAAACCGCAAGAATTTAACAAAAGCTTGTATTTATCATTTTTTAAAACAAAGTTGCGGTTTTCTCGTGATGTATGTGTCGTCCACCATGAGTTTTCATGTTTTCTGTAGGATTTTGAGACCCGATTCGAGGAGTGGATGAACCGTCTCGGGTATATGGTGGGCCCGGTATGGTACCCCGAGGCAAGAAGATCGAGTTGTAGACGATTAGCCTGGCAGAGGAAGACTACCTACCGGTGATGTCTGGCGCGGCGGATATCCGGAGGATACCGACCGTTGTCGTGAGATTTGATGACATGGGCCGATCCGGACTGACGGAGCCCGATATTTGAGACATTGATACAGTGAGATATTGAGACATATATGATTTCATATTTGGTGTCGGTGCTTGACACGGGTTTTCAGATGATTTCTTGATGGTACTTAGCTATTATACAGATGTTCATTTTCTAAAGTTAAAAATGCAGTATCCCTAGCATTTAAAACACTTAAAGATTTAGTAATGACATTGCATACATGTGCATGCATACTAGAGCTATTATATCATATATGGACATACATGTTGTGGTGCATTGCGTGCATTCTTACGATTGCCTTACTAGATGTTATATGCTACTCACGAGCTGGCAACTCACCCCCGTTGTGCCACAGTGTCTTGCAGGTCGGACTCATCAGTCTTGTAGCGGCGGCTATCTTATCATCAGCTCATTTTGCTCAGACTCGCGACATCGCCCGTAGGTGGGTTGCGAGCACACTTTATTTCTTTTTGCTTTATCATTGTATCTAGTATTCTCCATCTACCACTTTATATTGTATATGTGACCTAGTGATGAGACTGAGAGATTTGTATATTTGTGGTTTCTTTTGGGTCGAGATCACTTAAGCCGGCGTTGTGTTTTCTGATATTTTGCGTTTATTTTATGCTCTTTTCTTGATATTGCTATTATATTGCATGTGGTTGTGATCCGCCTTGGGCGAAGAGCTAGCTCCCGCTTGGGGATGCCATTTTATGATTACAGGTTTATTATCTTGTTGTACCCATTTTGGGGGATAGAAAATACAGGGGAGACTCTGCCGAAATTTTCGGAAAATTTTGATGTTTTCTTTTTAAAGGGATTCTATGCAACTTGAATGATTTAAAAACCGTCTTCATTAAAGGTTTTCCTTCATTCGCTTTGATTTTGGTTTAGATTTTTCTGGGCTTTGGCTGACTTAGGTTACGTTACGCCTTTAGACGTCTCGTAATATAAGTGCCAGTCACGTTCCGTACTTTCGGGTCGTGACATAGGGGTTTGACGTTTACCGCCCCCTAGGCCTAATATGCGATAGTTCTAGACGAACAGACCGGACTGTACGGAGATTGTCACATCAGACTTAGTTCGAGTTCGGATGGGTTTCCTCATCATCCTTCTTATTGACATCTACCTGGGGACCGTTACGTACAGCCAGTACCGCTTGCATCCTGTAGTTAAACTCACTGCCAGCGTAGTGTCGAGTCTTTAGAGTCCCACACAGAGAGTTTCCCTGCACCGAGCAAAAGGTGTAGAGGCCGTATGGTTTTACGGCAGGACCGCGATCACTTACGTACACTTATGCATGTATTATGATCGGGCAGATAATACTAGCGGGCTTTGGTTTAAGCCAGATTCTAGTATTATACAGATGGATTTATTCAGTCAAAGATTATCCGTGTTTTTCGGAAATACGGATGGGAGGGGCAGTCTCGTAATTTGTCGGGAAGCTTCTAGAAGAAGATGACTCATTTGTATTTATTTCTTTTGGATTAAACACAAATGAGGTGGAGAGATGAGTTGTAAGTTTTCATTAAATGCTTAATGACTCATGAGGTGATTCACCCTTAGGATTAAATGAAGCTCACAAGATATTTCTAGATATTTATCAAAAGATATTTGTATGCTTCATTATATTCTTTCATGAGTTATTATTCATATCATTATCACAAAAGCTTTCTCTTTCCTCAAGTCTTCATCTTCTTCCTCAAAACCTTAAAAGCTCTCGTCTAGATATTATGGATATGTGATACAATTTTTGCACCGAGGTTGTGGGGTGCATGACATGGACTTACATTGCTTCATTATATGCTTCATTATATTCTTTCATGAGTTATTATTCATATCATTATCGCGAGCTCGTGGGGTGCATGACATGGACTTACATTGCAGGTGTTTGAAATATCGATCGAAATATTTAACATCGTCTAGATATTATGGATATGTGATACAATTTTTGGAATCCACATTGATTAGTTTTGTGAAAACTAGTTAGCATTTTGTAAATCTAGCATTTTAGTCTCATTTGATGGATTGCCACGGAGTTTCGATTCGGATCAAAACTCCATCACAATCTCGTATCGCACGTGAATAGTCACTAGGAAACACTAGTAGACAGCCACGTCCTATAGCCCCGACCAAGTGACTATAGGAGAACCCTATGGCCAAAAGTATCCACTCGGGTGCTCACGGCCGCGGTGTTCCGCCCAAGTGCATTTTGTTGACGGCATCAAGGGTGCGGCCATCTACTAAAGTTCCCGACGAGCATTCGATCATTTAATCGGGAATCTTGTTGAATTCCCTGACCGATTTTTGAAAAGTGTTTTCAATTCAAGACTTAAATGCGAGGTTTATAGGGTTAGGCATGAAATCCGGAGTATTTAATTTCCGGGTTTATAATGTCTAAGGAAGATGCAGATTCTAAATATTGTAGTTTTCAGTTCTTTTCTGCGACCGTAAGTGTAATATATGGTGTTTCCCCAATCTCGTTGCTATACGTCAACGACATTAGGGATACGCATATTTACTTACATTGATGACATGAGATGTTATTGTGTTGCTGGTTGATATGTTATATTGGATTGTCCTGAATGAATAGCCGGGGTTTTTGCGTGAAATGAGAGTTTTTCAATTTTCATTCATGTAAAATTTGTATGTAATATTCTTTTATTAGGACACTTCCGGGTTGAGATTGTTGTCACCATTTGATGTATATTATTTACTTTTCCTCATTAGGATAGACCCAAGGCGGGGAGCATAAGTAACCGGGTACTAGAGTCCAGTGGGAGGCCATCTTGAGGAGTCGAGACCGGGTAGCCTAACTCTAGAATTAGAAAGGTTTCTTGCCGCTCTCGTAGCAGTCTAGGTATGTAGGCTTGGCTATTCATCATGACTGTGGAATCCGTGTTTTTCATTACTGGCACAATCTAAAATACGGACCTCCTAGTATATCCTATATTTCATATGTTTGCTTCTGCTGATTCTGTGATATGATGTGATCATACAACTGCGTGAGACGAATGCTACTTATAGATATGATATATTAGTATACACTATATATGTTTTGCATCCGTGCTAGTCCTGATCTCGCCCTGCCGTAAGTTAAGTAACCTTACGGTGAAGACCCATCTCCCTGTGGCGAATGCGGATGGCATATATGTGTGTTTTATTTTCGTTTCTTCTGTGATGTGTAGGAAACATAATTGATAGGACGTCATTAATGAGATTAATGAAAAGAAAAGAAACCTAAAGATGTTGTAGAATCAAATTTTTCAAAGAGATAGCTCTAGTTCTTGCTTTGCATAGCGGTATTACATTATGAATATCCAGCACCTCATTCGATGAGGAAAGAACCTAGATCCCTTCACCGGGAATGTCCTCTTTAGTAAAACTAGCAAATGCTACAAACCCACTCGGTTTGTTTTGAAAACTAGATTTTAAAGCAGAGCTTAAACCACTCTTTTTCAAATCACTAGATTCTACAACGATATCAAGTTCATTACGTAAAAGGTTTTCTTCAAAACCAGTCGTAGCCCTCCATCATTTCAGATAATTGCTATTTAGTATTCGTGCTGCGCTTGTTGACCTTGTCAAGGCGTAGTGTGTGGTAGCTGATTAGTGCTTATCTGCCACATATGATGCGATTGGATTAGGATAGTCATACGGCCTTGTTAAAGGTCATGCAGGTGGGTTTAATTCAATCAAGAAATGACGGGTTGAACTTGACTTGCGGTTTATGATTTGTTGACCTTGTTAAGGTCATAGACCGCATGGGGAAAAAACAGATATTAGGAATTTCAAGTGTTGAAATTTGCAATGAGATTGCATACCTTATATATGATAGTTGGATCCCGATACCCACTGCGAGTAAGTGTTACTCATGGGAGAGTTTTCCACTTTACAATTAGCTGATCCAGTAGGTGTCTAAGAAAGGTGTTAACGGGGTTATGCCCCTACGGAAGTGAGATTATTTAATTAGTTACATGCGAAAGCACTCGGAGACTCCCTCGGAGTACCAATACCTGCCTGGCTGACTGATTGGCGAACTTGTAGGGTGTAATTAATCCCGACTAATCTTATCTTTTAGGATTTGAAGGAAGATTTGATGAAAACAGTAGGAGCCATTATAAGTAGATAAGATAATAACCAATCTAATCTTGCAAGAGCGCACGATAAAGTGTTTTCTTCTCTCTCTCTCTCCAGGTAGCAACCATGACACGCCTTAATCAAGATAATAATATAGATGTATTGACTGAACCCGCTTATTATACTGAGCTGGAGAACGTTGGTTCCGCTCAATCTTATGACTGTCATAAGTCTGAGCAAGGGATAGGGGAATGCACGGATTCCCATGCTACCCAAATGGAGAAAGAGCAAGATGATGCATCTTCTTCGGGCGTGTTAGTTACTGAGAACTGTTTCTCAGTCGCCTCTACATCATGGGTATTAGATACCGGATCAGAATCCCACATTTGTAATATGTTACAAAAGTTAAAGAGAAGTAGAGAACTGGGAAAAGGTGATATGTCCCTCACAGTAGGGAACGGAGCAATTGTTACTGCCAAAGCTGTCGGCGAATATCACCTTGTATTACTAAATGGTAATACATTGATTTTGAACGACTGTTATTTCGTACCGTCGATAATGTGCAATATAACATCCGTTTCTTTATTAGATAAAGAAGGATATAACATTGCACTAGAGAAAATTGTTATGAACATTTTCCTAAATCAAGTGTTGATTGGGTTTGGTACGTTATGTAATGGAATATACGTTCTAAATCAAAATACAGTTCTAAATATACAGAACACACACAAGAGAAAACGTTTAGAAATGAACGAAACCTTCTTGTGGCATTGTAGACTTGGTCATATCAATGCGACAAGACTAGCTAAGTTGCATAAAGATAGATATTTGAATCCGTTTGAATTTACATCTTATGAAACTTGCCTGTCATGTCTCAAAGGGAAGATGACCAAAACTCCATTTACGGGAAACCGAGAAAGAGCTACCGAACTCTTAGGACTGATACATAGTGATGTATGCGGTCCTATATCTACACATGCCAGGAATGGTTCCCCGTACTTCATTACATTCACCGATGATCTCTCGAGATTCGGACATGTGTTCCTGTTGAAATATAAATCTGAAGCTTTTGAGAAATTACAGGAGTATAAGTGCGAAGTAGAGAACCATACGGGTAAATGTATTAAAATCCATCAATCTGATCGAGGAGGAAAATACTTAAGCACGGAATTCCGAGATTATCTAAAAGAGAATAGGATTCTCTCTCAGCTTACTCCTCCATATACACCACAGCACAATGGAGTATCGAAACGGAGGAATCGTACCCTATTAGATATGGTGCGATCTATGATGAGTATTGCTGAGTTACGCATTTCCTTTTGGGCTTATGCACTTGAGACCGTTGCATACCTATTGAATCAAGTTCCATCAAAATCTGTTTCTAAAACACCATATGAGATATGGAGTGGAAAGAGACCATATCTTAAACGAGTTAAGATATGGGGTTGTCCAGCCTATGTTAAAAAATAGAATCTGGACAAATTCGAGGCATGATCAGTTCTTTGCAAGTTTGTGAGATATCCAAAGAATTCACATGGATATATCTTCTACCACACTGATGAACAAAAAGTGTTTGTTTCTCAATATGCCACCATTTTAGAAAAGGAATTACTTGAAAAAGAATTAGTGGTAATGGGGTAGACCTGGAAGAAGTTTCAGCTACACAAACTACAACTGATGATTTGGTAGAACCGAAGGATTCAATAGTCCTCGACGAACCTCAGCCACTCCGCAGATCTAGTAGAGTTCTTAATCCATTTGAGAGATACTACCGTTTTCTCATAGACGGTGGGCGCGAGGACTGCATCATGGAAGATGATGACCCAACTAATTTCGAGCAGGCCATCACAAGTGGGGACTCTATGAAATGGTTGGATGCTATGCGACCTGAGATGGAATCCATGTACTCCAACAAAATATGGACTTTGGAAATTGCTCCTGAAGAAGTAAAACCCATTAGGAGCAAGTGGATCTTAAAGAAGAAAATTGGTGTAGATGGAAATGTTGAGAACTTCAAAGCAAGACTTGTAGCAAAAGGTTTTCGTCAACGACCAGGTGTCGATTATCATGAAACCTTTTCTACAGTGTCTATGTTTAAGTCCATCAGGATCCTACTTTCCATTGCCATGACTATGAAATCTGGCAGATGGACGTCAAGACCGCTTTTCTAAATGGTGATTTAGAAGAGAACGTGTATATGACACAGCAAGAGGGCTTCATAGACAGCGGGAGCAGCAGAAAGGTGTGCAAGCTGCTTAAATCAATCTATGGATTAAAGCAAGCTTCACAGAAATGGAACATCTATTTTGATGTGGCAGTCAAAGAGTTTGACTTCATCAAAAACGTAGATGAACCTTGTATATATAAAAAGGTTGTAGAGAGTAAGGTTGTCTTTCTCGTATTGTATGTGGATGATATACTCTTGATAGGAAATGATGTTCCTATGCTGCACTCGGTCAAACTCTTCCTATCACAGAAGTTCTCCATGAAAGATCTGGGTGATGCCTCCTACATCCTTGGGATAAAGATCTATAGAGATAGATCTAAAAAGATGTTGGAATTTTCCCAATCCAGGTATATTGACACCATACTAAAGAGGTTTAGTATAGAAGATTCTAAGGGTGGTAATTTACCTCCTTGTTCAGGAATCACTCTCTCTAAAGAGATGTCTCCCAAGACTGATTTGGAGAGGGCTCGCATGCAATTGATACCCTATGCTTCTGCAGTTGGGTCTATCATGTATGTGATGTTATGCACCAGACTGGATGTAACTTACACACTTAGTGTGGTAACTAGGTATCAATCAGACCAAGGAGAGAAGCACTGGACAGCTGTGAAGAACATTCTTAAGTACCTAAGAAGGACTAAATAAATGTTCTTGGTGTATGGTACCGGAGAACTCCAAGTGGAGTCCTTTACCGATTTGAGCTCCAGAGTGATAACGATGACAGCAAGTTGGTCTCGGGTTTTGTCTTCACACTCAATGAAGGGGCGATATGTTGGAAGAGTTCCAAGCTGTGAGTGCACGGCGGCGCCCCGGCCGTCGATCCGACGCCGGAATGCGGAAGCGGTGATAAACTTTAATTTTTGCGGACTTAGCAAACCGGCACCACCGCGCACTAAGCACCCGGATCGTAACCATTAACAAGTCTAAGCTAACTAGAAGATGTGTTAGAGATATACCGACGATCCAAGTCCTCCGGTCTTCTCGTCATGGTCCCGATCTCCTGCGGAAAAGTCCCGTCTCCTCCTCGTCGCCGGAAGTGCACCACATCGCCTTCTTCTTTTACGGGCTCCCACCTCAATGCCGAGGCAACTCGGGCACGAAGCCGGCTACTCGACGTGCCCAAGGTTCGTTGTAGAATATGTAGTGAGCAAGTCTCATTTTGGGGTTTGTGGAATTGCCTTTTGTGGAGGGATTGAACTTGGAGCTTTTTGAGAATGATCTTGTGGGTTTTTGCAACATGAAATGAGCTAAAAGACCCACCCAAAAAATTGGGACAGCCCCACTAAGGGAGTGGCCGGCCAAGACTTCAAGAGAGGGAGGAATGAGAGAGTGGGGTGATAGAATGAGATAGATCACACCATAATGCAAGAGGAAAACAAAAGCCATCATGAAAGAACATGATCACTAACACCAAAACCACACTCAACACACTAATCATCAACAAACATGATGCTAACAAAGTCAAGCCATCATGAAGTATGAAATCAAGCAAGTCAATGGATGGTGCACCATCATGAAGACTATCATGATGCTACAAAAAGCAAAGATCCCCTCCACAAATACAAATTTGCAACAATGCAAATAAACCCTCCTCCACCAATCTTCGGCCAATGAACGGAACAATGGAAATTGGCCGAAACGGAAAGCAAACTGGCAACTCCAGAAAACTGGTCCCGTAATAAATTACAGGAAAACCCCGATACTGTGCATACACACCCGCATCTGTATTTCGACCGAAATACAAATGCAATGAGACAAAATCTACACTGTACTATACCAGGATCCGGCTTATACCAAAACCGGCCAGTAATGTCTGTTCGATCCTGATCCGTGCAATACCGCACGTATCTGATCGAACCCTGCCATATAACCATACGGCCTATAGTACAAACTGTCTGATCCTGATCCGTGCAATACCGCACGTATCTGATCGGACCTTGCCATATCTCCATACGGCCTCTACAGTACAAACTGTCTGATCCTGATCCGTGCAATACCGCACGTATCTGATCGGACCTTGCCATATCTCCATACGGCCTCTACAACCTTTCGCCCGAAAGCTGAGTAACTGAATGTGGGGGACTCTAAAGACTCGTCAACACCTTGGTTGTGGATTTAACCACTAGCACGTCAGAGGTATAAGCCAATACGTGACGGGCTACCAGGTACTGACCAAATGGGACGTCGATGAGGAAGCTCACCCCGACACCCAACTGAGCCTGTCAGTGACAATATCCGTGCAGTCCGGTCCGTTCGTCTATGAGCATCGCATGGCGGGCCTAGGGGGTTGGTAAAAGTCAGACCCCCAAAAGCGGTACAAGTCGTGTCGGAGTGTAGCCCAGAACACCCTGAGATACTACTGGAATACCTACCAGTAAATCTCCTTGCCTTGGCCAAGGACTTTGTGTAATGGCTCTCCTAGACACAGCACGACCTCACCCCCAATACCGGGAGAGACGAACCCCTGAAGATACGCTCACTGCCTCCATGTGGCTCGGGACTGTACCCAACTAAAACCTGTTTGCACGACTCCTTTGAGCCGTGGTAGGGTAGTAATCAAAGTACAGTGGGAACTCACACGAGACAAATGACGATCCCCAGGTCGATGAACTAACCTGCACATATGTCACCAGGGAACTGCCATCTGACGTCTGGTATATGACCAACTAGCATGTTCCCGGCGAGTCCTGTCCGGTGTACTCATAACCCAATGAGCACCTGTATACATCTTAGGTGATCCAACTGACACCAGTGGCTTGAGAGACCGGCCACTGCCCCTCGTTGGGGTCTCGACTGTATACACTAGTCTACTAATGGACTATCGATGCCCGGTCTCGAAACTCCCACGACTAGGGACCTTTTAAGGATATGCTTGTAGACCCTCAGCTCCCACTTATATGATCGCCCTCATACTGCTGGTGGTCAAGCATGAATCCTAGGGGCTCTATCAACGTGTAATAGCGACGTGTCAGGTCACCTAAAGCAGTACACGATGATAAAGGTAAACCAGATAGCATACTATCATCTCGAGTAAGACTGTCCTACCGGGATAGGTCCTCCCTCAATCATTACAATCACGTACCTGTGACCTAATAATTGACTCTGAGGGCACTATCTCCAACAATCTCCCACTTGCACTCAAGGCTAATTATTGCGATGTCGCATACTCACAGCCCGTGTGATACCGAACATCCAACTCCTCTACTAGTCAGTCTCACAAAGCTCGTTTGCGGAACTATTGCGTTCGAGAAATAGCCTCAGTGAGTGGATCCGCTTAGTTGTATCTTTCTATGTCTCTCTATATCTCAAGTTCGCGGAGAAACCCATCTCCCGAAATGAGCAATACCTGTCTTAGAATGTGTCTGGATGTCTGATGGGACATAGCTCATAAATGAACTCCAAATCCAAACTTCTTAGACTGTATCGTCAACTGAACTTAATCAGTATCCTGCGCGCCATGCCTCCCTCAGTATTGCCTTGGACCACCTGTCCAAAATACTGCCCCTCATCAGAAGGAAAACTATAACTCTGACAACCTCCTTGTCGTCCATGTCACCTTGGAAGCCTGGAATGATAACTGTTTCCCGAATAAGGCTGTCGTTATCATATCGCTAGAACATCCACTTATGTTCTAAAAGTGCTTCCGACCGTTTCTCCAGGATTGGATTAATGTCAGCTTATTGCATCTAGTGCAAGAACAATGTCTGGTGTGGTACTTGACATCTCATGATTGACTCAATTGCCTGAGCAAGTGATCTGCCAATCACGCACGTCCCTCTCCCCTTTAGTCTGCAAGACAGCTTTAGAGAGGGTGACTCCATCACCTGCAGGTACACTACCGTGCCAGGAGTCGTCCATTCTAAATACCCTTAGAATGCTGTCTAAGTACCCTGATTGGGAAACCACCCAAATCTAGATCTAAAACCATAGATCTAGTAACCAGTATGTCTGATGTAAAATCCACTTCCTTTGTGGAGAAACCACTGTGTGACGACCAAAGTATAACCGGTTGTAGTATAGGAGTTTCCTTTCCTACTCAGTGTATGTCATCCAAATACCAGGATATCACACCCTACTACCTTCTCAACAGATCCATCCCCTATTCTGATGAAGTCAAACCTATGACTGTCACGTCAGAAATAGATGATCTATCTCCGCTACTGGTGCTTCAGTCTATAAATAGACATAAGCTACCTATCCACCAATGCTTCCGCTGCTCCCACTGACTACGACAACCCTTTGGCAGAGTCATATACACGTACACTTCTAAAGCTAGTTTAGAACGACGCTATACTCATCCTCCCGCCGGGTCTCGCAACCTGGAACAACAGCAATGGCAATTTTGGGTAAACAAGAACTTCCCTGTCACCGTCCTTGAGGCTACCGTAGTACCTCTCGGGTGCCTGAAGTTACCCACCTTATCTGCGGAGTGGCCAATGGAATGTCAATCCAGATTGAATCTTTAGGTTCCTTATCAAATCTTCAGTAATCGTTTGTGGTTCTGGAATCACTTCCAGTTCTACCATACTCCCACTACTGTTTTCTGAAAAAATCCATTTTTAATAAAACTGTGGCGAGTCTAGAACAATATCGCTATTGTTCATCCAGATGGTAGAAAGTTAACCCTCGTCATAGCCTGGGTCAACCCACAAACAGCCATTACAGAAACGTGCCTCGAGTTGTCCAGTGTCTGGTTTTAATCATAAACCGGACAACTCCCCGTACCTTAACATCGTTAAGATATGAACTGTTCTATATCCAATATAGAACCAGAGGCACTGATTTAATTGAACCAGATTCAAATCATGCAACTGTCTCCAGTGCATGTCAACTAAATGGAAGGAGGCCGATCAGCGTTACTCAACTTAGGAATGCTTCGAATTATGAGTAACCTGAAAGAGAAGCAAGTTCTCTTAGTCATTACTAGCAACTGAATATCATTGACAAGTATCTACATCTTCGATCTTTTGAAGAATCCCGATACTTGCTATACCTGGTTCTCTACTCTATTCAAATACCTATAACTTCTCCAAATTCGGACCCTGTGTTTCCACGAAACACCTGTCTAAAAACTAGAGAAGTCATAAGTAAACCGAATATAGTACGAGGACCAACCCCTCTGTCCTGATGGACCCTGGACAACATACAATCCTTTGTATAAGTCCCTTGAGTCTGATAACTCATTCACTGTGTGTCGTAGGTTGAAAACTGTACTTATGGTTAAGAAGAATTACACCGATGTTTAATGCTCCTTACCTAACCATCCACTGATATAGGTAAATGTCGTAGACATAATTTCAGAAAGGTATATCTCACTCTATTCAAATAGACGTACAGATATATCAATTTGAAATTGGTGCATAACTGCGGATATTCAAAACCAAATATTTGCCAACCGGCAAACAGCCCAGGTGATTTCCTCAAATATCATCGATTACAACGAATCCCGATATAATGAGGATAATCACCCAATTCCCAATAACTTACTCCCACTCATCATCTATAAAACCATACAGATGTGAGAATCGTATCTGGTAAATACATACCCTGGAGTAAGTATCTAATCGGGAAATCAGTTTTCTATTAACAGTACACAGTGAAACTGAAACATTGAAATGTTTCGATGGGGTATCCTGGTATTCCTAGTAATGCCTCTTCCAGATTCACGACTGTAACCGTATAGTTCTTTGCCACCTCTCCAAATCCCTTCATATGTCTTTAGTCTTTACCTTCTGCACACCCTTTTAGGCCAAATGGTTTTCTTCCTTCCCTACCGTTCGGCACCAGCCTATGGTTTGGAAGAAGACTATCCAATAAACATAATGGGTGTACTGTCCCAATCCTAGGAGCACTCGCAACACGAGAGAAGGTGAAGATAAAAGACACCTGAATGTACTTTATTCCTATTTCTCCTGAACCAGGATCCATCCCCGAACTGGAACAAGTTCCTTTCGAGTTCGTATATAACCATACGATGGAGTATCCAATAAACTGTGGATCTTCGTAGTGATACGGAGTGTCCTGGAGAAATACAAAGGTGATTTAGGATTGGCGAAGGAATACTTGGTTTGGTCGTGAATATTTGTTGCAATTTACTTTGCCCTCTTACTAATCCCTTGCTTTGTCTTAACTTAATACCTTCTGCACACCATCGTTATGCTAATTAGTTTTCTTCATTCCCTACCGGTCGGCACCAGCCTAAGGTTTGGAAGAAGACAATCCAATTTGCGTAATAGGTGTACTACCCCTAAACCAAGGAGTACTCGCAACCTGAGAGAGGGTAAAAGGAAAAGACAACTGAATAATCCTATCCGTTTTCCCCAGAACCTGAAACCATCCTCGAATAAATTCTTTCGAGTTCGTATCTAACCATACGATGGTTTTGTCCAATGGAAGTGGACGTTCGTAGTAAAACGGGGTGTCCTGGAGAAAAGGGTAAAAGTAGGAGTGGCAATGAGGTTTGCAACTCTGACAATCCAAAAGCCAGTGTTAAGAAGGTTCGGTTAACTTGGTCACTGAGTCATAGTCTTGGGGTCGGGTCAATGGTCGCTGCCAAAGAGAGAGAGAAAAGAAACACTCAGCGTGCACTCTAACCTAGATCAGAATGGTCACCAATTTATCTAATCAGGAAACCTCCCACTGTACCTCAAATTCTCCTCCAAACCTGAAAGAAGAATTAGTCGGGATCACCCGAGGAGTATACCAACTCATCAGTGGGAATCGGGATCCAACTATCATCGCATGATAACGTGATGGAATCCGCTCACGTCATCACACTCCAGAAGGTATGCGCATATCTGGCAAGTTTCAGTTCTTTTGAAACTCCCGATGTGATTTCTGCCCCATGCTCTTATGACCTTGGCGAAGGTCAACAAATCATAAGTCACATGTCAAGTTCTACCCGTCATTATCCAGGTTAATTTGAATCCACCCGTACAAGCCCTTGACGAAGGTCAACAAGGCTATACGACTGTCCCAAACCAACGCATCTATCTATGCAGCAGAAAGGTAACAAGCAGCTACCATACACTATGCCTTGACGAAGGTCAACAAACACAGCATGAATACTACGTGCTACCCGTCTGAAACGACGGAGGGCTACGAATGGTTTCTGGCGAAAACCTTTAACGTAAAGAACTTGATATCGTTGAAGGAACTGATAGCTTTTTGAAAATATAGTGACGAAAACCGTTGCTAAAGAGGTCACTCCCGGTGAAGGGATCTCGGCTCTTTCCCCGTAGAATGGGGTGCAGGATATTCCAAATGAATACCGCGATGCAAAGCAAAAGTAATCGGCTATAGTGAAGTCATTGCCATGACGCAAACTTTTTGTCCAAGGGGTCACTCCCGGTGAAGGGATCTCGGCCCTTGCCTCGTCGACTGAGGAGCAGGATATTCTAAATGAATACCGCGATGCAAAACAAAAGTGAACGTCCTTGCAATAACAGCTTTTTGAAAAGTGTTCCAACAACATCAGATTAGGTTTGTTTTTAACTTGCATTGATCCGAATCAATGCAGTCCCATCAATTGATCACACCACAAAGAACGAAAATATACTGATGTACGTATATGTCATCCGCATTCGCCACTGGGTCCCGTCATTACCCGTTAGGTTAGCTAACTAACGACAGAGCGGGGACTGGACTAGCGCGGATGCAAAACATATACAACATCTACTAATATATATACCAATATATTATATTCGCTCAAGGCGTGAATAAAATGCAACATCACAGAAATGTACAGCATCACAGAAACAATACAGATATCTGGGATCCCCGGGTTTCACAGAGCCACTGCTGAAACCCGACGTTCCCCTGGTCGTGTGGATAGCCTGTGCAATGTAATCCTAGACCCCTACGGGCGCGGCAAGTCACCCGCCAAAACCTGAAGCGAGGCAGCCCCCTTCAGCACCGTGAATGGACCACCCAGCACTTCACGGAATCCGGTAACTTGGGCACCCCTCCTGGGTCAACCTGTACCCCCTACGAGTGCGGCGAATAGCCCTCCAATCCTAGAGTGAAGCCCCCTCCGTCTTAATGCCATGAGATGCGGGCTTGTTGCCCTCTAGAACCCGGCTATCCGTGCACCCCTCCGCGGGG
The DNA here is from genome assembly GCA_030015575.1 of Agapanthus africanus. NCBI lineage: Eukaryota > Viridiplantae > Streptophyta > Magnoliopsida > Asparagales > Amaryllidaceae > Agapanthus > Agapanthus africanus. Next base: position 388,030,922 of record CM057350.1, read on the forward strand.
CAATCCTAGTACAGAAAGTAAAATATACATACACCGGGTACATCGACCGCAACCAGGTCGTGCCCTAAAATAATAATACAATCAGACAGTGACGGCTGTCCACATGTCGGACGCTCGCCCCGCAAAATCAAATGTACATAATACCACCACAACTGTACTAGCATTGCATCCAGGCTATCCCTACGACCGATCCGCAATAACACAGCAAATACATAGAACATCAACGTGAAAGTCACGTTCGCAAATCCGTCTAACCGGGCTATAGCAGTTAGACCGGATTTACCGATCGAGTGACATTCACGGTCGCAGATATAATGTAAATACTGTGAAAAATATGTTTAAAATTTTCCGATTGACCAAAAATTAACAAGTGGGCCCCCAATCAAAACTGTAGCACTTACAGAAAACCTGGGCCCAATTTTAATATTCCAAAACCCATATTTTAAGCCCAGAAGGCCTCTGTAAAAAATTGGTGAAGTGACCTCCACAGTGTGCGGCGGAAGGGCGGCGGTAAGGTGGTTTTCGCGGCGGTTCCGCGCTCCCACTGTGGAGTTACTTCGTCGAATTTTTACAGAGCTCTTAGATTTTCCAGTACATCAATATTTTACAACCTGAAAAATTTTTGGGGACCAAAAAGTTTCAACAGAAAACTGATGTGGGCAAATACGGGTTTTTGAACATTTCGATCGATCGGAACTGAAAAACACATTACACAAAGCTAGACTAAGTTAATGGCGAGGCTCTGATACCACTGTAAGTGCACGGCGGCGCCCCGGCAGTCAATCCGACGCCGGAATGCGGAAGCGGTGATAAACTTAAATTTTTCTTGAACTGGCAAACCGCCGCACACTAATACCCGGATCGAACCATTAATTAGTCCTAGCTATCTACAAGAAAGGGAATAGAGATATACCGACGATCCAAGTCCTCCGGTCTTCTCGTCATGGTCCCGATCTCCTGCGGAAAAGTCCCGTCTCCTCCTCGTCGCCGGAAGTGCACCACATCGCCTTCTTCTTTTACGGGCTCCCACCTCAATGCCGAGGCAACTCGGGCACGAAGCCGGCTACTCGACGTGCCCAAGGTTCGTTGTAGAATATGTAGTGAGCAAGTCTCATTTTGGGGTTTGTGGAATTGCCTTTTGTGGAGGGATTGAACTTGGAGCTTTTTGAGAATGATCTTGTGGGTTTTTGCAACATGAAATGAGCTAAAAGACCCACCCAAAAAATTGGGACAGCCCCACTAAGGGAGTGGCCGGCCAAGACTTCAAGAGAGGGAGGAATGAGAGAGTGGGGTGATAGAATGAGATAGATCACACCATAATGCAAGAGGGAAACAAAAGCCATCATGAAAGAACATGATCACTAACACCAAAACCACACTCATCATCAACAAACATGATGCTAACAAAGTCAAGCCATCATGAAGTATGAAATCAAGCAAGTCAATGGATGGTGCACCATCATGAAGACTATCATGATGCTACAAAAAGCAAAGATCCCCTCCACAAATACAAATTTGCAACAATGCAAATAAACCCTCCTCCACCAATCTTCGGCCAATGAACGGAACAATGGAAATTGGCCGAAACGGAAAGCAAACTGGCAACTCCAGAAAACTGGTCCCGTAATAAATTACAGGAAAACCCCGATACTGTGCATACACACCCGCATCTGTATTTCGACCGAAATACAAATGCAATGAGACAAAATCTACACTGTACTATACCAGGATCCGGCTTATACCAAAACCGGCCAGTAATGTCTGTTCGATCCTGATCCGTGCAATACCGCACGTATCTGATCGAACCCTGCCATATAACCATACGGCCTATAGTACAAACTGTCTGATCCTGATCCGTGCAATACCGCACGTATCTGATCGGACCTTGCCATATCTCCATACGGCCTCTACAGTACAAACTGTCTGATCCTGATCCGTGCAATACCGCACGTATCTGATCGGACCTTGCCATATCTCCATACGGCCTCTACAACCTTTCGCCCGAAAGCTGAGTAACTGAATGTGGGGGACTCTAAAGACTCGTCAACACCTTGGTTGTGGATTTAACCACTAGCACGTCAGAGGTATAAGCCAATACGTGACGGGCTACCAGGTACTGACCAAATGGGACGTCGATGAGGAAGCTCACCCCGACACCCAACTGAGCCTGTCAGTGACAATATCCATGCAGTCCGGTCCGTTCGTCTATGAGCATCGCATGGCGGGCCTAGGGGGTTGGTAAAAGTCAGACCCCCAAAAGCGGTACAAGTCGTGTCGGAGTGTAGCCCAGAACACCCTGAGATACTACTGGAATACCTACCAGTAAATCTCCTTGCCTTGGCCAAGGACTTTGTGTAATGGCTCTCCTAGACACAGCACGACCTCACCCCCAATACCGGGAGAGACGAACCCCTGAAGATACGCTCACTGCCTCCATGTGGCTCGGGACTGTACCCAACTAAAACCTGTTTGCACGACTCCTTTGAGCCGTGGTAGGGTAGTAATCAAAGTACAGTGGGAACTCACACGAGACAAATGACGATCCCCAGGTCGATGAACTAACCTGCACACATGTCACCAGGGAACTGCCATCTGACGTCTGGTATATGACCAACTAGCATGTTCCCGGCAAGTCCTGTCCGGTGTACTCATAACCCAATGAGCACCTGTATACATCTTAGGTGATCCAACTGACACCAGTGGCTTGAGAGACCGGCCACCGCCCCTCGTCGGGGTCTCGACTGTATACACTAGTCTACTAATGGAGTATCGATGCCCGGTCTCGAAACTCCCACGACTAGGGACCTTTTAAGGATATGCTTGTAGACCCCCAGCTCCCACTTATATGATCGCCCTCATACTGCTGGTGGTCAAGCATGAATCCTAGGGGCTCTATCAACGTGTAATAGCGACGTGTCAGGTCACCTAAAGCAGTACACGATGATAAAGGTAAACCAGATAGCATACTATCATCTCGAGTAAGACTGTCCTACCGGGATAGGTCCTCCCTCAATCATTACAATCACGTACCTGTGACCTAATAATTGACTATGAGGGCACTATCTCCAACACAAGCAACGTATCGTGGCAGACTCTGTTAGTTATATGTATACCCTAAAGGCCATTGTTGTACATGATTGTAAATTACAATGGATGCTTGGACATATATAGGTAGGACTTTCTTGCTCGACATGATAGTATGCTATCTGGCTGCCCTTTATCTTAACATGTAGACTAGTATTGTGACACTGTCTTTCTCTCACATGTTTATAAAGCCCTTAGGATGTGTACTTGAATACCAGAACTATGATGGAGATCATATTAGTGGGGACAGGGTAAATCCTTTAATTGATCCTAGTCGAGGGTGTATCGAGACGGAGCATCGATATTCCAGAGTAAACTAGCGTATACGCTTCTTGACCCATATGATGGGCGATGGATGATCCCATATCCTTTGGTGTTTGACATCAAAAATGGTATACGGGTGCTCAGTGGAGACTGGGTACACTGAACAGGACTCGCCGAGAACTCCTAGATGGTATTATACCTGACGTCAGATAGCAGTTCTCTGGTGACACTGGTACAGGTTAGTCTGTAAACCCGAGATCGTCATAGAGTCTTGTGTGATTCCCACTATGCTTTGATTTCCACCTTACCACGTTCAAGAGAGCGTGCAAAATGGTGGTTTTTGGGTACAGTCCCGAGTCACATGGAGGCAATGAGCAATAGGAGGGGATTCGTCTTTCCCGGTATTGGGGGTTGATGTTGTGTTGTGCTCGATTGGTTATAACAGGAAGTCCCTAGCCAGGGCTGATACTGAGATTTACAGGTAAGTGTTATTAGGAGTTTCTCGACCCATTATGAGCCTCACATCGGCATGACTTATCAAATTATTGGAGTCTGACGTTTACCACCCCTAGACTCAATATGCGACATATCATACGAAAAGACCGGACTGTACGGTAGTGTTGCTGTCACGACCCGAAATTTGGCACGTGACGGCACTTAAACCACGTAACGTCTATAGGCGTAACACAATTCAAGTAAGCCGAAAACCCAGAAATCTAAACCATCAAAGGTAGTAAGTAATAAGAACATTGTTAAAAGCTTTTGGGAAACTCAAGTAAAAATCTTTAACTTAAGTTACTTTCTTAAAATTTTCGGCAGCACCTCCTTTGTAAAAACTAGACCCCAAATGGGTACAACATAGAATATAAATAAAGCATCCCCAAACGGGAGCAAATCTCGCCCGAAGACGGAAACAACCACCACAAACATATATACGATGCCGTAGCGAAAAAATATAACTGAAAACAGCATAAGGAAATAAAACTACATAACAAAGGCCGACTCCTACGAGCACGGCACCCAAAGTCACAAAATAATATAACATCGATCCTCACAACTCATCAATAAGTCAAATACATGAAGGTGGTAGATAGAGAGTACTAGATCCAACAAAAGATATACAATGTACATAGACGGATAATCGCGGAAACCCACCTATAGAAAAACTGCTCACAGTCAGCCGTACCGGTATCCGCTGCAAATGATATGATAAGAAGAAGACCTGCCGCGAGTACTCTGAGGGTCTAACATGCAAAAAAAATCACTGTGGCACAACGGGGGTGAGTTGCCAACTCGTGAATAGTAAATAACATCATGCAGGTAATCGCAGGGACGTACGTACTGTGATAATCTATCACATGCAAACTGATAGTATAATATAGCACTATTGTAAGTCCATGTTAAACACCCCACGAGTTGCGGGGAGGCGGAATAGGTAAAACAATCATTTTGTTTAAAACAAACATCGACTAACTTACGGATCTTTGCCAAAACCTAACTAACAACATCATAGGAGGAATTAGCTACTATGAAAGAAGATTATACCTAATGAACCAAGTCCTTCTTGTTCTCGTTGACCACCTCCTCGGCGGCCTCCTCTTTGTGATAGAAGATCCACCCGAGAGCTACTACTCCAAGCTTGACCTCTAACTTGAGATAACTAGGTAACTAAGAGTGCTAATCAAAGCAACCTAGAGGATATAGAATAGGATTAGGGATCAATTAGTCTTGCTAACCCTTGATCTCAACACATGAGAGGTTAGGGTTAGGGTTTGAAGAGAGAGAGAGCTTGAGGAGAGAGAAGGCGAGAGTGAGAATGATCTTGGAAAAATATCTCATGTGTGAATATTATGAAGCAAAAGATATTATTAAATGAATACCAAATAATAATATGATCATGCTTCATTAACTCACCTTGTGATCCATCTCATGAGTCATTTAAACAATAAATGCATCATTAACTCTATGGATGAATCACACCATGAGTCATTAAACCAATTAATGCAAATTCCACCTAATCCTCCAACTCATCAATCTTCTAGAAGGTTCTCGACAAATTACGAGAATGCCCCTCCCATCCGTGAAAACACGGAAATACTGAGACTGTATAAATCCAATAATCCAATACTAGAATCTGGCTTAAACTAAAGCCCGCTAGTAAAAACTGTCCGAACATCGTATGTGCGTGAAAACACGTATATGTCCGAACCCTGTCGTAAAACTATACGACCTCTATATCGTTTCGCCCGAAGCTGGGAAACTCTCTGCGTGCGACTCTAAAGACTCGACTACTACGGTGGTAGTAGGTTTAACCATAGGCCGCAAGCGATACTAGCTGTACGTAATGGTCCCCAGGTAGACGTCGATAAGAAGGCCGATGAGGAAACCTATCCAAACTCCTACTGAGCCTGATGTGACAATCTCCGTACAGTCCGGTCTGTTCGTCTAGGACTATCGCATATCGGGCCTAGGGGGTGGCAAGCGTCTGTCCTCTAAAAGCGGTATAAGTCGTGTCAGAGCTAAGCCCATTACACCTTGAGAAAATACTGGAAAACCTACCAGTAAATCTCCCTTGTCCTGGCCAGGGACTTTGCGTAATGGCTCTCCAGACACAGCGCGATATCAACTCCCAATACAGGGAGAGACGAATCCTGTCTAACCGCCACTGCCTCCAAGTGTTTCGGGACTGCACCCAACTGCTACCAGTTTGCACGACTCCTTTGAGCCGTGGTAGGGTAGCAATCTAAGAATAGTAGGAACACACTCGAGGCGAAGCAGCAGTGTCAAGTCTGCGGACTATGCTGTACTCATGTCACCTGGAAACTGTTAACTGACGATGGGTATAATACCAACAAACAGTTCCCTGTGAGTCCTGTCCGGTGTACCCGTAGCCTAACGATCACCTGTATACTATCTCCAGTACGACATACTGATGGCTGTGGGACAGACCATCTCCCCAACTGGAATGAGAAGCATACACACTAGTCTACTCCGGAGTATCAATGCCCTGTCTCGATAATCCTACGACTAGGGACCTGAAAAAGGATGTGCTTGTAGACTACCCAGCCCCCATTAGTGTGACTGCCATCACAACGCTGGTAGTCAAGCAAGATCCTAAGGGCTCTCTCAATATGTACACACATATTAAGATAGATATAAACCAAGTAGCATACTACCATGTTTAGCAAGACTGTTAATATAACTGTGAATATCCCAAGCTTCCATTAAGTAATATATAAGCTAGTATGATGCAATAATGTTCCCTAGGGCATATACACTAACATTCTCCCACTTGCACTAGGGCCATGTACTGGCGTATCGAAGACCGATCATCTCGAGTAGCCTCTCGAACTGAATCTGAGGTAAGGACTTAGTGAATAGATCAGCAGTGTTCTCCTCTGTAGCAACTCTTCGGACCTCGATCTCCTGGCGATCTATGATCTCCCTGATCAGGTGATACCGCCTTAATATGTGTCTGGACTTCTGATGGGACCTGGGTTCCTTTGCTAAAGCTATAGCCCCGTTGTTGTCACAATACAGAGGTATTGGATCAACAATGGATGGAACCACCTCAAGTTCTGTGAGGAACTTCTTCATCCAGACCGCTTCTTTTGCGGCATCACAAGCAGCGATATACTCCGCTTCCATCGTCGAGTCAGCAATGGTGTCCTGCTTGGAACTCTTCCAGCACACCGCCCCTCCATTGAGGGTAAAGATATAACCTGACATGGACTTGGAGTCATCCTTATCACTCTGGAAGCTGGAATCATGAAAGGCCTCGATCTTGAGTTCTTTTCTGCCGTAAACCAAGAACATCTCCATAGTCCTTCTCAGGTACTTGAGAATGTTCTTTACTGCTATCCAGTGCCTCTCCCCTGGGTCTGACTGATACCTGCTTACCACGCTCAGTGCATAAGCTACATCTGGTCTGGTGCACAACATCTCATACATTATAGAGCCTACCGCAGAAGCGTAGGGTATAATAGACATGCGATCCCTTTCCAAATCAGTCTTGGGAGACATCTCTTTAGATAAGGTGATTCCGTGACAAGCCGGTAAACTACCGCGCTTAGAATCTTCCATACTGAGTCTTTTCAGTATAGTGTTGATATACCAGGACTGCGAAAGTCCCAACATCCTCTTGGATCTATCACGATAGATCCGGATTCCCAGAATGTAAGAGGCATCACCCAGGTCATTCATGGAGAACCTGTGTGACAAGAATCCATTGACTGATTGTAGCATAGGAATGTCATTTCTTATCAATAGAATGTCATCCACGTACAAGACGAGGAATACGACAGTTCGTGCTACAATTTTACTATATATACATGGTTCATCTAGATTTTTGATAAAGTCATATTCTTTGACCGTTTCATCAAAACAGATGTTCCAACTCCGCGATGCCTGGTGCAGTCCATAAATGGACTTAAGCAATTTGCACACTTTCCCGCTGCTCCCACTCTGATTGAAACCTTCTGGCTGATCCATATAGACGCACTCTTCTAAATTACCATTTAGAAAAGCCGTCTTTACATCCATCTGCCAGATCTCATAATCATGGAAGGCAGCAATGGCAAGAAGGATCCGAATGGATTTGAGCATAGCCACCGGAGAAAATGTTTCGTCATAGTCCAAACCAGGTCTTTGACGAAAACCCTTTGCAACAAGTCTAGCCTTATAGGTTTCCACCTGTCCATCTACACCAATCTTTTTTTTGAAGATCCATTTGCATCCTATGGGTTTTACCCCATCTGGAGCAAAGTCCAAAGTCCATACTTTGTTGGTGTACATGGACACCATTTCGTTCCGCATTGCATCCAGCCATCTTACCGAGTCGCCGCTCTAGATGGCCTGCTGGAAGCTAGTAGGTGTTGGAGATAGTGCCCTCAGAGTCAATTATTGGATCACAGGCACGTGATTGCAATGATTGAGGGAGGACCTATCCCAGGAGGACAGTCTTACTCGAGATGATAGTATGCTATCTGGTTTACCTTTATCATCGTGTACTGCTTCAGGTGACCTTACAGGTCGCTATTACACGCTGATAGAGCCCCTAGGATTCTTGCTTGACGGCCAGCAGTATGAGGGCGATCATATAAGTGAGAGCTGGAGTCTATAAGCACATCCTTAAAAGGTCCCTAGTCGTGGGAGTTTCGAGACAGGGCATCGATTCTCCAGAGTAGACTAGTGTATACAGTCGAGACCCCGACGAGGGGCGGTGGCCGGTCTCACAAGCCACTGGTGTCAGTTGGTTCACCTAAGATGTATACAGGTGCTCATTGGGTTATGAGTACACCGGACAGGACTCGCCGGGAACCTGCTAGTTGGGATTATACCATACGTCAGATAGCAGTTCCCAGGTGACATGTGTACAGGTTAGTTCATCGACCTGAGATCGTCATTTGTCTCGTGTGAGTTCCCACTGTGCTTTGATTACTACCCTACCACGGCTCAAAGGAGTCGTGCAAACAGGTTTTAGTTGGGTACAGTCCCGAGCCACATGGAGGCAGTGAGCGGATCTGCAGGGGTTCGTCTCTCCCGGTATTGGGGGTGAGGTCGCACTGTGTCTAGGAGAGCCATTACACAAAGCCCTCGGCCGAGGCAGGAGATTTACTGGTAGGTATTCCAGTAGTATCTCAGGGTGTTCTGGGCTTCACTCCGACACGACTTGTACCGCCTTTGGGGGTCTGACTTTTACCAACCCCCTAGGCCCGCCATGCGATGCTCATAGACGAACGGACCGGACTGTACGGATATTGTCACTGACAGGCTCAGTAGGGTGTCAGGATGAGTTCGCTCATCGATGTCCCTTTTGGTCAATAGCTGGTGGCCCGTCACGTATTGTCTAATACCTCTGACGTGCTAGTGGTTATATCCACAGCCATAGTATTGACGAGTCTTTAGAGTCCACCACACTTTCAGTTACTCAAGCTTTCGGGCGAAACGCTGTAGAGGCCGTATGGAGATATGGCAGGGTCCGATCAGATACGTCCGGTATTGCACGGATCAGGATCGGACGGTTTGTACTAGTGGCCGTATGGTTATATGGCAGGGTCCGATCAGATACGTGCGGTATTGCACGGATCAGGATCGAACGAACATTACTAGTCGGCTTTGGTTTAAGCCGGATCCTAGTTTAGTACAGTGTAGATTTTGTCTCATTGCATTTGTATCCGGTAGGAATACAGATGCGGGTGTGTATGCACAGTATCGGGGTTTTCCTGTAATTTATTACGGGACCAGTTTTCTGGAGTTGCCAGTTTGCATTCCGTTCCGGCCGGTTTTCCTTTGTTCTTTCCCGGCCGAACCTTTTGATGGAGGGTGTTATTTGCAAGTTTGCAAATAACACATTGTGGAGGGTTTTCATGCAAATGGTTTGATTATGAAAGCATCTTTTTTATTCCTTTCTTTTTTATCATCATTTCTTGTAAAAGGTGATTAGGATTGATTTGTGTTTTGATGTGAGATTGTGATGATGGTGTTTGGATATGGTCACCCTCTCTCTTTTCCTACACTCACCTCCCTCTTGCATTTGGTATTTTTCTTTCCTCTACCATTCTCATTATGATAAGGTTGAGGTTTCATCTTGAGAGAAAAAGAATAAGAGAGTTCATTTTCATCTTCTTCTTGCTAGAAAATTGAAAGCACCAATTTTCTTCACCTCTTCCTCCATCCATCAATGGCAACTACATAAACTCCAAGAGACAAAGTTTCTACACTACATTCTACAGCAATTCTTGGGCATGTCGAGTTGCCGGCTTCATGCCCGAGTTGCCTCGGTATTGAGGCGGGAGCCCGTAAAAGATGCAGGCGACGTGGTGCCCTTCCGGCGAGGAGGCGACGACATGGAGACAGGACTTTCCGCGGGAGATCGGGATGATGACGAGAAGACCGGAGGACTCGGATCCCTTGGTATACTTCTCTTCCCATCTCTTGTTAGCTAGTATAGGTTAATGGTTAACGATCCGGGTTTTCATTGTCCGCGGTAGCGCCAGTTTCCAAGTAAGGAAAATTTTTGATTCCGCATTTTGGCCTCGGTAAGACGGCCGGGGCGCTGCCGTGACGCAACATGGTATCAGAGCCACGCCATTAACCTTGCCTAGCTTGTTCTAATGTGTTTTGCATTTCCGATCGACCAAAATTCCAAAATCTACTTTTTTCCTCACATCAGTTTTCTGTTGATTTTTTTCTTGCTCAAAATTTTTTTCAGGTTGTAAAAAACTAATGTACTGCAAATTCTAAGACATCTGTAAAAATTCTTCACATTCAGTCGATCACTGTAGCGCGGAACCGCGGCCAAACCCCCTCTTGGGCCGCGGTTCCGCCGCATATTGGTGTCTTCACTGTGTCCAATTTTTCCAGTGGGCTTGTGGGCTAATTTTAGGGGTTTTGGGATATTAAATTTGGGCCCAGATTTTCTGTGACTGCTACAGTATTGCTTGGGGGACCACTTGTTAATTGTTTGATCGATCGGATGTTTTAAACACATTATTTCACAGTATTTACATTATATCTGCGACCGTGAATATCACTTGATCGGTAAATCCTGTCTAATTGCTATAGCCCGGTTAGACGGATTTGCGAACGTGATTTTCACGTTGATGTTCTATGTTTATGCTGTGTTGTTGCGGATCGGTCGGTGGGGATAGCCTGGATGCAATGCTAGTACAGTTTTGTAGTATTATGTACATTTGATTTTGCGTGGCGAGCGTCCGACATGTGGACTGCCGTCACTGCCTGATTGTATTATTCTTTTGGGGCACGACCTGGTTGCGGTCGATGTACCCGTTGTATGTATATTTTACTTTCTGTACTAGGATTACCCCGCGGAGGGGTGCACGGATGGCCGGGTTCTAGAGGGCAACGGGCCCGCATCTCAGGGCATTGAGACGGAGGGGGCTTTAGTCTGGAATTGGCGGGCTATTCGCCGCACTCGTAGGGGGTACAGGTTGACCCAGGAGGGGTGCCCATGTTACCGGATTCCATGAAGTGCTGGGTGGTCCATTCACGGTGCTGAAGGGGGCTGCCTCGCTTCAGGTTTTGGCGCGTGACTTGCCGCGCCCGTAGGGGTCTAGGATTTCATTGCACAGGCTATCCACACGACCAGGGGAACGTCGGGTTTCAGTAGCGGCTCTGTGAAACCCGGGGCTTCCAGATATCTGTATTGTTCTGTGATGCTGCATATTTCTGTGATGTTGCATTTTATTCACGCCTTGAGCGAAATATAATATATTGGTATATATATTAGTAGATGTTGTATATGTTTTACATCCGCGCTAGTCCAGTCCCCGCTCTGCCGTTAGTTAGCTAACCTAACGGGTGATGACGGGACCCAGTGGTGAATGCGGATGGCATATACGTACGTCAGTATATTTTCGTTCTTTGTGGTGTGATCAATTGATGGGACTGCATTGATTCGGATCAATGCAAGATAGACAAACCTAATCTGATGTTGTTGGAACACTTTTTCAAAAAGCTGTTATTGCAAGGACGTTCACTTTTGTTTTGCATCGTGGTATTCATTTGGAATATCCTGCTCCTCAGTCGACGAGGCAAGGGCCGAGATCCCTTCACCGGGAGTGACCCCTTGGACAGAAGTTTGCGTCAGGGCATTAACTTCACTATAGCCGATTACTTTTGCTTTGCATCGTGGTATTCAGTTGGAATATCCTGCACCTCATTCTACGGGGAAAGAGCCGAGATCCCTTCACCGGGAGTGACCTCTTTAGTAAAGGTTTTCGTCACTATATTTTTATAAAAGGCTATGCAGTTCCTTCAACGATATCAAGTTCATTACGTTAAAGGTTTTTCTCCAAAAACCAGCCGTAGCCCTCCGTCATTTCCTACAGGTATTATTTGGTATTCGTGCTGCGTTTATTGACCTAGTCAAGACGTAGTGTTCGGTAGCTAAGTGGTACTTGTTTGTTGCATAAGTGGGATTGGTTAAGACAGTCGTGCGGCCTTGTTGACCTAGTCAAGGGCACGTACGGGTGGGTTTAATGCAATCCAGAATAATGACGGGTTGAACTTGACCGGCGGTTTATGGTTTGTTGACCTAGTCAAGGTCATAAACCGCTTGGGGTAAAAATCACATCGGGAGTTTCAAAAGAACTGAAACTTGCCAGATATGCGCATACCTTCTGGAGTGTGGTGACTTGAGTGGATTCCGTCAAGTTATCATGCGATGATAGTTGGATCCCGATTCCCACTGATGAGTTGGTTTACTCCTCGGGTGACCCCGACTAATTCTTCTTTCAGGTTTGGGGAAGAATTTGAGGTTACAGTGGGAGGTTTCCTGATTAGAAAAAGTGATAACCATTCTGATCTAGGTTAGAGTGCACGTTGAGTGTTTCTTTTCTCTCTCTCTCTGGCAGCGACCATTGACCCGACCCTAAGACTATGACTCAGTGACCAAGTTGACCGAACCTTCTTAACACAGGCTTTTGGATTGTCAGAGTTGCAGACCTCATTGCCACTCCTACTTTTACCCTTTTCTCCAGGACACCCCGTATTACTACGAACGTCCACTTCCATTGGACAAAACCATCGTATGGTTATATACGAACTCGAAGGACTTCGAGGATGGTTTCTGGTTCTGGAGAAAACGAATAGGATTATTCAGTTGTCTTTTCTTTTCACCTTCTCTCATTGCGAGTACTCCTTGGTTTAGGAGATAGTACACCTATTATGCAAATTGGATAGTCTTCTTCCAAACCTTAGGCTGGTGCCGAACGGTGGGGAATGAAGAAAACCAATTAGCATAACGATGGTGTGCAGAAGGTATTAAGTTAAGACAAAGAAAGGGATTAGTAAGAGGGCAAAGTAAATTGCGACTGCTATTCACGACCAAACCGAGTATTTCTTCGCCAATCCTAAATCACCTTTGTATTTCTCCAGGACACTCCGTATCACTACGAAGATCCACAGTTTATTTGGATACTCCATCGTATGGTTATATACGAACTCGAAAGGAACTTGTTCCAGTTCGGGGATGGATTCTGGTCCAGGAGAAATAGGAATAAGGTTTATTCGGTTGTCTTTTGTCTTCACCTTCTCTCGCATTGCGAGTGCTCCTAGGACTAGGACAGTACACCCATTATGCTTATTGGATAGTCTTCTTCCAAACCATAGGCTGGTGCCGAACGGTAGGGAAGGAAGAAAACCATTTGGCCTAAGGGGTGTGCAGAAGGTAATGACTAAAGATATATAAAGGGATTTGGAGAGGTGGCAAAGAATTATACGGTTATAGTTGTGAATCTGGATAATGGTAGAGGCATTACTAGGAATACCAGGATACCCCATCGAAACATTTCAATGTTTCAGTTTAACTGTGTACTGTTAAAGGAAAACTGATTTCCCGATTGGACACTTGCTCCAGGGTATGTATTTACCAGGTTTGATTCTCACATCTGTATGGTTTTACAGATGATGAGTGGGAGTAAGTTATTGGGAATAGGGCAATCATCCTCATTATATCGGGATTCGTTGTAATCGGTGATATTTGAGGAGATCATCTGGGCTGTTTGCCGGTCGGAAAATATTTGGTCTTGAATATCCGCTGTTGTGCACCAATTTCAAATTGATATATCTGTACGTCTATTTTCATAGAGTGGGATATACCTTTTGATATTATGTCGATGACATTTACCTATATCAGTGGATGATTAGGTAAGGAGCATTGAACAGCGGTGTAATTCTTCTTAACCATAAATACAGTTTTCAACCTACGACACACAGTGAAAGAGTTGTTAGACTCGGCGGATTTATACAGAGTATTGTATGTTGTCCAGTGTCCATTAGGACAGTAGGGTTGGTCCTCGTACTATATTCTGTTTACTTTTAACTACTCTAATTCTTAGACATGTGTTTCGTAGAAACACAAGGTCTGAGTTTTGAGGAGTTATTGGTATAAGAATAGAGTAGAGAACCAGGTAATGCAAGTATCGGGATTCTTCAAGGTGATCGAAGATGTAGATACTTGTGTATGGTATTCGGTTGATAGTAATGAGAACTTGCTTCTATTTCAGGTTACTCATAATTGGAAGCATTCCTAAGTTGAGTAACGCTGATCGGCCTCCTTCCATTTAGTTGACATGCACTGGAGATAGCTGCATGATTTGAATCTGGTTCATTTAAATCAGTGCCTCTGGTTCTATATTGGATATAGAACAGTTCATATCTTAACGATGTTAAGGTACGGGGAGTTGTCCGGCTTATGATTAAAACCAGACACTGGACAACTCAAGGCACGTTTCTGTAATGCTGTTTGTGGGTTGACCCAGGCTATGACGAGGGTTGACTTTCTACCATCTGGAAGATCAATAGTGATATTGTTCTTAACTCGCCACATTTTAAAAAGAAATGGTTATTTTTCAGAAAACAGTAGTGGGAGTATGGTAGAACTGGAAGCGATTCCAGAACCGCAAACGATTACTGAAGATTCGATAAGGAACCTAAAGATTCAATCTGATTTGACATTCCATTGGCCACTCCGCAGATAAGGTGGGTAACTTCAGGCACCCGAGAGGTACTCCGGTAGCCTCAAGGACGGTGAGAGGGAAGTTCTTGTTTACCCACACTTGCCATTGTTGTTGTTCCAGGCTGCGAGACCCGGCAGGAGGATGAGTATAGCGTCGTTCTAAACTAGCTTTAGAAGTGCACGTCTATATGACTCTGCCAGAGGGTTGTCGTGGTCAGTGGGAGCAGCGGAAGCATTGGTGGACATCAGGCTTATGTCTATTTATAGACTAAAGCAGATATAGCGGAGATAGATCATCTATTTCTGATGTGAAGTCATAGGTTTGACTTCATCAGAATAGGGGATGGATCTGTTAAGAAGGTAGTAGGGTGTGATGTCCTGGTATTTGATGACATACACAGAGTAGGAATTGATATTCCTATACTACGATCGGTTATATTTTGGTTGTCACACAGTGGTTTCTCCACACAGGACTGGGATATTATATCAGACATTCTGGTTACTAGATCTATGGTTTTAGATCTAGATTTGGGTGGTTTCTTAATCTGGGTACCTTGACAGCATTCTATAAGTATTTAGAATGGACGACTCCTGGCATGGTAGTGTACCTGCAGGTAATGGAGTCACCCTCTCTAAAGGTGTCTTATAGACTAAAGTAGAGAGGGGTGTGCATGATTGGCAGATCACTTGCTTAGGCAATTGAGTCAATCATGAGATGTCAAGTACCACACCAGATGTTGTTCTTGCACTAGATGCAATAAGTAGATATTGATCCAATCCTGGAGGAACAGTCGGAAGCAGTTTTAGAACATAAGTGAATGTTCTAGGGATATGATAACGGCTGCCTCCTTTAGGAGACGGTTATCACTCCAGGCTTCCAAGGTGACATGGACGACAAGGAGGTTGTCAGAGTTATAGTTCTCCCTTTGACGAAGGACAGTATTCTGGACAGGTGATCCAGGCAGATACTGAGGGAGGCATGGCGCAGGATACTGATTAAGTTCAGTTGACGATACAGTCTAAGAAGTTTGGATTTGGAGTTCATTTATGAGCTTGGTCCCATCAGACATCCAGACATTCTAAGACAGGTATTGCTCATTTCGGGAGATGGTTTTCTCCGCGAACTTGAGATATAGAGAGACATAGAAAGAAACATCTCAGCGGATCCACTCACTGAGGCTATTCCTCGAACGCAATAGTTTCGCAAACGAGCTTTGTGAGACTGACTAGTAGAGGAGTTGGGTGTTCGGTATCACACGGGCTGTGAGTATGCGACATCGCAATAATTAGCCTTGAGTGCAAGTGGGAGATTGTTGGAGATAGTGCCCTCAGAGTCAATTATTGGATCATAGGCACGTGATTGCAATGATTGAGGGAGGACCTATCCCAGGAGGACAGTCTTACTCGAGATGATAGTATGCTATCTGGTTTACCTTTATCATCGTGTACTGCTTCAGGTGACCTTACAGGTCGCTATTACACGCTGATAGAGCCCCTAGGATTCTTGCTTGACGGCCAGCAGTATGAGGGCGATCATATAAGTGAGAGCTGGAGTCTATAAGCACATCCTTAAAAGGTCCCTAGTCGTGGGAGTTTCGAGACAGGGCATCGATTCTCCAGAGTAGACTAGTGTATACAGTCGAGACCCCGACGAGGGGCGGTGGCCGGTCTCACAAGCCACTGGTGTCAGTTGGTTCACCTAAGATGTATACAGGTGGTCATTGGGTTATGAGTACACCGGACAGGACTCGCCGGGAACCTGCTAGTTGGGATTATACCATACGTCAGATAGCAGTTCCCAGGTGACATGTGTACAGGTTAGTTCATCGACCTGAGATCGTCATTTGTCTCGTGTGAGTTCCCACTGTGCTTTGATTACTACCCTACCACGGCTCAAAGGAGTCGTGCAAACAGGTTTTAGTTGGGTACAGTCCCGAGCCACATGGAGGCAGTGAGCGGATCTGCAGGGGTTCGTCTCTCCCGGTATTGGGGGTGAGGTCGCGCTGTGTCTAGGAGAGCCATTACACAAAGCCCTCGGCCGAGGCAGGAGATTTACTGGTAGGTATTCCAGTAGTATCTCAGGATGTTCTGGGCTTCACTCCGACACGACTTGTACCGCCTTTGGGGGTCTGACTTTTACCAACCCCCTAGGCCCGCCATGCGATGCTCCTAGACGAACGGACCGGACTGTACGGATATTGTCACTGACAGGCTCAGTAGGGTGTCAGGATGAGTTCGCTCATCGATGTCCCTTTTGGTCAATAGCTGGTGGCCCGTCACGTATTGGCTAATACCTCTGACGTGCTAGTGGTTAAATCCACAGCCATAGTATTGACGAGTCTTTAGAGTCCACCACACTTTCAGTTACTCAAGCTTTCGGGCGAAACGCTGTAGAGGCCGTATGGAGATATGGCAGGGTCCGATCAGATACGTGCGGTATTGCACGGATCAGGATCGGACGGTTTGTACTAGTGGCCGTATGGTTATATGGCAGGGTTCGATCAGATACGTGCGGTATTGCTCGGATCAGGATCGAACGAACATTACTAGTCGGCTTTGGTTTAAGCCGGATCCTAGTTTAGTACAGTGTAGATTTTGTCTCATTGCATTTGTATCCGGTAGGAATACAGATGCGGGTGTGTATGCACAGTATCGGGGTTTTCCTGTAATTTATTACGGGACCAGTTTTCTGGAGTTGCCAGTTTGCATTCCGTTCCGGCCGGTTTTCCATTGTTCTTTCCCGGCCGAACCTTTTGATGGAGGGTGTTATTTGCAAGTTTGCAAATAACACATTGTGGAGGGTTTTCATGCAAATGGTTTGATTATGAAAGCATCTTTTTTATTCCTTTCTTTTCTATCATCATTTCTTGTAAAAGGTGATTAGGATTGATTTGTGTTTTGATGTGAGATTGTGATGATGGTGTTTGGATATGGTCACCCTCTCTCTTTTCCTACACTCACCTCCCTCTTGCATTTGGTATTTTTCTTTCCTCCACCATTCTCATTATGATAAGGTTGAGGTTTCATCTTGAGAGAAAAAGAATAAGAGAGTTCATTTTCATCTTCTTCTTGCTAGAAAATTGAAAGCACCAATTTTCTTCACCTCTTCCTCCATCCATCAATGGCAACTGCATAAACTCCAAGAGACAAAGTTTCTACACTACATTCTACAACAATTCTTGGGCATGTCGAGTTGCCGGCTTCATGCCCGAGTTGCCTCGGTATTGAGGCGGGAGCCCGCAAAAGATGCAGGCGACGTGGTGCCCTTCCGGCGAGGAGGCGACGACATGGAGACAGGACTTTCCGCGGGAGATCGGGATGATGACGAGAAGACCGGAGGACTCGGATCCCTTGGTATACTTCTCTTCCCATCTCTTGTTAGCTAGTATAGGTTAATGGTTAACGATCCGGGTTTTCATTGTCCGCGGTAGCGCCAGTTTCCAAGTAAGGAAAATTTTTGATTCCGCATTTTGGCCTCGGTAAGACGGCCGGGGCGCTGCCGTGGCGCAACAGTAGGTTCATCATTATCAATGACGCAATCCTCTCTATCCCCATCTATGAGTAAACCATAGTATCTCTCAGGCTGATGAGACGGCCTTCTACTCCTGCGGAGGGGTGCGGGAATGTCCTGTTCTTCTTGAACTACTGGTTCTACCAAATTTTCAGTAGTAGTTTGTGGTTCTGCAATTTCTTCCAGTTCTATTGCGCTCCTACTTGTTTCCTTTTCTAAAAACTGCTGTTCTAGAAAATGGGCATGACGAGAAACAAAAATCTTTTGTTCCTCTGCGCAATAGAAGAAATATCCCTTGGAGTTCTTTGGATATCCCACAAACTTACACTGTACTGATCGTGCCTCGAGTTTGTCCGCATGCTTCTTTTTAACAAAAGCTGGACATCCCCATATCTTCAGATACTGAAGATAGGGTTTCTTCCCACTCCACATCTGATATGGCGTAGTAGGCACAGTTTTGGTAGGAGCCCTATTCAAAAGATATGCAGCTGATTCTAGCGCATAACCCCAGAAAGATCGCGGTAACTCAGCATTACTCATCATGGAACGTATCATATCCAATAGGGTTCGATTCCGTCTCTCCGATACACCGTTATGCTATGGAGTGTATGCAGGAGTAAGCTGAGAGAGAATTCCTTTCTCTTTTAGGTAACCTAGGAACTCGGCACTTAAGTATTCACCACCTCGATCAGATCTCAGTGTCTTGATACTTTTGCCGGTTTGGTTTTCTACTTCATTCTTATATTCTTGGAATTTCTCAAAAGCCTCGGATTTATGTTTCATCAAGAAAATGAATCCGTACCTAGAGTAATCATCCGTAAAAGTAATGAAATATGAAAAACCACCTCTTGCATGTGTAGACGTTGGACCACATACATCGTTGTGTATGAGTCCTAAGAGCTCGCTCGCTCTTACTCCATGTCCAGTGAATGGAGTCTTTGTCATCTTTCCTTTGAGACATGATTGACAAGTGGCATAAGATTGATATTCGAACGGATCCAAATATCCTTCTTTATGTAACTTAGTTAACCTTGTCTCATTGATGTGACCTAGTCTACAATGCCATAAGAAAGCCTTATTTATATCTGGAGCCTTTCTTTTTTGTGTGTTCTGGACATTGAAAATCTGTAATTGGTTTAAGACATATATACCGTTATCTAGTGTACCGGACCCAATCAAACCATGATTAAGGTGGATGTTAACAACATCGCTTACAAACGTGAAATCATAACCTTCTTTTGATAACAACGAAACCGATATGATATTACACGTTAAACTGGGTACACAAAAACAGTTATGCAAAACCAAAATATGTCCACTCGTCAATCCATGGTGATAATCCCCTACGGACACAGCACCCACGCTAGCTCCGTTAGCAACCTGGAGGGTCATATCACCAACCTTGGGCACTCTACGGTTTCTCAGTGCCTGTAATGAATTGCATATATGAGATCCTGATCCGGTATCCAATACCCAGGAAGTAGAGTTGATTGAAATACAATTTTCAATTACAAACACACCTGAAGTCGAAGCCACAGCTTGCTTCGGTTCCTGCTTCTTGGCAATCCAAGCTTTGCAATCTTTCTTCCAGTGCCCTTTCCTACGACAGTGGAAGCACTCGTCCTTTGCCACTACAGGCACCGCAACCTTTGCCTTTTCCTTAGCTCCCACCTTACCAACACCACCTCTTGGTATGGTAGCGGCCTTTTTCTTCCTTCCTTTGGCCCTAGCCTAGGACCCGGAAGAGGAAGCACCGCGAACAAACATAGCGGGTGTTTCCCTTGTTTTCTGCAAGGTGCCCTCTGGACTCCTCAACATGTTAAGGAGTTCTGGAAGTTCAACTTCTTTTCTTTGAATGTTAAAATTCAGAATAAACTGGGCGTAGGTGGAAGGAAGGGACTGAAGAATCAAGTCTGTATAGAGCTCGTTCTCCAAAGTCGTCCCGAGGTCCGCGAGCTCTTCTATATAGCCAATCATCTTTAGGACATGTTCTTCCTATAGATGATCCGACAGCCAGCCTCGACAGAAACAAGTTCTTCGAGGTCTCGTATCTAGTTATACGAGGTTGCTCTCCATATAGATCCTTCGTATTGAGAAATATGGATTCAAGATCCATATCCTCGTGCCTCCTCTGATGTTCATTATTCATAGAGGCAAGCATGATGCATTTGGCCTTTGCGCAATCTAACTCCCAGGTCTTGCAGATTTCCTTATCCGCATTACTGGATTTTGGACCAGGGACAGTAGGTGCCTTAGTAGTAAGGACATACCCCAATTTGTCATAAGTCAAAGCCATCTTGACATTCCGCAGCCAATCTTTATAGTTTGTATTAGTTATGTATATTCCATAGAGGCCATTGTTGTACATATGATGTATATTATAATCGATGCTTGGATATATATAGAGAGGACTTTCTTGCTCGTCATGATAGTATGCTATTTGGTTTCACTTTATCTTAACATGTTGACTTATATTAGTTTATTGTCTTACTCTCACATGTTGATAAAGCCCTTAGGATCTGTACTCGACTACTTGGACTATGATGAGATCATACTAGTGGGGCCACGGTAGTCAATGAGTACATCTTATAACTGTTCCTAGTCGAGGGTGTATCGAGACAGGGCATCGATACACCAGAGTAGACTAGCGTATACGCATCTTGACCCATATGATGGGCGATGGATGATCCCATGTCCATCGGTGTTTGACATCAAGGATGGTGTATGGGTGCTCAGTGGAGACTGGGTACACTGGACGGACTCGCCGAGAACTCCCAGATGGTATTATACCCCACGTCTGATGGCAGTTCTCTGGTGACACTGGTACAGGGTAGTCTGTAGACCTGAGATCGTCATAAAGTCTTCTGTGATTCCCACTGTGCTTTGATTTCACCTTACCACGTCCAAGAGGGCGTGCAAAAAGGTGGCTTTTGGGTACAATCCCGAATCACATGGAGGCAATGAGCGATAGGAGGGGATTCGTCTCTCCCGGTATAGGGAGTTGATGTTGTGCTGTGTTCAATTGGCTATAACTGGAAGTCCCTGGCCAGGGCGGATATTGAGTACTACTGGTAAGTGTTATCAGTAGGTTCTCGACCTGTTATGAGGCTCATATCGACACGACTTATCAGTTACTGGGGTCTGACGTATACCACCCCTAGACTAGATATGCGACATATCAGACGAAGTGACCGGAGTGTACGGGAGTGTTACTGATTGGATTCACAGGAGAATGTACAGGCTTTCATGTTGATCTTCTGATCACTCAATACCTGGGTGGCTGTTACGTTTAGCTGACCGCTTGCAGCTTATGGGTGTTTGATATGATCATCACCTACTGCCGGAGTACTGACGATTCTTTAGAGTCCTGCACAGAGGTTTCTTGACTTAGGCAAAACGGAGTAGGAGCACATATGTGATATGTGCGAGATCGAGAATAATACGATATGAGATACCATATTTTATTCTCGCGATGTTTGATATCGGCCGGCGATATTTGATATCAGCCGGGTCATCGGATCAAGTGTTGATTCGATGAATTGGTACATGATATATTAGTCGGTTATATTCGATATTGCTGGATTGTCGGATCAAGTGTTGATTCGATAATTTAATGTATAGTTATATATGTGATATATTACATTATATTATCTAATATTTGCTCACTTTATTATTTCATTTTCTCACCGGATAATACATTTATATATATGCGATATATGTTAATTGTATTATTTTCTTTTGTTACAAATACATATTATATATGTGATATATAATATTGTGACATGATATGATTACTAATGCAACATGTTTAGTGGAGATTAAACCTAGTTAGGGTTTGATTTGGGTTAGCTTTTTCTTGTAGCTTCTAGAAGTTTTCACTTTGTTTCTAGCAAAGATATTATGCTTGATATTTTTGCTAGATATTTCTAACCCAACCCAAACCCTTCACCCTAGGTTAAGTATCTACAATGGTTAGTCTCTTCATATTCAACCATGGTTGCATTATTAATCATGATGATATTTTTCATTATTCATCACAAAAGGATTTCCTTCTTCTTCTTCTTGCTTGAGCTTTGAAAAAGCTTTCTAGGTTTTCTTTAGGTGATGAATTAAAGTGAGAATTTGATACTAAAAGAGAGGATAAATCCTATTTCATCATCCTCATCTAATCTAGCCAATTAGATTAGGGTGTCACCTTATTAGTGATAAAGAGCTTGAGTTAAAGGAACTTCAAGGTAGATCATCGGAGAAAAGGAAGACTACAAGCAAGCATGGATCATTCGGGTGGTGGAATCTCTCTTGAGTCCGGGAGATCGTGGATCGCGGCGAAGGGAATTCTACTAGGAGCTTATGAAGCGAAGGAGCGGACTATAAATGTTGTAATCCCTCACTCTTAGTTGTAAAGATCTTTACTTGCATGTTAAACCCTAATACTCTAGCAAAGATCCCGGCTTTGGGTTGTTCGGCACGTCTTAATTTTGAATCGGGCATGGTTGATGCCTTATAGACCCTTGTAAGAGTGCGTAGGAACCTACAGTGGTATCAGAGCCAAGCTAGAGCATTAGGCAACGTGTATACGAAGTTAAAACTCCGATCGAACCCCGAAACATCGAAAATGACCGCCTCTCTGGAAATTTTGTAAAATTGTGATTTTTTCTGCATTAAAAATACTCAAAAAAATCAGAAGGGAATTTTAAGAGTTACCATAAAATACGAGCCCCCAAGGCTCTCATATAGCCGCAGAACCGCGGCAAGAACCTACTTGTCGCGGTGGTTCCGCGGCCATAACAGTGAATTGGGGACAGGTTTTTACACAGTAATATCCGTAGCTATTCCTGCATATTTCTGGGTATTTTTATTCTGATACAAGTGTTGAGTGTTCTGGGGATTATTTTGAATTCGTTGATTCGATCGGAAAGTTTAATTTCATTCTGTTTTCCGGATAATTTAGAAACCGTTAAAATGTTCAAACGGATATCATTAACTCACTTTTTCCCGACACGAAAAACTTTCAAGTGGTGAATTTTTCTTGGGTTTAAATCTTTCGGAAAAACGTGCAAGTAACGCGGTGGACCCTCTAGAAGAACACAAACCTTAACTCGATTATGTGACCGTCTGAACCGCCTCTAAACCTTAGGGTTTGGGGCAGTATGACGTGCCACATATGAGGCGTTGGCTTGACCCTTCTATGGCTGGACCATTGGTACTATGGCATATGATGGATGTTTTTTAAACTCCGCTCAAGTGTTGAGCAATTTGGGAAATTTTGGTTGTTTGATTATTCGATCGGAAAGTTTAATATTGTCTACTTATCTGGAATGTGATACAATATGTGGAATTCATATAGTTAGGCATGAAAAGCGAAGTATGTGATATTTCGGATTTACGATGTCTAAAGAGATTGTGGATTCCAAATGTTGTAGTTTTACACTTTCTTTTCTATGACCGTAAGTGTAGTATGTAGTTGTATTGCCTATTTTGGTTGCTATACATCAACGACATGTTGGAGATAGTGCCCTCAGAGTCAATTATTAGGTCACAGGTACGTGATTGTAATGATTGAGAGAGGACCTATCCCGGTAGGACAGTCTTGCTCGAGATGATAGTATGCTATCTGGTTTACCTTTATCATCGTGTACTGCTTTAGGTGACCTGACACGTCGCTATTACACGTTGATAGAGCCCCTAGGATTCTTGCTTGACCACCAGCAGTATGAGGGCGATCATATAAGTGGGAGCTGGGGGTCTATAAGCTTATCCTTAAAAGGTCCCTAGTCGTGGGAGTTTCGAGACTGGGCATCGATACTCCATTAGTAGACTAGTGTATACAGTCGAGACCCCGACGAGGGGCGGTGGCCGGTCTCACAAGCCATTGGTGTCAGTTGGATCACCTAAGATGTATACAGGTGCTCATTGGGTTTTGAGTACACCGGACAGGACTCGTCGGGAACATGCTAGTTGGTCATATACCAGACGTCAGATGGCAGTTCCCTGGTGATATGTGTGCAGGTTAGTTCATCGACCTGGGGATCGTCATTTGTCTCGTGTGAGTTCCCACTGTACTTTGATTACTACCCTACCACGGCTCAAAGGAGTCGTGCAAACAGGTTTTAGTTAGGTACAGTCCCGAGCCACATGGAGGCAGTGAGCGTATCTTCAGGGGTTCGTCTCTCCCGGTATTGGGGGTGAGGTCGTGCTGTGTCTAGGAGAGCCATTACACAAAGTCCTTGGCCAAGGCAAGGAGATTTACTGGTAGGTATTCCAGTAGTATCTCAGGGTGTTCTGGGCTACACTCCGACACGACTTGTACCGCTTTTGGGGGTCTGACTTTTACCAACCCCCTAGGCCCGCCATGCGATACTCATAGACGAACGGACCGGACTGCACGGATATTGTCACTGACAGGCTCAGTAGGGTTGTCAGGCTGAGTTCGCTCATAGACATCCCTTTTAGTCAGTACCTGGTGGCCCGTTACGTATTGGCTTATACCTCTGACGTGCTAGTGGTTAAATCCACAACCAAGGTGTTGACGAGTCTTTAGAGTCCCCCACATTCTGTTACTCAGCTTTCGGGCGAAAGGTTGTAGAGGCCGTATGGAGATATGGCAGGGTCCGATCAGATACGTGCGGTATTGCACGGATCAGGATCGGACAGTCTGTACTATAGGCCGTATGGATATATGGCAGGGTTCGATCAGATACGTGCGGTATTGCACGGATCAGGATCGAACGGATACTACTGGCCGGCTTTGGTATAAGCCGGATCCTAGTATTGTACAGTGTAGAGTTTGTCTCATTGCATTTGTATTTCGGTCGAAATACAGATGCGGGTGTGTATGCACAGTATCGGGGTTTTCCTGTAATTTATTACGGGACCAGTTTTCTGGAGTTGCCAGTTTGCTTTCCGTTTCGGCCAATTTCCTTTGTTCCGTTCATTGGCCGAAGTTTGGTGGAGGAGGGCTTATTTGCATTGTTGCAAATGAGTGTTTGTGGAGGGGGTTCTTTGCTTATTATCATGACATGATTCTTGTCCCATCATTTGACTTCATAAACTCATGATTGCTTGACTTTCTTTATCATCATGGTTTTAGTCATGGTTGTTGGTAGAGTGTTGGGATTGTTGTTGATGATGGACGATCATTGGTGTTGGAGTGTTGGACTTTCCTTGCTATCATTTCTTTTGCATGATAGCTTTCCTCTCTCTTTTTTTTTGTATTAGTGGAGAATGGCTCCCTTTTTTGGGCTCTCTCTTGACTCTCCATTCTCACCCTCCTCTCATTGTCATGGCCGGCCTTGGCTCATTGGGGGCTGTCCCAATTTTTAGATGAGGGAATTACACTCATTTTGGTTTGGCAAAGTCTTTTTAGCTCCTCTCCAAAAGCTTGTATCTTTTCTTCCACCATATGGAAACTCCTTCAACCCTAATAGAGACAATATAGTTCACTACACATTCTACAGCGAACCTTGGGCACGTCGAGTAGCCGGCTTCGTGCCCGAGTTGCCTCGGCATTGAGGTGGGAGCCCGTAAAAGAAATAGGCGATGTGGTGCACTTCCGGCGACGAGGAGGAGACGGGACCTTTCCGCAGGAGATCGGGACCATGACGAGAAGACCGGAGGACTTGGATCGTCGGTATATCTCTAACCCATCTTCTAGTTAGCTAGGACTTGTTAATGGTTACGATCCGGGTGTTTAGTGCGCGGTGGTGCCGGTTTGCTAAGTCCGCAAAATTAAAGTTTTTCACCGCTTCCGCATTCCGGCGTCGGATTGACGGCCGGGGCGCCGCCGTGCACTTACAGTGGTATCAGAGACTCGCCATTAACTTAGTCTAGCTTTGTGTAATGTGTTTGCATTTCTAATCGATCAAAAAGTTCCAAAACCCGTATTTTGATCACATCAGTTTTCTGTTGGAAATTTTTAGTCTCGAAAAAATTTTCAGGTTGTAAAATATTGATGTACTGGAAAATCTAAGATCTCTGTAAAAATTCGATGAAGTGACTCCACAGTGGGAGCGTGGAACCGCCGCACAACCCCCCGTCCCGCCGCTCTTCCGCCGCACACTGTGGGGATCACTGCACCAATTTTTTACAGAGGCTTTCTGGGGTGAAAAGTGGGGTTTTGGAATAATAACATTGGGCCCAGAATTTGTTTATCTGCTACAGTAATACTTTGGGGCCCACTTGTTAAAGTTTGATTGATCGGATATTTTAAACACATTATTTCACAGTATTTACATTATATCTGCGACCGTGAATGTCACTCGATCGGTAAATCCGGTCTAACTGCTATAGCCCGGTTAGACGGATTTGCGAACGTGATTTTCACGTTGATGTTCTGTTTTTGCTGTGATGTTGCGGATCGGTCGTGGGGGATAGCCTGGATACAATGCTAGTACTGTGTTGTTGTATTATGTACATTTGATATTGCGGGGCGAGCGTCCGACATGTGGACTGCCGTCACTGCCTGTTTGTATTATTATTTTGGGGCACGACCTGGTTGCGGTCGATGTACCCGTTGTATGTATATTTTACTTTCTGTACTAGGATTGCCCCGCGGAGGGGTGCACGGATAGCCGGGTTCTGGAGGGCAACAAGCCCGCATCTCATGGCATTGAGACGGAGGGGGCTTCACTCTAGGATTGGCGGGCTATTCGCCGCACTCGTAGGGGGTACAGGTTGACCCAGGAGGGGTGCCCAAGTTACCGGATTCCGTGAAGTGCTGGGTGGTCCATTCACGGCGCTGAAGGGGGCTGCCTCGCTTCAGGTTTTGGCGGGTGACTTGCCGCGCCCGTAGGGGTCTAGGATTACATTGCACAGGCTATCCACACGACCAGGGGAACGTCGGGTTTCAGCAGTGGCTCTGTGAAACCCGGGGATCCCAGATATCTGTATTGTTTCTGTGATGCTGTACATTTCTGTGATGTTGCATTTTATTCACGCCTTGAGCGAATATAATATATTGGTATATATATTAGTAGATGTTGTATATGTTTTGCATCCGCGCTAGTCCAGTCCCCGCTCTGCCGTTAGTTAGCTAACCTAACGGGTAATGACGGGACCCAGTGGCGAATGCGGATGGCATATACGTACATCAGTATATTTTCGTTCTTTTTGGTGTGATCAATTGATGGGACTGCATTGATTCGGATCAATGCAAGTTAAAAACAAACCTAATCTGATGTTGTTGGAACACTTTTCAAAAAGCTGTTATTGCAAGGACGTTCACTTTTGTTTTGCATCGTGGTATTCAGTTGGAATATCCTGCTCCTCAGTCGACGAGGCAAGGGCCGAGATCCCTTCACCGGGAGTGACCCCTTGGACAGAAGTTTGCGTCAGGGCATTAACTTCACTATAGCCGATTACTTTTGCTTTGCATCGCGGTATTCAGTTGGAATATCCTGCACCCCATTCTACGGGGAAAGAGCCGAGATCCCTTCACCGGGAGTGACCTCTTTAGCGGAAGTTGTCGTCACTATATTTCTAAAAAAGCTATCCGTTCCTTCAACGATATCAAGTTCTTTACGTTAAAGGTTTTCGCCAGAAACCATTCGTAGCCCTCCGTCGTTTCATATGGGTGGTCAATAGTATTCAAGCTGTGTATGTTGGCCAAAGTCAATGCACAGTGTTTGGTAGCTATTGGGTATTCATATGCAGCATAGATAGATGCGTTGGTTTGGAACAGTCGTACTGCCATGTTGGCCAAAGTCAAGGGTATGTACGGGTGGATTCAAATTAACCTGGAGAATGACGGGTAGAACTTGACATGTGACTTATGATATGTTGGCCAAAGTCAAGGTCATAAGAGCATGGGGCAGAAATCACATCGGGAGTTTCAAAAGAACTGAAACTTGCCAGATATGCGCATACCTTCTGGAGTGTGATAGCGTGAGCGGATTCCGTCACGTTATCATGCAATGATAGTTGGATCCCGATTCCCACTGATGAGTTGGTTTACTCCTCGGGTGACCCCGACTAATTCTTCTTTCAGGTTTGGAGGAGAATTTGAGATACAGTGGGAGGTTTCCAGATTAGATAAATTGGTAACCATTCTGATCTAGGTTAGAGTGCACGCTGAGTGTTTCTTTTCTCTCTCTCTTTGGCAGCGACCATTGACCCGACCCTAAGACTATGACTCAGTGACCGAGTTGACCGAACCTTCTTAACACTGGCTTTTGGATTGTCAGAGTTGCAGACCTCATTGCCATTCCTACTTTTACCCTTTTCTCCAGGACACCCCGTATTACTACGAACGTCCACTTCCATTGGACAAAACCATCGTATGGTTAGATACGAACTCGAAGGAATTCGAGGATGGTTTCTGGTTCTGGAGAAAACGGATAGGATTATTCAGTTGTCTTTTCCTTTTACCCTCTCTCAGGTTACGAGTACTCCTTGGCTTAGGGGTAGTACACCTATTACGCAAATTGGATTGTCTTCTTCCAAACCTTAGGCTGGTGCCGACCGGTAGGGAATGAAGAAAACCAATTAGCATAACGATGGTGTGCAGAAGGTATTAAGTTCAGACAAAGCAAGGGATTAGTAAGAGGGCAAAGTAAATTGCAACAGATATTCACGACCAAACCAGGTATTTCGTTACCACTCCCACATCACCATTGTATTTCTCCAGGACACTCCGTATCACTACGAAGATCCACAGTTTATTTGGATACTCCATCGTATGGTTATATACGAACTCGAAAGGAACTTGTTCCAGTTCGGGGATGGATTCTGGTTCAGGAGAAATAGGAATAAGATTTATTCAGGTGTCTTTTATCTTCACCTTCTCTCGCATTGCGAGTGTTCCTAGGATTGGGACATTACACCCATTATGCTTATTGGATAGTCTTCTTCCAAACCATAGGCTGGTGCCGAACGGTAGGGAATGAAGAAAACCATTTGGCCTAAAGGGGTGTACAGAAGGTAAAGACTAAAGACATATGAAGGGATTTGGAGAGGTGGCAAAGAACTATACGGTTACAGTCGTGAATCTGGAAGAGGCATTACTAGGAATACCAGGATACCCCATCGAAACATTTCGATGTTTCAGTCTCACTATGTAATGTTAAAGGAAAACTGATTTCCCGATTAGATACTTACTCCAGGGTATGTATTTACCAGGTACGATTCTCACATCTGTATGGTTTTACAGATGATGAGTGGGAGTAAGTTATTGGGAATTGGGTGATTATCCTCATTATATCGGGATTCGTTGTAATCAGTGATATTTGAGGAAATCACCTGGGCTGTTTGCCGGTCGGCAAATATTTGGTTTTGAATATCCGCTGTTACGCACCAATTTCAAAATGATATATCTGTATGTCTATTTTCATAGAGTGAGATATACCTTTCTGAAATTATGTCTACGACATTTACCTATATCAGTGGATGGTTAGGTAAGGAGCATTAAACAGCGGTGTAATTCTTCTTAACCATAAGTACAGTTTTCAACCTACGACACACAGTGAAAGAGTTATCAGACTCAAGGGACTTATACAGAGTATTGTATGTTGTCCAGTGTCCATTAGGACAGAGGGGTTGGTCCTCATACTATATTCTGTTTACTTTTAACTTCTCTAGTTCTTAAACATGTGTTTCGTAGAAACACAGGGTCTAAGTTTTGAGGAGTTATAGGTATTTGAATAGAGTAGAGAACCAGGTGTAGCAAGTATCGGGATTCTTCAAAGTGATCGAAGATGTAGATACTTGTGTATGGTATTCAGTTGATAGTAATGATAAAGAGATCTTGCTTCTCTTTCAGGTTACTCATAATTGGAAGTATTCCTAAGTTGAGTAACGCTGATCGGCCTCCTTCCATTTAGTTGACATGCGCTGGGGACAGCTGCATGATTTGAATCTGGTTCAATTAAATCAGTGCCTCTGTTTCTATATTGGATATAGAACAGTTCATATCTTAACGATGTTAAGGTACGAGGAGTTGTCCGGCTTATGATTAAAACCAGACTCTGGATGACTCAAGGCATGTTTCTGTAATGGCTGTTTGTGGGTTGACCCAGGCTATGACGAGGGTTGACTTTCTACCATCTGGATGAACAATAGCAACATTGTTCTAGACTCGCCACAGTTTTATTAAAAATGGATTTTTTCAGAAAAACAGTAGTGGGAGTATGGTAGAACTGGAAGTGATTCCAGAACCACAAACGATTACTGAAGATTTGATAAGGAACCTAAAGATTCAATCTGAATTGACATTCCATTGGCCACTCCGCAGATATGGTGGGTAACTTCAGGCACCCGAGAGGCACTACGGTAGCCTCAAGGATGGTGACAGGGAAGCTCTTGTTTACCCACAATTGCCATTGCTGTTGTTCCAGGTTACGAGACCCGGCGGGAGGATGAGTATAGCGTCGTTCTAAACCAGTTTTAGAAGTGTACGTCTATATGACTCTGCCAGAGGGTTGTCGTAGTCAGTGGGAGCAGCGGAAGCATTGGTGGACAGGTTGCTTATGTCTATTTATAGACTAGAGCAGATGTAGCGGAGATAGATCATCTATTTCTGACGTGACAGTCATGGGTTTGACTTCATCAGAATAGGGGATGGATCTGTTGAGAAGGTAGTAGGGTGTGATATCCTGGTATTTGGATGACATACACAAAGTAGGAAAGGAAACTCCTATACTACGATCGGTTATACTTTGGTCGTCACACAGTGGTTTCTCCACAAAGGAAATGGATTTTATATCTGACATACTGGTTACTAGATCTATGGTTTTACATCTAGATTTGGGTGGTTTCCCAATCAGGGTACTTGACAGCATTCTAAGAGTATTTAGGATGGACGACTCCTGGCACGGTAGTGTACCTGCAGGTAATGGAGTCACCCTCTCCAAAGGTGTCTTACAGACTAAAGGGGAGAGGGACGGGCATGATTGGCAGATCATTTGCTCAGGCAATTGAGTCAATCGTGAGATGTCAAGTACCACACCAGATGTTGTTCTTGCACTGGATGCAATAAGTTGACATTAATCCAATCCTGGAGAAACAGTCGGAAGCAGTTTTAGAACATAAGTGGATGTTCTAGGGAGATGATAACGACAGCCTCATTCAGGAGACAGTTATCATTCCAGGCTTCCAAGGTGACATGGACGACAAGGAGGTTGTCAGAGTTATAGTTTTCCTTCTGATGAGGGGCAGTATTTTGGACAAGTGGTCCAAGGCAATACTGAGGGAGGCATGGCGCGCAGGATACTGATTAAGTTCAGTTGACGATACAGTCTAAGAAGTTTGGATTTGGAGTTCATTTATGAGCTAGGTCCCATCAGACATCCAGACATATTCTGAGACAGGTATTGCTCTTTTCGGGAGATAGTTTTCTCCGCGAACTTGAGATATAGAGAGACATAGAAAGAAACAACTAAGCGGATCCACTCACTGAGGCTATTCCTCGAACGCAATAGTTCCGCAAACGAGCTTTGTGAGACTGACTAGTAGAGGAGTTGGATGTTCGGTATCACACGGGCTGTGAGTATGCGACATCGCAATAATTAGCCTTGAGTGCAAGTGGGAGATTGTTGGAGATAGTGCCCTCAGAGTCAATTATTAGGTCACAGGTACGTGATTGTAATGATTGAGGGAGGACCTATCCCGTTAGGACAGTCTTGCTCGAGATGATAGTATGCTATCTGGTTTACCTTTATCATCGTGTACTGCTTTAGGTGACCTGACACGTCGCTATTACACGTTGATAGAGCCCCTAGGATTCTTGCTTGACCACCAGCCGTATGAGGGCGATCATATAAGTGGGAGCTGGGGGTCTATAAGCTTATCCTTAAAAGGTCCCTAGTCGTGGGAGTTTCGAGACTGGGCATCGATACTCCATTAGTAGACTAGTGTATACAGTCGAGACCCCGACGAGGGGCGGTGGCCGGTCTCACAAGCCACTGGTGTCAGTTGGATCACCTAAGATGTATACAGGTGCTCATTGGGTTATGAGTACACCGGACAGGACTCGTCGGGAACATGCTAGTTGGTCATATACCAGACGTCAGATGGCAGTTCCCTGGTGACATGTGTGCAGGTTAGTTCATCGACCTGGGGATCGTCATTTGTCTCGTGTGAGTTCCTACTGTACTTTGATTACTACCCTACCACGGCTCAAAGGAGTCGTGCAAACAGGTTTTAGTTGGGTACAGTCCCGAGCCACATGGAGGCAGTGAGCGTATCTTCAGGGGTTCGTCTCTCCCGGTATTGGGGGTGAGGTCGTGCTGTGTCTAGGAGAGCCATTACACAAAGTCCTTGGCCAAGGCAAGGAGATTTACTGGTAGGTATTCCAGTAGTATCTCATGGTGTTCTGGGCTACACTCCGACACGACTTGTACCGCTTTTGGGGGTCTGACTTTTACCAACCCCCTAGGCCCGCCATGCGATACTCATAGACGAACGGACCGGACTGCACGGATATTGTCACTGACAGGCTCAGTAGGGTTGTCAGGCTGAGTTCGCTCACAGACATCCCTTTTAGTCAGTACCTGGTGGCCCGTTACGTATTGGCTTATACCTCTGACGTGCTAGTGGTTAAATCCACAACCAAGGTGTTGACGAGTCTTTAGAGTCCCCCACATTCTGTTACTCAACTTTCGGGCGAAAGGTTGTAGAGGCCGTATGGAGATATGGCAGGGTCCGATCAGATACGTGCGGTATTGCACGGATCAGGATCGGACAGTCTGTACTATAGGCCGTATGGATATATGGCAGGGTTCGATCAGATACGTGCGGTATTGCACGGATCAGGATCGAACGGATACTACTGGCCGGCTTTGGTATAAGCCGGATCCTAGTATTGTACAGTGTAGAATTTGTCTCATTGCATTTGTATTTCGGTCGAAATACAGATGCGGGTGTGTATGCACAGTATCGGGGTTTTCCTGTAATTTATTACGGGACCAGTTTTCTGGAGTTGCCAGTTTGCTTTCCGTTTCGGCCAATTTCCTTTGTTCCGTTCATTGGCCGAAGTTTGGTGGAGGAGGGCTTATTTGCATTGTTGCAAATGAGTATTTGTGGAGGGGGTTCTTTGCTTATTATCATGACATGATTCTTGTCCCATCATTTGACTTCATAAACTCATGATTGCTTGACTTTCTTTATCATCATGGTTTTAGTCATGGTTGTTGGTAGAGTGTTGGGATTGTTGTTGATGATGGATGATCATTGGTGTTGGAGTGTTGGACTTTCCTTGCTATCATTTCTTTTGCATGATAGCTTTCCTCTCTTTTTTTTTTGTATTAGTGGAGAATGGCTCCCTTTTTTGGGCTCTCTCTTGACTCTCCATTCTCACCCTCCTCTCATTGTCATGGCCGGCCTTAGCTCATTGGGGGCTGTCCCAATTTTTAGATGAGGGAATTACACTCATTTTGGTTTGGCAAAGTCTTTTTAGCTCCTCTCCAAAAGCTTGTATCTTTTCCTGCACCATATGGCAACTCCTTCAACCCTAATAGAGACAATATAGCTCACTACACATTCTACAGCGAACCTTGGGCACGTCGAGTAGCCGGCTTCGTGCCCGAGTTGCCTCGGCATTGAGGTGGGAGCCCGTAAAAGAAATAGGCAATGTGGTGCACTTCCGGCGACGAGGAGGAGACGGGACCTTTCCGCAGGAGATCGGGACCATGACGAGAAGACCGGAGGACTTGGATCGTCGGTATATCTCTAACCCATCTTCTAGTTAGCTAGGACTTGTTAATGGTTACGATCCGGGTGTTTAGTGCGCGGTGGTGCCGGTTTGCTAAGTCTGCAAAATTAAAGTTTTTCACCGCTTCCGCATTCCGGCGTCGGATTGACGGCCGGGGCGCTGCCGTGCACTTACACGACATTCGGTGTATGCATGCTTACTTACGTTGAAGATATGAGATATTATGTGTTGCTGTGATATGTTATATTGGATTGTCGTGTTTTGAATAGCCAGGGGGTTTATGTGAGATGAGGGTTTTTATTTTCATTCATATAAATTCATTTGTATATAATATTCTTTTATTTGGGCACTTCCGGGATGAGGATGATGTCACCATTGTATATTATTTACTTTTCCGCATTAGGTAGACCCAAGGAGGGGAGCACAAGTAACCGGGTTCTGTGGTCCAGTGGGAGGCCATCTCGAGGAGTCGAGACCGGGTCTCCTAACCCTAGAATTGGCAGTGTTACTTGCCGCTTTCGTAGGGGTCCAGGGATGTTGGTTTGGCTATTCATCGCGACCGTAGAATCCGTGTTTTATACAGGCTCGAAATAAAATACGGACGTCCTAGTATATCCAATATTTCATATGTTATCTTCTGCTGCAATGTTCTATGATGAGATCATATTACTGCCTGAGACGAATGCTTATGCTATATATATATGCTGATATATAAATATTACTGCTTTCGTTTCTACTGTGATGCTTAGGAAGCATAAGCTGATGGGATTTTATTAATGAGATTAATAAAAGAAAAGAAACCTAAAAGATATTTTAGAATCAAAACTTTATAAAAAGGGTAGCTACAGTCTTACTTTGCACAGCGGTATATATGATATACCCTGCACCTTATTCGATGAGGAAAGAGCCGAGATACCTTCACCTGGAGTGACCTCTTTAGCGAAACTGGCATATGCTATAAACTCACGGTTTTGTTTTTTGACAGCTTAAATAGTTCTTGCTTTGCGCCGTGGTATATATGATATACCTTGCACCTTATTCGATGGGGAAAGAGCCGAGATCCCTTCACCGGGAGTGACCTCGTTAGCGAAACTAGAAAAGCCTAAAAAACACTCCTTTTCAAAATCACTTGTTTCTACAACGATATCAAGTTCATTACGCAATAGGTTTTCTGAAAAACCTGCGTAGCCCTCCGACATTTCAGATAGGTAATACTTAGTATTCGTGCTGTGTTTGTTGGCTTTCGTCAAGGCGTAGTATGCGGTAACTAACTATTGCTTATCTATAACATATGATGAGATTGGGTTAGGGTAGTCGTGTGGCTTTGTTGGCTTTCGTCAAGGGACGTACGGCTGGGTTTAATTCAATCAAGAAATGTACGGGTTGAACTTGACTAGCGGACTATGGTTTGTTGGCATTCGTCAAGGTCATAGCACGTTAGGGGCAAAATATTATCGGGAATTTCAAGTGTTGAAATTTGCAATGAGATTGCATACCTCCTATGAGATAGTAGGATCCCGATACCCACTGCGAGTAATAGTTACTCCTGGGAGAATTTTACACAGGATAATTAGCCGATCAAGTAGATGTCTAGAAAAGTGTTAACGGGGTTATGCCTCTAGAAAAACGAGGTTTATTTTAATTAGGTCCGTGCGAAAGCACGGGGAACCTCCGTCAAGTACCGACACTAATCTGGCTGAAAGATTGACGAAATTATAAGGTGTAATTAATCCCGGCTAATCTTACCTTTTAGGGTTTGAAGGAAGATTTGATAAAAACAGTGGGAGAAATCCTGATTAGATAAGATAATAACCAATCTAATCTTGCAAGAGCATACGCTAAAGTGTTTCGTTCTCTCTCTCCAGGTAGCGACCACGTCAGGACTTAATCAAGATAATAATATGGATGTATTGACTGAAGCCGCTTATTATACTGAGCAGGGGAATGTTGGTCCCGTTCTTTTTTATAAGAGTTATAAGACTGAGCAGGAAACAGGAGAAAATCTGGTTTCTCAAGCCGCCCAAATGAAGAACAAGCATGTTGATGCATCTTCTTCGGGTATGTTAGTTATTGAGAATTGTTTCTCAGTTAACCCTAAGTCCTGGGTATTAGATACCGGATCGGGATCCCATATATGTAAATTATTACGTGGGCTACATAAAGGTAGAGAACTGGGAAATGGTGATCATTCCGTACAAGTAGGGAATGGTACAAATATTGCAGCCAAAGCAGTTGGCGAATATCACCTTGTATTACCAAGTAGTAATACATTGATTTTGAATGAGTGCTATTATATACCGAACATGATGTGCAACATTATATCAGTTTCTTTATTAAGTAAAGAAGGGTATAATTTTGTAATACAGGATAATGTTACGAACATCTTCCTAAATCAAAAGTTGATTGGATCAGGCTCGTTACATAATGGTATATTCATTCTCAATCAAAATACAGTCCTTAATATACAAAACACGCACAAGAGGAAAAGTTCAGAAATGAACGAATCCTTCTTGTGGCGTTGTAGACTTGGTCATATCAATGCGACACGGCTAGCTAAGTTACATAAGGATGGGTATTTGAATCCGTTCGAATTATCATCTTATGATACTTTCCATCCATGTCTCAAATGTAAGATGACGAAAACACCGTTTAGTGGACACGGAGGAAGAGTTAAGGAACTCTTAGGACTGGTACATAATGATGTATGCGGTCCCATGTCTACACATGCCAGGAACGGTTCTTCCTACTTTATTACATTCACTGACGATCTCTCTAGATACGGACATGTGTTCCTAATGAAACACAAGTCTGAAGCTTTTGAGAAATTCAGAGAATATAAGAACGAAGTAGAGAACCAAACGGGCAAAAGTATTAAGATCCTTCGATCTGATCGAGGAGTAGAATACTTGAGCAATGAGTTCCTGGACTATCTAAAAGAGAATGGGATTCTCTCTCAGCTTACTCCTCCTTATACACCACTGCACAATGGTGTATCGGAGCTGAAGAATCGCACCCTATTAGATATGGTGTGCTCTATGATGAGCGAATCTGAGTTGCCTATTTCCTTCTGGGGGTATGCGCTTGAGACAGCCATACACCTATTGAATATGGTTCCTACCAAATCAGTGCCTACCACTCCATATGAGATATGGAAAGGGAAGAGACCATCTCTTAAGTATATTAAGATATAGGGTTGTCTGGCCTATGTCAAAAGGCTAAATCCGGAAAAACTCGAGGCAAGATCTGTCCTGTGTAAGTTTGTAGGATATCCCAAGAACTCCCAAGGGTATATCTTCTACCACACTGAGGAACAAAAGATGTTTTTTTCTCGACATGCCACCTTTTTAGAAAAGGAATTTCTTGCAAAAGAAATTTGTAGCAAGGAGGTAGAACTGGAAGAAGTTCCAGCAACACAAACTATGACAGATGATTTAATGGAACCAGGGGATTCAGTAGTTCCCGACGAACCCCAGCTTCTCCGCCGATCTAGTAGGGTTTCTCATCCACCTGAGAGATACTACGGTTTTCTTGTCGATGGTGGGAGCAAGGATTGCATCATGGAAGATGATGACCCAACTAGTTTCGAGCAGGCCATCACGAGTGGTGACTCTGTGAAATGGTTGGATGCAATGCGATCTGAGATGGAATCCATGTACACCAACAAAGTATGGACTTTGGAAGTTGCTCCTGAAGGGGTAAAACCCATTGGGAGCAAATGGATCTTTAAAAAGAAAATGGGTGTAGATGGAAAAGTTGAGACTTTCAAAGCTAAACTTGTTGCAAAGGGTTTTCGTCAACGACTAGGTGTGGATTATGACGAAACCTTTTCCCCAGTGGCTATGCTTAAGTCCATCCGAATCTTACTTGCCATTGCTGCATACCATGACTACGAAATCTGGCAGATGGATGTTAAGACCGCCTATCTAAATGGTGATTTAGAAGAGTGCGTGTACATGACTCAATCAGAAGGATTCGTAGACAGTGGGAGCAGCGGAAAGGTGTGCAAGCTGCTTAAATCCATTTATGGGTTAAAGCAAGCATCGCGGAGTTGGAACATCTGCTTTGATGTTGTAGTCAAAGAGTATGACTTCATCAAAAATGTAGATGAACCTTGTATTTATAAGAAAGTTGCAGAGAGTAAGGTTGTCTTTCTTGTATTGTACGTCGATGACATACTCTTGATAGGAAATGATGTTCCTATACTGCAATCGGTCAAGCTCTTCTTATCACAAAGATTCTCAATGAAAGATCTAGGTGATGCCTCCTGCATACTGGGAATTGTGATTTATAGAGATAGATTGAAACGGATACGGGGATTGTCCCAATTCAGGTACATTGACACCATACTAAAGAGGTTTAGTATGGATGAATCCAAGCGTGGGAACCTACCCACGATCTCTGGACTCACTCTCTCCAAAGAGATGTCTCCCAAGACTGATTTGGAGAAAGCTCGCATGCAAGGGATACCCTATGCTTCGGCAATAAGCTCTATCATGTATGCGATGCTATGTACCAGACCCGATGTAGCATACTCACTAAGTATAGTGAGTAGGTATCAAGCAGATCCTGGAGAGAGTCACTGGATAGCTGTGAAGAACATTCTCAAGTACTTGAGAAGGACTAAAGAGATGTTCTTGGTGTATGGTAACGGAGAACACCAGGTAGAGTCCTTTACCGATTCGAGCTTCCAAAGTGATAAGGACGACTCTAAGTTGCACTCGGGATTTGTCTTTACCCTCAATGGAGGGGCGGTGTGTTGGATGAGTTCCAAACAGGATACCGTTGCAGACTCGATGATGGAGGCTGAATACATCGCTCCCAACGATGCTGCCAAAGAGGCTGTCTGGATAAAGAAGTTCATTACTGAACTTGGTGTGGTTCCGTCCATTGAGCATCCAATACCTTTGTATTGCGATAACAATGGAGTTGTGGCTTTGGCCAAGGAACCCAGGTCCCATCAGAAGTCCAGACATATTCTGAGCGGTATCACCTGATCCGGGAGATAGTTGATCGC
The DNA here is from genome assembly GCA_030015575.1 of Agapanthus africanus. NCBI lineage: Eukaryota > Viridiplantae > Streptophyta > Magnoliopsida > Asparagales > Amaryllidaceae > Agapanthus > Agapanthus africanus. Next base: position 388,069,920 of record CM057350.1, read on the forward strand.
CGGGAGATGGAGGTCAGGAGAGTTGATACGAAAGACAACACTGCGGATCCACTCACGAAGGCCATTCTCCAGACACAGTTTGAGAGACTCTTCGTGATGCTGGGTTTGAGATACTACAACAACTGTCCTTAGTGCAAGTGGGAGATTGTTAGTTATATATATGCCCTAGAGGCCATTGTTGTACAAATGATGTATATTATAGTGGATTCTTGGATATATAGAGAGAGGACTTTCTTGCTCGTCATGATAGTATGCTAATTGGTTTCACTCTATCTTAACAGATTGACTTATATTAGTTTACTGTCTTACTCTCACATGTCGATAAAGTCCTTAGGATCTGTACTTGACTACTGGGACAATGATGAGATCATACTAGTGGAGCCACGGTAGTCGATGAGTACATCCTATAACTGTTCCTAGTCGAGGGTGTATCGAGACAGGGCATCGATACACCAGAGTAGACTAGCGTATACGCATATTAACCTATATGATGGGCGATGGATAATCCCATATCCATCGGTGTTTGACATCAAGGATGGTGTACGGGTGCTCAGTGGAGACTGAGTATACTGGACGGACTCGCCGAGAACTCCCAGATGGTATTATACCTCACGTTACATGGCAGTTCTCTGGTGACACTGGTACAGGGTAGTCTGTAGACCCGAGATCATCATAAAGTCTTGTGTGATTCCCACTGTACTTTGATTTCCACCTTACCACGTCCAAAAGGCCGTGCAAAATGGTAGCTTTTGGGTACAGTCCCGAATCACATGGAGGCAATGAGCGATAGGAGGTGATTCGTCTCTCCCGGTATAGGGAGTTGATGTTGTGCTGTGTTCGATTGGCTATAACTGGAAGTCCCTGGCCAGAGTGGATATTGAGTACTAGTGGTAAGTGTTATCAGAAAGTTCTCGACCTGTTATGAGCCTCATATCGACACGACTTATCGGTTACTGGGGTCTGACGTATACCACCCCTAGACTAGATATGCGACATATCAGATGAAGAGACCGGACTGTACGGGAGTGTTACTGATTGGATTCACCGGAGAATGTATAGGATTGCTTGTTGATCTTCTGATCGCTCAATACCTGGGTGGCTGTTACGTTTAGCTGACCGCTTGTAGCTTGTGGGTGGTTGATATGATCATCACCTACTGCCGGAGTATTGACGATTCTTCAGAGTCCTACACAGAGCTTTCTTGACACAGAAAAAACGGAGTAGGAGCACATATGTGATATGTGCGGGATCGAGAATAATATGATATGAGATACCGTATTTTATTCTCGCGATATATGATATCGGCCGGCGATATTTGATATCAGCCGGGTCATCGGATTAAGTGTTGATTCGAAGAATCGGTACATGATATATTAGTCGGTTATATTCGATATACCCGGATTGTCGGATCAAGTGTTGATTCGATAATTTAATGTATAATTATATATGTGATATATTACATTACATTATCAAATATTGGCTCGCTTTATTATTTCATTTTCTCACCGGATAATGCATTGATATATATGCGATATATGTTAATTGTATTATTTTCTTTTGTTACAAATATATATTATATATGTGATTTATAATATTGTGACATGATATGATTACTAATGCAATATGTTTAGTGGAGATTAAACCTAGTTAGGGTTTGATTTGGGTTAGCTTTTTCTTGTTGCTTCTAGAAGCTTTCTCTTTGTTTCTAGCAAAGATATTATGCCTGATATTTTTGATAGATATTTCTAACCCAACCCAAACCCTTTACCCTAAGTTAAGTGTCACGACCCACCCCCAATACAGAGAGTATTGTCCGCTCTGGCCGAAGCCGCACGGTTTTGTCCTTCGGGGTGAACTGGACCCGACCAGGGGCCACTTTCCAGGAAGTCACCCATCCCAGGACTTCCCTGGCCCGAGCACGCTTAACTACGGAGTTCTCAAACTCCTATAGTGCCAGTTCACTTAAAAGACGCCTCTGTATTGAAGAGAGGTATCATTCCATTTATAGTATAGATCTGACCTCTTTCGGAATGTATTCCGAAGATTCCCCATGTTCTACAGTGGGTCCCCATGCTTATCTGGTATAAATGGGTATACCAGATAATACTTGGTGTATTACATTAAGTCTCTACAATGGTTAGACTCTTCATATTCAGCCATGGTTGCATTATTAATCATGATGATATTTTTCATTATTCATCACAAAAGGATTTCCTTCTTCTTCTTCTTGCTTGAGCTTTGAAAATGCTTTCTAGGTTTTCTTCAGGTAATGAATTAAAGTGAGAATTTGATAATAAAAGAGAGCATAAATCCTACTTCATCATCCTCATCTAATCTAGCCAATTAGATTAGGGTGTTCGCCTCATTAGTGAGAAAGAGCTTGAGTTAAAGGAACTTCGAGGTAGATCATCGGAGAAAAGAAAGACTACAAGCAAGCATGAATCATTCGGGTTGTGGAACCTCTCTTGAGTCTGGGAGATCGTGGATCGCGGCGAAGGGAATTCTACTCGGAGCTTATGAAGCGAAGAAGCGGACTACAAAGGTTGTAATCCCTCACTCTTAGTTGTAAAGATGTTTACTTGCATGTTAAACCCTAATAATCTAGCAAAGATCCCGGCTTTGGATTGTTCGGCACGTCTAAATTTTGAATCGGGCATGGTTGATGCCTTATAGACCCTTGTAAGAGTTCCTAGGAACCCTACAGTTTGGCCCTGTCAGTATATTTTTTTCTAATAGTAACTTAAGGCCTGTCATGTTCTGGGTCGCTGCAATTGAGAGAGAGAGGGAACACTTTTGCATGATACTCTTGCAAGTTTAGAGTGGTTTTTAGTTTATCTAAACTGGATGACTCCCACTGTTCCTCAAATCCCTCCTCAAACCAAAACGGAAGAACTAGTCAGGACTATTCTCACTGTACAATACTTGCTTAACCGTTCAGCCAGGCCGGTGTCGGTACTTCGAGGGAGTTTTCCAACTCTTTTGCGAATTTCCTTAATTAAATAACCTTTTTTCTCTGGGGGCGTAACCCCGCTAACACCTTTCTCGACACCTACTTGGTTTATAGCATTGATCGTTAAGTGACGAATCTCCTGATGAGTAGCGGATACTCATAGTAGGATCGGCATCCAAATATCATTATGTGATAAAGCTGAAGGAATCCCACCAAAATTATCACACTCCAAATGGTATGCATCTCTTTGCAAATTTCAGTTTCTTTAGAAATTCCCGATATAAATTTCTACCCCATGCTCTTATGACCTTGGCGTTGGTCAAAATGTTATAAGTCACATGTCAAGTTCTACCCATCATTATCTTGTTAATTTGAACCCATCCGTACATACTCCTGACGTTAGTCAAATGATAATATGACTGTCCCAAACTAACTCATCTATCCATGCAACAAATGAATACCCAGCAGCTACCAAACACTATGCCTTGGCGTTGGTCAAAATACATAGCTTGAATACTACTGAATACCAAAATGAAATGACGGAGGACTACGAATGGTTTTGGCGAAACTGTGAACGTAGTGAACTTGATATGACTGAAGGAACCTGATAGCTTTTAAAAGGAGTGGTTAAAGCTCCGCAATTAAAAATATCTTCTTTTTTAAAAATAACTGAGTGGTTTCTTTTAAACTGTTCCAACGATTCAACTTTGGTTTATTTTCTTTGCATTAATATAATGCATCCCATCATTAGCCTATCATTGCAGAAAACAACGAAAATACAACGTCCTCTTATGCCATCCGCATTCGCCACTGGGCCCCGTCATTCACCCGTTAGGTTACTTAACTAACGAAAGAGCGGAGGCTGGGCTAGCGCGTGTGTAAAATATAAGTGACGTCTATTAGCGATCATATATAGATATTGTACATTCGTCAGACGCAATAATAGGCATTCCAGATCATAGATGAACATATTGGATTTTCTACGAATCCGCATTCCTTTTGAGCCTGCAAAGAAAGACGGATTACACAGTTGCGATGAATAGCCAAAACCCCACCCTAGACCCTTACGGGTACGGCAAATTACTCGCCAAGTACCCGAAGTGAAGCGGTCTCCCTCAACAACGTGAGTAGGCCACTAAACACTTGAAAGTACCCGGTAGTTTGTGCACCCCACCTTGGGTCTATCCTAGGAGCAAAAATCAGTAAATGAAATAATACAACGGTGGTTACAACCTCAACCCGGAAGTGTCCCGCAAAAGAATATTACAACAATTTACAAATTACATTTGAATAAAAGAAACGCTCGTCTCACATCCTCGGCTATCTATTCACGACAATCCAATAAGTCCACAAACACAAACAGTAAAAACCATTACAGAAATATGCAACCCCCTGCTAACCGACATACTAGCAGTTAGGGAAGGTTTATGAACACATTAAACAAATCACAGATATAATCAAGTTAGCCAAACATCTTAGAATTTCGATCAAGCAAACAAAAATGATTCTACTCCAAATACTTCGCTGTGCACCTGAAACTTGAGCAGAAACAAAATATCCCAGAAAATACAAAATTAACACAGAAGAGTTACTGGGAAAATTTGGACTGACTCGGCAACAACTCAGCGGTGGATCCGCGGCGGATCGCTTGGATTGGCCGCGCATCTGTGGCGGTTTGGTCGAGTCACGGTCACAAATTTCTCCAGTAACCTTATAATTGCCTTCTCGTAATTTTAAGGGTCCCTGAAAAAATTTTAGACCCCGTTTTAAAATTGGCAGAAACTAGGTTAAAACGTCGTATTTTCGGGTTTGTTTTGCGATCGAATTTCTAACGACTTTGCTAACAAGTTAGTTATGGTTTAGCAAGGCTCTGATACCACTGTAAGTCCACGTTAGACACCCCACGAGTTACGGGGAGGCGGAATAGGTAAAACAATCATTTTGTTTAAAACAAACATCGACTAACTTACGGATCTTTGCCAAACCCTAACTAACAACATCATAGGAGGGATTAGTTACTATGAAAGAAGATTATACCTAATGAACCAAGTCTTTCTTGTTCTCGTTGACCACCTCCTCGTCGGCCTCCTCTTTGTGATAGAAGATCCACCCGAGAGCTACTACTCCAAGCTTGACCTCTAATTTGAGGTAACTAGGCAACTAAGAGTGCTAATCAAAGCAACCTAGAGGATATAGAATAGGATTAGGGATCAATTAGTCTTGCTAACCCTTGATCTCAACACATGAGAGGTTAGGGTTAGGGTTTGAAGAGAGAGAGAGCTTGAGGAGAGAGAAGGTGAGAGTGAGAATGATCTTGGAAAAATATCTCATGTGTGAATATTATGAAGCATAAGATATTAGTAAATGAATAACAAATAATAATATCATCATGCTTCATTAACTCACCTTATGATTCATCTCATGAATTATTTAAACAATAAATGCATCATTAACTCTGTGGATGAATCACACCATGAGTCATTAAACCAATTAATGCAAATTCCACCTAAGCCTCCAACTCATCAATCTTCTAGAAGGTTCTCGACAAATTACGAGAATGCCCCTCCCATCCGTGAAAACACGGAAATACTGAGACTGTATAAATCCAATAACCCAATACTAGAATCTGGCTTAAACTAAAGCCCACTAGTAAAAACTGTCCGAACATCGTACGTGCATGAAAACACGTATGTGTCCGAACCCTGTTGTAAAACCATACGACCTCTATATCGTTTCGCCCGAAGCAGGGAAACTCTCTGTGTGGGACTCTAACGACTGGACTACTACGCTGGCAGTTGGTTTAACCATAGGTCGCAAGCGGTACTAGCTGTACGTAACGGTCCCCAGGTAGATGTCGATAAGAAGGTCGATGAGGAAACCCATCCGAACTACTACTGAGCCTGATGTGACAATCTCCATACAGTCCGGTCTGTTCATCTAGGACTATCGCATATCGGGCCTTGGGGGGCGGCAAGCGTCAGTCTCCTAAAAGCAGTATAAGTCGTGTCGGAGCTAAGCCCATTACACCTTGAGAAACTACTGGAAAACCTACCAGTAAATCTCGCTTGCCCTGGCCAGGGACTTTGCGTAATGGCTCTCCAGACACAGCGCGATAACAACTCCCAATACCGGGAGAGACGAATCCTGTCTAACCGCCACTGCCTTCAAGTGCTTCGGGACTGCACCCAACTGCTACCTGTTTGCACGACTCCTTTGAGCCGTGGTAGGGTAGCACTCTAAGAACAGTGGGAACACACTCGAGGCGAAGCAGCAGTGTCAAGTCTGCGGACTATGTTGTACTCATGTCATATGGGAACTGTTAACTGAAGACGGGTATAATACCAACCAATAGTTCCCTGCGAGTCCAGTCCGGTGTACTCGTAACCCAACGAGCACCTGTATACTATCTACAGTACGACGTACGGATGGCTGTGGGACAGACCATCTCCCCAACCGGGATGAGAAGCGTACACACTAGTCTACTCCGGAGTATCGATGCCCTGTCTTAATAATCCTACGACTAGGGACCTGAAAAAGGATGTGCTTGTAGACTACCCAGTCCCCACTAATGTGACTGCCATCACAACGCTGGTAGTCAAGCAAGATCCTAAGGGCTCTATCAATACGTACACACATATTAAGATAGATATAAACCAAGTAGCATAGTACCATGTTTAGCAAGACTGTTAATATAACTATGAATATCCCAAGCTTCCATTAAGTAATATACAAGCTAGTATGATACAATAATGTCCCCTAGGGCATATACACTAACAAATATGTATAGGCAACAGTCATGAAAGGTACTCTATCAGGTACTACTAATACATGAAGCAATGCATATCAAATAAATGCTGAGTATTGGATATAACATAAAATCATCAATGAATCATCATCGTGGAAAATCCTGGTGTCTATCAACGACACTCCAAACCCCAATATCTCAAGCGCCGTCACCCTGATTGGCCCTCAATCTGTAAATCTCATGGAACCTGAGTGTCCAACATCGACACTCGAAACATCATGAAAACTCGTGTCCAGCATCGACAAATAAATACACATATATTGGGCTCCGTCAGTTCGGGTCGGCCCTCGGGCACCGTCAGTCCGGATCGGTCCATATCCATCTCTCGACTCCGGTCGGTATCCGGCAGATAACTGCCGAGTCCAAATACTATCACCGGTAGGTACTAGTCCTCCTGCCTGGATCATCGTCTATACCATGTAAATCACCACTTGCCCCAGGGAACCATACCGGGTCCACCATGTACCCGCAGTGTAAGTCCGCGGCGGCGCCCCGGCCGTTGATCCGACGCCGGAATGCGGAAACAAAAAACTTTGCAAACTAGCAAACCGGCACCACCCCGCACTTTTAACCCGGATCGGGCCATTAACCTAGCTACTAGCAAAATACAAGATGGGTAGAGAAGTATACCAAGCGATCCGTGTCCTTCGGTCTTCGTCTCCACTCCGATCTCCCACGGAATCTCCGTCCGTCACCTCCTCGTCAGAAAGGGCACCACGTAGCCGAGTTCTTTTACGGGCTCCCACCTCTGGACCGAGGCAACTCGGGCGCGAAGTTGGCTAGCCGACGTGTCCAAGGTTTGCTGTAGACTAGTGTAGAAAACCTTTGTCTCTTAGGGTTTATGGAGTTGCCTTAATGTTGTGGAGGAGGAAAAATAAGCTATGGAGTGATGTGTGTAATTTTGCAAGCAAGCATAAAATGAGATGATATATTTTCTACCACTAGAAAATGAAGCCTCTCCCTCTCCCTCTCTAAGATGTGGCCGGCCCCTCATGGAAAAATGGTGGAGATAAAGGAATGAAAACCCAAGTGAGAAATGTGTGAAGATAATGATAAAAAAGTCACCACATTTCAACTCCAAAAGCCAAATCAATTTCTTAATCAACTCCTTTCTCATTAATGCAAGAAAGAGACCAAAATGGAATCTCATCATGAGGAAGCCACAATGACAAAAAAAAACCTCCACAAAATGTTATTTGCAAACTGCAAATAACCCTCTCCATCGATAAAGTCCGGCCGTGAAGGAACAAAGGAAAACCGGCCGGAACGGAATGCAAACTGGCAACTTCAGAAAACTGATCCCGTAATAAATTACAGGAAAACCCCGCGACTGTATATACATACACGCATTTGTATTCCTACTGAACACAAATACAAAGAGACAAAATCTACACTATCTAATACTAGGATCCGGCTTAAGCCAAAGCCGGCTAGTAAAAACCGTCCGATCACGATCCGTGCAATACCGCACGTATCTGATCGAACCCTGCCATATCTCCATACGGTCTCTATAGCGTTTCGCCCGAAACCTGAGTAACTGTGTGTGGTGGACTCTAAAGACTCGTCAATACTAAGGCTGTGGATTTAACCACTAGCACGTCAGAGGTATTAGCCATACGTGACGGGTTACCAGCTATTGACCAAAAGGGACGTCGATGAGCGAACTCATCCTGACTCCCTACTGAGCCTGTCAGTGACAATATCCGTACAGTCCGGTCCGTTTGTCTATGAGCATCGCATGGCGGGCCTAGGGGGTTGGTAAAAGTCAGACCCCCAAAAGCGGTACAAGTCGTGTCGGAGTGTAGCCTAGAACACCCTGAGATACTACTGGAATACCTACCAGCAAATCTCCTGCCTTGGCCAAGGACTTTTCATGTACTGGCTCTCCTAGACACAGCGCGACCTCACCCCCAATACCGGGAGAGACGAACCCCTGCAGATCCTCTCACTGCCTCCATGTGGCTCGGGATTGTACCCAACTAAAACCTGTTTGCACGTCTCCTTTGAGCGTGGTAGGGTAGTAATCAAAGCACAGTGGGAACTCACACGAGACAAATGATGATCTCAGGTCGATTAACTAACCTGTACACATGTCACCAGGGAACTGCTATCTGATGTCGGGTATAATACCAACTAGCAGGTTCCCGGCGAGTCCTGTCCGGTGTACTCATAACCCAATGAGCACCTGTATACATCTTAGGTGAACCAACTGACACCAGTGGCTTATGAGACCGGCCACCGCCCCTCGTCGGGGTCTCGACTGTATACACTAGTCTACTCCGGAGTATCGATGCCCTGTCTCGAAACTCCCACGACTAGGGACCTTTTAAGGATGTGCTTATAGACCCCAGCTCTTACGTATATGATCGCCCTCATACCGCTGGTAGTCAAGCAAGAATCCTAGGGGCTCTATCAACGTGTAATAGCGACTCGTAAGGTCACCTGAAGCAGTACACGATGATAAAGATAAACCAGATAGCATACTATCATCTTGAGTAAGACTGTCCTACTGGGACAGGTCCCCCCTCAATCATTGCAATCACGTGCCTGTGATCCAATAATTGACTCTGAGGGCACTATCTCCAACAATCTCCCACTTGCACTCAAGGCTAATTATTGCGATGTCGCATACTCACAGCTTGTGTAATACCGAACACCCAACTCCTCTACCAGTCAGTCTCGCAAAGCTCGTTTGCGAAACTATTGCGTTCGAAGAATAGCCTCAGTGAGTGGATCCGCTCTGATGTTTCTTTCTATGTCTCTCTCTATCTCAAATTCGCGGAGAAAGCCATCTCCCGAAATGAGCTATACCTGTCTTAGAATGTGTCTGAATATCTGATGGGACCTAGCTCATAAATGAACTCCTAATCCAAACTTCTTAGACTGTATCATCAACTGAACTTAATCAGTATCCTGCGCCATGCCTTCCCTCAGTATCCACCTGGACCATTTGTCCAAAATACTGCCCCTCGTCAGAAGGAAAAACTATAACTCTGACAGCCACTCTGCCATCCAGGTCACCTTGGAAGCCTGGAATGATAACTGTCTCCCGAAGGAGAATACTGTTATCATATCCCTAGAACATCAACTTATGTTCCAAAACTGCTTCCGACTGTTTCTCCAGGATTGGATCAATATCAACTTATTGCATCTACTGCAAAAACAACATCTGGTGTGGTACTTGACATCTCATGATTGACTCAATTGCCTAATCAAATGATCTGCCAATCATGCACATCCCTCTCCTCTTTAGTCTGTAAGACACCTTTAGAGAGGGTGACTCCATCACCTGCAGGTATACTACCGTGCCAGGAGTCGTCCATTCTAAATACTCATAGAATGCTGTCTAAGTACCCAGATTGGGAAACCACCCAAATCTAGATCTAAGACCATAGATCTAGTAACCAGAATGTACGATATAAGATCCAATTCCTATGTGGAGAAACTATTGTGTGACGACCAAAGTATAACCGATCGTAGTATAGGAATTTCACTTCCTACTCTGTGTATGTCATCCAATACCAGGACATCACACCCTACTACCTTCTTAACAGATCCATCCCCTATTCTGATGAAGTCAAACCTATGACTGTCACATCAGAAATAGATGATCTATCTCCGCTATATCTGCTTTAGTCTATAAATAGACATAAGCGGTTGTCTACCAATGCTTCCGCTGCACCCACTGACTACGACAACACTCTGGCAGAGTTATATACACGTGCACTTCTAAAGCTAGTTTAGAACGACGCTATACTCATCCTCCTGCCGGGTCTCACAGTCTGGAACAACAGCAATGGAAAGTCTGGGTAAACAAGAACCTCCCTGCCACCGTCCTTGAGCATACCGAAGTACCTCTCGGGTGCATGAGGTTACCCACTTTATCTGCGGAGTGGCTAATGGAATGTCAAACCAGATTGAATCTTTAGGTTCTTTATCAAATCTTCAGTAATCGTTTGCGGTTCTAGAATCACTTCCAGTTCTACCATACTCCCACTACTGTTTTCTGAAAAAGATCCATTTTTATTAAAACTGTGGCGAGTCAAGAACAATATCACTATTGATCTTCCAGATGGTAGAAAACCAACCCTCGTCATAGCCCGGGTCAACCCACAAACAACCATTACAGAAACGCGCCTTGAGTTATCCGGAGTCTAGTTTTAAGCATAAGCCGGACAACTCCCCGTATCTTAACAATATCAAGAGATGAACTGTTCTATATCCAATATAGAAACAGAGGCACTGATTTAATTGAACCAGATTCAAATCATGCAGCTGTCTCCAGTGCATGTCAACTAAATGGAAGGAGGCCGATCAGCGTTACTCAACTTAGGAATGCTTCCAATTATGAGTAACCTGAAAGAGAAGCAAGTTCTCTTAATCATTACTATCAACTGAATACCATACACAAGTATCTACATCTTCGATCACCTTGAAGAATCCCGATACTTGCAATACCTGGTTCTCTACTTTACTCATATACCTATAACTTCTCAAAACTCAGACCCTGTGTTTCTACGAAACACCTGTCTAAGAACTAGAGAAGTCACAAGTAAACAGAATCTAGTATGAGGACCAACCCCTCTGTCCTAATAGACACTGGACAATATACAATACTCTGTATAAGTCCCCTGAGTCTAATAACTCACTCACTGTGTGTCGTAGGTTGAAAACTGTACTTATGGTTAAGAAGAATTACACCGCTGTTCAATGCTCCTTACCTAACCATCCACTGATATAGGTAAATGTCATAGACATAATTTCAAAAATGTATATCTCACTCTATAAAAATAGACGTACAGATATATCATTTTGAAATTGGTGCATAACAACGGATATTCAAAACTAAATATTTGCCGTCCGGCAAACAACCCAGGCGATTTCCTCAAATATCACCAATTACAACGAATTCCGATATAATGAGGATGATACCTAATTCCCAATAATTTACTCCCACTCATCATCTGTAAAACCATACAGATGAGAGAATCAAACCTGGTAAATACATACCCTGGAGCAAGTGTCTAATTGGGAAATCAGTTTTCTTTTAACAGTACACGGTGAAACTGAAACATTGAAATGTTTCGATGGGTTATCTGGGTATTCCTAGTAATGCCTCTTCCATTATCCGATTCATAACTATAACCGTATTATTCTTTGCCATCTCTCCAAATCCCTTTATATGTCTTTAGTCATTACCTTCTGTACACCCCTTTAGGCCAAATGGTTTTCTTCCTTCTCTACCGTTCGACACCAGCCTATGGTTTGGAAGAAGACTATCCAATAAGCATAATGGGTGTACTGTCCTAATCCTAGGAGCACTCGCAATGCGAGAGAAGGTGAAGATAAAAGACAACCGAATAAACCTTATTCCTATTTCTCCTGAACCAGGATCCATCCCCGAACTGGAACAAGTTCCTTTCGAGTTCGTATATAACCATATGATGGATTATCCAATCAACTTGGGATCTTCGTAGTGATACGGAGTGTCCTGGAGAAATACAAAGGTGATTTAGGATTGGCGAAGAAATACTTGGTTTGGTCGTGAATAGCAGTCATAATTTACTTTGCCCTCTTACTAATCCCTTTCTTTGTCTTAACTTAATACCTTCTGCACACCGTTTAGGCTAATTGGTTTTCTTCATTCCCTATCGTTCGGCACCAGCCTAAGGTTTGGAAGAAGACTTATCCAATTTGTGTAATAGGTGTACTATCTCCTAAACCAAGGAGTACTCGCAACCTGAGAGAAGGTAAAAGGAAAAGATAACTGAATAGTCCTATTCATTTTCTCCAGAACCTGAAACCATCCTAGAATTAATTCCTTCGAGTTCGTATATAACCATACGATGGTTTTGTCCAATGGAATTGGACGTTCGTAGTAATACGGGGTGTTCTGGAGAAAAGGGTAAAAGTAGGAGTGGCAATGAGGTTTGCAACTCTGACAATCCAAAAGCCAGTGTTAAGAAGGTTCGGTCAACTTGGTCACTGAGTCATAGTCTAGGGTCGGGGCAATGGTCGCTGCCAAAGAGAGAGAGAAAAGAAACACTCAGCGTGCACTCTAACCTAGATCAGAATGGAAATCACTTTATCTAATCTGGAAACCTCCCACTGTAACGTCAAATTCTTCCCCAAACCTGAAAGAAGAATTAGCCGGGATCACCCGAGGAGTAAACCAACTCATCAGTGGGAATCGGGATCCAACTATCATCGCATGATAACGTGACAGAATCCGCTCACGTTATCACACTCCAGAAGGTATGCGCATATCTGGCAAGTTTCAGTTTCTTTAGAAACTCCCGATGTGGATTTTTGCCCCATGCTCTTATGACCTTGGCGAAGGTCAACAAATCATAAGTCACATGTCAAGCTCTACCCATCATTGTCCAGGTTAATTTGAACCCAACCGTACAAGCCCTTGACGAAGGTCAACAAGGCTATACGACTGTCCCAAACCAACGCATCTATCTATGCAGCAGAAAGGTAACAAGCAGCTACCATACACTATGCCTTGACGAAGGTCAACAAACATAGCTTGAATACTACGTGCTACCCGTCTGAAACGACGGAGGGCTACGAATGGTTTCTGGAGAAAACCTTTAACGTAATGAACTTGATATCGTTGAAGGAACTGATAGCTTTATAAAAATATAGTAACGAAAACCTTTGCTAAAGAGGTCACTCCCGGTGAAGGGATCTCGGCTCTTTCCCCATGGAATGAGGTGCAGGATATTCCAACTGAATACCACGATGCAAAGCAAAAGTAATCGGCTATAGTGAAGTTATTGTCCTGACGCAAACTTCTGTCCAAGGGGTCACTCCAGGTGAAGGGATCTTGGCCCTTGCCTCGTCGACTGAGGAGCAGGATATTCCAACTGAATACCACGATGCAAAACAAAAGTAATCGTCCTTGCAATAACAGCTTTTTGAAAAATGTTCCAACAACATCAGAATAGGTTTTTTTATCTTGCATTGATCCGAATCAACGCAGTCCCATCAATTGATCACACCAATAAAGAACGAAAATAATGACGTACGTATATGCCATCCGCATTCGCCACTGGGTCCCGTCATCACCCGTTAGGTTAGCTAACTAACGACAGAGCGGGGACTAGACTAGCGTGAATGCAAAACATATACAACATCTACTAGTATAAATATACTATATAATTTTCGCTCAAGGCGTGATAAAATGCAACATCACAGAAATGTAACCAGCATCACAGAACAATACAGATATCTGGGATCCCCGGGTTTCATAGAGCCACTACTGAAACCCGACGTTCCCCTGGTCTTGTGGATGGCCTGTGCAATGAAAACCTAGACCCCTACGGGCGCGGCAAGTTACCCGCCAAAACCTGAAGCGAGGCAGCCCCGTTCAGCAATGTGAATGGACCACCCAGCACTTCACGGAATCCGGTAACTTAGGCACCCCTCCTGGGTCAACCTATACCCCATACGAGTGCGGCGAATAGCCCTCCAATTCTAAAGTAAAGCCCCCTCTGTCTCAATGCCATGAGATGCGGGCCCGTTGCCTCTAGAACCCGGCTATCCGTGCACCCGACCGCGGGGTAATCCTAGTACAGAAAGTAAAATATGTAAGTGCACGGCGGCGCCCCGGCCGTCAATCCGACGGCCAAATGCGGAAGCGGTGATAAACTTAAATTTTACTTGAACTGGCAAACCGCCGCGCACTAATACCCGGATCGAACCATTAACTAGTCCTAGCTAACTACAAGATGGGGAAGAGAGATATACCGACAGATCCGAGTCCTCCGGTCTTCTCGTCGTGGTCCCGATCTCATGCGGAAGCTCCGGTCTCCACCTCGTCGCCGGAAGTGCACCACATCGCCTACTTCTTTTACGGGCTCCCACCTCAATGCCGAGGCAACTCGGGCACGAAGCTGGCTAGTCGACGTGCCCAAGATTCGCTGTAGAATGTGTAGTGAAGAAGTCTCATTTTGGGGTTGTAGGAATTGCCTTTGTGGTGGAGGAAAAAGGAACTTGGAGAGAGGTGAGGGAAAAATGTGATATACAAAGAATGAGAGTAGCATTTTTCTCCCCACTCCAAAGAGAAGCATTTCCCTCATCCATCAAAAATGTGGCCGCCCCCCCCCCCCTTTTGTGTGATTGGAGAGAGAAAGAACAAAGACAAGGGGGTGGGTGGAAAGCAAGTGATGATGAGAAAAAAACAAATGATCACAACAATTCCAACACTCCACACTACCATCATCTCATGCATGATGGCTCCAAAAAGGTCAAGCCATCATGAGCATAGAAAGTCAAGTGATGGTGCACATCATGAAAACCATCATGATACAAATAATATGCAAAGGACCCCCTTCCAAATACTTATTTGCAACAATGCAAATAAGCCCTCCTCCACCAAACTTCGGCCAATGAACGATACAAAAGAAATCGGCTGAAACGGAAAGCAAACTGGCAACTCCTGAAAACTGGTCCCGTAATAAATTACAGGAAAAACCCCGATACTGTGCATACACACCCGCATTTGTATTCCGACCGAAATACCAATGCAATGAGGCAAAATCTACACTGTACTATACTAGGATCCGTCTTAAACCAAAGCCGGCTAGTAATATCTGTTCGATCCTGATTCGTGCAATACCGCACGTATCTGATCGAACCCTGCCATATAACCATACGGCCTATAGTACAAACTGTCCGATCCTGATCCGTGCAATACCGCACGTATCTGATCGGACCTTGCCATATCTCCATACGGCCTCTACAACTTTTCGCCCGAAAGCTGAGTAACTGAATGTGGGGGACTCTAAAGACTCGTCAACACCTTGGTTGTGGATTTAACCACTAGCACGTCAGAGGTATAAGCCAATACGTAACGGGCTACCAGGTATTGACTAAAAGGGACGTCTGTGAGCGAACTCAGCCTGACAACCCTACTGAGCCTGTCAGTGACAATATCCGTACAGTCCGGTCCGTTCGTCTATGAGTATCGCATGGCGGGCCTAGGGGGTTGGTAAAAGTCAGACCCCCAAAAGCGGTACAAGTCGTGTCGGAGTGTAGCCCAGAACACCCTGAGATACTACTGGAATACCTACCAGTAAATCTCCTTGCCTCGGCCGAGGGCTTTGTGTAATGGCTCTCCTAGACACAGCGCGACCTCACCCCCAATACCGGGAGAGACGAACCCCTGAAGATACGCTCACTGCCTCCATGTGGCTCGGGACTGTACCCAACTAAAACCTGTTTGCACGACTCCTTTGAGCCGTGGTAGGGTAGTAATCAAAGTACAGTGGGAACTCACACGAGACAAATGACGATCCCCAGGTCGATGAACTAACCTGTACACATGTCACCAGAGAACTGCCATCTGACGTCTGGTATATGACCAACTAGCATGTTCCCGGCGAGTCCTGTCCGGTGTACTCATAACCCAATGAGCACCTGTATACATCTTAGGTGATCCAACTGACACCAGTGGCTTGTGAGACCGGCCACCGCCCCTCGTCGGGGTCTCGACTGTATACACTAGTCTACTCTGGAGTATCGATGCCCTGTCTCGAAACTCACACGACTAGGGACCATTTAAGGATATGCTTATAGACCCCAGCTCCCACTTATATGATCGCCCTCATACTGCTGGTGGTCAAGCAAGAATCCTAGGGGCTCTATCAACGTGTAATAGCAACTTGTCAGGTCACCTAAAACAGTACACGATGATAAAGGTAAACCAGATAGCATACTATCATCTCGAGTAAGACTGTCCTACCGGGATAGGTCCTCCATCAATCATTGCAATCACGTACCTGTGACCTAATAATTGACTCTGAGGGCACTATCTCCAACAATCTCCCACTTGCACTCAAGGCTAATTATTGCGATGTCGCATACTCACAGCCCGTGTGATACCGAACACCCAACTCCTCTACTAGTCAGTCTCACAAAGGTCGTTTGCGAAACTATTGCGTTCGAGGAATAGCCTTAGTGAGTGGATCCGCTTTGTTGTTTCTTTCTATGTCTCTCTATATCTCAAGTTCGCGGAGAAAACCATCTCCCGAAATGAGCAATACCTGTCTTAGAATGTGTCTGGATGTCTGATGGGACATAGCTCATAAATGAACTCCAAATCCAAACTTCTTAGACTGTATCGTCAACTGAACTTAATCAGTATCCTGCGCCATGCCACCCTCAGTATTGCCTTGGATCACCTGTCCAAAATACTGCCCCTCATCAGAAGGAAAAACTATAACTCTGACAACCTCCTTGTCGTCCATGTCACCTTGGAAGCCTGGAATGATAACTGTCTCCCGAATAAGGCTGTCGTTATCATATCCCTAGAACATCCACTTATGTTCTAAAACTGCTTCCGACTGTTTCTCCAGGATTGGATTAATGTCAACTTATTGCATCTAGTGCAAGAACAACATCTGGTGTGGTACTTGACATCTCACGATTGACTCAATTGCCTGAGCAAGTGATCTGCCAATCATGCACGTCCCTCTCCCCTTTAGTCTGTAAGACACCTTTAGAGAGGGTGACTCCGTCGCCTGCAGGTACACTACCATGCCAGGAGTCGTTCATCCTAAATACTCATAGAATGCTGTCTAAGTACCCAGATTGGGAAACCACCCAAATCTAGATCTAAAACCATAGATCTAGTAACCAGTATGTCTGATATAAAATCCATTTCCTTTATGGAGAAACCACTGTGTGACGACCAAAGTATAACCGATTGTAGTATATGAGTTTCTTTTCCTACTCTGTGTATGTCATCCAAATACCATGACATCACACCCTACTACCTTCTCAACAGATCCATCCCCTATTCTGATGAAGTCAAACCCATGACTGTCATGTCAGAAATAGATGATCTATCTCCGCTACATCTGCTTTAGTCTATAAATAGACATAAACTACCTGTCCACCAATGCTTCCGCTGCTCCCACTGACTACGACAACCCTCTGGCAGAGTCATATAGACGTACACTTCTAAAACTAGTTTAGAACGACGCTATACTCATCCTCCCGCCGGGTCTCGCAGCCTGGAACAACAGCAATGGTAATTGTGGGTAAACAAGAACTTCCCTGTCACCGTCCTTGAGGCTACCGTAGTACCTCTCGGATGCCTGAAGTTACCCACCTTATCTGCGGAGTGGCCAATGGAATGTCAAACCAGATTGAATCTTTAGGTTCCTATAAAATCTTCAGTAATCGTCTGTGGTTCTGGAATCACTTCCAGTTCTACCATACTCCCACTACTGTTTTTCTGAAAAAATCCATTTTTAATAAAACTGTGGCGAGTCTAGAACAATATTGCTATTGTTCATCCAGATGGTAGAAAGTCGACCCTCGTCATAGCCTGGGTCAACCCACAAACAGCCATTACAGAAACGTGCCTTGAGTTATCCAGAGTCTGGTTTTAATCATAAGCCGGACAACTCCCCGTACCTTAACATCGTTAAGATACGAACTGTTCTATATCCCATATAGGACCAGAGGCACTGATTTAATTGAACCAGATCCAAATCATGCAACTGTCTCCAGTGCATGTCAAATAAATGGAAGGAGGCCGATCAGCGTTACTCAACTTAGGAACACTTCCAATTATGAGTAACCTGAAAGAGAAGCAAGTTCTCTTTATCATTACTATTAACTGAATACCATACACAAGTGTCTACATCTTCGATCGCTTTGAAGAATCCCGATACTTGCTACACCTGGTTCTCTACTCTATTCAAATACCTATAACTTCTCCAAATTCGGACCCTGTGTTTTCACGAAACACCTGTCTAAAAACTAGAGAAGTCATAAGTAAACCGAATATAGTACGAGGACCAACCCCTCTGTCCTGATGGACCCTGGACAACATACAATACTCTGTATAAGTCCCTTGAGTCTGATAACTCATTCACTGTGTGTTGTAGGTTGAAAACTGTACTTATGGTTAAGAAGAATTACACCGCTGTTTAATGCTCCTTACCTAACCATCCACTGATATAGGTAAATGTCGTAGACATAATTTCAAAAGGTACATCTCACTCTATGAATATAGACGTACAGATATATCAATTTTAAATTGTGCATAACAGAGGATATTCAAAACCAAATATTTGCCATCCGGCAAACAACCCAGGTGACTTCCTCAAATATCACCGATTACAACGAATCCCGATATAATGAGGATGATCACCCGATTCCCAATAACCTACTCCCACTCATCATCTGAAAAACCATACAGATGTGAGAATCATACCTGGTAAATACATACCCTGGAGTAAGTATCTAATCGGGAAATCAGTTTTCTTTTAACATTACACAGTGAAACTGAAACATTGAAATGTCTTGATGGGGTATCCTGGTATTCCTAGTAATGCCTCTTCCATTATCCAGATTCACAACTGTAACCGTGTAAGTCTTTGCCACCTCTCCAAATCCCTTCATATGTCTTTAGTCTTTACCTTCTGCACACCCTTTAGGCCAAATGGTTTTCTTCCTTCCCTACCGTTCGGTACCAGCCTATGGTTTGGAAGAAGACTATCTAATAAGCATAATGGGTGTACTGTCCCAATCCTAGGAACACTCGCAATGCGAGAGAAGGTGAAGATAAAAGACACCTGAATAAATCTTATTCCTATTTCTCCTGAACCAGAATCCATCCCCGAACTGGAACAAGTTCCTTTCGAGTTCGTATATAACCATACGATGGAGTATCCAATAAACTGTGGATCTTCGTAGTGATACGGAGTGTCCTGGAGAAATACAAAGGTGATTTTAGGATTGGCGAAGGAATACTTGGTTTGGTCGTGAATATCTGTTGCAATTTACTTTGCCCTCTTACTAATCCCTTGCTTTGTCTTAACCTAATACCTTCTGCACACCATCGTTATGCTAATTGGTTTTCTTCATTCCCTACCGGTCGGCACCTGCCTATGGTTTGGAAGAAGACTATCCAATTTGCGTAATAGGTGTACTATCTCCTAAACCAAGGAGTACTCGCAACTTGAGAGAAGGTAAAAAGGAAAAGACAACTGAATAATCCTATCCGTTTTCTCCAGAACCTGAAACCATCCTCGAATAAATTCTTTCGAGTTCGTATCTAACCATACGATGGTTTTGTCCAATGGAAGTGGACGTTCGTAGTAAAACGGGGTGTCCTGGAGAAAAGGGTAAAAGTAGGAGTGGCAATGAGGTTTGCAACTCTGACAATCCAAAAGCCGGTGTTAAGAAGGTTCGGTCAACTTGGTCACTGAGTCATAGTCTTAGGGTCGGGTCAATGGTCGCTGCCAGAGAGAGTGAGAAAAGAAACACTCAGCGTGCACTCTAACCTAGATCAGAATGGTTACCAATTTATCTAATCTGGAAACCTCCCACTGTACCATCAAATTCTCCTCCAAACCTGAAAGAAGAATTAGTCGGGGTCACCCGAGGAGTAAACTAACTCATCAGTGGGAATCGGGATCCAACTATCATCGCATGACAACGTGACGGAATCCGCTCACGGTATCACACTCCAGAAGGTATGCGCATATCTGGCAAGTTTCAGTTCTTTTGAAACTCCCGATGTGATTTCTGCCCCATGCTCTTATGACCTTGGCGAAGGTCAACAAATCATAAGTCACATGTCAAGTTCTACCCGTCATTATCCAGGTTAATTTGAATCCACCCGTACAAGCCCTTGACGAAGGCCAACAAGGCTATACGACTGTCCCAAACCAACGCATCTATCTATGCAGCAGAAAGGTAACAAGCAGCTACCATACACTATACCTTGACGAAGGTCAACAAACATAGCATGAATACTACGTGCTACCCGTCTGAAACGACGGAGGGCTACGAATGGTTTCTGGCGAAAACCTTTAACGTAATGAACTTGATATCGTTGAAGGAACGGATAGCTTTTAAAAATATAGTGACGAAAACCGTTGCTAAAGAGGTCACTCCCGGTGAAGGGATCTCAGCTCTTTCCCCGTAGAATGGGGTGCAGGATATTCCAACTGAATACCACGGTGCAAAGCAAAAGTAATCGGCTATGGTGAAGTCATTGTCCTGACGCAAACTTTTTGTCCAAGGGGTCACTCCCGGTGAAGGGATCTCGGCCCTTGCCTCGTCGACTGAGGAGCAGGATATTCCAACTGAATACCACGATGCAAAACAAAAGTGAACGTCCTTGCAATAACAACTTTTTGAAAAGTGTTCCAACAACATCAGATTAGGTTTGTTTTAACTTGCATTGATCCGAATCAATGCAGTCCCATCAATTGATCACACCAAAAAGAACGAAAATATACTGATGTACGTATATGCCATCCGCATTCGCCACTGGGTCCCGTCATTACCCGTTAGGTTAGCTAACTAATGACAGAGCGGGGACTGGACTAGCGCGGATGCAAAACATATACAACATCTACTAATATATATACCAATATATTATATTCGCTCAAGGCGTGATAAAAAAAATGCAACATCACAGAAAATGTACAGCATCACAGAACAATACAGATATCTGGGATCCCCGGGTTTCACAGAGCCACTACTGAAACCCGACGTTCCCCTGGTCGTGTGGATAGCCTGTGCAATGAAATCCTAGACCCCTACGGGCGCGGCAAGTCACCCGCCAAAACCTGAAGCGAGGCAGCTCCCTTCAGCTCCGTGAATGGACCACCCAGCACTTCACGGAATCCGGTAACTTGGGCACCCCTCCTGGGTCAACCTGTACCCCCTACGAGTGCGGCGAACAGCCCGCCAATCCTAGAGTAAAGCCCCCTCCGTCTCAATGCCATGAGATGCGGCCTTATTGCCCTCTAGAACCCGGCTATCCGTGCACCCCTCCGCGGGGTAATCCTAGTACAGAAAGTAAAATATACATACAACGGGTACATCGACCGTAACCTGGTCGTGCCCCAAAATAATAATACAATCAGGCAGTGACGGCAGTCCACATGTCGGACGCTCGCCCCGCAATATCAAATGTACATAATACAATCACAACTGTACTAGCATTGCATCCAGGCTATCCCCCACGACCGATCCGCAACATCACAGCAAAAACAGAACATCAACGTGAAAGTCACGTTCGCAAATCCGTCTAACCGGGCTATAGCAGTTAGACCGGATTTACCGATCGAGTGACATTCACGGTCGCAGATATAATGTAAATACTGTGAAATAATGTGTTTAAAATATCCGATCAATCAAATTTTAACAAGTGGGCCCCAAAGCATTACTGTAGCAGATCAGGAAATTCTGGGCCCAATATTAATATTCCAAAACCCCTATTTTTAGCCCAGAAAGAGACTGTAGAAAATTGATGCAGCAAACCCAACATAGTGCGGCGGAACCGCGGCCCAAAGGGGTGTTTGGCCGCGGTTCCGCGCTCCCGTAGTGGAATTGGTCCATCGAATTTCTACAGAACTCTTATCTTTTCCAATACATCACTTTTCTGTAACCTGAAAAATTTTTCGACACCAAAAAATTTCAACAGAAAACTGATGCGGGCAAAAATGCGGTTTTGGGATTTTTGATCGATCGAAAATGCAAACACATTACACAAAGCTAGACTAAGTTAATGGCGAGGCTCTGATACCACTGTAAGTGCACGGCGGCGCCCCGGCCGTCAATCCGACGGCCAAATGCGGAAGCGGTGATAAACTTAAATTTTACTTGAACTGGCAAACCGCCGCGCACTAATACCCGGATCGAACCATTAACTAGTCCTAGCTAACTACAAGATGGGGAAGAGAGATATACCGACAGATCCGAGTCCTCCGGTCTTCTCGTCGTGGTCCCGATCTCATGCGGAAGCTCCGGTCTCCACCTCGTCGCCGGAAGTGCACCACATCGCCTACTTCTTTTACGGGCTCCCACCTCAATGCCGAGGCAACTCGGGCACGAAGCTGGCTAGTCGACGTGCCCAAGATTCGCTGTAGAATGTGTAGTGAAGAAGTCTCATTTTGGGGTTGTAGGAATTGCCTTTGTGGTGGAGGAAAAAGGAACTTGGAGAGAGGTGAGGCAAAAATGTGATATACAAAGAATGAGAGTAACATTTTTCTCCCCACTCCAAAGAGAAGCATTTCCCTCATCCATCAAAAATGTGCCCCCCCTTTGTGTGATTGGAGAGAGAAAGAACAAAGACAAGGGGGTGGGTAGAAAGCAAGTGATGATGAGAAAAAAACAAATGATCACAACAATTCCAACACTCCACACTACCATCATCTCATGCATGATGGCTCCAAAAAGGTCAAGCCATCATGAGCATAGAAAGTCAAGTGATGGTGCACATCATGAAAACCATCATGATACAAATAATATGCAAAGGACCCCCTTCCAAATACTTATTTGCAACAATGCAAATAATCCCTCCTCCACCAAACTTCGGCCAATGAACGATACAAAAGAAATCGGCTGAAACGGAAAGCAAACTGGCAACTCCTGAAAACTAGTCCCGTAATAAATTACAGGAAAAACCCCGATACTGTGCATACACACCCGCATTTGTATTCCGACCGAAATACAAATGCAATGAGACAAAATCTACACTGTACTATACTAGGATCCGGCTTAAACCAAAGCCGGCTAGTAATATCTGTTCGATCCTGATTCGTGCAATACCGCACGTATCTGATCGAACCCTGCCATATAACCATACGGCCTATAGTACAAACTGTCCGATCCTGATCCGTGCAATACCGCACGTATCTGATCGGACCTTGCCATATCTCCATACGGCCTCTACAACTTTTCGCCCGAAAGCTGAGTAACTGAATGTGGGGGACTCTAAAGACTCGTCAACACCTTGGTTGTGGATTTAACCACTAGCACGTCAGAGGTATAAGCCAATACGTAACGGGCTACCAGGTATTGACTAAAAGGGACGTCTATGAGCGAACTCAGCCTGACAACCCTACTGAGCCTGTCAGTGACAATATCCGTACAGTCCGGTCCATTCGTCTATGAGTATTGCATGGCGGGCCTAGGGGGTTGGTAAAAGTCAGACCCCCAAAAGCGGTACAAGTCGTGTCGGAGTGTAGCCAAGAACACCCTGAGATACTACTGGAATACCTACCAGTAAATCTCCTTGCCTCGGCCGAGGGCTTTGTGTAATGGCTCTCCTAGACACAGCGCGACCTCACCCCCAATACCGGGAGAGACGAACCCCTGAAGATACGCTCACTGCCTCCATGTGGCTCGGGACTGTACCTAACTAAAACCTGCTTGCACGACTCCTTTGAGCCGTGGTAGGGTAGTAATCAAAGTACAGTGGGAACTCATACGAGACAAATGACGATCCCCAGGTCGATGAACTAACCTGTACACATGTCACCAGGGAACTGCCATCTGACGTCTGGTATATGACCAACTAGCATGTTCCCGGCGAGTCCTGTCCGGTGTACTCATAACCCAATGAGCACCTGTATACATCTTAGTTGATCCAACTGACACCAGTGGCTTGTGAGACCGGCCACCGCCCCTCGTCGGGGTCTCGACTGTATACACTAGTCTACTCTGGAGTATCGATGCCCTGTCTCGAAACTCACACGACTAGGGACCATTTAAGGATATGCTTATAGACCCCAGCTCCCACTTATATGATCGCCCTCATACTGCTGGTGGTCAAGCAAGAATCCTAGGGGCTCTATCAACGTGTAATAGCAACTTGTCAGGTAACCTAAAACAGTACACGATGATAAAGGTAAACCAGATAGCATACTATCATCTCGAGTAAGACTGTCCTACCGGGATAGGTCCTCCATCAATCATTGCAATCACGTACCTGTGACCTAATAATTGACTCTGAGGGCACTATCTCCAACAAAATATACATACAACGGGTACATCGACCTCGACCCGGTCGTGCCCCAAAAAGAATAATACAAACAGGCAGTGACGGCAGTCCATATGTCGGACGCTCGCCCCGCAATATCAAATGTATATATAAAACAAAACTGTACTAATATTGCAACCAGGCTATCCCCCACGACCAATCCGCAACATCACAGCACAACACAGAACATCAACGTGAAAGTCACGTTCGCAAATCCGTCTAACCGGGCTATAGCAGTTAGACAGGATTTACCGATCAAGTGACATTCACGGTCGCAGATATAATGTAAATACTGTGAACTAATGTGTTTAAAATATCCGATCGAACAAATTTAGTGAAGTGAGCCCCTAGTAGTACTGTAGCACTCACAGAAAATCTGGGCCCAAAAAGAATATCCCAAAACCCCTATTTTCAACTCAAAAGCTCTCTGCAAAAATTTGGTCAAATGAACAGTCAAAAGCACGGCGGAACCGCGGCCCAAGCATGGGTTTGGCCGCGGTTCCGCGGTGGTATGGTGAGATCACGTGACCAATTTTTCACAGAGTGCTTAGAATTCCCTGCACAGTATTCTGCAACAACTTGAAAAATTTTTGGAGGCAAAAAAAATTCGACAGAAACTTGTTCTTTGGAAAATACGGTTTTTGGGATTTTTTGGTTCGATCGAGTTCTAAACACGTTAGAGAAAGCTAGGCTAAGTTAATGGCGTGGCTCTGATACCAACGTCAGTCCGCAGTGGCGCCCCGGCCGTCGATCCGACGCCGGAATGCGGAAACAAAAAACTTTGCAAACTAGCAAACCGGCACCACCACTCGCTTTTAACCCGGATCGGGCCATTAACCTAGCTACTAGCAAAATACAAGATGGGTAGAGAAGTTGTTGGAGTTAGTGCCCTCAGAGTCAATTATTGGATCACAGGCACGTGATTGCAATGATTGAGGGAGGACCTATCCCGGTAGGACAGTCTTACTCGAGATGATAGTATGCTATCTGGTTTATCTTTATCATCGTGTACTGCTTTAGGTGACCTGACATGTCGCTATTACACGTTGATAGAGCCCCTAGGATTCTTGCTTGACTGCCAGCAGTATGATGGCGATCATATACGTGGGAGCTGGTGGTCTATAAGCACATCCTTAAAAGGTCCCTAGTCGTAGGAGTTTCGAGACAGGGCATCGATACTCCGTTAGTAGACTAGTGTATACAGTCGAGACCCCGACGAGGGGCGGTGGCCGGTCTCACAAGCCACTGGTGTCAGTTGGTTCACCTAAGATGTATACAGGTGCTCATTGGGTTATGAGTACACCGGACAGGACTCGCCGGGAACCTGCTAGTTGGTCTTATACCAGATGTCAGATAGCAGTTCCCTGGTGACATGTGTACAGGTTAGTTCATCGACCTGAGATCGTCATTTGTCTCGTGTGAGTTCCCACTGTGCTTTGATTACTACCCTACCACGGCTCAAAGGAGTCGTGCAAACAGGTTTTAGTTGGGTACAGTCCCGAGCCACATGGAGGCAGTGAGCGGATCTGCAGGGGTTCGTCTCTCCCGGTATTGGGGGTGAGGTCGCGCTGTGTCTAGGAGAGCCATTACACAAAGCCCTCGGCCGAGGCAGGAGATTTACTGGTAGGTATTCCAGTAGTATCTCAGGGTGTTCTGGGCTACGCTCCGACACGACTTGTACCGCTTTTGGGGGTCTGACTTTCACCAACCCCCTAGGCCCGCCATGCGATACTCATAGACGAACGGACCGGACTGTACGGATATTGTCACTGACAGGCTCAGTTGGGTGTCGGGGTGAGCTTCCTCATCGACGTCCCATTTGGTCAATAGCTGGTGGCCCGTCACGTATTGGGTTATACCTCTGACGTGCCAGTGGTTAAATCCACAGCCATAGTATTGACGAGTCTTTAGAGTCCACCACAGTTACAGTTACTCAAGTTTCGGGCGAAACGCTGTAGAGGCCGTATGGAGATATGGCAGGGTTCGATCTGATACGTGCGGTATTGCACGGATAGTGATCGGACGGTTTTTTTTACTAGCCGGCTTTGGCTTAAGCCGGATCTTAGTATTAGATAGTGTAGTTTTGTCTCTTTGCATTTGTGTTCAGTGGGAATACAAATGCGGGCATGTATTTGCAGTAGCGGGGTTTTCCTGTAATTTATTACGGGATCGGTTTTCTGGGGTTGCCAGTTTGCATTCTGTTCCGGCCGGTTTTCTCTTTTTCCTTCCCGGTCGGACTTTTCGTTGGAGGGTGTTAATTGCAAGTTTGCAATTAACATTTTGTGAGGGATTTCCTTGCATATTGTTGCTTCCTCATCATGAGATGCTTTTCTAATCTTTTCGTTGCATTTAATGTGATGGTTTTGTGAGGGGATTGAAAAGAAAATGGTTGTGACCATTTTGATATTTGTTTATTTATTCTCCTCCACCCATGAAAATTAGTGGGGCCGGCCTCTGTTCAATGAGTGAGGGGAGAGGTTATTTTGTGAAGTGGAGATTTATTCCTTCCTGTATGTTGCAATTTCGTGGCCCCCACATTCCTTTTGACATGTTGAATTAATTTTCTTATGTTGTATGAGCTTAATGGATGATTCCCACATGTTTTTTTTTCCAGAGAAGGAAAATGAGTTCTGGCCGAGCTCAATTTTTCCAAGCATGCTCCATTCTTTTTCCTTGCAAGCCTCCATGAAATTCTTGTGCAAAATTCCTCCAAGATGGCAACCTTTTAAACCCCAAAGAGACAACTATTCTACACTATTCTACAGCATCTCTTGGACGCGTCGGCTAGCCAACTTCACGCCCGAGTTGCCTCGGTCAAGAGGCGGGAGCCCGTAAAAGATTCCGGCTACGTGGTGCCCTTTCCGACGAGCGAGGAGGTGACGGAGATTCCGCGGGAGATCGGAGTGGAGACGAAGACCGAAGGACACGGATCGCTTGGTATATCTTTCACCCCATCTCTAGTTAGCTAGTATAGCTTAATGGTTTACGATCCGGGTTTTCATTGTCCGCGGTAGCGCCGGTTTCCGGGTAAGGAAAAATTTTGATTCCGCATTTTGGCCTCGAGTACGAGGCCGGGGCGCTGCCGTGGCGCAACATGGTATCAGAGCCACGCCATTAACCTTACCTAGCTTGTTCTAATGTGTTTTTCAGTTCCGATCGACCGAAATTCCAAAAACCCGTATTTTTCCTTGACATCAGTTTCTGTCGAATTTTTCTGGAGTCTAAAAATTTTTCAGGTGGTCTCAGAATTATGTCCAGGGAAATCTAAGACTACTGCAAAAATTTGATACAGTGATCGTTTCTTTAGACCGCGGAAGGGCGGCCTAATCCCCTTATTGGCCGCGCTTCCGCCGCGGGAACAGGAGTTCACTTCATCATGTTTTTCCAGTGGTCTTGTGGGCTTAAAATATGGGTTTTGGGATATTAAAATTGGGCCCAGGTTTTCTGTGAGTGCTACAGTTTTGATTGGGGCCCACTTGTTAATTTTTGGTCAATCGGAAAATTTTAAACACATTATTTCACAGTATTTACATTATATCTGCGACCGTGAATGTCACTCGATCGGTAAATCCGGTCTAACTGCTATAGCCCGGTTAGACGGATTTGCGAACGTGACTTTCACGTTGATGTTCTATGTTTATGCTGTGATGTTGCGGATCGGTCGTGGGGGATAGCCTGGATGCAATGCTAGTACAGTTTTGTTGTATTATGTACATTTGATATTGCGGGGCGAGCGTCCGACATGTGGACTGCCGTCACTGCCTGATTGTATTATTCTTTTGGGGCACGACCTGGTTGCGGTCGATGTACCCGGTGTATGTATATTTTACTTTCTGTACTAGGATTA
This sequence comes from Agapanthus africanus, assembly GCA_030015575.1. Classification (NCBI taxonomy): domain Eukaryota; kingdom Viridiplantae; phylum Streptophyta; class Magnoliopsida; order Asparagales; family Amaryllidaceae; genus Agapanthus; species Agapanthus africanus. The sequence goes on from CM057350.1 coordinate 388,098,325, forward strand.
CCCCGCGGAGGGGTGCACGGATAGCCGGGTTCTGGAGGGCAGCAAGCCCGCATCTCATGGCATTGGGACGGAGGGGGCTTCACTCTGGGATTGGCGGGCTATTCGCCGCACTCGTAGGGGGTACAGGTTGACCCAGGAGGGGTGCCTAAGTTGCCGGATTCCGTGGAGTGCTGGGTGGTCCATTCACGGAGCTGAAGGGGGCTGCCTCGCTTCAGGATTTGGCGGGTGACTTGCCGCGCCCGTAGGGGTCTAGGATTTCATTGCACAGGCTATCCACACGACCAGGGGAACGTCGGGTTTCAGCAGCGGCTCTGTGAAACCCGGGGTTTCCAGATATCTGTATTGTTCTGTGATGCTGTACATTTCTGTGATGTTGCATTTTATTCACGCCTTGAGCGAAATACTATATATTGGTATATATATTAGTAGATGTTGTATATGTTTTACATCCGCGCTAGTCCAGTCCCCGCTCTGCCGTTAGTTAGCTAACCTAACGGGTGATGACGGGACCCAGTGGCGAATGCGGATGGCATATACGTACGTCAGTATATTTTCGTTCTTTGTGGTGTGATCAATTGATGGGACTGCATTGATTCGGATCAATGCAAGTTTAAACAAACCTATTCTGATGTTGTTGGAACATTTTTCAAAAAAAAGCTGTTATTGCAAGGACGTTCACTTTTGTTTTGCATCGTGGTATTCATTTGGAATATCCTGCTCCTCAGTCGACGAGGCAAGGGCCGAGATCCCTTCACCGGGAGTGACCCCTTGGACAGAAGTTTGCGTCAGGGCATTAACTTCACTATAGCCGATTACTTTTGCTTTGCATCGTGGTATTCAGTTGGAATATTCTGCACCTCATTCTACGGGGAAAGAGCCGAGATCCCTTCACCGGGAGTGACCTCTTTAGTAAAGGTTTTCGTCACTATATTTTATAAAAGGCTATGCAGTTCCTTCAACGATATCAAGTTCATTACGTTAAAGGTTTTTCGCCAAAAACCATTTGTAGCTCTCCGTCATTTCTTATGGGTATTATTTAGTATTCGTGCTGCGTTTGTTGACTCCGTCAAGGCGTAGTGTACGGTAGCTAAGTGGTGCTTGTTTGTTGCATAAGTGGGATTGGTTAGGACAGTCGTGCGGCCTTGTTGACTCCGTCAAGGGCACGTACGGGTGGGTTTAATGCAATCCAGATAATGACGGGTTGAACTTGACTAGGACTCTTTGATTTGTTGACTCCGTCAAGGTCACTTGAGTCCTAGGGGTAAAAATCACATCGGGAGTTTCAAAAGAACTGAAACTTGCCAGGCATGCGCATACCTTCTGGAGTGTGGTGACGTGAGTGGATTCCGTCACGTTATCATGCGATGATAGTTGGATCCCGATTCCCACTGATGAGTTGGTTTACTCCTCGGGTGATCCCGACTAATTCTTCTTTCAGGTTTGGAGGAGAATTTGAGGTACAGTGGGAGGTTTCCAGATTAGACAAAGTGGTAACCATTCTGATCTAGGCTAGAGTGCACGCTGAGTGTTTCTTCTCTCTCTCTGGCAGCGACCATTGACCCGACCCTGGACTATGACTCAGTGACCAAGTTGACCGAACCTTCTTAACACAGGCTTTTGGATTGTCAGAGTTGCAGACCTCATTGCCACTCCTACTTTTACCCTTTTCTCCGGGACATCCCGTATTACTACGAACGTCCACTTCCATTGGACAAAACCATCGTATGGTTATATACGAACTCGAAGGACTTCGAGGATGGTTTCTGGTTCTGGAGAAAACGGATAGGACTATTCAGTTGTCTTTTCTTTTCACCTTCTCTCAGGTTGCGAGTACTCCTTGGTTTAGGAGTAGTACACCTATTACGCAAATTGGATAGTCTTCTTCCAAACCTTAGGCTGGTGCCGACCGGTAGGGAATGAAGAAAACCAATTAGCATAACGATGGTGTGCAGAAGGTATTAAGTTAAGACAAAGCAAGGGATTAGTAGGAGGGCAAAGTAAATTGCAACTGATATTCACGACCAAACCAAGTATTTCTTCGCCAATCCTAAATCACCTTTGTATTTCTCCAGGACACTCCGTATCACTACGAAGATCCCATTTTATTGGATAATCCATCGTATGGTTATATACGAACTCGAAAGGAACTTGTTCCAGTTCGGGGATGGATTCTGGTTCAGGAGAAATAGGAATAAAGTACATTCAGGTGTCTTTTATCTTCACCTTCTCTCGCGTTGCGAGTGTTCCTAGGATTAGGACAGTACACCCTTTATGCTTTTTGGATAGTCTTCTTCCAAACCATAGGCTGGTGCCGAACGGTAGGGAAGGAAGAAAACCATTTGGCCTAAAGGGGTGTGCAGACGGTATTGACTAAAGACATATAAAGGGATTTGGACAGGTGGCAAAGAATTATACGGTTATAGTTGTGAATCTGGATAATGAAAGAGGCATTACTAGGAATACCAGGATTCCCCACAGAAACATTTCAGTGTTTCAGTTTTACTGTGTAATGTTAAAAGAAAACTGATTTCCCGATTACATGCTTACTCCAAGGTATGTATTTACCAAGTATGATTCTCACACCTGTATGGTTTTACAGATGATGAGTGGGAGTAAGTTATTGGGAATTGGGTGATCATCCTCATTATATCGGGATTCGTTGTAATCGGTGATATTTGAGGAAGTCACCTGGGTTGTTTGCCGGTCGGCAAATATTTGGTTATGAATATCCGCTGTTGTGCACCAATTTCAAATTGATATATCTGTATGTCTATTTTCATAGAGTGAGATATACCTTTTGATATTATGTCTACGACATTTACCTATATCAGTGGATGGTTAGGTAAGGAGCATTAAACAGCGGTGTAATTCTTCTTAACCATAAGTACAGTTTTCAACCTACGACACACAGTGAAAGAGTTGTTAGACTAAGCGGACTTATACAGAGTATTGTATGTTGTCCAGTGTCCATTAGGACAGAGGGGTTGGTCCTCGTACTATATTATGTTTACTTTTAACTTCTCTAGTTCTTAGACATATGTTTCGTGGGAACACAGGGTCTAAGTTTTGAGGAGTTATGGGTATTTGAATAGAGTAGAGAGCCGGGTATAGCAAGTATCAGGATTCTTCAAAGTGATGAAAGATGTAGATACTTGTGTATGGTATTCAGTTGATAGTGATGATAAAGAGAACTTGCTTCTCTTTCAGGTTACTCATAATTGGATGCATTCCTAAGTTGAGTAACGCTGATCGGCCTCCTTCCATTTAGTTTACATGCACTGGAGATAGCTGCATGATTTGAATCTGGTTCAATTGAATCAGTGCCTCTGTTTCTATATTGGATATAGAACAGTTCATATCTTAACGATGTTAAGGTACGGGGAGTTGTCCGGCTTATGCTTAAAACCAGACTCCGGATAACTCAAGGCACGTTTCTGTAATGGCTATTTGTGGGTTGACCCAGGCTATGACGAGGGTTGACGTTCTACCATCTGGCAGATCAATAGAAATATTGTTCTAGACTCGCCACAGTTTTATTAAAAATGGATTTTTTCAAAAACCGTAGTGGGAGTATGGTAGAACTGGAAGTGATTCCAGAACCGCAAACAATTACTGAAGATTTAATAAGGAACCTAAAGATTCAATCTGATTTGACATTCCATTGGCCACTCCGCAGATAAGGTGGGTAACTTCAGGCACCCGAGAGGTACTCCGGTAGCCTCAAGGACGGTGACAGGGAAGTTCTTGTTTACCCACACTTGCCATTGCTGTTGTTCCAGGCTGCGAGACCCGGTGAGAGGATGAGTATAGCGTCGTTCTAAACTAGCTTTAGAAGTGCGCGTCTATATGACTCCACCAGAGGGTTGTCGTAGTCAGTGGGAGCAGCGGAAGCATTGGTGGACATCAGGCTTATGTCTATTTATAGACTAAAGCAGATGTAGCGGAGATAGATCATCTGTTTCTGATGTGACAGTCATGGGTTTGACGTCATCAGAATAGGGGATGGATCTGTTAAGAAGGTAGTAGGAAGTGATATTCCTATACTACGATCGGTTATACTTTGGTCGTCACACAGTGGTTTCTCCACATGGGACTTGGATATTATATCAGACATACTGGTTACTAGACCTATGGTTTTAGATCTAGATTTGGGTGGTTTCCCAATCAGGGTATTTTGACAGCATTCTATGAGTATTTAGAATGGACGACTCCTGGCATGGTAGTGTACCTGCAGGTAATGGAGTCACCCTCTCTAAAGGTGTCTTACAGACTAAAGGGGAGAGGATGTGCATGATTGGCAGATCACTTGCTTAGGCATTTGAGTCAATCATGAGATGTCAAGTACCACACCAGATGTTGTTCTTGCACTAGATGCAATAAGTTGATATTAATCCAATCCTGGAAAACCAGTCGGAAGCAGTTTTAGAACATAAGTGAATGTTCTAGGGATATGATAACGGCTGCCTCCTTTAGGAGACGGTTATCACTCCGGGCTTCCAAGGTGACATGGACGACAAGCAGGTTGTCAGAGTTATAGATTTTCCTTCTGACGAGGGGCAGTATTTTGGACAGGTGGTCCAAGGCAATACTGAGGGAGGCATGGCGCAGGATACTGATTAAGTTCAGTTGTTGATACAGTCTAAGAAGTTTGGATTTGGAGTTCATTTATGAGCTAGGTCCCATCAGACATCCAGACATTCTAAGACAGGTATTGCTCATTTCGGGAGATGGCTTTCTCCGCGAACTTGAGATATAGAGAGACATAGAAAGAAACATCACAGCGGATCCACTCACTGAGGCTATTCCTCGAACGCAATAGTTTCGCAAACGAGCTTTGTGAGACTGACTAGTAGAGGAGTTGGGTGTTCGGTATCACACGGGCTGTGAGTATGCGACATCGCAATAATTAGCCTTGAGTGCAAGTGGGAGATTGTTGGAGTTAGTGCCCTCAGAGTCAATTATTGGATCACAGGCACGTGATTGCAATGATTGAGGGAGGACCTATCCCGGTAGGACAGTCTTACTCGAGATGATAGTATGCTATCTGGTTTATCTTTATCATCGTGTACTGCTTTAGGTGACCTGACATGTCGCTATTACACGTTGATAGAGCCCCTAGGATTCTTGCTTGACTGCCAGCAGTATGATGGCGATCATATACGTGGGAGCTGGTGGTCTATAAGCACATCCTTAAAAGGTCCCTAGTCGTAGGAGTTTCGAGACAGGGCATCGATACTCCGTTAGTAGACTAGTGTATACAGTCGAGACCCCGACGAGGGGCGGTGGCCGGTCTCACAAGCCACTGGTGTCAGTTGGTTCACCTAAGATGTATACAGGTGCTCATTGGGTTATGAGTACACCGGACAGGACTCGCCGGGAACCTGCTAGTTGGTCTTATACCAGATGTCAGATAGCAGTTCCCTGGTGACATGTGTACAGGTTAGTTCATCGACCTGAGATCGTCATTTGTCTCGTGTGAGTTCCCACTGTGCTTTGATTACTACCCTACCACGGCTCAAAGGAGTCGTGCAAACAGGTTTTAGTTGGGTACAGTCCCGAGCCACATGGAGGCAGTGAGCGGATCTGCAGGGGTTCGTCTCTCCCGGTATTGGGGGTGAGGTCGCGCTGTGTCTAGGAGAGCCATTACACAAAGCCCTCGGCCGAGGCAGGAGATTTACTGGTAGGTATTCCAGTAGTATCTCAGGGTGTTCTGGGCTACGCTCCGACACGACTTGTACCGCTTTTGGGGGTCTGACTTTCACCAACCCCCTAGGCCCGCCATGCGATACTCATAGACGAACGGACCGGACTGTACGGATATTGTCACTGACAGGCTCAGTTGGGTGTCGGGGTGAGCTTCTTTATCGACGTCCCATTTGGTCAATAGCTGGTGGCCCGTCACGTATTGGCTTATACCTCTGACGTGCCAGTGGTTAAATCCACAGCCATAGTATTGACGAGTCTTTAGAGTCCACCACAGTTACAGTTACTCAAGTTTCGGGCGAAACGCTGTAGAGGCCGTATGGAGATATGGCAGGGTTCGATCTGATACGTGCGGTATTGCACGGATAGTGATCGGACGGTTTTTTTACTAGCCGGCTTTGGCTTAAGCCGGATCTTAGTATTAGATAGTGTAGTTTTGTCTCTTTGCATTTGTGTTCAGTGGGAATACAAATGCGGGCATGTATTTGCAGTAGCGGGGTTTTCCTGTAATTTATTACGGGATCGGTTTTCTGGGGTTGCCAGTTTGCATTCTGTTCCGGCCGGTTTTCTCTTTTTTCTTCCCGGTCGGACTTTTCGTTGGAGGGTGTTAATTGCAAGTTTGCAATTAACATTTTGTGAGGGGTTTCCTTGCATATTGTTGCTTCCTCATCATGAGATGCTTTTCTAATCTTTTCGTTGCATTTAATGTGATGGTTTTGTGAGGGGATTGAAAAGAAAATGGTTGTGACCATTTTGATATTTGTTTATTTATTCTCCTCCACCCATGAAAATTAGTGGGGCCGGCCTCTGTTCAATGAGTGAGGGGAGAGGTTATTTTGTGAAGTGGAGATTTATTCCTTCCTGTATGTTGCAATTTCGTGGCCCCCACATTCCTTTTGACATGTTGAATTAATTTTCTTATGTTGTATGAGCTTAATGGATGATTCCCACATGTTTTTTTTTCCAGAGAAGGAAAATGAGTTCTGGCCGAGCTCAATTTTTCCAAGCATGCTCCATTCTTTTTCCTTGCAAGCCTCCATGAAATTCTTGTGCAAAATTCCTCCAAGATGGCAACCTTTTAAACCCCAAAGAGACAACTATTCTACACTATTCTACAGCATCTCTTGGACGCGTCGGCTAGCCAACTTCGCGCCCGAGTTGCCTCGGTCAAGAGGCGGGAGCCCGTAAAAGATTCCGGCTACGTGGTGCCCTTTCCGACGAGCGAGGAGGTGACGGAGATTCCGCGGGAGATCGGAGTGGAGACGAAGACCGAAGGACACGGATCGCTTGGTATATCTTTCACCCCATCTCTAGTTAGCTAGTATAGCTTAATGGTTTACGATCCGGGTTTTCATTGTCCGCGGTAGCGCCGGTTTCCGGGTAAGGAAAAATTTTGATTCCGCATTTTGGCCTCGAGTACGAGGCCGGGGCGCTGCCGTGGCGCAACAGAAGTATACCAAGTGATCCATGTCCTTCGGTCTTCGTCTCCACTCCGATCTCCCGCGGAATCTCCGTCCGTCACCTCCTCGTCGGAAAGGGCACCACGTAGCCGAGTTCTTTTACGGGCTCCCACCTCTGGACCGAGGCAACTCGGGCGCGAAGTTGGCTAGCCGACGCGTCCAAGGTTTGCTCTAGACTAGTGTAGAAAACCTTTGTCTCTTGGGGTTTATGGAGTTGCCTTAATGTTGTGGAGGAGGAAAAATAAGCTATGGAGTGATGTGTGTAATTTTGCAAGCAAGCATAAAATGAGATGATATATTTTCTACCACTAGAAAATGAAGCCTCTCCCTCTCCCTTTCCAAGATGTGGCCGGCCCCTCATGGAAAAATGGTGGAGATAAAGGAATGAAAATCCAAGTGAGAAATGTGTGAAGATAATGATAAAAAAGTCACCACATTTCAACTCCAAAAGCCAAATCAATTTCTTAATCAACTCCTTTCTCATTAATGCAAGAAAGAGACCAAAATGGAATCTCATCATGAGGAAGCCACAATCATAATAAACCCCCTCCACAAAATGTTATTTGCAAACGGAAAATAACCCCCTCCATCGATAAAGTCCGGCCGTGAAGGAACAAAGGAAAACCGGCCGGAACGGAATGCAAACTGGCAACTTCAGAAAACTGATCCCGTAATAAATTATAGGTGTAGGGTTCCTAGGCACACTAATGAGGTCTCACAAGGCATCAACCATGCCAATTTGAAAAATTACAAGTGCCGAAAAACCCTAATACGGATCGTTAACTAGAATTTTAGGCGAAACAACGAGCTAGTTAACAACTTAACTAAAGTGTAACGGAAATACAACCTTTGTAGATCCGGTGCTCCACCTCCATAGCTCCGTGATGATGTCTCCTCGCTGCGATCATCGGATCCCGGGCTCTAGTTGTTAGTTGTATGTATGCCCTAGAGGCCAGTATTGTACAGATGATGTATATTATATTGGATGCTTGGACATATATAGAGATGACTTTCTTGCTCGATATGATAGTATACTATCTGGTTACTCTTTATCTTAACATGTACACTTGTCTCTTTAAACTGTCTTATAGTTACATGTTGATAAAGCCCTTAGGATGTGTACTTGACTACCTGGACTATGATGCAGATCATACTAGTGGGGACATGGTAGTCCATAAGTACATCCTTCATGGTCCCTAGTCGTGGGTGTATCGAGACGGGGCATCGATATACCAGTGTAGACTAGCGTATACGCTTCTCGACCTATGAGATGGGTGGTGGATGATCCCATATCCATTGGTGTTTGACATCAGAGATGGTATACGGGTGCTCAATGGAGACTGGGTACACTGAAACGGACTCGCCGAGAACTCCCAGATGGTATTATACCTCACGTCAGATGGCAGTTCTCAGGTGACACTTGTACAGGTTAGTCTGTAGACCCGAGATCGTCATAGAGTCTTGTGTAATTCCCACTGTGCTTTGATCTCCACCTTACCACGTCCATGAGGGCGTGCAAAACGGTGGTCTTTGGGTACAGACCCGAGTCACATGGAGACAATGAGCGATAGGAGGCGTTTCGTCTCTCCCGGTATTGGGGGTTGATGTTGCGCAGTGCTCGATTGGCCGTAACAGGGAAGTCCCTGGCCAGGGCTGATCAAAGATTTGCTGGTAAGTGTTACCAGTAGTTTCTCGACCCGTTATGAGCCTCACATCGGCACGACTTATCAGTTATTGGGGTCTGACGTTTACCACCCCTAGACCTGATATGCGATATATCAGACGAACAGACCGGACTGTACGGTAAGTGTTACTGGTTGGATTCACAGGAGTGTGAGCGGGCTAGCTTGTCGATCTTCTGATCGCTCAATACCCGGATGGCCGTTACGTTTAGCAGACCGCTTGCGGCTTGTGGGTGCTTGATATGATCATCATCTGCTACCGGCGTATTGACGAGTCTTTAGAGTCCTACACAGAGGTTTCCTGGCTCAAGCGAAATGAAATAGGAGCGCATATGAGATATGTGCAGGACCGAGAATAATGCGTGTATGTGATACCGTATTTCATTCTCACGATGGATGTATCGATTGGTTATATTCGATATGACCTAGTTATCGAATCATTGATTCGATAAGCCGATACATAGAATACTAGTCGGTTATATGCGATATGACCGGATCGTTAAGTCAAGTGTTGATTTAATGATTTAATGTATAATTATATATTTGATATATTACTTTGCATTAGCTAGTATTAGTTCACTTTATATGGATTTTCTCACTTGATGTGCAAGAAGTATATGTGATATACTTTTGTGCACATATTTGTATCATGTTTGATGATACTTGATCATTTAGTTAAGTGTATAGAATTAAACCATGGTTAATTTGATAATTAGGGTTTTGCATATTCATTTATTTATTTATTTGTTTATTTATTTATTTGTAAAAGATAAAGATGAGAATGGTGGCTTTCTTTGTTTCTAGTTGAAGCTTCATGAAGCTTTGACTTCTTAACCATTCTTGTCTTCATGCTTAACCCTAACCCATCCAAGTAACCATGGTCTATTCTCTACACTCAACTATGGTTTGCTTATGATAAGTATTGAATTATTTTTCATTTTAATTCAACACTTATCATATTCTTTCTTCTTCTTCATCTTCTTCTTCAAGAAAGAAAGCTTGATGCCATCAATGGCAACTTGAGTTCTAAAGTGAGAAATCCAATTCTAAAGTGAACCCACCTCCTATTTCTTCACCCTCTACCTCTTGCCAAGTTGTTTTGGGTGTTTTCTTCACAAGTTTCACAACTTTGTGAAGTCGGAGCTTGAACTTGTGATGCCTCGACGTAGATTATCTTCGGCACGAAGCCGACGACCTAGTCCGCCCATTTCTCCGATCAAGCCGACAATTGAGTCCGGGATTCGAGATGGACAGCGAGAGGACGCCTACGTGGAGCTAAGGAAGTGGATATCCGGATCTACAAAGGTTGTAGCTTCTTATCTCTAGTTAAGATGTTAACTAGTTTACTGTTTCGCTTAAACTTCTAGCCAACGATCCGTATTAGGGTTTCTCGGCACCCATAAAATTTGAAATTGGTATGGTTGATGCCTTGTGAGACCTTTATAGTATGCCTAGGAACCCTACAGTGGTATCAGAGCCTAGCTAGAGCCTTAGGCGAAGTCTAGACGGAGTTTGAAGTCCGATCGACCCGAAACCCCAACTCAAATATTGCTCTCTGGACTTTTTCTAAAAAATGGGTTTTTTCCATATTAAAAATTCTTTAAAATATCAGCATGAAGATATAAGAATTATGGTGCAAAACGAGCTCATGATGCGTCTAAACCACCGCGGAAACGCGGCAGAAGCATGGCTTCTGCCGCGGTTCCGCCGCCTACTGTTCACAATGCGCAATAATTTTTGCACAGTAATTCCTCTTTTCTGGTGCTGAGTTTTATGGGAATTTTTAATATTTATTCAAGAGTTGAATTTTCTGGGATTGTTTTGGGGATTCGGTGTTTCGATCGGAGTATCCGATTTTGTCTATGTGGCTTTCCGGATAAATTTTAGAATATGTTAAAAAGTTCGACCGGATATAAATACCCAATTTTTCCCCTGTCGGGAAATTCCAAGTGTTGGATTTTTCCTTAATTTAACGACGTTCTAAGTAGTGCAAGTAACGCGATGGACCCTCTAGAAGACAACAAACCTTAACTCGATTATGTGACCGTCTTGAACTGCCCTTTGAACTTTCGGGTTTGGGGCAGTACGGCGTGCCACATGTGAGGCGTTGGCTTGACCCTTCTCGGCTGGACCGTTGGTACTGAGGCACGAACTGAATGTTGTTAGACTTATTTCATGTGTTGAGCTGTATCGGGAAAACTTGGGTATTCGACTGTTCGATCGGAAAGTTTAACATTTTCTGTTTATCTGGAATGTGATACAATAATTGGAATTCACAAACAGTTATGAGATAACTGACTGAAAGTTATAAATCTAGCTATTTAGTTTCACTTGATATTGAAAAGAGTTTTCGATAATGAGACTAAAATACGGGGTTTATAACTGTTAGGCATGTGATGTCTAAGTATTTCATTTGATTAGGCATGCGATGTCTAAAGAGGTTGCGGATTCCAACTGTTGTAGTTTTACACTTTCTTTTCTGTGACCGTAAGTGTAATATGTGATATCGCCGGTTTCGTTGCGATATGTCAACGACAATTGGGATAGACATATTTACTTACGTTGATGATATGTGATGTTATGTGTTGCTGGATATGTTATATTGGATTGTCGTGTTTGAATAGCCGGGGTTTTTTATGTGAGATGAGTGTTTTTCATTTTCATTCATGTAAAAACTTGTATGTAATATTCTTTTATTGGGGCACTTCCAGGTTGCGGAAGCTGTCACCCTTTGTATATTATTTACTTTTCCGCATTAGGATAGACCCAAGGAGGGGAGCACAAGTAACCGGGTTCTAGGGTCCAGTAGGAGACCATCTCGAGGAGTCGAGTCCGGGTCTCCTAACCCTAGAATTGGTAGGGTTGCTTGCCGCTCTCGTAGGGGTTTAGGGGTGTGGGATTGGCTATTCATCACGACCGTGGAATCCGTGTTTTATACTGGCTCGTATTGAAAACACGGACGTCCTAGTATATCCAATGTTTCATATGTTTCTTCTGCTGCGATATCTGTGAAGTGATCATGTGATGTTCTGTGATAGATACAGTATATAGTATATATGATATATTATATATAGACGTTACTTATGTTTTGCACCCGCACTAGCCCTGCCCCGCTCTGTCGTTAGTTACCTAACCTAACGGTGCACGAGGGGACATCGAGGCGAATGCGGATGGCATAAGTGTACGTCGTATTTATCTGTGATGTTTAGGTATTTAAATGATGGGACTTCATTAATGTGATTAATGAGATAAAAGAAACCAAAAGATGTTGTAGAATCAAATTTTAAATAAAACAGGTAGCTACAGTTCTTGCTTTGCATAGCGGTATATATGATATACCCTGCACCTTATTCGATGAGGAAAGGACCAAGATCCCTTCACCGGGAGTGACTCCTTTAGCAATAACTGGCAGATGCTACACACTCGGTTTGTTTTTGATTGCTTCTATAGTTTCTGCTTTGCACAGCGATATATATGATATATCCCGCACCTCATTCGATAAGGAAAGGGCCGACGATCCCTTCACCGGGAGTGACCCCTTTAGCGAAACTGGAAAAGCCTCAAAATCACTCCATTTCAAAACTTCATTTGATTCTACAACGATATCAAGTTCATTACGCAATAGGTTTTTAGAAAAACCTGTCGTAGCCCTCCGTCATTTCAGATAAGTCCTGTTTAGTATTCGTGCTGCATTTGTTGACCTTTTCAAGGCGCAGTGTGCGGTAGCTAACCAGTATTTATCTGCTTATGCATATGATGCAGATTGAGTTAGGGTAGTCGTACGGCCTTGTTGACCTTGTCAAGGGTTGTGCGGGTGGGTTTAATTCAATCAAGAAATGACGGGTTGAACTTGACTTACGGTCTATAGTTTGTTGACCTTGTCAAGGTCATAGATCGTTTGGGGCAAAAGCATTATCGGGAATTTCAAGTGTTGAAATTTGCAATGAGATTGCATACTTTCTATGAGATAGTTGGATCCCGATACCCACTGCGAGTAAGAGTTACTCCTGGGAGAGTTTTACACATTACAATTAGCCGATCAAGTAGGTGTCTAGAAAGGTGTCAACGGGGTTACGCCTCTGGGAAAACGAGGTTTACAGTAATTAGGTTCGTGCGAAAGCACGGGGGACCTCCCTCAAAGTATCGACACTGGCCTGGCTGAAAGATTGGCGAACTTGTAGTGTGTAATTAATCCCGGCTAGTCTTTCCTTTTAGGGTTTGAAGGATGATTTGATAAAAACAGTGGGAGCCATCCTGATTAGATAAGATAATAACCAATCTGATCTTGCACGAGCTTACGCTAAAGTGTTTTCTTCTCTCTCTCTCCAGGTAGCGACCATTTCATGCCTTAATAAAGATAATAATATGGATGTATTGACCGAACCCGCATGTTATACTGTGCTGGGGAACGTTGGTTCCGTTCTTTCCTATAAGAGTTATAGGAATGAACAGGATATAGGGGAATACCAGGATTCCCATGCCACCCGAATGAAGAAAGTACATGTTGATGCATTTTCTTCGGGTGTGTTCGTTACAGAGAACTGTTTCTCCATTTGCCCTACGTCCTGGGTATTAGATACCGGATCAGGATCCCATATATGTAATCAGTTACATGGGCTTAGGAAAGGCAGAGAACTTGGAGAAGGTGATAAAGACATTAGAATTGGAAATGGTGCAATTGTTGCAGCTAAGACTGTCGGGGAATATCACCTTGAATTACCAACTGGTAATACATTGGTTCTGAACGAATGCTATTACATGCCGAACCTGATATGCAACATTATATCGGTTTCTTTATTGAGTAAAGAGGGATATAATTTTGTATTACAGGATAATGTTATGAACATTTTCCGTAACCAAAAGTTGGTTGGATCAGGCACGTTGTGCAATGGCATTTATGTTCTAAACCAATCAACAGTTCTGAGCATAACAAACACACACAAGAGGAAGAGTTCAGAACTGAACGAATCCTTGTGGCATTGTAGACTGGGTCACATCAATGCGACACGACTGGCTAAGTTGCATAAGGATGGATATTTGAAACCATTCGAATTTTCATCTTATGACACTTGCCAGTCATGTCTCAAAGGCAAGATGACCAAAACTCCGTTTACGGGACACGGAGAAAGAGTTACCGAACTCTTAGGACTGATACATAGTGATGTATGCGGTCCTATGTCTGCACATGCCAGGGATGGTTCTTCATACTTCATTACATTCACTGACGATCTCTCTAGATTCGGATATGTGTTCCTGATGAAACACAAATCAGAAGCTTTTGAGAAATTTAGAGAATATAAACAAGAAGTTGAGAACCAAACCGGAAAAAGTATTAAAATCCTACGATCTGATCGAGGAGGTGAATACTTGAGCAATGAATTCCTGGACTTCCTAAAAGAGAATGGGATTCTCTCTCAGCTGACTCCTCCATATACACCACAGCACAACGGTGTATCAGAACGGAGGAACCGCACCCTATTAGATATGGTGCGCTCTATGATGAGCACAGCTGAGTTACCTATTTCCTTCTGGGGATATGCACTGGAGACAGCAGCATACCTATTGAATCAAGTTCCATCTAAATCTGTACCTACCACACCATATGAGATATGGAGTGGGAAGAGGCCATAACTTAAACGAGTTAAGATATGGGGTTGTCCAGCCTATGTCAAAAGACAAAATCCGGACAAGCTCGAGGCACGGTCAGTTCTTTGCAAGTTTGTGGGATATCCAAAGAACTCCTATGGGTATTTTTTCTACCACAGTGAGGAACAAAAAGTGTTTGTCGCTCAACATGCCACCTTTTTAGAAAAGGAATTCCTTGAAAAAGAAATTAGTGGTAAAGTGGTAGAGCTGGAAGAAGTTCCAGATACACAAACCGTAACTGAAGATTTAGTGGAACCAGAAGATTTAGTAGCTCCTAATGAACCTCAGCCTCTCCGCCGATCTAGTAGGGTTCCTTGCCAGCCCGAGAGATATTACGGTTTTCTCATGGATGGAGGGAGCGAGGATTGCATCATGGAGGATGATGACCCAACTAGCTTCGAGCAGGCCATCACGAGTAGGGACTCAGTGAAATGGCTGGATGCTATGCGGTCCGAGATGGAATCCATGTACACCAACAAAGTATGGACTTTGGAAGTTGCTCCTGAAGGGGTAAAACCCATTGGGGGCAAGTGGATCTTCAAGAAAAAACTTGGTGTAGATGGGAAAGTGGAGACTTTCAAAGCTAGACTTGTAGCAAAGGGTTTTCGTCAAAGACCAGGTGTGGACTATGACGAGACCTTTTCTCCAGTGGCTATGCTTAAATCCATCCGGATCATGCTTGCCATCGCTGCATATCATGATTACGAAATCTGGCAAATGGATGTTAAGACCGCCTTTCTAAATGGTGATTTAGAAGAGTGTGTGTACATGACTCAGCCAGAGGGCTTCGTAGACAGTGGGAGCAGCGGCAAGGTGTGCAAGCTGCTTAAATCCATTTATGGATTAAAGCAAGCATCGCGGAGTTGGAACATCTTCTTTGATGTCGATATCAAAGAGTTTGATTTCGTCAAAAACCCAGATGAACCTTGTATTTACAAGAAGGTGGCAGGGAGTAAGGTTGTCTTCCTCGTATTGTACGTGGACGACATACTCTTGATAGGAAACGATATTCCTATGCTGCAATCGGTCAAGCTCTTCTTATCACAAAGATTCTCAATGAAAGATCTTGGTGATGCCTCCTGCATATTGGGAATCAGGATCTATAGAGATAGATCCAAACGGATATTGGGATTGTCCCAATCCTGGTACATTGACACCATACTAAAGAGGTTTAGTATGGAAGAATCCAAGCGTGGGAACTTGCCCACGATCTCTGGAGTCACTCTCTCTAAAGAGATGTCTCCCAAGACTGATTTGGAGAGAGCTCGCATGCAAGGGATACCCTATGCTTCGGCTGTAGGCTCTATCATGTATGCGATGCTATGTACCAGACCCGATGTAGCATACTCACTAAGTGTAGTGAGCAGGTATCAAACTGATCCTGGAGAGAGTCACTGGACAGCTGTGAAGAGCATTCTTAAGTACTTGCGAAGGACTAAAGAGATGCTCTTGGTGTATGGTAACGGAGAACTCCAAGTGGAGTCCTTTACCGATTCGAGCTTCCAGAGTGATAAGGACGACTCTAAGTCGCAGTCGGGCTTTGTCTTTACCCTTTACGGAGGGGCGGTTAGCTGGAAGAGTTCCAAGCAGGAAACCGTGGCAGACTCGACGATGGAGGCTGAATACATCGCTGCCAACGATGCTGCTAAAGAAGCTGTCTGGATCAAGAAGTTCATTACTGAACTTGGAGTGGTTCCATCTATTGAGCATCCAATACCTTTGTATTGCGATAACAATGGAGTGGTGGCTTTGGCCAAGGAACCTAGGTCCCATCAGCGATCCAGGCATATTCTGAGGCGGTATCACCTGATCCGGGAGATAGTTGATCGCCGGGAGATCGAGGTCAGGAGGGTTGACACGAAGAACAACACGGCGGATCCACTCACGAAGGCCATTCC
Organism: Agapanthus africanus; assembly: GCA_030015575.1. Taxonomy (NCBI): domain Eukaryota; kingdom Viridiplantae; phylum Streptophyta; class Magnoliopsida; order Asparagales; family Amaryllidaceae; genus Agapanthus; species Agapanthus africanus. The sequence goes on from CM057350.1 coordinate 388,114,714, forward strand.
CCAGATACAGTTTGAGAGACTCTTCGGGATGCTCGGTATGCGATACTACAGCAGCTGGCCCTAGTGCAAGTGGGAGATTGTTAGTTGTATGTATGCCCTAGAGGCCAGTATTGTACAGATGATGTATATTATATTGGATGCTTGGACATATATAGAGATGACTTTCTTGCTCGATATGATAGTATGCTATCTGGTTACTCTTTATCTTAACATGTACACTTGTCTCTTTAAACTGTCTTATAGTTACATGTTGATAAAGCCCTTAGGATGTGTACTTGACTACCTAGACTATGATGCAGATCATACTAGTGGGGACATGGTAGTCCATAAGTACATCCTTCATGGTCCCTAGTCGTGGGTGTATCGAGACGGGGCATCGATATACCAGTATAGACTAGCGTATACGCTTCTCGACCCATGAGATGGGCGGTGGATGATCCCATATCCATTGGTGTTTGACATCAGAGATGGTATACGGGTGCTCAGTAGAGACTGGGTACACTGAAACGGACTCGCCGAGAACTCCCAGATGGTATTATACCTCACGTCAGATGGCAGTTCTCAGGTGGCACTTGTACAGGTTAGTCTGTAGACCCGAGATCGTCATAGAGTCTTGTGTGATTCCCACTGTGCTTTGATCTCCACCTTACCACGTCCATGAGGGCATGCAAAACGGTGGTCTTTGGGTACAGTCCCGAGTCACATGGAGGCAATGAGCGATAGGAGGCGTTTCGTCTCTCCCGGTATTGGGGGTTGATGTTGCGCAGTGCTCGATTGGCCGTAACAGGGAAGTCCCTGGCCAGGGCTGATCAGAGATTTGCTGGTAAGTGTTACCAGTAGTTTCTCGACCCGTTATGAGCCTCACATCGGCACGACTTATCGGTTATTGGGGTCTGACGTTTACCAACCCTAGACCTGATATGCGACATATCAGACGAACAGACCGGACTGTACGGTAAGTGTTACTGGTTGCATTCACAGGAGTGTGAGCGGGCTAGCTCGTCGATCTTCTGATCGCTCAATACCCGGATGGCCGTTACGTTTAGCAGACCTCTTGCGGCTTGTGGGTGCTTGATATGATCATCATCTGCTACCGGTGTATTGACGAGTCTTTAGAGTCCTACACAGAGGTTTCCTGGCTCAAGCGAAACGAAATAGGAGCGCATATGAGATATGTGCAGGACCAAGAATAATGCGTGTATGTGATACCGTATTTCATTCTCGCGATGGATGTATCGATTGGTTATATTCGATATGACCTAGTTATCGAATCATTGATTCGATAAGCCGATACATAGAATACTAGTCGGTTATATGCGATATGACCGGATCGTTAAGTCAAGTGTTGATTTAATGATTTAATATATAATTATATATTTGATAGATTACTTTGCATTAGCTAGTATTAGTTCACTTTATATGGATTTTCTCACTTGATGTGCAAGAAGTATATGTGATATACTTTTGTGCACATATTTGTATCATGTTTGATGATACTTGATCATTTAGTTAAGTGTATAGAATTAAACCATGGTTAATTTGATAATTAGGGTTTTGCATATTCATTTATTTATTTATTTATTTATTTATTTATTTGGAAAAGATAAAGATGAGAATGGTGGCTTTGTTTGTTTCTAGTTGAAGCTTCATGAAGCTTTGACTTCTTAACCATTCTTGTCTTCATGCTTAACCCTAACCCATCCAAGTAACCATGGTCTATTCTCTACACTCAAATATGGTTTGCTTATGATAAGTATTGAATTATTTTTCATTTTAATTCAACACTTATCATATTCTTTCTTCTTCTTCATCTTCTTCTTCAAGAAAGAAAGCTTGATGCCATCAATGGCAACTTGAGTTCTAAAGTGAGAAATCCAATTCTAAAGTGAACCCACCTCCTATTTCTTTACCCTCTACCTCTTGCCAAGTTGTTTTGGGTGTTTTCTTCACAAGTTTCGCAACTTTGTGAAGTCGGAGCTTGAACTTGTGATGCCTCGACGTAGATCATCTTCGGCACGAAGCCGACGACCTAGTCCGCCCATTTCTCCGATCAAGCCGACAATTGAGTCCGGGATTCGAGATGGACAGCGAAAGGATGCCTACGTGGAGCTAAGGAAATGGATATCCGGATTTACAAAGGTTGTAGCTTCTTATCTCTAGTTAAGATGTTAACTAGTTTACTGTTTTGCTTAAACTTCTAGCCAACGATCCGTATTAGGGTTTCTCGGCACCCATAAAATTTGAAATTGGCATGGTTGACGCCTTGTGAGACCTCTATAGTGTGCCTAGGAACCCTACACTAGTGTCAGCTTCATCGGAGAATGGACGGGCTAGGTCATCGACTACGACGCCGAAGATGATCTACGTCGAGGCATCACTAGATCAAGCTCCAACTTCACCAAGTCATAAAACTTGTGAAGAAAACACACTCTACTACTTGGAAAGAGGTAGAGGATGAAGAAATAGGAAGTGGTTTCACTTTAGAATTGGATTTCTCACTCATTTGCAAGAGTTGCCATTGATGAAGCAAGCTTTCTTCAAGTCAAGAAGAAGAAGAAGCAAGAAAGAATATATTGATAATATTATGATAAATGTTAATTGAATAGAAAAGAATAATAAATCTTATCATAATATAACCATGGTCCAGTGTAGAGAATGAATCATGGTTAAGTGGAATGGTTAGGGTTAAGCATGAGACAAAATGGTGACTTAGTCAAAGCTTCATGAAGCTTCAATATGTATCCAAAGAAAGCCACCATTTTTCTTTATGCTAAGCATTTTCCAAAAATCAATAGATAAATAAAAAAAAGTGAATAAAACAAAACCCTAACCATTATCATGTAACCATGGTTTGATCTTTACACAAAAACCCTAGCAAACATGTATCATCAAACATGATATAATCAAGTACACAAAAATATATCACATATACGATGTGCACATGCGAGTAAGAAAATCCATCTTAAGTGAACCGATACTAGTTAATGCAAAGTAATATATCAAATATATCATTATGCATTAAATCATTAAATCAACGCTTGATTTAATGATCCGGTCATATCGTATATAACCGACTAATATCAACAGTAACAACTTATCGAATCAACACTTGATCCGATAACCCGGCTATATCACATATAACCGATCAATGTCACAGATCGTGAGAATCGAATACAGTATCACATACTGGTATCATTCTCGGTCCCGCACATATCTCATATGCGCTCCTATTTCGTTTCGCTTGAGCCAGGAAACCTCTGTGTAGGACTCTAAAGACTCGTCAATACGCCGGCAGCAGGTGATGATCATATCAAGCACCCACAAGCCGCAAGTGGTCTGCTAAACGTAACGGCCACCCGTGTATTGAGCGATCAGAAGATCGACGAGCAAGCCCGCTCATATTCCTGTGAATCCAACCAGTAACACTTACCGCACAGTCCGGTCTGATCGTCTGATATGTCGCATATCTCGCCTTGGGGTGGTAAACGTCAGACCCCAATAGCTTGATAAGTCGTGTCGATATGAGGTCTATAACAATTCGAGAAACTACTGGTAACACTTACCAGTAATTCTCAGCAACCCTGGCCAGGGATTTCCGGTTATAGCCAATCGAACACAGCGCAACATCAACTCCCTATACCGGGAGAGACGAATCCCCTCCTATCGCTCATTGCCTCCATGTGACTCGGGAACGTACCCAAAAACCACCGTTTTGCACGCCCTCTTAGACGTGGTAAGATGGAAATCAAAGCACAGTGGGAACCACACAAGACTCTATGACGATCTCGGGTCAACAGACTACTCTGTACCAGTGTCACCAGAGAACTGCCATCTGACGTAAGGTACAATACCATCTGGGAGTTCTCGGCGAGTCCGTCCAGTGTACCCAGTCTCCACTGAGCACCCGTATATCATCTCTGATGTCAAACACCAATGGATATGGGATCATCCATCGCCCATCTGTATGGGTCGAGAAGGTATACGCTAGTCTACTCTGGTATATCGATGCCCCATCTCGATACACCCACGACTAGGGACCTTGAAGGATGTACTTATAGACTACCATGTCCCCACTAGTATGATCCGCATCATAGTCTAGGTAGTCAAGTACACATCCTAAGGGCTTTACCAACATGTAACAGAGAGACAATCAGTGCACACGTTAAGGTAAAGATCAACCAGATAGCATACTATCATGTCGAGCAAGAAAGTCCTCCCTATATATGTCCAAGCACCCACTACAATATACATCCTATGTATAGTAATGGCCTCTAGGGCATACATATAACTAACAATCTCCCACTTGCACTAGGGCCATCTGATAGCAGTGGTTGTAGTTTCTCATACTCAACCATCCCATAAAAATCTCTCTCTGGGAACAGGCCTTTGTGAGTGGATCCGCTGTGTTGTCCTCTGAGTCTACTCTTCAAACCTCGATCTCCTTGGATATCAACCATCTCCATGATCAGGTGATACTGCCTTAGAATATGTCTGGATCACTGATGGGACCTGCGTTCCTTGGCACAAGCCATAACTCCATTGTCACACAATGGTAGGAACCTAGTTCATCTCATGAACCAATATACACCCAAACAGCTTCTTTGGTAGCATCTTTAGTAGCGATGTATCCTGCCTTTATCGTCTAGTATGTTACGGTATCTATCTTGGAACTCTTCCAACATACCGTCCCTTTACTGAGGGTAAATACAATGCCTGTGACTGACACTCAGTCGTCTTTATCACCCTGGAACACTTCCAGTGATTCTTCCCTGGATCGATTGATACCATCTCACTACAACTAGTGAGAATCCTAACATCCAATTAGGTCTATCTCATAGATCCAAAACCCAGGATTTAGAAGGTATCATTTTGATCCTATATGGAGAATCATTATCATAAGCGTAGATTGATCGAGCGTAGTATAGGAAACTCCTTCCCTATCAAGAGCATGTCATCCACGTACTCTATGAGGATCGTCACTATACTCCCTACTACCTTTTTGTATATACAAGGTTCATCTACCATTTTGATGATGTCAAACTGTTTGACTACTTCATCAAAACAGATGTTCCAACTCCGCGATACCTGCTTTATCCTATAAAGCAGCTTGTACACGTTTCCGCTGCTCCCACTGTCTACGAAGCCCTCTGGCTGTGTACTTATACACTCTTTCTTCTAAAACATTATTTAGAAAAGCAGTCACGACACCCAACCGCCAGATATCGTAGTCATGGTATGTAGCCGTGGCAAGTAGGATCTGGATGGACTTAAGCATAGCCACTTGAAGAGGTTTCATCATTATCCATGCCTGGTCGATGACGAAAAGCTTCAACAAGTCTAGCTTTGAAAGTCTTAACTTTTCCATTTACACCAAGTAATATTCTCAAGATTTACTTGCTCCTGATGGGGATTTAACCCTTCAGCTATCGCAACCAAAGTCTATAATTTGTTGGTGTATAAGGATTCCATCTCAGATCACTAAGAATCCAGCCATTCTTACAGAGTCCCACTCCTGATGGCCAGCTCGAAACTAGTTGGGTCATCATCTCATGATGCAATCCTCGCTCCCACTTTCATCGAGAAACCGAAGTAGCTCTCAGGTGGGTGAGGAACCCTACTAGATCGGCGGGGAGGCTGAGGTTCGTTGGTAACTATTGAATCCTTTGGTTCTATCAAATCATCAGCTGTAGTTTGTATAGCTGGAACATTTCCAGTTCTACATAACAGACCTTGCCTTGAGCTTGTCCGGATTTTGCTTTTAGACATAGGCCGGACAACCCCAAATCTTAACTAGCTTAAGAGATGGGCTCTTCCCTTTCCATATCACATATGAAGCGGTAGGTATAGATTTGATTCGAATCCAATTCAATAGGTATGCAGCTTCTCAAGTGCATAACTCCCAAAGGAAAAAGGTAACTCAGTAGTACTCATCATAGAGCACACCTTATCATATAGGGTGTGATTGCTCCGCCCCGATATACCATCATGCTATGGTGTATACGGAGGAGTAATGCTGAGAGAGAATCTCACTCTCCTTTAGAATAATCCAGGATTTTCGTGCTCAAGTATTCTCCTCCTTGATCACATCAAAGGACATAATACTTATACCCGTATTGGTTCTCTACTTCTAACTTATATTCTGTGAATATCTCAAAAGGTTCGGACTCATGTTTCAACAGGAACATAGGTCTGAATCTTGAAAGATTATCAGAGAATGTAACGAAGTACAAAGAACCAGTCCTGGCATATGTAGACAGGGGACCTTACATATATCAACATGTATCATCCCAAGAGTTCAGTAACTCTTTCTCTGTTTCCAATAAACAGAGCTATAGTCATCTTATCTCTTTGACATGACTGGCAAGTTTCACAAGATGTAAATTCAAACTGTTTGAATATGCATCTACATGTAACTTCAGCTAGTCGGGTCACATTGATATGACCTAGTCTATAATACCTCAAGAAGGATTCGTTCATTTCTGAACTCTTCCTCTTGTGTGTGTTCTGTATACTAAGAACTGTAGTTTGATTTAGAACATTAATGCTTTTAGATAACGTGCCTGATCCGATCAACTTTTGATATAGGAAATGTTCAAAACATTATCCAACAATACAAAATTTTATCATTTCTTTACTAATAAAGAGACTGATATGATTTTGTATATCAGGTTCGGTATCTAATAACATTCGTTCAGAATCAATGTATTGGTAATACAGGGTGACAGTGACCAACAGACTTGGCTGCAACTCTTGCCCCGTTTTCTGCCTCATGAAACTTATCACCCGTTCTCAGTCTTTCTACCTTTTTGTAGCCCTATGCAACAGATTACATATCTGGGATCCTGATCCGGTATCATATACCCAGGATGCGGAGGATACTGAGAAACAGTTCTTTGTAATGAACACACCCGAAGATGATGCATCATCATGCACTCTCTTCGTTTGGGCGGCACGGGAATTCTGGTATTCCCCAATTTCCTGCTCTGTCTTATAACAGTTATAAGTTGGAGCGGGACCAACGTTCGCCAGCTCAGAATAACAAGTGGGTTCGGTCAATATTCCGTATTATTATCTTGATTAAGGCGTGATATGGTCGCTACCTGGAGAGAGAGAGAAGAAAACACTCTGCGTGCGCTCTTGCAAGAATAGATTGGTTATTATTTTATCTAATCAGGATGGCTCCCACTGCTTTTTATCAAATCTTCCTTCAAACCCTAAAAGAAAAGACTAGCCGGGATTAATTACACAATAAAAGTTCGCCAATCTTTCAGCCAGGCCAGTGTCGGTACTTTGAGGGAGGTCCCCCGTGCTTTCGCACGAACCTAATTAATGTAAACCTCGTTTTCCCAGAGGCGTAACCTCGTTAACACCTTTCTAGACACCTACTTGATCGGCTAATTGTAATGTGTAAAACTCTCGCAGGAGTAACTCTTACTCGCAGCGGGTATCGGGATCCAACTATCTCATAGAAGGTATGCAATCTCATTGCAAATTTCAACACTTGAAATTCCCGATAATTTTGCCCCTAGCGTCCTATGACCTTGACGGAGGCCAAACTACCCATAGTCCGCTAGTCAAGTTCAACCCGTCATTTCCTGATTGAATTAAACCCACCCGCACGACCCTTGACGGAGGCCAAACAACGCCGTACGAATACCCTAATCCAATCGCATCATATGCTAGCAGATAAGCACTAGTTAGCTACCGTACACTACGCCTTGACGGAGGCCAAACTACCGCAGCACGAATACTAACTAGTACTTATCTGAAATGACGGAGGGCTACGACAGGTTTTTCTGAAAACCTATTGCGTAATGAACTTGATATCGTTGTAGAATCAAATGATTTTAAAATGGAGTGTTTTTGAAGCTTTTCTAGTTTTGCTAAAGGAGTCACTCCCGGTGAAGGGATCGTCGGTCCTTTCCTCGTCAAATGAGGTGTGGGATATACCATATATATCACTGTGCAAAGCAAAAACTCTTAAAAGCAATCAAAAGACAAACCGAGTGTGTAGCATCTGCCAGTTATTGCTAAAGGAGTCACTCCCGGTGAAGGGATCTCGGTCCTTTCCTCATCGAATAAGGTGCAGGATATATCACATATACCTCTGTGCAAAGCAAGAACTGTAGCTACCTGTTTTATTTTGAAATTCGATTCTACAACATCTTAGGTTTCTTTTATTTTCATTAATCATATTAATGAAGTCCCATCATTTAAGTACCTAAACATCACAGATAAATACGACGTACACTTATGCCATCCGCATTCGCCATGATGTCCCCTCATGCACCGTTAGGTTAGGTAACTAACGGCAGAGCGGGGCACGGCTAGCGCGGGTGTAAAACATAAGTAACGCCTATATAATATATCATATATACTATATACAGTATTTATCACAGAACATCACATGATCACATCACAGATATCGCAGCAGAAGAATCATATGAAATATTGGATATACTAGGACGTCCGTGTTTTCAATACGAGCCAGTATAAAACACGGATTCCACGGTCGCGATGAATAGCCAAACCCACAACCCTAGACCCCTACGAGAGCGGCAAGCAACCCTACCAATTCTAGAGTTAGGAGACCCGGACTCGACTCCTCGAGTTGGTCTCCCACTGGACTCCAGAACCCGGTTACTTGTGCTCCCCTCCTTGGGTCTATCCTAGTGCGGAAAAGTAAATAATATACAAACGGTGACATCTTCCGCAACCTGGAAGTGCCCCAATAAAAGAATATTACATACAAGTTTTTACATGAATGAAAATGAAAACACTCATCTCACATAAAAACCCCCGGCTATTCAAACACGACGATCCAATATAACATATCCAGCAACACATAACATCACATGTCATCAACGTAAGTAAATATGCGCATCCCAATTGTCGTTGACATATAGCAACGAAACCGGCGATATCACATATTACACTTACGGTCACAGAAAAGAAAGTGTAAAACTACAACAGTTGGAATCCGCAACCTGCATAGACATCGCATGCCTAATCAAATGAATTCCTTAGACATCACATGCCTAACAATTATAAACCCTGCATTTTAGTCTCATTATTGAAAACTCTTTTCAATATCAAGTCGGGCAATTCAACAAGATTCCTGACATCCTGATCGAATGCTCGTCGCAAACTTTAGTAGGCGGCCGCACCCCCGATGCCGTCGACGAAGTGCACCAAGGCGGAACACCGCTGCCGCGAGCACCCGAATGGATGCTTTCGGCGACGGGGTTCTCCTACAGTCACTTGGTCGGGGCTATGGAGTGAGGCTGTCTATTAAGTTTACCCGGCGAGTATCCGCGTACGCTACGTGATTGCGACGGACTTTTGATCACATCAAAATTCCGTGGCAACCGATCAAGTGAGACTAAAGTGCTATGTTTATAACATTCATTCAGTTATCTCATAACTACTTGTGAATTCCAATTATTGTATCCCATTCCAGATAATTAGAAAATGTTAAACTTTCCGATCGAACATTCAAACACCCAAGCTTTCCCGATACAGATCAACACATGAAACATGTCTAAAAACATTCAGTTCGTGCCTCAGTACCAACGGTCCAGCCGTAGAAAGGTCAAGCCAACGCCTCACATGTGGCACGCCGTACTGCCCCAAACCCGAAGGTTCAAAGGGCAGTTCAAGACGGTCACATAATTGAGTTAAGGTTTGTTGTCTTCTAGAGGGTCCATCGCGTTACTTGCACTACTTAGAACGTCTTTAAACCACGGAAAAATCCAACACTTGGAAATTTTCCGGCAGGGGAAAAGTTGGGTATTTATATCCGGTCGAACTTTTTAACATATTCAAAAATTATCCGGAAGCCGCATAGACAAAATCTGATAATCCGATCGAACTATCGAAGCTCCAAAACACCCCAGATTATTCAACTCTTGAATAAATATTAAAAATACCCAGAGAACTCAGCACTGAATAGAAGAAGTTACTGTGCAAAATTGGAAGCGTGACGTCATACTTTAGCCGCGGAACCGCCGCATAACTAGGCTTATGCCGCGGTTCCGCCGCGCATTAGAGGGATCATGAGATAAATTTTGCGCCATAATTCTTAGAATTCCCTGCTGAATTTTTTAAGTATTTTTAATCTGGAAAAATCCCAGTTTTTAGAAAAAGTCCAGAGAGCTATTTTGGGGTTAGGGTTTTGGTTCGATCGGGTTTCAAATGTCGTCTACACATCGCCTAAGGCTCTAGCTAGGCTCTGATACCACTGTAGGGTTCCTAGGCACACTAATGAGGTCTCACAAGGCATCAACCATGCCAATTTGAAAAATTACAAGTGCCGAGAAACCCTAATACGGATCGTTAACTAGAATTTTAGGCGAAACAACGAGCTAGTTAACAACTTAACTAAAGTGTAACGGAAATACAACCTTTGTAGATCCGGTGCTCCACCTCCATAGCTCCGTGATGATGTCTCCTCGCTGCGATCATCGGATCCCGGGCTCTAGTGTCGGCTTCATCGGAGAATGGACGGGCTAGGTTATCGACTACGACGCCGAAGATAATCTACGTCGAGGCATCACTAGATAAAGCTCCAACTTCACCAAGTCATGAAAATTGTGAAGAAAACACACTCTACTACTTGGCAAGAGGTAGAGGATGAAGAAATATGAAGTGGGTTCACTTTAGAATTGGATTTCTCACTCATTTGCAAGAGTTGCCATTGATGAAGCAAGCTTTCTTCAAGTCAAGAAGAAGAAGAAGCAAGAAAGAATATATTGATAATATTATGATAAGTGTTAATTGAATAGAAAAGAATAATAAATCTTATCATAATATAACCATGGTCAAGTGTAGAGAATGAATCATGGTTAAGTGGAATGGTTAGGGTTAAGCATGAGACAAAATGGTGACTTAGTCAAAGCTTCATGAAGCTTCAATATGTATCCAAAGAAAGCCACCATTTTTCTTTATGCTAAGCATTTTCCAAAAATCAATAGATAAATAAAAAAAAGTGAATAAAACAAAACCCTAACCATTATCATGTAACCATGGTTTGATCTTTACACAAAAACCCTAGCAAACATGTATCATCAAACATGATACAATCAAGTGCACAAAAATATATCACATATACGATGTGCACATGCGAGTGAGAAAATCCATCTTAAGTGAACCGATACTAGTTAATGCAAAGTAATATATCAAATATATCATTATGCATTAAATCATTAAATCAACGCTTGATTTAATGATCCGGTCATATCGTATATAACCGACTAATATCAACAGTAACAACTTATCGAATCAACACTTGATCTGATTACCCGGCTATATCACATATAACCGATCAATGTCACGGATCGCGAGAATCGAATACAGTATCACATACTGGTATCATTCTCGGTCCAGCATATATCTCATATGCGCTCCTATTTCGTTTCGCTTGAGCCAGGAAACCTCTGTGTAGGACTCTAAAGACTCGTCAATACGCCGGCAGCAGGTGATGATCATATCAAGCACCCACAAGCCGCAAGCGGTCTGCTAAACGTAACGGCCACCCGGGTATTGAGCGATCAGAAGATCGACGAGCAAGCCCGCTCATATTCCTGTGAATCCAACCAGTAACACTTACCGCACAGTCCGGTCTGATCGTCTGATATGTCGCATATCTCGCCTAGGGGTGGTAAACGTCAGACCCCAATAGTTTGATAAGTCGTGTCGATATGAGGTCTATAACAATTCGAGAAACTACTGGTAACACTTACCAGTAAATCTCAGCAACCCTGGCCAGGGATTTCCGGTTATAGCCAATCGAACACAGCGCAACATCAACTCCCTATACCGGGAGAGACGAATCCCCTCCTATCGCTCATTGCCTCCATGTGACTCGGGACTGTACCTAAAAACCACCGTTTTGCACGCCCTCTTGGACGTGGTAAGATGGAAATCAAAGCACAGTGGGAACCACACAAGACTCTATGATGATCTCGGGTAAACAGACTACTCTGTACCAGTGTCACCAGAGAACTGCCATCTGACGTAAGGTATAATACCATCTGGGAGTTCTCGGCGAGTCCGTCCAGTGTACCCAGTCTCCACTGAGCACCCGTATATCATGTCTGATGTCAAACACCAATGGATATGGGATCATCCATCGCCCATCTGTATGGGTCGAGAAGGTATACGCTAGTCTACTCTGGTTTATCGATGCCCCGTCTCGATACACCCACGACTAGGGACCTTGAAGGATGTACTTATAGACTACCATGTCCCTACTAGTATGATCCGTATCATAGTCTAGGTAGTCAAGTACACATCCTAAGGGCTTTACCAACATGTAACAGAGAGACAATCAGTCTACACGTTAAGGTAAAGATCAACCAGATAGCATACTATCATGTCGAGCAAGAAAGTCCTCCCTATATATGTCCAAGCACCCACTACAATATACATCCTATGTATAGTAAGGCCTCTAGGGCATACATATAACTAACAATAGGAAAACCCCGTGACTGTATATACATACCCGCATTTGTATTCCCACTGAATACAAATGCAAAGAGACAAAATCTACACTATCTAATACTAGGATCCGGCTTAAACCAAAGCCGGCTAGTAAAAACCGTCCGATCACGATCCATGCAATACCGCACGTATCTGATCGAACACTTCCATATCTCCATACGGCCTCTACAGCGTTTCGCTCGAAACCTGAGTAACTGTGTGTGGTGAACTCTAAAGACTCGTCAATACTATGGCTGTGGATTTAACCACTAGCACGTCAGAGGTATTAGCCATACGTGACGGGCTACCAGCTATTGACCAAAAGGGACGTCGATGAGCGAACTCATCCTGACACCCTACTGAGCTTGTCAGTGAAAATATCCGTACAGTCCAGTCCGTTCGTCTATGAGCATCGCATGGCGGGCCTAGGGGGTTGGTAAAAGTCAGAACCCCAAAAGCGGTACAAGTCATGTCGGAGTGTAGCCCAGAACACCCTGAGATACTACTGGAATACCTACTAGCAAATCTCCTGCCTTGGCCAAGGACTTTTCATGTACTGGCTCTCCTAGACACAGCGCGACCTCACCCCCAATACCGGGAGAGACGAACCCCTGCAGATCCGCTCACTGCCTCCATGTGGCTCGGGACTGTACCCAACTAAAACCTGTTTGCACGTCTCCTTTGAGCATGGTAGGGTAGTAATCAAAGCACGGTGGGAACTCACACGAGACAAATGATGATCTCAGGTCGATGAACTAACCTGTACACATGTCACCAGGGAACTGCTATCTGACGTCAGGTATAATACCAACTAGCAGGTTCCCGGCGAGTCCTGTCCGGTGTACTCATAACCCAATGAGCACTTGTATACATCTTAGGTGAACCAACTGACACCAGTGGCTTGTGAGACCGGCCACCGTCCCTCATCGGGGTCTCGACTGTATACACTAGTCTACTCCGGAGTATCGATGCCCTGTCTCAAAACTCCCACGACTAGGGACCTTTTAAGGATGTGCTTATAGACCCCAGCTCTCACGTATATGATCGCCCTCATACTGCTGGTAGTCAAGCAAGAATCCTAGGGGCTCTATCAACGTGTAATAGCGACTCGTAAGGTCACCTAAAGCAGTACACGATAATAAAGATAAACCAGATAGCATACTATCAACTTGAGTAAGACTGTCCTACTGGGATAGGTCCTCCCTCAATCATTGCAATCACGTGCCTGTGATCCAATAATTGACTCTGAGGGCACTATCTCCAACACGCAGACGGTGCCTACCGCTCCTCGAATCGGGTTTCTAACACAAGTCTCAGAACCGAGAAAACTCATGTTGGACGTACTGAATTATCATATCAAGAGAAACCGGGTTTTCAAACAATACATAAATTTCTTGAAATACCCCCACGGTTCTCAAATCTATAAATCACATGAAAACCATATCTCTATGCGTAAATCTATGAAAACTGATATATGCAACATAAAACAGCAATATGAGCATATTAAGGGAAAACCACTCTTTTAAATGAATCTAGTTTTAAAATATATCATGTAGTTCCCAATTCCTCCGAAATCAAGTGCAGCATCATATGAGGTATTGTTAGTGTATATGCCATAGAGGCCATTACTGTATCATACTAGCTTATATATTACTTGATGGAAGGTTAGGATATTCACAGTTGTATAGACAATCTTGCTCAAAATGGTAGTATGCTACTTGGTTTGTTTCTACTTTAATATGTGCATGTGTTTCTTTTAGTATATCGCTTATACATATTAGTAGAGCCCTTAGGAACTTTGCTTGATTACCAGCGTTGTGATGGCAGTCACACTTATGGGGGCTGGGTAATCTATAAGCACATCCTTAAACAGGTCCCTAGTCGTAGGACTATCAAGACAGGGCATTGATACTCCGGAGTAGACTAGCGTATGCGCTTCTCATCCCAGCAAGGGAGATGGTCTTTCCCACAGCCATCAGTACGTCGTACTGGAGATAGTATGCGTGTGCTCGTTAGGTTACGAGTACACTGGACAGGACTCGTCGGGAACTGTTGGTTGGTATTATACCTATCGTCAGTTATCAGTTCCCAGGTGACATGAGTACATCTTAGTCCGCTGACTTGATGCTGTCACTTCGCCTCGAGTGTGTTCCCACTGTTCTTTGATTACTACCCTACCACGGCTCAATGGAGTCGTGCAAACAGGTAGTAGTTGGGTGCAGTCCGGAAGCACTTGGAGGCAGTGACGGTTAGACAGGATTCGTCTCTCCCGGTATTAGGGGTTGATATCGCGCTGTGTCTAGGAGAGCCAATACACATAGTGGTCCCTGGCCAGGGCAAGCGAGATATACTGGTAGGTTTCCAGTGTTATCTCATGGTGTTCTGTGCTACACTCCGACACGACTTGTACCGCTATTAGGGGACTGACGTTTACTACCCTCTAGGACCGCCATGCGATGTTCTCAGACGAACGGACCGGACTGTACGGAGATTGTCACATTCAGGCTCAGTAGGAGTTCGGATGGGTTTACCTCATCGGCCTTCTTATCGACATCTACCTGAGGACCGTTACGTGCAGCTAGTGCCGCTTGCGGTCTGTGGTTAAACCCACTGCCAGCGTTGTGTCGAGTCTTTAGAGTCCCACACAGAGACTTTCCCTGCACTGAGCGAAACGTGTAGAGGCCGTATGGTTTTACGGCAAGGCTGCGATCACTTACGTGCACTTGTGTGCATATGCTGTTCGGGCAGACAGTACTAGTGGGCTTTGGTTTAAACCGGATCCTAGTATTGTTTGGATGGATTTGTTTTGTCTTCTGTGCATTCGCATTCTACGGAATGCAGATGCGGGTGTGTATGCATAGTTGTGAGGAGCGAAGAAGAAGGAGGTGCCTCATTAGGGTTTTGACAGTTGATTCGGCCAAAACCATTATGTGGCAGGCTCATTAGGGTTTTGACAGTTGATTCAGTCAAAACCATTACGAGGTGGACTCATTAGGGTTTTGGCAGTTGGTTCGGTCAAAACCATTATGAGCCGGGGACATTATTTACTAATCTTTTTAGTGATAATTATGTTATGGCAAATTGCTTTGACCATTTGACCATACTTGACTTTGTTGACCATTTGACCAAAGTTGACTTGGATCTTCATGAGAGGTCTAGAGTATTCTTTGGCTTTCTTTTTCTTTTTGTGATGAATTTGGTCAAGTCAAGGGTAGCCATCAACTTTATCATGAAAGGATTAGTAATTATGATGTTTTATGCATTATTGCAACCATGGTTCATTTTCTTAGTTCATTTTATTCTTTTCTCATTCTCTCTCTTGATATGAGAAAACTCCATGGTTCCTCCTTCTTCTTCCTCCTCTTGAAATTTCCTTTGATCTCATGTGTTGAGAGAATAAGGAAGTAAATTGACAAAAACATCCATCTCCTACTTCTACACAACCTAGGACATCAAGCCTAGCGATCTTGTTGCCCTAGTTGCCTGGGCTCGAGGTGGAGCTCGGAACACAAACTCTCGGGTGGATCGTCGTCACGACCCGCAGGGTACGGAACGTGACTGGCACTTAAGTTCACGAAACGTCTAAAGACGTCCGTAAAATAAGTAAGCCAAAGCCCAGAAAACAAAACCAATTAAGCAAAAGAGTGAAGAAAACCCAAACATTTGAAAGCAAGTTTATCAAATAAGTCATGTAAAACATTTTTTTTAAAACAATACCAATTTTTCCCGAAAATTTCGGCAGAGTCTCCTTTGTAAATACTGGCCCCCAAAAATGGGTACAACAAAATATATACATGAATCCAACAAAATAGGGCATCCCCAAGCGGGAGCTAGCTCTTCGCCACAAGGCGGTCACAAATCCCACGCAATGTAAATGACAACAAGCATAATAATCATAAAGAAGCATGAAAAAAAGTAGCATGTCGGCTCAAGTGAGCTCGACCCCAAAATACAGCATAAAATCCACAAACCTCACTGTCTCATCTCTAGGTCAATATACAATAATCTGGTGGAAAACAGTAGATGGAGTACACTAGATACAAAGAATATACAAGGTGGTACAAAAATGATAACATAACCCACCTATGAGCAAATCTCGAGCTCAAGCAAAAGAGGCAAAAGAACAAGTGCGTCCGCCGCTACTGAACTGACGGAGCGGACCTGCAAAAGACTGTGGCACAACGGGGGTGAGTTGCCAACTCGTGAGTAATAAATAACATCTACACAGGCTATCATATGCATGCACACAAGCATCCTAGCATCTATAATACAGGTATGACTGGATGCACTAGCAGGTGTGTATATAACATCAGTGTACTAATATGTATGCAACATGAATATCTGAGGTCTCAATAGGTATATATAAGAAATATTTTATCTCTTTTTGTTTTTGAAACTCTTTTAGAATGCCAGCATAATGTCAATGAATCGACGAAAATCGGTGTCCAGCAACGACACCCAAAAGCTGTCTCAAATCTCATAAATGTATCTCTGGCCTCAGCCGTCCGGCTGACCCATCTCAAATATCAATATCTCATCATCTAGCGGCCACGGTCGGTATCCTCTGGATATCCGCCGTCCCAAACAGTCACCGGTAGGTAATCCGTCCCCTGCCAGGCTCAACGTCATCACCACATTCCTCTTGCCCCGGGGTACCTTACCGGGCCCACCATGTACCCGTGCCGGTTCCTCCACTCCTCGACACGGATTTCCAAATCCACAGTAAACTCATGGTGGACGACACTTACATCACTAGAAAACCGCAATTTACATATTTAAAAAAAATATAATAAGTTTAGAAATTTTGCGGCTTTCCCCCGAAATCCAGCAATATCATAAAATCTCAAGAAATCCTCATAAGTGCATATATCAATGATAATGAATGCGTATGATATCAATAATCAAGTTGCGATGTGTGATTAATGTATTAAGCATGAACAATTAATATGATGAAGTACATGCACATGAATAGCAATACTACGGTTTCATTTTTAAAAGTTATCTAGTGTGGTGGCATGGCAATTACCAGGGTGTGTGTGTAAGCATGAATAGTGCTCGTGCTGCATATAAAAACCTGGTAATGGTGCATGTGTCCTACAATTGAGTTTGCGTATATGGATATAACATATTGATCTAATTGCAGCAATTATCATGCCAGTATTATTATTCTAATGTCACAAGTGATTATCCAATTTACTATTTTCCAGTTTACTAAATCTATCGGGCGACTTGCGCCATCCAAACGATCGTCCCCCGTAGATGTTAAATCTACTCACCGGGATCCCTGGCTAGCTGTGTCCAATCACCGCCTTTCCCTTTCGCGCCGCGTCTGACGTCTCCGCGACCGAACCTGGAATTTACATCAATACCAAATATAAGGTTACATATCAAGAACGACGCAAAACCCCAACGAAACTACTAAAGTTCGCTAGCTAGGTACAACGTGCACAAAGTGCGCGGAACACACGCGAAAATCGCAAAAACTGCCAAAAAACGCCGATTTGGTCGCCCGGCAAAACTACAACCCGACTACCCAAAAATCCGCACTCACGCATCCTAAAAGTCATAGGACAAGCCATTACAATCATCAAGATGTCGAAAATAATTCATCACATAATTTTTAAACAAAACTAGTAAGCATTTGCATTCCAAAATCGGTGCAAAAATCGCCGATTTGCGACAAAACGACTACAATTTAGCATAATCACCCAAGCACACTACAAGCAATCTACAAACACTAATTACAACACAATAGCAATGATTCCAATCCTATTTTCCATAAACAACCATTCTTGGATTTATAACTTAGCAAATGCAAATCAAAATCCATACTTGAAAAACTTAATTAACACTAATTTCAAACCCAATTAGCAAGTTCACCTCTTAGATTTAGGTTAGCAAAATACTAGATAACAAATTAGGTTCAATCAACTAAATAATGTTTTCTAAACCTTAATCAACTCACTAATCAAGCTTCACAACTCAATTCCATACACTAACCCTCTCTTGAAATTCCTAAAACGACAATTACAACTAAAATCGAACTTTTAAAGTTAACTAAATTAACACAATTAGAAGACTACATAACAAGGTAACCATATAGATTAGTTCATTAACAACTAGATTAACTATAAAACAACTTAATTAACCATCATGGTACAAAACCCTAGTTTATTACAACTATTCTTTATAAACTAGATTAGAAATAAGCTAACTTTTAACACTAAACCATACAATTAAAGGAATTTAGCAAAAGAAAGTAATTTGATGGAAATTATACCTCTTGATCTATGGATCAAGCAAGAAAATTTTGCTCCAATTGATGGCCTCAAGCACCAAGATCCAAGCAAGAATGGCTAAGGAAAGGATAGCATAAGGATTTTGTTTGGATTTTTGAATAAAGTGTGGATTTTTGATATGTTTTCTTGAAGAAATTGAAGGAAAATGAAAAGAAAAGAGAGGAAGAAGAGGGTGTGCAGGTTTTCGGCCAGAGGAGGAATGGGGGAGGGTGTGGGCAAGTGGGGAAAGTCATGGTCAAGTCCACAAAAGTCAATGTATCATACTTTATTCATTTTAATTAAAATAAAACCATAAACTATCAAATTCAACTCAAGAAGGCAACTCAAGAAATGAGGCCAGAAATTTCTGGTCTCACACAAGGTGGGGCTGTCCTAGGGCTGAGGAAAAAGAGAGAGGGGTTTTACAAAAGAAATTTTATGCAAAAAGGCCCCCTACAACTAAAAAATTGCAAGTTTTAGCTCAAAATTCAATAAATTCGTTTCAATTCATAAAAATTTGTTAAAAAATCAAAATAAATTACTAAAAATTCATGTTATCACTAGATTATAATTATCATAATTTTAGAGATTAAAATTAGCCCGGAAAAATTTGTATTTATCGCTTATTTAATGTATTTTCTTACCGGCTTAAAATAATATTAAAAAATTGAAAAATTAGGGAAAATTTTTAAACGACCAGAATTTCATAAATAACTCATTAGCTACTAAAAACAAGCAATTACCTATCCATTTTAAGTATAATTAGCCCTAACTGCAAAATAACAAGAAAGACGGTTTTCGGAAAAATACCGAATTTTCACCGAATTTCAGGAAAACATCAAAACGACATTTCAAGACGCTACAATCTTCCCCCCTTAAAGAAATTCGGTCCCCGAATTAAAAAAAATAACTACGCGTACCTTCAAAGAGATGGGGATACTTCTTCCTCATCTCGCCCTCGGTCTCCCAGGTAACCTCCTCGCTGCTCGGGCTACGCCAAAGGACCTTGACGGTTGGTATACTCTTCGACCTCAACTTCTTCACCTGCCGATCCAGGATGGCCACTGGCTGCTCTGCAAAAGAAAGGTCGCGCTCTAGCTGGACTGTCGGGTGCTGAATCGCATGCGAAGGGTCGTGAAGGTACTTGCGGAGCATCGAAACATGGAAGACGGGGTGAACATCGGGAAAGCTGGGAGGAAGAGCCAAACGATATGCAACAACGCCGACACGCTCGAGGATCTCAAAGGGACCTACGAATCTAGGGCTAAGCTTCCCCTTTCGCCCAAAACACATCACGCCCTTCATCGGAGAGACCCTCAGAAAAACATGGTCGCCAACTGCGAACTCTAATCAGCGACGGCGCCTGTCAGCATAGGATTTCTGCCTGCTCTGAGCCGCTCTCATCCGGTCTCGGATCAACTGTATCTTCGCTGTCGTCTCCTCAACAAGCTGCGGCCCCAAAATGCTGCTCTCGCTGAGCTCTGTCCAACACACGGGCGATCTGCATCTCCTCCCATACAATGCCTCGAAAGGTGCCATCTGAATAGTATCTTGGAAGCTGTTGTTGTAGGAGAACTCCACTAGAGGCAAATGACGATCCCAGCTACCACCAAAGTCTAAAACGCACGCTATGAGCATGTCCTCGAGAGTCTGAATGGTCCGCTCTGACTGTCCGTCTGTCTGCGGATGAAACGCTGTGCTGAAGCTCAAACGAGTGCCCAAAGCCTCCTGAAGTCTCTGCCAAAGTCGGCTGGTGAACTGAGTGCCTCGATCTGACACGATACAAGTCGGTACACCATGTAGTCGCACGATCTCGTCAATATAGAGCTGAGCATACTGAGCGAAGCTGAAAGTCGTCTTCACCGGAAGGAAGTGAGCCGCTTTCGTCAATCTATCCACGATCACCCAGATGGAGTCGTACCCTCGACTGGTCCTGGGTAGACCCACAACGAAGTCCATCGAAATCTGCTCCCATTTCCACTCTGGAATGGGTAACGGCTGTAGCTCTCCTGCGGGCCTCTGGTGCTCGGCCTTGACTTGCTGACAAGTCAGGCATCTCGAAACGAACTCCGCAATGTCCCTCTTCATCCCGTCCCACCAGTAGGTCTCTCTCATATCATGGTACATCTTGGTGGAACCGGGGTGGACACTATACACTGATCGGTGTGCCTCCTCAAGAACGTCGCGCCGCAATCCATCAGCATCTGGTACGCACAGTCTAGATCCATATCGTAAAATCCCCTGATCATCAACCACGAACTCGGAAAATCTGCCCTGTCCCATCTGTGCCATGATCTCTGAGCAACGGTCGTCACTGCGCTGTGCCTCATATATACGGTCAAGCAACTGTGGGCGTGCACGAACATGCGCGAGCTGTCCCCCTGTCTGAGTGAACTCGAACTCAACTCGGCTGTCGCATAACATCTGCCAATCTGCTGACGACTGCCTCTGCACTGCGCGCAAAAGGGATAGACTACACCCGGGCCTCCTACTCAACGCATCTGCCACCACATTTGCCTTGCCGGGGTGATATAAGATCTCGCAGTCATAGTCTTTCACCAACTCCATCCAACGACGCTGTCTGAGGTTCAGGTCTCGCTGCTGAAATATGTACTTTAAGCTCTTGTGATCGGTGAATATCTGACACGACTCGCCGTAAAGGTAATGTCGCCAAATCTTCAGTGCAAAGACCACTGCAGCCATCTCCAAATCATGAGTGGGGTAGTTCTGTTCATGCTTCTTCAACTGCCGAGAAGCATAAGCGATCACCCGGCCATGCTGCATCAATACGCATCCTAATCCCACTCACGAAGCATCACAGTAGACAACAAATCCGCCTGATCCCGAAGGTAAAGATAATACCGGCGCCGTAGTCAAACATGTCCGCAGCTGCTGAAAACTGCGCTCGCACTCCTCCGTCCATACGAAAGGAACTCCCTTCCGGGTCAAACCGGTCAACGGTGCAGCTATACGGGAGAAGTCCTGAACAAAACGCCTGTAGTAGCCCGCCAAGCCTAGAAAACTACGGATCTCAGTAACCGATGTAGGTCGGGGCCACTGCTGAACAGCCTCAATCTTCTTCGGGTCCACACAAATGCCGTCTCTCGTAACCACGTGACCCAAGAATCCGACGCTGTCCAGCCAGAATGCACACTTGGAGAACTTCGCGAACAGCTGGTGCTCCCTCAGAGTCTGTAACGTAATCCGCAAGTGCTGCTCGTGCTCCTCTCTGCTCCGGGAGTACACCAAGATATCGTCGATAAATACGATGATGAACAAGTCAAGATACGGCCTGAATGTACGGTTCATCAAATCCATGAATGCTGCTGGGGCGTTGGTGAGTCCGAACGACATCACCAAAAACTCGTAGTGGCCATAGCGCGTGCGGAAAGCTGTTCTCGGTATATCCTCCTGTCGAACTCGCAGCTGATGGTATCCTGATCGCAAGTCGATCCTCGAAAAATACCCCGCACCCTGAAGCTGGTCGAACAAATCATCAATGCGCGGCAACGGATATCTGTTCCGAACGGTAACTTTGTTCAGCTGGCGGTAGTCGATACATAAGCGCAAACTTCCATCCTTCTTCTTGACAAACAGGACCGGAGCACCCCACGGAGAAACACTCGGTCGAATAAGCCCCTTATCCAACAAATCCTGCAACTGATCCTTCAGCTCTCGAAGCTCTGCCGGGGCCATCCGATAAGGCGGTATAGAAATAGGCCCCGAACCGGGAATCAAATCAATGCAGAACTCAACATCGCGCTCAGGCGGTAGCCCAGGTAGCTCATCAGGGAAAACATCAGGGAACTCATAAACTATCGGGACCCGGTCCAACGGAACCTCTGCAGCTCGAGTATCACAAATATACGCTAAGAATCCCTGACATCCCTTCCGCAAGAGCTGACCAGCGCGAAGAGACGAAATTAAGCTGGGAAGGGTGACACTGCGGTCTCCCTGAATAACAAGGACTGGCTCTCCCGGAAAGCTAAATCTGACTGCCTTCTCACGGCAGTCCACCGAAGCATAACAAGTGGCTAGCCAATCCATGCCCAGAAGCACATCAAAGTCCAACATATCGAGGAGTATCAAATCAACTGATGAATCCCTCTCCCCGATACGAACGGAACACAAACGAAATACAAACCGAGCGACAAACGACTCGCCTACCGGAGTACTAACAACAAGCGGCTGATCTAACGACGACGACTCACGGCCCAATATCGGTGCAAAGTGTGTAGATACGTACGAATGTGTGGAACCTGGGTCAAATAATACCCGAGCGTCGAAAGAACAAACTGGCAAGGTACCTATCACAACGGCATTGGATGCCTGCGCATCCTGCGGTGTCAAAGCAAAAACTCGGGCCTGTCCTCCACCGATAGCGGGCTGACCTCGACCTCGGCCTCTGCCTCCTCGTCCTCTCTGAACAGGACCGCCGCGTCCACGGCCTCTCGGTGCACCTAACTGGCGTGGAGCATCGCCTGGGGTAGGAAGTAGGGCTCTCTGAGGAGGGGCTGGTGATGGTGGTAGGGTCACATGCGGAACTGTCGCTACTCCCTGTCGTCTCACCGGACAGTCTCTGACAAGATGGTGCAAACTCCCGCACCCAAAACATCCTGGCGACGGCTGCTGCCCCTGGGGGTAAGAACCATATAACTGTCCCCGCCCAAATCCTCTGCCAGGCCTATCTCTCGGAAAGAATCTGGCGCGCTGCCTCTGAGACGGTACATCGGTGCGCATCCTCTTCGGCCCAGAAACGGCCGAAGTCCGTGATATGCGTGCCTCCATCCGCAATGCCGTATCCATAGCAGCTGAATAAGTGTCGTAGTGCTGGGCGCCAATGGCAAGATATAGCTGGGCATCAAGTCCCTGTACGAACCTCTTCACCATCTTCTCCTCGGTATCCACCAAATACTGAGCATATCGGGATAACTGTGTAAACTGGATGTCATACTCAGACACCGTCATCCCAGGTGTCTTGACTAAGGCCTCGAAGCTGCGAGCTCTGGCGTCACGAACGCTCTCTGGAAGGAAACGGGCTAGAAAGACCGCTGTAAACTCGGCCCAAGTCATAGGCGATAGATCTGCAGCTCGACCTCTCAAGACTGACTCCCACCATGTCTGCGCGAGACCCTCTAGTCGGAAACTCGCAAGCTCTACCCATCGATCATCCGAACATCTCAGCGAACGGCAGATCCTGGCTAAACTGTCAAGGAACGTCTGTGGGTCCTCCGCTATCTCGGTGCCGGTGAATACTGGAGGTCTCAGCCTCATGAAATCCTGTAGTGAAACCGGAATGGCCACGGTGGTAGTAGTAGGAGCAGGCATCATGGTCGTCTGTGATGTAGTAGGTACGTCATCCGGCCTCGGTGTACGACTGGCTGCAACTAGGGATCCTACCATCTGACGTAGCTCCTGCATGCCTCCCACCATCTGTCGCAACTCCTCCATACCGGTCTCGAGCCTATCCATACGGCCTGGGGAAGGTGGATCGGTCTGTCCCTGCGGCGTAGGCATACCACCCTGCTCAGTCCTAGTCTCGGACGAGCCAGCTCGAATCTCGTCTCTGGCGGCAGCCCTCTGTGCCCTCGTAGCCTTCGGCGGCATAGTGGCTGTTACAGGAAAACGGATAGTAAGGACAGTGCAATAGGATCATAGGATACACGGAATTGAAGAATGAATTTTTCAAGCAAGTATATCCTAAAGTCACTTAGGCGGAGTACCGTATCGTAAGTATGCCGCGGACATACGCACGCTACGTTACCCTGCTTAAGTCACTTACTCCATCTACCAAGGGTCATCCTACACTCACAAAGGTAAAACCTATCGCTCTGATACCAACTTTGTCACGACCCGCAGGGTACGGAACGTGACTGGCACTTAAGTTCACGAAACGTCTAAAGACGTCCGTAAAATAAGTAAGCCAAAGCCCAGAAAACAAAACCAATTAAGCAAAAGAGTGAAGAAAACCCAAACATTTGAAAGCAAGTTTATCAAATAAGTCATGTAAAACATTTTTTTTAAAACAATACCAACTTTTCCCGAAAATTTCGGCAGAGTCTCCTTTGTAAATACTGGCCCCCAAAAATGGGTACAACAAAATATATACATGAATCCAACAAAATAGGGCATCCCCAAGCGGGAGCTAGCTCTTCGCCATAAGGCGGTCACAAATCCCACGCAATGTAAATGACAACAAGCATAATAATCATAAAGAAGCATGAAAAAAAGTAGCATGTCGGCTCAAGTGAGCTCGACCCCAAAATACAGCATAAAATCCACAAACCTCACTGTCTCATCTCTAGGTCAATATACAATAATCTGGTGGAAAACAGTAGATGGAGTACACTAGATACAAAGAATATACAAGGTGGTACAAAAATGATAACATAACCCACCTATGAGCAAATCTCGAGCTCAAGCAAAAGAGGCAAAAGAACAAGTGCGTCCGCCGCTACTGAACTGACGGAGCGGACCTGCAAAAGACTGTGGCAC
Source organism: Agapanthus africanus (assembly GCA_030015575.1). NCBI lineage: Eukaryota > Viridiplantae > Streptophyta > Magnoliopsida > Asparagales > Amaryllidaceae > Agapanthus > Agapanthus africanus. The sequence continues at coordinate 388,139,967 of CM057350.1, forward strand.
AACGGGGGTGAGTTGCCAACTCGTGAGTAATAAATAACATCTACACAGGCTATCGTATGCATGCACACAAGCATCCTAGCATCTATAATACAGGTATGACTGGATGCACTAGCAGGTGTGTATATAACATCAGTGTACTAATATGTATGCAACATGAATATCTGAGGTCTCAATAGGTATATATAAGAAATATTTTATCTCTTTTTGTTTTTGAAACTCTTTTAGAATGCCAGCATAATGTCAATGAATCGACGAAAATCGGTGTCCAGCAACGACACCCAAAAGCTGTCTCAAATCTCATAAATGTATCTCTGGCCTCAGCCGTCCGGCTGACCCATCTCAAATATCAATATCTCATCATCTAGCGGCCACGGTCGGTATCCTCTGGATATCCGCCGTCCCAAACAGTCACCGGTAGGTAATCCGTCCCCTGCCAGGCTCAACGTCATCACCACATTCCTCTTGCCCCGGGGTACCTTACCGGGCCCACGATGTACCCGTGCCGGTTCCTCCACTCCTCGACACGGATTTCCAAATCCACAGCAAACTCATGGGGGACGACACTTACACCACTAGAAAACCGCAATTTACATATTTAAAAAAAATATAATAAGTTTAGAAATTTTGCGGCTTTCCCCCGAAATCCAGCAATATCATAAAATCTCAAGAAATCCTCATAAGTGCATATATCAATGATAATGAATGCGTATGATATCAATAATCAAGTTGCGATGTGTGATTAATGTATTAAGCATGAACAATTAATATGATGAAGTACATGCACATGAATAGCAATACTACGGTTTCATTTTTAAAAGTTATCTAGTGTGGTGGCATGGCAATTACCAGGGTGTGTGTGTAAGCATGAATAGTGCTCGTGCTGCATATAAAAACCTGGTAATGGTGCATGTGTCCTACAATTGAGTTTGCGTATATGGATATAACATATTGATCTAATTGCAGCAATTATCATGCCAGTATTATTATTCTAATGTCACAAGTGATTATCCAATTTACTATTTTCCAGTTTACTAAATCTATCGGGCGACTTGCGCCATCCAAACGATCGTCCCCCGTAGATGTTAAATCTACTCACCGGGATCCCTGGCTAGCTGTGTCCAATCACCGCCTTTCCCTTTCGCGCCGCGTCTGACGTCTCCGCGACCGAACCTGGAATTTACATCAATACCAAATATAAGGTTACATATCAAGAACGACGCAAAACCCCAACGAAACTACTAAAGTTCGCTAGCTAGGTACAACGTGCACAAAGTGCGCGGAACACACGCGAAAATCGCAAAAACTGCCAAAAAACGCCGATTTGGTCGCCCGGCAAAACTACAACCCGACTACCCAAAAATCCGCACTCACGCATTCTAAAAGTCGTAGGACAAGCCATTACAATCATCAAGATGTCGAAAATAATTCATCACATAATTTTTAAACAAAACTAGTAAGCATTTGCATTCCAAAATCGGTGCAAAAATCGCCGATTTGCGACAAAACGACTACAATTTAGCATAATCACCCAAGCACACTACAAGCAATCTACAAACACTAATTACAACACAATAGCAATGATTCCAATCCTATTTTCCATAAACAACCATTCTTGGATTTATAACTTAGCAAATGCAAATCAAAATCCATACTTGAAAAACTTAATTAACACTAATTTCAAACCCAATTAGCAAGTTCACCTCTTAGATTTAGGTTAGCAAAATACTAGATAACAAATTAGGTTCAATCAACTAAATAATGTTTTCTAAACCTTAATCAACTCACTAATCAAGCTTCACAACTCAATTCCATACACTAACCCTCTCTTGAAATTCCTAAAACGACAATTACAACTAAAATCGAACTTTTAAAGTTAACTAAATTAACACAATTAGAAGACTACATAACAAGGTAACCATATAGATTAGTTCATTAACAACTAGATTAACTATAAAACAACTTAATTAACCATCATGGTTCAAAACCCTAGTTTATTACAACTATTCTTTATAAACTAGATTAGAAATAAGCTAACTTTTAACACTAAACCATACAATTAAAGGAATTTAGCAAAAGAAAGTAATTTGATGGAAATTATACCTCTTGATCTATGGATCAAGCAAGAAAATTTTGCTCCAATTGATGGCCTCAAGCACCAAGATCCAAGCAAGAATGGGTAAGGAAAGGATAGCATAAGGATTTTGTTTGGATTTTTGAATAAAGTGTGGATTTTTGATATGTTTTCTTGAAGAAATTGAAGGAAAATGAAAAGAAAAGAGAGGAAGAAGAGGGTGTGCAGGTTTTCGGCCAGAGGAGGAATGGGGGAGGGTGTGGGCAAGTGGGGAAAGTCATGGTCAAGTCCACAAAAGTCAATGTATCATACTTTATTCATTTTAATTAAAATAAAACCATAAACTATCAAATTCAACTCAAGAAGGCAACTCAAGAAATGAGGCCAGAAATTTCTGGTCTCACACAAGGTGGGGCTGTCCTAGGGCTGAGGAAAAAGAGAGAGGGGTTTTACAAAAGAAATTTTATGCAAAAAGGCCCCCTACAACTAAAAAATTGCAAGTTTTAGCTCAAAATTCAATAAATTCGTTTCAATTCATAAAAATTTGTTAAAAAATCAAAATAAATTACTAAAAATTCATGTTATCACTAGATTATAATTATCATAATTTTAGAGATTAAAATTAGCCCGGAAAAATTTGTATTTATCGCTTATTTAATGTATTTTCTTACCGGCTTAAAATAATATTAAAAAATTGAAAAATTAGGGAAAATTTTTAAACGACCAGAATTTCATAAATAACTCATTAGCTACTAAAAACAAGCAATTACCTATCCATTTTAAGTATAATTAGCCCTAACTGCAAAATAACAAGAAAGACGGTTTTCGGAAAAATACCGAATTTTCACCGAATTTCAGGAAAACATCAAAACGACATTTCAAGACGCTACAATCGTCTTCGACTCAAAGAGGCCGCGGAGGTGATCAAGATCCGGATCAATCCTCGGAGCTTGGATGGACGAGCAGGACAGCGGAGAGAAGACCCGAAGGACCGGTATCGTGAGGTATAATCTCTATGACATAATAGATAGAACCTCATATAGTTTGCTAGGTTTTTGTTTAGCAAAGATCCTTCTTTTAGTCCATGTTGCTTTGTGTCAAAAAAATCGTTTTTTACCGTTTCCGCCTCCCCGTAAGAACCGGGGTGAGCAACGTGGACTTACAGTGGTATCAGAGACTAGCTAAACACAAACTAGCAAGTTAGCAAAGTATTTAGAATTTCGATCGGAAAAAAATCGCAAAACACGTCCGGAAAAACCAACTTTCTGCCGATTTTCAAAATAGCTCTAAAAATAATTTGACATATATGAAAAATTGGCTCAGGGTTTTCTATGAAACCAGAGCAAAAACGATCCAATGACTCGTTCAACGCACCGCGGAACCGCGGCAAGAACATGCTTCTTGCCGCAGATCCATGGTCGAGTTGACTCGGCCGTGGATCCTTTTTGGTGCAGTTTTCTTAGTGAGATGTTTTGGGATTTTTATGATAGTTTGTTTCTGCCCAGAATTTCCAGAGAATAAATTTGTGTTTGGGGTGGTTACAAATCCGTATTTTGATCGAAATTCCGTAGACTTTGGCTAATGGATTTTATCTATGATGTAATATATGTATTGAACGTCTGCTAATCGCTATACGTCGATTAGTGGGGGTTATACATATCTGTGATCTGTAATGTTGATGGTTTGTGTATATGAACTCGTTGGATTGTCGCGGATGAATAGCCGGGGGATGTGAGATGAGAGTATTTTTTTTCTTTCATTCAATGTAAAATTTGTAATTGATGTAATATTATTTTATGGCCGCACATCCGGGATGAGGTTGTAGCCGCCATTGTATAATTTCTTTTACTGTTTTTGCTCCTAGGATAGACCCAAGGTGGGGTGCACAAACTAACGGGTATCTCGAAGTGCCGAGTGGCCCACTCACATTGTTGAGGGAGGTTGCTTTGCTCCGGGTTCTTGGCGGGCAGTTTGCCGCACCCGTAGGAGTCTAGGGTGGGGTATTGGCTATTCATCACGACCGTGTAATCCGTCTTTCGTTGCAGGCTCGAACGAAACGCGAATTCCTAGTATATCTAAAGTGTTCATTTGTGATCTGGAATGGCTATCATTGCATATGACGAATGTATATATCTATATATAATATATATTTAGGCGTTGCTTATGTTTTGCATCCGCGCTAGTCCAGCCCCCGCTCTATCGTTAGTTAAGTAACCTAACGGGTGATGACGGGGCCCCGTGGCGAATGCGGATGGCATAAGCGTACGTCATATTTTCGTTGTTTTCTGCAATGGTAGGATTAAATGATGGGACGCATTAAAATTAATGCAAGAAAATAAACCAAAGTAAAGTCGTTGGAACAATTTCAAAACCGCTCGGTTCTTTTCAAAAAACAACTTTTAAACGCGGAGCTTGAACCACTCCTTTTTAAAAGCTATCTCGTTCCTTCGATAATATCAAGTTCACTATGTTCACGGTTTCGCCAAAACCATTCATAGCACTCCGTCATTTCATATGAATATTCAATAGTATTCAAGCTATGTTTGTTGACCTTCGTTAAGGCATAGTGATTGATAGCTGTTGGGTGTTCATATGTAGCATAGATAGATGCGTTGGTTTGGGACAGTCGTATTACCTTGTTGACATTCGTCAAGGGTATATTCGAGTGGGTTCAAATTAACCTGGACAATGACGGGTAGAACTTGACATGTGACTTACGATTTGTTGACCTTCGTCAAGGTCATAAGAGCATGGGGCAAAAATCCACATCGGGAGTTTCTAAAGAAACTGAAACTTGCTAGTGCTGCATACCATTTGGAGTGTGATGATTCTGGTAGGATTCTTTCAGTTTTATCACACGATGATATTTGGATCCCGATCCTACTGTGAGTATATGCTACTCCTCAGGAACATTCTCACTTAACGATCAATGCTTTAAACCAAGTAGGTGTCTAGAAAGGTGTTAGCGGGGCTACGCCCCTAGGGAAAAGAGGTTCTTTAATTAAGGAACTTCGCGAAAGCGTTGGAAAACCTCCCTTGAAGTACCGACACTGGCCTGGCTGAACGGTTAAGCAAGTATTGTACGGTGAGATTGATCCCGACTAATTCTTCCTTTTTGGTTTGAGGAGAGATTCGAGAGACAGTGGGAGCCATCCTTTTTAGATAAATTAAAAACCTAAACTTGCAAGAGTATCATGCTGAGTGTTTTCTTCTCTCTCTCTTAATTGCAGCGACCCAGTGACCATGCATAGGTTACATCTAGATAATAAAATGACTGAATCTGACTGTTATGACTGGCAAAGGTCTGTCCAGATGTCCATTGCCTATAACAAGCTGGGACACCTCTAAACTAATCAAGCCCCTGCCGTCTCAGGACCAGTTTCCCCTGTCACGGATATTGATATCCATAAGACATCGGAAAAAGACTGTGCGAAAGCCAAGTGCCTCGTGTTAGCCTCAGTTGATGGTGCATACCAGAGGCAGCACGAGAAGATGGACTTAGTTTCTATCTTCCTCCATAACAAAGATTTATATAGAGAGCAATCTTGTATCGCAAGAGATGAGACCTCGAACGAATTGCATCAAGCGAAGTTATCTATCGGGTCATCTGTAAGGGACAACGTCCTTACAGAGACCAGCTATTTTGAGCTAACGGACCTGAAGACCACGTTGAAGAACGGGTCAGATACTGACATGATTCTACAGTCTCTACCTTCTGCCTTGAAGGAAACCAGGGAAGAAGAAGGAAAGGGAAGGGCAAAAGTTTCGGGACTAGGATGTAGTAAAAGAGGGACATTCATATTGTTATGGGAATGAACATTGGCAGAAGGATTGCAGGGCTATCAGAGCCAGTAGCCAGGATTCGAAGCATGTTGTGGCTTCGGCTTCGGGTGTGTTTGTAATAGAGAATTGTATGTCAGTTAACCCTACTTCCTGGGTATTGGATACCGGATCAGGATCTCACATCTGTAATTCGTTACAGGCTCTGAGAAACCGTAGGGTTATCAGGATAGGTGATATGACTCTCAGGGTTGCTAACGGAATGAGCATGGACGCTGAATCCGTAGGGGAATATCATCTTGGACTGACAACTAGGCAGATATTGATTCTGCGTAACTGTTTTTATGTACCAGGTGCGACTTGTAATATCATATCTGTATCCTTACTTTCTAAGGAAGGATATGATTTTACTTTTGTAAGTGATGTGGTCTACATCCACCTAAATCAAGCTCTGATTTGGTCAGGTACATTGGAAGACGGGATATACGTATTAAATCAAGCTCAGATTTTCAGTGTCCAGAACACACTTAAAAGAATGTCTTCGGAAACAAATCAGGCTTTCTTATGGCATTATAGACTGGGTCACATTAATGAAACACGATTAACAAAGTTAAATAAAGAGGGATACTTGAATCCGTTAGAGTATCAGTCTTATGCCACTTGTGAATCTTGTCTCATGGGAAAGATGACAAAGACTCCGTTCACTGGACACGGAGAAAGAGCAAGCGAGCTCTTGGGACTCATACACAGTGACGTGTGTGGTCTAATGTCTACACATGCGTGAAGTGGTTATTCATACTTCATTACTTTCACAGATGATTTCTCTAGGTATGGACATGTCTTCCTGATGAAGCATAAATCCGAGGCCTTTGAGAAATTTCGGGAATACAAGAATGAAGTTGAAAAACAAATAGGCAAAGGTATCAAGACACTGAGATCTGATCGAGGTGGTGAATACTTGAGTGCCGAGTTTCTGAACTACTTAAAAGAGAATGCAATTATCTCTCAGCTTATTCCTCCATACACACCACAACACAACGGTGTATCTGAAAGGTGGAATCAAACCCTATTGGATATGGTTCGTTCTATGATGAGTAAGGCAGAGTTGCCGCGATCTTTCTGGGGTTATGAACTAGAAACAGCTGCATATCTTTTGAACAAGGCTCCAACCAAGACTGTGCCTACCACCCCATATCAGATGTGGAGTGGGATGAAACCCTGTCTTAAGTATCTTAAGACTTGGGGATGTCCAGCTTTTGTAAAGAAGCAGCATGTGGACAAACTCGAGGAACGCTCAGTACTGTGTAAGTTTGTGGGATACCCTAAGAACTCCAGGGGGTATCTTTTCTATTCCGCAGAGGAGCAAAAGGTTTTTGTTTCTCAGCATGCCCACTTCTTGGAAACTGAATTTTTAGAAAATCAGATAAGTGGGAGCGCAATAGAACTGGAAGAAATTCCAGAACCATAAGCTATTACTGAAAGCTTGGAAGAACCAGAAGTTTCTAGAGAACCGGCCATCCCAACGCCACTCTGCAAGAGTAGTAGGCAGTCTTATCCGCCCGAGAGATACTACGGTTTTCTCATAGACGGGGATAGAGTGGATTGCACTATTGATTATGGTGAGCCTACTAGCTTCGAGCAAGCCATTCAGAGCGGTGACTCAGTAAAATGGCTGGATGCAATGCGGACCAAGATGGAGTCCATGTACACCAACAAAGTTTGGACTTTGGACTTTGCTCCAGAAGGGGTAAAACCCGTAGGCTGCAAATGGATCTTCAGAAAGAAGATTGGTGTAGATAGGCAGGTTGAAACCTATAAAGCTAGACTTGTTGCAAAGGGTTTTCGTCAAAGACCTGGTTTGGACTATGACGAGACCTTTTCTCCAGTAGCTATGCTCAAATCCATTCGGATCGTTCTTGCTATTGCTGCCTTCCACGATTATGAGATCTGGTAGATGGACGTAAAGACGGCTTTCCTAAATGGAAATTTGGAAGAGTGCGTCTATATGGATCAGCCGGAGGGATTCATTCAGAGTGGGAGTAGCGGTAAAGTGTGCAAGTTGCTTAAGTCCATCTATGGACTGAAGCAGGCATCGAGGAGTTGGAACATCTGCTTTGATGATACTGTCAAGGAATTCGACTTTATCAAAAACCCAGATGAACCATGCATTTACAGTAAGATTGTAAGAAGAACTGTGGTATTCCTCGTCTTGTACGTGGATGACATTCTCCTAATAGGAAATGATATTCCTATGCTACAGTCAGTCAAAGCATTCTTGTCACAGAGGTTCTCCATGAAGGACCTGGGCGATGCCAACTACATTCTGGGGATTCAGATCTATCGTGATAGATCTAAGAGGATGTTGGGACTTTCACAGTCCAGGTACATCGACATCATACTGAAACGATTCAGTATGGAAGATTCCAAGCATGGTAATCTACCGGCTTGTCACGGAATCACCCTCTCCAAAGAGATGTCTCCCAAGACTGATTTGGAAAGGGCTCGCATGTCATCTATACCCTACGCATCTGTGGTAGGCTCTATAATGTATGCGATGTTATGTACCAGACCACATGTAGCATACGCATTGAGCGTTGTAAGCCGGTATCAGTCGGACCCAGGGGAGAAACACTGGATAGCAGTAAAGAACATTCTCATGTACCTGAGAAGGACTAAAGAGATGTTCTTGGTGTATGGCGGAAAAGACCTCCAGATCGAGGCCTTTGCTGACTCCAACTTCAAGAGTGACAAGGATGACTCCAAGTCCATGTTGGGTTATGTCTTTACCCTCAATGGAGGGGCGGTTTGCTGGAAAAGTTCCAAGCAGGAAACCGTTATTGACTCAACTATGGAAGCGGAGTACATAGCTGCTTTCGATGCCGCAAAGGAAGCTGTCTGGATGAAGAAGTTCATGACGGAGCTTCAGGTGGTTCCTACCATTGTTGATCCAATACCGCTGTATTATGACAACAACGGCGCTATAGCTTTAGCGAAGGAACCCAGGTCCCATCAGAAGTCCAGGCACATTTTGAGGCGGTACCACCTGATCAGGGAGATCGCCCGGAGATCGAGGTGAAGAACGTAAATTCGGAGAATAACATTGCAGATCCACTCACGAAGGCCTTACCCCAGACTCAGTTCGTGCGGCTAATCGAGATGATAGGTCTTCGATACGCCAGTACATGGCCTTAGTGCAAGTGGGAGATTGTTAGTGTATATGCCCTAGAGGCCATTACTGTATCATACTAGCTTGTATATTACTTGATGGAAGCTTGGGATATTCACAGTTGTATAGACAATTTTGCTCAAAATAGTAGTATGCTACTTGGTTTGTTTCTACTTTAATATGTGCATGTGTTTCTTTTAGCATATCGCTTATAAATATTAGTAGAGCCCTTAGGATCTTTGCTTGATTACCAGCGTTGTGATGGCAGTTACATTTGTGGGGGCTGGGTAATCTATAAGCACATCCTTATACAGGTCCCTAATCGTAGGACTATCGAGACAGGGCATCGATACTCCGGAGTAGACTAGCGTATGCGCTTATTATCCCAGCAGGGGAGAAGGTCTGTCCCACAGCCATCAGTACGTCGTACTGGAGATAGTATGCGGGTGCTCGTTAGGTTACGAGTATACTGGACAGGACTCGTCGGGAACTGTTGGTTGGTATTATACCTATCGTCAGTTATCAGTTCCCAGGTGACATGAGTACAACTTAGTCCGCTGACTTGACACTGTCACTTCGCTTTGAGTGTGTTTCTACTGTTCTTTGATTACTACCCTACCACGGCTCAAAGAAGTCGTGCAAATAGGTAGTAGGTTGGTGCAGTCCCGAAGCACTTGGAGGCAGTGACGGTTAGATAGGATTCGTCTCTCCCGGTATTGGGGGTTAATATCGTGTTGTGTCTAGGAGAGCCATTACACATAGTCATCCCTGGCCACGGCAAGCGAGATATATTGGTAGGTTTCCAGTGTTATCTCATGATGTTCTGCGCTACACTCCGACACGATTTGTACCGCTATTAGGGGACTGACGTTTACCACCCCCCAGGCCCGCCATGCGATGTTCTCAGACAAACGGACCGGACTGTACGGAGATTGTCACTTTCAGGCTTCGTAGGACTTCGGATGGGTGTACCTCATTGGCCTTCTTATCGACATCTACCTGGGGACCGTTATGTACAGCTAGTGCCGCTTGCGGTCTGTGGTTAAACCCACTGCCAGCGTAGTGTCGAGTCTTTAGAGTCCCACACAGAGAGTTTCCCTGCACTGAGCGAAACGTGTAGAGGCCGTATGGTTTTACGGCAAGGCTGCGATCACTTACGTGCACTTGTGTGCGTATGCTGTTCGGGCAGACAGTACTAGTGGGCTTTGGTTTAAGCCGGATCCTAGTATTGTATGGATGGATTTGTTTTGTCTTCTGTGCATTCGCATTCTACGGAATGTGGATCCGGGTGTGTATGCACAGTTGTGAGGAGCGAAGAAGAAGGAGGTGCCTCATTAGGGTTTTGACAGTTGATTCGGCCAAAACCATTATGTGGCAGGCTCATTAGGGTTTTGACAGTTGATTCGGTCAAAACCATTATAAGGCGGACTCATTAGGGTTTTGGCAGTTGGTTCGGTCAAAACCATTATGAGCCGGGGACATTATTTACTAATCTTTTTAGTGATAATTATGTTATGGCTAATTGCTTTGACCATTTGACCATACTTGAATTTGTTGACCGTTTGACCAAAGTTGACTTGGATCTTCATGAGAGGTCTAGAGTATTCTTTGGCTTTCTTTTTCTTTTTGTGATGAAAATGGTCAAGTCAAGGGTAGCCATCAACTTTATCATGAAAGGATTAGTAATTATGATGTTTTATGCATTATTGCAACCATGGTTCATTTTCTTAGTTCATTTTAGTCCTTTCTCATTCTCTCTCTTCATATGAGAAAGCTCCATGGTTCCTCCTTCTTCTTCCTCCTCTTGAAATTTCCTTTGATCTCATGTGTTGAGAGAATAAGGAAGTAAGTTGACAAAAACATCCATCTACTACTTCTACACAACCTAGGACATCAAGCTTAGCGATCTTGTTGCCCTAGTTGCCTCAGCTCGAGGTGGAGCTCGGAACACAAACTCTCGGGTGGATCGTCTTCGACTCATGGAGGCCGCGGAGGTGATCAAGATCCGGATTGATCCTCGGAGCTTGGATGGACGAGCAGGACAGCGGAGAGAAGACCCGAAGGACCGGTATCATGAGTTATAATCTCTGTGGCATAGTAGATAGAACCTCATATAGTTTGCTAGGTTTTTATTTAGCAAAGATCCTTCTTTTAGTCCATGTTGCTTTGTCTCTAAAAAATCGTTTTTTACCATTTCCGCTTCCCCGTAAGAACCAGGGTGAGCAACGTGGACTTACAGTGTACATGTAACTATTGCAAGATATGTGTATCTTCTTCTAAGCATGTATGTATGATGCATTTCATAAGCGCAATAGCATAATAATTAACGTCTCATTGTCAAATGACAATACAATACCACTTAGGTGTATATGTAGCAATAGCAAGGTATGTGGGTGTACATGTAAGTATGTATGCATGATGTACATGTAGCTGTAGCAAGGTATGTGGGTGTACATGTAAGTATGTATGCATGACGTACATGTAGCTATAGCAAGGTATATGTGTAATCATGTAGGTAAGCTAGGTATATGTGTAAGCATGTAGGTATAACATGTATACTATATTCCATATGCGCAATGGAATAAGAATCAATGTCTTAAAGGCAATAACCGATACAATTTCAAAAATGTGTATATGTTGTGCGTGTCATGGCAATTACCGACGGTGTGTGTGTTGCATACAATTTGTGCTCGTGCAACATGAACCGTCAGTAATGGTGTTGTGTCTCATTAATACAATATCCATATAAAATAAGAAAATGAGGTATGCAACAATGGTGCACATGCACAATCAATGTACGTATACTTATAACTAATAATCATGTCCTTGAATCTAGCCCAGACGCATAACGCCAAACGGGCGATTCCGGTGTAGATGTTAAATCTATTCACCGATGACCTCGAGTTAAGTAAATCCGACTACCTGCTTCCCTTTCTTCACAGCGTACGAAGTCGCTGCTCGCGAACCTAAAATTTTACAAACATAACACATAAGACTAAATATCCTGCGCCAACACAAAGACAACGAAACGCAAGGATAACGTCCACAAGATATAAACACTGTGCACTTAGTGCACAAAACGCGTACGATATCAGCACAACCTCAGCTAGGAACGCAAAACGACACAACCACCAAGCCTAGACCCTGATCGTACCGATCGTGCATTCACAATACAATATATATCGTGTAAGATAATATATATAATATCGCAACGTCAATTGAAACCCACACCTAATTTTACTGAAAACCTAGTAAGCACCTTTTAAACATTTTAGCTCAAATCTAGAAATTTAAACCATTCTAGCGATCACAATCATCACATAATAGCTTGATTAAGCCACATAAACCTTTACTACAATTTTAATCTCACCCATATAAGATTTAGTAAAAGTTAGTTTGCAATTAAGCTTAATTAGACAATAGGAAAATAACAAAAGGCAATCTCACAATTAGGTTATGTTTTCCTTGTCTAAACAACTCACTTAACCATTACAATAATCAAAACCCTAACTTGATCTTCAAAAACATTTTCTAGGAATTCCAAAACATGCTAATTAAAGCTTTATTTAAGCATCTAATAAGCTAGCTTAATGTATTTAAACAACAACTAAAGTTTAGGTTTAGGATTTTATACCTCAAAACTTGATTCTAAACTTGCAAAAAGGTTTCCAAAATAGCCTACATAATGCAAACTTTCATGAAGATCCAAGTTTGGTTAAGGCTAAACAATAATGGGTTTTGATTTGTTTTCGAGTTTGTGGGATTATTTGATGATTTTTGATGAATTTTAGAAGCTTGAAGGAGTGGAAATGGAGTGAGAAAAGAATTGGGGCAGCAAGGGGGGGTTCGGCCACTTCATGGAAGAAAAGGGAATTTGTGGAAGTTTGTGGAAAAATCCTAGGTTAAAACACATTAAAGCTTAATTACTTAATGCCACCTCTTTATCATTTTATTAAAATTTTCTTTAAACCATCAAATATCTTGATATTTTTCCAAGATATTTTGGAAACAAGACAAAATGGTTAATCTTGTGATTAAGTTGGCATGGATTCAAATTAGCATAATTAACCTAATCAAAATTGTAATTACTACTAATTAAGTGTATAATAAAAAGCTTATAATAATATTTTAATTAAGGAAAAATATTTAAGTGAACTAAAATTCTTAAGCGACTAATCAAATACCGCAACTAGCAATTTCCTAGTCAAACTAGGTGCAGTTAAGTCTATACTGAAAAATGAACACTTCTAGGTTTTTACGAAAAACACAATTTATTTTATCTAATATCGGAAAATTCGCCTAAACGATTTCTAAAACGTTACAATCTTCCCCCCTTAAAGAAATGCGTCCCCGAATTTAAAATTTATTTACGCGTAACTTCGAAGAGACGAGGGAATATCCTCCGCATCTCGCTCATAGCCTCCCAAGTGATCTCCTCACTAGACGGGCTACGCCAAAGAACCTCTACAGATGGCAAGACCTTTGACTGAATTTTCTCCACCTGCCGATCCACTATAACTATCGACTGCTGGTGAACGAAAGATCGCATCCTAATTGAATGGTCTGGTGTTAAATCATGTGAGAAGGGTTATGAAGGTATTTGCGAAGTATCGACCCAAGGAATACAGGGTGAACATCCGAAATCTGGGCGGAAATGCTAACGATAGTCAACGATACTGACTCGCTCAAGGATCTTAAAAGGACCTACAATCTGGGACTAAGCTTCCCTTCTTCCTAAAACTCAACACGCCACTCATCGGAAAAATCTTTAGGAATACATGATCTCCCACTGCGAACTCAAGTCTGCGACAATGACGGTCGGCATAAGACTTCTGTCTGCACTGGGCTTCTCTCATCCTGTCCTGAATCAACTGGATCATCTCCGAAGTTTTTTGACTAGCTGGGGTCCAAAAATCCTGTTCTCGCGGAGTCGGTCTAACAAACTGATGATCGACATAATCTACCATAGAAAGCCTAAAAAGGGTGCCATCTGAATCGTCTCCTGATAACTGTTATTGTAGGAGAACTCTATCAATGGCTAGTGACAATCCGAACAGCCAACAAAAATTAAGCACGCACACAGGAAGCATATCCTCCAGAGTCTCTATAGTCCGCTCTTACTAACCATCAGTCTACGGATGGAAAGCGGCGCTAAAGCTCAAACAGTACCCAAGGCTTCTTGAAGCTTCTGCCAAAGATGGCTAGTGAACTGGGTGCCTCTATTGGATACAAAGTATGAAGGAACTCCATGCAAACGCACAAACTCACCAAAGAACAATTGAGCAAACTGAGCATACTGAGCATAACCGAAAGTGGTCTTCACTGGAATGAAGTGAGGCGCTTTCGTTAACCGGACAAAAACATCACCTAAATGGAGTCATACCCTTGACTAGACCTGAGTAGATCTACAACGAAATTCAAGGAGATCCGCTCCCATTCCCATTCCGGAACGGTTAAAGGTTGCAACTCTCCTGCCGGTCTCAAATGCTCAACCTTAGCTCGCTGACAAGTCAGGCACTTCAAAACGAAATCTGAAACATCACTCTTCATCCCTACCCATCCATAACTATCTCTCAAGTCATGTTACATCTTGGTGGAACTTGGGTGAACACTAAAAGTTGACTGATGTGCCTGCTCTAGGATCTCGCGTCTCTACCCATCAGTATTTGGTACACACAAGCGAGTCCCACAACGTAGCACACCCTAGTCATCAATCAAGAACATTGAATCTCTACCCAGCCGAACATGCTCATGAATCTCAGACAAAGAATCTCAGACAAACGGGTATCGGCGGGCTGTGCCTCAAGAAAATGATTAAGTAGAAGTGGATGGGCGCGGAAGTGAGCAAGCTGTCCCCCAGTGGAGGTGAACTTAAACTGTACTCAGCTGTCGCATAAGAACTGTAAATCTGCAGAAGACTGTCTCTGAACTGCGCTCAACTGGGACAAGCTACCCCCCGGTCCTACGACTCAAAGCATCAGTTACCACAATCGCCTTGCGCCGGGCAATAAAGGATCTCACAATCATAATCCTTCACCAGCTCTATCCAACGGCGCTGTCTCAAACTCAGATCCCGTTGCAGGAAGATTAAGCTCTGGTGGTCTGTGAAAACCTGACATGACTCTCCGTACAAGTAGTATCTCCAAATCTTCAGCGCAAGACCACCATAGCCATCTCAAGATCATGAATGGGATAATTCTGCTCATTCCTTCAACTGTCGGGAAGCATGAGCGATAACTCTATCATGCTGCATCAATTTGCTCAAGCAAGATTTACAATATTCACCTTTATTAATCGCAAAACATCACAGTAAACGACAAAGTCGCCCGATCCAGAAGGCAAAGATAGAACCGGTGCAGTCGTCAACCGAATTATCAACTGCTGAAAACTCAACTCCCATACCTCAGTCTAAGAAAAGGAACCCCCTTCCTGGTCAGTACGGTCAGCGGTGCAGCGATACTCAAGAAATCCTGCACAAAATGGCAGTAAAAACCGGCTAAGCCCAAAAGCTGCGGACCCCTGTCACTGATACAGGTCTGGGCCAAAGATGTACGGCCTCAATCTTCCTCGAGTCCATACGAATACCGTCTCCCATAACCACATGACCTAGGAAGTCAACACTATCAAGCCTGAAGGAACACTTCGAGAATTTAGCAAGCAGCTGGTGCTCTCTCAATGTCTGCAAAGAAATCCTCAAGTGCTGCTCATGTTCCTCTGGAATCTTGGCAATAAACCAGTATGTCATCAATAACACAATAATAAACTGGTCGAGGAACGGCCTGAAAAATCTGGTTCATCAAATCTATGAATGTTGCTAGGGTATTGGTGAGTCCAAACTGTAAGTCCACGTTGCCCACCCCGGTGCTTGCGGGGAGGCGGAAAACGGAATAAAAAACGGATTTTTACTACTCTAGGCAACATGGACTAGACAAAGTCGGGATCTTTGCTAAAAAAAACTAACTAAAAGCTAACTAGAAACTAGCTAAAGGGTAGAATGGTTATACCTAGGGCTTTAAGTCCTTCTCACCTTGCTCCTTGGAGTTGTAGAAAGGGATCACCTTTGTCGTCTTCTCACGTCGAAGAAGGATCCACCCGAAAGCCTCAACCTTTGGCTTCAACTTCAAGCTAGAAGTAACTAGGGTGCTAGAAGTGCTAATCCTAGAACCCTAGATGAGAGTAGAGATTACTATGGAAAGGTTTTTCTCAAGCTCAAGTGTTTCTCAACACATGAGAGGGGAGAGCTTGAGGAAGAGGAAAAGAGCAAGAGAGAGAAACTATATGATAGAATGAGAGAAATATGAAGCATTCTCACATATATGTGTGAATTATTGTGAATTGATAATTAGTGAGATAATTGTCATGGCTTAATCAAGACATGACCATTATCATTTCCTTTTTAATGCAAATTGCAAGGATCAAAGAGCATCTTCCAAATGAAATGATGATGGTCAAGTGTCAACCTAGGTCAACAAGTCAAGAATGTCAAATGGTAAACAACCATAACCATGCACAATTATATTAAACTAATATCAATTAACATAATACACACATAAGCATTAGGTTAATAAAATGACAATGGTCATTAACCCTAATCAAAGTCCTCTCCCTCTGTCTCAAGCAACTGTGCATACACACCCGTATTCGTGATCCGAGGAACACGAATACAAAGAGATAAAACTAATCCCAAATCATATACTAGGATCTGGCTTAAACAAAAGCCCGCTAGTATAAGCTGTCCGGACAGCAAACGTGCACAAGTGCGCGGATGTGAACGAACCCTGTCGCAAAACCATGCGACCTCTACTCATTTTGCCGAAAGGCGAATAGCTCTCTGTGTGGGACTCTAAAGACTCGACACTACGCTGGCAGTGGGTTTAACCACAGACCGCAAGCGGCACTAGCTGTACGTAACGGTCCCCAGGTAGATGCCGATAAGAAGACTGACGAGGTAACCCCATCTGAACTTCTACTGAGCCTGTATGTGACAGTCTCCGTACAGTCCGGTCGTTTCGTCTGATACATCGCATGGTGGGCCTAGGGGGGCGGTGAACGTCAGTCCCCTAATAGCGGTACAAGTCGTGTCGGAGTGTAGCCCAGAACACCCTGAGATAACACTGGAAACCTACCAGTATATCTCGCTTTCCCTGGCCAGGGACTACTTGTGTAATGGCTCTCCTGGACACAGCGCGATGTCAACCCCCAATACCGGGAGAGACGAATCCTGTCTAACCGTCACTGCCTCCAAGAGCTTCGGGACTGCACCCAAAAACTACCTGTTTGCACGACTCTTTTGAGCCGTGGTAGGGTAGTAATCAAAGTGCAGTGAGAATACACTCGAGGCGAAGTGACAGTGGCAAGTCAGCGGACTAAGCTGTACTCATGTCACCTGGGAACTGATAACTGACGATAGGTATAATACCAACAAACAGTTCCCGACGAGTCCTGTCCAGTGTACTCGTAACCTAACGAGCACCCGCATACTATCTCAAGTACGACGTACTGACGACTGTGGGACAGACTGTTGGAGATAGTGCCCTCAGAGTCAATTATTGGATCACAGGCACGTGATTGCAATGATTGAGGGAGGACCTATCCCGGTAGGACAGTCTTACTCGAGATGATAGTTTGCTATCTGGTTTACCTTTATCATCGTGTACTGCTTTAGGTGACCTGACAGGTCGCTATTGCACGTTGATAGAGCCCCTAGGATTCTTGCTTGACCACCAGCAGTATGAGGGCGATCATATAAGTGGGAGCTGGGGTCTACAAGCATATCCTTAAAAGGTCCCTAGTCGTAGGAGTTTCGAGACAGGGCATCGATTCTCCAGAGTAGACTAGTGTATACAGTCGAGACCCCGACGAGGGGCGGTGGCCGGTCTCACAAGCCACTGGTGTCAGTTGGTTCACCTAAGATGTATACAGGTGCTCATTGGGTTATGAGTACACCGGACAGGACTCGCCGGGAACATGCTAGTTGGTCTTATACCTGATGTCAGATAGCAGTTCCCAGGTGACATGTGTACAGGTTAGTTCATCGACCTGGGGATCGTCATTTGTCTCGTGTGAGTTCCCACTGTGCTTTGATTACTATCCTACCACGGCTCAAAGGAGTCGTGCAAACAGGTTTTAGTTGGGTACAGTCCCGAGCCACATGGAGGCAGTGAGCGGATCTTCGGGGGTTCGTCTCTCCCGGTATTGGGGGTGAGGTCGCGCTGTGTCTAGGAGAGCCCTTACACGAAGTCCTTGGCCAAGGCAGGAGATTTACTGGTAGGTATTCCAGTAGTATCTCAGGGTGTTCTGGGCTACACTCTGACACGACTTGTACCGCTTTTGGGGGTCTGACTTTTACCCACCCCCTAGGCCCGACATGCGATGCTCATAGACGAACGGACCGGACTGTACGGATATTGTCACTGACAGGCTCGGTAGGGTGTCAGGATGAGTTCACTCATCGACGTCCCTTTTAGTCGATAGCTGGTGGCCCGTCACGTATTGGCTTATACCTCTGACGTGCTAGTGGTTAAATCCACAGCCATAGTATTGACGAGTCTTTAGAGTCCACCACACTTTCAGTTACTCAAGCTTTCGGGCGAAACGCTGTAGAGGCCGTATGGAGATATGGCAGGGTCCGATCAGATACGTGTGGTATTGCACGGATCAGGATCGGACGGTTTGTACTAGAGGCCGTATGGATATATGGCAGGGTTCGATCAGATACGTGCGGTATTGCACGGATCAGGATCGGACGGATATTACTAGCCGGCTTTTGTTTAAGCCGGATCCTAGTTTAGTACAGTGTAGATTTTGTCTCATTGCATTTGTATCCGGAAGGAATACAGATGCGGGTGTGTATGCACAGTATGGGGTTTTCCTGTAATTTATTACGGGACCAGTTTTCTGGAGTTGCCAGTTTGCATTCCGTTCCGGCCGGTTTTCCTTTGTTCTTTCCCGGCCGGACTTTATCCGATGGAGGGTGTTATTTGCAAGTTTGCAAATAACACATTGTGGAGGATTTATTTGCAAGTCGATTTATTATGATAGCATCTTTTTGATTCCATTCTCTTCACTTGCTTTTTGTTGATAAGAAAGGATTAGATGTGATTAGAGTTTGATGTGAGATGGTTATGATCATGTTTGTATGTGGTCACTCTCTCTCTTTTCCTACACTCACCTCCCTCTTGCTTTCATATTCTTTTTCCTCCACCATTTTATTCTCACTTGGGGGAAGAAGTTTTTCCATGGTTGAGAAAAAGAAAAAGATGAGAGTTTTCATTCTTGAGAGTTTCATTTCTTGATCTCATTTCATGTTAAGAAAAATGCAAGCACCATTTTTCTTATCTTGTTTCCTCCATCATCTTCAAATGGCAACCATCCCAAAAGAGACTATGATTCTACACTACACTTCCTACAGCAAATCTTGGACGCGTCGATTCGCCAGCTTCGCGCCCGAGTTGCCTCGGTATTGAGGTGGGAGCCCGTAAAAGCTACAGGCGATGTGGTGCCCTTTCCGACGAGGAGGAGACGGACGGAGATCCCGCGAGGAGATCGGAGTGGAGATGAAGACCGGAGGACTCGGATCAGTCGGTACATCTCTTCCCTTTCTTGTTAGTAGCTTAGACTTGTTAATGGTTACGATCCGGAGTTTAGTGCGCGGTGGTGCCGGTTTGCAAAATCCGCAAAAATTAAAGTTTATCACCGCTTCCGCATTCCGGCGTCGGATTGACGGCCGGGGCGCCGCCGTGCACTTACAGTGGTATCAGAGACTCCCCATTAACTTAGTCTAGCTTTGTGTAATGTGTTTTTCAGTTCCGATCGATCGAAATGTCCTAAAACCCGTATTTGTTCACATCAGTTTCTGTTGAAATATTTTGGTCTCGAAAAATTTTTCAGGTTGTAAAATATTGATGTACTGGAAAATCTAAGAGCTCTGTAAAAATTCGACGAAGTAACTCCACAGTGGGAGCGCGGAACCGCCGCGAAAACCCCCTTCCCGCCGCCCTTCCGCCGCACACTGTGGAGATCACTTCACCAATTTTTTACAGAGGCCTTCTGGGCTTAAAATATGGGTTTCGGAATATTAAAATTGGGCCAATTATTTCTGTGAGTGCTACAGTATTGCTTGGGGCCCACTTGTTAATTTTTGATTGATCGGATATTTTAAACACATTTTTCACAGTATTTACATTATATCTGCGACCGTGAATGTCACTCGATCGGTAAATCCGGTCTAACTGCTATAGCCCGGTTAGACGGATTTGCGAACGTGATTTTCACGTTGATGTTCTGTTTTTGCTGTGATGTTGCGGATCGGTCGGTGGGGATAGCCTGGATGCAATGCTAGTACTGTGCTGTTGTATTATGTACATTTGATATTGCGGGGCGAGCGTCCGACATGTGGACTGCCGTCACTGCCTGATTGTATTATTCTTTTGGGGCACGACCTGGTTGCGGTCGATGTACCCGGTGTATGTATATTTTACTTTCTGTACTAGGGTTACCCCGCGGAGGGGTGCACGGATAGCCGGGTTCTGGAGGGCAACAAGCCCGCATCTCATGGCATTGGGACGGAGGGGGCTTCACTCCAGGATTGGCTGGCTATTCACCGCACTCGTAGTGGGTATAGGATTTCATTGCACAGGCTATCCACACGACCAGGGGAACGTCGGGTTTCAGTAGTGGCTCTGTGAAACCCGGGGATCCCAGATATCTGTATTGTTCTGTGATGCTGTACATTTCTGTGATGTTGCATTTTATTCACGCCTTGAGCGAAATGCTATATATTGATATATATATTAGTAGATGTTGTATATGTTTTACATCCGCGCTAGTCCAGTCCCCGCTCTGCCGTTAGTTAGCTAACCTAACGGGTGATGACGGGACCCAGTGGCGAATGCGGATGGCATATACGTACGTCAGTATATTTTCGTTCTTTGTGGTGTGATTAATTGATGGGACTGCATTGATTTGGATCAATGCAAGATAAGCAAACCTAATCTGATGTTGTTGGAACACTTTTCAAAAAGCTGTTATTGCAAGGACGTTCACTTTTGTTTTGCATCGTGGTATTCATTTGGAATATCCTGCTCCTCAGTCGACGAGGCAAGGGCCGAGATCCCTTCACCGAGAGTGACCCCTTGGACAGAAGTTTGCGTCAGGGCATTAACTTCACTATAGCCGATTACTTTTGCTTTGCATCGAGGTATTCATTTGGAATATCCTGCACCCCATTCTACGGGGAAAGAGCCGAGATCCCTTCACCGGGAGTGACCTCTTTAGTAAAGGTTTTCGTCACTATATTTTCTAAAAAGCTATCCGTTCCTTCAACGATATCAAGTTCATTACGTTAAAGGTTTTCGCCAGAAACCATTCGTAGCCCTCCGTCATTTCATATGGGTAGTCAATAGTATTCAAGCTGTGTTTGTTGGCCATAGTCAAGGCACAGTGTTTGGTAGCTGTTGGTTATTCATATGCAGCATAGATAGATGCGTTGGTTTGGGACAGTCGTATAGCCTTGTTGGCCTTAGTCAAGGGCTTGTACGGGTGGGTTCAAATCAACCTGGACAATGACGGGTAGAACTTGACATGTGACTTATGATTTGTTGGCCTTAGTCAAGGTCATAAGAGCATGGGGTAAAAATCACATCGGGAGTTTCAAAAGAACTGAAACTTGCCAGATATGCGCATACCTTCTGGAGTGTGATACCGTGAGCGGATTCCGTCACGTTATCATGCGATGAGAGTTGGATCCCGATTCCCACTGATGAGTTGGTTTACTCCTCGGGTGACCCCAACTAATTCTTCTTTCAGGTTTGGAGGAGAGTTTGAGGTACAGTGGGAGGTTTCCAGATTAGATAAATTGGTAACCATTCTGATCTTGGTTAGAGTGCACGCTGAGTGTTTCTTTTCTCTCTCTCTTGGCAGCGACCATTGACCCGACCCTGAGACTTTGACTCAGTGACCAAGTTGACCGAACCTTCTTAACACTGGCTTTTGGATTGTCAGAGTTGCAGACCTCATTGCCACTCCTACTTTTACCCTTTTCTCCAGGACACCCCGTATTACTACGAACGTCCACTTCCATTGGACAAAACCATCGTATGGTTAGATACGAACTCGAAAGAATTCGAGGATGGTTTCCGGTTCTGGAGAAAACGGATAGGATTATTCAGTTGTCTTTTCCCTTTTACCTTCTCTCAAGTTACGAGTACTCCTTAGTTTAGGAGATAGTACGCCTATTACGCAAATTGGACAGTCTTCTTCCAAACCTTAGGCTGGTACCGACCGGTAGGGAATGAAGAAACCCAATTAGCCTAAACGGTGTGCAGAAGGTATTAAGATTAAGACAAAGCAAGGGATTAGTAAGAGGGCAAAGTAAATTGCGACTGATATTCACGACCAAACCAAGTATTTCTTCGCCAATCCTAAATCACCTTTGTATTTCTCCAGGACACTCCGTATCACTACGAAGATCCACAGTTTATTGGATACTCCATCGTATGGTTATATACGAACTCGAAAGGAACTTGTTCCAGTTCGAGGATGGATTCTGGTTCAGGAGAAATAGGAATAAGGTTTATTCAGGTGTCTTTTATCCTCACCTTCTCTCGCACTGCGAGTGCTCCTAGGGTTAGGACAGTACACCCATTATGCTTATTGGATAGTCTTCTTCCAAACCATAGGCTGGTGCCGAACGGTAGGGAAGGAAGAAAACCAATTGGCATAAAGGGGTGTGCAGAAGGTAATGACTAAAGACATATAAAGGGATTTGGAGAGGTGGCAAAGAATTATACGGTTATAGTTGTGAATCTGGATAATGGTAGAGGCATTACTAGGAATACCAGGATACCCCATCGAAATATTTCAATGTTTCAGTTCACTGTGTACTGTTAAAGGAAAACTGATTTCCCGATTAGACACTTGCTCCAGGGTATGTATTTACCAGTTTTGATTCTCACATCTGTATGGTTTTACAGATGATGAGTGGGAGTAAGTTATTGGGAATTGGGTGATCATCCTCATTATATCGGGATTCGTTGTAATCGGTGATATTTGAAGGAGATCACCTGGGCTGTTTGCCGGTCGGCAAATATTTGGTTTTGAATATCCGCTGTTGTGCACCAATTTCAAATTGATATATCTGTACGTCTATTTTTCATAGAGTGAGATATACCTTTTGATATTATGTCGATGACATTTACCTATATCAGTGGATGGTTAGGTAAGGAGCATTAAACAGCGGTGTAATTCTTCTTAACCATAAGTACAGTTTTCAACCTACGACACACAGTGAAAGAGTTGTTAGACTCGACGGACTTATACAGAGTATTGTATGTTGTCCAGTGTCCATTAGGACAGAGGGGTTGGTCCTCAGACTATATTCTGTTTACTTTTAACTTCTCTAGTTCTTAGACATGTGTTTCGTAGAAACACAGGGTCTAAGTTTTGAGGAGTTATAGGTATTTGAATAGAGTAGAGAACCAGGTGTAGCAAGTATCGGGATTCTTCAAAGTGATCGAAGATGTAGATACTTGTGTATGGTATTCAGTTGATAGTAATAATAAAGAGAAATTGCTTCTCTTTCAGGTTACTCATAATTGGAAGCATTCCTAAGTTGAGTAACGCTGATCGGCCTCTCTCCATTTAGTTGACATGCACTGAAGACAGCTGCATGTTTTGAATCTGGTTCAATTAAATCAGTGCCTCTGGTTCTATATTGGATACAGTACAGTTCATATCTTAACATTGTTAAGGTACGGGGAGTTGTCCGGCTTATGATTAAAACCAGACTCTGGATAACTCAAGGCACGTTTCTGTAATGGCTGTTTGTGGGTTGACCCAGGCTATGACGAGGGTTGATTTTCTACCATCTGGATGAACAATAGCGATATTGTTCTAGACTCGCCACAGTTTTATTAAAAATAGATTTTTTCAGAAAACAGTAGTGGGAGTATGGTAGAACTGGAAGTGATTCCAGAACCGCAAACGATTACTGAAGATTTGATAAGGAACCTAAAGATTCAATCTGATTTGACATTCCATTGGCCACTCCGCAGATAAGGTGGGTAACTTCAGGCACCCGAGAGGTACTCCTGTAGCCTCAAGGACGGTGACAGGGAAGTTCTTGTTTACTCACACTTGCCATTGTTGTTGTTCCAGGCTGCGAGACCCGGCAGGAGGATGAGTATAGCGTCGTTCTAAACTAGCTTTAGAAGTGCACATCTATATGACTCTGCCAGAGGGTTGTCGTAGTCAGTGGGAGCAGCGGAAGCATTGGTGGACATCTGGCTTATGTCTATTTATAGACTAAAGCAGATATAGCGGAGATAGATCATCTATTTCTGATGTGACAGTCATGGGTTTGGCGTCATCAGAATAAGGGATGGATCTGTTGAGAAGGTAGTAGGGTGTGATGTCATGGTATTTGGATGACATACACAAGGTAGTAGGAAGTGATATTCCTATACTACGATCGGTTATGCTTTGGTCGTCACACAGTGGTTTCTCCAAAAAGGACTTGGACATTATATAAGACATACCGGTTACTAGATCTATGGTTTTAGATCTAGATTTGGGTGGTTTCCCAATCAGGGTACTTAGACAGCATTCTAAGAGTATTTAGAATGGACGACTCCTGGCACGGTAGTGTACCTGCAGGTGAAGGAGTCACCCTCTCTAAAGGTGTCCTAAAGACTAAAGTAGAGAGGGATGTGCATGATTGGCAGATCACTTGCTTAGGCAATTGAGTCAATCATGAGATGTCAAGTACCACACCAGATGTTGATCTTGCACTAGATGCAATAAGTTGATATTGATCCAATCCTGGAGAAACAATCGGAAGCAGTCTTAGAACATAAGTGAATGTTCTAGGGATATGATAACGGCTGCCACCTTTAGGAGACGGTTATCACTCCAGGCTTCCAAGGTGACCTGGACGACAAGGAGGTTTTCAGAGTTATAGTTTTCCCTCTGACGAGGGGCAGTATTTTGGACAGGTGATCCAAGGAAATACTGAGGGTGGCATGGCGCAGGATACTGATTA
The DNA here is from genome assembly GCA_030015575.1 of Agapanthus africanus. NCBI lineage: Eukaryota > Viridiplantae > Streptophyta > Magnoliopsida > Asparagales > Amaryllidaceae > Agapanthus > Agapanthus africanus. The sequence goes on from CM057350.1 coordinate 388,165,023, forward strand.
GGTTCAGTTGTCGATACAGTCTAAGAAGTTTGGATTTGGAGTTCATTTATGAGCTCGGTCCCATCAGACATCCAGACACTCTAAGACAGGTATTGCTCATTTCGGGAGATGGTTTTCTCCGCGAACTTGAGATATAGAGAGAGACATAGAAAGAAACTTCTAAGCGGATCCACTCGCTGAGGCTATTCCTCGAACGCAATAGTCTCGCAAACGAGCTTTGTGAGACTGACTTGTAGAGGAGTTGGGTGTTCGGTATCACACGGGCTGTGAGTATGCGACATCGCAATAATTAGCCTTGAGTGCAAGTGGGAGATTGTTGGAGATAGTGCCCTCAGAGTCAATTATTGGATCACAGGCACGTGATTGCAATGATTGAGGGAGGACCTATCCCGGTAGGACAGTCTTACTCGAGATGATAGTTTGCTATCTGGTTTACCTTTATCATCGTGTACTGCTTTAGGTGACCTGACAGGTCGCTATTGCACGTTGATAAAGCCCCTAGGATTCTTGCTTGACCACCAGCAGTATGAGGGCGATCATATAAGTGGGAGCTGGGGTCTACAAGCATATCCTTAAAAGGTCCCTAGTCGTAGGAGTTTCGAGACAGGGCATCGATTCTCCAGAGTAGACTAGTGTATACAGTCGAGACCCCGACGAGGGGCGGTGGCCGGTCTCACAAGCCACTGGTGTCAGTTGGTTCACCTAAGATGTATACAGGTGCTCATTGGGTTATGAGTACACCGGACAGGACTCGCCGGGAACATTCTAGTTGGTCTTATACCTGATGTCAGATAGCAGTTCCCAGGTGACATGTGTACAGGTTAGTTCATCGACCTGGGGATCGTCATTTGTCTCGTGTGAGTTCCCACTGTGCTTTGATTACTACCCTACCACGGCTCAAAGGAGTCGTGCAAACAGGTTTTAGTTGGGTACAGTCCCGAGCCACATGGAGGCAGTGAGCGGATCTTCGGGGGTTCGTCTCTCCCGGTATTGGGGGTGAGGTCGCGCTGTGTCTAGGAGAGCCCTTACACGAAGTCCTTGGCCAAGGCAGGAGATTTACTGGTAGGTATTCCAGTAGTATCTCAGGGTGTTCTGGGCTACACTCTGACACGACTTGTACCGCTTTTGGGGGTCTGACTTTTACCCACCCCCTAGGCCCGACATGCGATGCTCATAGACGAACGGACCGGACTGTACGGATATTGTCACTGACAGGCTCGGTAGGGTGTCAGGATGAGTTCACTCATCGACGTCCCTTTTAGTCGATAGCTGGTGGCCCGTCACGTATTGGCTTATACCTCTGACGTGCTAGTAGTTAAATCCACAGCCATAGTATTGACGAGTCTTTAGAGTCCACCACACTTTCAGTTACTCAAGCTTTCGGGCGAAACGCTGTAGAGGCCGTATGGAGATATGGCAGGGTCCGATCAGATACGTGCGGTATTGCACGGATCAGGATCGGACGGTTTGTACTAGAGGCCGTATGGATATATGGCAGGGTTCGATCAGATACGTGCGGTATTGCACGGATCAGGATCGGACGGATATTACTAGCCGGCTTTTGTTTAAGCCGGATCCTAGTTTAGTACAGTGTAGATTTTGTCTCATTGCATTTGTATCCGGAAGGAATACAGATGCGGGTGTGTATGCACAGTATGGGGTTTTCCTGTAATTTATTACGGGACCAGTTTTCTGGAGTTGCCAGTTTGCATTCCGTTCCGGCCGGTTTTCCTTTGTTCTTTCCCGGCCGGACTTTATCCGATGGAGGGTGTTATTTGCAAGTTTGCAAATAACACATTGTGGAGGATTTATTTGCAAGTTGATTTATTATGATAGCATCTTTTTGATTCCATTCTCTTCACTTGCTTTTTGTTGATAAGAAAGGATTAGATGTGATTAGAGTTTGATGTGAGATGGTTATGATCATGTTTGTATGTGGTCACTCTCTCTCTTTTCCTACACTCACCTCCCTCTTGCTTTCATATTCTTTTTCCTCCACCATTTTATTCTCACTTGGGGGAAGAAGTTTTTCCATGGTTGAGAAAAAGAAAAAGATGAGAGTTTTCATTCTTGAGAGTTTCATTTCTTGATCTCATTTCATGTTAAGAAAAATGCAAGCACCATTTTTCTTATCTTGTTTCCTCCATCATCTTCAAATGGCAACCACCCCAAAAGAGACTATGATTCTACACTACACTTCCTACAGCAAATCTTGGACGCGTCGATTCGCCAGCTTCGCGCCCGAGTTGCCTCGGTATTGAGGTGGGAGCCCGTAAAAGCTACAGGCGATATGGTGCCCTTTCCGACGAGGAGGAGACGGACGGAGATCCCGCGAGGAGATCGGAGTGGAGATGAAGACCGGAGGACTCGGATCAGTCGGTACATCTCTTCCCTTTCTTGTTAGTAGCTTAGACTTGTTAATGGTTACGATCCGGAGTTTAGTGCGCGGTGGTGCCGGTTTGCAAAGTCCGCAAAAATTAAAGTTTATCACCGCTTCCGCATTCCGGCGTCGGATTGACGGCCGGGGCGCCGCCGTGCACTTACACAGACCGTCTCCCACGCTGGGATGAGAAGCGCATACGCTAGTCTACTCCGGAGTATCGATGCCCTGTCTCAATAGTCCAACGACCAGGGACCTGTATAAGGATGTGCTTATGGATCACCCAGCCCCCATGAGTGTGAGCGCTATCACAACGCTGGTAATCAAGCAAAGATCCTAAGGGCTCTACTAATATGTATATAAGCGATATGCTAAAAGAAACACATGCACATATTGAAGTAGAGACAAACCAAGTAGCATACTATCATTTCGAGCAAGATTGTATATACAACTGTGAATATCCCAAGCTTCCATCAAGTAATATACAAACTAGTATGATACAGTAATGGCCTCTGGGGCATATACACTAACAATCTCCCACTTGCACTAAGGCCATGTACTGGCGTATCGAAGACCTATCATCTCGATCTGCCGCTCGAACTGAGTCTGGGGCAAGGCCTTGGTGAATGGATCTGCAGTGTTATCTTCTGAAGCAACCCTCCGAACCTCGATCTCCTGGCGATCCACGATCTCCCTGATCAGGTGATACCGCCTCAAGATGTGTCTGGAGTTCTGATGGGACCTGGGTTCCTTCGCTAAAACTATAGCCCCGTTGTTGTCGCAATACAGAGGTATTGGGTCAACAATGGACGGAACAACCTGAAGTTCTTTCAAGAACTTCCTCATCCAGACAGCTTCTTTTGCGGCATCAGATGCAGCGATGTATTCCGCTTCCATAGTCGAGTCAGCAACGGTTTCCTATTTGGAGCTCTTCCAACACACCGCCCCTCCATTGAGGGTAAAGACAAAACCCGACACGGACTTGGAATCATCCTTGTCACTCTGGAAGCTGGAGTCAGCAAAGCCTCAATCTGAAGGTCTTTTCCGCCATATACCAAGAACATCTCCTTAGTCCTTCTCAGGTACTTGAGAATGTTCTTTACTGCTATCCAATGTTTCTCCCCAGGGTTTGACTGATACCTGCTTACTACACTCAGTGCATAAGCCACATCTGGTCTGGTACACAACATCGCATACATTATAGAGCCTACCGCAGAAGCGTAGGGTATAATAGACATGCGATCCCTCTCCAAATCAGTCTTGGGAGACATCTCTTTGGAGAGGGTGATCCCGTGACAAGCCGGTAGATTACCGCGCTTGGAATCTTCCATACTGAATCTCTTCAGTATGGTGTCGATGTACCTGGACTGTGAAAGTCCTAATATCCTCTTGGATCTGTCACGGTAGATCCGGATACCCAGAATGTATGAGGCATCACCCAGGTCTTTCATGGAGAACCTGTGTGACAAGAACCCCTTGACAGATTATAGCATAGGAATGTCATTTCCTATTAAGAGAATGTCATCCACGTATAAAACGAGGAATACTACAGTTCTCGCTACAAATATACAATAGATGCATGGTTCATCTGGATGTTTGATAAAGCCAAATTCCTTGACCGTCTCATCAAAACAGATGTTCCAACTCCGCGATGCCTGCTTTAGTCCATAAATGGACTTGAGCAATTTGCACACCTTTCCGCTGCTCCCACTCTGAATGAAACCCTCTGGCTGGTCCATATAGACACACTCCTCTAAATGTCCATTTAGAAAAGCGGTCTTTACGTCCATCTACCAAATCTCATAATCGTGGAAGGCGGCAATGGCAAGATGGATCCGAATGGATTTCAGCATAGCTACTGGAGAAAAGGTTTCGTCATAGTCCAAACCAGGCCGCTGACGAAAACCCTTTGCAACCAGTCTAGCTTTATAGGTCTCAACCTGTCCATCTACACCGATCTTCCTTTTGAAGATCCACTTGCATCCTATGGGTTTTACCCCATCTGGAGCAATGTCCAACGTCCATACTTTGTTGGTGTACATGGACTCCATTTCGGCCTGCATTGCATCAATCCATTTTACCGATTCGACACTCTGAATGGCTTGCTGGAAGCTAGTAGGCTCATTACAATCTATGATGCAATCCTCTCTATCCCCGTCAATGAGAAAACCGTAGTATCTCTCGGGCGGATGAGACTGCCTACTACTCCTGCGGAGTGGCGTGGGAATGTCCTGATCTTTCGAACCCTCTGGTTCTACTAAGCTTTCAGTAATAGCTCGTGGTTCCGGAATTTCTTCCAGTTCTATTACGCTCCCACTTATTTCTTTTTCTATGAACTGGTGTTCTAGAAAGTGGGCATGACGAGAAATAAAAACCTTTTGTTCCTCTTCGCAATAGAAGAAATATCCCTTGGAGTTCTTTAGATATCACATAAACTTGCACTGTACTGAGCGTGCCTCGAGCTTGTTCGCATGCTGCTTTTTTACAAAAGCTGGACATCCCCATGTCTTAATGTGATTAAGATAGGGTCTCTTCCCACACCACATCTGATATGGTGTAGTAGGCACAGTCTTAGTTGGAACTCGGTTCAAAAGGTATGCAGCTGATTCTAGCGAATATCCCCAGAACGATCGCGGCAACTCAGCGTTACTCATCATGGACCGTACCATATCCAATAGGGTTCGGTTCCGTCTCTCCGATACACCGTTATGTTGCGGAGTGTATGGAGGAGTAAGCTGAGAGAGAATTCCAATCTCTTTTAAGTAACCCAGGAACTCGGCACTCAAGTATTCACCACCTCGATCAGATCTCAGTGCCTTGATACTTTTGCCTGTTTGTTTTTCTACTTCATTCTTATATTCCTGGAATTTTTCAAAAGCTTCGGATTTATGTTTCATTAAGAAAACATAACCGTACCTTGAAAAGTCATCCGTAAAAGTAATGAAGTAAGAATAACCGCTTCGCGCATGTGTAGACATTGGACCGCACACGTCGCTGTGTACGAGTCCCAAGAGCTCGCTCGCTCTTACTCCGTGTCCAGTGAACGGAGTCTTTGTCATCTTTCCTTTGAGACAAGATTGACAAGTTGCATACGATTGATATTCGAACGGATCCAAATATTCTTCTGTATGTAACTTAGTCAACCTTCTCTTATTGATGTGACTCAGTCTACAATGCCATAAGAAAGTTTTATTGATTTCTGGAGACTTTCTTTTGTGTGTATTCTGGACATTGAAAATCTGTGGTTGGTTTAATACGTATATACCGTTGTTCAATGTACCTGACCCAATCAAAACTTGATTAAGGTGAATGTTCACTACATTACTTACAAATGCAAATTCATAACCTTCTTTAGATAATAAAGATACAGAAATGATATTACAAGTTGCATTTGGTACATAATAACAACTACGCACAACCAACAAGTGTCCATCCGACAATCCCAGGTGATAGTCCCCCACGGCCTCAGCAGCCATGCTAGCACCGTTTGCAACTCTGAGGGTCATGTCACCTGCCTTCAAAACTCTACGCTTTCTCAAGACCTGCAAAGAATTACAGATATGAGATCCTGATCCGGTATCCAATACCCAGGATGTAGAGTTTATTGATAAACAGTTTTCAATAACATACACACCTGAAGCCGAAGCCGCAACTCGCTTCAGATCCTGGGTTCTGGCCTTCCAAGCCTTGCAATCCTGTTTCCAGTGACCACTTTTATGACAGTAGAAGCATTTTTCCTTCCCCACCAGCTTTCCCGCTACCTTTGTTCCTTTCCTTTTCCCTTCGTATCCACTTTACTGACACCGCCTCTTGGTTTGGCGGGGGCTTTCTTCTTCTTACCCTTGGCTTTCGCCCTGGATCTAGAAGAGGAAGATCCTCCTACAAACAAAGTGTATGTCTCCCTACCTTTCTGTAGGTGCCCTCAGCACTCCTCAACATGTTCAGAAGTTCGGAAAGTTCAACCTCCTTTCCTTGCATGTTGAAGTTAAGGATAAACTGGGCGTAAGTGGAAGGAAGGGACTGGAGAATCAAATCAGTATAGAGTTCATTCTCCAACGTGGTCCCAAAGTCCGCGAGCTCCTCTATGTAGCCAATCATCTTAAGCACGTGTTCTGCTACCGATGATCCGACGGCCAATCTTGCCGAAAATAGCTTCTTCGACACTTCGTATCTTGCGATACGAGACTTCTCTCCATACAGTTCTTTTGTATGGAGAAATATGGACTCCAGGTCCATATTCTCATGCCTCCTCTGATGTCCGTTGTCCATCGAGGCAAGCACGAGGCATTTGGCCTTCGCGCAATCGATCTCCCATGTCTTACGGATTTCTTTATCCGCGACGCTGGAGGTGGGACCTGGGACAGGGGGAGCTTTGGTGGTAAGGACATACCCCAACTTGTCGTAAGTGATTGCCATCTTGACATTCCTGAGCCAATCTTTGTAGTTTGGCCCTGTCAGTATGTTTTTATCTAGTAATAACTTATGTCCGGTCATGTTGAATGGTCGCTGCAATTAGGAGAGAGAAAAGAAACACTATAGCATGATGCTCTTGCAAGTTTAAAGTGGTTTTTAGTTTGTCTAAACTGGATGGCTCCCACTGTCTCTCGAATCCCTTCTCAAACCGTAAAGAAAAGATTAGTCGGGATCAATCTCACCGTACAATACTTGCTTAACCGTTCAGCCAGGCCAGTGTCGGTACTTCGAGGGAGGTTTTCCAACGCTTTCGCGAAGTTCCTTAATTAAGTAACCTCTTTTCCCTGTGGGCGTAGCCCCGCTAACACCTTTCTAGACACCTACTAGGTTTATAGCATTGATCGTTAAGTGAGAGTTTTCCTGAGGAGTAGCATATACTCACAGTAGGATCGGGATCAAAATATCATCGCGTGATAAAACCGAAGGAATCCTACCAGAATCATCACACTCCAAATGGTATGCAGCGCTACCAAGTTTCAGTACTTATGAAACTCCCGATGTGGATTTTTGCCCCATGCTCTTATGACCTTGACTTTGACCAAAATATCATAAGTCACATGTTAAGTTCTACCCGTCATTCTCCTGGTTAATTTGGACCCACCCGTACCGACCCTTGACTTTGGCCAAAATGGAAGCACGACTGTCCCAAACCAACGCATCTATCTATGCTGCACATGAATACCCAATAGCTACCAATCACTATGCCTTGACTTTGGCGAAAATACATGGCTTGAATACTTTTTGACCATTCTGTAGGGTTCCTAGGCACTCTAATGAGGTCTCACAAGGCATCAACCATGCCAATTTCAAATTTTAACGGTGCCGAGAAACCCTAATACGGATCGTTGGCTAGATATTTAGGCGAAAAAGAAACTAGTTTACATCTAAACTAAAAGGAACGGAAATACAACCTTTGTAGATCCGGTCCTCCACCTCCACGGCTCCGTGATGAAGTCCTCTCCGCTGTCCATATCAAATCCCGGGCTCTAGCGTCGGCTTCATCGGAGAAATGGCGAGCTAGGTCGTCGATGTCCATGCCGAAGATGATCTACGTCGAGGCATCGCTAGATCAAGCTCCACCTTCACCAAGCCATGAAAACTTGTGAAGGAAACACACTCTACTACTTGGCAAGAGGTAGAGGATGAAGAAATAGGATGTGGGTTCACTTTAGATTTGGATTTCTCACTCTTTTTCATCACTTGCCATTGATGGAGGCAAGCTTTCTTCACTTGAAGAAAATGAAGAAGAAGAAGAATAATGTTATGATAAGAATATTAAAATGAAAAGTAAAAAGAATACTTATCATAATTGAACCATGGTTTAGTGTAGAGAATTGATTAGGGTTAAGTGGAATGGTTAGGGTTAAGCATGAGACAAAATGGTTACAAAGTCAAAGTGTTCATGAAACTTCATGAATAAAACAAAACATGCCACCATTTTATCATTTGCTTTTCTTTTTCCAAATGAATAAATAAATGAATAAAATGAATAAGGAAAAAGTAAACCCTAACCATTTCATTAACCAAGGTTTAATTGTTTACACTTAACCAAAAGGCATGTATCATCAAACATGATACAAGCAAGTGCACAAAATCATATCGCATATGCAATGCGCACATCTGAGTGAGAAAATCCATCTTAAAGTGAACCAATACTAGTTAATGCAAAGTAATATATCAAATATATAATTATGCATTAAATCATTAAATCAACACTTGATTTAACGATCCGGTCATATCGCATACAACCGACTAATATCCAATGTATCGGTTTATCGAATCAATCCTTGATTCGATAACTAGGTTATATCGCATACAACCATTCGACACATTTATCGTGAGAATGGAATACGGTATCACATACACGTATTATTCTCGGTCCCGCACATATCTCATATGCGCTCCTATTTCGTTTCGCTTGAGCCAGGAAACCTCTGTGTAGGACTCTAAAGACTCGTCAATACGCCGGTAGCAGATGATGATCATATCAACCATCCACAAGCCGCAAGCGGTCTGCTAAACGTAACGGCCACCCGGGTATTGAGCGATCAGAAGATCGACGAGCAAGCCCGCTCACACTCCAGTGAATCCAACCAGTAACACTACCGTACAGTCCGGTCTGATCGTCTGATATGTCGCATATCTCGCCTAGGGGTGGTAAACGTCAGACCCCAATAGCTCGATAAGTCGTGTCGATATAAGGTCTATAACAATTCGAGAAACTACTGGTAACACTTACCAGTAAATCTCAGCAACCCTGGCCAGGGATTTCCTGTTATAGCCAATCGAACACAGCGCAACATCAACTCCCTATACCGGGAGAGACGAATCCCCTCCTATCGCTCATTGCCTCCATGTGACTCGGGACTGTACCCAAAAACCACCGTTTTGCACGCCCTCTTGGACGTGGTAAGATGGAAATCAAAGCACAGTGGGAACCACACAAGACTCTATGACGATCTCGGGTCAACAGACTACTCTGTACCAGTGTCACCAGAGAACTGCCATCTGACGTAAGGTATAATACCATCTGGGAGTTCTCGGCGAGTCCGTCCAGTGTACCCAGTCTCTACTGAGCACCCGTATAACATCTCTGATGTCAAACACCAATGGATATGGGATCATCCATCGCCCATCTGTATGGGTCGAGAAGGTATACGCTAGTCTACTCTGGTATATCGATGCCCCGTCTCGATATACCCACGACTAGGGACCTTGAAGGATGTACTTATGGACTACCATGTCCCCACTAGTATGATCCGTATCATAATCCAGGTAGTCAAGCACACATCCTAAGGGCTTTACCAACATGTAACAGAGAGACAAACAGTATACACGTTAAGGTAAAGAGTAACCAGATAGCGTACTATCATGTCGAGCAAGAAAGTCCTCCCTATATATGTCCCAGCATCCACTACAATATACATCCTATGTATAGTAATGGCCTCTAGGGCATACTTATAACTAACAATCTCCCACTTGCACTAGGGCCATCTGATAGCAGTGGTTGTAGTATCTCATACTCAACCATCCCATAAAAATCTCTCTCTGGGAACAGGCCTTTGTGAGTGGATCCGCTGTGTTGTCCTTTGAGTCTACTCTCCTAACCTCGATCCCCTGGAGATCAACCATCTCCATGATGAGGTGATGCTGCCTTAGAATATGTCTGGATCACTGATGGGACGGACGTTCCTTGGCATAAGCCACAACTCCATTGTCTCACAATGGTTGGAACGTAGTTCATCTCATGAACCAATATACACCCAAACATCCTCCTTGTTAGCATCTTGAGTAGCGATGTATCCAGCCTTTATCGTCTAGTGTGTCACGGTATCTTGTTTGGAACTCTTCCAACATACCGTCCCTTTACTAAGGGTAAAGACAATGCCTGTGACTGACATTCAGTCGTCTTTATCACCCTGGAACCATTCCAGTGATTCTCCCCAGGGTCGATTGATACCATCTCACTACAGCTAGTGAGTATCCTAACATCCATTTAGATCTATCTCATAGATCCAAAATCCAGGATTTAGGAGGTATCACTTTGATCCTATATGGAGAATTATGGTGATAAGCGGAGATTGACCGAGCGTAGCATAGGAAACTCCTTCCCCATCAAGAGTATGTCATCCACGTACTCTACGAAGATCATCACCATACTCCCTACTAGCCTTTTGTTTATACAAGGTTCATCTACCATTTTGATGAAGTCAAACTCTTTGACTACCACATCAAAACAGATGTTCCAACTCCGCGATACCTGCTTTAACCTATAGAGCATCTTGTACACGTTTCCGCTGCTCCCACTGTCTACGAAGCCCTCTGGCAGTGTACTTATAGACGTTCTCTTCTATAACATCATTTAGAAAAGCAGTCATGGCACCCAACCGCCAGATATCGTAGTCATGGTATGTAGCCGTGGCAAGTAGGATCCGGATGGACTTAAGCATAGCCACTTGAAAAGGTTTCATCATAATCCACGCCTGGTCTATGGCGAAAAACTTTAACAAGTCTAGCTTTGAAAGTCTCAACTTTTCCAAGTACACCAAGTAATCTTCTCAAGATTTACTTGCTCCTGATGGGGATTTAACCCTTCAGATATAGCAACTAAAGTCCATACTTTGTTGGTGTATAAGGATTCCATCTCAGATCACTAAGCATCCAGCCATTCTTACAGAGTCCCACTCCTGATGGCCAGCTCGAAACTAGTTGGGTCATCATCTCATGATGCAATCCTCGCTCCCACTGTCATAGAGAAACAGAAGTATCTTTCAGGTGGGTGAGGAACCCTACTAGATCGGCGGAGAGGCTGAGATTCGTTGGTAACTATTGAATCCTTTGGTTCTTTCAAATCATCAGCTACAGTTTGTATAGCTGGAAAATTTTCAGTTCTACATAACTGACCTTGCCTCGAGCTTGTCCGGATTTTGCTTTTCAGACATAGCCCGGACAACCCCAAATCTTAACCAACTTAAGATATGGGCTCTTCCCTTATCATATCACATATGAAGTGGTAGGCAACTGATTTGATCGGAACCCAATTCAATAGGTATACAGCTTCTCAAGTGCATAACTCCCAAAAGGAAATAGGAAACTCAGTAGTACTCATCATAGAGCACACCTTATCATATAGGGTGTGATTGCTCCGCCCCGATATACCATCGTGCTATGGTCTATACGGAGGAGTAATGCTGAGAGAGAATCTCATTCTCCTTTAGAATAGTCCAGGAATTCCGTGCTCAAGTATTCTCCTCCTTGATCTCATCATAGGACATAATACTTATACCCGTATTGGTTCTCTACTTCTCGCTTATATTCTGTGAATATCTCAAAAGGTTCGGACTTGTGTTTCAACAAGAACATAGATCTGAATCTCGAGAGATTATCAGAGAATGTAATGAAGTACAAAGAACCGGTCTTGGCATGTGTAGACTGGGGACCTACATACATCAACATGTATCATCCCAAGAGTTCACTAACTCTTTCTCTGTTTCCAATAAACAGAGCTGGTGTCATTATATCTTTGTGACATGACTTGCAAGTTTCAAAAGATGTAAATTCAAACTGATTTAAATATGCATCTATATGTAACTTTAGCCAGTCAGGTCGCATTGATATGACCTAGTCTACAATGCCTCAAGTAGGATTCGTTCATTTCTGAACTCTTCCTCTTGTGTGTGTTCCGTATACTAAGAACTGTAGTTTGATTTAGAACATCAATGCTTTTAGATAACGTGCCTGAACCGATCAACTTTTGATATAGGAAATGTTCAAAACATTATCCAACAATACAAAATTTTATCATTTCTTTACTAATAAAGAGATGGATATGATTTTGTATATCAGGTTCGGTATCTAATAACATTCGTTCAGAATCAATGTATTAGGAATACAGGGTGACAGTGACCAACAGACTTGGCTGCAACTCTTGCCCCGTTTTCTGCCTCATGAAACTTATCACCCGTTCTCAGTTCTCTACCTTTCTGTAGCCCTATGTAACATATTACATATCTGGGATCCTGATCTGGTATCATATACCCAGGACGTAGAGGATACAGAGAAACAGTTCTTTGTAACGAACACACCCGAAGATGATGCATCAACATGCACTCTCTTCGTTTGGGCGGCACGGGAATTCTGGTAATCCCCAATTTCCTGCTCTGTCTTATAACAATTATAAGTTGGAGCGGGACCAACGTTCCCCAGCTCAGTATAACAAGCGGGTTCGGTCAATTCTCCGTATTATTATCTTGATTAAGGCGTGATATGGTCGCTACCTGGAGAGAGAGAGAAGAAAACACTCAGCGTGCGCTCTTGCAAGAATAGATTGGTTTTTATTTTATCTAATCAGGATGGCTCCCACTGTTTTTATCAAATCTTCCTTCAAACCCTAAAAGGAAAGACTAGCCGGGATTAATTACACACTACAAGTTCGCCAATCTTTCAGCCAGGCCAGTATCGGTACTTTGAGGGAGGTCCCCCGTGCTTTCGCACGAACCTAATTAATGTAAACCTCGTTTTACCAGAGGCGTAACCTCGTTAGCACCTTTCTAGACACCTACTTGATCGGCTAATTGTAATGTATAAAACTCTCCCAGGAGTAACAATTACTCGCAGCGGGTATCGGGATCCAACTATCTCATAGAAGGTATGCAATCTCATTGCAAATTTCAACACTTGAAATTCCCGATAATATTTTGCCCCGAACGATCTATGACCTTGACAAGGTCAACAAACCATAGACCGCAAGTCAAGTTCAACCCGTCATTTCTTGATTGAATCAAACCCACCCGCATGACCCTTGACAAGGTCAACAAGGCCGCACGACTACCCTAACTCAATCTGCATCATATGCATAAGCACATAAATACTGGTTAGCTACCGCACACTGCGCCTTGACAAGGTCAACAAACGCAGCACGAATACTAAACAGGATTTATCTGAAATGACGGAAAGCTACGACAGGTTTTTCTGAAAACCTATTGCGTAATGAACTTGATATCGTTGTAGAATCAAATGATTTTGAAAATGGAGTGTTTTTGAGGCTTTTCTAGTTTTGCTAAAGGAGTCACTCCCGGTGAAGGGATCGTCGGTCCTTTCCTCGTCGAATGAGGTGCGGGATATATCATATATATCACTGTGCAAAGCAAAACCACTTAAAAGCAATCAAAAGACAAACCGAGTGTGTAGCATCTGCCAGTTATTGCTAAAGGAGTCACTCCCGGTGAAGGGATCTCGGTCCTTTCCTCATCGAATAAGGTGCAGGATATATCATATACACCGCTGTGCAAAGCAAGAACTGTAGCTACCTTTTTTATTTTGAAATTCGATTCTACAACATCTTTAGGTTTCTTTTATTTCATTAATCACATTAATGAAGTCCCATCATTTATGTACCTAAACATCACAGATAAATACGATGTACACTTATGCCATCCACATTCGCCTCGATGTCCCCTCGTGCACCGTTAGGTTAGGTAACTAACGGCAGAGCGGGGCAGGGCTAGCGCGAGTGTAAAACATAAGTAACATCTATATAATATATCATATATACTATATACAGTATCCATCACAGAACAACACATGATCACATCACAGATATCGCAGCAGAAGAATCATATGAAATATTGGATATACTAGGACGTCCGTGTTTTCAATACGAGCCATTATAAAACACGGATTCCACGGTCGTGATGAATAGCCAAACCCACACCCCTAGACCCCTACGAGAGCGGCAAGCAACCCTACCTATTCTGGAGTTAGGAGACCCGGACTCGACACCTCGAGTTGGTCTCCCATTGGACTCCAGAACCCGGTTACTTGTGCTCCCCTCCTTGGGTCTATCCTAGTGCGGAAAAGTAAATAATATACAAAAGGTGACGTCTTCCGCAACCTGGAAGTGCCCCAATAAAAGAATATTACATACAAGTTTTTACATGAATGAAAATGAAAAACACTCATCTCACATAAAAACCCCGCGGCTATTCAAACACGACAATCCAATATAACATATCCAGCAACACATAACAACACATGTCATCAACGTAAGTAAACATGCGTATCCCAATTGTCGTTGACATATAGAAACGAAACCGGCGACATCACATATTACACTTACGGTCACAGAAAAGAAAGTGTAAAACTACAACAGTTGGAATCCGCAATCTGCATAGACATCGCATGCCTAATCAAATGAATACCTTAGACATCACATGCCTAACAATTATAAACCCCGCATTTTAGTCTCAAAATCGAAAACTCTTTTCAATATCAAGTCGGGCAATTCAACAATATTCCCGACATCCTGATCGAATGCTCGTCGCAAACTTCAGTAGACGGCCGCACCCCCGATACCGTCGACGAAGTGCACCAAGGCGGAACACCGCTTCCGTGAGCACCCGAACGGATGCTTTCGGCGACGGGGTTCTCCTACAGTCACTTGGTCGGGGCTATGGAGTGAGGCTGTCTATTAAGTTTACCCGGCGAGTATCCGCGTACACTACGTGATTGCGACGGACTTTTGATCACATCAAAATTCCGTGGCAACCGATCAAGTGAGACTAAACTGCTATGTTTATAACATTCATTGAGTTATCTCATAACTACTTGTGAATTCCAATTATTGTATCCCATTCCAGATAAATAGAAAATGTTAAACTTTCCGATCGAACAGTCAAACACCCAAGTTTTCCCGATACAGATCAACACATGAAATAAGTCTAACAACATTCAGTTCATGCCTCAGTACCAACGGTCCAGCCGTAGAAGGGTCAAGCCAACGCCTCACATGTGGCACGCCGTACTGCCCCAAACCCGAAGGTTCAAAGGGCAGTTCAAGACGGACACATAATCGAGTTAAGGTTTGTTGTCTTTTAGAGGGTCCATCGCGTTACTTGCACTACTTAGAACGTCGTTAAACTACGGAAAAATCCAACACTTGGAAATTTACCGACAGAGGAAAAATTGGGTATTTATATCCGGTCGAACTTTTTAACATATTCTAATATTTATCCGGAAAGCCACATAGACAAAATTTGATACCCCGATCGAAACACCGAATCCCCAAAACAACCCAGAAAATTCAACTCTAGAAAAATTATTAAAAATTCCCAGGAAAATCACCACTGGAAACTAAGAATTACTGTGCAAAAAACTTTACATACTGTGGCCGTACGGCCGCGGAACCGCCGCATGAGCCTTGCTCATGCCGCGGAACCGCGGTGATAAAGTGGAATTAGGCTGCCGAATTTCACAGTAAATTTTAGATATTCCTGATGTGTTTTCTGAATATTTTTAATCTGGAAAAAACCACGATTTTAGAAAATGTCCAGAGAGCATGGAAATTTTAGGGTTTCGGTTCGTTCGGACTTCAAATTCCGTCTAGACTTCGCCTAAGGCTCTAGCTAGGATCTGATACCACTGCAGGGTTCCTAGGCACTCTAATGAGGTCTCACAAGGCATCAACCATGCCAATTTCAAATTTTAACGGTGCCGAGAAACCCTAATACGGATCGTTGGCTAGATATTTAGGCGAAAAAGAAACTAGTTTACATCTAAACTAAAAGGAACGGAAATACAACCTTTGTAGATCCGGTCCTCCACCTCCACGGCTCCGTGATGAAGTCCTCTCCGCTGTCCATATCAAATCCCGGGCTCTAGCTTCGGCTTCATCGGAGAAATGGCGAGCAAGGTCGTCGATGTCCATGCCGAAGATGATCTACGTCGAGGCATCGCTAGATCAAGCTCCACTTTCACCAAGCCATGAAAACTTGTGAAGGAAACACACTCTACTACTTGGCAAGAGGTAGAGGATGAAGAAATAGGAGGTGGGTTCACTTTAGATTTGGATTTCTCACTCTTTTTCATCACTTGCCATTGATGGAGGCAAGCTTTCTTCACTTGAAGAAAATGAAGAAGAAGAAGAATAATGTTATGATAAGAATATTAAAATGAAAAGTAAAAAGAATACTTATCATAATTGAACCATGGTTTAGTGTAGAGAATTGATTAGGGTTAAGTGGAATGGTTAGGGTTAAGCATGAGACAAAATGGTTACAAAGTCAAAGTGTTCATGAAACTTCATGAATAAAACAAAACATGCCACCATTTTCTCATTTGCTTTTCTTTTTCCAAAAGAATAAATAAATGAATAAAATGAATAAGGAAAAAGTAAACCCTAACCATTTCATTAACCAAGGTTTAATTCTTTACACTTAACCAAAAGGCATGTATCATCAAACATGATACAAGCAAGTGCACAAAATCATATCGCATATGCAATGCGCACATCTGAGTGAGAAAATCCATCTTAAAGTGAACCAATACTAGTTAATGCAAAGTAATATATCAAATATATAATTATGCATTAAATCATTAAATCAACACTTGATTTAACGATCCGGTCATATCGCATACAACCGACTAATATCCAATGTATCGGTTTATCGAATCAATCCTTGATTCGATAACTAGGTTATATCGCATACAACCATTCGACACATTTATCGCGAGAATGGAATACGGTATCACATACACGTATTATTCTCGGTCCCGCACATATCTCATATGCGCTCCTATTTCGTTTCTCTTGAGCCAGGAAACCTCTGTGTAGGACTCTAAAGACTCGTCAATACGCCGGTAGCAGATGATGATCATATCAAACATCCACAAGCCGCAAGCGGTCTGCTAAACGTAACGGCCACCCGGATATTGAGTAATCATAAGATCGACGAGCAAGCCCGCTCACACTCCAGTGAATCCAACCAGTAACACTACCGTACAGTCCGGTCTGATCGTCTGATATGTCGCATATCTCGCCTAGGTGTGGTAAACGTCAGACCACAATAGCTCGATAAGTCGTGTCGATATAAGGTCTATAACAATTCGAGAAACTACTGGTAACACTTACCAGTAAATCTCAGCAACCCTGGCCAGGGATTTCCTGTTATAGCCAATCGAACACAGCGCAACATCAACTCCCTATACCGGGAGAGACGAATCCCCTCCTATCGCTCATTGCCTCCATGTGACTCGGGACTGTACCCAAAAACCACCGTTTTGCACGCCCTCTTGGACGTGGTAAGATGGAAATCAAAGCACAGTGGGAACCACACAAGACTCTATGACGATCTCGGGTCAACAGACTACTCTGTACCAGTGTCACCAGAGAACTGCCATCTGACGTAAGGTATAATACCATCTAGGAGTTCTCGGCGAGTCCGTCCAGTGTACCCAGTCTCTACTGAGCACCCGTATATCATATCTGATGTCAAACACCAATGGATATGGGATCATCCATCGCCCATCTGTATGGGTCGAGAAGGTATACGCTAGTCTACTCTGGTATATCGATGCCCCGTCTCGATATACCCACGACTAGGGACCTTGAAGGATGTACTTATGGACTACCATGTCCCCACTAGTATCATCCGCATCATAGTCCAGGTAGTCAAGCATACATCCTAAGGGCTTTACCAACATGTAACAGAGAGACAAACAGTATACACGTTAAGGTAAAGAGTAACCAGATAGCGTACTATCATGTCGAGCAAGAAAGTCCTCCCTATATATGTCCCAGCATCTACTACAATATACATCCTATGTATAGTAATGGCCTCTAGGGCATACATATAACTAACACCTTCATGTGGAATGACGGAGGGATACGAATGGTTTTGGCGAAACCGTGAACGTAGTGAACTTGATATAATCGATGAAACGAGATAGCTTTTAAAAGGAGTGGTTCAAGCTCCGCGTTTAAAAGTTTAGTTTTGAAAAGAACCGAGTGGTTTTCAAAGTGTTCCAATCGACTTTTACTTGGTTTATTTTCTTGCATTAGTTCTTTTAATGCGTCTCATCATTTAAGCCCACCATTGCAGAAAACAACCAAAATATGACGTACGCTTATGCCATTCGCATTCGCCATGGGGCCCCGTCATCACTCGTTAGGTTACTTAACTAACGACAGAGCGGGGGCTGGGCTAGCGCGGCTGTAAAACATAAGCAACGCCTAAATAGTTATAGTATATAGATATATAGCAATGATAGACATTACAGATCACAGATGAATACATTGGATATACTAGGAATCCGCAATCCGTTCGAGCCTGCAACGAAAAGCGGATTACACGGTCGCGGTGAATAGCCAAATACCCCACCCAAGACCCCTACGGGTGCGGCAAACTACCCGTCAAGTACCCGAAGCGAAGCAACCTCCCTCAACACCGTGAGTAGGCCACTCGGCACTTCGAGATACCCGGTAGTTTGTGCACCCCCTCCATGGGTCTATCCTAGGAGCAAAAACAGTAAAAAGAATTATACAATGACGGCTACAACCCCGACCCGGTTGTGCGGTCATACAAATAATAATACATCAATTTACATATTACATGAATGAAAGAAAAGAAACACTCATCTCACATCCACCCCGGCTATTCACCCGCGACAATCCAACGCATTCATATACACATACCAGCATCAAACACAGATCACAGATATGTATAACCCCCACTAATCGACTTATAGTGATTAGCAGACGTTCAATACATATAAACGTCATAGATATAACCGATTAGTCAAAGTATAGTGAAGTTCGATCAAAAAATACGGATTTATAGGCCCCCAAATACAAATTTCATTTCTGGAAAATCTGGGCTGAAATAAACCATCTTAAAAATCCCAAAACCACAACCTAAGAACACTGCACCAAACTCGGTCATGAACCGAGTCAAAACGGCGGAGGTTCCGCGGCAAAAGTATACCCATTGCCGCTGAACCGCGGCGCTTTGAAGGGATCACTCGACGGTTTTTGGTGGGCTTCTTCACAAAACCCTGAGATGATTTTTGGAGTATGACTTTTTATTTTTAGAGCAGAAAAAATTTTAACAGAAACTTGGGGTTTTGCATGTCGTAGTTTTGCGATTTTTCCGATCGAACTTCCATATACTTTTACTACCTAGCTAGTTTATGTTTAGTTAGGCTCTGATACCACTGTAAGTCCACGTTGCCCACCCCGGTGCTTGCGGAGAGGCGGAAAACGGAATAAAAAACGGATTTTTACTACTCTAGGCAACATGGACTAGACAAAGTCGGGATCTTTGCAAAACAAAACTAACTAAAAGCTAACTAGAAACTAGCAAAGGGTAGAATGGTTATACCTAGGGCTTTAAGTCCTTCTCTCCTTTCTCCTTGGAGTAGTAGAAAGGGATCACCTTTGTCGTCTTCTCACGTCGAAGAAGGATCCACCCGAAAGCCTCAACCTTTGGCTTCAACTTCAAGCTAGAATTAACTAGGGTGCTAGAAGTGCTAATCCTAGAACCCTAGATGAGAGTAGAGATTACTATGGAAAGGTTTTTCTCAAGCTCAAGTGTTTCTCAACACATGAGAGGGGAGAGCTTGAGGAAGAGGAAGAGCAAGAGAGAGAAACTATATGATAAAATGAGAGAAATATTAAGCATTCTCACATATATGTGTGAATTATTGTGAATTGATAATTAGTGAGATAATTGTCATGGCTTAATCAAGACATAACCATTATCATTTCATTTTTAATGCAAATTGCAAGGATCAAAGAGCATCTTCCAAATGAAATGATGATGGTCAAAGTGTCAACCTAAGTCAACAAGTCAAGAATGTCAAATGGTCAACAACCATAACCATGCACAATTATATTAAACTAATATCAATTAACCATAATACACACATAAGCATTACGGTTAATAAACTGACAATGGTCATTAACCCTAATCAAAGTCCTCTCCCTCTGTCTCAAGCAACTGTGCATACGCACCCGTATTCGTGATCCGAGGAACACGACTACAAAAAGATAAAACCAATCCCAAATCATATACTAGGATCTGGCTTAAACCAAAGCCCGCTAGTATAAGCTGTCCGGACAGCAAACGTGCACAAGTGCGCGGATGTGAACGAACCATGTCGCAAAACCATGCGACCTCTACTCATTTTGCCTAAAGGCGAATAGCTCTCTGTGTGGGACTCTAAAGACTCGACGCTACGCTGGCAGTGGGTTTAACCACAGACCGCAAGCGGCACTAGCTGTACGTAACGGTCCCCAGGTAGATGCCGATAAGAAGACTGACGAGGTAACCCCATCTGAACTCTTACTGAGCCTGTATGTGACATTCTCCGTACAGTCCGGTCTGTTCGTCTGATACATCGCATGGCGGGCCTAGGGGGGCGGTGAACGTCAGTCCCCTAATAGCGGTACAAGTCGTGTCGGAGTGTAGCCCAGAACACCCTGAGATAACACTGGAAACCTACCAGTATATCTCGCTTGCCCTGGCCAGGGACTACTTGTGTAATGGCTCTCCTGGACACAGCGCGATGTCAACCCCCAATACCGGGAGAGACGAATCCTGTCTAACCGTCACAGCCTCCAAGTGCTTCGGGACTGCACCCAAAAACTACCTGTTTGCACGACTCCTTTGAGCCGTGGTAGGGTAGTAATCAAAGTGCAGTGGGAACACACTCGAGGCGAAGTGACAGTGTCAAGTCAGCGGACTAAGCTGTACTCATGTCACCTGGGAACTGATAACTGACGATAGGTATAATACCAACCAACAGTTCCCGAAGAGTCCTGTCCAGTGTACTCGTAACCTAACGAGCACCCGCATACTATCTCAAGTACGACGTACTGACGGCTGTGGGGCAGACCGTCTCCCACGCTGGAATGAGAAGCGCATACGCTAGTCTACTCCGGAGTATCGATGCCCTGTCTCGATAGTTCAACGACCAGGGACCTGTATAAGGATGTGCTTATGGATCACCCAGCCCCCACGAGTGTGAGCGCCATCACAACGCTGGTAATCAAGCAAAGATCCTAAGGGCTCTACTAATATGTATATAAGCGATATGCTGAAAGAAACACATGCACAAATTGAAGTAGAGACAAACAAAGTAGCATACTACCATTTCGAGCAAGATTGTATATACAACTGTGAATATCCCAAGCTTCCATCAAGTAATATACAAACTAGTATGATACAGTAATGGCCTCTAGGGCATATACACTAACACAAATGACACCACCAAAAACTCATAATGCCTATAGCGCGTACGAAAAGCAGTCTTTGGAATGTCATCATTCCGAAACCGCAACTGATGATGACCTGATCTCAAATCAAACTTAGAAAAATGTCCCGCACCCTGGAGCTGATCAAAAAAATCGTCAATGCGAGATAAAGGATACCTATTCCGCACTGTAACTCGGTTCAATTGACGAAAATCAATACACAACCTCAAGCCGGCGTCCTTCTTCTTGACGACCAGAAGAGGATCTCCTCAAAGAGAAACACTTGGACGTACAAGTGCCCTAACAAGCAACTCATGCAGCTGATCCTAAAGCTCCCTTAGCTCCGCCGGCTCATCTGGAACAACGTCGGGAAACTCTCACATGAAAAGAATCCGGTCCAACGAATCTACTGTGGCTCCGGTATCACAAATGGAAGCTAAGGATCCTCGACATCCTCTCCTCAAAAGCCGATTAGCGAAAAAGGTTGAAGTCAAGCGGTGAGGAACGGTACCACGGTCTCCCTGCACAACAAGAACTGACTCGCCGGGAAAACAGAACCTGACTATCTTCTTGCGGCAGTCCACAGATGCATAGCACGTAGATAACCAGTCCGTGCCCAAGAGAACGTCAAAGTCCAACATATCTAGAAGGATCAAATCGACGGACGAATCTCTATCTCCTATCCGATTGGCACATGACCGAAACACATGTCGCACAACAAAAGAATCGCTGACAGGAGTAAACACAACAAACGGCTGATCTAGCAAACACAACTCTCGGCCTAATCTCGGCACGAAGTGTGTAGAACAAACAAGTGCATAAATCCTGAATTAAACAAAACATGTACATCAAAAGGACATACGAAAAAGAATACCTGAAACCACTACATTGGACGCCTGCGCGTCCCGATGAGTAGAAGCAAACGCTCGTGCATGCGCTCTACCAGCAACTGGTTTTCCTCCTCCTCTGCCATCCTGTTCTCTCTGAACAAACTCTCCGCGACCATGACCTCTCTGAACATAAGTCTGACACGGATCAACAGCAGGCGCAAAAGGCAACGCTCCCTGAGGTGAAGGTGGTAAGGTAACATATGGTACGGCTGCCTTTCTCTGGCGTACCATGGAACAATTCCTGACAAGGTGATGGAAACCCCCGCACCGGAAACATCCATACGGTGGCTGTTGATCCTCCTGGGAATAAGAGCTAAACAACCGACTTCGTCCCAAGCCTCAGCTACTCTCGCGACCCGAATGAAATCTGTCGCGGCGTCTAAACATCTATCTCTAGGCTGATACACCTGTACGAGCCCTCCTCGGTCCTGGAACTTCCAAAGTCTCGGAAAGATGCTTCTTATCTAATAGGGCTGCGTCCACTGCTGCTGTATATGTGACACAATGCTGTGTGCTGATAGTAAGGAATAACTAGGTAACAGGGGTGGCAACCTTCTGTCGCTGTGCTCGACTGGCCTCAACCAACGATCCCATCATCTGGCACAAGTCCTGCATCTCTGTCTCTAGCCTAGCGATACTATCTATCGAAGGCGGATCAATCTGCTCCTATACAGGGAGCGTACCGTCCTGGTCAGTCCTCGTCTCAGACGAGCCAACTCTGAACTCGGCTCACGCTGCCTCTCTCTATACCCTCGTAGTCTCCGGCAGCATAATGTCTAGAAATGGAAACAGTATTCGATACGAACACGAAAATCGAATCACAAGGATATATATAATCATAGAAGGAATTTCAAGCAATAAGTCTTAAGGTCACTTAGGCGGAGTACCGTGTCGTAAGTATGCCGCGGACATACACATGCTATGTCACTTGACTTAAGCTACCTACTCCATCATACCAAGGTAAACCTATACACCGAAAGGTAAAACCTAGCGCTCTGATACCAACTTTGTCACGACCCAAAATTTGGCACGTGACGGCACTTAAACCACGTAACTTCTACAGGCGTAACGTAATTCAAGTAAGCCGAAAACCCAGAAATCTAAACAATCAAAGGTAGTAAGTAATAAGTACATTGTTAAAAACTTTTGGGAAACTCAAGTAAAAATCTTTAACTTAAGTTACTTTCTTAAAAATTTCAGCAGCACCTCCTTTGTAAAAACTAACCCCGAAATGGGTACAACATAAAATATAAATAAAGCATCCCCAAACGGGAGCAAATCTCGCCCAAAGGTGGAAACAACCACCACAAACATATATACGATGCCGTAGCGAAGAAATATAACTGAAAACAGCATAAGAAGATAAAACTACATAACAAAGGCCGGCTCCCACGAGCACGGCAACCAAAGTCACAAAATATTACAACATCGATCCTCACAACTCGTCTCTAAATCGAATACATGAAGGTGGTAGATGAAGAGTACTAGATCCAACAAAAGATATACAATGTACATAGACGGATAACCGCGAAAACCCACCATACCAAAACTGCTCACAGTCAGCCGTAGCAGTATCCGCTGCAAAAGATACGATAAGAAGAAGCCCTGCCGTGACTACTCTGAGGGTCTAACCTGCAAAAAAAACACTGTGGCACAACAGGGGTGTGTTTCTAACTCGTGAATAGTAAATAACATCATGCGGGTAATTGCAGGTATGCACGTACTGCGATAATCTATAACATGCAAACCGATAGTTTAATATAGCAATATGTATATGCAACAGTCATGAAAGGTACTCTATCAGGTACTACTAATACATGAAGCAATGCATATCAAATAAATGCTGAGTATGGGATACAACATAACATCATCAATGAATCATCATCGTGGAAAATCCTGGTGTCTTTCAACGACACTCCAAACCCCAATACCTCAGGCGCCGTTACCCTGATCGGCCCTCAATCTATAAATCTCATAGAACCTGAGTGTCCAATATCGACACTCGAAACATCATGAAAAACTCGTGTACAGCATCGACTGGTAAATACACATATATCGGGCTCCGTTAGTCCAGGTCGGCCCTCGGGCTCCATCAGTCTGGATCGGCCCATATCCATCTCTCGACTCCGGTCGGTATCCCCCAGATAACCGCTGAGTCCAAATATTATCACCGGTAGGTACTAGCCCTCCTGCCAGGCTCATCATCTATACTATGAAAATCGCCTCTTACCCCGGGGAACCATATCGGGTCCACCATGTACGTGCAGACGGTGCCTACCGCTCATCGAATCGGGTTTCTAGCACAAGGCTTAGAACCGAGAAAACTCATGATGGACGCACTAAAATATCATATCAAGAGAAACCGGGTTTTCAAACAATACATAAACTTCTTGAAATAACCCCACAGTTCTCAAATCCATAAATCACATGAAAACCATATCTCAATGCGTAAATCCATGAAAACTGATATATGCAACATAAAACAGCAATATGAGCATATTAAGGGAAAACCGCTCTTTTAAATCAATCCAGTTTTAAAATATATCATGCGGTTCCCAATTCCTCCGAAATCAAGTGCAGCATCATATGAGGTGTACATGTAACTATAGCAAGATATGTGTATCTACATGTAAGAATGTATGTATGATGCATTTCATAAGCGCAATAGCACATTAATCAACGTCTCAATGTTAAATGACAATACAATACCACTTAGGGGTATATGTAGCTATAGCAAGTTATGTGGGTGTACATGTAAGTATGTATGCATGATGTATATGTAGCTGTAGCAAGATATGTGGGTGTAATGTAAGTATGTATGCATGACGTACATGTAGCTATAGCAAGGTATATGTGTAAGCATGTAGGTATAGTCAGGTATATGTGCAAGCATGTAAGTATAACATGTATACTACATTCCATATGCGCAATGGAATAAGAATCAATGTCTCAAAGGCAATAACTGATACAATATCACATATGTATATATGTTGTGTGTGTCATGGCAATTACCGACGGTGTGTGTAGCATACAATTTGTGCTCGTGCAACATGAACCGTCAGTAATGGTGTTGTGTCTTATTAATACTATGTTCATATGAAATAGGAAAATGAGGTATGCAACAATGGTACACATGCACAATCAATGTCCATATACTTATAACTAATAATCATGTCCTTGAATCTAGCCCAAACGCATAATGCCATACGGGCGATTCCCTTGTAGATGTTAAATCTACTCACCGATGACCTCGAGCTAAGTGAATCCGACCACCTGCTTCCCTTTCTTCACAGCCTCCGAAGTCCCGGATCGCGATCCTAAAATTTCACAAACACAACACATAAAACTAAATATCCTGCGCCGACACAAAGACGACGAAACGCAAGGATAACGTCCACAAGATATACACACCGTGCACTTAGTGCACAAAACGCGTACGATATCGGCACAACCTCAGCAAGGAACGCAAAACGACACAACCAACAAGATTAGACCCTGATCGTACCGATCGTGCATTCATAACACAATATATATCGTGTAAGATAATATATATGTAACATCGCAACGTCAATTGAAACCCACGCTTAATTTTACCGAAAACCTAGTAAGCACCTTTTAAACATTTTAGCTCAAATCTAGAAGTTTAAATCATTCTAGCGATCACAATCATCACATAATAGCTTAATTAAGCCATATAAACCTTTACTACAATTTTAATCTCACCCATATAAGATTTAGTAAAAGTTTGTTTGCAATTAAGCTTAATTAGACAATTAGGAAAATAACAAATAACAATCTCACAACTAGGTTAAGTTTTCCTTGTCTAAACAACTCACTTAACCATTACAATAATCAAAACCCTAACTTGATCTTCAAAAACCTTTTCTAGAAATTCCAAAACATGCTAATTAAAGAATTATTTAAGCATCTAATAAGTTAGCTTAATGTATTTAAACAACAACTAAAGTTTAGGGTTAGGATTTTATACCTCAAAACTTGATTCTAAACTTGCAAAAAGATTTCCAAAATAGCCTCCAAAATGCTAACTTTCATGAAGATCCAAGTTTGGTTAAGGCTAAAGAATAATGGGTATTGATTTGTTTTTGAGTTTGTGGGATTATTTGATGATTTTTGATGAATTTTAGAAGTTTGAAGGAGTGGAAATGGAATGAGAAAAGTATTGGGGCAGCAAGGGGGGATTCGGCCACTTCATGGAAGAAAAGGGAATGTGTGGAAGTGTATAGAAAAATCCTAGGTTAAAACACATTAATGCTCAATTATTTAATGCCACCTCTTAATCCTTTTATTAAAATTTTCTTTAAACCATCAAATATCTAGATATTTTTCCAAGATATTTTGGAAACAAGACAAAATGGATAATCTTATGATTAAGTTGGCATGGATTCAAATTAGCATAATTAACCCAATCAAAATTGTAATTACCACTAATTAAGTGTATAATTAAAAACTTATAATAATATTTTAATTAAGGAAAAATATTTAAGTGAACTAAAATTCACAAGCGACTAACTAAATACCGCAACTAGCAATTTCCTAGTCAAACTAGATGCAGTTAAGTCTATACTGAAAAATGAACACTTCTGAGTTTTTACGAAAAACACAATTTATTTTACCTAATATCGGAAAATTCACCTAAACGATTTCTAAAACGTTAAAGTTGCTGTTGGATTCACAGGAGTATGGACAAGCATGCTTGTTGATCTTCTGATCGCTCAATACCCGGGTAGCCGTTACGTCCAGCTAGTACTGCTGACGGATTGTAAGTGACTGATATGATCATCACCTACTGCCGGCGTATTGACGGGTCATTAGAGTCCTACACAGTGGTTTCCTAGCTCATGCGAAACGAAGTATTGCACATATGTGATATGTGTGGGACTAAGATTAATACGTGTATGTGATACGATATTCCATTCTCGCGATACAGGTTACATGAGATATAACCGGATTGTTGAATCAATTGTTGATTTAATGATATGTTATATGTATATGTGATATGCATATAAATGATATTAGTCGGTTGTATGCGATACAACCAGGTTATTAAATCAAGTGTTGATTTAATAATTTAATATGTAATTATATATTTGATATATTAATATACATTAACTAATATTGGCTCACTTAAGAAAATGATTTCTATTTGAACATTTAATATATGTGTGATATATGTTAATGTATTTATTTTTTGTGTTATGCTAGATGATACATTGAACCTGGATGTGTGAGACACATACCATACTTAAGATAATATGAGGTTTTAATTATTAAGGGTAAATCAAAATTTGGTGGAAAATTGTCATGGTTGTGAAGCTTGTAGAAGCTTGTAGTAACCATTGCCTTAGTCCACTAGTTTTGTTTTACTCTAGATATTTATTAACCTAACCATTATCTTTTAGCCATGGTTTAGTCTCTACATGAGTTATATATGATATATCTCACCCATGGTTGCCATTCTATGGTTCACATTAACCACTTGAACTTCCTCTGTTGGGTATAGTGCCCTCAAAGTCAATTATTAGAT
This sequence comes from Agapanthus africanus, assembly GCA_030015575.1. NCBI lineage: Eukaryota > Viridiplantae > Streptophyta > Magnoliopsida > Asparagales > Amaryllidaceae > Agapanthus > Agapanthus africanus. The sequence goes on from CM057350.1 coordinate 388,192,841, forward strand.
CGCAGGCACGTGATTGCAATGATTGAGGGAGGACCTATACCGGTAGGACAGTCTTACTCAAGATGATAGTATGCTATCTGGTTTATCTTTATCATCGTGTACATACTTTAGGTGACCTTATAGATCACTATTGCACGTTGATAGAGCCCTTATGATTCTTGCTTGACTGCCAGCAGTATGGAGGCGATCATATACGTGTGAGCTGGGGTCTATAAGCGTATCCTTAAAAGGTCCCTAGTAGAGCGAGTTTCGAGACAGGGCATCGATACTCCAGAGTAGACTAGTGTATACGGGTCGAAACCCCGACGAGGGGTTGTGGCTGGTCTCACAAGCCATTGGTGTCAGTTGGTTTACCTAAGACGTATACATGTGCTCATTGGGTTATGAGTACACCGGAAAGGACTCGCCGGGAATATGCTAGTTGGTTTTATACCTAGCGTCAGATAGCAGTTCCCTGGTGACATGTGTACAGGTTAGTTCATCGACCTGAGATCGTCATTTGTCTCGTGTAAGTTCCCAATTTACTTTGATTACTACCTTACCACGGCTCAAAGTGGTGCAAATTAGTTGGGTACAGTCCCGAGCCACATGGAGGCAGTGAGCGGATCTGCAGGGGTTTCGTCTTTCCCGGTGTTTGGGGTGAGATCGCACTGTGTCTAGAAGAGCCATTACACGAAGTCCTTGGCCATGCTAGGAGATTTACTGGTAGGTATTCCAGTAGTAACTCAGGGTGTTCTTGGCTACACTCCGACATGACTTATACCGCTTTTGGGGGTCTGACTTTTACCAACCCCTAGGCCCGACATGCGATGCTCATAGACGAACGGACCAGACTGTATGGATATTGTCACTGACAGGCTCAGTAGGGTGTCTAGATGAGTTCGCTTATCAGCCTCCCTTTTTGTCAATACCTGGTAGCCCGTTACGTACAGCTAGTACCCCTGACGTGCTAGTGGTTAAATCCACAGCAAAAGTATTGACGAGTCTTTAGAGTCCCCCACAGACAGTTTCTCAAGTTTCGAGGGAAACGTTGTAGAGGCCGTATGGTATTATGCCAGGGTTCGATCATATACATGCAGTAGTGTACGGATCATGATCGGACGGATCATACTAGTGGGCTATGGTTTAAGCCGGATCCTAGTATTAGATTTGTTGGATTACTTTAGTCTCATCGCATTCGCATTCAGTCGGAATGCGGATGCAGGTATGTATATACAGGTGATGGGTATCCTTGTGATCCGTCACGAGTTTACTTTAGATGTTGTTGTATCTTTTTGTTGGACTAAACATTTGGGTTAATGTTTATTTTGGTGGAAATTATGAGCTTAGTTCATGATGAGGTGCATTTAATATGACATGGACATGTTTAGTGACTCACGGTCTCTTTATTTGTGCTAATTTCACATTAGGATTTGTTTATTGTGTTGAATTGATGGATGGAGAGAGAGAGGGCAGCCATAGACTTGGGGTTTGCTCTTGTGTTATTAGTTTTCTTGCTCTCATTTAATCAACACAATAACACACAAGAAAAAAAACCTCTTCTTCTTCTTCTTCCTCTAGCTCACCATTTCCACCAATGGCATCATCTTCAAGCTCCATCCATACACTCTCATGTTTTGAGAATCAATGGATGCTTGAGACAAAGTTATCACATACATTCTCTATATCACCTTGGACATGTCGTCTAGCAAACTTCATGTTCGAGTTGATTCGGATGAAGCGGGAGCCCGTAAAAAGACTCATTGATGTGGTGCTCTTCCGACGAGAAGACCGGATATCAGAGATGTCGTGAGGAGCTTGGGATGGTGGCCAAAGACCGAAGGACACGGATCAATCGGTATAGCCACTCTCACTTCTTAGTAATTAGCTAGTTTAAAGTTAATGGTTCGATCCGGGTGAAAGACTATGATAGCGCCGGTTTCCTAAAAAGTTTTTATTTCCGCATTTGGCCTCGGATCGACGGCCGGGGCGCTACCGTAGACTTACATGGTATCAGAGCCACGCCATTAACCTTTCTAGCTTGTTCTAACATATTTAAAATATCGATCGATCAAAATTTCCGAAACCGCATTTCCATTTTCTGAGTTTCTGTTGAAATTTTTTAATGGTCGAAAAATTATTTTGGGTATGTCAGAAAATCAGGCAGGCTTTTTTAAGACCTCTGTAGAAATTTGGTAGCGTGAATCCACAGTAACGCCACGGAACCGTGAAAATAACCATGTTTTGGCCGCGTTTCCGCAGCTGTTATGTGGCTTCAGTGCACCATTTTTCTTATGCTGGTCTTTTGTGTGAAAATGTGATTTCTGGAATTTTTAGTTTTGGCCCAGATTATTTTGAGTGTTGCAGTTGTACATGGGGCCCACTTCGGGAAATTTTGAAGATCGAAATTTTAAATAAGTTAGTTCGCAGTACTTACATTACTATCTGTGACCGTGAATGTCATTCGAGCGGTAAATCTTGTCTAATTGCTATAGGTCGTTTAGACGGATTTGTGAACGTGACATTCACATTGATGGCCTGGATGCAATGGTAGTACAGTTTGGTTATATTTGTACATTTGATATTGCGGGGCGAGCATCCGACATGTGGACTGCCGTCACTGCCTGTTTGTATATTATTCTTTTGGGGCACGACCGGCTTGAGGTCGATGCACCCGTTGTACATATTTTTTACTTTCTGTACTAGGATTACCCCGCGGTGGGGTGCACGGATAGCCGGGTTCTAGAGGACAATGAGCCCACATTTCATGGCTTTGAGAAGGAGGGGGCTTTACTCTAGAATTGGCGGGATATTCTCCGCACTCATAGGGGTATAGGTTGACCCAAGGAGGGGTGCTCAGGTTACCGTATTCCGTGAAGTGCTGGGTAGTACATTCACTTTGTTGAAGGGGGCTGCCTCGCTTCAGGTTTTGGCGGGTAACTTGCCGCGCCCGTAGGGGTCTAGGTTTTCATTACGCAAGGTATCCATACAACCAGTGGAACGTCGGGTTTCACTTGCGGCTCAATGGAAACCCGGGGCTCCTAGATTATCTGTATTGATCTGTGATGCTTATTACTCTCTCTGATGTTGCATTTTTATCACGCCATGAGCCATTATTATATATTGATATATATACTAGTAGATGTTGTATATGTTTTACACCCACGCTAGTCCAGTCCCCGCTCTATCGTTATTTAAGTAACCTAACGGGTGATGACGGGACCCAGTGGCGAATGCGGATGGCATATACGTACATCATATTTTCGTTCTTTTGTGGTGTGGAAAAATTGATGGGACTGCATTGATTCGGATCAATGCAAGATAAACAAACCTGTTTGATATTGTCGGAACAATTTTTCAAAAAGCTGTTATTACAAGGACGTTCTCTTTTGTTTTGCACAGTGGTATTCGGTTATGAATATCTAGCACCTCAATCGACGAGGCAAGAGCCGAGATCCCTTCACCGGGAGTGACCCCTTAGGCAGAAGTTTGCGTCAGGGTGATAACTTCACTATAGTCGATTATTTTTTGCTTTGCATCGTGGTGTTCAGTTGGAATATCCTGCACCTCATTCTATGGGGAAAGAGTCGAGATCCCTTCACCAGGAGTGACCTCTTTAACAAAAGTTTTCGCCACTATATTTTTATAAAAAGCTATCTGGTTCCTTCAACGATATCAAGTTCATTACGTTAAAGGTTTTTCGCCAAAAACCAGCCGTAGCCCTCCGTCATTTCAGATTGGTATTGCTTAGTATTCGCGCTACGTTTGTCGTTGCTATTCGCCGAGATGTAGTGTGCGGTAGCTCTGTTGTGCTTTTCTGTCGCATGGATATGTGGATTGGTTAGGACGGTCGTACGACTTTGTTGATTATTCGTCAAGGGTCGTGCGGGTGGGTTTAACGCAATCAAGATGATGACGGGTTGAACTTGACTAGGACCTTTTGATTTGTTGATTATTCGTCAAGGTCACTTGGGTCCTAGGGGTAAAAATCACATCGGGAGTTTCTAAAGAAACTGAAACTTTCCAGATATGCGCATACCTTCTGGAGTGTGATAACGTGAGTGGATTCCATCATGTTATCATGCGATGATAGTTGGATCCTGATTCCCACTGATGAGTTGGTTTATTCCTCGGGTGATCCCGACTAATTCTTCTTTCAGGTTTGGAGGAGAATTTGAGGATACAGTGGGAGGTTTCCTGATTAGATAAATTGGTAACCATTCTGATTTAGATTAGAGTGCATGCAGAGTGTTTCTTTTCTCTCTCTCTTTGGCAGCGACCATGACCCGACCCTTGACTATGACTTAGTAACCAAGATTAACCAAACCTTCTTAAAACACTGGCTTTTGGATTGTTTGAATTGCATACCTCATTGCCACTCCTACTTTTACCCTTTTTTCTCCGGAACATTTCGTATCATGTCACGACCCGAAATTGGCATGTGACGGTCCTAAGACTACGCAACGTCTACAGGCGTAACGCAGTAAAAGAAAGCCAAAACCCAGAAATCTAAACCATTAAAAGACAAGAAAAGATAAGAAACATTGTTTAATAACAAGTATAAATTCTTTAAGTCCAATTTACTTTCTTAAAAATTTCGGCAGCAGCTCCTTTGTAAAAACCCACCCTAAAAATGGGTACAATATAAATATAAAGTAAAGCATCCCCAACGGGAGAAAATCTACGCCCAACGGCGGAAAACAACCACCACAACAGATATACGATGCCGTAGCGAAGAAATAAAAGACGATATAAGTAAAACTGCATAAAAGACATCCAAGTCCCCAAAATATACAATATCGTCCTCACATCAAGTCTCTAAGTCATACAAGATAATGGTAGATGGAGAGTACATGGATACAACGAATATAAAATAAAACAACGAATAACCACAAAACCCACCTAAGCAAACTGCACACTGTAAACTGATGCGGTATCCGCAGCAAAAGATGATAAGATAGATGAATAGCCTTCCTCGACTACTCTGGGGAAACACCCTGCAAAACAACTGTGGCACAACGGGAGTGAGTTGCCTACTCGTGAATAGAAAATAACATATACTGGTAATCGCAAGTATGCACATACAGCGCGAATCTAACATTTGCAATTAATAGCAATAAAAGGTCATATGAATGCAATAATCATGAAATGTACACTAGCAGGTGCAACTAATATATGAAGCAATAATAATATGACAATAGGTATGCAATAATCATGCAATAACGATATGAAAATGTATATATGCAACAGTGATGAAAGGTACTCTAGCAGGTACAATTAACACATGAAGTAATGCATATAAATAAAGGTATGTAAGTGCAACAGTCAAGAAAGGTATTTTATCAGGTACAACTAATACATGAAGCAGTGCATAAATAATAAATGTGGAGTATGGAATGAAACATGTCATTTCCACGGAATCCTGACATCGTGGTAGGATCACAATCCATCAAGACAATCCAAATCCCAATTCCTCAAATCAGCCCCCAAATTGGCTCTCATATCATATAAGTCTCACAAATCCTTAATATACAATATCGAATAAATCTCATATATTCTGAATGTACAAAGTCAAGTGAATCTCATATATCCTTTATGTACAATATCAAGTAATCTCAAATGTCCCAAATCCAATATCAAGTGAATCTCTTATATTTTAGGTATATTTGCATGAATAAATATTATGAAGTATATGAATTTATATGTATACAAATATATTAGCGTCCCATTCCACTAATATATATGTATATGCATATATAACAGCGTCCCATTCCCATGTTATATATACTTAGGAGTAAAATATCATGAAAACCAAGTGTCAAGCATCGACACAAAATAATGATCGATCAGGTGCTGTCACCAAGACTGGCACCCTGATAGGTACGTATCATACGCTATACCGAAAGCTCGAGTGCCTAGCTCTGACCCTCGCCTCTCGATGTATCCATACGCAAATGACTCCCGTCGGTATCCCCATGATAACCGCCGAGTCATTGGTAATGTCACCGGAGTGTATGGTTCCCCTGCCTGGCTCAATCGGCAAGGTTCACAATCGTCTTGTCCCGGGGTACCTCCGGGCCCCACCATGTACCCTCATACGGCCCCCGACTCCTCGCATGGGGTATATATATATCAGAACCGATAAATCTCATGGTGGATGCTGAAATATCATATCTAGGGAAGCCGGGTTTTTCAAATAATGCATAATTTCATGAACTACCACGGTCCCCAAATCAAGAAAACATCATGAAAAATCCATATCACAATGCGAAAATCTATGAATATAATATATGCAACATAAAACTGAAATGTAAGCATATAAGGAAAAGCCGCTAATTAACTGCAACAAGTTAATATAAAATATCATGCGGTTCTTATTTTCTCCAATTCTAAATAACATCAAGTAAAGGTAAACATGTAGCTATAACTGATATATGCGTAAACATAAAGGTATAGCAAGATATAGATATCTACCTATCAGAAATGATGTAATATACCCCCCGGGTATAAGTGAAGGATGTAAGCAAGATATACATGTAGCTATGTCATTATGTGTATGTACTTATCGCTAATGGTACAATACTCTAGAAGTATACAGGTAACTAGCATGGAAGTATGTCAAGGCATATGTGTAAGCATGTAGGTATCCAGGTATGCTATATATATCATATGCGATAAGAAATATAAATCAATGTCCCAATGTTCTTAACCAAACAATATCACATCTATAAGTGGGTTGTGCGTGACATGGCAGTTATTGACGGTGTGTGTGGCATACAATTAGTGCTCGTACAACATGAGCCGTCAGTAATTGTGCAGTGTCCTAAGGATACTTGTCCAAGCACAGCAATTAACTAAGCAGTAGGGTGAATTCGCAATTCTAAATATGAAATAGAATATACGACAAGTCAAGTCATTTCTAGCCCAGACGTATAACGCCATGCGGGCGATTCCCCTGTAGATGTTAAATCTACTCACCAACGCTCCTGGCTAAGTGAAGCCTACCACCTGTTTTTCTTTTGTCGTAGCATCCGAAGTCCTGGCCTGTGAACCTAAAATTTCGTAAATATATCACATAAGCTAAATATCCCACATCGACGAAAAGACAAAGAAACGCAAGAATAACGCCCTGAAAATTAGACTGCGCACTTAGCGCATCTAACGCACACGACATCGGCCAAAAATCCTAACCGGGGTCGCTAAACTACGAAACACCAAGTCTAGACTCTGATCGTCCCGATTGTGCAACACAACAAAATAAAATACGAGGAATATAATAGATATAACCTCGCAACGACTAATTGAAACCACGTCGGAAAAACCCCGAAACCTAGTAAACAACTTATAGCAATATTTCGCACTAGTTTCAAGCTAACACATATCTAGCGGCTACAAACACCTTATAATAGCTTAACTAAGCTATCTAAACCATTTCTATATTTTTAACACTTGCAAAATAAGTTTTAGCAAAAACCTAGTAAGCAATATTTCATAATTAAACAAAGTATTTATTAATAATAATTATCATTTTCTACTAGGTTAAGATTTTCCTAATCACAAATTAAAACTTAAATTAAAAATTAAACACTTAAATCAAGCTTTAACCTTAACTTGAATTTCTAAAAAAAATTATGAATAATGAATTAAACATGAAATAGAAATCTTAAATTAACATCTAATTAAGCTAGCTAAAAGATTTAAACTTAACAATTAAGTATTAGGGTTAGGATTTTATACCTCCAAATGATTCTAAAACTTGTAACAAGAAAACCAAGATTAGCCTCCAAAATCAAGACTTCATGAAGAACAAAGCATGGTTTAGGGTTAAGGAAATGAAGGAAAATGATTATTTTTTAATTTTTGTGAATTTATTTGGATTTGTGATGATTTATTTGTGCAAAAAATGATGAAAATGGTGCAAAAGAGAAGTGAGGGCAGCAAGGAATAAGTGGCCGGCCATGAGAAATGACGGGGGTGTTTTGTGAAAAAAATTGAAGAAAATTCTAGCAAGAATTCAATAAATGCACATTTAATGCAAAATGCCACCTTTTATTTTCTTTTTATTTTCTTTTTAAAATTCAAAACCTTTTGCACTAAAAATATCTAGATATTTAGAAAAGAAGCTTCCAAAATAATTGTAGTGATGATTTCTAATGATTCTCATTTAGAAGAAATTTCTCGATTTACGTGCATATTTTACCGGCTAAAATAATATTTTATTTGGGAAAAATTTTATCTGAACCAAAACCTCCCATATACCCCTAAAATTCGCGCACAAGCTTTATTTTAGCTAAAATAGGTGCCGATAAGTTTCTACGGAAGTTTGATCGAAATCGGGTTAAAACGGAAAATACCGACTATTTTGCACTAAAACGGAAAAATTCGCAAAACGATTTCTAAAACGTTACACATCACTACGAACGTCCACTTCCATTGGATAAAACCATCGTATGGTTATATACGAACTCGAAGGAACTTGTTCCAGATTCGAGGATGGTTTCCGGTTCTGGAGAAAATGAATAGGACTATTCAGTTGTATTTTCCTTTTACCTTCTCTCAGGTTGCGAATGCTCCTTGGATTAAGACGGTACATCTATTACGCTAATTGGATAGTCTTCATCCAAACCATAGGCAGGTGCCAAAAGCTAGGGAATGAAGAAAACTGATTAGCCTAAGTAAGATGTACAGAAGGTAATAAGTAAAGACAAATAAAGGGATTAGAAAGAGGGCAAAGTGAATTGCGACTGCTATTCATGACCAAACCAAGTATTTCATCGCCACCACTACTTCACCTTTGTATTTCTCCCGGACACCCCGTATCACTACGAAGATCCACAGTTATTTGGATAAATCCATCGTATGGTTATATACGAACTCGAAGGAACTTGTTCCAGTTCGGGGACGGATTATGGTTCAGGAGAAATAGGAATAAGGTTTATTCAGTTGTCTTTTATCATTATCTTCTCTCAGGTTGCCTGTACTCCTAGGATTAGGGGAGTACACCCATTACGCTTATTGGATAGTCTTCTTCCAAACCATAGGCTGGTGCCGAACGGTAGGGAAGGAAGAAAGCCGTTTGGCCTAAAGGTGGTGTACATAAGGTAATGACTAAAGACAAATAAAATGATTTAGAAAGATGGAAAAGAAATATACGGTTAAAGTTGTGAATCTGATAATGGAAGAGGCATTACAAGGAATACCCGGATACCACTTCGAAACATTTCATGTTTCAGTTTCACTGTGTATTGTTTTCCAAATTACCCTTACTCCAGGGTATGTACTTACCAGGTTTGATTCTCACATCTGTATAGTTTTACAGATGATGGGTGAGAGTAAGTCATTGGGAATTAGGGGATCATCCTCATTATATCGGGATTCGTTGTAATTGGTGATATTTGAGGAAATCGCTTGGGTTATTGCCGGACGGCAAATATTTGGTTTTGAATATCCGTTGTTATGCACCAATTTCAAACTGATATATCTGTACGTTTATTTTTATAAAGTGAGATATAAACTTTTGAAATTATGTCCTTGACATTTACCTATATCTGTTGATGGTTAGGTAAGGAGCATTTAACAACGGTGTAATTCTTCTTAACCATAAGTACAGTTTTCAACTTACGACACACAGGGAATGAGTTATTAGACTCAGGGGACTTATACAGAGTATTGTATGTTGTCCAGTATCCATTAGGACAGAGGGGTTGGTACTCGTGCTATATTCTGTTTACTTGTGACTTCTCTAGTTCTTAGACATGTGTTTTATAGAAATACAAGATCCGAGTTTTGAGAAGTTATAAGTATATGAATAAAGTAGAGAACCAGGTATTGCAAGTATCAAGATTCTTCAAGGTGATCGAAGATGTAGATACTTGTGTATGGTATTCAGTTGATAGTAATGATTATGAGAAACTTGTTTCCCTTTCAGGTTACTCATATCTGGATGCATTCCTAAGTTGAGCAATGCTGAATAGCCTCTCTCCATTTAGTTGACTTGCACTGGAGACAGCTTCATGTTTTGAATCTGGTTCCAATTAAATCAGTGTCTCTGTTTTTATATTGTTTATAGAATGGATCATATCTTAACGATGTAAAGGTATATAGAGTTATCCTGCTTATGATTAAAACCGGACTCTGGATAACGCAAGGCACGTTTCTGTAATGGCTGTTTGTGGGTTGACCCGGGCTATGACGAGGGTTGACTTTCTACCATCTGGAAGATCAATAGTGATATTGTTATTGACTCGCCACAGTTTTGATAAAAATGGTTTTTTTCAGAAAACAGTAGTGGGAGTATGGTAGAACTGGAAGTGATTCCAAAACCACAAACGATTACTGGAAATTTGATAAGAACCTAAAAATTCAATCAGGTTTGACATTCCATTGGCCACTCCGCAGATATGGTGGGTAACCTCAGGCACTCGAGAGGTACATCGATATGCTCGAAGACGGTGACAGGGAGGTTCTTGTTTACCCAGACTTGACACTACTGTTGTTCAAGGCTATGAGACCAAGCAGGAGGATGAGTATAGCATCGTTCAAAACAAGCTTTAGTAGTGCACGTGTATATGACTCTACCAGAGGGTTGTCGTAGTCAGTGGGAGCAGCAGAAGCATAGTGAACAAGTAGCTTATGTCTTTTTATGGACCAAAGCAGATATAGCGAAGAAAGATCATCTATTTTTTATGTGACAGTCATGGGTTTGACTTCATCAGAATAGGGGATGTATCTGTTCAGAAGGTAGTAGGGTGTGATGTCCTGGTATTTGGATGACATACACAGAGTAGGAAGTGAAATTCCGATACTACGATCGGTTATACTTTGGTTGTCACACAGTGGTTTCTCCACATAAGATATACATATAATATCAGTTATTTTGGTTACTAGATCTGTGATTTTAGATCTAGATTTGGATAGTTTCCCAATCTGGGTACTTAGACAACATTCTACATGTGTTTTAGAATGGACGACTCCTGGCACGGTAGTATACCTACAGGTGATGGAGTCACCCTCTCTAAAGTTGTCTTACAGACTAAAGGGGAGAGAGATGTGCATGATTGACATATCACTTGCATAGGCCATTGAGTCAATCATGAGATGTCAAGTACCACACCAGATGTTGTTTTTGCACTAAATGCAATAAGTTGATATTAGTCCAATCCTGGAGAAGCGTTCGGAAGCAGTTTATGAACACAAGCGGATGTTCTAGGGATATGATAACAACAGCCTCTTTTGGGAGGCGGTTATCATTCCAGGCTTCCAAGGTGACCTGGATGACAGAGTGACTGTCAGAGTTATAGTTTTCCCTCTGACGAGGGGTAGTAGTTTGGACAGGTGGTCCAAGCGGATACTGAGGGAGGCATGGCGCACGATACTGATTAAGTTCAGTTGACGATACAGTCTAAGAAGTTTGGATTTGGAGTTCATTTATGAGCTAGGTCCCATCAGATATCCAGACATATTCTAAGATAGGTATTGCTCATTTCGGGAGATGGCTTTCTCCGCGAACTTGAGATAAAGAGAGACATAGAAAGAAACATCAGGGCGGATCCACTCACTGAGGCTATTCCTCGAACGCAATAGTTTCACAAACGGGCTTTGTGAGACTGACCAGTAGAGGAGTTGGATGTTCGGTATCACACGGGCTGTGAGTATGCGACATCGCAATAATTAGCCTTGAGTGCAAGTGGGAGATTGTTGGGTATAGTGCCCTCAAAGTCAATTATTGGATCGCAGGCACGTGATTGCAATGATTGGGGGAGGACCAATGCCGGTTGGACAGTCTTACTCAAGATGATAGTATGCTATCTGATTTATCTTTATCATCGTATACATGCTTTAGGTGACCTTACAGATCACTATTGCACGTTGATAGAGCCCTTAGGATTCTTTCTTGACTGCCAACAGTATGGTGGCGATCATATACGTGGGAGCTGGGGTCTATAAGCGCATCCTTAAAAGGTTCATAGTCGAGGGAGTTTCGAGACAGGGCATCGATACTCCAGAGTAGACTAGTGTATACGGGTCGAGACCCCGACGAGGGGCGGTGGCTGGTCTCACAAACCATTGGTGTCAGATGGTTCACCTAAGATGTCTACAGGTGCTCATTGGGTTATAAGTACACCGGACAGGACTCGCCGGGAATATGCTAGTTAGTTTTATACCTAGCGTCAGATAGCAGTTCCCTGGTGACATGTGTACAGGTTAGTTCATCGATCTGAAATCATCATTCGTCTCGTGTGAGTTCCCACTGTGCTTTGATTACTACCCTACCACGGCTCAAAGGAGTTATGCAAACAGGTTTTATTTGGGTACAGTCGCGAGCCACATGGAGGCAGTGAGCGGATCGGCAGGGGTTTCGTCTCTTCCGGTATTGGGGGTGAGATCGCGCTGTGTCTAGGAGAGCCATTACACGATGTCCTTAGCCAAGACAGGAGATTTACTGGTAGGTATTCCAGTAGTATCTCAGGGTGTTCTGGGCTACACTCCGACATGACTTGTACCGCTTTTGGGGGTCTGACTTTTACCAACACCCTAGGCCAGACATGCGATGCTCATAGACGAACGGACCGGACTGTACGGATATTGTCACTGACAGGCTCAGTAGGGTGTCTGGATGAGTTCGCTTATCAGCCTCCCTTTTGGTCAATACCTGGTAGCCCGTTACGTACAGCTAGTACCACTGACGTGCTAGTGATTAAATCCACAGCCAAAGTATTGACGAGTCTTTAGAGTCTCCCACAGACAGTTTCTCAGATTTCGGGCGAAACGTTGTAGAGGCCATATAGTATTATGGCAAGGTTCGATCATTTACGTGTAGTAGTGCACGGATCATGATCGGACAGATCATACTAGTGGGCTTTGGTTTAAGCCGGATCCTAGTATTATATTTGTTGGATTACTTTAGTCTCATCGCATTCGCATTCAGTCAGAATGCGGATGCAGGTATGTAAATACAGGTGAGGGGTATACTTGTGATCCGTCACGAGTTTACTTTAAATGTTGCCGTATCTTTTTGTTGGACTAAACATTTGGTTTAATTTTTATTTCGGTGGAAATTATGAGCTTAGTTCATGATGAGGTGCATTTAATGTGACATGGACATGTTTAGTGACTCATGGTCACTTTATTTATGCTAATGTCACATTAGGATTTGTTTATTGTGTTGAATTGATGGATGGAGAGAGAGAGGGCAGCCATAGGCTTGGGGTTTGCTCTTGTATTATTATTTTTCTTGCTCTCATTTAATCAACACAATAACACACAAGAAGAAAAAAACCTCTTCTTCTTCTTCTTCCTCTAGCTCTCCATTTCCACCAATGGCACCATCTTCAACCTCCATCCATAAACTCTCATGTGTTGAGAATCAATGGATGCTTGAGATAAAGTTATCACACACATTCCCTACATCGCCTTGGACATGTCGGCTAGCTAACTTCATGTTCGAGTTGCTTCGGATGAAGCGGGAGCCCGTAAAAAGACTCATTGATGTGGTGCCCTTCCGACAAGAAGATCGGAGATGCCGTGAGGAGCTTGTGATGGTGGCCAAAGACCGAAGGACACGGATCGATCAGTATAGTCACTCTCACTTCTTTGTAGTTAGCTAGTTTAGAGTTAAGGGTTTGATCCGGGTGAAAGACTACGATAGCGCCGGTTTCCTAAAAAGTTTTTGTTTCCGCATTTGGCCTCAGATCGACGGTCGGGGCGCTACCGTAGACTTATATCTTCTTCATCTTTTTCCTAGCTCTTTTGAGTTTTGAATGAGGTGAAAAAGAAAAGAGAAAGATTATTCTAAAGTGAGCAAAATTCCTACTTCATCAATCTATACTAGACTAGCCATTTAGTATAGCTTGTTTGCTTCACTAACTCTCAATTAGTGAAGAGGTAGCTTGTGCTAGATTCTCCTCAACGTAGATCATCTTCGGCCTCGAAGACATCAAGAAAGCTCGTTCATTTCACTTTGTGGAGCCTAACTAGAGTCCGGGAGATCACTACTTGGAGCGAAGGGACTACTACTCGGAGGTTTAGAAGTGAAGGACCGATGTACAAAGTTGTATTCCTCATTTACTTAGTGTAAAGTTGTTTACATGTTAGCTTTAACCCCAATCCTCTAGTTAGATCTTGTGTTATGGGTTGCTTAGCATTCTAGGTTTTTTAAAATTTCATACTAGATGCCCTAGAAAACATAATGAGGGTGCTAAGGAACCCAGCAGACTCGACGGATGGAGGCTGAATACATCGCTGCCGACGATACTGCCAAAGAGGCTGTCTGGATGAAGAAGTTCATTGCTGAACTTGGTGTGGTTCCATCTATTGAGGATCCAATACCCTTGATTGTGATAACAATGGAGCTGTAGCTTTGGCCAAGAAACCCCGGTCCCATCAGGGATCCAGACATATTCTGAGACGGTATCACCTGATCCGGGAGATAGTTGATCGCCGGGAGATCGAGGTCAGGAGAGTTGAAAAGAAGGACAACACAGAGGATCCACTCACAAAGGCCCTCCCCCAGACGCAGTTTGAGAGACTTTTTGGGATGTTGGGTATGAGATACTACAACAACTAGCCTAGTGCAAGTGGGATATTGTTAAGAATATGTATGCCCTAGAGGCCATTATTGTATAATATAGTGGATGCTTGGACATATATAGAGAGGACTTTCTTGCTTGACATGATAGTATGCTATCTGGTTGCTCTTTATCTTAACATGTACACTTGTATTATTATACTGTCTCTCTGTTATATGTTGATAAAGCCCTTAGGATGCAGGCTTGACTACCAGGACTATGATGCAGATCATACTAGTGGGGCTTGTGTAGTCCACAAGCATATCCTTTAACATTTCCTAGTCGAAGGAGTATCGAAATAGGGCATCGATATTCCAGAGTAGACTAGTGTGTACGTTTCTTGACCCTGTATGGCACGATGATTGATCCCATAACCATTGGTATATGACATCAAAGATTGTACACAGGTGCTCATTAGAGAATGGGTACACCGAACAGGACTCGCCGAGAACTCCTAGATGGTACCATACCTATCGTCAGATAGCAGTTCTCTGGTGACACTTATACAGGTTAGTCTGTAGACCAAAGATCGTGATAGTGTCTTGTGTGGTTCCCACTGTACTTTGATTTCCTCCTTACCACAGCTCAAAGGAGTCGGGCAAACAGGTGGATTTTAGGTACAGTTTCGAGTCATATGGAAGCTGTGAGCGATAGGAGGGGTTTTGTCTCTCCTGGTATTGGGAGTTGATGTTGCACTATCCTCGATTGGATATAACAGCAAGTCCCTGGTTAGGGCTGAAGAGATTTACTAGTAAGTGTTATCAATAGTTTCTCGAATGGTTATAGGCCATACATCGGCATGACTTATCAAGTTACTGGGGTTTGACGATTCCACCCCCAGACTCGATATGCAACATATCAGACGAAGAGACTGGACTGTACGGTAAGTGTTGCTTATAGGCTCAATGGAGATTGGACAAGTTTGCTTGTGTAAGTCTACGTTGCTCATCCCGGTTCTTACGGGGAGGCGAAAACGACGAAAAATAATGATTTGGCGCAAGGCAACATGGACTTAAAGCACGGATCTTTGCTAAACTAGAAACTAGTAAACTACAAGAGGCTACAACTACTATGCTGTAGAAAGTATACCTCACGAAACCGGTCCTTCGAGTCTTCATTCCGCTGTCCCACTCGTCCATCCAAGCTCCAAGTGTCGATCCGGACCATGGGCACCTCCGCGGCCTTCTTGAGTCGAAGACGATCCACCCGAGAGATGTATACCGAGCTCCACCTCGAGTCGAGGAAACTAGGGCAAAGAGATTGCTAGTCAAGAAGCCCTAGGATGTGTAGAGGAGATGTATGGATGTGATTGTCAAGTGGAATCCTTTTTCTCTCAACACATGAGATCAAAGGAAGAATCAAGAGGAGGAAGACGGAGGAGCAACCATGGAAATGTTTCTCATTTTCTTTTTTATGAGAGAGAATGAGAATCAACAAATGAAAATCTTAACCAAGAGAAAACACAACCATGGTTGCAATAATACTCATTTTCATCATTACTAATCCTATCATGTTAAAGTTGATGGCACTAATGACATGACCATTTTCATAACAAAAAGGAAAAAGAAAACCAAAGAATACTTTAGACCTTTCAAGAAGATCCTAGTCAACTTTGGTCAAACGGTCAACAAAGTCAAGATGGTCAAATGGTCAATGTAATTAGCCATAACATAATTATCAATAAATGGATTAGTAAATAATGTCCCCAGCTCATAATGGTTTTGACCGAACCAACTGTCAAAATCCTAATGAGGCACCTCCTCCTTCTCCATTCCGCAAATCTGTGCATACACACCCGCATCCGCATTCCGTAGAATGCGAATGCACAGAAGACAAAACAAATCCATCCGTGCAATACTAGGATCCGGCTTAAACCATAGCCCACTAGTATTGCCTGCCCGAACAACATACGCACACAAGTGTACGCAAGTGATCACAGCCCTGCCGTAAAACCATACGGCCTCTATACGTTTCGCTCAGTGCAGGGAAACTCTCTGTGTGGGACTCTAAAGACTCGACACTACGCTGGCAGTGGGTTTAACCACAGACCGCAAGCGGCACTAGCAGTACATAACGGTCCCCAGGTAGATGTCTATAAGAAGGCCGATGAGGTGAACCCATCCGAACTCCTACAGAGCCTGTATGTGACAATCTCCGTACAGTCCGGTCTATTCGTCTGATACATCGCATGGCCGGACTAGGGGGCGGTGAACGTCAGTCCCCTAATAGCGGTACAAGTCGTGTCGGAGTGTAGCCCAAAACACCCTAAGATAACACTGGAAACCTACCAGTATATCTCGCTTTCCCTGGCCAGGGACTACTCGTGTAATGGCTCTCCTAGACACAGCACGATGTCAACCCCCAATACCGGGAGAGACGAATCCTGTCTAACCGTCACTGCCTCCAAGTGCTTCGGGACTGCACCTAACTACTACCTGTTTGCATGACTCCTTTGAGCCGTGGTAGGGTAGTAATCTAAGTACAATGGGAACACACTCGAGGCTAAGTGACAGTGTCAAGTCGGCGGACTAAGCTGTACTCATGTCACCTGGGAACTGATAACTGACGATAGGTATAATACCATCCATCAGTTCCCGACGAGTCCTATCCAGTGTACTCGTAACCTAACGAGCACCCGCATACTATCTCCAGTACGACGTACTGATGGCTGTGGGACAGACCACCTCCCGTGCTGGGATGAGAAGCGTATGCGCTAGTCTACTCCGGAGTATCGATACCCTGTCTCGATAGTCCTATGACTAGGGACCTGTATAAGGATGTGCTTATAGATTACCCAGCCCCCACAAGTATGACTGCCATGACAACGCTAGTAATCAAGCAAAGATCCTAAGGGCTCTACTAATATGTATAAGCGATATGCTAAAAGAAACACATGCACATATTGAAGTAGAAACAAACCAAGTAGCATACTACAATTTTGAGCAAGATTGTCTATACAACTGTGAATATCCCAAGCTTCCATTAAGTAATATACAAGCAAGTATGATACAGTAATGGCCTCTAGGGCATATACACTAACAATCTCCCACTTGCACTAAGGCCATGTACTGGCGTATTGAAGACCTATCATCTCGATCAGCCGCTCGAACTGTGTTTGGGGTAGGTCCTTCGTGAGTGGATCTTCAATGTTATTCTCCGAATTTACTCTCTTCACCTCGATCTCCCGGCGATCTACGATCTCCCTGATCAGGTGTTACCGCCTCAAAATGTGCCTGGACTTTTGATGGGACCTGGGTTCCTTCGCTAAAGCAATAGCTCCGTTGTTGTCGCAATACAGCGGTATTGGATCAACAATGGTAGGAACCACCTGAAGCTCCGTGAGGAACTTCTTCATCCAGACAGCTTCCTTTGCGGCATCGCAAGCAGCTATGTACTCCGCTTCCATAGATGAGTCAGCAACGGTCTCCTGCTTGGAACTCTTCCAGCAAACCGCCCCTCCATTGAGGGTAAAGACATAACCCGACATGGACTTGGAGTCATCCTTGTCACTCTGGAAGCTGCCGTCAGCAAAGGCCTCAATCTGGAGGTCTTTTCCGCCATACACCAAGAACATCTCCTTAGTCCTTCTCTGGTACTTGAGAATGTTCTTTACCGCTATCCAGTGTTTCTCCCCTGGGTCCGGCTGATACCGGCTTACAGCGCTCAATGCGTATGCTACATCTGGTCTGGTACATAACATCGCATACATTATAGAGCCTACCGCAGAAGCGTAGGGTATAATAGACATGCGATCCCTTTCCAAATCAGTCTTGGGAGACATCTCTTTGGAGAGGGTGATTCCGTGACAAGCCGGTAGATTACCGCGCTTTGAATCCTCCATACTGAATCTTTTCAGTATGGTGTCAATGTACCTGGACTGTGAAAGTCCCAACACCCTCTTAGATCTATCACGATAGATCTGGATCCCCAGAATGTAGTTGGCATCGCCCAGGTCATTCATGGAGAACCTCTGCGATAAGAATCCTTTGACTGACTGTAACATAGGAATATCATTTCTTATTAGGAGAATGTCATCCACGTAGAAGACAAGGAATACCACAGTTCTCCCTACAATCTTACTGTAAATGCATGGTTCATCTGGGTTTTTGATAAAGTCGAATTCCTTGGCAGTATCATCAAAGCAGATGTTCCAACTTCGCGATGCCTGCTTAAGTCCATAGATGGACTTTAGCAACTTGCACACTCTACCGCTGCTCCCACTCTGAATGAATCCCTCCGGCTGATCCATATAGACGCACTCTTCTAAATTTCCATTTAGGAAAGCCGTCTATACGTCCATCTGCCAGATTTCATAATCGTGGAAAGCAACAATGGCAAGAAGGATCCGAATGGATTTCTGCATAGCCACTGGAGAAAAGGTCTCGTCATAGTCCAAACCAGGTCTTTGACGAAAACCCTTTGCAACAAGTCTAGCTTTATAGGTTTCAACCTGCCCATCAACACCAATCTTCTTTCTGAAGATCCATTTGCATCCTATGGGTTTTACCCCTTCTGGAGCAAAGTCCAAAGTCCAAACTTTGTTGGTGTACATAGACTCCATCTCGGTCCGCATTGCATCCAGCCATTTTACCGAGTCACCGCTCTGAATGGCTTGCTGGAAGCTAGTCGGCTCACCATAATCCATGGTGCAATCCTCTCTATCCCCGTCAATGAGAAAACCGTAGTATCTCTCGGGCGGATGAGACTGCCTACTACTCCTGCGGAGTGGCGTAGGAATGTCCTGTTCTTTCGAACCTTCTGGTTCTACTAAGCTTTCAATAATAGCTCGTGGTTCTAGAATTTCTTCCAGTTCTATCGCGCTCCCACTTATCTGATTTTCCAAAAACTCGGTTTCCAAGAAGCGGGCATGACGAGAAACAAAAACCTTTTGTTCCTCTGCGTAATAGAAAAGACACCCCTTGGAGTTCTTTGGGTATCCCACAAACTTACACTGTACTGAACGTGCCTCGAGATTGTCCGCATGCTGCTTTTTTACAAAAGCTGGACATCCCCATGTCTTAATGTAATTAAGATAGGGTTTCTTCCCACACCACATCTGATATGGTGTAGTAGGCACAGTCTTAGTTGGAACTCGGTTCAAAAGGTATGCAGCCGATTCTAGTGCATAACCCAGAAGGATCGCGGTAACTCAGCCTTACTCATCATGGATCGAACCATATCCAATAGGGTTTGATTCCGCCTTTCCGATACACCGTTGTGTTGTGGTGTGTATGGAGGAGTAAGCTGAGAGAGAATTCCATTCTCTTTTAAGAAGCCCAGAAACTCGGCACTCAAGTATTCACCACCTCGATCAGATCTCAGTGTCTTGATACTTTTGCCTGTTTGTTTTTCAACTTCATTCTTGTATTCCTGAAATTTCTCAAAGGCCTCGGATTTGTGCTTCATCAAGAAGACATGCCCATACCTAGAGAAATCATCTGTGAAAGTAATGAAGTATGAATAACCACTTCGCGCATGTGTAGACAATAGACCACACACATCACTGTGTATGAGTACCAAGAGCTCGCTTGCTCTTTCTCCGTGTCTAGTGAACGGAGTCTTTATCATCTTTCCCATGAGACAAGATTCACAAGTGGCATAGGACTGGTACTCGATCGGATCCAAGTATCCTTCTTTATGTAACTTAGTCAACCGTGTCTCATTAATGTGACCCAGTCTACAATGCCATAAGAAATCCTGATTTAATTCCGGAGACTTTCTTTTAGGTGTGTTCTGGACACTGAAGACCTGAGCTTGATTCAAAACGTATATACCGTTTTCAATGTACCTGACCCAATCAGAACTTGATTTAGGTGGATGTTTACTACATCGCTTACAAAAGTAAAATCATATCCTTCCTTAGAAATTAAGGATACAGATATGATGTTACAAGTCGGACCTGGTACAAAAAAAAAGTCACGCAGAATCAATATCTGCCCAGTTGTCAGTCCTAGATGATATTCCCCTATGGATTCAGCATACATGCTCATTCCGTTAGCAACCCTGAGAGTCATATCACCTTTCCTGATAACCCTACGGTTTCTCAGAGCTTGTAACGAATTACAGATATGAGATCCTGATCCGGTATCCAATACCCAGGAAGTAGCGTAAACTGACATACAGTTCTCTATTACAAACACACCCGAAGCCGAAGCCACAACATGCTTCGAATTCTGGCTACTGGCTTTGCAAGCTCTGCAATCCTTTTGCCCATGTTCATTCCCGTAACAATAGGAACATCCCTCTTTTACTATATCCATTCCCGAAACATCTGCTCTTCCCTTTCTTTCTACTTCCCTGGTTTCCATCAGGGTAGTAGGTAGGAACTGTTGAACTAAGTCAGCATCTGACCCGTTCTTCAACGTGGTCTTTAGGTCCGTGAGCTCGAAAGAGCTGGTCTCTGTAAGGACGTTGCCCCCTACAGATGACCCGATAGCCAACCTCGCTGGAAGCAATTCGTTCGAGGTCTCATATCTTGCGATACGAGATTGCTCTCCATATAAATCTTTGTTATGGAGGAAGATAGAAACTAAGTCCATCTTCTCGTGTTGCCTCTGGTATGCACCATCAACTGAGGCTAACACGAGGCACTTGTCTTTCGCATATTCCTTTTCCGATGTCTCGCGGATATGAATATCCGTGACATGGGAAACTGGACCTGAGACGGCAGGGGTTGGATCAGTCAAGAGGTGTCCCAGCTTGTCATGGGCAATGGACATCTGGACAGACCTTTGCCAGTTATAACAGTCAGATTCAGTCATTTTATTATCTAGATATAACCTAGGTGCGGTCACTGGGTCGCTGCAATTAAGAGAGAGAGAAGAAAACACTCAGCATGATGCTCTTGCAAGTTTAGATTGGTTTTTAATTTATCTAAACAGGATGGCTCCCACTGTCTCTCGAATCCCTCCTCAAACCATAAAGAAAGAATTAGCCGGGATCAATCTCACCGTACAATACTTGCTTAACCGTTCAGCCAGGCCAGTGTCGGTACTTCGAGGGAGGTTTTCCAACGCTTTCGCGAAGTTCCTTAATTAAGTAACCTCTTTTCCCTGTGGGCGTAGCCCCTTTAACACCTTTCTAGACACCTACTAGGTTTATAGCATTGATCGTTAAGTGAGAAAGTTCCCGAGGAGTAGCATATACTCACAGTAAGATCGGGATCCAAATATCATCGCGTGACAAAACTGAAGGAATCCTACCAGAGTCATCACACTCCAAATGGTATGCAGCGCTAGCAAGTTTCAGTACTTTTGAAACTCCCGATGTGGATTTTTGCCCCATGCTCTTATGACCTTGACTTTGGCCAACAAATCATAAGTCACATGTCAAGTTCTACCCGTCATTATCCAGGTTAATTTGAACCCACCCGCACATACCCTTGACTTTGGCCAACAAGGCAGTACGACTGTCCCAAACCAACGCATCTATCTATGCTACATATGAATACCCAATTGCTACCAAACACTGTGCCTTGACTTTGGCTAACAAACACAGCTTGAATACTATTGACTATCTATACGAAACGACGGAGGGCTACGAGTGGTTTTGGCGAAACCGTGAACGTAGTGAACTTGATATAATTGATGGAACGAGATAGCTTTTAAAAGGAGTGGTTCAAGCTCCGCGTTTAAAATGCTAGTTTTTGAAAAGAACCGAGAGGTTTTCAAAGTGTTCCAACGACTTTTACTTGGTTTATTTTTCTTGCATTAGTTCTTTTAATGCGTCCCATCATTTAAGCCTACCATTGCAGAAAACAACCAAAATATTACGTACGCTTATGCCATTCGCATTCGCCACGGGGCCCCGTCATCACCCGTTAGGTTACTTAACTAACGACAGAGCGGGGGCTGGGCTAGCGCGGCTGAAAAACATAAGCAACGCCTAAATAGATATCATATATAGATATTTAGCAATGATAGCCATTATAGATCACAGATGAACACTTTGGATATACTAGGAATCCGCGATTCGTTCGAGCCTGCAACGAAAAGCGGATTACACGGTCGCGATGAATAGCCAATACCCCACCAAAGACCCCTACGGGTGCGGCAAACTACCCGCCAAGTACCCGAAGCGAAGTAAACTCCCTCAACACCGTGAGTAGGCCACTCGGCACTTCGGGATACCCGGTAGTTTGTGCACCCCCTCCATGGGTCTATCCTAGGAGCAAAAACAGTAAAAAGAATTATACATTGACGGCTACAACCCCGACCCGGTTGTGCGGCCATACAAATAATATTACATCAATTTACAAATTTTACAATGAATGAAAGAAAAAAGAAACTCTCATCTCACATCCACCCCGGCTATTCATCCGCGACCATCCACCGAGTTCATATCCACAAACCATCAACATTACAGATCACAGATATGTATAACCCCCACTAATCGACTTATAGCGATTAGTAGACGTTCAATACATATATCACATCACAGATAATATCCATTAGCCAAAGTGTACGGAATATCGATCAAAATACGGATTTTTAACCATCCCAAAAGTCAATTTGCTTTCTGGAAAATCTGGGTAGAAAAAACATGTATTAAAAATCCCAAAACAGCCAAACTAAAACACTGCACAAAATCCGATCCAGTGCCGAGTTAAAACAGCGGCGGAACCACGGCAATGATCATGTCATTGCCGCGGAACCGCGGTCGTTTGATTGAATCACTGGTTCGTTTTTCTGCAGTGTTTTTAGAAAACCCTGAGACGGTTTTTCATATATTTTAAATCACTTTTTGAGCAGTATGAAAATCGACAGAAACTTGAGGTTTTGCGGAAGTGTTTTGCGACTTTTTTTCCGATCGATGTTCTAAACACTTTGCTAACTTACTAGTTTATGTTTAGCTTGGCTCTGATACCACTGTAAGTCCACGTTGCTCATCCCGGTTCTTACGGGGAGGCGGAAACGATGAAAAACAATGATTTGGCGCAAGGCAACATGGACTTAAAGCACGGATCTTTGCTAAACTAGAAACTAGTAAACTACAAGAGGCTACAACTACTATGCTGTAGAAAGTATACCTCACGAAACCGGTCCTTCGGGTCTTCATTTCGCTGTCCCACTCGTCCATCCAAGCTCCAAGTGTCGATCCGGACCTTAGGCACCTCCGCGGCCTTCTTGAGTCGAAGTCGATCCACCCGAGAGATGTACACCGAGCTCCACCTCGAGTCGAGGCAACCAGGGCAAAGAGATTGCTAGTCAAGAAGCCCTAGGATGTGTAGAGGAGATGTATGGATGTGTTTGTCAAGTGGAATCCTTTTTCTCTCAACACATGAGATCAAAGGAAGAATCAAGAGGACGAAGAAGGAGGAGCAACCATGGAAATGTTTCTCATTTTCTTTTTTATGAGAGAGAATGAGAATCAACAAATGAAAAGCTTAACCAAGAGAAAACACAACCATGGTTGTAATAATACTCATTTTCATCATTACAAATCCTATCATGATAAAGTTGATGGCACTAATGACATGACCATTTTCATAACAAAAAGGAAAAAGAAAACCAAAGAATACTTTAGACCTTTCAAGAAGATCCTAGTCAACTTTGGTCAAACGGTCAACAAAGTCAAGATGGTCAAATGGTCAATGTAATTAGCCATAACATAATTATCAATAAATGGATTAGTAAATAATGTCCCCGGCTCATAATGGTTTTGACCGAACCAACTGTCAAAACCCTAATGAGGCACCTCCTCCTTCTCCACTCCGCAAATCTGTGCATACACACCCGCATCCGCATTCCGTAGAATGCGAATGCACAGAAGACAAAACAAATCCATCCGTGCAATACTAGGATCCGGCTTAAACCAAAGCCCACTAGTATTGCCTGCCCGAACAACATACGCACACAAGTGTACGCAAGTGATCGCAGCCCTACCGTAAAACCATACGGCCTCTACACGTTTTGCTCAGTGCAGGGAAACTCTCTGTGTGGGACTCTTAAGACTCGACACTACGCTGGCAGTGGGTTTAACCACAGATCGCAAGCGGCACTAGCTGTACATAACGGTCCCCAGGTAGATGTCGATAAGAAGGCCGATGAGGTAAACCCATCCGAACTCCTACTGAGCCTGTATGTGACAATCTCCGTACAGTCCGGTCTGTTCGTCTGATACATCGCATGGCCGGACTAGGGGGCGGTGAACGTCAGTCCCCTAATAGCGGTACAAGTCATGTCGGAGTGTAGCCCAAAACACCCTGAGATAACACTGGAAACCTACCAGTATATCTCGCTTCCCCTGGCCAGGGACTACTCGTGTAATGGCTCTCCTAGACACAGCGCGATGTCAACCCCCAATACCGGGAGAGACGAATCCTGTCTAACCGTCACTGCCTCCAAGCGCTTCGGGACTGCACCCAACTACTACCTGTTTGCACGACTCCTTTGAGCCGTGGTAGGGTAGTAATCTAAGTACAGTGGGAACACACTCGAGGCGAAGTGACAGTGTCAAGTCAGCGGACTAAGCTGTACTCATGTCACCTGGGAACTGATAACTGACGATAGGTATAATACCATCCATCAGATCCCGACGAGTCCTATCCAGTGTACTCGTAACCTAATGAGCACCCGCATACTATCTCCAGTACGATGTACTGATGGCTGTGGGACAGACCACCTTCCATGCTGGGATGAGAAGCGTATGCGCTAGACTACTCCGGAGTATCGATGCCCTGTCTCGATAGTCCTACGACTAGGGACCTGTATAAGGATGTGCTTATAGATTACTCAGCCCCCACAAGTATGACTGTCATCACAACGCTGGTAATCAAGCAAAGATCCTAAGGGCTCTACTAATATGTATAAGCGATATGCTAAAAGAAACACATGCACATATTGAAGTAGAAACAAACCAAGTAGCATACTACCATTTTGAGCAAGATTGTCTATACAACTGTGAATATCCCAAGCTTCCATTAAGTAATATACAAGCTAGTATGATACAGTAATGGCCTCTAGGGCATATACTCTAACACCTTGTTGATCTTCTATTCGTTCAATACCTGGGTAGCCGTTACGTCCAGCTAGTACTGCTGACGGCTTGTGGCTATCTGATATGATCATTACCTACTGCTGGCGTATTGACGAGTCTTTAGAGTCCCAAACAGAGGTTACCTATTTCAAGCGAAACAAAGTAGGGCACTTATGGTGATATGTGCGGGAGCTTGATTAAATACGAGTATGTGATAACGTATTCTAATCTCCCGATATTTGATATCAGTCGGGTTATATGTGATATAACCGGATAATTGAATCAAGTGTTGATTCAATGGTATACGTATATGTTGCTAATATATATTTGATATATATTTGTATATTTGATATTAGCCGGATTATATTTGATATAACTGGATTATTGAATCAAGTGTTGATTTAATAATTTGATATATATATATATATATATGTTATATATATATATATTAACTAGTATTGAATATTAGACGGTTATATGTAATATAACCGGATTATTGAATAAAGTGTTGATTTAATAATGTGATATACATAAATATGTGATATTACTCGGTTATATATGATATGGCCGGATTATTAAATCAAGTGTTGATTTAATAATTTGATATATGTTTATATATTAGATATATATATATATATTTATATATATATAAACTAATATTTTAGCTCACTAAAGATTTTCTTCTCTTTATACATATTAATATATATATGATATATATAAATATTAGTATTTTGTCATGACCCAAATTTAGGCACGTGACCGGCACTTAAACCACGTGAAGTCAACAGGTGTATGCAATTTAAGTAAGCCGAAAAACACAGAAATCTAAGCGATCAAAAGGGATAAGTGATGAAAACATTGTTAAAACCTTTGGGAATCTCAAGTAAAAATGTTTAAACTTAAGTTTACTTTCTTAAAATTTTCGGCAGCACCTCCTTTGTAAAAACTAGCCCCGAAATGGGTACAACATAGAATATAAATAAAGCATCCCAAACCGGGAGCAAATCAAGCCCAACGGCGGAAACTACCACGACAAGCATATATACGACACCGTAGCGAAGAAATATAACTGAATAAACAGCCTAAAGAGGTAAAACTACATAATAAAGGCCGGCTCACACGAGCACGACAGCTAGAGTCACAAAATAATACAATATCGATCCCCACAACTCGTCTCTAAGTCAATACATGGAAATGGTAGATGGAGAATACTAGATACAATACGATGTACAATCGGATAGCCGCAACCCACCTAAACCATACGACCTCACAGCCAACCGTAGCGGTATCCGCAAAAACAGAAATGATAAGAAGCCCTGCCGTGACTACTCTGAGGGTCAGACCTGTAAAACACTATGGCACAACGGGGGTGAGTTGCCAACTCGTGAATAGTAAGTAACATCATATCGATAATCGCAGGTATGCACGAACAGCGATAATCTATAACATGCAATCTGATAGCATAAATATGGCAATATGGATATGTAACAATCATGATCAAGGTACTCCATCAGGTAATACAAATATATGAAACAATGCATATCAAATAAATGCTGAGTACGGGATAAAACATAACAACATCAATGAATCATCATCGTGGAAAATCCCGATGTCTACCAACGACACCCCAAATCCCATTACCTCAGGCGCCGTCACTCTAATCGGCCCTCATATCAGTAAATCTCATGGAACCTGAGTGTCCAACATCGACATTCGAAATATCATGAAATACTCGTGTGCAGCATAGACACATAAATAGTCATCTCTCATGCGCCGCATACCCAGATCGGCCCTCAATATATCTCATTTCATAACTCCCACGCGGTATCCTCCGGATATCCGACAGGTTCTATACTATCACCGGTAGTTAGTACTCCCTCCGTCGGGCTCACCGCCTTTCTATACGAGTCTTCTTTTCCCGGGGTACCTCACCGGGTCTACCATGTACCCGCATACGGTGCCTACCGCTCCTCGAATCGGGTATCTAACACAAGTCTCAGAACCGAGAAAACTCATGGTAGACATCAAAATATCATATCAAGAGAAACCGGGTTTTCAAAACAATACATAATTTTTTGAAATATCCCCACGGTACTCAAATCTATAAATCACATGAAATCCATATCTCAATGCGAAAATCCATGAAATCTGATGTATGCAACATAAAACAGTAATATGAGCATAATAAGGGAAAACCGCTCTTTTAAATGAATCCGATTTTAAAATATATCATGCGGATTCCCAATTCCTGCGAAATCGAATGCAACATCATATAAAGGTGTACATGTAGCTATAGCAAGGTATGTGTGTATACCTATAAGTATGTATGTATGATGCATTTAATATACGCAATAGCACAATAATCAACGTCTCAATGTCAATGACAATACAATACCATATATGGGTATATATAGCTATAGCAAGGTATGTGTATATACATGTCAATAATGATACAATACCATATAGGTATATGTGTAGCTATAGCAAGGTAGATATGTATACATGTCAAATAATGATATGACACAACAGAGGTGTATGTGTAGCTATAACAGGGTATGTGTATATACATGTCAATAATGATACAATACCATATAGGTATATATGTAGCTATAGCAAGGTATGCGTGTATACCTGTCAAATAATGATATGACACCACATAGGTGTATGTGTAGCTATAACAGGGCATGTGTATATACATGTCAATAATAATACAATACCATATAGGTATATGTGTAGCTATAGCAAGGTAGGTAGGTATACCTGTCAAATAATGATATGACACCACATAGTTGTATGTATAGCTATAACAGGGTATGTGTATATACATGTCAATAATGATATAATACCATACAGGTATATGTGTAGCTATAGATGGGTATGTGTGTATACCTGTCAAATAATGATATGACACCACATAGGTGTTTGTGTAGGTATAACAGTGTATGTGTATATACATGTCAATAATGATACAATACCATATAGGTATATGTGTAGCTATAGCAAAGTAGTTATGTATACATGTCAAATAATGATATGACACCACATAGATGTAAGTGTAGCTATAACAAGGTAAGTGTATATACATGTCAATAATGATACAATAACATATAGGTATATGTGTAGCTATAGCAAGGTATGTGTTGTGCGTAATAATGATATGACACCACATAGGTGTAAGTGTAGCTATAACAAGGTAAGTGTATATACATGTCAATAATGATACAATAACATATAGGTATATGTGTAGCTATAGCAAGGTATGTGTTGTGCGTGTCATGGCAATTACCAACGGTGTGTGTGTAGCATAATATTTAGTGCTCGTGCAACATGAACCGTCAGAAATGGTGCGGTGTCCAATAGGTACTAAGTCAAGGCACAACAAGTAATAATATGCAATGATGCTCATGAACAATCAACTCATATGTATATAAACATGCGGCTATAATATCATATCTAGCCCTGACGCATAACGCCATATGGGAGATTTCCCCGTATATGTTAAATCTACTCACCGATGATCTCGAGCTTGGTAAATCCAACCACCTGCTTCCCTTTCATCGTAGCATCCGAAGTCCCCGCTTGCGATCCTAAATTTTCACAAACACAACACATAAGGCCAAATATCCTGCACCGACACAAATACAATGAAACGCAAGAATAACGTCGGCAAAATATACACATTGTGCACTTAGTGCACAAAAGGCGTACGACATCGCCACTACCTTAACTAAGGTCGCTAAGCGGCACAACCACCAAGCCTAGAACCCGATCGTACCGATCGCACATTCATAACACAATATATATCGTTGAAGTCAATATATATATATATTCACAACGTCAATTAAAACCCAAGTCTAATTTTACCGAAAACCTAGTAAGCATCTTTTAACCATTTTAGCACAAATCTAGATGTTTGAACAAATCTAGTGGCCACAATCATCACATAATAGCTTAATTAAGCCAGACAAACCCTTACTAAAATTTTAATCTCACCCATTTTAGATTTAGTAAAAATTAGTTTGCAATCAAGCTTAGCTTGGACAATTTGGAAAATAACAATTTACAATTTCACCACTAGGTTAGATTTTTCAGGTCTAAACATATTAAACTACACAAATAACCATAACTAATAATCAAAACCCTAACTTGATCTTAAAATCCCTCTCTTGAATTTCTAAGCTTGCTAATTAAGAACATATTTAAACATCTAATAAGCTAGATTAAAATATTTAAATAACAACTAAAACTTAGGGTTAGGATTTTATACCTCACAACTTGCAAATTGACTCCTAAAATAGCTTCCAAAATGCTAACTTTCTTCTTGATCCAAGCTAGATTAGGTTAATGAATAATGGGTAAGGATTTTTTTCAGAGTTTGTGGGATTTTTTTGTTGATTTTTGATGGATTTTTTGGAGCTTTTTGAAGTGGGAATGAAGTGGGGAAAATGTTGGGGCTATTGTGGGGAGGGCTCGGCCAAGGTGAAGGGGAGGGGGGTTTAGTGTAAGTGTATGGAAATATCTACATTATGACAACCATTAAAGCTTAATTAATGCACTTCACATCAATCTACCTCTAAATCATTTTCTTTTCTAATATTCTTTTAACCCTAGAAAAATCTAGAACTCTTAAGATATTTTGAGAAGAAGAAAACAATGTATAAACTTGTAATTAAGTTGGCAGGTTCACACTTGTATATTTAACCTATTCCAATTTGTAATTACCACTAATTAAGTGTATAATTAAAAGCTTACAATAATATTTTAATTAAGGAAAAATATTTAAGTGAACTAATAATTATAAGCGACTAAATAAATACGGCATACTCGCAATTTCTTAGTTAAACTAGGTGCATTTAAGTCTATATTGAAAAATGATCGCATCTTGGTTTTTAGAGAAAACACAAATTATTTTACCTATTATCGGAAAATTCGCCTAAACGATTTTTAAAACGTTACAAGCTTCCCCCTTAAAGAAATTCGGTCCCCGAATTTAAAATTCTTACTATGCGTACCTTCAAAAAGATGAAGGAATTTCTTCCGCATCTCGATCTCGGCCTCCTAAGTGACCTCTTCACTATTCGGGCCACGCCAAAGAACCTTCACAGATGGCAAGACCTTTGACCGAAGTTTCTTCACCTGCTGATCCAATTTGACTACAGGCTGCTCGGTGAACGAAAGATCGCACTCTAACTGAACGGTCTGGTGCTGAATCATGTGAGAAGGGTCATGAAGGTACTTGCGAAGTATCGACACATGGAATATGGGGTGAACGTCTGGGAAACTGGGCGGAAGTGTCAAACGATAGGCAACGGTACCAACTCACTCAAGGATATCAAAAGGACCTACAAATCTATTGCTGAGTTTCCCTTTCTTCCTCAATCTCATTAAGCCCTTCATCGGAGAGATCCGTAGGAATACATGATCCCCCATTGCGAACTCGAGCCTGCGACGATGATAGTCGGCATAAGACTTCTGTCTGCACTGGGCTGCTCTCATTCTATCCTGAATCAACTGGATCTTCTCTGTAGTCTCTTGAACTAGCTGGGATCCCAAAATCCCGCTCTCGCTGAGTTCGGTCCAACAGACTGGTGATCGACACTTTCTCCCATATAAAGCCTCAAAAGGCGCCATCTGAATCGTCTCCTGATAACTGTTATTGTTGGAGAACTCTATCAACGGCAAGTGACGATCTCAACTGCCCCCAAAATCAAGCACGCACGCACGAAGCATATCTTCCAGAGTCTGTATAGTCCGCTCCGACTGACCATCGATCTACGGATGGAAAGCTGTGCTAAAACTCAAGCAGGAACCCAAGGCTTCCTGAAGCTTCTGCCAAAGGCGGCTAGTGAACTGGGTGCCCCTTTCGGATACGATGTATGTGGGAACGCCGTGTAAACGCACAACGTCATCAATGTACAACTGAGCATACTGAGCATAATCGAAAGTGGTCTTTACTGGAAGGAAGTCAGCCGCTTTCGTCAATCGGTCAACAATCACCCAAATGGAGTCATACCCTCGACTGTACCTGGGTAGACCCATTACGAAATCCATGGAGACCTGTTCCTATTTCCACTCCGGAATGGGTAAAGGCTGCAACTCTCCTACTGGTCTCTGATGCTCAGCCTTGACTTGCTGATTAGTCAGGCACCTCAAAACAAAATCCGAAACATCACTCTTCATCCCTGCCCACCAGTAGATATCTTTCAAGTCACGATACATCGTAGTGGAACCTGGGTGAACACTAAAAGCTAACTTATGCACCTGCTCTAGGATCTCGCGTCTCAACCCCTCGGTATCAGGTACACACAAACGAGCCCCGAAACGTAGCACGCCCTGGTCATCAATCAAGAACTCCGAATCTCTACCCTGCCGAACATGCTCAAGAATCTCCGACAAACGGGCATCGGCGGGCTGCGCCTCACGAATACGATCGAGTAGAAGTGGATGGGCGCGGACATGAGCAAGCTGTCCCCCAGTGGAAGTGAACTCAAACTGTACTCTACTATCACACAAGATCTACTAATCTTCAGAAGACTGTCTCTGAGCTGCGCTCAACTGGAACAAGCTACCCCCGGGCCTACGATTCAAAGCATCGGCTACTACATTCGCCTTACCCGGGTGATAAAGGATCTCACAATCATTATCCTTCATGAGCTCCATCCAACGGCGCTGTATCAAATTCAGGTCTCTCTACTGGAAGATGTACTTCAAGCTCTTGTGGTCCGTGAAAATCTGAAATGACTTCCCGTACAAGTAGTGTCTCCAAATCTTAAGCGCAAAGACCACCGCGGCCATCTCAAGATCATTATTAGGATAATTCTGCTCGTACTTCTTCAGCTGCCGAGAAGCGTAAACGATAACTCTATCATGCTGCATCAATACACAACCGAGCCCCACTCGAGAAGCATCACAGTAAACAACATAGCCGCTCGATCCAAAAAGTAAGGATAAAACTAGTGCAGTCGTCAACCGAGTCATCAACTGCTGAAAACCCTGCTCGCATGCCTCAGTCAAAAGAAAAAGAACCCCCTTCCTGGTCAGTCCAGTTAGCGGTGCAGCGATACTCGAGAAGTCCTGCACGAAACGGCGGTAATAACCGGCTAAGGCCAAAAAGCTGCGAATCTCTGTCACTGATACAGGTCTGGGCCAAAGATGTACGGCCTCGATCTTCCTCGGGTCCACAGGAATACCGTCTCCCGTAACCACATGACCCTGGAAGTCAACACTATAAAGCAAGAAGGCACACTTTGAGTATTTAGCAAACAGCGGGTGCTCTCTCAATGTCTGCAAAGCAATCCTCAAGTGCTGCTCATGCAACTCTCGACACTTGGAATAAACCAGAATGTCATCAATAAACAAAACAATAAACTGGTCGAGGAACGACCTGAAAATCCGGTTCATCAAATCCATGAACGCTACTGGGGCATTAGTGAGTCCGAACGACATCACAAAAAACTCATAATGCCCGTAACGCGTACGAAAAGCAGTCTTCGGAATGTCATCATTCCGAACCTGCAACTGGTGATAACCTGATCTCAAATCAATCTTAGAAAAATGTCCTGCACCCTGGAGATGATCAAACAAATTGTCAATGCGAGGTAAAGGATACCTATTCCGCACCGTAACTCGGTTCAATTGACGATAATCAATGCACAACCTCAAACTGCCGTCCTTCTTCTTGACGAACAGAATTGGAGCTCCCCAAGGAGAAACACTCAAACGTACAAGTCCCCTATCAAGCAACTCTTGCAGCTGATCCTTAAGCTCTTTAAGCTCCGTCGGGGCCATCCGGTAAGGCGGTATAGAAATAGGCCCCGTGCCGGGGATCAAATCAATGCAAAACTCAATCTCACGCTCTGGCGGCAATCCAGGTAACTCATCGGGAAAAACGTCGGTAAACTCTCTCACGATAGGAACCTGGTCCAACGAATCTACCATGGCTCCAGTATCTCGTATGAAAGCCAAGAATCCTTGACATCCCCTCCTCAAAAGCCGACTTGCACGAAGGGCTGAAATCAAACTGTGAGGGGCAGCACTACGGTCCCCCTGCACAACAAGAACTGACTCGTCGGGAAAACAAAACCTGACTGTCTTCTCGCGGCAGTCCACGGACACGTAGCAAGTAGCTAACCAGTCTATGCCCAGGAGAACGTCGAAGTCCAACATCTCAAGAAGGATCAAGTCGACGAACGAATCTCTATCTCCAATACGAAGGGCACACAACCGAAACACGTGTCGCGCAATAAACGACTCGCTAACAGGAGTAGTCACGACAAGCGGCTAATCTAGCAAACAAGACTCTCGGCCTAACCTCGGCACGAAGTGTGTAGAAACAAACGAGTGCGTAGACCCCGGATCAAAGAAAACGTGTGCATCGAAGGAACATACAGAAAGAGTACCTGAAACCACTGCATTGGATGCCTGCGCGTCCTGTTGAGTCAGAGCAAACACTCGAGCCTGCCCTCTTTAGGCAACTGGTTGTCCTCCGCCTCGGCCATCTCGTCCTCTCTGAACAAAACCTCCACAACTACGACCTCTCTGCGCATGAGTCTGACGCGGAGCAACAACAGGCGTAAGAGGCGATGCTCTCTGAGGTGAAGGTGGTAAGGTAACATGTGGAACCGCTGCCTCCCTCTGGCATATCTCAGTGCAATCTCTGATGCGGTGGTGGGGACTGCCACTCCCAAAACATCCAGGCGACGACTGCTGGCCCTGTAGGTATAAACTATATATCTGGCCCCGTCTCAAGCTCCGTCTACCCGGACGGCCCATAGTGAATCCACCGCGGCCTCTGCCAAACTGCCTCTGTGCTGATAAATCGGTACGAACCCTCTTCGGTCCTGGAACGACCGAAATCTCAGAAATGAGCTCCTCTACCAATAGGGCTGCATCCACTGCGGCTGCATATGTGTCAAAATGCTTGGAGCAGATGGCGAGGAACAACTGGGTAATCAGGCCTCAAACAAATCTCTTGATCCGCATCTCATCAGTGTCCACCAAAAATGGAGCATACACAGATAGCTGGGTAAACTGAACATTGTACTCTGCCACCGTCATACCCGGATTCTGGTGTAATGACTCAAAACTGTGAGCTCGAGCATCCCTGACGCTCTGTGGAAGAAAACGGGTAAGAAACACCGTCACGAACTCAACCCAGGTCCTAGGGTAAAGATCTGCGGCTCTAACCCTCTCTAAAGACTTGCACCAGGTCTGGGCAAGAACCTCAAGACGAAAACTCACGAACTCTACCCATCTCACGTCGGAACATCTCAGCGAACGACAGATCCTGGCCATCCGATCAATAAACGACTGTGGATCCTCGGTTTTATCGGTGCCGGTGAAGACCAGAGGCTTCAGCATCATGAACTCAGATAGTGATACGGTGATAACCTCTGTAGCTGTAGCTGCGACTGCCGGAACAGTAGGCACCATCACGGTCCCCGTAACAGGTGGGTCAACCTCCTTTCACTACGCTCGACTGGCCTCAACTAACGACCCCATCATCTGGCGCCCGACTGTTGAAGGTGGATCAATCTGCACCTGTACAACGGGCGTACCGCCCTAGTCAGTCCTCGTCTCCGACGAGCCTGCCCTGACCTCGGCTCTCGCGGCAGCTCTCTGCGCCCTCGTAGTCTTCGGGGGCATAATGGCTAGAAACGAAAACAGGATTCGATAAGAACATAGAAATCGAATCACAAGGATGTATATAATCACGGAAGGAATTTCAACAAACAACTCCTAAGGTCACTTAGGTGGAGTACCGTGTCGTAAGTATGCTGCGGAATATACACACGCTACGTCACTCTGATTAAGCTACCTACTCCATCATACCAAGGTCATCCTACACTCCGAAAGGTAAAACCTAGCGCTCTGATACCAACTTTGTCACGACCCAAATTTAGGCACGTGACCGACACTTAAACCACGTGACGTCAACGGGCGTATGCAATTTAAGTAAGCCGAAAAATCCAGAAATCTAAACCATCAAATGGGATAAGCGATGAAAACATTGTTAAAAACCTTTGGGAATCTCATGTAAAAATCTTTAAACTTAAGTTTACTTTCTTAAAGTTTTCAGCAGCACCTCCTTTGTAAAAACTAGCCCCGAAACGGGTACAACATAGAATATAAATAAAGCATCCCCAAATGGGAGAAAATCACGTCCAACGGCGGAAAACCACCACAAGCATATATTCGATACCGTAGCGAAGAAATATAACTGAATAAACAGCATAAAGAGGTAAACTACATAATAAAGGCCGGCTCACACGAGCACGACACCCAGAGTCACAAAATAATACAATATCGATCCTCACAACTCGTCTCAAAGTCAATACATGGAAATGGTAGATGGAGAATACTAGATACAATAAGATGTAAAATAGATAGAATCGGATAGCCGCAATCCACCTAAACCAAACGGCCTCATAGCCAACCATAGCGGTATCCGCAAAAATAGAGATGATAAGAAGCCCTGCAGCGACTACTCTGTGGGTCAGACCTGCAAAACACTATGACACAACGGGGGTCAGTTGCCAACTCAAGAATAGTAAGTAACATCATAACGATAATCGCAGGTATGCACGAATAGCGATAGTCTATAACATGCAATCTGATAGTATAAATATGGCAATATGGATATGCAACAATCGTGATCAAGGTACTCCATCAGGTACTACAAATACATGAAGCAATGCACATCAAATAAATGCTGAGTACGGGATAAAACATAACAACATCAATGAATCATCATCGTGGAAAATCCCGGTGTCTACCAACGACATCCCAAATCCTAATAACTCAGGCGCCGTCACTCAGATCAGCCCTCATGTCTGTAAATCTCATTGAACCTGAGTGTCCAACATCGACACTCGAAACATCATGAAATACTCGTGTACAGCATCGACACGTAAATACTCATCACTCATGCGCCGCATACCCAGATCGGCCCTCAATATATCTCATGTCATAACTCCCACTTGGTATCCTCCGGATATCCGTCGGGTTCTATACTATCACCAGTAGGTAGTACTCCCTTCGCCGGGCTCACCACCTTTCTATAGGAGTCTTCTTGACTCGGGGTACCTCACCGGGTCCACCATGTACCCGCATACGGTGCCTACCGCTCATCGAATCGGGTATCTAACACAAGTCTAAGAACCGAGAAAACTCATGGTGGACGCATTGAGATATCGTATCAAGAGAAACCGGGTTTTCAAAACAATACATAATTTCTTGAAATATCCCCACGGTTCTCAAATCCATAACACATGAAATCCATATCTCAATGCGTAAATCCATAAAATCTGATGTATGCAACATAAAACATTAATATGAGCATATTAAGGGAAAACAGCTCTTTTAAATGAATCCAGTTTTAAAATATATCATGCGGATTCCCAATTCCTCCGAAATCAAATACAACATCATATAAAGGTGTACATGTAGCTATAGCAAGGTATGTGTGTATACCTGTAAGTATGTATGTATGATGCATTTCATATGCGCAATAGCACAATAATCAACGTCTCAATATCAACGACAATACAATACCACATAGGGGTATATGTAGCTATAGCAAGGTATGTGTATATACAAGTCAATATTGATACAATACCATATAGGTATATGTGTAGCTATAGCAGGTAGGTATGTATACATGTCAAATAATGATATGACACCACATAGGTGTATGTGTAGCTATA
The DNA here is from genome assembly GCA_030015575.1 of Agapanthus africanus. NCBI lineage: Eukaryota > Viridiplantae > Streptophyta > Magnoliopsida > Asparagales > Amaryllidaceae > Agapanthus > Agapanthus africanus. The sequence goes on from CM057350.1 coordinate 388,230,069, forward strand.
ATCGGGTATGTGTATATACATGTCAATAATGATACAATACCATATAGGTATATGTGTAGCTATAGCAAGGTATGTGTGTATACCTATCAAATTATGATATGACACCACATAGGTGTATGTGTAGCTATAACAGGGTATGTGTATATACATGTCAATAATGATACAATACCATATAGGTATATGTGTAGCTATAACCAGGTAGGTATGTATACCTGTCAAATAATGATATGACACCACATAGGTGTATGTGTAGCTATAACAGGGTATGTGTATATACATGTCTATAATGATACAATACCATATAGGTATATGTGTAGCTATAGCAAGGTATGTGTGTATACCTGTCAAATAATGATATGACACCATATAGCTGTATGTGTAGCTATAACAGGGTATGTGTATATATATGTCAATAATGATACGATACCATATAGGTATATGTGTAGCTATAGCAAGGTAGGTATGTATACATGTCAAATAATGATATGACACTACATAGGTGTATGTATAGCTATAATAAGGTATGCGTATATAAATGTCAATAATGATACAATACCTTATAGGTATATGTGTAGATATAGTAAGGTATGTATTGTGCGTGTCATGGCAATTACCAACGGTATGTATGCAGCAAAGTATTTAGTGCTCGTGCAACATGAATCATCAGAAATGGTGCGGTGTCCAATAGGTACTAAGTCAAGGCACAACAAATAATAATATGCAATGATGCTCATGCATAATCAACTTATATGCGTATAAACATGCGGCTATAAAATCATATCTAGTCCTGACGCATAACGCCATACGGGCGATTTCCCCATAAATTTTAAATCTACTCACCGATGATCTCGAGTTAGGTAAATCCAAACACTTGCTTCCCTTTCTTCGTAGCGTCCGAAGTCCCCGCTTGCGATGCTAAATTTTCACAAACACAACACATAAGGCTAAATATCCTGCGCCGACACAAAGACAACTAAACGTAAGGATAACGTCCACAAGATATACACATTGTGCACTTAGTGCACAAAACGCGTACGACATCGCCACAACCTTAACTAAGGTCGCTAAGCGACACAACCACCAAGCCTAGAACCCGATCGTACCGATCACGCATTCACAACAAAATATATATCGTAGAAGTCAATATATATCATCACAACGTCAATTAAAAACCACGTTTAATTTTACCGAAAACCTAGTAAGCATCTTTTAACCATTTTAGCACAAATTTAGATGTTTGAACAAATATAGTGGCCATAATCATCACATAATAGCTTAATTAAGCCACACAAACCCTTACTAAAATTTTAATCTCACCCATTTTAGATTTAGTAAAAGTTGGTTTCCAATCAAGCTTAGCTTAGACAATTTGGAAAATAACAATTTACAATTTCATCAGTAGGTTAGATTTTCCATGTCTAAACATATTAAACTACACAAATAACCATAACTAATAATCAAAAGCCAAATTTGATCTTCAAAACCTTCTGCTGAATTTCTAAGCTTCCTAATTAAGACCATATTTAAACACCTAATAAGCTAGATTAAAGTATTTATACAACAACTAAAACTTAGGGTTAGGATTTTATACCTCACAACTTGATATCAAACTTCCAAATTGACTCCCAAAATAGCCTCCAAAATGCTAACTTTCTTCTTGATCCAATCTAGATTAGGCTAATGAATAATGGGTAAGGATTTGTTTTAGAGTTTATGTTTTTTTTTTGATGGATTTTTTGGAGCTTTTTGAAGTGGGAATGAAGTGGGGAAAATGTTGGGGCTGTTGTGGGGAGGGCTCGGCCAAGGTGAAGGGGAGGGGGGTTTAGTGTAAGTGTATGGAAATATCTAGATTAAGACAACCATTAAAGCTTAATTAATGCACCTCACATCAATCTACCTCTAAATCATTTTCTTTTCTAATATTCTTTTAACCCTAGAAAAATTTAGAACTCTTAGGATATTCTGAGAAGAAGAAAATAATGTATAAACTTGTAATTAAGTTGGCATGGTTCACACTTGTATATTTAACTCATTCCAATTTGTAATTACCACTAATTAAGTGCATAATTAAAAGGTTATAATAATATTTTAATTAAGGAAAAATATTTAAGTGAACTAATAATTATAAGCGACTAAATAAATACCGCATACTAGCAATTTTCTAGTTAAACTAGGTGCATTTAAGTCTATATTGAAAAATGATCACATCTTGGTTTTTAAGGAAAACACAAATTATTTTACATATTATCGGAAAATTCTCCTAAACGATTTCTAAAACGTTACATATATATAATATTGTATCATGGTTGATGATACATAGAACTAGGATGTATGAGAATCACACATAAGATGAGACATGAAATGATAATGGTTTGATTTTGAAGGGTTACGCTAGCGCCCCGGCCAAATTCCATGGCCAAATGCGAAACAAAAATTTTACAACGATATGAAACTTGGTCCTAGAATAAACCTAAACCAGATCTTTAACCATAAACCTAATTAGCATGTTAGGGTTCTATCTACTATGATAGAATGTATACCTAAAGAAAACAAGTCCTTCGGGTGTTCGATCCTCTCCTTAAGCTCCTTGATGGAAGTATGGATCGTGCTTGAATTTCGGCCTCCTTGTGTCAACGATGATCCACCCGAGAGTTCCAACCTTGAGCTAAACCTCCAAGTTGAGGTAACTAGAATACTTAGCTTACTAATCTAAGTGGACTAGAGTGAGTAGAGTGTGATTTAGAGTGGCTTAGTCTCACTAACCCTTGATTATCAACACATGATACACTAGGGTTTGAGAGAGGAAGAAAGAGAGAGCAAGCTTGAGGAAAGAGAAAGTATTTGTGATAATGATTATAAAAATGGAATGGCTAACTTATATATGACCTCAAGCATGGTATGGAAAATATCTCACCAAAATATCTAGGTCAAAAACATCTCATCAAAATATCTAAGGTCAACAAGTCAAGCCAAGTCAAAAAGGTCAACATAAGTAGCCATGCCACAAATATTACCATTTATCAAAAATAACAAAGTCTTTTCTTTATCTCATATGTGTTTTGACCAAGTCAATGGTCAAAACCCTAATGAGGTATCTCCTTCTATACCCCTTCTGTTAGTTATATATATGCCCTAGAGGCCATTGTTGTACATACGATGTATATTATAGTGGATGCTTGGATATATATAGAAAGGGCTTTCCTGCTCGACATGATATTATGCTATTTGGTTTCACTTTATCTTAACATGTTGACTTGTATTACTGTCTTTCTCTCACATGTTGATAAAACCCTTAGGATATGTACTCGACTACTAGGACTATGATGAGATCATATTAGTGGGGCTAGGGTAGTCAACGAGTACATCCTATAACTGTTCGTAGTCGAGGGTGTATCGAGACAGGGCATCGATACACCAGTGTAGACTAACGTATACGCATCTTGACCTTTATGATGGGCGATGGATGATGTTGGAGATAGTGCCCTCAGAGTCAATTATTGGATCACAGGCACGTGATTGCAATGATTGAAGGAGGACCTGGCCCGGTAGGACAGTCTTACTCGAGATGATAGTATGCTATCTGGTTTACCTTTATCATCGTGTACTGCTTTAGGTGACCTGACAGGTCGCTATTACACGTTGATAGAGCCCCTAGGATTCTTGCTTGACTGCCAGCAGTATGAGAGCGATCATATACGTGAGAGCTGGTAGTCTATAAGCACATCCTTAAAAGGTCCCTAGTCGTGGGAGTTTCGAGACAGGGCATCGATACTCCAGAGTAGACTAGTGTATACATTCGAGACCCCGACGAGGGGCGGTGGCCGGTCTCACAAGCCACTGGTGTCAGTTGGTTCACCTAAGATGTATACAGGTGCTCATTGGGTTATGAGTACACCGGACAGGACTCGCCGGGAACATGCTAATTGGTCTTATACCTGACGTCAGATAGCAGTTCCCTGGTGACATGTGTACAGGTTAGTTCATCGACCTGAGGATCGTCATTTGTCTCGTATGAGTTCCCACTTTACTTTGATTACTACCATACCACGCTCAAAGGAGACGTGCAAACAGGTTTTAGTTGGGTACAGTCCCGAGCCACATGGAGGCAGTGAGCGGATCTTCGGGGGTTCGTCTCTCCCGGTATTGAGGGTGAGGTCGCGCTGTTTCTAGGAGAGCCAGAACATGAAAAGTCTTTGGCCAAGGCAGGAGATTTACTTGTAGGTATTCCGGTAGTATCTCAGGGTGTTCTGGGCTGATCTCTGACACGACTTGTACCGCTTTTGGGGATCTGACTTTTACCAACCCCCTAGGCCCGCCATGCGATGCTCATAGACGAACGGACCGGACTGTACGGATATTGTCACTGACAGGCTCAGTAGGGTGTCAGGCTGAGTTCGCTCACAGACGTCCTTTTTGGTCAATACCTGGTAGCCTGTTATGTATAGGCTATACCTCTGACGTGCTAGTGGTTAAATCCACAACCATAGTATTGACGAGTCTTTAGAGTCCCCCACATTCAGTTGCTCAAGTTTTCGGGCGAAACGCTGTAGAGGCCGTATGGAGATATGGCAGGGTTCGATCTGATACGTGCGGTATTGCACGGATCAGGATCGGACGGTTAATACTAGCAGGCTTTGGTTTAAGCCGGATCCTAGTATTGTACAGTGTAGATTTTGTCTCATTGCATTTGTATTTCGGTCGGAATACAAATGAGGGTGTGTATACACAGTAGCGGGGTTTTCCTGTAATTTATTACGGGACCAGTTTTTTGGAGTTGCCAGTTTGCTTTCCGTTTTGGCCATTTTCGTTTGTATCTTTCATTGGTCGAAGATTGGTGGAGGAGGGCTTATTTGCATTTGTGCAAATAAACATTTGTGGAGGGTGTTATTTGCATATCCTTGCTTCGTGATGGTTGCACCATTATTTGACTTCTTTTGACCATGATGTCTTGACTTTTAGAGTCATGATAGTCGATGATGATGAAGGGTGTTGTTGTTTTGGAGTGTTGGTTTTGTGTGATGATTATTCACCCTGATGGGCTTTTCTCTTTCTTGCATGATAGCCTTTTCTCTTCTCTCACTCTTGCATTATTGTTGTGGCTCTCTCATTTTCTTTGGACTCTATTCTCATTCCATCCACCATCATGGCCGGCCAAAAGAGATGGGGGCTGTCCCATTTTTAGAGTGTGGATTTTTGGTATCTCATTGGCTTTGAAAAACCATATTGCTCCTCCTCCAAAAGTATATAGTTCCTTTCCTCCACCAAAGGCAACTCCATAACCCCAAAAGAGACACAAGTTCCACACTACATTCTACAGCAAATCTTGGGCACGTCGACTCGCCAGCTTCGTGCCCGAGTTGCCTCGGTCCAGAGGTGGGAGCCCGTAAAAGAAGCCGGCGATGTGGTGCCCTTCCGGCGACGTGATGGAGACCAGAGATTCCGCGGGAGATCAGGACGACGACGAGAAGACCGAAGGACACGGATCACTCGGCATATCTCTCTTCCCCATCTTATAGTTAGCTAGGACTAGTTTAATGGCACGATCCGGGTATATAGTGCGCGGTGGTGCCGGTTTGAAAAGTTAAAGTAAAGCATCGCTTCCGCATTCCGGCATCGGGTTGACGGCCGGGGCACCGCCGTGCACTTACAGTGGCATCAGAGCCTCGCCATTAACATAGTCTAGCTTTGTCTAATGTGTTTTACATTTCCGATCGAAAATTTTTCCGAAAACCCGATATCATGCACATCAGTTTTCTGTCGATTTATTTTTGGCTCCAAAAATTTTCAGTATATTGCAGAATGATGTGCAGAGAATTTTAAGAGTTCTGGGAAAATTTGGTCTCGTGAACAGTCTAAACCACCGCGGAACCGCGGCCAAACCCATGTTTGGGCCTCGGTTCCGCCGCGACTTACACTGTTCAGTGCACCAAAATTTTTCAGAAAGCTCCTGACTTGAAAATAGGGCTTTTGGAACATTCTTTTTGGGCCCAGAATTTCTTTATGTGCTACAGTAGTGCTTTAGGGCCCACTTGGTAAATTTGATCGATCGGAAAATTTTAAACACATTAGTTCACAGTATTTACATTATATCTGCGACCGTGAATGTCACTTGATCGGTAAATCCTGTCTAACTGCTATAGCCCGGTTAGACGAATTTGCGAACGTGACCTTCACGTTGATGTTCTGTGTATTGCTGTGATGTTGCGGATTGGTCGTGGGGGATAGCCTGGATGCAATGCTAGTAGAGTTTGTTGTATTATGTACATTTGATGTTGCGGGACGAGCGTCCGACATGTGGACTGTCGTCACTGCCTGTTTGTATATTGTTCTTTTGGGGCACGACCAGGTTGCGGTCGATGTACCCGTTGTATGTATATTTTACTTTCTGTACTAGGATTTCCCCGCGGAGGGGTGCAAGGATAGCCGGGCTCTAGAGGGCAACGAGCCCGCATCTCATGGCATTGAGACGGAGGGGGCTTCACTCTAGAATTGGCGGGCTATTCTCCGCACTCGTAGGGGGTACAGGTTGACCCAGGAGGGGTGCCTAAGTTACCGGATTCCGTGAAGTGCTGGGTGGTCCATTCACGTTGCTGAAGGGGGCTGCCTCGCTTCAGGTTTTGGCGGGTGACTTGCCGCGCCCCTAGGGGTCTAGGATTTTATTGCACAGGCTATCCACATGACCAGGAGAACGTCGGGTTACAGTAGCGGCTCTGTGAAACCCGAGGATCCCAGATATCTGTATTGTTTTGTGATGCTGTTCATTTCTGTGATGTTGCATTTTTATCACGCCTTGAGCGAAATATTATATATTGATATATATATACTAGTAGATGTTGTATATGTTTTGCATCCGCGCTAGTCCAGTCCCTGTACTGTCGTTAGTTAGCTAACCTAACGGGTAATGACGAGACCCAGTGGCGAATGCGGATGGCATATACGTACATCAGTATATTTTCGTTATTTGTGGTGTGATCAATTGATGGGACTGCGTTGATTCAGATCAATGCAAGTTAAAAACAAACCTAATCTGATATTGTTGGAACATTTTTCAAAAAGCTGTTATTTGCAAGGACGTTCACTTTTGTTTTGCACAGTGGTATTCAGTTGGAATATCCTGTTCCTCAGTCGACGAGGCAAGGGCCGAGATCCCTTCACCGGGAGTGACCCCTTGGACAAAAGTTTGCGTCAGGGCAATAACTTCACTATAGCCGATTACTTTTGCTTTGCATCATGGTATTCAGTTGGAATATCCTGCACCTCATTCTATGGGGAAAGAACCGAGATCCCTTCACCGGGAGTGACCTCTTTAACGAAGGTTTTCGTCACTATATTTTTAAAAAGCTATCCGTTCCTTCAACGATATCAAGTTCATTACGTTAAAGGTTTTCGCCAGAAACCATTCGTAGCCCTCCGTCGTTTCATATGGGTGGTCAATAGTATTCAAGCTGTGTATGTTGGCCAAAGTCAAGGCACAGTGATTGGTAGCTATTGGGTATTCATATGCAGCATAGATAGATGCGTTGGTTTGGGGCAGTCGTACTACTATTTTGGCCAAAGTCAAGGGTATGTACGGGTGGGCTCAAATTAACCTGGAGAATGACGGGTAGAACTTGACATGTGACTTATGATATGTTGGCCAAAGTCAAGGTCATAAGAGCATGGGACAAAAATCACATCGGGAGTTTCTAAAGAAACTGAAACTTGCCAGATATGCACATACCTTCTGGAGTGTGATGACGTGAGCGGATTCCGTCACGTTATCATGCGGTGATAGTTGGATCCCGATTCCCACTGATGAGTTGGTTTACTCCTCGGGTGATCCCGACTAATTCTTCTTTCAGGTTTGGGGGAGAATTTGATGGTACAGTGGGAGGTTTCCAGATTAGATAAATTGGTAACCATTCTGATCTAGGTTAGAGTGCACGCTGAGTGTTTCTTTTCTCTCTCTCTCTTTGGCAGCGACCATTGACCCGACCCTAGACTATGACTCAGTGACCAAGTTGACCGAACCTTCTTAAACACTGGCTTTTGAATTGTCAGAGTTGCATACCTCATTGCCACTCCTACTTTTACCCTTTTCTCCAGGACACCCCGTGTTACTATGAACGTCCACTTCCATTGGACAAAACCATCGTATGGTTATATACGAACTCTAAGGAATTTATTCGAGTATGGTTTCCGGTTCTGGAGAAAACGAATAGATCTATTCAGTTGTCTTTTCCTTTTACCTTCTCTCAGGTTGCGAGTGCTCCTTGGTTTAGGAGACAGTACACCTATTACGCAAATTGGATAGTCTTCTTCCAAACCTTAGGCTGGTGTCGACCGGTAGGGAATGAAGAAAACCAATTAGCCTAACGATGGTGTACAGAAGGTATTATGTAAAGACAAAGAAAGGGATTAGTAAGAGGGCAAAGTAAATTGCGACTGATATTCACGACCAAACCAGGTATTTCATTACCACTCCTACTTCACCTTTGTATTTCTCTAGGACACTCCGTATCACTACGAAGATCTACAGTTTATTGGATACACCATCGTATGGTTATATACGAACTCGAAAGGAACTTGTTCCAGTTCGGGGATGGATTCTGGTTCAGGAGAAATAGGAATAAGGTTTATTCGGTTGTCTTTTATCTTCACCTTCTGTCGCATTGCGAGTGCTCCTAGGATCAGGACAGTACACCCATTATGCTTATTGGATAGTCTTCTTTCAAACCATAGGCTGGTGCCGAACGGTAGGGAAGGAAGAAAACCATTTGGCCTAAGAGGGTGTACGGAAGGTAATGACTAAAGACATATAAAGGGATTTGGAGAGGTGGCAAAGAATTATACGTTTACAGTCGTGAATCTGGAAGAGGCATTACTAGGAATACCGGGATACCCCATCGAAACATTTCAATGTTTCAGTTTCACTGTGTACTGTTAAAGGAAAACTGATTTCCCAATTAGTCCTTACTCCAGGGTATGTATTTACCAGGTATGATTCTCACATCTGTATGGTTTTACAGATGATGAGTGGGAGTAGGTTAGTGGGAATTAGGTGATCATCCTCATTATATCGGGATTCGTTGTAATCGGTGATATTTGAGGAAGTCACCTGGGTTGTTTGCCGGACGACAAATATTTGGTTTTGAATATCCGCTGTCATGCACCAATTTCAAATTGATATATCTGTACGTCTATTTTTATAGAGTGAGATATACCTTTTTGAAATTATGTCTGTGACATTTACATATATCAGTGGATGGTTAGGTAAGGAGCATTAAACAGCGGTGTAATTCTTCTTAACCATAAGTACAGTTTTCAACCTACGACGCACAGTGAATGAGTTATCAGACTCAAGGGACTTATACAGAGTATTGTATGTTGTCCAGGGTCCATCAGGACAGAGGGGTTGGTCCTCGTACTATATTCGGTTTACTTATGACTTCTCTAGTTTTTAGACAGGTGTTTCGTGGAAACACAGGGTCCGAATTTTGAGAAGTTATAGGTATTTGAATAGAGTAGAGAACCAGGTGTAGCAAGTATCGGGATTCTTCAAAGTGATCGAAGATGTAGATACTTGTGTACGGTATTCAGTTGATAGTAATGATTTTGGGAACTTGCTTCTCTTTCAGGTTACTCATAATTGGAAGCATTCCTAAGTTGAGTAACACTGGTAGGCCTCCTTCTATTTAGTTGACATGCGCTGGAGACAGTTGCATGATTTGAATCCGGTTCAATTAAATCAGTGCCTCTGGTTCCATATTGGATATAGAACAGTTCATATCTTAACGTTGTTAAGGTACGGGGAGTTGTCCGGCTTATGATTAAAACCAGACTCTGGATAACTCAAGGCACGTTTCTGTAATGGCTGTTTTTGGGTTGACCCAGGCTATGACGAGGGTTGACTTTCTACCATCTGGAAGATCAATAGTGATATTGTTCTAGAATCGCCACAGTTTTAATAAAAATGGATTTTTTCAGAAAACAGTAGTGGGAGTATGGTATAACTGGACGTGATTCCAGAACCACAAACGATTACTGAAGATTTGATAGGAACCTAAAGATTCAATCTGGTTTGACATTCCATTGGCCACTCCACAGATAAGATAGGTAACTTCAGGCACCCGAGAGGTACTCTGATAGCCTCAAGGACGGTGACAGGGAAGTTCTTGTTTACCCAGACTTGCCATAGCTGTTGTTCCAGACTGTGAGACCCGGCGGGAGGATGAGTATAGCGTCGTTCTAAACTAGCTTTAGAAGTATACATCTATATGACTCTGCCAGAGGGTTGTCGTGGTCAGTGGGAGCAACGGAAGCATGGTGGACAGGTGGCTTATGTCTATTTATAGACTAAAGCAAATATAGCGGAGATAGATCATCTGTTTCTGACATGACAGTCATAGGTTTGACTTCATCAGAATAGGGGATGGATCTGTTAAGAAGGCAGTAGGGTGTGATGTCCTGGTATTTGGATGACATACACACAGTAGGAAGTGATATTCCTATACTACGATCGGTTATACTTTGGTCGTCACACAATGTTTTCTCCACATGGGACTTGGACATTATATCAGACATACTGGTTACTAGATCTATGGTTTTAGATCTAGATTTGGGTGGTTTCCCAATTAAGGGTACTTAGACAGCATTCTAAGAGTATTTAGAATGGATGACACCTGGCACGGTAGTGTACCTACAGGTGATGGAGTCACCCTCTCTAAAGGTGTCTTACAGACTAAAGAGGAGAGGGATGTGCATGATTGGCAGATCACTTGCTTAGGCAATTGAGTTAATCATGAGATGTCAAGTACCACACCAGATGTTGTTCTTGCAGTAGATGCAATAAGTTGACATTGATCCAATCCTGGAGAAACAGTCGGAAGCAGTTTTAGAACATATGTGGATGTTCTAGGGATATGATAACGACAGCCTCATTCGGGAGACAGTTATCATTCCAGGCTTCCAAGGTGACTTGGACGACAGGGAGGTTGTCAGAGTTATAGTTTTCCCTCTGACGAGGGGCAGTATTTTGGAAAGGTGGTCCGGGTGGATACTGAGGGAAGGATGGCGCAGGATACTGATTATGTTCAGTTGACGATACTGTCTAAGATGTTTGGATTTGGAGTTCATTTATGAGCTAGGTCCCATCAGACATCCAGACACATTCTAAGACAGGTATTGCTCATTTCGGTAGATGGCTTTCTCCGCGAACTTGAGATATAGAGAGACATAGAAAGAAACATCAAAGCGGATCCACTCACTGAGGCTATTCCTCGAACGCAATAGTTTCGCAAACGAGTTTTGTGAGACTGACTAGTAGAGGAGTTGGGTGTTCGGTATCACACGGGCTGTGAGTATGCGACATCGCAATAATTAGCCTTGAGTGCAAGTGGGAGATTGTTGGAGATAGTGCCCTCAGAGTCAATTATTGGATCACAGGGACATGATTGCAATGATTGAGGGAGGACCTGTCCCGGTAGGACAGTCTTACTCGAGATGATAGTATGCTATCTGGTTTACCTTTATCATCGTGTACTGTTTTAGGTGACCTAACAGGTCGCTATTACACGTTGATAGAGCCCCTAGGATTCTTGCTTGACTGCCAGCAGTATGAGGACGATCATATACGTGAGAGCTGGTAGTCTATAAGCACATCCTTAAAAGGTCCCTAGTCGTGGGAGTTTCGAGACAGGGCATCGATACTCCAGAGTAGACTAGTGTATACATTCGAGACCCCGACGAGGGGCGGTGGCCGGTCTCACAAGCCACTGGTGTCAGTTGGTTCACCTAAGATGTATACAGGTGCTCATTGGGTTATGAGTACACCGGACAGGACTCGCCGGGAACATGCTAGTTGGTCTTATACCTGACGTCAGATAGCAGTTCCCTAGTGACATGTGTACAGGTTAGTTCATCGACCTGAGGATCGTCATTTGTCTCGCATGAGTTCCCACTGTACTTTGATTACTACCCTACCACGCTGAAAGGAGACGTGCAAACAGGTTTTAGTTGGGTACAGTCCCGAGCCATATGGAGGCAGTGAGCGGATCTTCGGGGGTTCGTCTCTCCCGGTATAGGGGGTGAGGTCGCCCTGTATCTAGGAGAGCCAGAACATGAAAAGTCCTTGGCCAAGGCAGGAGATTTACTGATAGGTATTCCAGTAGTATCTCAGGGTGTTCTGGGCTGATCTCTGACACGACTTGTACCGCTTTTGGGGGTCTGACTTTTAGCAACCCCCTAGGCCCGCCATGCGATGCTCATAGATGAACGGACCGGACTGTACGGATATTGTCACTGACAGGCTCAGTAGGGTGTCAGGCTGAGTTCGCTCACAGACGTCCTTTTTGGTCAATACCTGGTAGCCCGTTACGTATAGGCTAATACCTCTGACGTGCTAGTGGTTAAATCCACAACCATAGTATTGACGAGTCTTTAGAGTCCCCCACATTCAGTTGCTCAAGTTTTCGGGCGAAACGCTGTAGAGGCCGTATGGAGATATGGCTGGGTTCGATCAGATACGTGCGGTATTGCACGGATCAGGATCGGACGGTTAATACTAGCGGGCTTTGGTTTAAGCCGGATCCTAGTATTGTACAGTGTAGATTTTGTCTCATTGCATTTGTATTTCGGTCGGAATACAAATACGGGTGTGTATACACAGTAGCGGGGTTTTCCTGTAATTTATTACGGGACCAGTTTTTTGGAGTTGCCAGTTTGCTTTCCGTTTCGGCCATTTTCGTTTGTATCTTTCATTGGTCGAAGATTGGTGGAGGAGGGCTTATTTGCATTTGTGCAAATAAGCATTTGTGGAGGGTGTTATTTGCATATCCTTGCTTCATGATGGTTGCACCATCATTTGACTTCTTTTGACCATGATGGCTTGACTTTTAGAGTCATGATAGTCGATGATGATGATGGTTATGGTTGTTTTGGAGTGTTGGTTTTGTGTAATGATTATTCACCATGATGGGCTTTTCTCTTTCTTGCATGATAGCCTTTTCTCTTCTCTCACTCTTGCATTATTGTTGTGGCTCTCTCATTTTCTTTGGACTCTATTCTCATTCCATCCACCATCATGGCTGGCCAAAAGAGATGGGGGCTGTCCCATTTTTAGAGTGAGGATTTTTGGTATCTCATTGACTTTGAAAAACCATATTGCTCCTCCTCCAAAAGTATATAGTTCCTTTCCTCCACCAAAGGCAACTCCATAACCCCAAATGAGACACAAGTTCCACACTACATTCTACAGAAAATCTTGGGCACGTCGACTCGCCAGCTTCGTGCCCGAATTGCCTCGGTCCAGAGGTGGGAGCCCGTAAAAGAAGGCTGTGATGTGGTGCCCTTCTGGCGACGTGATGGAGACCAGAGATTCCGCGGGAGATCAGGAAGATTACGAGAAGACCGAAGGACACGGATCGCTCGGTATATCTCTCTACCCCTTCTCTAGATAGCTAGGACTAGTTTAATGGCACGATCAGGGTTTTTAGTGCGCGGTGGTGCCGGTTCAAAAAGTTTAAGTAAATCACCGCTTCCGCATTCCGGCGTCGGATTGACGGCCGGGGCGCCGCCGTGCACTTACAGTTGATCCCATATCCATTGGTGTTTGACATCAAAGATGGTGTACGGGTGCTCAGTGGAGACTGGGTACACTGAACGGACTCGCAGAGAACTCCTAGATAGATTTATACCTATCGTCAGATAGCAGTTCTCCGGTGACACTGGTACAGGTTAGTCTGTAGACCCAAGATCGACATAGAGTTTTGTGTGATTCCCACTGTGCTTTGATTTCTACCTTACCACGTCTAAGAGGATGTGCAAAACGGTGGCTTTTGGGTACAGTCCCGAATCGCATGGAGGCAATGAGCGATAGGAGGGGTTTCGTCTCTCCCGGTATAGGGACTTAATGTTGTGCTGTGTTCGATTGGCTATAACTAGAAGTCCCTGGCCAGGGCTAATATGGGGTGCTACTGGTAAGAGTTATCAGTAGTTTCTCGACTCGTTATGAGCCTCACATTGACACGACTTAGTTACTGGGGTCTGACGTTTACCACCCATAGACTGGATATGCGACATATCAGATGAAGAGACCAGACTGTACCGTAGTGTTACTGATTGGATTCACAGGAGAATGTACAGGCTTGCTTGTTGATCTTCTGATCGCTCAAAACCTGGGTGGCTGTTACGTTTAGCTGACCGCTTGCAGCTTGTGGGTGTTTGATATGATCATCACCTACTGCCGGCGTATTGACGATTCTTTAGAGTCCTACACAGAGGTTTCCTGGCTCAGGCAAAACGGAGTAGGAGCACATATGTGATATGTGCGGTACCGAGAATAATACGATATAAGATACCGTATTCTATTCTCACGATATGAGATATCGGCCGGGTATATGTGATATAGCCGGGTCATCGGATCAAGTGTTGATTCGATGAATTGGTACATGTTATATTAGTCGGTTATATGCAATATAGCCGGATTGTCGAATCAATTGTTGATTCGATAAATTAATGTATATTATATATGTGATATATTACATTACGTTAACTAATATAAGCTCGCTTTATTGATTCATTTTCTCACTGGATAATACATTGATGTATATGCGATATATGTTAATTGTATTATTTTCTTTTGTTACAAAATATATTGTATATGTGATATATAATATTGTAACAAGTTAGAGTTACAAATGCAACAATGATTTAGAGATTAAACCTAGTTAGGGTTTGGATTAGGGTTAGCTTTTGGGTTAGCTTTTCATGAAGCTTCATGAAGCTTTGACTTTGTCTTTTGCTTTGATATTTTATGTAGAAATTTGTTAACCCAATCCAAATCATTAACTCTAGTTTTTTCTATACATGAGTTAAGCCCTTCATTCTTAACTCATGGGTGCAATTATAACCACAACAATAATTCATTATTCATCACAAAATCTTTCTTCTTCTTTTTCCTCCTAAAAAAGCTTGGTAGCTTTTTACATGTGATGATTTTGTGTGAGAAATTGAAAACAAAAGAAAGCTAAATTCCTACTTCATCATCCTCATCTATTTTAGCCACTTAGATTAGGGTGTTCACTTCTCTAATTACTTCATTAGTGAAGTGTAAGCTTGGGTTAGAGATTCTTTAAGGTAGATCATCTTAGATCAAGAAGACTTCAAGCAAGATACATCATTCACCTCTTGGAGCCTCACGAGAGTCAGAGTTCATGATGATCGCAGCGAAGGGACCTCAACACGGAGCTTATGAAGCGAAGGAACGGACTACAAAGGTTGTAATCCTTATCTCTTTACTTCTTTGTATGTGATACAAATTATGTTACCCTAGAAATTCTAGCAAGATTCATGGTTAGTTAGCTTTGCACCTCTCTAAATTTTAAAATGGCATGAGTGATGCTACCGAACCCTAGACTAGGTGCAAGGGTAACCCAACAGTGGTATCAGAGCCAATCTAGAATTCTAAATACGGTGTTATAACAATTACAAAAACGAAAATCACTTCGAAATACGGTATTAGGAAACCCCATTCTTGCTCTCTGGAAATTTTTCAAAAAGTCCTTTAAAATTTTTTCAAACAGGTGCAGAATGATCCTTGGGACAATATATGAACATGGGTGAATTACGGGGGAGGGTGCTCGGTTTTTGGCCGATCCCTACGCCACAAATTCCGGCCAGGCCAGCCCCACAGGCTTCTCTGCCCCCCGTATTCCCCATGTGCTCTCATGTCTCCATTTTGGGTTTCCTAGTATTGTTTGCTTAGGCCAATTTGTAGGGTTCCTAGGCACGCTAATGAAGTCTCACAAGGCATCAACCATGCCAATTTCAAATTTTACGGGTGCCGCGAAATCCTAATACGGATCGTCGACTAGAAATTTAGGCGAAACATTAAACTAGTTAACATCTTAACTAAAGGAGAGAGGCTAAAACCTTTGTAGATCCGGTTCTCCACTTCCTTAGCTCCACGTAGGCATCCTCTCACTGTCCATCTCGAATCCCGGACTTAATCGTCGGCTTGATCGGAGAAATGGGCGGACTAGGTCGTCGGCTTCGTGCCGAAGATGATCTACGTCGAGGCATCACAAGTTCAAGCTCCGACTTCACAAATTTGTGAAACTTGTGAAGAAAGCACCCAAAACAACTTGGCAAGAGGTAGAGGGTGAAGAAATAGGAGGCGGGTTCACTTTAGAATTGGATTTCTCACTTTAGAACTCAAGTTGCCATTGATGGCATCAAGCTTTCTTTCTTGAAGAAGAAGATCAAGAAGAAGGAAATATTATGATAAGTTGATCCAAAAATGAAAAAGAAATGAATACTTATCATAATAGGAACCATGGTTAGGTGTAGAGAATTGACCAAGGTTAGAAGAGTGGTTAGGGTTAAGCATGAAGACAAATTGGTCACTTTGGTCAAAGCTTCATGAAGCTTCACAAAGGTTCAAGAATGAAAGCAACCATTTTGTATTCTTATCCCATTCTTTTTCCAAAATCAATAAATAAAAGAATGGATAATTAAAACCCTAATCACTTTTTTAACCTAGGTTTAATTCTTTACACTTAACCAAATGAGCAAGCATCATCAAACATGATACAAAGATGTGCACAAAAGTATATCACATATACAACTTGCACATCAAGTGAGAAAATCCATTTAAAGTGAACCAATGCTAGTTAATGCAAAATAATATATCAAATATATAATTATACATTAAATCATTAAATCAACACTTGACTTAACGATCCGGTCATATCGCATATAACCGACTAGTATCCTATGTATCGGCTTATCGAATCAATCGTTGATTCGATATCTAGGTTATATCGAATATAACCAATCGATACATTCATCGCGAGAATGGAATACGGTATCACATACACGCATTATTCTCGGTCCTGCACATATCTCATATGCGCTCCTATTTCGTTTCGCTTGAGCCAGGAAACCTCTGTGTAGGACTCTAAAGACTCGTCAATACTCCGGTAGCAGATGATGATCATATCAAGCACCCACAAGCCGCAAGCGGTCTGCTAAACGTAACGGCCATCCGGGTATTGAGCGATCAGAAGATCGACAAGCTAGCCCGCTCACACTCCTGTGAATCCAACCAGTAACACTTACCGTACAGTCCGGTCTGTTCGTTTGATATGTCGCATATCAAGTCTAGGGGCGGTAAACGTCAGACCCCAATAACCGATAAGTCGTGCCGATGTGAGGCTCATAACGGGTCGAGAAACTACTGGTAACACTTACCAGCAAATCTCTGATCAGCCCTGGCCAGGGACTTCCCTGTTACGGCCAATCGAGCAAGAAAGTCATCTCTATATATGTCCAAGCATCCAATATAATATACATCATCTGTACAATACTGGCCTCTAGGGCATACATACAACCAACAATCTCCCACTTGCACTAGGGCCAGCTGCTGTAGTATCTGTAAGTGCACGGCGGCGCCCCGGCCGTCAATCCGACGGCCAAATGCGGAAACGGTGATAAACTTTAATTTTGCGAACCTAGCAAACCGGCACCACCGCGCACTAAACCCCGGATCGGGCCATTAAACTAGATCTAGCAAAGTAACAAGATAGGGAAGAGATGTACCGAGTGATCCGAGTCCTCCGGTCTTCTCGTCGTCGTCCCGATCTCCTGCGGAAACTCCGGTCGTCGCCTCCTCGCCGGAAGGGCACCACATCGCCTGCATCTTTTACGGGCTCCCACCTCAATACCGAGGCAACTCGGGCGCGAAGTTGGCTGGCCGACGCGTCCAAGATTTGCTGTAGAATGTGTAGTGTAGAGGCTATGTCTCATTTGGGGTTTTGTTGCCTTTGAAGATGATGGAGGAATCAAGATAAGAAAAATGGTGCTTGCATTTTTCTTAACATGAAAAGAGATCAAAATGCTACACTCTCAAAAATGAAGCTCTCATCTTTTTTTCTCTCAAATGTCATCAACCATATCAAAATGAGAATGGTGGAGGAAGGAATACAAAATGCAAGAGGGAGGTGAATGTAGTAAAAGGTAAGAGGTGACCATATCCTAAACATCATCATCACAAATTCACATCAACCTCTAATCACCTCAAATCACCAAAAAGCAAGTGATGATGATAGAAAAGAATGGTATCAAAAGATGCTTTCATAATTAATACATTTGCAAGAAACCCCTCCACAATGTGTTATTTGCAAACTTGCAAATAATACCCTCCATCGGAAAAGTCCGGCCGGGAAAGAACAAACGAAAACCGACCGGAACGGAATGCAAACTGGCAACTCCAGAAAACTGGTCCCGTAATAAATTACAGGAAAACCCCGATACTGTGCATACACACCCGCATCTGTATTCCGTCCGGATACAAATGCGAATGAGACAAAATCTACACTGTACTAAACTAGGATCCGGCTTAAACTAAAGCCGGCTAGTAATATCCGTCCGATCCTGATCCGTGCAATACCGCACGTATCCGATCGAACCTTGCCATATATCTATACGGCCTCTAGTACAAACCGTCCGATCCTGATCCGTGCAATACCGCACGTATCTGATCGGACCCTGCCATATCTCCATACGGCCTCTACAGCGTTTCGCCCGAAAGCTGAGTAACTGAAAGTGTGGTGGACTCTAAAGACTCGTCAATACTATGGTTGTGGATTTAACCACTAGCACGTCAGAGGTATAAGCCAATACGTGACGGGCCACCAGCTATTGACCAAAAGGGACGTCGATGAGCGAACTCATCCTGACACCCTACTGAGCCTGTCAGTGACAATATCCGTACAGTCCGGTCAGTTCGTCTATGAGCATCGCATGTCGGGCCTAGGGGGTTGGTAAAAGTCAGACCCCCAAAAGCGGTACAAGTCGTGTCGGAGTGTAGCCCAGAACACCCTGAGATACTATTGGAATACCTACCAGTAAATCTCCTGCCTTGGCCAAGGACTTCGTGTAATGGCTCTCCTAGACACAGCGCGACCTCACCCCCAATACCGGGAGAGACGAACCCCTGAAGATCCGCTCACTGCCTCCATGTGGCTCGGGACTGTACCCAACTAAAACCTGTTTGCATGACTCCTTTGAGCCGTGGTAAGGTAGTAATCAAAGCACAGTGGGAACTCATACGAGACAAATGACGATCCCCAGGTCGATGAACTAACCTGTACACATGTCACCTGGGAACTGCTATCTGACGTCAGGTATAAGACCAACTAGCATGTTCCCGGCGAGTCATGTCCGGTGTACTCATAACCCAATGAGCACCTGTATACATCTTAGGTGAACCAACTGACACCAGTGGCTTATGAGACCGGCCACCGCCCCTCGTCGGGGTCTCGACTGTATACACTAGTCTACTCTGGAGAATCGATGCCCTGTCTCGAAACTCCTACGACTAGGGACCTTTTAAGGATGTGCTTATAGACTCCAGCTCTCACTTATATGATCGCCCTCATACTGCTGGCAGTCAAGCAAGAATCCTAGGGGCTCTATCAACGTGCAATAGCGACATGTCAGGTCACCTAAAGCAGTACACGATGATAAAGGTAAACCAGATAGCATACTATCATCTCGAGCAAGACTGTCCTACCGGGATAGGTCCTCCCTCAATCATTGCAATCATGTGCCTGTGATCCAATAATTGACTCTGAGGGCACTATCTCCAACAATCTCCCACTTGTACTCAAGGCTAATTATTGCGATGTCGCATACTCACAGCCCGTGTGATACCGAACACCCAACTCCTCTACTAGTCAGTCTCACAAAGCCTGTTTGGAAGACTATTGCGTTCGAGGAATAGCCTCAGTGAGTGGATCCGCTCAGATGTTTCTTTCTATGACTCTCTCTATCTCAAGTTCGCGGAGAAAACCATCTCCCGAAATGAGCAATACCTGTCTTAGAATGTCTGGATGTCTGATGGGACCTAGCTCATAAATTAACTCCAAATCCAAACTTCTTAGACTGTATCGTCTACTGAACTTAATCAGTATCCTGCGCCATGCCACCCTCAGTATTGCCTTGGACCACCTGTCCAAAATACTGCCCCTCGTCAGAAGGAAAACTATAACTCTGACAACCTCTTTGTCGTCCAGGTCACCTTGGAAGCCTGGAATGATAACTGTCCCCCGAATGAGGCTGTCGTTATCATATCCCTAGAACATCCACTTATGTTCTAAAACTGCTTCCGACTGTTTCTCCACGATTGGGTCAATGTCAACTTATTGCATCTAGTGCAAGAACAACATCTGGTGTGGTACTTGACATCTCATGATTGACTCAATTGCCTAAGCAAGTGATCTGTCAATCATGCACATCCCTCTCCCCTTTAGTCTGTAAGACACCTTTAGAGAGGGTGACTCCATTACCTGCAGGTGTACCACCGTGCCAGGAGTCGTCCATTCTAAATACTCATAGAATGCTGTCAAGGTACCCAGATTAGGAAACCACCCAAATCTAGATCTAAAACTATAGATCTAGTAACCAGAATGTCTGATATAATATCCAAGTCCTGTGTGGAGAAACCACTCTGTGACAACCAAAGTATAACCGATCGTAGTATAGGAGTTTCCTTTCCTACTCTGTGTATGTCATCCAAAACCAGGATATTACACCCTACTACCTTCTCAACAGATCCATCCCCTATTCTGATGAAGTCAAACGTATGACTGTCGCATCAGAAATAGATGATCTATCTCCGCTATATCTGCTTTAGTCTATAAATAGATATAAGCCTGATGTCCACCAATGCTTCCGCTGCTCCCACTGATCACGACAACCCTCTGGCAGAGTCATATAGACGTGCACTTCTAAAGCTAGTTTAGAACGACGCTATACTCATCCTCCTGCCGGGTCTCGCAGCCTGGAACAACAACAATGGCATGTGTGGGTAAACAAGAACTTCCCTGTCACCGTCCTTGAGTCTACCGGAGTACCTCTCGGGTGCCTGAAGTTACCCACCTTATCTGCGGAGTGGCCAATGGAATGTCAAATCAGATTGAATCTCTAGGTTCCTTATCAAATCTTCAGTAATCGTTTGCGGTTCTGGAATCACTTCCAGTTCTACCATACTCCTACTACTGTATTTGAAAAAAAACCATTTTTATTAAAACTGTGGCGAGTCAAGAACAATATCACTATTGATCTGCCAGATGGTAGAAAATCAACCCTCGTCATAGCCTGGGTCAACCCACAAAACAGCCATTACAGAAACGTGCCTTGAGTTATCCAGAGTCTGGTTTTAATCATAAGCCGGACAACTCCCCATACCTTAACAATGTTAAGATATGAACTGTACTATATCCAATATAGAACCAGAGGCACTGATTTAATTGAACCAGATTCAAATCATGCAGCTGTCTCCAGTGCATGTCAACTAAATGGAAAAAGGCTGATCAGCGTTACTCAACTTAGGAATGCTTCCAATTATAAGTAACCTGAAAGAGAAGCAATTTCTCTTTATCATTAATATCAACTGAATACCATACACAAGTATCTACATCTTCGATCACTTTGAAGAATCCCGATACTTGCTACACCTGGTTCTCTACTCTATTCAAATACCTATAACTCCTCAAAACTTAGACCCTGTGTTTCTACGAAACACATGTCTAAGAACTAGAGAAGTTAAAAGTAAACAGAATATAGTATGAGGACCAACCCCTCTGTCCTAATGGACACTGGACAACATACAATACTCTGTATAAGTCCGCTGAGTCTGACAACTCTTTCACTGTGTGTCGTAGGTTGAAAACTGTACTTATGGTTAAGAAGAATTACACCGCTGTTTAATGCTCCTTACCTAACCATCCACTGATATAGGTAAATGTCATCGACATAATATCAAAAGGTATATCTCACTCTATGAAAATAGACGTACAGATATATCAATTTGAAATTGGTGCACAACAGCGGATATTCAAAACCAAATATTTGCCGACCGGCAAACCGCCCAGGTGATCTCCTCAAATATCACCGATTACAACGAATCCCGATATAATGAGGATGATCACCCAATTCCCAATAACTTACTCCCACTCATCATCTGTAAAGCCATACAGATGTGACAATCAAACCTGGTAAATACATACCCTAGAGCAAGTGTCTAATCAGGAAATCAGTTTTCTTTTAACAGTACACAATTGAACTGAAACATTAAAATGTTTCGATGGGGTATCCTGGTATTCCTAGTAATGCCTCTACCATTATCCAGATTCACAACTATAACCGTATAATTCTTTTCCACCTCTCCAAATCCCTTTATATGTCTTTAGTCATTACCTTCTGTACACCCCTTGGGCCAAATGGTTTTCTTCCTTCTCTACCGTTCGGCACCAGCCTATGGTTTGGAAGAAGACTATCCAATAAGCATAATGGGTGTACTGTCCTAGTCCTAGGAGCACTCGCAATGCGAGAGAAGGTGAAGATAAAAGACAACCGAATAAACCTTATTCCTATTTCTCCTGGACCAGAATCCATCCCCGAACTGGAACAAGTTCCTTTCGAGTTCGTATATAACCATACGATAGAGTATCCAATAAACTGTGGATCTTCGTAGTGATACGGAGTGTCCTGGAGAAATACAAAGGTGATTTAGGATTGGTGAAGAAATACTTGGTTTGGTCGTGAATATCAGTCGCAATTTACTTTGCCCTCTTACTAATCCCTTGCTTTGTCTTAATCTTAATACCTTCTGCACACCGTTTAGGCTAATTGGTTTTCTTCATTCCCTACCGGTCGGCACCAGCCTAAGGTTTGGAAGAAGACTATCTAATTTGCATAATAGGTGTACTATCTCCTAAACCAAGGAGTACTCACAACTTGAGAGAAGGCAAAAGGGAAAAGACAACTAAATAATCCTATCCGTTTTCTCCAGAACCGGAAACCATCCTCGAATTCCTTCGAGTTCGTATCTAACCATACGATGGTTTTGTCCAATGGAAGTGGACGTTCGTAGTAATACGGGGTGTCCTGGAGAAAAGGGTAAAAGTAGGAGTGGCAATGAGGTCTGCAACTCTAACAATCAAAAGCCAGTGTAAAGAAGGTTCGGTTAACTTGGTCTCTGAGTCATAGTCTTAGGGTCGGGTCAATGGTCGCTGCTAAAGAGAGAGAGAAAAGAAACACTCATCGTGCACTTTAACCTAGATCAGATGGTTACCAATTTATCTAATTAGGAAACCTCCCACTGTACCTCAAATTCTCCTCCAAACCTAAAAGAAGAATTAGTCGGGGTCACCCGAGGAGTAAACCAACTCATCAGTGGGAATCGGGATCCAACTCTCATCGCATGATAAAGTGATGGAATCCGCTCACGCTATCACACTCCAGAAGGTATGCGCATATCTGGCAAGTTTCAGTTCTTTTGAAACTCCTGATGTGATTTTTACCCCATGCTCTTATGATCTTGACTTTGGCCAACAAATCATAAGTCATATGTCAAGTTCTACCCGTCATTCTTCAGGTTGATTTGAATCCACCCGTACCTACCCTTGACTTTGGCCAACAAGGCAGTACGACTGTTCCAAACCAACGCATCTATCTATGCTGCATATGAATAACCAACAGCTACCAAACACTGTGCCTTGACTTTGGCCAACAAACACAGCTTGAATACTATTGACTATCCATATGAAACGACGGAGGGCTACGAATGGTTTCTGGCGAAAACCTTTAACGTAAAGAACTTGATATCGTTGAAGGAACGGATAGCTATTTAGAAAATATAGTGACGAAAACCTTTACTAAAGAGGTCACTCCCGGTGAAGGGATCTCGGCTCTTTCCCCGTAGAATGGGGTGCAGGATATTCCAAATGAATACCACGATGCAAAGCAAAAGTAATCGGCTATAGTGAAGTTAATGCCCTGACGCAAACTTCTGTCCAATGGGTCACTCCCGGTGAAGGGATCTCGGCCCTTGCCTCGTCGACTGAGGAGCAGGATATTCCAAATGAATACCACGATGCAAAACAAAAGTGAACGTCCTTGCAATAACAGCTTTTTGAAAAGTGTTCCAACAACATCAGAATAGGTTTGTATTAACTTGCATTGATCCGAATCAACTCAGTCCCATCAATTGATCACACCACAAAGAACGAAAATATACTGACGTACGTATATGCCATCCGCATTCGCCACTGGGTCCCGTCATCACCCGTTAGGTTAGCTAACTAACGGCAGAGCGGGGACTGGACTAGCGCGGATGAAAAACATATACAACATCTACTAATATATATATCAATATATTATATTCGCTCAAGGCGTGATAAAATGCAACATCACAGAAATGTACAGCATCACAGAACAATACAGATATCTGGGATCCCCGGGTTTCACAGAGCCACTACTGAAACCCGACGTTCCCCTGGTCGTGTGGATAGCCTGTGCAATGAAATCCTAGACCCCTACGGGCGCGGCAAGTCACCCGCCAAAACCTGAAGCGAGGCAGCCCCCTTCAGCGCCGTGAATGGACCACCCAGCACTTCACGGAATCCGGTAACTTGGGCACCCCTCCTGGGTCAACCTGTACCCCCTACGAGTGCGGCGAATAGCCCGCCAATTCTAGAGCGAAGCCCCCTCCGTCCTAATGCCATGAGATGCGGGCTTGTTGCCCTCCAGAACCCGTCTATCCGTGCACCCCACCGCGGGGCAATCCTAGTACAGAAAGTGAAATATACATACAACGGGTACATCGACCGCAACCAGGTCGTGCCCCAAAAGAATAATACAATCAGGCAGTGACGGCAGTCCACATGTCGGACGCTCGCCCCGCAATATCAAATGTACATAATACAACAACACAGTACTAGCATTGCATCCAGGCTATCCCCCACGACCGATCCGCAACATCACAGCAAATACATAGAACATCAACGTGAAAGTCACGTTCGCAAATCCGTCTAACCGGGCTATAGCAGTTAGACCGGATTTACCGATCGAGTGACATTCACGGTCGCAGATATAATGTAAATACTGTGAAAAAATGTGTTTAAAATATCCGATCGATAAAAAATTAACAAGTGGGCCCCCAAGCAATACTGTAGCACTCACAGAAAATCTGGGCCCAATATTAATATTCCAAAACCCCTAAAATTAGCCCAGAAGCCCACTGGAGAAATTGGACACAGTGAGGACACCAATGTGCGGCGGAACCGCGGCCCAAGGGGGGTTTGGCCGCGGTTCCGCGCTTCATTGATCGACTCACTGCGTCGAATTTTTACAGCAGTCTTAGAACTCCCTGCACATCATTCTGAGACAACCTGAAAAATTTTTGGACATCAAAAAATTTCGACAGAAAACTGATGTGAGGAAAAACGCGAGTTTTTGGAATTTTGGTCGATCGGAAATGCAAACACATCAAACGAAGCTAGACGAAGTTAATGGCGAGGCTCTGATACCACTTTAAGTGCACGGCGGCGCCCCGGCCGTCAATCCGACGGCCAAATGAGGAAACGGTGATAAACTTTAATTTTACGAACCTAGCAAACCGGCACCACCGCGCACTAAACCCCGGATCGGGCGATTAAACTAGATCTAGCAAAGTAACAAGATAGGGAAGAGATGTACCGAGTGATCCGAGTCCTCCGGTCTTCTCGTCGTCGTCCCAATCTCCTGCGGAAACTCCGGTCGTCGCCTCCTCGCCGGAAGGGCACCACATCGCCTGCATCTTTTACGGGCTCCCACCTCAATACCGAGGCAACTCGGGCGCGAAGTTGGCTGGCCGACGCGTCCAAGATTTGCTGTAGAATGTGTAGTGTAGAGGCTATGTCTCATTTGGAGTTTTGTTGCCTTTGAAGATGATGGAGGAATCAAGATAAGAAAAATGGTGCTTGCATTTTTCTTAACATGAAAAGAGATCAAAATGCTACACTCTCAAAAATGAAGCTCTCCTCTTTTTTTCTCTCAAATGTCATCAACCATATCAAAATGAGAATGGTGGAGGAAGGAATACAAAATGCAAGAGGGAGGTGAGTGTAGTAAAAGGTAAGAGGTGACCATATCCTAAACATCATCATCACAAATTCACATCAACCTCTAATCACCTCAAATCACCAAAAAGCAAGTGATGATGATAGAAAAGAATGGTATCAAAAGATGCTTTCATAATTAATACATTTGCAAGAAACCCCTCCACAATGTGTTATTTGCAAACTTGCAAATAACACCCTCCATCGGAAAAGTCCGGCCGGGAAAGAACAAACGAAAACCGGCCGGAACGGAATGCAAACTGGCAACTCCAGAAAACTGGTCCCGTAATAAATTACAGGAAAATCCCGATACTGTGCATACACACCCGCATCTGTATTCCGTCCGGATACAAATGCGAATGAGACAAAATCTACACTGTACTAAACTAGGATCCGGCTTAAACTAAAGCCGGCTAGTAATATCCGTCCGATCCTGATCCGTGCAATACCGCACGTATCCGATCGAACCTTGCCATATATCTATACGGCCTCTAGTACAAACCGTCCGATCCTGATCCGTGCAATACCGCACGTATCTGATCGGACCCTGCCATATCTCCATACGGCCTCTACAGCGTTTCGCCCGAAAGCTGAGTAACTGAAAGTGTGGTGGACTCTAAAGACTCGTCAATACTATGGTTGTGGATTTAACCACTAGCACGTCAGAGGTATAAGCCAATACATGACGGGCCACCAGCTATTGACCAAAAGGGACGTCGATGAGCGAACTCATCCTGACTCCCTACTGAGCCTGTCAGTGACAATATCCGTACAGTCCGGTCCGTTCGTCTATGAGCGTCGCATGTCGGGCCTAGGGGGTTGGTAAAAGTCAGACCCCCAAAAGCGGTACAAGTCGTGTCGGAGTGTAGCCCAGAACACCCTGAGATACTACTGGAATACCTACCAGTAAATCTCCTGCCTTGGCCAAGGACTTCGTGTAATGGCTCTCCTAGACACAGCACGACCTCACCCCCAATACCGGGAGAGACGAACCCCTGAAGATCCGCTCACTGCCTCCATGTGGCTCGGGACTGTACCCAACTAAAACCTGTTTGCACGACTCCTTTGAGCCGTGGTAGGGTAGTAATCAAAGCACAGTGGGAACTCACACGAGACAAATGACGATCCCCAGGTCGATGAACTAACCTGTACACATGTCACCTGGGAACTGCTATCTGACGTCAGGTATAAGACCAACTAGCATGTTCCCGGCGAGTCCTGTCCGGTGTACTCATAACCCAATGAGCACCTGTATACATCTTAGGTGAACCAACTGACACCAGTGGCTTATGAGACCGGCCACCGCCCCTCGTCGGGGTCTCGACTGTATACACTAGTCTACTCTGGAGAATCGATGCCCTGTCTCGAAACTCCTACGACTAGGGACCTTTTAAGGATGTGCTTATAGACTCCAGCTCTCACTTATATGATCGCCCTCATACTGCTGGCAGTCAAGCAAGAATCCTAGGGGCTCTATCAACGTGCAATAGCGACATGTCAGGTCACCTAAAGCAGTACAC
The DNA here is from genome assembly GCA_030015575.1 of Agapanthus africanus. Lineage (NCBI taxonomy): Eukaryota > Viridiplantae > Streptophyta > Magnoliopsida > Asparagales > Amaryllidaceae > Agapanthus > Agapanthus africanus. The sequence goes on from CM057350.1 coordinate 388,257,511, forward strand.
GATGATAAAGGTAAACCAGATAGCATACTATCATCTCGAGCAAGACTGTCCTACCGGGATAGGTCCTCCCTCAATCATTGCAATCACGTGCCTGTGATCCAATAATTGACTCTGAGGGCACTATCTCCAACAGTATCGCATACCGAGCATCACGAAGAGTCTCTCAAACTGTATCTGGGGAATGGCCTTCGTGAGTGGATCCGCCGTGTTGTTCTTCGTGTCAACTCTCCTGACCTCGATCTCCTGGCGATCAACTATCTCCCGGATCAGGTGATACCGCCTCAGAATATGCCTGGATCGCTGATGGGACCTGGGTTCCATGGCCAAAGCCACCGCTCCATTGTTATCACAATACAGAGGTATTGGACGCTCAATGGATGGAACCACTCCAAGTTCAGTAATGAACTTCTTGATCCAGAGAGCTTCTTTAGCAGCATCGTTGGCAGCGATGTATTCAGCCTCCATCGTCGAGTCTGCCACGGTTTCCTGCTTGGAAATCTTCCAGCTAACCGCCCCTCCGTAAAGGGTAAAGACAAATCCCGACTGCGACTTAGAGTCGTCCTTATCACTCTGGAAGCTCGAATCGGTAAAGGACTCCACTTGGAGTTCTCCGTTACCATACACCAAGAGCATCTCTTTAGTCCTTCGTAAGTACTTGAGAATGCTCTTCACAGCTGTCCAGTGACTCTCTCCAGGATCAGCTTGATACCTGCTCACTACACTTAGTGAGTATGCAACATCGGGTCTGGTACATAGCATCGCGTACATGATAGAGCCTACAGCCGAAGCATAGGGTATCCCTTGCATGCGAGCTCTCTCCAAATCAGTCTTGGGAGACATCTCTTTGGAGAGAGTGACTCCAGAGATCGTGGGTAAGTTCCCACGCTTAGATTCTTCCATACTAAACCTCTTTAGTATGGTGTCAATGTACCTGGATTGGGACAGTCCCAATATCCGTTTGGATCTATCTCTATAGATCCTGATTCCCAATATGCAGGAGGCATCACCAAGATCTTTCATTGAGAATCTTTGTGATAAGAAGAGCTTGACCGATTGCAGCATAGGAATATCATTTCCTATCAAGAGTATATCGTCCACGTACAATACGAGGAAGACAACCTTACTCTCTGCCACCTTCTTGTAGATACAAGGTTCATCTGGGTTTTTAACGAAATCAAACTCTTTGATAACGACGTCAAAGCAGATGTTCCAACTCCGCGATGCTTTCTTTAATCCATAAATGGATTTAAGCAGCTTGCACACCTTCCCGCTGCTCCCACTGTCTACGAAGCCCTCTGGCTGAGTCATGTATACGCACTCTTCTAAATCACCGTTTAGAAAGGCGGTCTTAACATCCATTTGCCAGATTTCGTAGTCATGATATACAGCGATAGCAAGCATGATTCGGATGGATTTAAGCATAGCCACTGGAGAAAAGGTTTCGTCATAGTCCACACCTGGTCTTTGACGAAAACCTTTTGCAACAAGTCTAGCTTTGAAAGTCTCCACTTTCCCATCTACACCAAGTTTCTTCTTGAAGATCCACTTGCTCCCAATGGGTTTTACCCCCTCAGGAGCAACTTCCAAAGTCCATACTTTGTTGGTGTACATGGATTCCATCTCGGACCGCATAGCATCCAGCCATTTTACCGAGTCCCTACTCGTGATGGCCTGCTCGAAGCTAGTTGGGTCATCATCCTCCATGATGCAATCCTCGCTCCCACCGTCAATGAGAAAACCGTAGTATCTCTCAGGTGGACGAGAAACCCTGCTAGATCGGCGGAGAGGCTGGGGTTCGTCGGGTACTACTGAATCCTCTGGTTCTATCAAGTCTTCTGTTATAGTTTGTATTGCTGGAACCTCTTCCAGTTCTACCTCAATGCTGTTTCATAAGAAAACCTTTTTCTAAGAAAGTGGCATGTCGAGAAACAAACACATTTTGTTCCTCGGGGTGGTAGAAGATATACCCTTGTGAATTTTTGGGATATCCTACAAACTTACATAAGACTGATCTTGCCTCGAGTTTGTCCGGATTTTTTCTTTTGACATAGGCTGGACAACCCCATATCTTAACATACTTAAGAGATGGTCTCTTCCCTTTCCATATCTCATATGGAGTGGTAGGCACTGAATTGGTAGGAACCATATTCAATAGGTGTATGGCTGTCTCAAGCGCATACCCCCAGAAGGAAATAGGTAACTCAGCTGTACTCATCATTGAACGCACCATATCTAATAGGGTGCGATTCCTTCGTTCCGATACACCGTTGTGCTGTGGTGTATAAGGTGGAGTAAGCTGAGAGAGAATCCTATTCTCTTTTAGATAATCTTGGAACTCATTGCTCAAGTATTCTCCTCCTCGATCAGATCGAAGGATCTTAATACTTTTGCCCGTTTGGTTCTCTACTTCGGTTTTATATTCTCTGAATTTCTCAAAAGCTTCAGATTTGTGTCTTATCAAGTACACATGTCCGTATCTTGAGAGATCGTCAGTGAATGTAATGAAGTATGAAGAACCATCCCTGGCATGTGTAGACATGGGACCGCATACATCACTATGTATCAGTCCCAAGAGTTCGGTAACTCTTTCTCCGTGTCCCGTAAATGGAGTTTTGGTCATCTTGCCTTTGAGACATGACTGGCAAGTGTCATAAGATGAAAATTCAAACGGATTTAAATATCCATCCTTATACAACTTAGCTAGTCGTGTCGTATTGATGTGACCCAGTCTACAATGCCACAAGAAGGATTCGTTCAGTTCAGAACTCTTCCTCTTGTGTGTGTTTTGTAAATTGAGGACTGTATTTTGATTGAGAATGAATATGCCATTATGTAACGAGCCTGATGCAATCAACTTTTGATCTAGGAATATATTCATAACATTATCCTTTACTACAAAATTATATCCTTCTTTACTCAATAAAGAAACTGATATAATGTTGCACATCATGTTCGGTATATAATAGCACTCATTCAGAATCATTGTATCACCACTTGGTAATACTAGGTGATATTTGCCAACTGCTTTGGCTGCAACATTTGCACCGTTTCCAACTTGAACGGAGTGATCACCTTTTCCCAGTTCTCTACCTTTTCGTAGCCCATGTAACTGTTTACATATATGGGATCCTGATCCGGTATCTAATACCCAGGACGTAGGGTGAACTGAGAAACAGTTCTCAATAACTAACACACCTGTAGAAGATGCATCAACATGCATGTTCTTCTGGGCGGCTTGAGAATCTAGATATTCTCTTATTCCCTGTTCAGTCTCATAACTCTTATAAGAAAGAACGGGTCCAACGTTCCCCTGCACAGTATAACATGCGGGTTCAGTCAATACATCCATATTATTATCTTGATTAAGGCATGAAATGGTCGCTACCTGGAGAGAGAGAGAAGAAAACACTTTAGCGTATGCTCGTGCAAGATCAGATTGGTTATTATCTTATCTAATCAGGATGGCTCCCACTGCTTTTTATCAAATCTTCCTTCAAACCCTAAAAGGAAAGACTAGCCGAGATTAATTACACACTACAAGTTCGCCAATCTTTCAGCCAGGCCAGTGTCGGTACTTTAAGGGAGGTCCCCCGTTCTTTCGCACGAACCTAATTAATGTAAACCTCGTTTTCCCAGAGGCGTAACATCGTTAACACCTTTCTAGACACCTACTTGATCGGCTAATTGTAATGTGTAAAACTCTCCCAGGAGTAACTCTTACTCGCAGCGGGTATCGGGATCCAACTATCTCATAGAAGGTATGAAATCTCATTGCAAATTTCAACACTTGAAATTCCCGATAATATTTTGCCCCTAGCGTCCTATGACCTTGACGGAGGCCAAACAACCCATAGTCCGCTAGTCAAGTTCAACCCGTCATTTCCTGATTGAATTAAACCCACCCGCACGACCCTTGACGGAGGCCAAACAACGCCGTACGAATACCCTAATCCAATCGCATCATATGCTAGCAGATAAGCACTAGTTAGCTACCGTACACTACGCCTTGACGGAGGCCAAACTACCGCAGCACGAATACTAACTAGTACTTATCTGAAATGACGGAGGGCTACGCAGGTTTTTCATAAAAACCATGAGCGTAATGAACTTAATATCGTTGTAGAATCAAATGAAGTTTTGAAATGGAGTGATTTTGAGGCTTTTCTAGTTTTGCTAAAGGGGTCACTCCCGGTGAAGGGATCGTCGGCCCTTTCCTCGTCGAATGAGGTGCGGGATATATCATATATATCACTGTGCAAAGCAGAAACTATAGAAGCAATAAAAAACAAACCGAGTGTGTAGCATCTGCCAGTTATTGCTAAAGGAGTCACTCCCGGTGAAGGGATCTCGGTCCTTTCCTCATCGAATAAGGTGCAGGGTATATCATATATACCGCTATGCAAAGCAAGAACTGTAGCTACCTATTTTATTTTGAAATTCGATTCTACAACATCTAAGGTTTCTTTTCTTTCATTAATCACATTAATGAAGTCCCATCATTTAAATACCTAAACATCACAGATAAATACGACGTACACTTATGCCATCCGCATTCGCCTCGATATCCCCTCGTGCACCGTTAGGTTAGGTAACTAACGACAGAGCAGGACAGGGCTAGTGCGGGTGCAAAACATAAGTAACGTCTATATAATATATCATATATACTATATACTGTATCTATCAGAGAACATCACATGATCACATCACAGATAAAGCAGCAGAAGAAACATATGAAACATTGGATATACTAGGACGTCCGTGTTTTTAATACGAGCCAGTATAAAACACGGATTCCACGGTCGTGATGAATAGCCAATCCCACACCCCTAGACCCCTACGAGAGCGGCAAGCAACCCTACCAATTCTATGGTTAGGAGACCCCGACTCGACTCCTCGAGTTGGTCTCCCACTGGACCCCAGAACCCGGTTACTTGTGCTCCCCTCCTTGGGTCTATCCTAATGCGGAAAAATAAATAATATACAAAAGGGTGACATCTTCCGCAACCTGGAAGTGCCCCAATAAAAGAATATTACATACAAGTTTTTACATGAATGAAAATGAAAAACACTCATCTCACATAAAAAACCCCGGCTATTCAAACACGACAATCCAATATAACATATCCAGCAACACATAACATCACATGTCATCAACGTAAGTAAATATGCGCATCCCAATTGTCGTTGACATATAGCAACGAAACCGGCGATATCACATATTACACTTACGGTCACAGAAAAGAAAGTGTAAAACTACAACAATTGGAATCCGCAACCTCTTTAGACATCGCATGTCTAACAGTTATAAACCCCGCATTTTAGTCCCATTATCGAAAACTCTTTTCAATATGAAGTGAGACTAAACCGCTAGATTTATAACATTCATTCAGTTATCTCATAACTGTTTGTGAATTCCAATTATTGTATCCCATTCCGGATAAATAGAAAATATTAAACTTTCCGATCGAACATTCGAACACCCAAGTTTTCTCGAAACCGATCAACACATGAAATAAGTTCAAAGACATTCACTTCATGCCTCAGTACCAACGGTCCAGCCGTAGAAGGGTCAAGCCAACGCCTCACATGTGGCACGCCGTACTGCCCCAAACCCGAAGGTTCAAAGGGCAGTTCAAGACGGTCACATAATCGAGTTAAGGTTTGTTGTCTTCTAGAGGGACCATCGCATTACTTGCACAACTTAGAACGTCCTTAAACCACAGAAAAATCCAACACTTGGAAATTTTCCGGCAGGGGAAAAGTTGGGTATTTATATCCGGTCGAACTTTTTAACATATTCGAAAATTACCCGGAAAACCACACAGACAAAATTTGAAAATCCGATCGAATCTTTGATTCCCAATACAACACCAGAATACTCATCTGTAGAGTCACAATAAAAATACCCAGAAAATATAGCATTAATTTATATGAGTTACTGTGCAGAAATCATCAGACAAGGGGACAGAACGGCCGCGGAACCGCCGCACATGCCTAGATAGTGCCGCGGTTCCGCGGTGGAAAAATCGATTTAGGCCCTCGTATTTCACAGTAATTCAAATAAGACCCTGCTTATTTTTCTGCATATTTTTAATTGACAAAAATCCAAATTTTCAGAAAATTTCCAGGGAGCATTTTGGGTTTTAGGGTTTCGGTTCGATCGGGTTTCAAACATCGTCTAGACTTCGCCTAAGGCTCTAGCTAGGCTCTGATACCACTGTAGGGTTCCTAAGCACGCTAATAAAGTCACACAAGGCATCAACCATGCCAATTTCAAATTTTACGGGTGCCGCGAAACCCTAATACGGATCGTCGAGTAGAAATTTAGGCGAAACATTAAACTAGTTAACATCTTAACTAAAGGAGAGAGGCTACAACCTTTGTAGATCCGGTTCTCCACTTCCTTAGCTCCACGTAGGCGTCCTCTCACTGTCCATCTTGAATCTCGGACTCAATCGTCGGCTTGATCGGAGAAATGGGCGGACTAGGTCATCGGCTTCGTGCCGAAGATGATCTACGTCGAGGCATCACAAGTTCAAGCTCCGACTTCACAAATTTGTGAAACTTGTGAAGAAAACACCCAAAACAACTTGGCAAGAGGTAGAGGGTGAAGAAATAGGAGGCGGGTTCACTTTAGAATTGGATTTCTCACTTTAGAACTCAAGTTGCCATTGATGGCATCAAGCTTTCTTTCTTGAAGAAGAAGATCAAGAAGAAGGAAATATTATGATAAGTTGATCCAAAAATGAAAAAGAAATGAATACTTATCATAATAAGAACCATGGTTAGGTGTAGAGAATTGACCAAGGTTAGAAGAGTGGTTAGGGTTAAGCATGAAGACAAATTGGTCACTTTGGTCAAAGCTTCATGAAGCTTCACAAAGGTTCAAGAATGAAAGCAACCATTTTGTATTCTTATCCCATTCTTTTTCCAAAATCAATAAATAAAAGAATGGATAATTAAAACCCTAATCACTTTTTTAACCTAGGTTTAATTCTTTACACTTAACCAAATGAGCAAGCATCATCAAACATGATACAAAGATGTGCACAAAAGTATATCACATATACAACTTGCACATCAAGTGAGAAAATCCATTTAAAGTGAACCAATGCTAGTTAATGCAAAATAATATATCAAATATATAATTATACATTAAATCATTAAATCAACACTTGACTTAACGATTCGGTCATATCGCATATAACCGACTAGTATCCTATGTATCGGCTTATCGAATCAATCGTTGATTCGATATCTAGGTTATATCGAATATAACCAATCGATACATTCATCGCGAGAATGGAATACGGTATCACATACACGCATTATTCTCGGTCCTGCACATATCTCATATGCGCTCCTATTTCGTTTCGCTTGAGCCAGGAAACCTCTGTGTAGGACTCTAAAGACTCGTCAATACTCCGGTAGCAGATGATGATCATATCAAGCACCCACAAGCCGCAAGCGGTCTGCTAAACGTAACGGCCATCCGGGTATTGAGCGATCAGAAGATCGACAAGCTAGCCCGCTCACACTCCTGTGAATCCAACCAGTAACACTTACCGTACAGTCCGGTCTGTTCGTCTGATATGTCGCATATCAAGTCTAGGGGCGGTAAACGTCAGACCCCAATAACCGATAAGTCGTGCCGATGTGAGGCTCATAACGGGTCGAGAAACTACTGGTAACACTTACCAGCAAATCTCTGATCAACCCTGGCCAGGGACTTCCCTGTTACGGCCAATCGAGCACAGCGCAACATCAACCCCCAATACCGGGAGAGAGGAAACCCCTCCTATCGCTCTTTGTCTCCATGTGACTCGGGACTATACCCAAAGACCACCGTTTTGCACGCCCTCATAGACGTGGTAAGGTGGAGATCAAAGCACAGTGGGAATCACACAAGACTCTATGACGATCTCGGGTCTACAGACTAACCTGCACAAGTGTCACCTGAGAACTGCCATCTGACGTGAGGTATAATACCATCTGGGAGTTCTCGGCGAGTCCGTCCAGTGTACCCAGTCTCCACTGCGCACCCGTATACCATCTCTGATGTCAAACACCAATGGATATGGGATCATCCATCGCCCATCTCATGGGTCGAGAAGCGTATACGCTAGTCTACACTGGTATATCGATGCCCTGTCTCGATACACCCACGACTAGGGACCTTGAAGGATGTACTTATGGACTACCATGTCCCCACTAGTATGATCTGCATCATAGTCCAGGTAGTCAAGTACACATCCTAAGGGCTTTATCAACATGTAACTATAAGACAGTTTAAGGAGACAAGTGTACATGTTAAGATAAAGAGTAACCAGATAGCATACTATCATATCGAGCAAGAAAGTCATCTCTATATATGTCCAAGCATCCAATATAATATACATCATCTGTACAATACTGGCCTCTACGGCATACATACAACCAACACAATTTTCATGTGATGATTTGTTTGACCTAGGGCTAATTCGTAGTGTTTCGTAGTCGTATAATTTAACACTATATTGGTAAGCTTGACTATTTTTAGCAGTTCGGTCGAACTTCACACACCACATTTTGTACCCCGCTGAAATTTCCAAGTGTTGTAATTTTCTGGAGTTGATTATATTTGTTAAATCCTGCAAGTACCCCTATGGACCCTTTACAAGACTATAATAACCTTAACTTGATTCTGTGCCCACGTAACCGCGATCGAACCTTACGGTTTGCCGTAGTTCCGCGGTGTCATAGGTGAGGCGTTGGTTAACTCCTTCTACGGCTGGACCATGGACACTGTGGTACGGTTTTTGAGTGTTTTGACTTTGTTCAAGTGTTGAGCTCACTTGGGTACTTTGTGCGTGTATGTTGATTTGATCGAAAGGTTATACATCGTCTTGATATTCTGTGATTGTGATACAATATCTGGAACTCATATAGTTAGGCATGAAACCCGCAATATGTGATATTTCGGGTTTACGATGTCTAAGGAGATTATGGATTCCAAATGTTGTAGTTTTTCACTTTCTTTTCTGCGACCGTAAGTGTAGTATGTGGGGTATTGCCGGCTTCGTTGCTATACATCAAGGACAATCGGGATACGCATGCTTTCTTACGTTGATGATATGAGATATTATGTGTTGCTGTGATATGTTATATTGGATCTTCGTGTTGTGAATAGCCGGGGATTTTATGTGAGATGAGGGTTTTAATTTTCATTCATGTAAAATTCATTGTATGTAATATTCTTTTATTGGGGAACTTCCGGGTTGAGGATGATGTCACCATTATATATTATTTACTTTTCCGCATTAGGATAGACCCAAGGAGGGGAGCACAAGTAACCGGGTTTTAGGGTCCAGTGGGAGGCTATATCGAGGAGTCGAGACCGGGTCTCTTAACCTTAGAATTGCCAGTGTTGCTTGCCGCTCTCGTAGGGGTCTAGGGATGTGGGTTTGGCTATTCATCGCGACCGTGGAATCCGTGTTTTATACAGGCTCGATATAAAACACGGATGTCCTAGTATATCCAATATTTTATATGTTATCTTCTGCTACAATGTTCTGTGATGAGATCATATTACTGAGTGAGACGAATGCTTTATTATTGTATATATGATATATAATAAATGTTGCTTATGTTTTACACCCGCGCTAGTCCCATCTCGGTATGCCGTTAGTTAAGTAACCTAACGATGCATAACGGAACATTGTGGCGAATGCGGATGGCACAAGCGTACGTTGTATTTTCGTTTCTTCTGTGATGCTTAGAAAGCATAAAAGATGGGATTTATTAATGAGATTAATAAAAGAAAAGAAATCTAAAAGAAGTTATAGAATCAAATTTTCAAAAGGGTGGCTATAGTTTTTGCTTTGCACAGCGGTATATATGATATACCCTGCACCTTATTCGATGAGGAAAGAGCCGAGATCCCTTCACCGGGAGTGACCTCTTTAGCAAAACTGGCAGATGCTACAAACTCACGGTTTAGTTTTTGATTGCTTCTATAGTTCTTGCTTTGCACAGCGGTATTTGTGAAATATCCGGCACCTTATTCGATAAGGAAAGAACCGAGATCCCTTCACAGGGAGTGATCTCTTTAGCGAAACTAGAAAAGCCTCAAAAACATTCTTTTTCAAAATCACCTGTTTCAACAACGATATCAAGTTCATTACGCTCATGGTTGTTTGGCATGCGTCAAGGTCATAGCACGCTAGGGGTAAAAGAATTATCGGTAATTTCAAGTGTTGAAATTTGCAATGAGATTGCATACCTCCTATGAGATAGTTGGATCCCGATACCCACTCCGAGTAAAAGTTACTCCTGGGAGAATTTTACACAGGACAATTAGCCGATCAAGTAGGTGTCTAGAAAGGTGTTTATGGGATTGTCCGGCATATGTGAAAACACAAAATCCGGATAAGTTCGAGGCAAGGTCAGTTCAGTGCAAGTTTATTGGATATCCTAAGCATTCACAAGGGTATAACTTCTACCACTCCGAGGAACAAAAGTGTTTATTTCTCGATATGCCACCTTCTTAGAAAAGGGTTTTCTTGTGAAACAAGATAGTGGCAATGAGGTAGAACTGGAAGAAGTTCCAGCTACACAAACTGCAACAGAAGATTTGGTAGAACCAGAGGATTCAGTAGTTCCTGACGAACCTCAGCCTCTCCGCCGATCTAGTAGGGTTTCTCATCCTCCTGAGAGATACTACGGTTTTCTCATTGACGGTGGAAGCGAGGATTGCATCATGGAAGAAGATGGCCAGACTAGCTTCGAGCAGGCCATCACGAGTGGTGACTCTGTGAAGTGGCTGGATGCAATGCGATCTGAGATGGAATCCATGTACACCAACAAAGTATGGACTTTGGAAGTTGCTCCTGAAGGGGTAAAACCCATTAGGAGCAAGTGGATCTTTAAGAAGAAATTTGGTGTAGATGGAAAAATTGAGACTTTCAATGCTAGACTTGTTGCAAAGGGTTTTCATTAACGACCTGGTGTGGATTATGACGAAACCTTTTCTCCAGTGGCTATGCTTAAGTCCATCCGGATCTTACCTGCCATTGCTGCATATCACGACTATGAAATCTGTTGGAGATAGTGCCCTCAGAGTCAATTATTAGGTCACAGGTACGTGATTGCAATGATTGATGGAGGACCTATCCCGGTAGGACAGTCTTACTCGAGATGATAGTATGCTATCTGGTTTACCTTTATCATCGTGTACTGCTTTAGGTGACCTGACAAGTTGCTATTACACGTTGATAGAGCCCCTAGGATTCTTGCTTGACCACCAGCAGTATGAGGGCGATCATATAAGTGGGAGCTGGGGTCTATAAGCATATCCTTAAATGGTCCCTAGTCGTGAGAGTTTCGAGACAGGGCATCGATACTCCAGAGTAGACTAGTGTATACAGTCGAGACCCCGACGAGGGGCGGTGGCCGGTCTCACAAGCCACTGGTGTCAGATGGTTCACCTAAGATGTATACAGGTGCTCATTGGGTTATGAGTACACCGGACAGGACTTGCCGGGAACATGCTAGTTGGTCATATACCAGACGTCAGATGGCAGTTCCCTGGTGACATGTATACAGGTTAGTTCATCGACCTGGGGATCGTCATTTGTCTCGTGTGAGTTCCCACTGTACTTTGATTACTACCCTGCCACGGCTCAAAGGAGTCGTGCAAACAGATTTTAGTTGGGTGCAGTCCCGAGCCACATGGAGGCAGTGAGCGCATCTTCAGGGGTTCGTCTCTCCCGGTATTAGGGGTGAGGTCGCGCTGTGTCTAGGAGAGCCATTACACGAAGCCCTCGGCCGAGGCAAGGAGATTTACTGGTAGGTATTCCAGTAGTATCTCAGGGTGTTCTGGGCTTCACTCCGACACGACTTGTACCGCTTTTAGGGGTCTGACTTTTACCAACCCCCTAGGCCCGCCATGCGATACTCATAGACGAATGGACCGGACTGTACGGATATTGTCACTGACAGGCTCAGTACGGTTGTCGGGCTGAGTTCGCTCACAGACGTCCCTTTTAGTCAATACCTGGTAGCCCGTTACGTATTGGCTTATACCTCTGACGTGCTAGTGGTTAAATCCACAACCAAGGTGTTGACGAGTCTTTAGAGTCCCCCACATTCAGTTACTCAGCTTTCGGGCGAAAAGCTGTAGAGGCCGTATGGAGATATGGCAAGGTCCGATCAGATACGTGCGGTATTGCACGGATCAGGATCGGACAGTTTGTACTACAAGCCGTATGGTTATATGGCAGGGTTCGATCAGATACGTGCGGTATTGCACGGATCAGGATCGAACGGATATTACTAGCCGGCTTTGGTTTAAGCCGGATCCTAGTATAGTACAGTTTAGATTTTGTCTCATTGCACTTGTATTTCGGTCGGAATACAAATGCGGGTGTGTATACACAGTATCGGGGTTTTCCTGTAATTTATTACGGGACCAGTTTTCTGGAGTTGCCAGTTTGCTTTCTGTTTCGGCCAATTTCCTTTGTATCGTTCATTAGCCGAAGTTTGGTGGAGGAGGGCTTATTTGCATTGTTGCAAATAAGTATTTGTGGAGGGGTTCTTTGCATATTCTTGTGTCATGATGGTTGCACCATTCTTTTGACCTTGACTTCTTCTATCATGAATGCTTGACTTTGTGAGCAATCATGGTTGTAGTAGGTGGGTTTTTGGAGTATGGGTTTGATTTTGTGATCATTGCTTTTCATGATAACCATTCCTCTCTCTCTCTTGCATGATATGAGAATGGCTCCCATTTTTTTGAGACTCCTCTCTACTCTCTCATTCTTTACCACCATGTCATGGCCGGCCAAGCATTGCAAGGGCTGTCCAAATTTTTGGAGTGTGGAATTTTGTTCATTTCATGCTCCAAAAATCCCCTAGTTCCTCCATATATTTCTTGTATCATTCCTCCACCAAAATGGCAATCTCCATGAACCCCAAAGTGAGACTTGAGTACTACACATTCTACAGCAAACCTTGGGCACGTCGACTAGCCAGCTTCGTGCCCGAGTTGCCTCGGCATTGAGGTGGGAGCCCGTAAAAGAAGTAGGCGATGTGGTGCACTTCCGGCGACGAGGTGGAGACCGGAGCTTCCGCATGAGATCGGGACGACGACGAGAAGACCGGAGGACTTGGATCAGTCGGTATATCTCTCTTCCCCATCTTGTAGTTAGCTAGGACTAGTTAATGGTTCGATCCGGGTAATAGTGCGCGGCGGTTTGCCAGTTCATGAAAAATTTAAAGTTTATCACCGCTTCCGCATTTTGGCCGTCGGATTGACGGCCGGGGCGCCGCCGTGCACTTACAGTTGTATCAGAGCCTCGCCATTAACCTAGTCTAGCTTTGTGTAATGTGTTTACATTTCCGATCGACCAAAATTCCAAAATCCGCATTTTTGTTCACATCAGTTTTCTGTTGAAATTTTTTGGAGTCGAAAATTTTTTCAGGTTGCATAAAATTGATGTACTCGAAATTATAAGGCTACTGTAGAAATTCGACAAAGTGACTCCATAGTGGGAGCGCGGAACCGCGGCCAAACCCACCTTTGGGCCGCGGTTCCGCCGCACTATTATAAGATCACTCTGTCAATTTTCTCCAGTGGGCTTATGGGCTGATTTTAGGGGTTTTGGAATTTTAATATTGGGCCCAGAATTTCTTGATGTACTACAGTAATGCTTGGGGGCCCACTTGTTAAAATTTGATTGATCGGATATTTTAAACACATTATTTCACAGTATTTACATTATATCTGCGACCGTGAATGTCACTTGATCGGTAAATCCTGTCTAACTGCTATAGCCCGGTTAGACGGATTTGCGAACGTGGCTTTCATGTTGATGTTCTGTTTTTGCTGTGATGTTGCGGATCGGTCGTGGGGGATAGCCTGGTTGCAATGCTAGTACAGTTGTGGTTGTATTATGTACATTTGATATTGCGGGGCGAGCGTCCGACATGTGGACTGCCGTCACTGCCTGTTTGTATTATTTTTTTTTTGGGGCACGGCCAGGTTGCGGTCGATGTACCCGTTGTATGTATATTTTACTTTCTGTACTAGGATTACCCCGCGGAGGGGTGCACGGATAGCCGGGTTCTAGAGGGCAACAAGCCCGCATCTCATGGCATTGAGACTGAGGGGGCTTCACTCTAGGATTGGCGGGCTATTCGCCGCACTCGTAGGGGGTACAGGTTGACCCAGGAGGGGTGCCCAAGTTGCCGGATTCCGTGAAGTGCTGGGTGGTCCATTCACGGTGCTGAAAGGGGCTGCCTCGCTTCAGGTTTTGGCGGGTAACTTGCCGCGCCCGTAGGGGTCTAGGATTTCATTGCACAGGCTATCCACACGACCAGGGGAACGTTGGGTTTCAGTAGTGGCTCTGTGAAACCCGGGGATCCCAGATATCTGTATTGTTTCTGTGATGTTGTACATTTCTGTGATGTTGCTTTTTATCACGCCTTGAGCGAAATAATATATTGGTATATATATTAGTAGATGTTGTATATGTTTTGCATCCGCGCTAGTCCAGTCCCCGCTCTGTCGTTAGTTAGCTAACCTAACGGGTAATGACGGGACCCAGTGGCGAATGCGGATGGCATATACGTACATCAGTATATTTTCGTTCTTTGTGGTGTGATCAATTGATGGGACTGCATTGATTCGGATCAATGCGAGTTAAAAACAAACCTAATCTGATGTTGTTGGAACACTTTTCAAAAAGCTGTTATTGCAAGGACGTTCACTTTTGTTTTGCACCGTGGTATTCAGTCGGAATATCCTGCTCCTCAGTCGACGAGGCAAGGGCCGAGATCCCTTCACCGGGAGTGACCCCTTGGACAAAAAGTTTGTGTCAGGGCAATAACTTCACTATAGCCGATTACTTTTGCTTTGCACCGTGATATTCAGTTGGAATATCCTGCACCTCATTCTACGGGGAAAGAGCCGAGATCCCTTCACCGGGAGTGACCTCTTTAGCAATGGTTTTCGTCACTATATTTTCAAAAAGCTATCCGTTCCTTCAACGATATCAAGTTCATTACGTTAAAGGTTTTCGCCAGAAACCATTCGTAGCCCTCCGTCGTTTCATATGGATGGTCAATAGTATTCAAGCTGTGTATGTTGGCCAAAGTCAAGGCACAGTGATTGGTAGCTATTGGGGTATTCATATGCAGCATAGATAGATGCGTTGGTCTGGGACAGTCGTACTGCCATTTTGGCCAAAGTCAAGGGTAGGTACGGGTGGATTCAAATTAACCTGGAGAATGACGGGTAGAACTTGACATGTGACTTAAAATATGTTGGCCAAATTCAAGGTCATAAGAGCATGGGGAAGAAATCACATCGGGAGTTTCAAAAGAACTGAAACTTGCCAGATATGCGCATACCTTCTGGAGTGTGATGACGTGAGCGGATTCCGTCACATTATCATGCGGTGATAGTTGGATCCCGATTCCCACTGATGAGTTGGTTTACTCCTCGGGTGATCCCGACTAATTCTTCTTTCAGGTTTGGAGGAGAATTTGACGGTACAGTGGGAGGTTTCCAGATTAGATAAATTGGTAACCATTCTGATCTAGGATAGAGTGCACGCTGAGTGTTTCTTTTCTCTCTCTCTTCGGCAGCGACCATTGACCCGACCCTAAGACTATGACTCAGTGACCAAGTTGACCGAACCTTCTAAAACATTGGCTTTTGGATTGTCAGAGTTGCAAACCTCATTGCCACTCCTACTTTTACCCTTTTCTCCGGGACACCCCGTATTACTACGAACGTCCACTTCCATTGGATAAAACCATCGTATGGTTATATACGAACTCGAAGGACTTCGAGGATGGTTTCCGGTTCTGGAGAAAACGGATAGGATTATTCAGTTGTCTTTTCTTTTCACCCTCTCTCAGGTTGTGAGTACTCCTTGGTTTAGGAGTAGTACACCTGTTACGCAAATTGGATAGTCTTCTTCCAAACCTTAGGCTGGTGCCGACCGGTAGGGAATGAAGAAAACCAATTAGCCTAATGATGGTGTACAGAAGGTATTAAGTTAAGACAAAGCAAGGGATTAGTAAGAGGGCAAAGTAAATTGCAACAGATATTCACGACCAAACCATGTATTCCTTCGTCAATCCTAAATCACCTTTGTATTTCTCCAGGACACTCCGTATCACTACGAAGATCCACAGTTTATTGGATATTCCATCGTATGGTTATATACGAACTCGAAAGGAACTTGTTCCAGTTCGGGGATGGATTCTGGTTCAGGAGAAATAGGAATAAGGTTCATTCGGTTGTCTTTTATCTTCACCTTCTCTCGCATTGCGAGTGTTCCTAGGATTAGGACAGTGCACCCATTATGCTTATTGGATAGTCTTCTTCCAAACCATAGGCTGGTGCCGAACGGTAGGGAAGGAAGAAAACCATTTGGCCTAAGGGGTGTGCAGAAGGTAAAGACTAAAGACATATGAAGGGATTTGGAGAGGTGGCAAAGAATTACACGGTTACAGTTGCGAATCTGGATAATGGAAGAGGCATTACTAGGAATACCAGGATACCCCATCGAGACATTTCAATGTTTCAGTCTCACTGTGTACTGTTAAAGGAAAACTGATTTCACGACTAGACACTTGCTCCAGGGTATGTACTTACCAGGTATGATTCTCACATCTGTATGGTTTTACAGATGATGAGTGGGAGTAAGTTATTGGGAATTGGGTGATCATCCTCATCATATCGGGATTCGTTGTAATCGGTGATATTTGAGGAAGTCACCCAGGTAGTTTGCCGGTCGGCAAATATTTGGTTTTGAATATCCGCTGTTATGCACCAATTTCAAATCGATATACCTGTACGTCTATTTTCATAGAGTGAGATATACCTTTTTGAAATTATGTCTGTGACATTTACCTATATCAGTGGATGGTTAGGTAAGGAGCATTAAACAGCGGTGTAATTCTTCTTAACCATAAGTACAGTTTTCAACCTACGACACACAGTGAATGAGTTATCATACTCAAGGGACTTATGCAGAGTATTGTATGTTGTCCAGGGTCCATCAGGACAGAGGGGTTGGTCCTCGTACTATATTCGGTTTACTTATGACTTCTCTATTTTTTTAGACAGGTGTTTCGTGGAAACACAAGGTCCGAATTTGGAGAAGTTATTGGTATTTGAATAGAGTGGAGAACCAGGTGTCGCAAGTATCGGGATTCTTCAAAGTGATCGAAGATGTAGATACTTGTGTATGGTGTTCAGTTGATAGTAATGATTAAGAGAAATTGCTTCTCTTTCAGGTTACTCATAATTGGAAGCATTCCTAAGTTGGGTAACGCTGATCAGGCCTTCTTCCATTTAGTTGACATGCACTGGAGACAGCTGCATGATTTGAATCTGGTTCAATTAAATCAGTGCCTCTGGTCCTATATTGGATATAGAACAGTTCATATCTTAACGATGTTAAGGTACGGGGAGTTGTCCGGTTTATGCTTAAAACCAGACACTGGACAACTCAAGGCACGTTTCTGTAATGGCTGTTTGTGGGTTGACCCAGGCTATGACGCGGGTTGATTTTCTACCATCTGGAAGATCAATAGCGATATTGTTCTTGACTCGCCACAGTTTTAAATTAAAAATGGATTTTTTTTCAGAAAAACAGTAGTGGGAGTATGGTAGAACTGGAAGTGATTCCAGAACCACAAACGATTACTGAAGATTTGATAAGGAACCTAAAGATTCAATCTGGATTGACATTCCATTGGCCACTCCGCAGATTAGGTGGGTAACTTCAGGCACCCGACAGGTACTACGGTAGCCTCAAGGACGGTGACAAGGAAGTTCTTGTTTACCCACAATTGCCATTGCTGTTGTTCCAGGTTGCGAGACCCGGCGGGAGGATGAGTATAGCGTCGTTCTAAACTAGCTTTAGAAATGTACGTGTATATGACTCTGCCAGAGGGTTGTCGTAATCAGTGAGAGCAGCGAAAGCATTGGTGGACAGGTAGCTTATGTCTATTTATAGACTAAAGAAGATGTAGCGGAGATAGATCATCTGTTTCTGACGTGACAGTCATGGGTTTGACTTCATCAGAATAAGTGATGGATCTGTTGATAAGGTAGTAGGGTGTGATGTCCTGGTATTTGGATGACATACACAGAGTAGGAAAAGAAACTCCTATACTACAATCGGTTATACTTTGGTCGTCACACAGTGGTTTCTCCACAAAGGAAATGGATTTTATATCAGACATACTGGTTACTAGATCTATGGTTTTAGATCTAGATTTGGGTAGTCTCCCAATCAGGGTACTAAGACAGCATTCTAAGAGTATTTAGAATGGATGACTCCATGCACGGTAGTCTACCTGCAGAAGATGGAGTCACCCTCTCCAAAGGTGTCTTACAGACTAAAGGGGAGAGGGATGTGCATGATTGGCAGATCACTTGATCAGGCAATTGAGTCAATCATGAGATGTCAAGTACCACACCAGATGTTGCTCTTGCACTAGATGCAATAAGTTGATGTTGATCCAATCCTGGAGAAACAGTCGAAAGCAGTTTTAGAACATAAGTGGATATTCTAGGGATATGATAACGACAGCCCCATTCGGGAGACAGTTATCATTCCAGGCTTCCAAGGTGACCTGGACGACAGGGAGGTTGTCAGAGTTATAGTTTTTCCTTCTGACGAAGGGCAGTATTTTGGACAGGTGATCCAAGGCAATACTGAGGGAGGCATGGTGCAGGATACTGATTAAGTTCAGTTGACGATACAGTCTAAGAAATTTGGATTTGGAGTTCATTTATGAGCTAGGTCCCATCAGGCATCCACACATATTCTAAGACAGGTATTGCTCTTTTCGGGAGATGGCTTTCTCCGCGAACTTGAGATATAGAGAGACATGGAAAGAGACAACAAAGCGGATCCACTCACTAAGGCTATTCCTCGAACGCAATAGTTTCGCAAACGAGCTTTGTGAGACTGACTAGTAGAGGAGTTGGGTGTTCGGTATCACACGGGCTGTGAGTATGCGACATCGCAATAATTAGCCTTGATTGCAAGTGGGAGATTGTTGGAGATAGTGCCCTCAGAGTCAATTATTAGGTCACAGGTACGTGATTGCAATGATTGATGGAGGACCTATCCCGGTAGGACAGTCTTACTCGAGATGATAGTATGCTATCTGGTTTACCTTTATCATCGTGTACTGCTTTAGGTGACCTGACAAGTTGCTATTACATGTTGATAGAGCCCCTAGGATTCTTGCTTGACCACCAGCAGTATGAGGGCGATCATATAAGTGGGAGCTGGGGTCTATAAGCATATCCTTAAATGGTCCCTAGTCGTGAGAGTTTCGAGACAGGGCATCGATACTCCAGAGTAGACTAGTGTATACAGTCGAGACCCCGACGAGGGGCGGTGGCCGGTCTCACAAGCCACTGGTGTCAGATGGTTCACCTAAGATGTATACAGGTGCTCATTGGGTTATGAGTACACCGGACAGGACTCGCCGGGAACATGCTAGTTGGTCATATACCAGACGTCAGATGGCAGTTCCTGGTGACATGTATACAGGTTAGTTCATCGACCTGGGGATCGTCATTTGTCTCGTGTGAGTTCCCACTGTACTTTGATTACTACCCTACCATGGCTCAAAGGAGTCGTGCAAACAGGTTTTAGTTGGGTGCAGTCCCGAGCCACATGGAGGCAGTGAGCGCATCTTCAGGGGTTCGTCTCTCCCGGTATTGGGGGTGAGGTCGCGCTGTGTCTAGGAGAGCCATTACACAAAGCCCTCGGCCGAGGCAAGGAGATTTACTGGTAGGTATTCCAGTAGTATCTCAGGGTGTTCTGGGCTTCACTCCGACACGACTTGTACCGCTTTTGGGGGTCTGACTTTTACCAACCCCCTAGGCCCGCCATGCGATACTCATAGACGAACGGACCGGACTGTACGGATATTGTCACTGACAGGCTCAGTAGGGTTGTCGGGCTGAGTTCGCTCACAGACGTCCCTTTTAGTCAATACCTGGTAGCCCGTTACGTATTGGCTTATACCTCTGACGTGCTAGTGGTTAAATCCACAACCAAGGTGTTGACGAGTCTTTAGAGTCCCCTACATTCAGTTACTCAGCTTTCGGGCGAAAAGCTGTAGAGGCCGTATGGAGATATGGCAAGGTCCGATCAGATACGTGCGGTATTGCACGGATCAGGATCGGACAGTTTGTACTACAAGCCGTATGGTTATATGGCAGGGTTCGATCAGATACGTGCGGTATTGCACGGATCAGGATCGAACGGATATTACTAGTCGGCTTTGGTTTAAGACGGATCCTAGTATAGTACAGTTTAGATTTTGTCTCATTGCACTTGTATTTCGGTCGGAATACAAATGCGGGTGTGTATACACAGTATCGGGGTTTTCCTGTAATTTATTACGGGACCAGTTTTCTGGAGTTGCCAGTTTGCTTTCTGTTTCGGCCAATTTCCTTTGTATCGTTCATTGGCCGAAGTTTGGTGGAGGAGGCTTATTTGCATTGTTGCAAATAAGTATTTGTGGAGGGGTTCTTTGCATATTCTTGTGTCATGATGGTTGCACCATTCTTTTGACCTTGACTTCTTCTATCATGATTGCTTGACTTTGTGAGCAATCATGGTTGTAGTAGGTGGGTTTTTGGAGTATGGGTTTGATTTTGTGATCATTGTTTTTCATGATAACCATTCCTCTCTCTCTCTTGCATGATATGAGAATGGCTCCCATTTTTTTGAGACTCCTCTCCACTCTCTCAATCTTTACCACCATGTCATGGCCGGCCAAGCATTGCAAGGGCTGTCCAAATTTTTGGAGTGTGGAATTTTGTTAATTTCATGCTCCAAAAATCCCCTAGTTCCTCCATATATTTCTTGTATCATTCCTCCACCAAAATGGCAATCTCCATGAACCCCAAAGTGAGACTTGAGTACTACACATTCTACAGCAAAGCTTGGGCACGTCGACTAGCCAGCTTCGTGCCCGAGTTGCCTCGGCATTGAGGTGGGAGCCCGTAAAAGAAGTAGGCGATGTGGTGCACTTCCAGCGACGAGATGGAGACCGGAGCTTCCGCATGAGATCGGGACGACGACGAGAAGACCGGAGGACTTGGATCAGTCGGTATATCTCTCTTCCCCATCTTGTAGTTAGCTAGGACTAGTTAATGATTCGATCCGGGTAA
Source organism: Agapanthus africanus (assembly GCA_030015575.1). Taxonomy (NCBI): domain Eukaryota; kingdom Viridiplantae; phylum Streptophyta; class Magnoliopsida; order Asparagales; family Amaryllidaceae; genus Agapanthus; species Agapanthus africanus. The sequence goes on from CM057350.1 coordinate 388,278,713, forward strand.
TAGTGCGCGGCGGTTTGCCAGTTCATGAAAAATTAAAAGTTTATCACCGCTTCCGCATTTTGGCCGTCGGATTGACGGCCGGGGCGCCGCCGTGCACTTACAAAATCTGGCAGATGGATGTTAAGACCGCCTTTCTAAATGGTGATTTATAGGAGTGCGTGTACATGACTCAGCCAGAAGGCTTCGTAGATAGTGGGAGCAGCGGAAAGGTGTGGAAGCTGCTTAAATCCATCTACGGGTTAAAGCAGGCATCGCGGAGTTGGAACATCTACTTTAATGTTGTAGTCAAAGAGTTTTACTTCATCAAAAATGTAAATGAACCTTGTATTTACAAGAAGTTTGCAGAGAGTAAGGTTGTCTTCCTCGTATTGTACGTGGATGACATACTCTTGATAGGAAATGATGTTCCTATGCTGCACTCGGTCAAGCTCTTCTTATCACATCGATTCTCAATGAAAGATCTAGGTGATGCCTCCTGCATTTTGGGAATCAAGATCTATAGAGATAGATCTAAACGGATACTGAGATTGTCCCAATCCAGGTACATTGACACCATACTAAAGTGGTTTAGTATGGAAGAATCCAAGCGTGGTAACCAACCCACGATCCCTGGACTCACTCTCTCCAAAGAGATGTCTCCCAAGACTGATTTGGAGAGAGCTCGCATGCAAGGGATACCCTATGCTTCGGCAGTAGGCTCTATCATGTACGCGATGCTATGTACCAGACCCGATGTAGCATACTCACTAAGTGTAGTGAGTAGGTATCAAGCAGATCCTTGAGAGAGTCACTGGAAAGCTGTGAAGAATATTCTCAAGTACTTGAGAAGAACTAAGGAGATGTTCTTGGTGTATAGTAACGGAGAACTCCAGGTGGAGTCCTTTACCGATTCGAGCTTCCAAAGTGATAAGGACGACTCTAAGTCGCACTCGGGATTTGTCTTTACACTAAATGGAGTGGCGGTTTGTTGGAATAGTTCCAAGCAAGAAACCGTGGCAGACTCGACAATGAAGGCTGAATACATCGCTGCCAACGATGCTGCCGAACAGGCTGTCTGGATGAAGAAGTTCGTCACTGAACTTGGTGTGGTTCCTTCCATTGAGTATCCAATGCATTTGTATTGTGATAACAATGGAGCTGTGGCTTTGGCCAAGGAACCCAGGTCCCATCAGAAGTCAAGAAATATTCTGAGGCGGTATCACCTGATCCGGGAGATAGTTGATCGCCGCAAAATCGAAGTCAGGAGAGTTAACACGAAGGACAACACTGCGGATCCACTCACGAAGGCCATTCCCCAGATACAATTTGAGAGACTCTTCGGGATGTTGGGTATGAGATACTACAACAGCTGGCCTAATGCAAGTGGGAGATTGTTAGTTATATATATGCCCTAGAGGCCATTGTTGTACATATGATGTATATTATAGTGGATGCTTGGATATATATAGAGAGAGGACTTTCTTGCTCGACATGATTGTATGCTATTTAGTTTCACTTTATCTTAACATGTTGACATGTATTACTGTCTTGCTCGCACATGTTGATAAAGCCCTTAGGATATGTACTCGACTACTAGGACTATGATGAGATCATACTAGTGGGGCCAGGGTAGTCAACGAGTACATCCTATAACTGTTCCTAGTCGAGGGTGTATCTAGACAGGGCATCGATACGCCAAAGTAGACTAGCGTATACGCATCTTAACCCATATGATGGGCGATGGATGATCCCATATCCATTGGTGTTTGACATCAAAGATGGTGTACGGGTGCTCAGTGGAGACTGGGTACGCTGAAGGGACTCGCCGAGAACTCCTAGATGGATTTATACCTATCGTCAAATAGCAGTTCTCCGGTGACATTGGTACAGGTTAGTCTGTAGACTCGAGATCGTCATAGAGTCTTGTATGATTCCCACTGTGCTTTGATTTCCACCTTACCACGTCCAAGAGAGCGTGCAAAATGGTGGCTTTTGGGTACAGTCCCAAATCGTATGGAGGCAATGAGCGATAGGAGGGGTTTCGTCTCTCCCGGTATAGGGACTTGATGTTGTGTTGTGTTCGATTGGCTATAACTGGAAGTCCCTGGCCAGGGCTGATATAGAGTGCTACTGGTATGAGTTATCAGTAGTTTCTCGACCCGCTATGAGCCTCACATCGACATGACTTATCGGTTACTGGGGTCTGATGTTTACCACCCCTAGACTGGATATGCGACATATCAGACGAAAAGACTGGACTGTACGGTAGTGTTACTGATTGGATTCACAGGAGGATGTACAGGCTTGCTTGTTGATCTTCTGATCGCTCAAAACCTGGGTGGCTGTTACGTTTAGCTGACCACTTGCAGCTTGTGGGTGTTTGATATGATCATAACCTACAGCCGGCGTATTGACGATTCTTTAGAGTCCTACATAGAGGTTTCCTGGCTCAGGCAAAATGGAGTAGGAGCACATATGTGATATGTGCGGGACCGAGAAAAATACGATACGAGATACCGTATTCTATTCTTGCGATATGAGATATCGGCCGGGTATATGTGATATAGCCGGGTCATCGGATCAAGTGTTGATTCGATGAATTGGTACATGTTATATTAGTCGGTTATATGCAATATAGCCGGATTATCGAATCAAGTGTTGATTCGATAATTTAATGTATATTATATATGTGATATATTACATTACGTTAACTAATATAAGCTCTCTTTATTGATTCATTTTCTCACTTGATAATACATTGATGTATATGCGATATATGTTAATTGTATTATTTTTTTCTTTTGTTTTAAAATATATTGTATATGTGATATATAATATTGTAACAAGTTTGGGTTACAAATGCAACAATGATTTAGAGATTAAACCTAGTTAGGTTTGGATTAGGAGCTTTTGGGTTAGCTTTTCATGAGGTTCATGAAGCTTTGACTTAATCTTTTGCTTTGATATTTGTATAGATATTTTTTAACCCAATCCAAACCATTAACTCTAGTTTATTCTCTACATGAGTTAAGCCCTTCATTCTTAACTCATGGTTGCAATTGTAACAACAACAATAATTCATTATTCAGCATAAAAGCTTTCTTCTTCTTCTTCCTCCTTGAAAAAGCTTGCTAGCTTTTTACATGTGATGATTTACTGTGAGAAATTGAAAACAAAAGAGAGCTAAATTCCTACTTCATCATCCTCATCTATTCTATCCACTTAGATTAGGGTGTTCGCTACTCTAATTACTTCATTAGTGAAGTGTAAGCTTGGGTTAGAGATTCTTCAAGATAGATCATCTTAGATCAAGAAGACTTCAAGCAAGATGCATCATTCACCTCTTGGAGCCTCACGAGAGTTGGAGTTCTTGATGATCGCAGCGAAGGGACCTCAACACGGAGCTTATGAAGCGAAGGAACGGACTACAAAGGTTGTAATACTTATCTCTTTACTTCTTTGTATATGATACAAATTATGTTACCCAAGATATTCTAGCAAGATTCATGGTTAGTTAGCTTTGCACCACTCTAAATTTTAAAATGGCATGAGTGATGCTACTAAACCCTAGACTAGGTGCAAGGGTAACCCAACACCCTCTCATCCGTATATACATACCCGCATCCGTATTCCGATAAACACGAATGCTATGAGACGAAGCTAATCCAATAATCAAATACTAGTATCCGGCTTAAACTAAAGCCCACTAGTATCGTCCGCTAAAACACCACACGCGCACAAGTACACGTATGTGATCGAACCCTGTTGTAAAACCATACAACCTCTACTCGTTTCGCCCGAAGCTAGGAAACCCTCTGTGTGGGACTCTAAAAACTCGACAGTGCTCTGGCAGTGGGTTTAACCACAAGCACGTCAGCGGCACTAGCTGTGCGTAACAGCTACCCAGGTATCTGTCGATAAGATGGTCGATGAGCAAGCTCATCCAAACTCCTACTGAGCCTATCTGTGACAATCTCCGTACAGTCTGGTCTGTTCGTCTAAGAGTATCGCATATCGGGCCTAGATGGTGTTAAACGTCAGACCCCTAATAGCGGTATAAGTCGTGTTGGAGTGTAGCCCAGAACACCTTGAGAAACTACTGCAACACCTACCAGTTAATCTCACTGACCCTGGCCAGGGACTTTGTGTAATGGCTCTACATAGCGCGATATCAACCCCCGATACTGGGAGAAAAGAATCCTATCTTACCGCCACTGCCTCCAAGCGCTTCGGGACTGCACCCAACTACTACCTGTTTGCACGACTCAATAGAGTCGTGGTAGGGTAGCAATCTAAGAACAGTGGGAATACACTTGAGGTGAAGTAGCAGTGTCAAGTCAACGGACTAAGCTTTACTCATGTCACCTGGGAACTGCTACCTAACGATAGGTATAATACCAACCAGCAATACCCTACGAGTCCGTCCAGTGTAACTCATAACCCAATGAGCACCTGCATACTATCTCCAGTACGACGTTCTGATGGCTGTGGGACAGACCATCTCCCCTGCTGGGATGAGAAGCGTATACACTAGTCTACTCTGGAGTATCGATGCCCTGTCTCGATAATCCTACGACCAGGGACATGTATAAGGATGTGCTTATAGACTACCCAGCCCCCACTAGTGTGATCACCATCAAAACGATGGTAGTCAAGCAAAGATCCTAAGGACTTTATCAATATGTATTAGCGATACGTTAAAATAAACATATACTCATATTCAGATAGATACAAACCAAGTAGCATACTACAATATCAAGCAAGACTGTCATCAATCCATGTATATATCCCAAGGTTCCAAAATTTAATATACAAACTAGTAGTATACAATAATGGCCTCTAGGGCATACATATCCAACAATCTCCCAGTTGCACTAAAGGACAGTAATTAGTGTACCGCATACCCAACGTCTGCACTAAGGCTAGCTGTTGGCATACCGCATACCCAATAGCTCAAAGCGTCGCTCGAACTGTTCTTGAGGGAGAGCCTTTGTGAATGGATCCGCCGTGTTTTCTTTAGTGTCCACTCTCCGTACCTCGATCTCCTGGTTATCAATGATCTCCCTGATCAGGTGATACCGCCTTAAGATATGTCTTGATTTCTGATGGGACTGTGGTTCCTTCGCTAAAGCTATAGCCCTATTGTTATCGCAATACAAAGGTATTAGGTCAACAATGGACGGAACTACCTGAAGTTCACTAATGAACTTTTTCATCCAGACCGACTCTTTTGCGGCATCGCTTGCAGCAATGTATTCAGCCTCCATCGTCAAGTCTGCGACGGAATCCTGTTTGGAACTCTTCCAACACACCGTCCCTCCATTGAGGGTAAAAACAAAACCCGAGACAGACTTGATGTCGTCCTTGTCACTCTGGAAGCTTGAATCGATAAAGTTCTCGACCCTGAGGTCTCCAATACCGTAAACCAGGAATATCTCCTTAGTCCTTCTCTGGTACTTGAGAATGTTCTTCACTGCTGTCCAGTGGATCTCATCTGGGTATGACTAATACCGGCTCACCACGCTTAGCGCGTAAGCTACATCTGGGCTTGTACATAGCATCGCATACATTATAGATCCTACCGCCGAAGCGTAGGGTATATTGCTCATGTGAACCCTATCCTCGTCAGTCTTGAGAGACATCTTCTTGGAGAGGGTGATTCCGTGCAATGCGGGTATATTTGTCACGGCCCGAAATAGGACGTGACTGACACTTGAATCAAGTGAAGTCTATAGGACCCCACCTAATTCAAGTAAGCCAAAAGCCCAGAAATCTAAACCATTTTAAATAAGAAGTGAAGGAAAACATATCTAAAGCAAGTAGTTTAAATAAAATAAATGGCATTAAATATTTAAAAGCAACATCATATTTTCCCGAAAATTTCGGTAGAGTCTCCTTTGTAAAAACTGGCCCCAAACGGGTACAAACATAAATAATATACATAATGGATAATGGCATCCCCAACCGGGAACTAGCTCTTAGCCAATTGGCGGATACAACTACGCAAGACAATATAATATACAACGCCGAAGGGTGAGAATCAAAACTCAGAAGAAAAACCAACATCCTCAGTTAACCAGAGAAAAACCATAATAGTACAAGCGTGCGACTCTAAGGTCGAAAGAATATGCACTAGTCTTCTAAGTCTATCAATAATATAAGTCTGGTTGATGCAGTTTACTAAATAAAACTGAAAGTAAATACAAATACTACGGTGGTCACGATACGAGTGATCCCACTTACCAAGCAATCACCTGGAAGGAAGCAGTGTGCCAGCAAAGCCGCCAAGGAAACCTGTACGGCAAAACCTGTAAGAAACTGTGGCACAACGGGGGTGAGTTGCCAACTCGTGAGTAGAAAACATCACCGAGCAGAAATCGCATGTATGACTCAATCTTAGGTCATACGATAATATCCTCATAATATATAACCCTGAAACCATCTACACATAAGTGTAATATCAAGTGCTCGTGTCAGTGCCTCAGGTAGCAACATCATACATATATGATGTATGAATGCATGAAAATAGAATGCAACTGAATGAGAAAACTGTTTTCATATCTCAGTGAGATTTCTTTATAAAAATTGAAGTATCATCAATGAAATCAATAGAAAATCCATGTCAAGCATCGACACAAAATGTGTAAATCCCAATATCTCAATATCTCGGGCTCCGGCAATCCGGACTGGCCTATATCATAAAATACCAATATCTCCGTGTCTCAATATCTCGAGCTCCGGCAATCCGAACTGGCCTCGGGCTCCGGCAATCCGGACTGGTCCAAATAATCAAATCTCACGACTATGTCGGTATCCTCCGGATATCCACCAAGTCATAAATAACCGGCCGATAGTGCTCCCCTTCCAGGCTCAACACCATCATCTGCGACCATCTTGCCCCGGGGTACCGCACCGGGTCTACCATGCATCCGCAGACGGTTCCTCCTCCTCCTCGAATCGGGTGTATGATACCGCTCAAGAGCCGAGAAAACTCATGGTGGACACCTCTTAAATCATATTACGAGAAAACCACAAATTTCTATCTATTGAAATGAAAATGAGTTTATAAATCCTTGCGGTTTCTCCAAATCTAGTAATCTCATGGAAAATCCGAATCCCAAACTCCAAAGTAAATAACGGTGAAATACCGGCATAAAACCCCATGATATTGCATAACAATAAATATACATATACATGCACGAAGTGTCTAAGTAAGAAATACGATATCAAACAAGCATATTAAAGCAAATGTATTAGTACTACGTCAAATCTACCAGCTAGCAATTATATAATGAAGTAATGTTTTCTAATGTGTACGTGACATGGAAATTACCGATTATGATGTGTGTAAGCCGGCAAGCAAGTGTACGTGGAGTATACGCATCATCGGTAATGGTGTTGTTGTCCTGACAGCATGGGTTCATAATAAACAAGAATCACAAGTATAAGCATGCAATGCGATAATAACAACATGAATACATAGAAAATGAATAATAAACGCAACAAATAAGAATATACGTTTCTAAATACGAGTCATACAGTTTTTGGTGTCTGAAATCGCACGAATCGCAGTTTTAGAAAAATAGGGGCTATGGGGTCTTTAAGAAAAGATGCATCTTTTTGAAAAATCCGTAGTATCCTTCGGCCTGTCTTTAAAATACTCACGATTCGTTAGTTTTGAAAATAAGTATGACTCGAGCCCAGAGTAACATCTACTAAGTAACTATAGGACAAGGCTAGAGACAAATCAAAAGGGGTAAGGAAAACCACTTAAGTCCGAGTCGATATATCTAGTAGTCGGTGATCCCGCCTCAATAGCGTCACATACGATAAAATATATAATACGACATTCTCGAGTCAAGAGTGTGGATCAATTATCATATATATACATCGTACGGTAAAATCCATCGTACGGCATCCCAAATCGGGGTACGGGTCAATTATAACATATAACTTATTATTTATCTGGTATCATTATCATCGTATTCTGAATTAGGGGTACTGATCTAAAGTCTAGTACATACCGATACCATCCAACATATATCCGCGTGTGAATAAAATCACATCGCTCATCGATCCGCTATAATATCATAGCGTATCTCATAACAGGACCCAAATAACATAACCGATCTCACGGCATCATGCCTGATCGTATCGACTCACCTCCACGTATCATATACTATCCTCATCACCCGTGTATACGTATATGTGTGTGTGTGTGTATGTGTGTGTGTGTGTGTGTATTAACACATCCACACACACACACACACACATATATATATATATATACATATAACCATATACACCGAAAACATATAACGTGTGTGCGCGTGTGTGTACCTTTACTCTAGGGTTCGCGACTAAGAAGTTAACTAAAAAGCACCATCTTTCAAACAAGCTAATACTAACCCATGATCCCCTAAAGTCTTCCTTGATAATTATTTACGCCTCACAATACATATATTTATATAAATATAAGATGTTCGTATGCTACACTACGAAACTGCGGGGGTGCTATACGCCATCCACCCGACTTCCCCCATAGATATATATCCACTCACCTTGATTCTTGCTTGCCGAAATCGATGATGCCACGCCATCCTTGTTGTTCGTAAAACATAAATCGCGCACGAAAACCAAAACGGCACACGAAACACACATAGGTTAGAACCTATGGTCTACACATGCAAGAATAACCAAACAACCCTCAAGATTGACGTGCAAACGTCACACCACCGAGTGAAAAACCAAATACTAAAATCCAAGGCATAAATAGTCGCAAAACCAAAGCAGCAATATAAGAAAACACTTCCAGATTTCTTTTAAGGTGAAATTAGCCAATTCTGCCTATGGGTTAGGTCTAATTTGATTAAAATGGAGCCATGGACCAAGCACGAGGCGAATCCATCGCACCAAGGCTGCAATTTGTGGCCAAAATGAGATAATTGGCGGCCATGGTAAGGAGATATGGTCTCGAGTCTTGGGAACGGCTTCTAGGGTGTCTGCGCACCTCTCAGGCTTCGCTAAATATTTTTCAGGTGCCCCGGGTCATAGCAGATCTCTACATATCATCACAATTGTAACGACCTGAAACTTGGCACGTGATGGCCCTTAAACTACAAAACGTCTGCAGGCGTAACACAATTCAAGTAAGCCGAAAACCCAGCAATCTAAGCCATCAAAAGTAGTAAGTGATAAGAACATTGTTAAAACTTTTTTAAAATTTCAAGTACAAATTCTTTAAGTCCAAATTTACTTTCTTAAAAATTTTGGCAGCACCTCCTTTGTAAAAAAAACTAGCCCCAAAAATGGGTACATGCAAAGATATAAGTAAAGCATGCCCAACGGGAGCAAATCTATGCCCAAAGGCAGAAACAACCACCACAACAGATATACGACGCCGTACGGAAGAAATAAAAGACGATATAAATAAAACTGCATAAAAGACATCCTGAGTCTCCAAAAAAATACAATATCGTCCGTACATCTCATCTCTAAGTCAATACATGAAAGTGGTAGATGGAGAGTACAAGATACAATCAAAGATATACAATGTACATAAACGGATAACCGCGAAACCCACCTATAGAAAAACTAACCAAAGTCATCCGCAGCAAAAGATGATACGATAGGAAGAAGCCCTACCGCGACTGCTTTGAGGGGCTACCTGCAAAACACTGTGGCACAACGAGGGTGAGTTGCCAACTCGTGAATAGTAAACAACATATGCAGGTAATCGCAGGTATGCACGTACTGCGATAATCTATCACATGAAAGCTAATAGCAATAAATGGCAAAATGTATATGCGACAGTCATGAATGGTACTCTATCAGGTACTACTTGTTAGGTTTACCTAGCACCTCATGAAGGGTTTGGAAGCATTACATGTGCCAAAATCAAATTTTTAAGGTGCTAAGTGAACATACAAAGAATCATCACTAGAAATTTAGGTTTCATTACATTGACATTGTAAGTCCATGCTACCTCTCCCGGTACTTACGGGCTTGCGGAATTTGATGAAAAACAATTTTCTAGAGGCGGTAACATAGACTCAAAATGGATCTTTGTTAAACTATCTACCTAACAACCTAACTACGAGTTGTTAACTACTTGGTTAGGGGGTTATACCTTTCTTTCTTGAACTCCTTCGTCTTCATCTCTTGATGGTGTACGGATTGGCTTCACCCCGTCGTCTCCTTGCGCCGAAGATCGATCCACCCGAAAGCTTCTACCTTTGGCTTCTTCTTCGAACTTTGAAGAAACTAGTTCACTCGGTTTGCTAAACCTTGTGAACTAGAGTGAATAGAGGAGAGTGTGTTGGGATTTTTCTCTATGGTTCTTGCTTCTCAACACATGAGACAAGTGAACCATAGACTAGAGAGAGGGAGAGCAAGAGGAAGAGGATGAGAGCTCAAGCCAAGAGAAAGAAAGGAAATGAGAGAATGAACAAGACTTTTCTCTCTTGGCTCTCATAATCCAAAGCCATCATAACCAATAATAGCAATCAAGTATTATGTGATGGTTTAAGTCAAAATAGCCATATCATTTCATGCACTCATTTTTCACAAGATAAACAAGCAACCAAAAGTCTTTGCCATGAAATGTTAGCTATTGTCCTGATGATGGTCAACTAGTCCAACCTAGTCAACCGGTCAACAAAGTTAACAAGTCAACAAAGTCAACCCCTCAACAACCATGTCACTATAATACTTAATTAATATTATTGTTAATCATATATCATATTCTCATTAGGGTTTAGCAAAAAGTCAATGGTCAACAGTCAACAGTCAACAACCCTAATGAGAATTCTCTGCCTCTGTCTCTCTGTCAACTGTGCATACACACCCGCATCCGCGTTCCGAGGAACACGAATACATAAGAGATAAAATCAATCCCAAAACTTACACTAGGATCTGGCTTAAACCAAAGCCCGCTAGTGTTAACTGTCCGGACACTAAACGTGCACAAGTGCACGGATGTGACCGAACCCTGTCGCAAAACCATGCGACCAATCGCAAAACCATGCGACCTCTATTCTTTTGCCTAAAGGCGAATAGCTTTCTTTGTGGGACTCAAAGACTCGACACTATGCTGGCAGTGGGTTTAACCACAGACCGCAAGCGGCACTAGCTGTGCGTAACGGTCCCCAGGTAGATGCCGGCAAGAAGACTGACGAGGTGAAACCCATCTGAACTCCTACTGAGCCTGAATGTGACAGTCTCCGTACAGTCCGGTTTGTTCGTCTGATACATCGCATGGCGGGCCTAGGGGGGCGGTAAACGTCAGTCCCCTAATAGCGGTACAAGTCGTGTCGGAGTGAAGCCTAAAACACCCTGAGATAATACTGGAAGCCTACCAGTATATCTCGCTTGCCCTGGCCAGGGACTACTCGTGTAATGGCTCTCCTAAACACATCGCGATGTCAACCCCCAATACCGGGAGAGACGAATCCTGTCTAACCGTCACTGCCTCCAAGTGCTTTGGGACTGCACCCAAAAACTACCTGTTTGCACGACTCCTTTGAGCCGTGGTAGGGTAGTAATCAAAGTACAGTGGGAACACACTCGAGGCGAAGTGACAGTGTCAAGTCAGCAGACTAAGCTGTACTCATGTCACCTGGGAACTGACAACTGACGATAGGTATAATACCAACCAGTCAGTTCCCGACGAGTCCTGTCCAGTGTACTCGTAACCTAACGAGCACCCGCATACTATCTCAAGTATGACATACTGACGGCTGTGGGACAGACCATCTCCTCTGCTGGGATGAGAAGCGCATACGCTAGTCTACTCCGGAGTATCGATGCCCTGTCTCGATAGTCCTGCGACTAGGGACCTGTATAAGGATGTGCTTATGGATTACCCAGCCTCCACGAGTGTGACTGCCATCACAACGCTGTTAATCAAGCAAAGATCCTAAGGGCTCCACTAATGCGTATAGGTGATATAATAAAATAAACACATGTACACATTAAAGTAGAAACAAACCAAGTAGCATACTACCATTTTGAGAAAGATTGTTTATACAACTGTGAATATCCCAAGCTTCCATTAAGTAATATACATACTAGTATGATACAGTAATGGCCTCTAGGGCATACACACTAACAATCTCCCGCTTGCACTAAGGCCATGTACTGGCGTATCGAAGACCTATCATCTCGATCAGCCGCTCGAACTGAGTCGGGGGAAGGGCTTTCGTGAGTGGATCTGCAGTGTTATCTTCTGAATTTACTCTCTTTACCTCGATCTCCCGGCGATCAATGATCTCCCTGATCAGGTGGAACCGCCTCAAAATGTGCCTGGACTTCTGATGGGACCTGGGTTCCTTCGCTAAAGCTATAGCGTCGTTGTTGTCGCAATACAGCGGTATTGGATCAACAATGGTAGGAACCACCTGAAGCTCCGTGAGGAACTTCTTCATCCAGACAGCTTTCTTTGCGGCATCGCAAGAAGCTATGTACTCCGCTTCCATAGTTGAGTCAGCAACGGTCTCCTGCTTGGAACTCTTCCAGCAAACCGCCCCTCCATTGAGGGTAAAGACATAACCCGACATGGACTTGGAGTCATCCTTGTCACTTTGGAAGCTGGAGTCAGCAAAGGCCTCGATCTGGAGGTCTTTTCCGCCATACACTAAGAACATCTCCTTAGTCCTTCTCAGGTACTTGAGAATGTTCTTTACCGCTATCCAGTGTTTCTCACCTGGGTCTGACTGATACCGTCTTACAACGCTCAATGTGTATGCTACATCTGGTCTGGTACATAACATCGCATACATTATAGAGCCTACCGCAGAAGTGTAGGGTATAATAGACATGCGATCCCTTTCCAAATCAGTCTTGGGAGACATCTCTTTGGAGAGGGTGATCCCATGACAAGCTGGTAAATTACCGCGCTTGGAATCTTCCATACTGAATCTTTTCAGTATGGTGTCAATGTACCTAGACTGTGAAAGTCCCAACATCCTTTTAGATCTATCACGATAGATCTGGATCCCCAGAATGTAGTTGGCATCACCCAGGTCCTTCATGGAGAACCTCTGCGACAAGAATCCTTTAACTGACTGTAGCATAGGAATATCATTTCCTATTAGGAGAATGTCATCCACGTACAAGACGAGGAATACCACAGTTCTCCCTACAATCTTATTGTAGATGCATGGTTCATCTGGGTTCTTGATAAAGTCGAATTCCTTGACAGTATCATCAAAGCAGATGTACCAACTCCGCGATGCCTGCTTCAGTCCATAGATGGACTTGAGCAACTTGCACACTTTACCGCTGCTCCCACTCCGAATGAATCCTTCTGGCTGATCCATATAGACGCACTCTTCCAAATTTCCATTTAGAAAAGCCGTCTTTACGTCCATCTGCCAGATTTTATAATCGTGGAAGGAAGCAATGGCAAGAAGGATCCGAATGGATTTGAGCATGGCTACCGAAGAAAAGGTCTCGTCATAGTCCAAACCAGGTCTTTGACGAAAACCCTTTGCAACGAGCCTAGCTTTATAGGTTCCAACCTGCCCATCTATACCAATCTTCTTTCTGAAGATCCATTTGCAGCCTACAGGTTTTACCCCTTCTGGAGCAAAGTCCAAAGTCCAAACTTTGTTGGTGTACATGGACTCTATTTCGGTCCGCATTGCATCCAGCCATCTTACCGAGTCACCGCTCTGAATGGCTTGCTGGAAGCTAGTAGGCTCACCATAATCCATGGTGCAATCCTCTCTATCCCCGTCTATGAGAAAACCGTAGTATCTCTCGGGCGGATGAGACTGCCTACTACTCCTGCGGAGCGGTGTAGGAATGTCCGGTTCCCCTGAAGCTTCTGGTTCTACTAAGGTTTCAGTAATAGTTTGTGGTTCTAGAATTTCTTCCAGTTCTATTGCGCTCCCACTTATCTGGGTTTCCAAAAACTCAGTTTCCAAGAAGCGGGTATGACGAGAAACAAAAACCTTTTGTTCCTCTGTGTAATAGAAAATATACCTCTTGGAGTTCCTTGGGTATCCCACAAACTTAGACTGTACTGAGCGTGCCTCGAGCTTGTCCGCATGCTGCTTTTTAACAAAAGCTGGACATCCCCATGTCTTAAAGTGCTTAAGACAGGGTTTCTTCCCACTCCACATCTGATATGGTGTGGTAGGCACTGTCTTAGTAGGAACTTGGTTCAAGAGATATGCAGCTGTTTCTAGTGCATAACTCCAGAAAGATCGCGGCAACTCATCCTTACTCATCATGGAACGAACCATATCCAATAGGGTCCGATTCCGTCTTTCCGATACACCATTGTGCTGTGGTGTGTATGGGGGAGTAAGCTGAGAGAGAATTCCATTCTATTTTAAGTAGCCCAGAAACTCGGCACTCAAGTATTCTCCACCTCGATCAGATCTTAGTGTCTTAATATTTTTGCCTGTTTGTTTTTCAACTTCATTCATGTATTTGTCACGAATCGAAAGTACGGAACATGACCGGCACTTAGACTACGAAACGTCTCGAGGCATACGTAATCTAAGTAAGCCGAAAACCCAGAAATCCAAACCAAGAAAAGTAGTAAAGTGAAGGAAAACCAATTTAAATCAAGTAGTTTTAATAGCATAAGCCGAATTATGCGTTTTTAAAAAACATCAAATATTTACTGAAAATTTCGGCAGAGTCTCCTTTGTAAAAACTGGCCCCCAAACGGGATACAACATGAATAGTATACGAAATCAATAAAAAGGCATCCCCAAGCGGGAGCAAGCTCTTCGTCAATCGACGGTCACAACCACACAAGCAATATAATATACAACGCCAACGGCGAGGATCAAAACTCAAAAGGAAACTCAAAACCACAAGAAATCCACAGAAATATAACGCGCGACTCTAAGGTCGAAGGAATAACATCACTGGTCTCTATCTCAAAATAAATACATGTTTGGTTGATGGAACTTCTAGATACAACAGAGTAATAATATACAAGTTATATAATGGGGGGTACGATACAAGTAACCCGCCTACTAGCAAATCACCCGAAGGAAACTATGCCCGCAGGCCTTAATGAAACCTGTACGGCAAACCTGCAAGAAACTTGGGCACAACGGGGGTGAGTTGCCAACTTGTGAATAGAAAAACATCTACGCACAGAAATCGCATAAATAACGCAACCTAGGTCAATGATCATAATATATCCTCAAATATATGAATAACATGCAGCCTATAACAATGGCTAGGGTAATATCTAACCCGAGTGTGATTTCAAGTGCCCGTGTCAGTGCCTCAGGTAGCAATATATCATATGAATGAGGTATGAATGCATGGAACAGAATGCATGTACAGAAGAAAACTGCTTTCATAAATCAGTGAGATTTCTGTATCTTAAAAGTGAGGTACCATAAATGAAATCAGCATAAAACAGTGCCCAGCATCGACACAAAACAAGTGTCCAAATATCTCGATATCTCTGTATCACAATCTATGTACCTCAATATCTCAAAATCTCAATATCTCAATCACAATATCTAGGGCGCCTTCAATCAAGACCGGCCCCTACCATCCATCTCAAGACCACGACGGTATCCTCCGGATATCCGACGTGTCGGGTAATATCACCGGTCGGTAGTGCTCCCCTGCCAGGCTCAACGTCAACAACACGATCCTCTTGCCCAGGGGTACCGCACCGGGCCCACCATGTACCCGAAACGGTTCCTCCACTCCTCGAATCGGGTCTCGAAATCCATCAGCAAACACATGGTGGACGACTCATACATCATGGGAAAACCACATTTTTTATTTTTAAAAGAGAGAAAAGGTTTATTTATGTTTTTGCGGTTTTCCTCCAAATCCAGAAAATCTCATGGAAATCCGAATCCAAAACCTCAATAACACGTAAAATAGTGAATATATGCATGAGAACCCATGAATGCGGCATAACAATGAATAACAGTATGCATAAAGTAGCAGGTAATAACTACAATTTCTAAACTAACATATAAGGCAAGTACGCTAATATCATGTCTAAACTATTAGCTAACAGGCTATGTCAAGCAATAATATTTTCTAAGGTGTACATGACATGGTAATTACCGATGAAGATGTGTGTGAGCCGGCAAGTAAGTGTACGTAGTACATACGCATCATCGGTAATGGTGCTGGTGTTCTAACAGCATGATATCAATAGTGGAGTATGAAACATAATATAAGCATGCGATGCGAAGCGAACCACAATAATGAGCGGGTGCTGAATACTAGACGCAACTATAACTAATCTGCATTAACCTGATATAAGTCCTACAAATGGTGCCTTTTGAAATAACACGAATCATGGGGTTTTGAAAATAGGGGCTACGGTATTTTTATGAAAAGATGCGTCTTTTGAAATATCCGTAGGATCCTTGGGCTGTCTTTTAAAATACCCACGATTCGTTAGTTTTTTGAAATAGGTAAGAATCGAATCTAATCTAACAACTAAACTAAACTAAGGGGCTAATCTAACAAGCTGGACTACAGGTAAGGAAACCGCCTAACATCTGAGTCGATCCATATACATACCTGTATATATATTAGTCGGTGATCCCGCCTCAATAATATCATATCCGATACCATATCTATAATCAGACATCCCAAGTCAAGAGTGCGGATCAATCATCAAGATATAGCTCGTACGTAAATCCGTCGTACGGCATCCCCAAATCTGGGTACGGGTCAATATCATATTCCTCACACTATTCCTCTGGTATCCTCTTTATCCAAGATCATAGTCTAGGGTACTGACCTATGTCTAGTACAATACTAATATCCTCAACATACTCATGATCTGACTACAGATCGACAATCTCGTACAAACCGATATCGTCAGCATATATCATCATCAAGGGGTATACATCGCCCGATACGGCCTAATATCAATATCTTAGCATATCATGCCTCATATCACGATCACATGTCGACCATTTTATTTATAACACTATTCACCCGTATCGCCGCCCAAAGATCCGCTATAACACCAGGACGTACCTCAAGTACGAATCCTGCCATATCACCGATATCACAACCACAAAACAAATCTCATCGACTCAGCTCAATCCCAAGTATCATCCTCAAATCCGTATGTGAACACATAGTCCCATACCCATATGAACACATAGCTATAAAGAATCCCATGAGCACATATAAATAGGAATGTATGCAAGTATGTATGTGTAGTGCAACACTACCCTAGGGTTCACAACACTAAAATAATCCAACGCACCAATATCCATCCTAAACATCGTTATTAATCCCAAATAACATATAATAATTGTTGGTGTGTATACGCATCCGTATACACCACCACGGACTACGGGGGTGCTATACGCCATCCACTCGACTTCTCCCCGTAGATATAAATCTACTCACCTGGTCCTCGCTAGCCGGTGCCGACGTCGCCACGCGCTTGCTTGTCGTCTCAAAGTCCACATGGGTTACCTACATATCATAACGCACCGTATCGCATTAAAATCCGACTCATGACTAAAACGACTCACGAATCCTAGGTCAAAACCTATGGTTGCTTTCACAAATCGACCCAAAAACCCTCGACGTCGGCGTACAAACGCCAAACCATCGAGAAAACTCCCAACACACTCATTTGTACAGTTACAAGCACTAATTATAATATAAAATAGCTTAAAATTCACAAAAACCCCAATTTCACTTAAAAAGTCGTTTTTCCGAAAATCTAGCAAGCAAAATTAACCGTTTTAGTACAACACTCGATATATAAATGAATCTAGCGGCCACAATATCCACTAAATATCATAACAAAGTCATATAAACCATTCCTATAATTTATTCTCATCAATTAGCATAAATTCCAAAATCCTAGTTTGCAAAAATATCAATTTTTTAACACCTTTTAAGGCAAAATTCACAATTCAACCATTAAGCTTAGTTTTGCATAACCTAAGATATTAAACCACTCATTATAATATTAATAATAACATGAAACCATAATTATATTTTAATCTAAGGCATTTAATAATTTTCCAAAAACCCAAGTTAGCAAAATAGCTTAATTAGTAAAATTTAAAAAAAAACAATTAACAAACTAGTTACTAGGTAAGGTTTTACAATTCCACAAGATGATAATCTACACTTGATTATCCTATTAGTGATGGTTAAACCCAAATTAGCTTCAAACCATACTCTTGAAATCTCAAATTAGCAACAAGAACAAAATTAACACTTTAATAACTTAGCTTTAAGAAATTAACTAACAAATTAAGCAAAAATGGTTAGAATTTATACCCAATAAATTGAAGATCCACAAGCACACACATAGCCTCCCAAATTGAAATCTTGTTCCCTAGATCCATCCAATTTTGGCTATAGAGAAATGGGTAGGAGTCGGATTTTGATTTTGTGAGGGTTTGTGTTGATTTTTGTTGATTTTTTGAAGGAAAATGGAGGTGAAGGAAGATGGATACTTGGAGAAAAATGGGGGGGTTGATTCTGGCCAAGAGTGGGGAGGGTGAGGTGAGTGAGAGAGTGAGAGAGAGAGGGTATTGGTTTCAAAGTCAAAGAAAAAGTCAAAAGCCCATTCTTATACATTCTTTTATCCTTTCTTTTCCTTTTCTTTTCTTTTGAAATTCAAGTGGGGAAAATTGATGGGGGCTGCTGAATTCTGCCAAGGGAAGAACTTAATGGGGGTGTGTGAGTGTGGGTATGGGTGTGGGGTGATGGAAAATGACAAATACAATACCCCAAACATCCATTTACACTAAAAAAAGCATTTTTCTTCAATAATATCTAAACCGTTTTAGCAAATGATTTCGTTTCAAAAACCACATGATAAAATTTTATTTAAAGTTTTATGATGCACAAAATTTGTTTCAACTCATTCTAATTTGTAATTTTCCCTAATTAAATGTATTAGTGACGGCTTAAAATAATAATAAAATAAATTTTTTTCAGAAAATTTGAAATTTCACCAGTGGCTCAATAAACATCAAATACTATCAATTATATAGCTAGAATATGTATATTTAATTTTATAATAAAGATATTTGTATTTTGACTTTTTACAGAAAACCCCCTTATTTTACCGTTTTTTCGAAATTTCACCGAAACGATTTTCAAAACGCTACAATCTTCCCCCCTTAAAAAAATTCGGTCCCCGAATTTAAATTAAAACTCCCCCCAAATACTAAAATATTTCAGCCAAAACCATCAAATCGCCGGGGCTCCGAAATCATAAATACATAAAACAAATCGTAGCGCAGCGCATGCGCATGAAAAATGAGCATGTAACTCAAATCAAAACTCCGTCAAGCATCCCGCAATCATCGGAGTCATGGAGAAGACATCAATGCCAAATCCAAAGCAAAACCAATATGATATAACTCGAAACTATACATGTAAATATCGAATCTATATATGTAAGTATCTGAAGGAAATGCATGCCAAATCTCTTTAAGTCACCGTGCAACGCGTATAACACTGCACAGTGGCGGACGTCTATCATAAGAAAATAACTATATACATATATACCTTTGTTTGAAGTGTACGTTCCGCCGTTTTGGAAACAATTTAGAAGGGTCTCCTTGTTTTAAACATTTCGTGTCATATCAGACACGTAGGTAAATGCTGAGGCTATAGCTCGCTTTTTGGAAATCCCTTCAATAACTATCAATGCATGCAAAATATATTCAGGTACTGTCCTCTGACTAGTCCTGCTTAGTATGAAAACACGTAGCAATATCATAAAAACGTACTGCTCTATAAGAAAAATCAATCCCAAAATACGCGTATGAATATTACGTGCGTCTGGTGCGCACGGAAATCAAAATCCATATACGTGCCATACAAGTGCACAGAAACAAGATCTAAGTGCATCGGGTGTGCACAAAACATCTGTCGTAGGCAACGTGTGTGCCTGACAGCAAAAATCAGGTGCATCTGACATGCACGAAAAAAATCTCGATTTAGTGCATCTGGTGTGCACCAAAATCGCATCTCAAGACATGCGCTCAACATGCACGAAAACCCAAAACCAGGGGCATCCATCATGCACGAAATCATGAAATCCAATATCAAGTGCCGAATATACGCAAAATCCAATCAGGTGCACAAGGTGCACAAAATAAATATCGAACATCACCATCGAAATCGAAGTCCAGGGCATCTAAATGCACAACATACGTAACACTGCACTGCAAGCATATAAGAACTATACCGAGTGCAAAAACCAAATCGTGTGCGTATATACGCACAAATCAACTCAACTGTATGAAATCAATATAATCACAAACATGAGAACCAAGGCACGAAAACGATATCAAGTGCAACAACCGTGCAAAAATCGTAAATACTCAGCAGGTGCAACCATGGTCCATGAAGACAAATATCATGAAACTCAATCATCAAAATCAATCATGCGAATAAATCGCCCAAAATACGCAAATCAAGTATGGCGGAATAGTCCCGCTCAAGCACATCCTCCAAGAATCTCTGGCCAACTGCCGTGGTCACTCATAGCATGTCTCGTCGACCATCCTGAACTCTGGCCTGCCGGTGTGCATAACATGACCACTACTGGGTCCAAGTCTTCTCGTAATTTATTCCAGAAAGGTCCTATCGAGATCTCTCCCAAATCTCGTCTCTGCCGAACTGTCCGGAAGTCATCGTCCCTTACTAGATCTGTTCTCGTTCTGGAACGGCTGCATACTCAACGCGACTCCTTCTGGAAGGTATATCCAAGTACAATGCCTCGGCATACGTATCGCATCTCTGATGTCGGCGGAGTGGAACGTCGTTTCATCTAGATCTGGTACGAACCTCTTACTTCACCTTTCTCTAATGTCGACCGCTTCGGACTCGTCTCGTCGTGGCTGCATGGACTGAGCTCCAACGGCTATCCTCGTATCGGGAGTCTCCCAAGAAATGCATCTCACCACCTAGCATCCGAATTAAGTCGAGCCATCCGATCGAGTCGTCAAAACCTCATAATCCCCCAAGAGCTCAACATCTTGGGCACAGTTTAATAGTATCGAGTACATACCACAGTATCGGTGGTCCAGCCGTAGAAGGGCAAACCCAAGCCTCACTAATGGCGCCGTAGAACTGCCGCAAACCCGAAGGTTCAAAGGCTTTCATACGGTCATTAAGTCGAGTTAGGGTTTCATTCTTCTAGAGGGACCATAGAATTTCCTGCATGTCTTTCCGACTACTTTAAACTTGGAATAATAGGTTTCCGACATTCGATCGTCTCTGTCGACTCCCAACGTCTCCGCGTGAAGTTGTCTCTAGCTGGAATCAATCTATCTGATGACCTCGCATCGGGGTAGGCGAACGATCCACATGTCCTAGTCATTCATCCTCGATGACTAGCGACCTTCTATCATCTCTTAGTACAACTCATTCGACACTAACTCCAGCATCTGGGGCAATATCTCGTCGTTCGCAGCAATAACTGGCTCGCTCGTCTGCACGCTGAACAGGGCCTCGACCATCATGAATAAGCAATACACCAACGGTCATCAAAATCTGGCTGGCCTCTATCATTGGCTCAATCCTCTGATACTGATCGGCACGTCCGAGAAATCTCATAAAGGCGATCCGCCAAACGATCGTGGCGCGGAAACACAGTAAAAAAACACATCTCCGCAATCATGTGTCGTCGGAATTTCGCCCTGGTCAGTCCTCGTTCGTGATGAGCTCGTGCTGACCGCAACTCTAGCTGTAGCTCTCCTTGCCCATAATCGTGGCAGCAAAACCACAACTGGTACTGATGAGGCTAGATCGGAATGAATATAATACTGAGCAAAGAAATGTATATCCTAAGGCTTCTTAAGTAGAGTAGCGTATCGTAAATATGCCGCGGAACATACCTACGGTACGTCACTCTACTTTAGTCACCTATTCCATCAACCAAGGGTCATCCTACTCTCCGAAGGTAAAACCTAACGCTCTGATACCAACTTTGTCACGAACCGAAAGTATGGAACATGACCGGCACTTAGACTACGAAACGTCTCGAGGCGTACGTAATCTAAGTAAGCCGAAAACCCAGAAATCCAAACCAAGAAAAGTAGTAAAGTGAAGGAAAACCAATTTAAATCAAGTAGTTTTAATAGCATAAGCCGAATTATGCGTTTTTAAAAAACATCAAATATTTACTGAAAATTTCGGCAGAGTCTCCTTTGTAAAAACTGGCCCCCAAATGGGATACAACATGAATAGTATACGAAATCAATAAAAAGGCATCCCCAAGCGGGAGCTAGCTCTTCGTCAATCGACGGTCACAACCACACAAGCAATATAATATACAACGCCAACGGCGAGGATCAAAACTCAAAAGGAAACTCAAAACCACAAGAAATCCACAGAAATATAACGCACAACTCTAAGGTCGAAGAAATAACATCACTGGTCTCTATCTCAAAATAAATACATGTTTGGTTGATGGAACTTCTAGATACAACAGAGTAATTATATACAAGTTATATAATGGGGGGGTACGATACAAGTAACCCACCTACTAGCAAATCACCCGAAGGAAACTATGCCCGCAAGCCATAATGAAACCTGTACGGCAAACCTGCAAGAAACTGGGGCACAACGGGGGTGAGTTGCCAACTTGTGAATAGAAAAACATCTACGCACAAAAATCGCATAAATAACGCAACCTAGGTCAACGATCATAATATATCCTCAAATATAAGAATAACATGCAGCCTATAACAATGGCTAGGGTAATATCTAACCCGAGTGTGATCTCATGTGCCCGTGTCAGTGCCTCAGGTAGCAATATATCATATTAATAAGGTATGAATGCATGGAACAGAATGCATGTACTGACGAAAACTGCTTTCATAAATCAGTGAGATTTCTGTATTTTAAAAGTGAGGTACCATAAATGAAATCAGCATTAAACAGTGCCCAGCATCGACACAAAACAAGTGTCCAAATATCTCGATATCTCTGTATCACAATCTCTGTACCTCAATATCTCAAAATCTCAATATCTCAATCACAATATCTAGGGCGCCGTCAATCCAGACCGGCCCCTACCATCCATCTCAAGACCACGACGGTATCCTCCGGATATTCGACGCGTCGGGTTATATCACCGGTCGGTAGTGCTCCCCTGCCAGGCTCAACGTCAACAACACGATCCTCTTGCCCCGGGGTACCGCACCGGGCCCACCATGTACCCAAAACGGTTCCTCCACTCCTCGAATCGGGTCTCAAAATCCATCAGCAAACTTATGGTGGACGACTCATACATCATGGGAAAACCGCACTTTTTATTTTTAAAAGAGAGAAAAGGTTTATTTATGTTTTTGCGGTTTTCCTCCATATCCAGAAAATCTCATGGAAATCCGAATCCAAAACCTCAATAACACGTAAAATAGTGAATATATGCATGAGAACCCATGAATGCGGCATAACAATGAATAACAGTATGCATGAAGTAGCAGGTAATAACTACAATTTCTAAACTAACATATAAGGCAAGTACGCTAATATCATGTCTAAACTATTAGCTAACAGGCTATGTCAAGCAATAATATTTTCTAAGGTGTACGTGACATGGCAATTACCGATGAAGATGTGTGTGAGCCGGCATGTAAGTGTACGTGGTACATACGCATCATCGGTAATAGTGCTGGTGTCCTAACAGCATGATATCAATAATGGAGTATGAAACATAATATAAGCATGCGATGCGAAGCGAACCACAATAATGAGCGGGAGCTGAATACTAGACGCAACTATAACTAATCTGCATTAACCTGATATAAGTCCTGTAGGGTTCCTAGGCACGCTAAGGAGGTCTCACAAGGAATCAACCATGCCAATTTCAAAAAATCTAGGTGCCGAGAGACCCGACAACGGACCGTTGGCTAGAAAACTAGGCGAAAAAGAAACTAGTTAACAATTAACTAAGAGATACGGAAATACAACCTTTGTAGATCCGGTTCTCCACCTCCATAGCTCCGCAATGAAGTCTCCTCGCTGTCCATAACAAGTCCCGGGCTCTAGCGTCGGCTTCATCGGAGAATGGACGGGCTAGGTCATCGATGTCCATGCCGAAGATAATCTACGTCGAGGCATCGCTAAATCAAGCTCCAACTTCACCAAGTCCAAAAACTTGTGAAGAGAACACACTCTACTACTTGGCAAGAGGTAGAGGATGAAGAAATAGGAAGTGGGTAGACTTTAGATTTGGATTTCTCACTCATATTCATCAATCACCATTGATGTAGTCAAGCTTTTCTTCTTGAAGAATGAAGAAGAAGAAGAGCAAGAAGATGATAAAAATTATGATAAGATTTAAAGAATAAATAAAAATCCATTCTTATCATAATTCTCACCAAGGTTAGGTGTAGAGAATTAACTTGAGTTAATTGAATTGGTTAGGGTTAAGCATGAGACAAAATGGTGACTAAGTCAAAAGTTCATGAAGCTTCATGAAAGAAGACAAAAGAAAGCCACCATTCTATTTTATGCAATTTATTTTCCAAAAATAAAAACAAATGAATAAATGAATAATCAAATAAAAACCCTAACCATTTCTTTAACCAAGGTTTAATTCTTTACACAAATCCTAATTTGCATGTATCATCAAATATGATACAAACAAGAGCACAAAATCATATCGCATATGCAATGCGCACACCCGAGTGAGAAAATCCATTCAAAGTGAACCGATACTAGTTAATGCAAAGTAATATATCAAATATATAATTATGCATTAAATCACTAAATCAACACTTGATTCAATGATCCGGTCATGTCGCACATAACCGACTGGTATCTTCAGTAACAACTTATCAAATCAACACTTGATCCGATAACCCGGCTATATCGCATATAACCGATCAATGTCACATCGCGAGAATGAAATACGGTATCATATACACGCATTATTCTCGGTCCCGCACATATCTCATATACGCTCCTATTTCGTTTCGCTTGAGCCAGGAAACCTCTGTGTAGGACTCTAAAGACTCGTCAATACGCCGGCAGCAGGCGATGATCATATCAAACACCCATAAGCCGCAAGCGGTCTGCTAAACGTAACGGCCACCCGGGTATTGAGCGATCTGAAGATCGACGAGCAAGCCCGCTCACACTCCAGTGAATCCGACCAGTAACACTACCGTACAGTCCGGTCTGATCGTCTGATCTGTCGCATATCTCGCCTAGGGGTGGTAAACGTCAGACCCCAATAGCTCGATAAGTCGTGTCGATATGAGGTCTATAACAATTCGAGAAACTACTGGTAACACTTACCAGTAAATCTCAGCAACCCTGGCCAGGGATTTCCTGTTATAGCCAATCGAACACAGCGCAACATCAACTCCCTATACCGGGAGAGACGAATCCCCTCCTATCGCTCATTGCCTCCATGTGACTCGGGACTGTACCCAAAAACCACCGTTTTGCACGCCCTCTTGGACGTGGTAAGATGGAAATCAAAGCACAGTGGGAACCACACAAGACTCTATGACGATCTCGGGTCAACAGACTACTCTGTACCAGTGTCACCAGAGAACTGCCATCTGACGTGAGGTATAATACCATCTGGGAGTTCTCGGTGAGTCCGTCCAGTGTACCCAGTCTCCACTGAGCACCCGTATATCATCTCCGATGTCAAACACCAATGGATATAGGATCATCCATCGCCCATCTGTATGGGTCGAGAAGGTATACGCTAGTCTACTCTGGTATATCGATGCCCCGTCTCGATACACCCACGACTAGGGACTTTCAAGGATGTACTTATGGACTATCATGTCCCCACTAGTATGATCCGCATCATAGTCCAGGTAGTCAAGCACACATCCTAAGGGCTTTACCAACATGTAACAGAGAGACAATCAGTATACACGTTAAGGTAAAGATCAACCAGATAGCATACTATCATGTCGAGCAAGAAAGTCCTCCCTATATATGTCCCAGCATCCACTACAATATACATCCAATGTACAGTAATGGCCTCTAGGGCATACATATAACTAACAATCTCCCACTTGCACTAGGGCCATCTGTAGCAGTGGTTGTAGTATCTCATACTCAACCATCCCATAAAAGTCTCTCTCTGGGAACAGGCCTTTGTGAGTGGATCCGCTGTGTTGTCCTCTGAGTCTACTCTCCTATCTTCGATCCCTTAAAGATCAACCATCTCCATGATCAAGTGATACTGCCTTAGAATATGTCTGGATCACTGATGGGACCGGCGTTCCTTGGCATAAGCCACAACTCCATTGTCACACAATGGGAGGAACATAGTTCATCTCATGTACCAATATACACCCAAACAGCCTCTTTGGTAGCATCTTAAGTAGCGATGTATCCTGCCTTCATCGTCTAGTATGTCACGGTATCTAGCTTGGAACTCTTCCAACATACCGTCCCTTTACTGAGGGTAAAGACAATGCCTGCGACTGACATTCAGTCGTCATTATCACCCTGGAACCCTTCCAGTGATTCTTCCCAGGATCGATTGATACCATCTCACTACAACTAGTAAGAATCCTAACATCCAATTAGATCTATCTCATAGATCCAAAATCCAGGATTTAGTAGGTATCACTTTGATCCTATGTGGAGAATCATTGTGATAAGCGGAGATTGATCGAGCGTAGCATAGGAAACTCCTTCCCCATCAAGAGTATGTCATCCACGTACTCTACGAGGATCGTTACCATACTCCCTACTACCTTCTTGTTTATACAAGGTTCATCTACCATTTTGATGATGTCAACTTCTTTGACCGCTTCATCAAAACAGATGTTCCGACTCCGCGATGCCTGCTTTATCCTATAAAGCATCTTGCACACGTTTCCGCTGCTCCCACTGTCTACGAAGCCCTCTGGCTGTGTACTTATAAACACTCTCTTCTAAACTTCATTTAGAAAAGCTGTCATGACACCCAACCACTAGATATCGTAGTCATGGTATGTAGCCGTGGCAAGTAGGATCTGGATGGACTTAAGCATAGCTACTTAGAAAAGGTTTCATCATCATCCATACCTGGTCAATGATGTAGACCTTTAACAAGTCTAGCTTTGAAAGTCTCAACTCTTCCATGTACACCAAGTAATCTTCTCAAGATATACTTGCTCCTGATGGGGATTTAACCCTTCAGATATAGCAACCAAAGTCCATACTTTGTTGGTGTATAAGGATTCCATCTCAGATCGCTAAGCATCCAGCCATTCTTACAGAGTCACACTCCTGATGGCCAGCTCGGAACTAGTTGGGTCATCATCTCATGATGCAATCCTCGCTCCCACTATCATAGAGAAACCGAAGTATCTCTCAGGTGGGTGAGGAACCCTACTAGATCGGCGGAGAGGCTGAGGTTCGTTGGAATCTACTGAATCCTTTGGTTCTACCAAATCATCAGCTGCAGTTTGTATAGCTGGAACCTTTCCAGTTCTACATTACAGACCTTGCCTCGAGCTTGTCCGGATTTTTCTTTTAGACATAGGCCGGTGTAACCCTTCGAAAATCGTTTAGGCAGTTTTTCGGTAATCGGTTAATTTTTCGGCTTTTTCCGTAAAAAGTCAAAATAGGTATTTTTCATTGTAGACCTAATTATACAAAATTTAGATAAGATATTACTATAATTTTGTCACTAAAATGTCACTTATAATTTTCTAGTTAAATAAAAAAAATTCGTAATTAATTATTTTTTTTTTATTTTAAGCATTTTTAAATACATTAAATTAGTGATAAATACAAATTTAATTAGGTAAATTTCATAATTAGGAGTCTTTATAAGCTAAAATATGGTGTTAATCAAATTGTATCATGACTTGCAACATTTTAGTTTTATGGTGTGAAAATTTTGAAAAAAATGATGTAAAAAGGGGTTTTTTTGGAAAAAGTTGATTTGAAATGCATTAAATGAGAACATGGGGTGTTTTAGACCTAGAAACTTCTCCCAAAAATCCCACACTCCCTCCTCAACCTGCTGGCCGACCCCCACAGCTGCAGAATTCCCTCTCTTCTCACTCCTTTTTGCTTCAATTTTCATGCAAAAATTCATAAAAATCCACAAATTTCATTCACCCATTCAAAGCCAAACCCTAATCCATTCTCTCTTCAACCCAAATTAGTTCAAAAACTTGATGAAAGGAGGCTTTCTTGGTGACTTGATCAAGCTAGGGTTCAAGCTTGTGAGGTGAAGATTCTAATCTTTTTGTTAACTTGTAGTTTAAATATGCTAGAATTGAAATTTGAAGTATTAGTTTAGTAGTAAATGTTTGTTTAGGAAAATCAAAAGAAGGATTTGATTTTAAATTAGGGTTTGTAGCATGGTGGTTGGATTTAAGTTAGGGTTTGGTTATCTAATTGATTAGAATGGTTAATTGTGTAGTGTTATGCTCGCTAAATCGACAAAATTGCGATGTTTGTATCGAATCGGTAAGCAAATTGCTTACTAGATTTTTACAAAAATTAGAATGCGATCAAATTGCGTTATGTTAGCGATATAATTAGCTTCGTATAGGACTATTAGAGTGCGCGTACGCGGGGTTTTGTCTAGCCGGGTTTTAGTTTTGTCGATTTCCCCGAAATGACGATTCTAGTTAACGATTAGCGATTTTCGTGCGTTTTCCCGCGCACCGAGTGTATGTTATGTTTAATTCGAGAGCATTGATAATTGTATATTGTGACTTGCATCGTTTTAGATTTTGTAATCTTATCCTTGGTGTTGTGCAAATATAGGATCGGTCGGGGAAACATCGGACACGGCGCGTAAAGGCAAGGCGGTGGTCGGATCGAATTAGCGGGGATTTCAGGTGAGTAGATGTATTCATCTATGGGGGAATCGTCTGGATGGCGCGATGCGCCCCTAGTTAGGATTACCCTATTTCTTGCAAGACTTGTGTTGCTAGATAGCTTAACCCTTTATTGGATTGCATACCCTCATAGCTAACCGTATAATAAATTGCATGGACATTCATATAACATTCATATACACATATGCGATAACACTTCGTAGGACACGAACACCGTTACCATTGGCATCTGCTGCACGCGCACTATTCATGTGACACACGCGCCTTTGGTAATTGCCATGCCACGTGCACTATAGAACCTGTTTAACTTAGTATCGCCACTTGCATTCATACATGATATATGAAATTGCATAGCTTGCTTATACCTCGCATTATCATCATATTTACATAGATTCTATCCAAAATTCACATCATATACATTGATATCATAGACATTTATCATATTTAACTTGTGGACACTATGATTTTCTTGAGGATTTCAGTTTTTCTGTGATTTCTGGATTTTTGGGGAAAACCGCTAGAATTTAACAAAAGCTTGTATTTATCATTTTTAAAACAAAGTTGCGGTTTTCTCGTGATGTATGTGTCGTCCACCATGAGTTTTCATGTTTTCTGTTGGATTTCGAGACCCGATTCGAGGAGTGGATGAACCGTCTCGGGTACATGGTGGGCCCGGTATGGTACCCCGGGGCAAGAAGATCGAGTTGTAGACGATGAGCCTGGCAGGGGAAGACTACCTACCGGTGATGTCTGGCGCGGCGGATATCCGTAGGATACCGACCGTTGTCGTGAGATTTATGATATGGGCCGATCCGGACTGACGGAGCCCGATATTGAGACAGATATGATTCCTATTTGGTCTCGATGCTTGACACGGGTTTTCAGATGATTTCTTGATCGTACTTAGCTATTATACAGATATTCATTTTCTAAAGTTAAGAACGCAGTACCCTTAGCATTTAAAACACTTAAAGAGTTAGAAATGACATTGCATACATGTGCATGCATACTAGAGATATTATATCACATATGGACATGCATGTTGTGGTGCATTGCGTGCATTCTTACGATTGCCTTATTAGATGTTATATTTACTCACGAGCTGGCAACTCACCACCGTTGTGCCACAGTGTCTTGCAGGTCGGACCCGTCACCCTTGTAGCGGCGGGCTATCCTATCATCAGCTCCTTTTGCTCAGACTCGCGACATCGCCCGTAGGTGGGTTGCGAGCACACTTTATTTCTTTTTGCTTCATCATTGTATCTAGTATTCTCCATCTACCACTTTATATTGTATATGTGACCTAGTGGTGAGACTGAGAGGTTGTATATTTGTGGTTTCTTTTGGGTCGAGCTCACTTGAGCCGGCGATGTGTTTTCTGATATTTTGCGTTTCTTTTATGCTCTTTTCTTGATATTACTATTATATTGCATGTGGTTGTGATCCGCCTTGGGTGAAGAGCTAGCTCCCGCTTGGGGATGCCATTTTTATGATTACAGGTTTATTATCTTGTTGTACCCATTTTGGGGGATAGAAAATACAGGGGAGACTCTGCCGAAATTTTCAGAAATTTATGATGTTTTTAAAAAGGGATTCTTTGCAACTTAATTGATTTGAAAAATCGTTTTCATTAAAGGTTTTCCTTCACTCTCTTTTGATTTTGGTTTAGATTTTTCTGGGCTTTGGCTGACTTAGGTTACGGTACGCCTTTAGACGTCTCGTAATCTAAGTGCCAGTCACGTTCCGTACTTTCGGGTCGTGACAAAGTTGGTATCAGAGCGTAGGTTTTACCTTTCTGAGTGTAGGACGACCTTGGTAGATGGAGTAGGTGACTTAAGCAGAGTGGCGTAGCGTGGGTATGATCCGCGACATACTTACGATACGGTACTCCGCCTAAGTGACCTTAGGACATAATTGCTTGTATTTCCTTTCTTGATTCCTTGCATTCCTTGATTCAATTGCAATGTCCCTATCAGTCCTGTTTCTTATTCCAGCTTCGATGCCGCCAAAGACTACGAGAGCTCAGCGGGCTGCCGCTAGGGATGAGATTCGAGCGGGCTCGTCTGAGGCGAGGATCGAGCGGGATGATACGCCTGTCCCTCAGGGTCATACTGATCCGCCTTATCCAGACCGTATTGCCAGATTAGAGGCCGGCATGCAAGAGTTGCGGCAGATGATGGGATCTTTAGTTGAGTCCAGCCGGGCATAGAGATCCGAGGCGTTCCTTCTACCGCACAGACCACGATCGTACCTGCTGCACAGATGATCACTCCTGCTGCTACTACGGAGACTATCCCTGTTTCACTACAGGAGTTCATGAGATTGAGACCTCCAGCTTTTACCGGTACGGATGCGACAGAGGACCCACAGGCATTTCTTGATAGGATGGCTCGGATTTGCCGTTCGTTGAGGTGTTCTGATGATAGATTGGTAGAGTTTGCGAGTTTTCGTCTGGAGGGTCTTGCCCAGACATGGTACGATTCAGTAGAGAGAGGCCGAGCTGCAGGTCTACCTTCTATGACCTGGGATGAGTTTACATCAGCATTTCTTGCCCGTTTTCTTCCGGAGAGTGTCCGAGATGCTCGAGCCCGTAGTTTTGAGTCTTTGCGCAAGACTCCTGGGATGACGGTGTCGGAGTATGATATACAGTTTACCCGGTTGTCTCGATATGCTCCGTACCTAGTCGACACAGAAGAGAAGAGAATAAAGAGGTTCGTGCGAGGGCTTGATACACAGCTATTCCTTGCCATCGGCACCCAGCACTTTGATACATACGCTGCCGCGATGGATGCAGCTTTACTTTTGGAGGAGCGTATTTCTGAGACTCCGGTCGTTTCTGGGCCGAAGAGGATCCGTACTGATACGCCAGCTCAGCGGCAGATGGGCAGACATCGTGATAGATTATTTCCGGGAAATGGTGGAGGCAGAGGATTGAGACGAGGTCAGTTATTTGGTTCATATCCACAGACCCAGCAGTCGTCTCCAGGATGTTTTCGGTGTGGGAGTCAGTACCACCGTGTCAGAGACTGTACCATGGGAAGCCAGGGTGCGGCGACAGTCCCGCATGTGACTTTACCTCCCTCACCACCTTCTCAGAGAGCTTTACTTCCTACTCCTGATGATGCTTCACGCCAGCCAGATGCTTCTAGAGGCCGTGGGCGTGGCGGTCCAGTTCCGAGAGGACGAGGCGACAGAGGCAGAGGTCGAGGTAGAGGCAGAGGACAGCCAGCTATTAGTGGTGGACAGGCCCGAGTGTTCGCATTGACTCCTCAGGATGCACAGGCATCCAATGCCGTCGTGACAGGTACTCTGCCAGTATGTTCTTTTGATGCACGGGTATTATTTGATCCAGGCTCCACACATTCCTATGTTTCCACGTATTTTGCACCGAGGTTGGGCCGAGAGTCTTCTCCGTTAGATCAGCCGCTCGTCGTTATTACCCCGGTAGGCGAGTCTTTTGTTGCCCGTTTTGTGTACCGATCGTGTTCCGTTCGTATCGGGGAGAGAGATTCTTCAGTAGATTTGATTCTCCTCGATATGCTAGACTTTGACGTTCTTCTTGGTATGGACTGGCTAGCCACCTGTTATGCATCCGTGGACTGCCGTGAAAAAGCAGTCAGATTCAGTTTTCCTGGTAAGCCGGTTCTTATTATTCAGGGAGATCGTAGTGCTACCCTTCCCAGCTTGATTTCTTTTCTTCGCGCTGGTCAGCTCTTAAGAAAAGGGTGTCAGGGATTCTTAGCCTATATTTGTGATACTAGCTCCACAGAGGTTCCGTTGGACCAGGTCCTTGTTGTGAGAGAGTTTCCTGATGTATTCCCTGACGAGCTGCCTGGTCTGCCACCAGAGCGCGAGATTGAGTTCTGTATTGACTTGATCCCTGGCACGGGGCCTATCTCTATACCGCCTTATCGGATGGCCCCGGCGGAGCTGAGAGAGCTAAAGGATCAGTTACAGGACTTGCTGGACAAAGGGCTTATCCGACCGAGTGTGTCACCTTGGGGTGCTCCCGTCTTTTTTGTTAAGAAGAAGGACGGAAGTATGCGTTTATGCATTGATTATCGTCAGCTGAACCGGGTTACTGTGCGGAACAGGTATCCCCTACCCCGCATTGATGACTTATTCGATCAGCTCCAGGGTGCAGGGTTTTTCTCGAAGGTTGATTTACGGTCAGGTTATCACCAGTTGCGGGTTCGGAAGGAGGATATTCCGAAGACCGCCTTCCGTACTCGATATGGTCATTACGAGTTCTTGGTGATGTCGTTCGGGCTCACCAATTCCCCGGCAGCATTTATGGATTTGATGAACCGCGTATTCAGGCCGTATCTCGATCAGTTCATTATTGCGTTCATTGACGACATCTTGGTTTATTCTCGGAGCTGGGAGGAACATGAGCAGCACTTACGTATCACCTTGCAGACTTTGAGGGAGCATCAGCTGTTCGCCAAATTCTCCAAGTGCGCATTCTGGCTAGACAGTGTCGACTTCTTGGGTCATGTGGTGACGAGAGATGGTATTTGTGTGGACCCGAAGAAGATCGAGGCAGTTCAGCGTTGGCCTAGACCGGTATCAGTTACAGAGGTTCGCAGCTTTCTAGGTCTGGCCGGCTATTATCGACATTTTGTCCAAGATTTCTCCCGCATTGCTGCACCATTGACCGGATTGACCCGGAAGGGGGTTCCTTTTGATTGGACCCAGGCATGTGAGGATAGTTTCCAGCAGTTGAAGACTCGTCTGACTACTGCACCAGTGTTAGCATTGCCTTCAGGATCAGACGGGTTCGTGGTATATTGTGATGCTTCTAGAATGGGGCTGGGATGTGTATTGATGCAGCACGACAGAGTTATCGCGTATGCTTCTCGGCAGCTGAGGAAACACGAACAGAACTACCCCACCCATGATTTAGAGATGGCTGCAGTGGTATTTGCACTTAAGATCTGGAAACATTACCTATACGGTGAGTCGTGCCAGATATTCACTGACCATAAGAGTTTGAAGTATATCTTCCAGCAGCGAGATTTGAACCTGAGACAGCGCCGTTGGATGGAGTTGGTGAAGGATTATGACTGCGAGATTTTATACCATCCGGGCAAGGCGAATGTGGTGGCAGATGCTTTGAGTAGGAGGTCCGGAGGTAGTTTATCTTATTTGAGCGCAGTGCAGATGCAGTCGACGGCGGATTGGCAGGTGTTATGTGACAGCAGAGTGCAGTTCGAGTTTACTCCTACAGGGGGACAGCTGGCCCATTTCAGAGCACGCCCACAGTTACTTGACCGTATCCGCGAGGCACAGTCCGGCGATGCCCGTATCTTAGAGATTATTGAGTAGATTCGGCAGGGCAGAGTTTCTGAGTTCGTGATTGATGATCAGGGGATACTTCGATTTGGGACTCGACTGTGTGTGCCAGATTCAGAGGGACTAAGGCGTGATATTCTCGAGGAGGCACATAGATCAGTATACAGTGTTCACCCAGGTTCCACCAAGATGTACCGTGATTTGAGAGAGGTTTACTGGTGGGACGGGATGAAGAGGGATATTACAGACTTTGTGTCGAGATGCCTGACTTGTCAGCAAGTCAAGGCCGAGCACCAGAGGCCAGCCGGCGAGTTACAGCCTTTGCCCATCCCTGAGTGGAAGTGGGAGAAGGTCTCCATGGACTTCGTTGTGGGTCTACCCAGGACCAGTCGAGGGTATGACTCTATTTGGGTGATTGTGGATCGACTGACGAAAGCGGCTCACTTTCTGCCAGTGAAGACCACTTTTGGATTTTCTTAGTACGCCCAGGTTTATATTGATGAGATCGTGCGACTGCATGGCGTTCCGACTTGCATCGTGTCCGACCGTGGCACCCAGTTTACCAGCCGATTGTGGCAGAAACTCCAGGAAGCATTAGGCACCCGATTGAGTTTTAGCACAACCTTTCATCCGCAGACTGACGGTCAGTCGGAGCGTACTATTCAAACTCTTGAGGACATGCTCAGAGCTTGTGTTTTAGATTTCGGTGGTAGCTGGGATCGTCATTTGCCTTTGATCGAGTTTTCCTACAATAATAGCTTCCAGGAGACGATTCAGATGGCACCTTTTGAGGCTCTATATGGGAGGAGATGTCGATCGCCTGTATGTTGGACAGAGCTCAGGGAGAGCAGTATTTTGGGGCCGCAGATCGTACAGGAGACGACCGAGAAGATACAGCTGATTCGGGATAGGATGAGAGCGGCA
Source organism: Agapanthus africanus (assembly GCA_030015575.1). Classification (NCBI taxonomy): domain Eukaryota; kingdom Viridiplantae; phylum Streptophyta; class Magnoliopsida; order Asparagales; family Amaryllidaceae; genus Agapanthus; species Agapanthus africanus. The sequence goes on from CM057350.1 coordinate 388,313,686, forward strand.
CAGAGCAGGCAGAAATCATATGCTGACAGGCGCCGTCGCCGACTCGAGTTCGCTGTTGGCGATCATGTTTTCCTGAAGGTCTCTCCGATGAAAGGTGTGATGAGATTTGGGCGGAAAGGGAAACTGAGTCCTAGATATGTTGGTCCTTTCGAGATCCTAGAGCGTGTTGGTCCAGTCGCTTATCGGTTAGCTCTTCCGCCCAGCTTCCCCGATGTTCACCCCGTATTCCATGTCTCGATGCTCCGCAAGTACCTTCATGATCCTTCCAAGGCGATTCAGCACCAGACGATCCAGCTAGAGCATGATCTTTCTTTCACCGAGCAGCCGGTTGTCATCTTGGATCGGCAGGTGAAGAAATTGAGGTCGAAGATTATACCGTCCGTCAAGGTCCTTTGGCGTGGCCCGAACAGCGAGGAGGTCACCTGGGAGACCGAGGTCGAGATGAGGAAGAGATATCCCCATCTTTTTGAAGGTACGCGTAGTTAAATTCTAAATTCGGGGACCGAATTTCTTTAAGGGGGGAAGATTGTAACCCTCCGAAAATCGTTTAGGCAGTTTTTCGGTAATCGGTTAATTTTTCGGCTTTTTCCGTAAAAAGTCAAAATAGGTATTTTTCATTGTAGACCTAATTATACAAAATTTAGATAAGATATTACTATAATTTTGTCACTAAAATGTCACTTATAATTTTCTAGTTAAATAAAAAAATTTCGTAATTAATTTTTTTTTTTATTTTAAGCCTTTTTAAATACATTAAATTAGTGATAAATACAAATTTAATTAGGTAAATTTCATAATTAGGAGTCTTTATAAGCTAAAATATGGTGTTAATAAAATTGTATCATGACTTGCAACATTTTAGTTTTATGGTGTGAAAATTTTGAAAAAAATGATGTAAAAAGGGGTTTTTTTGGAAAAATTTGATTTGAAATGCATTAAATGAGAACATGGGGTGTTTTAGACCTAGAAACTTCTCCCAAAAATCCCACACTCCCTCCTCAACCTGCTGGCCGACCCCCACAGCTGCAGAATTCCCTCTCTTCTCACTCCTTTTTGCTTCAATTTTCATGCAAAAATTCATAAAAATCCACAAATTTCATTCACCCATTCAAAGCCAAACCCTAATCCATTCTCTCTTCAACCCAAATTAGTTCAAAAACTTGATGAAAGGAGGCTTTCTTGGTGACTTGATCAAGCTAGGGTTCAAGCTTGTGAGGTGAAGATTCTAATCTTTTTGTTAACTTGTAGTTTAAATATGCTAGAATTGAAATTTGAAGTATTAGTTTAGTAGTAAATGTTTTTTTAGGAAAATCAAGAGAAGGATTTGATTTTAAATTAGGGTTTGTAGCATGGTGGTTGGATTTAAGTTAGGGTTTGGTTATCTAATTGATTAGAATGGTTAATTGTGTAGTGTTATGCTCGCTAAATCGACAAAATTGCGATGTTTGTATCGAATCGGTAAGCAAATTGCTTACTAGATTTTTACAAAAATTAGAATGCGATCAAATTGCGTTATGTTAGCGATATAATTAGCTTCGTATAGGACTATTAGAATGCGCGAACGCGGGGTTTTTTCTAGCCGGGTTTTAGTTTTGTCGATTTCCCCGAAATGACGATTCTAGTTAACGATTAGCGATTTTCGTGCGTTTTCCCGCGCACCGAGTGTATGTTATGTTTAATTCGAGAGCATTGATAATTGTATATTGTGACTTGTATCGTTTTAGATTTTGTAATCTTATCCTTGGTGTTGTGCAAATATAGGATCGGTCGGGGAAACATCGGACACGGGGCGTAAAGGCAAGGCGGTGGTCGGATCGGATTAGCGGGGATTTCAGGTGAGTATATGTATTCATCTATGGGGGAATCGTCTGGATGGCGCGATGCGCCCCTAGTTAGGATTACCCTATTTCTTGCAAGACTTGTGTTGCTAGATAGCTTAACCCTTTATTGCATTGCATACCCTCATAGCTAACCGTATACTAAATTGCATGGACATTCATATAACATTCATATACACATATGCGATAACACTTCGTAGGACACGAACACCGTTACCATTGGCATCTGCTGCACGCGCACTATTCATGTGACACACGCGCCTTTGGTAATTGCCATGCCACGTGCACTATAGAACCTGTTTAACTTAGTATCGCCACTTGCATTCATACATGATATATGAAATTGCATAGCTTGCTTATACCTCGCATTATCATCATATTTACATAGATTCTATCCAAAATTCACATCATATACATTGATATCATAGACATTTATCATATTTAACTTGTGGACACTATGATTTTCTTGAGGATTTCAGTTTTTCTGTGATTTCTGAATTTTTTGGGAAAACCGCAAGAATTTAACAAAAGCATGTATTTATCATTTTTAAAACAAAGTTGCGGTTTTCTCGTGATGTATGTGTCGTCCACCATGAGTTTTCATGTTTTCTGTTGGATTTCGAGACCCGATTCGAGGAGTGGATGAACCGTCTCGGGTACATGGTGGGCCCGGTATGGTACCCCGGGGCAAGAAGATCGAGTTGTAGACGATGAGCCTGGCAGGGGAAGACTACCTACCGGTGATGTCTGGCGGGGGGGATATCCGGAGGATACCGACCGTTGTCGTGAGATTTATGATATGGGCCGATCCGGACTGACGGAGCCCGATATTGAGACAGATATGATTCCTATTTGGTCTCGATGCTTGACACGGGTTTTCAGATGATTTCTTGATGGTACTTAGCTATTATACAGATATTCATTTTCTAAAGTTAAGAACACAGTACCCTTAGCATTTAAAACACTTAAAGAGTTAGAAATGACATTGCATACATGTGCATGCATACTAGAGATATTATATCATATATGGACATGCATGTTGTGGTGCATTGCGTGCATTCTTACGATTGCCTTATTAGATGTTATATTTACTCACGAGCTGGCAACTCACCCTCGTTGTGCCACAGTGTCTTGCAGGTCGGACCCATCACCCTTGTAGCGGCGGGCTATCCTATCATCAGCTCCTTTTGCTCAGACTCGCGACATCGCCCGTAGGTGGGTTGCGAGCACACTTTATTTCTTTTTGCTTCATCATTGTATCTAGCATTCTCCATCTACCACTTTATATTGTATATGTGACCTAGTGGTGAGACTGAGAGGTTGTATATTTTTGGTTTCTTTTGGGTCGAGCTCACTTGAGCCGGCGATGTGTTTTCTGATATTTTGCGTTTCTTTTATGCTCTTTTCTTGATATTACTATTATATTGCATGTGGTTGTGATCCGCCTTGGGTGAAGAGCTAGCTCCCGCTTGGGGATTCCATTTTTATGATTACAGGTTTATTATCTTGTTGTACCCATTTTGGGGGATAGAAAATACAGGGGAGACTCTGCCGAAATTTTCAGAAATTTATGATGTTTTTAAAAAGGGATTCTTTGCAACTTAATTGATTTGAAAAATCATTTTCATTAAAGGTTTTCCTTCACTCTCTTTGGATTTTGGTTTAGATTTTTCTGGGCTTTGGCTGACTTAGGTTACGGTACGCCTTTAGACGTCTCGTAATCTAAGTGCCAGTCACGTTCCGTACTTTCGGGTCGTGACAAAGTTTTTTATTTAACTAGAAAATTATAAGTGACATTTTAGTGACAAAATTATAGTAATATCTTATCTAAATTTTGTATAATTAGGTCTACAATGAAAAATACCTATTTTGACTTTTTACGGAAAAAGCCGAAAAATTAACCGATTACCGAAAAACTGCCTAAACGATTTTCGAAGGGTTACAGCCGGACAACCCCAAATCTTAACCAACTTAAGATATGGGCTCTTCCCTTATCATATCACATATGAAATGGTAGACAACTGATTTGATTTGAACCCTATTCAATAGGTATGCAACTTCATAAGTGCATAACTCCCAAAAAGGAAAAAGGTAACTCAGTATTACTCATCATAGAGCACACCATATCAAATAGGGTGTATCTGCTCCGCCCCGACATACCATCGTGCTATGGTGTATTCGGAGGAGTAATGCTGAGAGAGAATCTCATTCTCCTTTAGAATAGTTCAGGAATTCCGTGCTCAAGTATTCTCCTCCCTGATCACATCAAAGGACATAATACTTGTACCCGTATTTTGGTTCTCTACTTCTAACTTATATTCTGTGAATATCTCAAAAGGTTCGGACTTGTGTTTCAACAGGAACATAGGTCTGAAACTCGAAAGATCATCAGAGAACGTAATGAAGTATAAAGAACCAGTCCTGGCATGTGTAGACAGGAGACCTTATATACATCATCATGTATCAGTCCCAAGAGTTCACTAACTCTTTCTCTGTTTCCAGTAAACGGAGCTATGGTCATCTTATCTCTGTGACATGACAGGCAAGTTTCACAAGATGTAAATTCAAACTAATTTAAATATACATCTAATTGTAACTTCAGCTAGTCGGGTCACATTGATTTGACCTAGTCTACAATACCTCAAGAAGAATCCGTTCATTTCTGAACTCTTCCTCTTGTGTGTGTTCCGTATACTAAGAACTGTAGTTTGATTTAGAACATCAATGCTTTTAGATAACGTGCCTGAACTGATCAACTTTTGATATAGGAAATGTTCAAAACATTATCCAACAATACAAAATTTTATCATTTCTTTACTAATAAAGAGATAGATACGATTTTGTATATCAGGTTCGGTATCTAATAACATTCGTTCAGAATCAATGTATTTGTAATACAGGGTGACAGTGACCAACAGACTTGGCTGCAACATTTGCCCCGTTTTCTGCCTCATGAAACTTATCACCCGTTCTCAGTTCTCTACCTATCTGTAGCCCTATGTAACAGATTACATATCTGGGATCCTGATCTGGTATCACATACCCAGGACGTAAAGGATACTGAGAAACAGTTCTGTATAATGAACACACCCGAAGATGATGCATCAGCATGCACTCTCTTCGTTTGGGCGGCACGGGAATTCTGGTAATCCCCAATTTCCTGCTCTGTCTTATAACAATTATAAGTTGGAGCGGGACCAACGTTCCCCAGCTCAGTATAACAAGCGGGTTCGGTCAATAATCCATTTTATTATCTTGATTAAGGCGTGATATGGTCGCTACCAGGAGAGAGAGAGAAGAAAACACTCAGCGTGCGCTCTTGCAAGAATAGATTGGTTATTATTTTATCTAATCAGGATGGCTCCCACTGCTTTTTATCAAATCTTCCTTCAAACCCTAAAAGGAAAGACTAGCCGGGATTAATTACACACTACAAGTTCGCCAATCTTTCAGCCAGGCCAGTGTCGGTACTTTGAGGGAGGTCCCCCGTGATTTCGCACGAACCTAATTAATGTAAACCTCGTTTTCCCAGAGGCGTAACCCCGTTGACACCTTTCTAGACACCTACTTGATCGGCTAATTGTAATGTATAAAACTCTCCCAGGAGTAACTCTTACTCGCAACGGGTATCGGGATCCAACTATCTCATAGAAGGTATGCAATCTCATTGCAAATTTCAACACTTGAAATTCCCGATAATATTTTGTCCCTAGCGTCCTATGACCTTGACGCAGGCCAACAAACCATAGTCCGCTAGTCAAGTTCAACCCGTCATTTTCTGATTGAATTAAACCCACCCGCACGACCCTTGACGCAGGCCAACAAAGTCGCACGACTACCCTAATCCAATCACATCATATGCTTATGCAGATAAGCACCAGTTAGGTACCGCACACTACGCCTTGACGCAGGCCAACAAACGCAGCACGAATACTAACTACTACTTATCTGAAATGACGGAGGGCTACGACAGGTTTTTCTGAAAACCTATTGCGTAATGAACTTGATATCGTTGTAGAATCAAATGATTTTTAAAAATGGAGTGATTTTGAGGCTTTTCTAGTTTTGCTAAAGGAGTCACTCCCGGTGAAGGGATCGTCGGTCCTTTCCTCATCGAATGAGGTGCGGGATATATCACATATATCACTGTGCAAAGCAAAAACACTTAAAAGAAATCAAAAGACAAACCGAGTGTGTAGCATCTTCCAGTTATTGCTAAAGGAGTAACTCCCGGTGAAGGGATCTCGGTCCTTTCCTCATCGAATAAGGTGCAGGATATATCTCATATACCGCTATGCAAAGCAAGAACTGTAGCTACCTGTTTTATTTTGAAATTCGATTCTACAACATCTTAGGTTTCTTTTAATTTCATTAATCTCATTAATGAAGTCCCATCATTTAAGTACCTAAACATCACAGATAAATACGACGTACACTTATGCCATCCGCATTCGCCTCGATGTCCCCTCGTGCACCGTTAGGTTAGGTAACTAACGGCAGAGCGGGGCAGGGCTAGCGCGGGTGTAAAACATAAGTAACGCCTATATAATATATCATATATACTATATACTGTATCTATCACAGAACATCACATGATCACATCACAGATATCGCAGCAGAAGAATCATATGAAATATTGGATATACTAGGATGTCCGTGTTTTCAATACGAGCCAGTATAAAACACGGATTCCACGGTCGTGATGAATAGCCAAACCCACACCCCTAGACCCCTACGAGAGCGGCAAGCAACCCTACCAATTCTAGAGTTAGGAGACCCGGCCTCGACTCCTCGAGTTGGTCTCCCACTGGACTCCAGAACCCTGTTACTTGTGCCCTCCTCCTTGGGTCTATCCTAGTGCGGAAAAGTAAATAATATACAAAGGGTGACAACTTCCGCAACCTGGAAGTGCCCCAATAAAAGAATATTACATACAAGTTTTTACATGAATGAAAATGAAAAAACACTCATCTCACATAAAAACCCCCGGCTATTCAAACACGACGATCCAATATAACATATCCAGCAACACATAACATCACATGTCATCAACGTAAGTAAATATGCGCATCCCAATTGTCGTTGACATATAGCAACGAAACCGGCGATATCACATATTACACTTACGGTCACAGAAAAGAAAGTGTAAAACTACAACAGTTGGAATCCGCAACGACCTCAGACATCGCATGCCTGACCAAATGAATTACTTAGACATCGCATGCCTAACAATTATAAACCCCGCATTTTAGTCTTAAAATCGAAAACTCTTTTTTCAATATCAAGTCGGGAAATTCAACAGGATTCCCGACATCCTGATCGAATGCTCGTCGCAAACTTCAGTAGGCGGCCGCACCCCTGATACCGTCGATGAAGTGCACCAAGGCGGAACACCGCTACCGCGAGCACCCGAACGGATGCTTTCGGCGACGGGGTTCTCCTACAGTCACTTGGTCGGGGCTTTGGAGTGAGGCTGTCTATTAAGTTTACCCGGCGAGTATCCGCGTACGCTACGTGATTGCGACGGACTTTTGATCACATCAAAATTCCGTGGCAACCGATCAAGTGAGACTAAATTGCTAGATTTATAACATTCATTCAGTTATCTCATAACTTTTGTGAATTCCAATTATTGTATCCCATTCCAGATAAACAGAAAATGTTAAACTTTTCGATCGAACAATCGAACACCCAAGTTTTCCCGATACAGCTCAACACATGAAATAAGTCTAACAACATTCCGTTCGTGCCTCAGTACCAACGGTCCAGCCGTAGAAGGGTCAAGCTAACGCCTCACATGTGGCACGCCGTACTGCCCCAAACCCTAAGGTTCAAAGGGCAGTTCAAGACGGTCACATAATCGAGTTAAGGTTTGTTGTCTTCTAGAGGGTCCATCGAGTTACTTGCACTACTTAGAACGTCGTTAAACTACGGAAAAATCCAACACTTGGAAATTTCCCGACAGGGGAAAAATTGGGTATTTATATCCGGTCGAACTTTTTAACATATTCTAAAATTTATCCGGAAAGCCACACAGACAAAATTTGATACTCCGATCAAAACACCGAATCCCCAAAATAACTCCAGAAACTTCAACTCTTGAATAAAATTTAAAAATACCCAGAGAACTCAACACTGCAAACAATGAATTACTGTGCAACTTTTAAAGGCTGACGTCATCAATCTGCCGCGGAACCGCCGCCTAAGGCAGGCTTCTGCCGCGGTTCCGCGTCATCTTGAACTGTTCATGACCCCAATTTTGCGCCGTAATTCTTATATTTTCCTGCTGGGTTTTCCGCATATTTTTAATTTGGAAAAATCCCTGTTTTTAGAAAAAGTACAGAGAGCACATTTGAGTTGGGGTTTCGGGTTCGTTCGGGTTTCAAACTTCGTCTGGACTTCGCCTAAGGCTCTAGCTAGGCTCTGATACCACTGTAGCGTTCCTAGGCACGCTAAGGAGGTCTCACAAGGCATCAACCATGCCAATTTCAAAAAATCTAGGTGCCGAGAGACCCGACAACGGACCGTTGGCTAGAAAACTAGGCGAAAAAGAAACTAGTTAACAATTAACTAAGAGATACGGAAATACAACCTTTGTAGATCCGGTTCTCCACCTCCATAGCTCCGCAATGAAGTCTCCTCGCTGTCCATAACAAGTCCCGGGCTCTAGCGTCGGCTTCATCGGAGAATGGACGGGCTAAGTCATCGATGTCCATGCCGAAGATAATCTACGTCGAGGCATCGCTAAATCAAGCTCCAACTTCACCAAGTCCAAAAACTTGTGAAGAGAACACACTCTACTACTTGGCAAGAGGTATAGGATGAAGAAATAGGAAGTGGGTAGACTTTAGATTTGGATTTCTCACTCATATTCATCAATCACCATTGATGTAGTCAAGCTTTTCTTCATGAAGAATGAAGAAGAAGAAGAGCAAGAAGATGATAAAATATATGATAAGATTTAAAGAATAAATAAAAATCCATTCTTATAATAATTCTCACCAAGGTTAGGTGTAGAGAATTAACTTGAGTTAATTGAATTGGTTAGGGTTAAGCATGTGACAAAATGGTGACTAAGTCAAAAGTTCATGAAGCTTCATGAAAGAAGACAAAAGAATGCCACCATTCTATTTTATGCAATTTATTTTCCAAAAATAAAAACAAATGAATAAATGAATAATCAAATAAAAACCCTAACCATTTCTTTAACCAAGGTTTAATTCTTTACACAAATCCTAATTTGCATGTATCATCAAATATGATACAAACAAGTGCACAAAATCATATCCCATATGCAATGCGCACACCCGAGTGAGAAAATCCATTCAAAGTGAACCGATACTAGTTAATGCAAAGTAATATATCAAATATATAATTATGCATTAAATCACTAAATCAACACTTGATTCAATGATCCGGTCATGTCGCACATAACCGACTGGTATCTTCAGTAACAACTTATCGAATCAACACTTGATCCGATAACCCGGCTATATCGCATATAACCGATCAATGTCACATCGCGAGAATGAAATACGGTATCATATACACGCATTATTCTCGGTCCCGCACATATCTCATATGCGCTCCTATTTCGTTTCGCTTGAGCCAGGAAACCTCTGTGTAGGACTCTAAAGACTCGTCAATACGCCGGCAGCAGGCGATGATCATATCAAACACCCACAAGCCGCAAGCGGTCTGCTAAACGTAACGGCCACCCGGGTATTGAGCGATCTGAAGATCGACGAGCAAGCCCGCTCACACTCCAGTGAATCCGACCAGTAACACTACCGTACAGTCCGGTCTGATCGTCTGATCTGTCGCATATCTCGCCTAGGGGTGGTAAACGTCAGACCCCAATAGCTCGATAAGTCGTGTCGATATGAGGTCTATAACAATTCGAGAAACTACTGGTAACACTTACCAGTAAATCTCAGCAACCCTGGCCAGGGATTTCCTGTTATAGCCAATCGAACACAGCGCAACATCAACTCCCTATACCGGGAGAGACGAATCCCCTCCTATCGCTCATTGCCTCCATGTGACTCGGGACTGTACCCAAAAACCACCGTTTTGCACGCCCTCTTGGACGTGGTAAGATGGAAATCAAAGCACAGTGGGAACCACACAAGAATCTATGACGATCTCGGGTCAACAGACTACTCTGTACCAGTGTCACCAGAGAACTGCCATCTGACGTGAGGTATAATACCATCTGAGAGTTCTCGGCGAGTCCGTCCAGTGTACCCTGTCTCCACTGAGCACCCGTATATCATCTCCGATGTGAAACACCAATAGATATGGGATCATCCATCGTCCATCTGTATGGGTCGAGAAGGTATACGCTAGTCTACTCTGGTATATCGATGCCCCGTCTCGATACACCCACGACTAGGGACTTTCAAGGATGTACTTATGGACTATCATGTCCCCACTAGTATGATCCGCATCATAGTCCAGGTAGTCAAGCACACATCCTAAGGGCTTTACCAACATGTAACAAAGAGATAATCAGTATACACGTTAAGGTAAAGATCAACCAGATAGCATACTATCATGTTGAGCAAGAAAGTCCTCCCTATATATGTCCCAGCATCTGTTAGTTATATGTATGCCCTAGAGGCCATTACTGTACATAGGATGTATATTGTAGTGGATGCTGGGACATATATAGGGAGGACTTTCTTGCTCGACTATCTGGTTGAACTTTACCTTAACGTGTATACTGATTGTCTCTCTGTTACATGTTGGTAAAGCCCTTAGGATGTGTGCTTGACTACCTGGACTATGATGCGGATCATACTAGTGGGGACATGGTAGTCCATAAGTACATCCTTCAAAGTCCCTAGTCGTGGATGTATCGAGACGGGGCATCGATATACCAGAGTAGACTAGCGTATACCTTCTCGACCCATACAGATCGGCGATGGATGATCCCATATCCATCGGTGTTTGACATCAGAGATGATATACGGGTGCTCAGTAGAGACTGGGTACACTGGACGGACTCGCCGAGAACTCCCAGATGGTATTATACCTCACGTCAGATGGCAGTTCTCTGGTGACACTGGTACAGAGTAGTCTGTTGACCCGAGATCGTCATAGAATCTTGTGTGGTTCCCACTGTGCTTTGATTTCCATCTTACCACGTCCAAGAGGGGGTGCAAAACGGTGGTTTTTGGGTACAGTCCCGAGTCACATGGAGGCAATGAGCGATAGGAGGGGATTCGTCTTTCCCGGTATAGGGGGTTGATGTTGCGCTGTGTTCGATTGGCTATAACAGGAAATCCCTGGCCAGGGCTGCTCAGAGAATTGCTGGTAAGTGTTACCAGTAGTTTCTCGACCCGTTATGAGCCTCATATCGACACGACTTATCGAGCTATTGGGGTCTGACGTTTACCACCCCTAGGCGAGATATGCGACATATCAGACGATCAGACCGGACTGTACGGTAGTGTTACTGGTCGGATTCACTGGAGTGTGAGCGGGCTTGCTCGTCGATCTTCAGATCGCTCAATACCCGGGTGGCCGTTACGTTTAGCAGACCGCTTGCGGCTTGTGGGTGTTTGATATGATCATCATCTGCTGCCGGCGTATTGACGAGTCTTTAGAGTCCTACACAGAGGTTCCTGGCTCAAGCGAAACGAAATAGGAGCGCATATGAGATATGTGCGGGACCGAGAATAATACGAGTATGTGATACTGTATTCGATTCTCGCGATGTGACATTGATCGGTTATATGCGATATAGCCGGGTTATCGGATCAAGTGTTGATTCGATAAGATGTTACTAATGATACCAGTCGGTTATGTGCGTCATGACCGGATCGTTAAATCAAGTGTTGATTTAATGATTTAATGCATAATTATATATTTGATATATTACTTTGCATTAACTAGTATTGGTTCACTTTAAATGGATTTTCTCACTCGGATGGGCGCATTGTATATGCGATATACTTTTGTGCACTTGATTGTATCATGTTTGATGATACATGTTTACTTGTGTTTTGTGTACAGTTTAAACCATGGTTATGTAATGGTTAGGGTTTACATTTTCATATCTATTTATTTATTCATTCATTCATTTGGAAAATGAAAAGCAAATGAGAAAATGGTGGCTTCTTTTGTTTTGTTCAAGAAGCTTCATGAAGACTTTGACCAAGTGACCATTTTGTCTCATGCTTAACCCTAACCCATCCCAGTAACCATAATTTATTCTCTACACTTGACCATGGTTCAATTATGATAAGTAATCTTTTTACTTTTCATTTTTTTAAAAAAAAAAACTTATCATAATTCTTTCTTCTTCTTCTTCATCTTCTTCACATGAAGAAAGTTCACTTCATCAATGGTGATTGATGAAAATGAGTGTGAAATCCAATTCTAAAGTCTACCCACTTCCTATTTTCTCATCCTCTACCTCTTGCCAAGTAGTAGAGTGTGTTTCCTTCACAAGTTTTCATGGCTTGGTGAAGGTGGAGCTTGATTTAGCGATGCCTCGACGTAGATCATCTTCGGCATGGACATCGACGACCTAGCTCGCTTATTCTTCGACAAAGCCGACGCTAGAGCCCGGGAGTTCACTTGGACAGCGAAGGCACTTCGTCGCGGAGCTATGGAGGTGGAGCACCGGATCTACAAAGGTTGTATTTCCGATTCCTCGTAGTTAATTGTTAACTAGTTCATTTTTCGCCTAGTTTTCTAGCAAACGATCCGTAGTCGGGTCTCTCGGCACCCGTAATATTTGAAAATGGCATGTTCGATGCCTTGTGAGACCTCATTAGGGTGCCTAGGAACCCTACAGTGGTATCAGAGCCTAGCTAGAGCCTTAGGCGAAGTCTAGACGGAATTTGAAACCCGAACGAACCTGAAAACCAACTCAAAAATAGCTCTCTGGACAATTTTCAAAATCGTGATTTTTTTCAGATTTAAAATATTCAGAAAAATCAGCAGGAAGATATAAGGTTTAGTGCAAATTTCGAGAGCACGATTCAATAATGGGAGCGCGGATCCGCGGCCTGACAAGAGGCTTACGCGGCGGATCAGTGGCCCATTTGTCGTTTTGTGCTTCTAAATTTGCACTATAATTCTTAGTTTTCATTTCTGGTTTTCCTGGGAATTTTTAATATTTTTTCCAGAGCGTTATTTTCTGAGTTGTTTTGGGGATTCGAGAGTTCGATCGGATTATCAAATTTTGTATGTGTGGCTTTCCAGATAATTTTTAGAATATGTTAAAAAGTTCGACCGGATATAAATACCCAATTTTTCCCCTGTCGGGAAATTTCCAAGTGTTGGATTTTTCCGTAGTTTAACGACGTTCTAAGTAGTGCAAGTAACGCGATGGACCCTCTAGAAGACAACAAACCTTAACTCGATTATGTGACCGTCTTGAACTGCCCTTTGAACCTTCGGGTTTGGGGCAGTACGGCGTGCCACATGTGAGGCGTTGGCTTGACCCTTCTACGGCTGGACCGTTGGTACTAAGGCACGAACTGAATGTTGTTAGACTTGTTTCATGTGTTGATCTGTATCGGGAAAACTTGGGTGTTTGACTGTTCGATCGAAAAGTTTAACATTTTCTATTTATCTGGAATGGGATACAATAATTGGAATTCACAAGAAGTTATGAGATAACGGAATGAATATTATAAACATAGCAGTTTAGTCTCACTTGATCGGTTGCCACGGAATTTTGATGTGATCAAAAGTCCGTCGCAATCACGTAGCGTACGCGGATACTCGCCGGATAAACTTAATAGACAGCCTCACTCCATAGCCCCGACCAAGTGACTGTAGGAGAACCCCGTCGCCGAAAGCATCCGTCAGGGTGCTCGCGGTAGCGGTGTTCCGCCTTGGTGCACTTCGTCGACGGCATCGTGGGTACGGCCGTCTACTGAAGTTTGCGACGAGCATTCGATCAGGATGTCGGGAATCTTGTTGAATTACCCGACTTGATATTGAAAAGTGTTTTCGATAATGAGACTAAAATGCGGGGTTTATAATTGTTGGGCATGTGATGTCTAAGTAATTCATTTGGTCAGGCATGCGATGTCTGAGGTGGTTGCGGATTCCAACTATTGTAGTTTTACACTTTCTTTTCTGTGACCGTAAGTGTAATATGTGATATCGCCGGTTTCGTTGCTATATGTCAACGACAATTGGGATGGACATATTTACTTACGTTGATGACATGTGATGTTATGTGTTGCTGGATATGTTATATTGGATCGTCATGTTTGAATAGCCGGGGTTTTTTATGTGAGATGAGTGTTTTTCATTTTCATTCATGTAAAAACTTGTATGTAATATTCTTTTATTGGGGCACTTCCAGGTAGCGGAAGTTGTCACCTGTTGTATATTATTTACTTTTCCGCACTAGGATAGACCCAAGGAGGAGGGCACAAGTAACCGGGTTCTGGAGTCCAGTGGGAGACCAACTCGAGGAGTCGAGTCCGGGTCTCCTAACTCTAGAATTGGTAGGGTTGCTTGCCGCTCTCGTAGGGGTCTAGGGGTGTGGGTTTGGCTATTCATCACGACCGTGGAATCCGTGTTTTATACTGGCTCGTATTGAAAACACGGACGTCCTAGTATATCCAATATTTCATATGTTTCTTCTGCTGCGATATCTGTGATGTGATCATGTGATGTTCTGTGATAGATATCGTATATAGTATATATGATATATTATATAGACGTTACTTATGTTTTACACCCGCGCTAGCCCTGCCCTGCTCTGTCGTTAGTTACCTAACCTAACGGTGCACGAGGGGACATCGAGGCGAATGCGGATGGCATAAGTGTACGTCATATCTATCTGTGATGTTTAGGTATATAAATGATGGGACTTCATTAATGTGATTAATGAAATAAAAAGAAACCTAAGATGTTGTAGAATCGAATTTCAAACTAAAACAGGTAGCTACAGTTCTTGCTTTGCATAGCGGTATATGTGATATATCCTGCACCTTATTCGATGAGGAAAGGACCGAGATCCCTTCACCGGGAGTGACTCCTTTAGCAATAACTGGTCGATGCTACGCCCTCGGTTTGTCTTTTGATTGCTTTTAAGTGTTTTTGCTTTGCACAGTGATATATATGATATATCCCGCACCTCATTCGACGAGGAAAGGACCGACGATCCCTTCACCGGGAGTGACTCCTTTAGCAAAACTAGAAAAGCCTCAAAATCACTCCATTTTTAAAATTCATTTGATTCTACGACGATATCAAGTTCATTACGCAATAGGTTTTCAGAAAAACCCGTCGTAGCCCTCCATCATTTCAGATAAGTAGTAGTTAGTATTCGTGCTACGTTTGTTGGCCTGCGTCAAGGCGTAGTGTGCGGTAGCTAACTGGTGCTTATCTACATAAGCATATGATGTGATTGGATTAGGGTAATCGTGCGACTTTGTTGGCCTGCGTCAAGGGTCGTGCGGATGGGTTTAATTCAATCAGGAAATGACGGGTTGAACTTGACTAGCGGACTATGGTTTGTTGGCCTGCGTCAAGGTCATAGGACGCTAGGGGCAAAATATTATCGGGAATTTCAAGTGTTGAAATTTGCAATGAGATTGCATACCTTCTATGAGATAGTTGGATCCCGATACCCGCTGCGAGTAAGAGTTACTCCTGGGAGAGTTTTACATATTACAATTAGCCGATCAAGTAGGTGTCTAGAAAGGTGTTAACGAGGTTACGCCTCTGGGAAAACGAGGTTTACATTAATTAGGTTCGTGCGAAAGCACGGGGGACCTCCCTCAAAGTACCGACACTAGCCTGGCTGAAAGATTGGCGAACTTGTAGTGTGTAATTAATCCCGGCTAGTCTTTCCTTTTAGGGTTTGAAGGAAGATTTGATAAAAAGCAGTGGGAGCCATCCTGATTAGATAAAATAATAACCAATCTATTCTTGCAAGAGCGCACGCTGAGTGTTTTCTTCTCTCTCTCTCCAGGTAGCGACCATATCACGCCTTAATCAAGATAATAATACGGATTATTGACCGAACCCGCTTGTTATACTGAGCTGGGGAACGTTGGTCCCGCTCCAACTTATAATTGTTATAAGACAGAGCAGGAAATTGGGGAATACCAGATTTCCCGTGCCGCCCAAACGAAGAGAGTGCATGCTGATGCATCATCTTCGGGTGTGTTCATTACAAAGAACTATTTCTCTGTATCCTCTACGTCCTGGGTATGTGATACCAGATCAGGATCCCAGATATGTAATCTGTTACATAGGGCTACAGATAGGTAGAGAACTGAGAACGGGTGATAAGCTTCATGAGGCAGAAAACGGGGCAAGAGTTGCAGCCAAGTCTGTTGGTCACTGTCACCCTGTATACCAATACATTGATTCTGAACGAATGTTATTAGATACCGAACCTGATATACCAAATCATATCACTCTCTTTGTTAGAAAAGAAAGGATATAATTTTGTATTGTTGGATAATGTTTTGAACATTTCCTATATCAAAAGTTGATCGGTTCAGGCACGTTATCTAAAAGCATTAATGTTCTAAATCAAACTACAGTTCTTTAGTATACAGAACACACACAAGAGGAATAGTTCAGAAATGAACGGATTCTTCTTGAGGTATTGTAGACTAGGTCAGATCAATATGACCCGACTAGCTGAAGTTACATTTAGATGTATATTCAAATTAGTTTGAATTTACATCTTGTGAAACTTGCCAGTCATGTCACAGAGATATAATGACACCAGCTCTGTTTATTGAAAACAGAGAAAGAGTTAGTGAACTCTTGGGATAATACATGTTGATGTATGTAGGTCCCCTGTCTACACATGCCAAGACCGGTTCTTTTACTTCGTTACATTCCCTGATAATCTCTAAAGATTCAGACATATATTCCTGTTGAAACATGAGTCCGTACCTTTTGAGATATTCACAGAATATAAGCGAGAAGTAGAGAACCAAAACACGGGTATAAGTATTATGTCCTATGATGAGATCAGGGAGGAGAATACTTGTGCATGGAATTCCTGGACTATTCTAAAGGAGAATGAGATTCTCTCTCAGCATTACTCCTCTGTATACACCATAGCACGATGGTATATCGGGGCGGAGCAAATACACCCTATTTGATATGGTGTGCTCTATGATGAGTACTACTGAGTTACCTATTTATTTTTGGGAGTTATGCACTTGAGAAGCTGCATACCTATTGAATAGGGTTCCAATCAAATCAGTTGCCTACCATTTCATATGTGATATGGAAAGGGAAGAGCCCATGTCTTAAGCTAGTTAAGATTTGGGGTTGTCCGGCCTATGTCTAAAAGCAAAATCCGGACAAGCTCGAGGCAAGGTCTGTTATGTAGAACTGGAAATGTTCCAGCTATACAAACAACAGCAGATGATTTGATACAACCAAAGGATTCAATAGATACCAACGAACCTCAGCCTCTCCGCCGATCTAGTAGGGTTCCTCACCCACCTGAGAGATACTTCGGTTTCTCTATGACAGTGGGAGCGAGGATTGCATCATGAGATGATGACCCAACTAGTTTCGAGCTGGCCATCAGGAGTAAGACTCTGTAAGAATGGCTGGATGCTTATTGATCTGAGATGGAATCCTTATACACCAACAAAGTATGGACTTTGGTTGCTATATCTGAAGGGTTAAATCCCCATCAGGAGCAAGTATATCTTGAGAAGATTACTAGGTGTAGATGGAAAAGTTGAGACTTTCAAAGCTAGACTTGTTAAAGGTTTGCATCATTGACCAGGTGTGGATCATGAGGAAACCTTTTTTCTAAGGAGCTATGCTTAAGTCCATCCAGATCCTACTTGCCACGGCTACATATCATGACTACGATCTCTGGTGGTTGGGTGTCTTCACTGCTTTTCTAAATGATGATTTAGAAGAATGCGTCTATAAGTACACAGCCAGAGGGCCTCGTAGACAGTGGGAGCAGCGGAAACGCGTGCAAGATGCTTTATAGGATAAAGCAGGCATCGCGGAGTTGGAACATCTGTTTTGATGGATTAGTCAAAGAAGTTGACATCATCAAAATGGTAGATGAACCTTGTATAAATAAAAAGGTAGTAGGGAGTATGGTGACGATCCTCGTAGAGTACGTGGATGACATACTCTTGATAGGGAAGGAGTTTCCTATGCTACGCTCGATCAATCTCCGCAAATCACTATGATTCTCTATATAGGATTAAACTGATACCTACTAAATCCAAGATTTTGGATCTATGAGATAGATCTAAATGGATGTTAGAATTCTCACTAGTTGTAGTGAGATGGTATCAATCGATCCGGGGGAGAATCACTAGAAGGGTTCCAGGGTGATAAGAATGACTGAAAGTCAGTCATAGGCATTGTCTTTACCCTCAGTAAAGGGACGGTATGGTGGAAGAGTTCCAAGCTAGATACCGTGATATACTAGACGATAAAGGCACGATACATCGCTACTTAAGATGCTACCAAAGAGGCAGTCTGGGTGTATATTGGTTCATGAGATGAACTACGTTCCAACCATTGTGAGACAATGGAGTTGTGGCTTATGCCAAGGAACGTCCGTCCCATCAGTGATCCAGACATATTCTAAGGCAGTATCACTTGATCATGGAGATGGTTGATCTCCAGGGAGATCGAGGTTAGGAGAGTAGACTCAGAGGACAACACAGCGGATCCACTCACAAAGGCCTGTTCCCAGAGAGAGACTTTTATGGGATGGTTGAGTATGAGATACTGCAACCACTGCTATCAGATGGCCCTAGTGCAAGTGGGAGATTGTTAGTTATATGTATGCCCTAGAGGCCATTACTGTAAATAGGATGTATATTGTAGTGGATGCTGGGACATATATAGGGAGGACTTTCTTGCTCGACATGATAGTATGCTATCTGGTTGAACTTTACCTTAACGTGTATACTGATTGTCTCTCTGTTACATGTTGGTAAAGCCCTTAGGATGTGTGCTTGACTACCTGGACTATGATGCGGATCATACTAATGGGGACATGGTAGTCCATAAGTACATCCTTCAAAGTCCCTAGTCGTGGGTGTATCGAGATGGGGCATCGATATACCAGAGTAGACTAGCGTATACCTTCTCGACCCATACAGATGGGCGATGGATGATCCCATATCCATCGGTGTTTGACATCAGAGATGATATACGGGTGCTCAGTAGAGACTGGGTACACTGGACGGACTCGCCGAGAACTCCCAGATGGTATTATACCTCACGTCAGATGGCAGTTCTCTGGTGACACTGGTACAGAGTAGTCTGTTGACCCGAGATCGTCATAGAGTCTTGTGTGGTTCCCACTGTGCTTTGATTTCCATCTTACCACGTCCAAGAGGGGGTGCAAAACGGTGGTTTTTGGGTACAGTCCCGAGTCACATGGAGGCAATGAGCGATAGGAGGGGATTCGTCTCTCCCGGTATAGGGGGTTGATGTTGCGCTGTGTTCGATTGGCTATAACAGGAAGTCCCTGGCTAGGGCTGCTCAGAGAATTGCTGGTAAGTGTTACCAGTAGTTTCTCGACCCGTTTTGAGCCTTATATCGACACGACTTATCGAGCTATTGGGGTCTGACGTTTACCACCCCTAGGCGAGATATGCGACATATTAGACGATCAGACCGGACTGTACGGTAGTGTTACTGGTCGGATTCACTGGAGTGTGAGCGGGCTTGCTCGTCGATCTTCAGATAGCTCAATACCCGGGTGGCTGTTACGTTTAGCAGACCGCTTGCGGCTTGTGGGTGTTTGATATGATCATCATCTGCTGCCCGCGTATTGACGAGTCTTTAGAGTCCTACACAGAGGTTTCCTGGCTCAAGCGAAACGAAATAGGAGCGCATATGAGATATGTGCGGGACCGAGAATAATACGAGTATGTGATACTGTATTCGATTCTCGCGATGTGACATTGATCGGTTATATGCGATATAGCCGGGTTATCGGATCAAGTGTTGATTCGATAAGATGTTACTAATGATACCAGTCGGTTATGTGCGTCATGACCGGATCGTTAAATCAAGTGTTGATTTAATGATTTAATGCATAATTATATATTTGATATATTACTTTGCATTAACTAGTATTGGTTCACTTTAAATGGATTTTCTCACTCGGATGGGCGCATTGTATATGCGATATACTTTTGTGCACTTGATTGTATCATGTTTGATGATACATGTTTACTTGTGTTTTGTGTAAAGTTTAAACCATGGTTATGTAATGGTTAGGGTTTACATTTTCATATCTATTTATTTATTCATTCATTCATTTTGGAAAATGAAAAGCAAATGAGAAAATGGTGGCTTCTTTTGTTTTGTTCATGAAGCTTCATGAAGATTTTGACCAAGTGACCATTTTGTCTCATGCTTAACCCTAACCATCCCACTAACCATGATTTATTCTCTACACTTGACCATGGTTCAATTATGATAAGTATTCTTTTTACTTTTCATTTTTTTTAAAAAAAAAAAAACTTATCATAATTCTTTCTTCTTCTTCTTCATCTTCTTCACATGAAGAAAGTTCACTTCATCAATGGTGATTGATGAAAATGAGTGTGAAATCCAATTCTAAAGTCTACCCACTTCCTATTTTCTCATCCTCTACCTCTTGCCAAGTAGTAGAGTGTGTTTCCTTCACAAGTTTTCATGGCTTGGTGAAGGTGGAGCTTGATTTAGCGATGCCTCGACGTAGATCATCTTCGGCATGGACATCGACGACCTAGCTCGCTTATTCTTCGACGAAGCCGACGCTAGAGCCCGGGAGTTCACTTGGACAGCGAAGGCACTTCGTCGCGGAGCTATGGAGGTGGAGCACCGGATCTACAAAGGTTGTATTTCCGATTCCTCGTAGTTAATTGTTAACTAGTTCATTTTTCGCCTAGTTTTCTAGCAAACGATCCGTAGTCGGGTCTCTCGGCACCCGTAATATTTGAAAATGGCATGTTCGATGCCTTGTGAGACCTCATTAGGGTGTCTAGGAACCCTACAGCATCCACTACAATATACATCCAATGTACAGTAATGGCCTCTAGGGCATACATATAACTAACAAGTCCTACAAATGGTGCCTTTTGAAATAACACGAATCATGGGGCTTTGAAAATAGGGGCTACGGTGTTTTTATGAAAAGATATGTCTTTTGAAATATCCGTAGGATCCCTTGGGCTGTCTTTTAAAATACCCACGATTCGTTAGTTTTTTGAAATAGGTAAGAATCGAATCTAATCTAACAACTAAACTAAACTAAGGGGCTAAGCTAACAAGCTGGACTACAGGTAAGGAAACCGCCTAACATCTGAGTCGATCCATATACATACCTGTATATATATAAGTCGGTGATCCCGCCTCAATAATATCATATCCGATACCATATCTATAATCAGACATCCCAAGTCAAGAGTGCGGATCAATCATCAAGATATAGCTCGTACGTGAATCCGTCGTACGGCATCCCCAAATCTAGGTACGGGTCAATATCATATTCCTCACACTATTCCTTTGGTATCCTCTTTATCCAAGATCATAGTCTAGGGTACTGACCTGTGTCTAGTACAATACTAATATCCTCAATATACTCATGATCTGACTACTGATCGACAATCTCGTACAAACCGATATCGTCAGCACATATCATCATCAAGGGGTATACATCGCCCGATACGGCCTAATATCAATATCCTAGCATATCATGCCTCATATCACGATCACATGTCGACCATTTTATTTATAACACTATTCACCCGTATCGCCGCACAAAGATCCGCTATAACACCAGGACGTACCTCAAGTACGAATCCTGCCATATCACCGATATCACAACCACAAAATAAATATCATCGACTCAGCTCAATCCCAAGTATCATCCTCAAATCCGTATGTGAACACATGTCCCATGACCATGTGAACACATAGCTATAAAGAATCCCATGAGCACATATAAATAGGAATGTATGCAAGTATGTATGTGTGTATGTGTAGTGCAACACTACCCTAGGGTTCACAACACTAAAATAATCCAACGCACCAATATCCATCCTAAACATCGTTATTAATCCCAAATAACATATAATAATTTTTGGTGTGTATACGCATCCGTATACACCACCACGGACTGCGGGGGTGCTATACGCCATCCACCCGACTTCTCCCCGTAGATATAAATCCACTCACCTGGTCCTCGCTAGCCGGTGCCGACGTCGCCACGCGCTTGCTTGTCGTCTCGAATTCCACATGGGTTACCTACATATCATAACGCACCGTATCGCATTAAAATCCGACTCATGACTAAAACGACTCACGAATCCCACATAGGTCAAAACCTATGGTTGCTTTCACAAATCGACCCAAAAACCCTCGACGTCGGCGTACAAACGCCAAACCATCGAGAAAACTCCCAACACACTCATTTGTACAGTTACAAGCACTAATTATAATATAAAATAGTTTAAAATTCATAAAAACCCCAATTTCACTTAAAAAGTCATTTTTCCGAAAATCTAGCAAGCAAAATTAACCGTTTTAGTACAACACTCGATATATAAACGAATCTAGCGGCCACAATATCCACTAAATATCATAACAAAGTCATATAAACCATTCCTATAATTTATTCTCATCAATTAGCATAAATTCCAAAATCCTAGTTTGCAAAAATATCAATTTTTTAACACCTTTTAAGGCAAAATTCACAATTCAACCATTAAGCTTAGTTTTGCATAACCTAAGATATTAAACCACTCATTATATTATTAATAATAACATGAAACCATAATTATATTTTAATCTAAGGCATTTAATAATTTTCCAAAAACCCAAGTTAGCAAAATAGCTTAATTAGTAAAATTTAAAAAAAAACAATTAACAAACTAGTTACTAGGTAAGGTTTTACAATTCCACAAGATGATAATCTACACTTGATTATCCTATTAGTGATGGTTAAACCCAAATTAGCTTCAAATCATACTCTTGAATTCTCAAATTAGCAACAAGAACAAA
This sequence comes from Agapanthus africanus, assembly GCA_030015575.1. Lineage (NCBI taxonomy): Eukaryota > Viridiplantae > Streptophyta > Magnoliopsida > Asparagales > Amaryllidaceae > Agapanthus > Agapanthus africanus. The sequence goes on from CM057350.1 coordinate 388,336,521, forward strand.
ATTAACACTTTAATTACTTAGCTTTAAGAAATTAACTAACAAATTAAGCAAAAATGGTTAGAATTTATACCCAATAAATTGAAGATCCACAAGCACACACATAGCCTCCCAAATTGGAATCTTGTTCCCTAGATCCATGCAATTTTGGCTATAGAGAAATTGGTAGGAGTCGGATTTTGATTTTGTGAGGGTTTGTGTTGATTTTTGTTGATTTTTTGAAGGAAAATGGAGGTGAAGGAAGATGGATACTTGGAGAAAAATGGGGGGGCTGATTCTGGCCGAGAGTGGGGAGGGTGAGGTGAGTGGGAGAGTGAGAGAGAGAGGGTGTTGGTTTCAAAGTCAAAGAAAAAGTCAAAAGCCCATTCTTATACATTCTTTTATCCTTACTTTTCCTTTTCTTTTCTTTTGAAATTCAAGTGGGGAAAATTGATGGGGGCTGCTGAATTCAGCCAAGGGAAGAACTAAATGGGGGTGTGTGAGTGTGGGTATGGGTGTGGGGTGATGGAAAATGACAAATACAATACCCCAAACATCCATTTACACTAAAAAAAGCCTTTTTTTTTCAATAATATCTAAACCGTTTTAGCAAACGATTTCGTTTCAAAAACAACATGATAAAATTTTATTTAAAGTTTTATGATGCACAAAATTTGTTTCAACTCATTCCAATTTGTAATTTTCCCTAATTAAATGTATTAGTGACGGCTTAAAATAATAATAAAATAAATTTTTTCAGAAAATTTGAAATTTCACCAGTGGCTCAATAAACATCAAATACTAGCAATTACATAGCTAGAATATGTATATTTAATTTTATAATAAAGATATTTATATTTTGACTTTTTACAGAAAACCCCCTTATTTTACCGTTTTTTCGAAATTTCACTGAAACGATTTTCAAAACGCTACAGTATTCCCGAAATTTCTCAAAGGCCTCGGATTTGTGGTTCATTAAGAAGACATGTCCATACCTAGAGAAATCATCTGTGAAAGTGATGATGTATGAATAACCGCTTCGCGCATGTGTAGACATTGGACCACACACGTCACTGTGTATGAGTCCCAAGAGCTCGCTTGCTTTTACTCCGTATCCAGTAAACGGAGTCTTTGTCATCTTTCCCATGAGACAAGATTCACAAGTGGCATAAGACTGGTACTCGAACGGATCCAAGTTTCCTTCTTTATGTAACTTAGTCAATCTTCTCTCATTGATGTGACCCAGTCTACAATGCCATAAGAAAGCCTGATTTAATTCCGGAGACTTTCTTTTAAGTGTGTTCTGGACACTGAATATCTGAGCTTGATTCAATACGTATATACCGTTATTTAATGTACCTGACCCAATCAAAACTTGATTTAGGTGGATGTTTACTACATCGCTTACAAAAGTAAAATCATATCCTTCCCTAGAAAGTAAGGATACAGATATGATATTACAAGTCGCACCTGGTACATACAAACAGTCACGCAGAATCAATATCTGCCCAGTGTCAGTCCAAGGTGATATTCCCCTACGGATACAGCATCCATGCTCATTCCGTTAGCAACCCTGAGAGTCATATCACCTTTCCTGATAACCCTACGGTTTCTCAAAGCCTGTAACGAATTACAGATGTGAGATCCTGATCCGGTATCCAATACCCAGGAAGTAGGGTTAACTGACATACAGTTCTCAATCACTAACATACCCAAAACCGAAGCCACAACATGCTTCGAATTCTGGCTACTGGCTTTGCTAGCCTTGCAATCCTTCTGCCAATGTTCATTCTCACAACAATAGGAACGTCCTTCTTTCACTACATCCATTCCCGAAACTTTTGCCCTTCTCTTTCCTTCTGCTTCCCTGGTTTCCTTCAGGGTAGAAGGTAGAGACTGTAGAATCAAGTCAGCTCTTGACTTGTTCTTCAACGTGGTCTTCAGGTCCGTGAGCTCAAAATAGCTGGTCTCTGCAAGGACGTTGTCCCTTGCAGATGACCCGATAGCCAACCTTGCTTGAAGCAATTCGTTCGAGGTCTCATATCTTGCGATACGAGATTGCTCTCCATATAAATCTTTGTTATGGAGGAAGATAGAAACTAAGTCCATCTTCTCGTGCTGCCTCTGGTCTGCACCATCAACTGAGGCTAACACGAGGCACTTGGCTTTCGCACATTCCTCTTCCGATGTCCTACGGATATCAATATCCGTGACAGGGGAAACTGGACCTGAGACGGCAGGGGTTGGATTAGTTAAGAGGTGTCTTAGCTTGTCATGGGCAATGGACATCTGGACAGACCTTTGCCAGTCATGACAGTCAGATTCAGTCATTTTATTATCTAGATGTAACCTAGGTGTGGTCACAGGGTCGCTGCAATTAAGAGAGAGAAAAGAAAACACTCAGCATAATGCTCTTGCAAGTTTAGATTGGTTTTTAATTTATCTAAACAGGATGGCTCCCACTGTCTCTTGAATCCCTCCTCAAACCATAAAGGAAGAATTAGTCGGGATCAATCTCACCGTACAATACTTGCTTAACCGTTCAGCCAGGCCAGTGTCGGTGCTTCGAGAGAGATTTTCCAACGCTTTCGCAAAGTTCCTTAATTTAAGAACCTCTTTTCCCTGGAGGCGTAGCCCCGCTAACACCTTTCTAGACACCTACTTGGTTTATAGCATTGATCATTAAGTGAGAAAGTTCTCGAGGAGTAGCATATACTCACAGTAGGATCGGGATCCAAATATCACCGCGTGACAAAACTGAAGGAATCCTACCAGAATCATCACACTCCAAATGGTATGCAGCGCTAGCAAGTTTCAGTACTTATGAAACTCCCGATGTGGATTTTTGCCCCATGCTCTTATGACCTTGACTAAGGCCAACAAATCATAAGTCACATGTCAAGTTCTACCCGTCGTTGTCCAGGTTGATTTGAACCCACCCGTATATACCCTTGACTATGGCCAACAAAGTAATACGACTGTCCCAAACCAACGCATCTATCTATGCAATATATGAATACCCCCCAGCTACCAATCACTGTGCCTTGACTAAGGCCAACAAACACAGCTTGAATACTGTTGGATATTCATATGAAACGACGGAGGGCTACGAATGGTTTTGGCGAAACCGTGAACGTAGTGAACTTGATATAATTGAAGGAACCATGATAGCTTTTAAAAGGAGTGGCTTAAGCTCCGCGTTTAAAAGTTGCTTTTTTAAAAGAAACCGAGTGGTTTTGAAAATGTTCCAACGACTTTTACTTTGGTTTATTTTTCTTGCATTAGTTCTTTTAACGCGTCCCATCATTTAATCCTACCATTGCAGAAAACAACCAAAATATGACGTACGCTTATGCCATTCGCATTCGCCACGGGGCCCCGTCATTACCCGTTAGGTTACTTAACTAACGACAGAGCGGGGCTAGGCTAGCACGGCTGTAAAACATAAGCAACGCCTAAATAATATCATATATAGATATATTGCAATGATAGCCATTTCAGATCACAGATGAACACATTGGATATACTAGGAATCCGCAATTCGTACGAGCCTGTAACGAAAAGCAGATTACACGGTCGCGGTGAATAGCCAATGCCCCACCCAAGACCCCTACAGGTGCGGCAAACTACCCGCCAAGTACCCGAAGCGAGCAACCTCCCTCAACACCGTGAGTAGGCCACTCGGCACTTCGAGATACCCGGTAGTTTGTGCACCCCCTCCATGGGTCTATCCTAGGAGCAAAAACAGTAAAAAGAAATTATACAATGACGGCTACAACCCCGACCCGGTTGTGCGGCCATACAAATAATATTACATCAATTTACAAATTTACATGAATTGAAAGAAAAGAAAAACTCTCGTCTCACAACCCCCGGCTATTCACCCGCGACAATCCAATGAATTCATATACACATACCAACAACATTACAGATCACAGATTTGTATAACCCCCACTAATCGACATATAGCGATTAGCAGATGTTCAATACAAATATCACATCACAGATATATATACCCGTCAGCTTAAGTCTTTAGAAGTTCGATAAAAAAAACGGATTTTTAGGCCACAAACACAAATTTTCTTTCTGGAAAATCTGGGCATAAAAAACATATTTTAAAAATCCCAAAACAACCCCAGAAACACACTGCACTAAATTTGCACCACGGCCGAGTTAACTCGGCCGCGGAACCGCGGCGGGAGCGTGCTCCCACCGCGTTTCCGCGGCGCTTTGATCGGTTCTTTGGTCCAAATTTCTTGAGTGTTTAAGAAAAAGCCTGAGCCGATTTTTAAGACAAAATTTATCATTTTTTGAACAGAAAAAAATTCGGCAGAAACTTGATATTTCGGGTTCGTTTCGCGACTTTTTCTTTGATCGATCTTCTAGTTACGTTGCTAACATGTTAGATAGAGTTTAACTAGTCTCTGATACCACTGTAAGTACATGCTACCTCTCCCGGTACTTACGGGCTTGCGGAATTTGATGAAAAATAATTTTCTAGAGGCGGTAACATGGACTCAAAATGGATCTTTGTTAAACTATCTACCTAACAACCTAACTACGAGTTGATAACTACTCGGTTAGGGGGTTATACCTTTCTTTCTTGAACTCCTTCATCTTCATCTCTTGATGGTGTACGGATCGGCTTCACCCCGTCGTCTCCTTGCGCCGAAGATCGATCCACCCAAAAGCTTCTACCTTTGGCTTCTTCTTCGAACTTTGAAGAAACTAGTTCACTCGGTTTGCTAAACCTTATGAACTAGAGTGAGTAAAGGAGAGTGTGTTGGGATTTTTCTCTATGGTTCTTGCTCATCAACACATGAGACAAGTGAACCATAGACTAGAGAGAGGGAGAGCAAGAGGAAGAGGATGAGAGCTCAAGCGAAGAGAGAGAAAGGAAATGAGAGAATGAGCAAGACTTTTCTCTCTTGGCTCTCATAATCCAAAGCCATCATAACCAATAATAGCAATCAAGTATTATGTGATGGTTTAAGTCAAAATAGCCATATCATTTCATGCACGCATTTTGCACAAGATAAACAAGCAAGCAAAAGTCTTTGCCATGAAATGATAGCTATTATCATGATGATGGTCAACTAGTCCAACCTAGTCAACCGGTCAACAAAGTAAACAAGTCAACAAAGTCAACGCCTCAACAACCATGTCACCATAATACTTAATTAATATTATTGTTAATCATATATCATATTCTCATTAGGGTTTAGCAAAAAGTCAATGGTCAACAGTCAACAACCCTAATGAGAATCCTCTGCCTCTGTCTCTCTGTCAACTGTGCATACACACCCGCATCCGCGTTCCGAGGAACACGAATACATACGAGATAAAATCAATCCCAAAACGTACACTAGGATCTAGTTTAAACCAAAGCCCACTAGTGTTAACTGTCCGGACACTAAACGTGCATAAGTGCACGGATGTGACCGAACCCTGTCGCCAAACCATGCGACCAGTCGCCAAACCATGCGACCTCTACTATTTTGCCTAAAGGCGAATAGCTTTCTGTGTAGGACTCTAAAGACTCGACACTACGCTGGCAGTGGGTTTAACCACAGACCGCAAGCGGCACTAGCTGTGCGTAACGGTCCTCAGGTAGATGCCGACAAGAAGACTGACGAGGTGAAACCCATCTGAACTCCTACTAAGCCTGAATATAACAGTCTCCGTACAGTCCGGTCTGTTCGTCTGATACATCGTATGGCGGGCCTAGGGGGGCGGTAAACGTCAGTCCCCTAATAGCGGTACAAGTCGTGTCGGAGTGAAGCCCAAAACACCCTGAGATAACACTGGAAGCCTACCAGTATATCTCGCTTGCCCTGGCCAGGGACTACTCGTGTAATGGCTCTCCTAGACACAGCGCGATATTGATTGGTTCGAAAGAGTGTGTTTTGTAGTTAACCGCAATCAATAACGGTGTCGCGTATAGCTAGACCGAGATGAGTACGGGTCGTCCTCTGGGAAACGTGGAACCTTTTACTTTTACTTTAGATGTGTTGAGAAAGAGAGGAGGGATAAAGAATTTTATAGAAAGATTTCTAGATCTATGTTAAACAAGAATGTAAAATATAGATCTAGATTATTTTAAAGATGTAATTAATATATTAAGAAAGCTTGTAGGGTTCGTTAGGATTTAGTAGTTATGGACGATTAATTAAAAGTTACCCTTTTTATCCATTAATAGATTTAGAACTAGAACGACGGTGATGCGTGTAGATTAGGGTTTCTGGAGGGAAAAGGAATCCCACTCTTAACCCCTATCTCGACACGGAACTCCGTTCATTATCTAGCCTTTACCAAAACAATCATTAATCTAATCTCTAATCGCGGTCGGAACTGGCAAAGAATTGCTAGCGCGCCCGATTAGGATGTTAATGATTCCTTTGATAAAGTTCCTAAACTTTATAGGACTTAAAAAGGGTTTAGGGATTTTTATCGTCCATTAGCCTATCCTAATCCTACGAACCCTAACAAGCGGAGAATTACTCGCGCATGTTGGGAAAAGAAGATGAAAAGATAGAGAGGGAAAACATAATGTAAAATGCAAAAGAATTAAATAAAACAACTACCTTTATTAATCAACTTGAACAATCTACACTTTGATTCCTTAGAAAATGATTACAAAGACTAGTTTGCTTCTCGATCTCTTCCAAGGAGGTAGACGAACAGTTGATGACCAGCCTGGATGCGTGAGCGTCTGGAGCTTCGTGATCTCTTCGGCTTGATGATTTTTCCAAGAGGCTCTCGGTGCCTTTTTATAGTGCAAAGCCAGAATCTTTTGCTTCAAAAGTTGGTAAAATATAGCAGAGAATCATGCCCCAAAATCTTTCCTTCCAACTCCATAATATTGCGGCGGATCCGCGGCCAAAGGGGGGGTATGGCCGCGGATCCGCGGCCAATGGGTGAGATCTCTTGATCAATTTTCTTGTGCTTGCATCTTGTGACATGTGGAAATCCTAGGCACCTTCAGAATTCAGAAATCTTCTCTCGGTTGCTTCCAGACTTGGTCTCCAAGTTTTGCTTCTTAATTTGGCATGTTTTCTTCAATAAATTGATTTGTTTGATAAATTCTGCATAACAACTTGGAAAATTCTGCACCATAATCTCAAATAATATTTAGTAGACTTAGTTCTACTAGGATTTGGTCAATGGATTTATTTGCATACATTTTCTTACCAAATGCTAATTAAAATATATTAACACATGGAAAATGGTGTTTTAACACATAAACCCTCATATGTATAATATATTATATTAAAGTCCTTTTTTAATATGAAAATGGTAGGAAAAATGTAATACAAATGTGCAGTTTTATCAACTGAACAAATACCCCCAAACTTATCTTTGATCGTCCCGAGCAAACTAGTTTATTCAAGAGGGGAAAAAGAAAGGAGAAAACTAAGCACACTTTCGTAGGCAGACACGATTGCACTGAGCACGTGCAACAAGCCGTTAAACCTCTAGGTGTCCCTAGTAGGAGGAGTATTGTCTCCTGAGGGTTTTCAGCGAATTACACCCACAAAATTCTATAACAAAAGAGAGATAGTGAAATTTACATATAAAAATAAGAACCATAAAAGAAAGACTTTGAAAATAAGAGTTTCCAACTATACTAGCTTTTCAGTTGTCATGAGCCCTATCTTAATAGTCATGAAAAAATGTTAGAAATCACATCATCCCTCAATAAAACATCGTCTTTATTCTTCATTCCTACCTTTCATCCAAACATCGATCATATAACTCCACGTGTGTGTAAAGAACATCCCTACACTCGGAGAATTCAATTCAAGCTATCATACTCTTGTCCATCTACGTCGGTACTTTTTAACTTGATGAATATTTAGATTTGCTCACACATTTTCATGCGACCGTTAATACTTCTTGAGGTACTAACAGACCGATTACTCGTGTGCTTGCTGATTAGGTGATAGTATTTTCCTCGTCTTGCACCACCTAAGGCTTAGCAGTGACTCCCAGACCAGTTGGCCTTAGGGCACTAGGTGAAGAGGCACCCTCGCTATATTTTTTTATTGCTGCCTTGGCGATAACAAAACCAGTGTTCATTTTTTTCTTTTCACCATTTTTATATTTTCTTCATTTTTTTTTCTTCATACTTTAGCTTTTAGACAAGAGCATTTCAAGGTATCCTCTACTATCCCGAGTTTCAAGACGTGTGTAAGTGCATATAGTAGGGTATCAACATTCAAATGTTTGGCTTCAAGAATAGAAACTATTTTTCAGACTTATTTTTATCCTCAGATTAGTGACTTCCTTCATCTTACTAACCCTTGGGACAACAGCTCATAACTACTTATTACCAGTTCGTTTAAGAAAACTTCTAATTTTCTTGGTTTTCTTAAACTATTCCTATCTTTTGGATGTAATTTTTCACTTTCTACTCGTTTGTTATAATTTTTTTTTAAATTTTTGAAAATGTTGTGCTTATGCAAAATATGATGCAAATTGATGTGTAAATAAGCACAAACCTTCCCCAAACCTGTTTACAGCAGTGTCCTCACTGATGTCATCCGTTAAGCTCAAAAACCTGTAGACTTGGGAGGAAATTATTAATGGGGGCAAGAATATATGAAAGTGAAAATCCTCCCCAAACTTATTTTAGGCTCACAATTTTGTAAAAATCATTTTCTTTCAAGAGCCAAAATATACCCCCCCAAACTTGAGTTAAACAATGTTAATCTTTCAAAATCATTGGGGGGGTAAAGGTTATTGGTCAATGCCAAGCTTTGCAAAGACCGAAAGTCAACACCAACCATTCAAAAATTTTATCAATGAAGCACCAAGGTTGGTGGAAGAACATGTCACCTATTGACGTGAAGAAGTGGGGAGGTGACAACAGGTGTGATGGAAAAGGATTGCGTCTCAATTTGGAGAGACGACACAGTGATAGTAATGATGGATTACTCGCATTATCATGATTGTCCAAAAGAAGGGGTGGAGGTCCAATTTCTTTGTTTTGGAGTTGATTCATCTCAACACCCTTGTCTTGTAAAAATGCGAGTTCATCAGCGAAAATTTCCTCAAAACTTTCATCAATACTCCGAAAAATAATGTCATCAGAAAAAATGGGGTGATCGTCAGACTCTATAAAAAGCTCCTCATCGGTGTTAGATGTTGACCCAGACAACTCGGTGGAAGAGTCCGTATTAAGCAACAACATATGAAAAGAGTCAGTATCATGAGGTTGATCAAATTCGCTGCTGTCGACATCCATTAATTCGACAGAACACACATGAGCATAGGGTTCGGAGGGTTCACTTCACAACTTGTAAATGTTAAGCTCAATTGACTTCTTTCCAAAGGATAGGGTCATAGAGCCGTTTCTACAATTGATTACTGCGTTGGAAGTGGCCAAAAAGGGTCGACCGAGTATCACCGGGATTTGATTGCGTGGGTTTGCCACAGGTTGTGTATCTATAACAATAAAGTCCATAGGGAATATGAATTCCCCGACTTTGATTAACACATCCTCTAGCTCACCCCTTGGTTGGGTGATAGATCGATCGGCCATCTGAAGAGTGCAATGCGCAGGTTTTAACTCTCCGATCCCTAATTGCTCATAAACAGAATACGGAAGCAAGTTAACACTAGCACCTAGATCGAGTAGAGCACGATTGATATTTTTACCCCCAATAGAAATTGAAATTGTAGGACTTCCGGGGTCCTTTCGTTTCTTAGGTAGTTGTTGCGTAAAAGCAGTGCTCACATTACTCGCAAGGAAAACTTTTTTAGGTACTTGAACTTTTTTCTTCCTAGTGCACAAGTCCTTTAGGATTTTCGCATATGACGGAACTTGTTGAATAGCATCTAGGAGAGGAATGTTTATGTTAACTTGCTTAAAAATTTCCACAATCTTCTCCATTTGTGGACTTGGTCTGTTGCCCCTTAACCTGTTTGGATAAGGTGCTTTATCAATAAGGGTTTGGTCCAACATTGGAGAGGATTGTGGGGACGGATTCGATCCCAAAACTAGAGTGGGAATCGACTTAGATAGATTTGGCGAAATGGGCGAAGGGTTCGAGCCTTGGGGAAAACGGAGAATAGGCTCGGGTGAAGGTGGGAGACTAGACGAATTAGGGGAAGAAGAAGAAGCAGAAGGGGTATCAAATGTGTCACTATTATCAAATTGCTCACCCACTTGGTTGTTCAGCACTCTCCCCGATCTCAACGTAGTGACGGCATTCACATTATGACTTTGTGAATGGCCAGGATTCGGTAGGGGTTGAGATTGGAGTTTCCCTTTCTCTCTCGCACTTATTGCGGCGTTTAATTGTGCGATTTGGTTTTCTTTTGATTTGATACTCTCACCATGGGAGGAGGAGTTTTTCGTTAGGGCATCAATAGAAGACCTCATCTCAGCCGAATTTTGCATGGATTGTTTCATGAACATATCAAAAGTTTGTGCAAGTGAGTTGTCAGTACCGGCCACTTGTGGTGTAGAAATGTTGGGCGGATTTTGGAAATTCTGTGACAGAAAGGGGGGCTGATTCTGTGGTTGTGGTTGCTGTGGAGGAGGTCTTTGATAATTGCTTTGTTGGTTTTGGTTCCAAGCAAAGTTAGGATGATTCCTCCATCCTTGATTGTACGTGGAAGAATAAGGGTCGTTTCTAGGTCGCTGCTGAAAAGCAGCATTAGCTTGAAACGATGCATTCATAGGACATTCTTCCGTTAAGTGTGAAGGATCCGAACAGCAACCACAGACGGTCTTAGGAAGCGTGACCTGATTTAGGGAGAATGATGAGAACTTGTTTTCAATAGCGTCGAGTTTCTTCTGTATCGCTGCCATTTCGGCTTTTACTGCGATAGAAACATCGAGTTGGTGAATGCCTCCCTTAGTTGAAGGTGGTCTTACGCTTTCCCACTGCAACGTGTGTTTAGCAAGGTCTTCCAGATATTTCCAAGCTTCACCGTCATCTTTAGACATGAAATTGCATTGACACATTGTTTCAAGCATCTGCTTTGTCGCTGGATTAATGCCCTCATATATAATCCGACATAAATCCCATCTTTGTATTCCGTGATGGGGGCATTGGACAAGCAGATCTTTGAAACGTTCAAAGCACTTCTAAAATGGTTCATTGGGAAGCTGGGTGAACTGGTTGATCTCGCTCCTAATGTGGGCAGTCTTATGATTTGGGTAAAACTTCTTAAGAAATGCTACGACAAATTCATCCCAATTAGTGATAGAGTGTGCGGAAGTATTATAAAGCCATTTTTCTGCCAAGTCGCACAATGTGAATGGGAGAAGACGTAAGCGCATAGTATCTAAAGTCAATTGTGAAGTACCCATCATTGCGCATACGTTTTCGAATTTGGTGATGAAAACGTACGCGTCTTCCGATTCAAGCCCGTGAAATTTGGGCAGCAGGTTGATGTAGTGGGGTTTAATTTCGAAATTATCCCCGTTAGGTGGTGGAAGTGATAGACAAGTAGGAAGGGGACCACGAATAGGATAGCATCTCTCTTGGAGAGAGATGCGCAGTGGATTCTGCGCACCTCCGGGCGGTGGCAGCGTGGTGTTATATTCGGATGGAGTGCCGTCCATCTCGGTCGTGGTGTGTGGTGGGGGAAAAGAAGATGAAGAAGTACCGACTTCGGTGTCGATAGAAGGAACGCGGACAAGACGGGCACTAGGATCCCGTGTCCAGCCGAGCATGCACTAAGCGGGTTTAGTGCAAGTGGCAGCGTGTGTGTGATTTTAAAATTGGCTTATTTTTGAAAAGGTGGGACTCAAGACAAATCTCCCTAAGATGCACAAGCAACCCTAGAACTAAGGTCACCTAGGTCCAGTCTCTAGACCGCTCCTAGACTTCCAAAAGACAAGCCGCAGGATCAATCCTCTACCGCCTCCGTACTACCCTTGTAGCCAGATAAGTGCCAGGTAAGTGGGAAAGAACCACGTCGTGGGCCTAATTAAAAACCACTAGCCTTTGTCACACTTGCCTAGGCACTACAAAAGTAATGCGGATAAACGATAGATTACCCACGACCTTCCTCTGTCCTTATTGAGCGCGACAGTCCTCAGAGTCTGGTCTTGATATTTTTTTAAATTAATGAAGGGTTGATTTATATGCTCAGTTTGTGATTTGTGGGGCTTAGGAAGGGTGATGAAATCCCCACCTAATCTTGATTTGGTCTTTGCCCTTTAAAGTCCGTATTAAATATGCAAAACAAAACCAATCACAAAACTTTTGCAAAAAGATTTTTGAGCGGCGCAATTTTGCAAAGAATCCTGCGGAAAATAGATTTTATTGGATTTGAGGGGAGAGAGAAGGAGTTAAGAAAGATACCAGAGAATTCTGTGGCCCTAACTCTTCTATCCTGCCGCGATTCCGCCGCACAAAGTGCCTTTATGCCGCGGTTCCGCCGCGTGGAAGAGGGATCACTTGATGAAAATTTTTGTATAGCTTTCTGTGCTCCTCTGGATCTCTAAAAATGGCTCTGTTCCGTGTTCCCCATAATTCTCTGTCTCCAGATCTCCTTGCAAAAATTCACGCACAAATCGTTAAATATGCAATTTGCAGTTTTGTGTTAATAATGATATGACTCGTCTAAGAATTCAACACAAATAGTAAAAATAAAAAATTACGCACGTTTCCCCGGCAACGGCGCCATTTGATTGGTTCGAAAGAGTGTGTTTTGTAGTTAACCGCAATCAATAACGGTGTCGCGTATAGCTAGACCGAGATGAGTACGGGTCGTCCTCTGGGAAACGTGGAACCTTTTACTTTTACTTTTACTTTAGATGTGTTGAGAAAGAGAGGAGGGATAAAGAATTTTATAGAAAGATTTCTAGATCTACGTTAAACAAGAATGTAAAATATAGATCTAGATTATTTTAAAGATGTAATTAATATATTAAGAAGGCTTGTAGGGTTCGTTAGGATTTAGTATTTATGGACGATTAATTAAAAGTTACCCTTTTTATCCATTAATAGATTTAGAACTAGAACGACGGTGATGCGTGTAGATTAAGGTTTCTGGAGGGAAAAGGAATCCCACTCTTAACCCCTATCTCGACACGGAACTCCGTTCATTATCTAGCCTTTACCAAAACAATTATTAATCTAATCTCTAATCGCGGTCGGAACTGGCAAAGAATTGCTAGCGCGCCCGATTAGGATGTTAATGATTCATTTGATAAAGTTCCTAAACTTTATAGGACTTAAAAAGGGTTTAGGGATTTTTATCGTCTATTAGCCTACCCTAATCCTACGAACCCTAACAAGCGGAGAATTACTCGCGCATGTTGGAAAAAGAAGATGAAAAGATAGAGAGGGAAAACATAATGTAAAATGCAAAGAATTAAATAAAACAACTACCTTTATTAATCAACTTGAACAATCTACACTTTGATTCCTTAGAAAATGATTACAAAGACTAGTTTGCTTCTCGATCTCTTCCAAGGAGGTAGACGAACAGTTGATGACCAGCCTGGATGCGTGAGCGTCTGGAGCTTCGTGATCTCTTCGGCTTGATGATTTTTCCAAGAGGCTCTCGGTGCCTTTTTATAGTGCAAAGCCAGAATCTTTTGCTTCAAAAGTTGGTAAAATATAGCAGAGAATCATGCCCCAAAATCTTTCCTTCCAACTCCATAATATTGCGGCAAATCCGCGGCCAAAGGGGGGGTATGGCCGCGGATCCGCGGCCAATGGATGAGATCTCTTGATCAATTTTCTTATGCTTGCATCTTGTGACATGTGGCAATCCTAGGCACCTTCAGAATTCAGAAATCTTCTCTCGGTTGCTTCCAGACTTGGTCTCCAAGTTTTGCTTCTTAATTTGGCAAGTTTTCTTCAACAAATTGATTTGTTTGATAAATTCTGCATAACAACTTGGAAAATTCTGCACCATAATCTCAAATAATATTTAGTAGACTTAGTTCTACTAGGATTTGGTCAATGGATTTATTTGCATACATTTTCTTACCAAATGCTAATTAAAATATATTAACACATGGAAAATGGTGTTTTAACACATAAACCCTCATATGTATAATATATTATATTAAAGTCCTTTTTTAATATGAAAATGGTAGGAAAAATGTAATACAAATATGCAGTTTTATCAACTGAACAGATGTCAACCCCCAATACCGGGAGAAACGAATCCTGTCTAACCGTCACTGCCTCCAAGTGCTTCGGGATTGCACCCAAAAACTACCTGTTTGCATGACTCCTTTGAGCCGTGGTAGGGTAGTAATCAAAGTACAGTGGGAACACACTCGAGGCGAAGTGACAGTGTCAAGTCAGCGGACTAAGCTGTACTCATGTCACCTGGGAACTGACAACTGACGATAGGTATAATACCAACCAGTCAGTTCCCGACGAGTCATGTCCACTGTACTCGTAACCTAACGAGCACCCGCATACTATCTCAAGTACGACATACTGACGGCTGTGGGACAGACCGTCTCCCCTGCTGGGATGAGAAGCGCATACGCTAGTCTACTCCGGAGTATCGATGCCCTGTCTCGATAGTCCTGCGACTAGGGACCTGTATAAGGATGTGCTTATGGATTACCCAGCCCCCACGAGTGTGACAGCCATCACAACGCTGGTAATCAAGCAAAGATCCTAAGGGCTCCACTAATGCGTATAGGTGATATAATAAAATAAACACATATACACATTAAAGTAGAAACAAACCAAGTAGCATACTACCATTTTGAGCAAGATTGTTTATACAACTGTGAATATCCCAAGCTTCCATTAAGTAATATACATACTAGTATGATACAGTAATGGCCTCTAGGGCATATACACTAACAGACATCATCACAAGTAGAAAAAGCTAGGGTTTTGAGAGTACAACCTTTGTAGCTCCCTACACTAGACTCCTTGGCTACTTGAGGGTTGGAAAAACGTTCGCTTGAGATCCTCTAAGTCCACGACGATCCACCCGAAGCTCCTTTGCCCAAAGCTCCTTCCTTTACTCGATATGTGAATGAAGTAGAGCAAACACCCTACACAAATAGGCTAGATGTGTGTAGTATGATGATGTGGTTTGTATTCTATAATCAAAACTCTTTCTTTTTATCAATCTCACTCAAAGAAATTATCAAGAGAGGAAGAAGAAGATGGTGGCTAAGCTTTCTCACAAAAAGAAAATGATATAAGAGTGAATAATAGAAATGATAAAAAAGGATTAATCTATATTAATCCTTCTCACTTCAACCATGGTTAGAATCATCTAGATTTTTATCAAATGGGTTAAAAGACAAAAGGATAATTAACCCAAGGTTAAAAGGTGGTTGAAGCATGGTCAAAGATGATAAGTATAAACCTTGTGTGAATTATCCTTTCCCTTTTTCTAAATGATAAATAAATAGATAATTCTACAATATAAGTCTTGCATTGCCACCAAACATGTATCAACAACCATGATACAATGTATGTATGTATGTATCCATGCACATCATCATGTGCATACATGCATGCATAGAAAAAGAGTTTAATTAAAGAATTAATCTAAAAGTCATTTGTTAAATCAACACTTGATTTTGCAAACCAGTCATATCACATACGACCCGACCAATAGAAAATGCCCGATTAATATACGGTATCATATATCCGTATTTAATCGGGTCCCTGCGCATATCTCATATGCACACCACATCTTTTCGCCTGAGCCAGGAAACTTCATTGTGGGACTCTAAGACTTGTCAATACGCCGGCAGTAGGTAATGATCATATCAAATACCTACAAGCCGCAAGCGGTCAGCTAAACGTAACAGCCACCCGGGTATTGAGCGATCAGAAGAAAACAAGCGAACCTGTCACAACTCCCGTCGAGCTAACTGGCAACACAACCGTACAGTCCGGTCTCTTCGTCAGATATGCTGCATATCAAGCCTAGGGATGGTAACGTCGACCCTAATAACTCAATAAGTCATGCCGATGAATGGTCTATAACAGATCGAGAAACTACTGATAACACTTATCAGTAAATATCAACAGCCCTGGCCAGGGACTTACTGATATAGCCAATCGAGCACAGCACAACATCAACTCCCAATACCGAGAGAGACGAAAACCCCTCCTATCGCTCATTGCTTTCGTGTGTCTCGGGACTGTACCCAACGGCCACCTGTTTGCACGACTCAGTAGAGCCGTGGTAGGGTGGTAATCAAAGTACAGTGGGAGAACACACAAGACTCTATGACGATCTCGGGTCTACAGACTAACCTGCACCAGTGTCACCTGAGAACTGCTATACGACGATAGATATAATTCCATATAGGAGTTCTCGGTGAGTCCGTCCATTGTACCCAGTCACCACTGAGCACCCATATACGATCTCGATGTCAAACATCGATGAATGTGGGAACATCCATCGCCCATCATATGGGTCTAGAATCATATACGCTAGTCTACTCTGGTATATCGATGCCCCGTCTCGATATACCAACGACTAGGGACATTTTAGGATATGCTTATAAACTACAGATGTCCCACTAGTATGATCTCCATCATAATCACAGCAGTCTAGCCTATATCCTCAGGGCTTTATCAACATGTGTGAATGAATAAAAGCATGATAAAATCAACATGTCAGATAAAGAAGAACCAGATAGCTTACTATCATGTCGAGCAAGAATGTACACTGAATATATATATATATATATATATACATGTATAAATACATCCACTATCATATAATAGCCTCTGGGGCATACATATATCCAGCAATCTCTCACTTGCACTAAGGCCAGTTATTGGCGTATCTCATACCCAACATCTCAAAAAGTCGCTCATGCTGCGGCTAAGGGAGGGCCTTGGTGAATGGATCCGCGGTGTTATTCTTTGTGTCTACTCTCCTAATCTCGATCTTGTGGCGATCTACAATCTCCCGGATCAAATAAAAACGCCTCAGGATGTGTCTGGACCGTTGATGGGACCTGGGCTCCTTGGCTAATGCCATAGCCCTATTATTATCACAATACAATGGTATTGGATCAATAATGGTTGGAACTACTCCTAGCTCCGAGACGAACTTCTTCATCCAGACGGCTTCCTTGGCGGCATCATTCGCAGCAATGTACTCAGCCTCCATCGTAGAGTCTGCAACGGTATCCTGTTTGGATCTCTTCTAACTTACCGCCCCTCCATTGAGGGTAAATACAAACCCGGAGATAGATTTGCTGTCGTCCTTATCGCTCTGGAAGCTCGAATCGGTAAAGGCCTCCATTTGGAGATCTCCATTACCATACACCAAGAACAATTCTTTAGTCCTTTGCAAGTACTTAAGAATGTTCTTCACAGCTATCCAGTGATTCTCCCCTGGGTTAGATTGATACCTGCTTACAACACTAAGTGCATAAGCTACATCTGGGCGTGTACATAACATCGCATACATTATAGATCCTACTGCCGAAGCATAGGGTATAATGCTCATGCGAGCTCTCTCTTCATCGGTCTTTGGGCAAGAGTCCTTAGAGAGAGTGACCCCATGGCAAGCGGGTAAGGCACCCAACTTGGAGTCTTCTATACTAAACCTTTTTAGGATGGTGTTGATGTACCTGGTTTGGGACAATCCCAATAACCTTTTGGATCTATCCCTATAGATCCTAATGCACAGAATGTATGTGGCATCACCCAGGTCCTTCATGGAAGACCTTAGTGATAAGAAAGATTTGACCGACTGTAGCACAGGAATGTCATTTCCTATCATAAGAATGTCATCCACGTACAATATGAGGAATGTGACAGATCTCCCTACAGCCTTTTTATAAACACAAGGTTCATCTGGATTTTAGACGGGTAACTCAGCATCACTCATCATGGAACGGACCATATCTAATAGGGTCCGATTCCGTCGTTCTGACACACCGTTGTGCTATGGTGTGTAAGGAGGAGTAAGCTGAGAGAGAATCCCATTCTCTTTTAGGAAGTTTGCAAACTCTGTACTGAAGTACTCCCCACCTCGATCTGATCGAAGCATTTTGATACTCAAGCCGGTTTGTTTTTCTACTTCTTGTTTATATTCAGTGAATTTCTCAAAAGCTTCGGATTTGTGCTTTAATAAAAATACCGAATCTTGAGAAATCGTCAGTAAAAGTAATGAAGTATGAAAAACCGCCTCTAGCCTGTGTAGACATTGGCCCACATACATCACTATGTATGAGGCCTAGGAGCTTAGTAGCTCTTTCTCCGTGTCCGGTAAACGGAGTTTTGGTCATTTTACCCTTGATACAAGACTGGCAAGTCCCATAAGATTTATATTCAAAAGAGTTTAAATATCCATCTTTGTGTAACTTGTTTAGTCTTGTTTCGTTAATATGACCAAGTCTACAGTGCCAAAGAAAAGCTTCATTTATTTCTGAAAGTTTTCTTTTATTAGTGTGTTGTATGCTGATAACTGTGTGTTGATTTAGGACGTATATCCCGTTATTAAGCGTACCATACCCAACTAACATTTGATTCAGGTGAATGTTCATAACATTGTTCTGCAATACAAAATTATATCCTTCATTGTCTAACAAAGAAACAGATATTATATTACAAAGCATACTTGGTACAAAATAACATGGGTTCAAAACCAATATACACCCAGATGGCAACCCCAAGTGATACTCTCCCACTGCGACTGTATGTACATTGGAACCATTTCTAACGCGGAGAGTATGGTCACCTGTCTTCAAAAGCCCCTGCATAGAATTGCAAATGTGAGAACCTGAACCGGTATCTAATACTCAGGAAGCAGAGTTTATTGAAAAACAATTTTCTGTCACAAACACACCTGAAGCGGAAGCATCCCCATGCTTCTTCTTGAGATTTAAGTACTCCGTGCAGTTGCGCTTCCAATGTCCTGTTTTGTGGCAATGAAAACTTTCCCCTTTCCCCGATTCTCCAGCTTTGGACTTGTCCTTCCCCTTAACCTTTTTAACTCCACCCTTAGGATTGGTAGGTTTCTTCTTTTTCTTTCCCTTGGCCTTAGCCTTTGGGCGAGAAGAGGAAGATTGCCCAACACTCAAAACGGGAGTTTTCACTGATTTCAGTGTGCTCTCTACATTCCTTAACATATTAAGGAGTTCAGGTAGTTCCTTCTCCATATTGTGCATGTTGAAGTTAACTATGAATTGAGCAAAGGTGGAGGGGAGGGACTGTAGAATAATATCCGTATATTGTTCGTTGTCCATCGTCCATCCAAGGTCCTCAAGCTCTTCTATGAGAGCTATCATCTTCAGAACATGGTCTCCTACTGGTGTGCCAGGGGCCATTCGCATCTGAAACAATTTCTTTGATGCTTCGTATCGTAATACGCGGGATTGCTCTCCATACAACTCCTTTGTATGGAGGAATATGTCATGAATGTCCATATTCTCGTGCTGCTTTTGATGTGTGTTATCCATCGATGCAAGCGCGAGGCATTTGGCCATGGCACAGTCAGCGTCCCATGTCTTGCGGACTTCTTTGTCCGCAACTGAGGATTTTGGACCTGGGACGGGTGGGGCTGGAGCCGTGAGAACATATGATACTTTATCATAAGTCAAGGCAATTTTCAGATTCCTCAGCTAGTCTTTATAATTGGTCCCATTCAGTTTATTTTTATCTAGTAGAAGCTTGAGTCCAGTCATTGGTATCTACCATTAAGAGAGAGAAAAGAATACACTCAGCGAAAGCTCTTGCAAAGATCAGATTGGTTATTATCTTATATAATCGATGTCTCCCACTGCTTTAATCAATTTTTTCTTTCAAACCTTAAAAAGAAAACTAGCCAGGATTAATTACAGTCTACAACTTCGCTAACCGTTCAGCCAGGCCAGTGTCGGTACTTGAGGGAGGTTCCCCGTGCTTTCGCACGGACTTAATTAAAGTAAACCTCATTTTCCCAGAGGCGTAGCCCCGTTAACACCTTTCTAGACACCTAGTGAGTTAGCTAATTGTAAACTGCAAAACTCTCTTGGGAGCAACTATTGCCCACAGTGGGATCGGGATCCAACCATCATATGGAAGGTATGCAATCTCATTGCAAATCTCAACACTTGAAATTCCCGATGCGGTTTTTACCCTTAGTACCTATGACCTTAACTATGGTCAACAAATCATAAGTACCACTCAAGTTCTACCCGTCATTTCTTGATTAATTAGACCAACTCATATGACCCTTAACTAAGGTCAACAAAATCGCATGAATGTCCTAATTAATCTGCATCATATGCAGTGTAGGAAGACATCACTTAGCTACCGTACACTACGCCTTAACTATAGTTAACAAACGTAGCACGAATACTAAGTACTCTACTTCCTAAAATGACGGAGGGTTGCGGAAGATTTTTAAGAAAATCTTTAATGCTTTGAACTTGATATCGTCGTAGAATCAAATAGTTTTTAAAAGGAGTGGCTTAAGCTCCACAGTTTTGAAATGTAGCTTTTTCATAAAAAGCCGAGTGGTTTTCAAATCCGATTCTACAACATCTTTTTTAGGTTTATTTTCTTTACATTAATCATATTAATGTAGTCCCATCATTTAAGTCCTTAAGCCAATCACAGAAAAGAAACGAAAATACAACGTACGCTTATGCCATCCGCATTCGCCGCAATGTTCCGTTATGCACCGTTAGGTTACTTAACTAACTGCATACCGGGACGGGACTAGCGCGGGTGTAAAACATAAGCAACGCCTACTATATATCATATATATAATAAATCATTCTTCTCAAATATCACATCACAGAATACAGGCAGCAGAAACACAGATATGATAGGATATACTAGGACGCCCGTATTTAGTATTAGCCAACAATAGAAAATACGGATTCCACAGTCGCGATGAATAGCCAAGCCCACACCCTGAACCCCTACGAGAGCGGCAAGCGACCCTACCAATTCTGGAGTTTAGGAGACCCGGTCTTGACTCCTCGAGATGGCCTCCCACTGAACCCCAGAACCCGGTCACCTGTGCTCCCCTCCTTGGGTCCATCCTAAAGCGGAAAAGTAAATAATATACAACACTAGTGATATCAACCTCAACCCGGAAGTGCCCCAAATAAAAGAATATTACATTACATTTGAATTTTACATGAATGAAAATAAAACTCTCATCTCACATAAAAAAAACCCGGCTATTCAATCGCGACAATCCTGCACATCATATCTCAGCAACACATAATATCTCATATCATCAACGTAAGTAAGTATGCATACACCGATCGTCGTTGATGTATAGCAACTAAAACCGGCAATACAACTACATACTACACTTACGGTCACAGAAAAGAAAGTGTAAAAGTACAATATTTGGAATCCACATTCTCTTTAGACATCGTAAATCCGAAATAACACATACTTCGCATTTCAAGCCTAACTATATAAATTCCACATATTGTATCACATTCCAGATAAATAGACAGTATTAAAGTTTTCGAACGAGTGATCAAATACCTAAAATTTCCTAAAGCTCAACACTTGAGCGGAGTTCAAAAATCCCAGAATGTGACACAGTAGCAGTGGTCCAGCCGTAGAAGGGTCAAGCCAACGCCTCACATGTGGCACGCCGTACTGCCCCAAACCCTAAGGTTTAGAGGTAGTTCAGACGGTCACATAATCGAGTTAAGCTTTGTGTTCTTCTAGAGGGTCCACCACTTAACTTGCACGTATTTCTGAAAGATTTAAAACCGAGAAAAATTCAACACTTGAAAATTTTTCGTGCCGGGAAAAAGTTTGTTAATGATATTCGTTCAAACATTTTAATACTTTCTAAATTATCCGAAAAAGACACGAAATTAAAATTCCGATCAAATCACCGAATCCAAAACAATCCCCAGAACATTCAACACTTGAATCAGATTAAAAATACCTAAAAATATATACAAGCAGTTATAGACATTACTGTATAAATACGAAGCAAAAAAGCATCTGTATGGCCGCGGAGCTGCGGCCCAAGCAAGGTATGGCCACGGTTCCGCGGTGGCATGTACGGCTTATGGCTTCGTTTTTTACATAAGTTCTTAGAATTTCCTGCTGAATTTTTTAAGTATTTTTAATTCAGAAAATAACACAGTTTTAAAAATTGTCCAGAGAATGGTGAAAAATCTGTATTTTTTTTGTTCGATCGGAGTTTTAATTTCGCTAAAGCGTCGCCTAAAGCTCTAGCGTGGCTCTGATACCATTGTTAGGTTTACCTAGCACCTCATGAAGGGTTTGGAAGCATCACATGTGCCAAAATCAAATTTTTAAGGTGCTAAGTGAACATACAAAGAATCATCACTAGAAATTTAGGGTTTCATTACATTGACATCATCACAAGTAGAAAAAGCTAGGTTTTTGAGAGTACAACCTTTGTAGCTCCCTATACTAGACTCCTTGGCTACTTGAGGGTTGGAAAAAGGTTCGCTTGAGATCCTCTAGGTCCACGACGATCCACCCGAAGCGATTTTGCCCAAAGCTCCTTGCTTTACTCGATATGTGAATGAAGTAGAGCAAACACCCTACACAAATGGGCTAGATGTATGTAGTATGATGATGTGGTTAGTATTCTATAATCAAAACTCTTTCTTTTTATCAACCTCACTCAAAGAAATTATCAAGAGAGGAAGAAGAAGTTGGTGGCTAAGCTTTCTCACAAAAAGAAAATGATATGATAGTGAATAATAGAAATGAGAAAAAAGGATTAATCTATATTAATCCTTCTCACTTCAACCATGGTTAGAATCATCTAGATTTTTATCAAATGGGTTAAAAAACAAAAGGATAATTAACCTAAGGTTAAAAGGTGGTTGAAGCATGGTCAAAGATGATAAGTATAAACCTTGTGTGAATTATCTTTTCTCTTTTTCTAAATGATAAATAAATAGATAATTCTACAATATAAGTCTTGCATTGCCACCAAACATGTATCAACAACCATGATACAATGTATGTATGTATTTATCCATGCACATCATCATGTGCATACATGCATGTATAGAAAAAGAGTTTAATTAAAGAATTAATCTAAAAGTCATTTGTTAAATCAACACTTGATTTTGCAAACCGGTCATATCACATACGACCCGACCAATAGAAAATGCCCGATTAATATACGGTATCATATATCCGTATTTAATCGGGTCCCCGCGCATATCTCATATGCACACCACATCTTTTCGCCTGAGCGAGGAAACTTCATTGTGGGACTCTAAGACTCGTCAATACGCCGGCAGTAGGTAATGATCATATCAAATACCTACAATCCGCAAGCGGTCAGCTAAACGTAACAGCCACCCGGGTATTGAGCGATCAGAAGAAAACAAGCGAACCTGTCACAACTCCCGTCCAGCCAACCGGCAACACTACCGTACAGTCCGGTCTCTTCGTCAGATATGCTGCATATCAAGCCTAGGGATGGTAACGTCGACCCCAATAACTCAATAAGTCGTGCCGATGAATGGTCTATAACAGATCGAGAAACTACTGATAATACTTATCAGTATATCTCAACAGCCCTGGCCAGGGACTTACTGATATAGCCAGTCAAGTACAGCACAACATCAACTCCCAATACCGGGAGAGACGAAAACCCCTCCTAATGCTCATTGCCTTCGTGTGTCTCGGGACTGTACCCAACGACCACCTATTTGCACGACTCAGTAGAGCCGTGGTAGGGTGGTAATCAAAGTACAGTGGGAGAACACACAAGACTCTATGACGATCTCGGGTCTACAGACTAACCTGCACCAGTGTCACCTGAGAACTACTATCCGACGATAGATATAATTCCATATAGGAGTTCTCGGTGAGTCCGTCTAGTGTACCCAGTCACTACTGAGCACCCGTATACGATCTCGATGTCAAACATCGATGAATGTGGGAACATCCATCGCCCATCATATGGGTCTAGTATCATATACGCTAGTCTACTCTGGTATATCGATGCCCCGTCTCGATATACCTACGACTAGGGACATTTCAGGATATGCTTATAAACTACAGATGTCCCACTAGTATGATCTCCATCATAATCACAGCAGTCAAGCCTATATCCTCAGGGCTTTATCAACATGTGTGAATGAATAAAAGCATGATCAAATCAACATGTCAGATAAAGAAGAACCAGATAGCATACTATCATGTCGAGCAAGAATGTACACTGAATATATATATATATATATATATATATATATATACATGTATAAATACATCCACTAGCATATAATGGCCTCTAGGGCATACATATATCCAACACTACTAATACATGAAGCAATGCATATCAAATAAATGCGGAGTATGGAATAAAACATGTCATCCTTACGGAATCCTCATCGTGGCAGGACCAGTGTCCATCAAGACAATCTATATCCTAATACCAAAGGCACAGCATCCTCAGATCGGCCCTCATAACCTGTAAGTCTCATGGAACCTGAGTGTCTAACATCGACACCCGAAAACATCATGAAAACTAGTGTCCAGTATCGACACGTAAATCCTCGTATAATAGGCCTTGTCTGCGGGATCGGCCCGCGGGCTCCGGCTGAATGGGTCGGCCTAAATCCATCTCATGACTCCGGTCGTTATCCTCCAAATAACCGCCGAATCCAAATACTGTCACCGGTAGGCAGTGCACATCCCCTGCCAGGCTCATCATCTAATCCTTCGACATCCCTTTCTTACCCCAGGGTACAATACCGGGCTCCACCAAGTACCCGCACATGGCCCACTCCACTCCTCGCATCGGGTATATATCACAAATCTCATAACCGAGAAATCCCATAGTGGACGCATCGATCATATCAAGAGGAACCGGTTTTTTCAAACAATGCATAATTTTATGAACTACCGCGGTCCTCAAATCCAGAAAATATCAAGTAAAGAATAAGAATACTTGTATAGGTCATTATGATGATATATATTATATAGGTGTACATATATAACAGCGTCCCATACCACTGATATATATATACATGTATATATATCAGCGTCCCATACCACTGATATATATACCCAGGAGTAAAACATCCAGAAAACATCATATGAAATCCATATATCAATGCGAAATCCATGAAATATAATATATGCAACATGAAACAGTATTATAAGCATATAACGGAAAAACCGCTATTTAACTGCAACAAGTTATTAAATATATCATGTGGTTCCTAATTTCTCCGAAATCAAATGCAACATCATATACATGTGAACATGTAACTATAGCCAGATATATGTTTAAAGATGTAAGTGTGCAAGGTATACTACCTATCAAATGCGCAATCACAAGAATCAATGACTGCATGTCAATGACAAAACAATACCATATAGGTATATGTAACCCTTGCAAGGTAAGTTAGTGTACAGGTAAGTATGTGTGTATAAGGTACTTGTAGCTGTAGCAAGGTATATGAGTATGTACCTATCAATAATAACGTAATACCATACTGTTGTATGTAAGTATGTAGGAAAGATATACATGTAGCTATGTCTCATATGTGTATATACCTATCACTAATGGTACAATACCATACAAGTATAGGGGTAGCTAGCATGTAGGCATGGCAAAGCATATGTGTAAGCATGTAAGTATACAAGTATGCTATATGTCATATGCACAAAAGAATATGAATCAATGTCTTAATGTCCCAAACCATTACAATATCACATATGTATAGGTGTCAACTATATCTCGTATGTATATGGGTTTTGCGTGTCATGGCAATTATCGACAGAGTGTGTGCAGCATACAATTAGTGATCGTGTAACATGAACCGTCAATAATGGTGTTGTGTCTCATTAATACTATGTCTATATGCAAATAGGAAAATGAGATATGTAATAAAGGTACACATGCACAATTAATGTCCGTATACTTAATATCATGAATCATATCATTTAATCTAGCCCGGACGCATAACGCAATGCGGGCGATTCCCCTGTAGATGTTAAATCTACTCACCGATGACCTCGAGCTAGTAAAATCGACAACTTGCTTCCCTTTCTTCGTAGCGTCTAAAGTACCTTCTCGCGATCCTAAATTTCACAAACAGAACACATAAGACTAAATATACTGCACCGACACAAAGACAACGAAATGCAAGGATAACATCCACAAGATAAACCCACTGTGCACTCAGTCCACAAAACGCGCACGATATCGGCATAACCCTAGTTAGGATTACACAACCACCAAGCCTAGACCCCGATCGTACCGATCGCGCATTCACAACACAAAATATATCGTGGAATCTAATATATATAACGTCGCAACGTCAAAAGAAACCCACGCCTAAATTATCCGAAAATCTAGTAAGAAACTTTTAATCAACTTAGCCCAAATCTACAAGTTTAACCAAAACTAGTAATTACAATTATCTCATAATAGCTTGATTAAAACACTCAAACCTTTACTATAATTTTAATCTCACCCAAAAGTGATTTAGTAAAAGTTTAGTTTGCTATTAATCTCAATTAGACAAATTGGGAGTTAACAAATAACTTTCACCCACTAGATTAGTTTTCCAAGTCTTCACTTATCAATTAACCACTTCAACAATTTAAACCCTAACTAGATCTTCACAACTCCTTCATGAAAATTATAAACATGCAAATTAATCTATAAAAAACATCTAAATAGCTAGCTTAAAGATTTAAACAACAATAAAAAAATTAGGGTTAGGATTTTATACCTCTATTAGATCACAATTTAGCAACTAAACTCACCATTTTAGCCTCCAAAATGATGTCTTTCATGCAGACCTATGCTAGTTTAGTATTGAAGAAAGATGGGTAGGGATTTGTTAATGAGTTTGTGTGATTATTTGAGGATTTGTAATGATTTATTTGAGCATGGAGAGAGTGAAAATGAAGCAAGAAAAAGAGGGCAGAATTGGGGGGGCTCGGCCAAGAGGTTAAGTGAGAGGGTTTGTGGAATTGTGTAGAAAGTTCTAGTGTAAAACAACAATTAAAGATCATTAATGCAACAAATATCTATTCCACTTCAATTTCCTTTTCTTTAAATTTTCATTTTAATTCACAAATATCTAGATATTTTCTATGGTTGGATTAAGCTTTAACTAGTGATTAAATTAGCATTGATTCACTTAGTAATAATTAACCCAAACCAAAATTGTAATTACCACTAATATGTGCATAATTAACAAGTTATAATATTATTTTAATTAGGGAAAAATATTTAAGTGAACCAATTTTTCTCAAGTGACCACAAAACCCGCAAACTAGCAATATTCTAGTTAAACTAGGTGCTGTCAAGTCTATACTGAAATTTGATAGCATTCCGGGTTTTAATAGAAAACACCGACTATTTTACCCTAAAAACGGAAAATTCGCATAACAATTTCTAAAACGTTACAATGTTCCCCCCTTAAAAAAATTCGGTCCCCGAATTTAAAATTTCATCTACACGTACCTTCGAAGAGATGAGTGCAAAACTTCCACATCTCAGTCGCAGCCTCCCATAGTGATCTCTTCAGTAGTCGGGCTACACCAAAGAACCTTCACATATAGCAAGACCTTTGACCGAAGTTTCTCCACCTGCCGATCTGCTCTATCTATCGGCTGTTGGTGAACGAAAGATCGCGTCCCAATGAATGGTCTGGTGTTGAATCATGTGAGAAGGGTCATGAAGGTAATTGCGACGTATCGATATAAGGAATAGGGGGTGAATACTCAGAAATCTGGGTGGAAGTGCCAACGATAGGCAACGGTACTAACTCGCTCATGGATCTCAAAAGGACCTACAATCTGGTACTATGCTTCCCAAAACTCAACACGCCATTCACCGGAATAATCCGTATGAATACATGACCTCCCACTGCGAACTCATGTCTGCGATAACAACGGTCGACATAAGACTACTGTCTGCACTGGGCTGCTCTCATCCTGACCTGAATCAACTGGATCTTCTCCGTAGTCTCATGACTAGCTGGGGTCCAAAAATCCTACTCACGCGGAGTCAGTAAAACAGACTGACGTTCGACACAACCTAGCAAACAAGGCTTAAAAGTTGCTATCTGAATCGTCTCCTGATAACCGTTATCGTAGGAGAACACTATCAATGGCAAGTGACGATCCCAACTGCCGACAACTCAAGCATGCACACACGAAGCTTATTCTCCAGAGTTTGTATAGTCCGCTCTGCCTGACCATCGGCCTGCGGATGGAAAGCGGAGCTAAAGCTCAAACGGTACACAAGGCTTCCTGAGGCTTCTGCCAAAGACGACTAGCAAACTGGGTGCCTCTATTGGATACAACGCATGAAAGAACTCCGTGCAAACTCACAAACTTATCGACGAACAACTGAGCATACTAAGTATAACCGGACAACAATCACCCAAATAGAGTCACACCCTGTTTAGACCTGGATAGAGACCACAATGAAATTCAGGGAGACCTGCTCCCATTCCCACTCCAGAACGGTTAAAAGTTGCAACTCTCCTGCCGGCCTTAAATGCTCAACCTTAGCTCGCAACAAGTCAAGCAATTCAAAACGAAATCTGAAACCTCACTCTTCATCCCTGCCAACCCGTAACTAACTCTCAAGTCACGTTACACCTTAGGGGCACTTGGGGTGAACACAGAAAGCTGACTGATGTGCCTGTATTAGGATCTCGCGTCTCTACCCATCAGTATCTAGGACACACAAGCGAGTCCCGAAACATAGCACGCCCTGGTCATCAATCAGAACTCCGAATCTTTATCCAGCCGAACATGCTCAAGAATCTCAGACAAACGAGCATCGTCGGGTTGTGCCTCATGAAAACGATTGGGTAAAAGTTGACGGGCACAGACATAAGAAAGCTGTCTCCTCAGTAGAGTCGAACCACACTGTACTCGACGGTCGCACAAGAACTGCAAATCTGCAAAAGACTGTCCCTGAACTGCGCACAACTGGAACAAGCTACCTCGGGCCTACGACTCAAAGCATCAGCTACCACAATTGTCTTACCACGGTTAATAAAGGATCTCACAATCACAATCCTTCACAAGCTCCATCCAACGGCGCTGTCTCAACTCAGATCCCACTGCAGGAAGATGTACATTAAGCTCTGGTGGTCCGTGAAAATCTGACACGACTCTCCGTACAAGTAGTGTCCCTAATTCTCCTGCGCAAGACCACCACAGCCATCTCCAGATCATGAGTGAGATAATCCTGCTCGTACTTCCTCCAACTGTCGGGAAGCATAAGGGATAACTCTATCATGCCACATCAGTACACAATCGAGCCCCACTCGCGAAACATCACAGTAAATAACAAAGTCGCCCGATCCAGAAAGCAATGATAGAACCGGTGCAGTCATCCACCGAGTCTTCAACTGCTGAAAACTTAGCTCGAATGCCACAGTCTAAAGAAAAGGAACCTCCTTCCTGGTCAGTCCGGTCAACGGTGCAGCGATACCCATGAAATCCTGCACGAAACGAAGGTAAAAACCGGCTAAGCCTAAAAAGCTGCGGATCTCTGTCACTGATACAGGTCTGGGCCAAAGCTGCACAGCCTCGATCTCTCTCGGGTCCATATGAATACCGTCTCCCGTAACCACATGACCCAGGAGTTCAATACTATCAAGCCAGAAGAAACACTCCGAGAATTTTAGCAAACAGCTGGTGCTCTCCCAATGTCTGCAAGCCATCCTCAAGTGCCGTTCAGGTTCCTCATGTAGGATTCCTAGGCACACTAATGAGGTCTCACAAGGCATCAACCATGCCAATTTCAAATTTTATAAGTGCCGAGAAACCCTAATACGGATCGTTAACTAGAATTTAGGCGATACAACAAGCAACTAAACTACTTTAGTGCTTGTTTCCTGATTTAAAATTAGGAAAGCTTATGGAAAAAGCTTGAGAAGAGGGTCACGTGCTTACACGTGACCAGCAGTCACGTGTTGGTACGAGACACCCAAAAGTACCGGCAAAGCAAGTTCAGCTTCCTGACTACATCAAAGAAAAAGGGCTTAAGAAAGGGTCACGTGCTCCCACGTGACCAGGGTCACGTGTTGGCACGTGACATTTTAAAGCGGATTCAAAGGCACATCGGTTCCCTGATCAAGTCAAGGAAAAAGAGTCCAGACCAGGGTCACGTGCTCACACGTGACCAGGGGTCACGTGATGGCACGTGACGGTTAAGCAACAACCAGAAGACAGCGCAAAAAAGAAAGAAGAAGGCTCATTCCAAAGGGGGTCACGTGCCCACACGTGACCATGGGTCACGTGGTCACACGTGACCGGCTTTCAAAGCCCATTTTGTCAACAGAATTAAATTCTGAAAGAGATTCAAATCTTTCCAAAGGAAAGCGACTATCTGGAACCAATCGAATTAAAGATTCAGAGGTGATGAAATATCATCTATCTATGGGAAAATCTCGGGTTTGGAAAGATTTCCCCTTTAAATCTAACCGAAACAACAAAGGAGAATCCCGGGACTTGAAATCCAATGGTGAATAAAATTCACCTAATAATCCAAAGGTCCAGAACGAATGATGGATGCAAATCAAATCTCTCAATGAAGATTCGTAAAAAAACTAATTGACTCGGCTGCTTCTCCTATAAATAGGAGCCAAGAGACACAAAAAAAAGGAGATACGCAGAGGGAAGAAAGGGAGAGAGAGCCTTGATACTTCGAGGAACTTGGATCTTCTGCAAAAGAAAACCCTAGGTAAGAAAGAGAAGGCTCCTTGAAGGAAAAGAGAATTTAATTCTCAACAGAGTTTAACTCTGATATATAAAACAGAAGAACATATTTCTTCTCTCTTTGATAGAGGATCTGCAAAGTGCACATCTCCCCTTGAGGTTGAGAATTTAATTCTCAATGGGTCGAGATCCTGCCATGCAGATCCAAAACATAGAGAGGGAATGGAGGCACGAGAATTTAATTCTCACAGAACTATAGGAATTTAATTCCTTTGAAATAAAACTAGGGCTTGACCCTGTGTTATGGGAATTTAATTCCTTCAGAACAAAAGAAACAGGGTTTAGCCTTAGTTAAGAACCTAGTTCTGTTGGAACAGCGGGGATTTAATTCCCTTGATCATAATTTAACAAGAGAGTGGGAATTTAATTCCTTAAAAGCTTTGATTAGGGTTTAACCCTATTTGGTTCTTCACATGTATGAGGAATTTAATTCCTACAGAAAATTCAGAGTTCAACTCTATTCAGAATATAAACCTTTAAGAGGAAGTAGGAATTTAATTCCTCTGAAATTACTGTCAGGGTTTAACCCTACGAGGAATTTAATTCCTGGAAAAGATTAACAGATCCTCTAAACAATATACATAGAGGCAGGGTTACGTGTCACCACGTGACCCCCTCCCCCAGGAGATCTACAGAAAACCCCTTTGAGGCAGCACCCCACGTGACCCACGTGACCCTTGACAGAAGCTTTAATACACAGGCATTTGAATGCCCATCACGTGATGGCACGTGATGCTCTGAAAGACGCGATAATCTCAGCAGAATAAATGAAGGGAGGGCGCTCTCACGTGCTGCCACGTGACCCCTCTTGCCTTAGTGTTTAACACTAAATTGAAACTCTCGAACCCAGTGTTAAAACACTGTTGGGCCTTAGTGTTCAACACTAATCAAAAAGCTTTATTTGCAGTGTTCAACACTGATCTGTTTTAGTGTTTAACACTAATTTGAAAAGCCTTGTTGCTGGTGTTTAACACTGATTATCTTTTAGTGTTAAACACTAACTCGTCAACCTCATTCCCAGTGTTCAACACTGATTGCTCTGTAGTGTTTAACACTAGGCTTTGGCCCAATTGGCTAAATGGATGGAGGCAAAGCCTCTCCTGATTGGACTTAGCCCAAGATGGCCATAAGTCTTCAATTTGTGATTAACTGGGCCAATGGGCTCATAACATAATTAATCGGTCTTGATCCCAAATTGGGTCAAAGACTATTTAAGCCATTCCGGTTCTAGGGTACATCTCTTCACTCCTTTGATACTTGGCATTGTAATCCCTTAATGTCTTCAAAGAGGTGACGGGTCCCGACGACCACACATTGATATGGACTGTGGGGTCCTTAAACCCGTGTTTAATGCAAAATTCCTGGTTACGTGGAACGCGGATAATGTCACTCTTTGACCCCGTGGAAAACGTCCAGAGCGGAGCCTGGTCCTCGCAGAGCACGGCAGTGAACCCGTGTGAAGCATCCAGAGCACATACCGGACTGTGGGGTCCTTAAACCCATGGACTACGACGTCCTTAACCTTGACCGAGATGTCTTAAAACTAACAATGGACTGTGGGGTCCTTAAACCCATGGACTACGACGTCCTTAACCTTGACCGAGATGTCTTAAAACTAACAATGGACCGCAATGTCCTTGAACTACCCATGGACCACAACGTCCTTAAACTACCCATGGACCGCAATGTCCTTAAACTAGAACAATAGAGCCCCGTATGCTCTTTTGTCGGATCTAAACGGTCCCGTTTAAGTTGATCTTAGCCTCAAAGATGGCTAACGTATCCTTAAACCTTCAAACAGACTGGACTATGAATCCCCCCAATTAACTCTGGCTCGAGGGTACATCTCTGAACTCCTCTGACATCCGTCGTTGTAATCCTTCAACGTCGTCAGAGAGGTGACGGGTCCCGACGGCCATACATATGATGGACCACTATGTCCCTAAACTGGAACAATAGAGCCCAAACGCTCCTTTGTCGGATCTAAACGATCCCGTTAAGTTGATCTTAGTCTCAAAGATGGACTAACGTATCCTTAACAAACGTTTGAGTTGGTCTTAGCCTCAAGTATGGCTGACGTATCCTCAAACCAAACCCCCAAACCAAAATCTAAGATAATACGGATTTGGACTAGTCCACGCCCTACGGGCGACGACATAACTCCGTCTGCGTAAACAATCCACGGGCAACAAAATACAAAACAAAAACCCACGACACGAAGTGACCATCTGGAGAAGGAGAAAGTTGTTACCGCAATGCGGTAGCGTAATTAACTGCAGGGGCTTGCGCCTGCAGGGAAGAGCGTCCCCACAATCAAAAACCCCTCAAACGAGGGGGAATCTGACGAAGTCTGCTACATCGGACGCATCCGTCTAAACCTTCGATACACGGTGCCATAAATCAACTTGGTATCTTCGGAGAGGTGGACGGATAGCACCAATTAGCATCTGCCCCGAATCTCAGGCAAGACGTCATGTCGCGCGCCGTTTGGAGGGGAACAGATTCTGGCACGCCCGGTGGGACCTTTTCCTCTTTCCACTCCACACTTCGTGTGTCGTGACTCGCGAATCAATCGCAGTTCGCTAATGGTTGCCCTTGGGTTTCAAGATACTAAGAATTGGCGTCTCGCTTATTGCAGAAAGCAAAGGATCGATGGCTTCTACTTCCGTGAAATTCTCCAACTGCTCAGACTGCAATTGCAACCAACGCTCTGCCTCGCCAGGAGGTATAGCCTACGGACCCCAAGCTGCTTCGCTATTCACAATGCCCGTGGAACAGGTCACTCGCGCCACCACAGGATTGTTCTTTGGGACCATGCTCCCGCCGACAAACTTCACCGCTCCAGTGCTGACAACGGAAGCTCTCAAGAAGTCGGTCTTTGATCGTCTTACCCCTGTCGCGGCTCCTCTCAACGAGTCGCTCAACGTCAACGCCTCGGTCTTCTCTAGATTGGGCCATAAATCCTGCGAACTCATCATGGGGCCTACAATCTCAGAGAAGGCTGCTTCTAAGAATGTGGCCGCTCCTGCCCCCGAAGTCGTCAAGGCAGCTTCTCCGGCCAAAAGGTCGGTCTTTACAAGATTGACGGCTTCAGCTCCCGCTCCTGCTGCCCAAAGGACATCGGTTTTTGACAGGCTAATACCAACAGCGACCCCCCACCCAGACAGGGGGCAAGACGAAACCATTCTTACCGCTGACCCTACGCCGTCCACTCGACACGCTCGACGTCGCCATTGGCGCCGAGTAAGGAAGGCTGGGGGCAACTCCCCCTCTGGGTTGACTCCATCGGCCCCGGTGGCAGAAGTTAAGGCTGTTGTTCCAACTGGGAACAGCTTCGAAATGCTAAATAAGGTGCGAAGGAATTCTGCTACTGCAATGCTGAAGAGGTCTCCTCCCCCATTAAAAAAGGTTGTAGAAATAAAACCCGAACAGCCCCGATCTCCTCAACGGTTGTCTTCCAAAATCTATAAAGTTTGGCAGCAGGCCCGAGACTCGATCATCGATCCAAACTTCTCCCGCCAGCACAAGAAGCTGAAAATCCAACCGGAAGCTGGTCACCAGGCTAAACCCCAAAAGGCTGTTGATCAACTGGCTCATAAAAGGAGGAGGCCAGAGAAGACCCCCCAGCATGCAACGACGGCTAAAAGCACTGAGCCCAGACGCCCTAAGTCTGGGGGCATGGTGGCGCACACTGTTTACATGGCCTCTGGAAAAGAGGAAAGCCGCACTTCTACGGGCCACCGACCGCTAACCCGATCCGTGACGAAAGCCCAGGAGCAGCAACAAAAGCTTCAGGAAATGATGAATGGTATGGCCGCACTTACCGGGCCAAAAGAAAACCCAGAAACGTCCTCAGATGCGCGCCAGGAGGAAGAAACCGACACTGAATTCCTTCGCCGGATACTGGAGAAAAAGGACAAAGAGGCTGCTGAACAGGCGGCCAACATACAACATATGGGCCTTCTCTTCCAAGATATGATAGGAATGATGATCCAGCAGGACTTACCCGCCGAGGATCCCCCAATCGTTCTTGAAGACGACCGAGGAGAAACGTCAATCCACCACCAGCCCTCTCAACGGCCAAGGAGGAGGCAATCTCTAAGGCTGACTTGGTTGACTACATAGCCCAGCAAATCCGGGTTCATCACGCAACAGAGGCAGCTGGTCAAGTCGTGAAAACGGGGCGGCCGTATCCGAGCTGGTACGACCAAATCAAATACCCGCCAGGCTATACGATACCAAAATTCCACGTGTACAAGGGGACCGGCAACCCCCATCAACATGTCGCCCAGTTCCGGGCCCTCTGCGGTAACACCGGCGGTGATGATAAACTGTTGCTCCGCCAGTTCGTGGGCAGCCTATCAGAAACTGCGTTCGAATGGTATTCAGAACTCCCGAACGATTCTATCAAAATGTTCGCTGAAATGGAGTTGTTGTTCACTCAGCGATTCGCAAGTGCCAGCGAACGCACTCCAATAACTGCACTGATTAACGCCAGGGTAAAACCAGGCGAAACCTGGGTCCAGTATGCTATACGCTGGCGGAATTTATGGTCGAGATGCGAGCAACGCATTGAGGAAGCACCTGCGGTGGGCATGTTCGTGGGAACTCTAGACCCTCACGGAACTATCTCCCAGTTTATGATGTTCTTTAAGCCAACCACATTCCAGGCTTTAATCGACAAGTTGGCTCAGATGGACCAGATGGGTCATAGACCACCTCCCCCGAAGTCGGAACCTCGGAATGACAAGGGTAAAGGAAGGGCAACCTTTGTTGCGAATGCCCAACAGCAACCTAACGCCCCGAAACCGGTAGATCAACTGGAGGAAAGACGTCGGTATTATAATGAGAAGATGAAGCGTCCCTACTCGTTCCCACGGGACAAGACGAAACGGTTATTCAAGCTGGCAATACGCAACAGACTTATAAACCCACCAAATCCAAGGCGACCGCCGCAACCCACCGAGGTGAATAACCCTAACTATTGCCCTTACCATCAAACGGTAGGCCATCCGATTGAAGATTGCTTCGTCTTCAAAGGATGGATTGAAGACCAGTATCTCCAGGGGAAGTTTGTACTGTCCGAAAAGTGGAAGGTGAACCAACCACAACCGCATACTCCTAAGAAAGCAGATACACCGGGGGCAACCTGCTCCTTTATTGAAGAAGCTCCATGGGAGGTCGTGCTATCAACTAAAACCAAAAGAATGCTGAGAGACCTTCATGCGTGCCCTGCGATCGAATGGAAGGACCCTCTTGAACCTCAAATTATCGAAGGGATGCTAAGGCGCCGCCCAACTACAAAGACTCGCGATAAGAGCCCAAATACTCACGCCCAATCGTCAAAATCTTCGAAGAAAAAGAAGAAGAAATCCAAGAAGCCCGTGAAGCTTGGAAACGAGCACACGAACTTGCAGAAGCAAATCGACGCGCTGGAAGAATACAATCAAAAGGCGCGAACTCCTGTCACACTGCAAGAGTTCCTCAACCACATCTTTCAAGAGGAAGATGATGGAGAGAGCTCGTCAGATGAATCCGAAGGATATGTGGCGAGTTGTAACGTAATCTCCCACTCGTTTACCGATGATGGGAAAACTCTTGGCACTAAGAAGCTGGAGGCAGAGCCTGTACCAGAGCGTGCATGGCCAACAGACGAAATGATCGACGCTTTTCTAGACGGGATTCGTCTAAAATGTAAAGCGGACCAGGAGCGTGATGGCCACATCGGAAGGAGCCAAATGCGGGCAACTGAACGAAAGAGTTGAACTACCGGAGCGAAAGGCATCCGAAGTAGACAAGAAGATATTCAAGACGAGAAAAAGGTTTGCCAAAGCCATGTGCAGGCTAATAATGTGCAGGACCTGCGAACATTTTACGTCCCTCCCAGGCAAAGGGGTGAGAAGGTGATCCTATTCTACCGATCTTCAGAGTCGAAAATAGAGAAAGAGATCTAGCATGGCGCGGATGCTACACTTGACAGGCTCCAACCCATCCGTCTGCCCAGATACTATACAAATGGATTAAAGAAGCTATTGAAGCGCCAAGGAGTACCCTTAGAACAGACCGTTCGGCAGGCTCGGTTCTACAACAGGATTTGGGATGTCCCCGGGACTCAACGCAAATTGCCCAACGGGAAGATGGAAACACTCGGGCTTGGATACGCAAGAGCCGGAAAACGGGAACGGGCTCACAGCAGCTACGCTATATATACCTTTGATGAAGAGGAGGACGCCCTGTCAGGAGATGCCAACCCCCCATCAAAACTAGACCCCGCGATTAAAACGCCGAGTCCGTCGTTTGAGGAACGAATGGGCAAGCCTATCAGGAAAGTGGGTCAGAAAGCTTGGGAAGACCACAACCGCGAAATGTCCATCTACGAGAAGGCCAGGACGCAACGTCTATTTCAACGTGCTGCAAAAGACAAAGACGCTTATCCTCATCAATCCGCTGTACGAAGTGCCCGACGCAGAGACGGAAATAAATCAAGAAGCGGCTCGGGTTTGTCCCTCATGAAGAAGATGAGTCGAGCGTACTCCTTCCCCCGAGACAAGACGGAGAGGTTACTCAACCTCGCTATAAAACATCAAATGATCACTCTTCCAGAGTCTAGACATCCTGAGCAAGCTAACAAGGCTTCTCATCTGAGTTATTGCTCTTATCACCAAGCCATAGGACATCCTACCGAAGACTGCTTCACCTTCAAGAACTGGGTCGAGGACCAGTACCGATGGGGCAGATTCGCTTTATCCGACGGCTGGAAGGTAACACCGCCGCAAAAGCATGAGCCCAAGGCCGCAAGAGCAGAACCGGGCCCACCTCAGTCCGGGGAGCGGGTTCGCACTTGTTATACGATTACGATATTAGGAGAAGAGCCCGAGAACGTAGATGACCTTCCCCGGTGCTTTGAGAACAGCGATGATGAGGTGATCTCGGAATTTCCGCCCGCTCCGAAAGAACTGGAAGATGGTATACATACTACTGCAGATAACCTCAAGAAGATTGAGTTGGGATCGGCAGACGACCCGCGACCGACATTTGTCAGCGAGCTGTTATCCGAAGAGAGGGTGGCTGCGTTAAAGAACGTGCTTCTACGGCATAAAGACTGCTTCGCGTGGAACTACTCCGAGATGCCAGGATTAGATCCGGAGATTGCTGTGCATAGATTAGCAATATCCCCAGATATATCAAGCCAGTCAAGCAGGCACCAAGGAGGATGCGACTCGAGCTTGAAATGAGCATCAACGCCGAAGTCAAGAAGTTGATCGATTCTGGATTTATCCAAGAAGTCCAATATCCCGACTGGATCGCCAATATCGTCCCGGTAATGAAGAAGAATGGGACGGTACGCATATGCGTGGATTTCAGGGATCTCAATAAAGCCTTTCCAAAGGATGATTTCCCAGTACTAGTAACCGAGCTAATGATAGATAACACGTCCACTCACGAGGTTTTCTCCTTTATGGATGGTTCGTCAGGATACAATCAGATAAAGATGCATCCCGAAGACCAGAAGCACACCGCTTTCCGCATCCCTTTGGGTATATTTTGCTACAGGGTTATGCCCTTTGGTCTAAAGAACGCTGGCGCTACCTATCAAAGGGCCATGACAAAGATCTTTGATGACCTCATACACGATGTCGTCGAGTGCTATATCGATGACCTCGTAGTAAAGAGCATGTCATACGAAGATCGTTTAAAGCATCTGGAGACTGTATTTCGACGCCTTCGGCAATATAATTTGAAAATGAATCCCCTCAAATGCGCGTTTGGAGTCTCCTCGGGCAAATTTCTGGGATTCATCGTTCGACACCGAGGTATTGAAATAGATCCGTCAAAGATTAAGGCGATCATGGAAATGCCTCCACCAAGAACCCTCAAGCAGTTGCGGTCTCTCCAAGGGAAGCTCGCATACATCCGGCGGTTTATCGCTAATCTTTCGGGCAAATGCCGTCCTTACAGCCACCTGATGAAAAAGGGAACTCCATTTGCTTGGGATCACAAATGTCAAGGTGCACTAGACGAGATCAAGCAGTACCTGCAGAACCTTCCGGTGTTGGCCGCGCCGGTCAAGGGAAAACCCCTCATTCTTTATACGACCGCCCTCGAGGGTTCCTTGGGCGCGTTATGGGCACAAGAGAACGATCAGGGGAGAGAGAGGGCACTCTATTACTTAAGTCGAGTTCTACTGGGGGCAGAAAGCAACTACTCTCCCATTGAAAAACATTGCTTAGCGTTAATCTTCGCGATAACAAAGCTCAGGCACTATGCGTTGGCACATGAAGTCCGTCTCATTTCAAAAGTAGATCCCCTTAAATACTTGATGTCGAAAGCCATATTGACGGGACGACTCGCTAAGTGGGCCCTGCTCTTGATGGAGTTCTCGATAACGTATCAACCTCTCAAGGCAGTGAAAGGCCAGGCCATTGCCGACTTCCTTGCTGAGCACCCGATACCGGCCGATTCTCCTCTGAACTGTGTTTTGCCGGACGAGCATGCATTTGATGCGATTAGCGGCGGAAGCACCCGATGGGAACTCTATTTTGATGGAGCGTCCTCCATAAAGAAACAGAAACAAGGTATCCCAATGATCAAATCAGGGATAGGCCTCATCTTTGCAACTCCACAAGGAGGGATAATGCGCTTCGCCTTCTCCTTAACAGAGCCGAGGACAAACAATGAAGCTGAATACGAAGCTCTGATAGCAGGCCTCGAGATCGCCATCGACATGGGAATTGAAGACCTCCTTATATACGGGGATTCTCAGCTGGTCGTTAGTCAAGTAAATGGTGACTACCAAACGTGCAAGCCGGAGTTGGTGAAGTACGGCGAAAGGGTGCAACAACTATTGACCCGAATTCCCTCCTATACTTTGGAGAACATACCGCGCGCGGAAAATAGCAAAGCAGACGCGTTGGCTAAACTTGCTAAAGAACTGGCTGACGAGAACCTCGATGACGTCAGAATCATGGTACAAAGCCGTCGAGTGCTCGCCCCGGCGGAAATACCTCCGGAATTATATAAGGAGAAGGGAGCGACTGAGCAGACGACCCTACAAATAAAAGACCATGAGGAGGCCGAAGACTGGAGGGAAGTCTTCATAGACTACTTTAAGTCCCACCGAATGCCCAAAGAGGCGTCCTCAAGACATCAGCTCATGAAACAAGCTTTATCTTTCGCTTTCGTCAACGATACTCTATACAAGAGATCGTTTGATTCTTTATGGCTGAGATGCTTAGGACCTGACGAAGCAGAAAGAGTCATTCAGGAAGTGCATGACGGACTTTGCGGTTCTCACCAAGCAGGCCCAAAGATGAAGTTAAAAATTAAACGGATGGGTTACTACTGGCCCACGATGATCCAGGACTGCCTTGAGTATGCGAAGCAATGCCACTCATGCCAAATTCATGGAGACTTCATCCACCAACATCCGAATCCACTGCACCCAACGGTAGCTAGCTGGCCGTTCGAAATGTGGGGGACTGACATAGTCGGCCCCATTGAGCCAGCATCATCCCGGGGACACCGTTTTATCCTGGCGACAACTGATTACTTCTCCAAATGGGCAGAAGCAGTACCACTGAAGGAAGTGAAGACGAAGAATATCCTCCATTTCTTCAAGACGCACGTCATCTATCGGTTCGGAACTCCACGGCGGATTATCTCCGATAATGGGTCGGCCTACCGAAGCCATAAGATTAGCCGCTTCGCACAGCATCACAATATAGACTGGAGATATTCTTCGGTTTACAATCCACGAGCTAACGGTCTGGCCGAGGCCTTCAATAAGACCTTGACGAAGATCATAAAAAAGACCGTTTCCAGGAATAAGAGAGACTGGCACGAAAGGCTGCAAGAAGCCCTTTGGGCTTATCGAACTACATTCAAGACGGCCACAAACACAACGCCGTACGCGTTGGTATTTGGGACGGAAGCAGTGCTCTCCCTCGAGATAGAGTTACCCTCTCTGCGAGTAGCAGTCCACCACGAGCTGACGAACGAAGAAAATGCTCACCTTCGGCTTGAGGAGCTTGATGCCCTCGACGAAACCCGGCTCATAGCGCAACAACATCTAGAGGCCTACAAAGCAAAGATGACGCGCTCGTACGAAAGATTGACCAGGCCGAGGACATTCCGCCAAGGCGAACTCGTACTAGTGGTCAAAAGACCTATGATCCCCAATCGTGCCAAGCGAGGAAAATTTGAGCCAAACTATGAAGGCCCGTACATCATAGACAAGGTCTACCAGGGTGGGGCCTACCTACTCATGGACATGCACGGTGAAAGGCCTTTCAGGCCAATAAACGGCCGCTTCTTAAAGAAATACTATGCTTAATAAGCCACAGCCTAGGTCAATGATAGATGACGACGACTATGTCCGCTCAATATCTTCCTAGGCTCAGACTTTACAAGCAGCAGCCAGCCTTCCCATATCGACGGACCGAGACGTCCTTAAACTAACGACGGACCGAAACGTCCTTAAACTAACGACGGACCGAAACGTCCTTAAACTAACGATGGACCGAAACGTCCTTAAACTATCGACGGACCGAAACGTCCTTAAACTAACGACGGACCGAAACGTCCCTAAAATTACTACCGCGGTATCTTTAGGATGACGGGATAAAAAAGGAGAGAGAAAGAAAAAATAAAAAATATATATGAAAAAGAATAAAAAAACGGTATGTCCATAAGCAAAATGGGCACGGATGAAAACCCGAAAGGGCTCCGTGAGTAAAAACAGCAGGGCTGCCGGCAAGTGTTCGTGAAAACCCGAAAGGGCGCGACCTTGTAAAAAAAAAGTGAAAAAAGAATAAAGGCGGTATGTCCATAAGCAAAATGGGCACGGATGAAAACCCGAAAGGGCTCCGTGAGTAAAAACAGCAGGACTACCGGCGAGTGTTTGTGAAAACCCGAAAGGGCGCAACCTCGTTAAAAGACACTTGTAGGGTCCTCTCGACCTTGTAAGGAGAAACCACCTGCGTGAGATCCTTACGACTCACAAAGGAGCAACACACTTAGGGATCCTCACGATTCCTAAGGAAAAAATACACTTACGAGATCCTTACGACTCGTAAGGAGAATTCTCTTATGGGACCCTCACGGCTCATGAGATTCGAAAGTCTTAAGTTACAGAAACCTAAACCTGTTCTTAAGCAAATCCTCCACAACCTTCGATATTGCCCTACAAGAGGCTCAATACTGACCCTTGTATGCAATCCACGGGCGCGAAAAAACATTTCCCCAGCAAAATCCCACCCGTGACTAGGGATATGCCCACATGGTGAACAACCCTTATAATTCCTCTCGACTTATAAGGAGAAAACCCTCTTGTAGGATCCTTACGACTTACAGAGGAACATACACTTAGG
Organism: Agapanthus africanus; assembly: GCA_030015575.1. Lineage (NCBI taxonomy): Eukaryota > Viridiplantae > Streptophyta > Magnoliopsida > Asparagales > Amaryllidaceae > Agapanthus > Agapanthus africanus. The sequence goes on from CM057350.1 coordinate 388,378,516, forward strand.
AATCCTCACGATCCCTAAGGAGAAAATACACCTGCAAGATCCTCACGACTTGTAGGGAGAGATACCTTTGTGAGACCCTTACGGCTCACGAAGTCAAAAGCCTTGGTCGACAGGACCCTTAACCCTATTTACTAAGCCACCTTTGTTCAATATCGACAAAGGCAAATGATGATTCGCTCCTGGCAGCATCCCAGTTGCAGCGGTGCTGATGCCGAAATCGGTGTCTAAAATCCAAGCTTGCGGCGAAAAAGCTAACAAGCCACACATGCCTACGAAATAGCTGAAATGATGGGGCAACTTGCAATAAAAAACAGCAAGTAAAAATGTATGCATGAAAAATAGACGAAATGATGGGGCAACTCGCAATAAAAAAACAGCGAGTGAAAATAAAAAAAAATAGCCGAAATGATTGGGCACCGCGAAAAATAGCCGAAATGATGGGGCAATCGCGACCTTCGCGATACAAAAGCTGAAACGATAGAGCATCGCGGAAAAAGAAATAAAATAAAAAGAAAATGTATGCTTTACGGGTGATGTTCCATCACACCCTGTATACAATCCAATGGCATAAACAAAAAGGGAACATACCTCCCTCCCCCAGGTTTCACCAAAGAAAGAAGCTAAATCTCGACGGGCCATAAGTGACCTAAAGATCATCCCAACACTCGTCTCGTAACAACGGACACAACTTCAAGCTAAGCGGAACAGCGGCAACTCCCAGTTCCATGGCTCGGTGGTATACATATCGCCAACAGTCAAACCTCCATCCCGTGAAATGCGGATACAATCAGCAAAATTCCTGGTTACGTGGAACGCGGATAATGTCACTCTTTGACTCCGTGGAAAACGTCCAGAGCGGATCCTGGTCCCCGCAGAGCACGGCAGTGAACCCGTGTGAAGCATCCAGAGCGGAGCCTAGTCCTCGCCGAGCACGGCAGTGAACCTGTGTGAAGCATCTAGTGCAAAATTTCTGGTTACGTGGAACGCGGATAATGTCACTCTTTGACCCCATGGAAAACGTCCAGAGCGGAGCCTAGTCCTCGCCTAACGCGGCAGTGAACCCGTGTGAAGCATCTAGTGCAAAATTCTTGGTCACATGGAACGCGGATAACGTCACTCTTTGACCCCGTGGAAAACGTCCAGAGCGGAGCCTAGTCCTCGCCTAACGCGGCAGTGAACCCGTGTGAAGCATCTAGTGCAAAATTCCTGGTCATGTGGAACGCGGATAATGTCACTCTTTGACCCCGTGGAAAACGTCCAGAGGGGAGCCTAGTCCTCGCCTAACGCGGCAGTGAACCCGTGTGAAGCATCTAGTGCAAAATTCCTGGTCACGTGGAACGCGGATAATGTCACTCCTTGACCCCGTGGAAAACGTCCAGAGCGGAGCCTAGTCCTCGCCTAACGCGGCAGTGAACCCGTGTGAAGCGTCTAGTGCAAAATTCCTGGTCACGTAGAACGCGGATAATGTCACTCTTTGACCCCGTGGAAAACGTCCAGAGCGGAGCCTAGTCCTCGCCTAACGCGGCAGTGAACCCATGTGAAGCATCTAGTGCAAAATTCCTGGTTACGTGGAACGCGGATAACGTCACTCTTTGACCCCGTGGAAAACGTCCAGAGCGGATCCTGGTCCTCGCAGAGCACGGCAGTGAACCCGTGTGAAGCATCCAGAGCGGAGCCTAGTCCTCGCCTACCGCGGCAGTGAACCCGTGTGAAACATCTAGTGCAAAATTCCTGGTCACGTGGAACGCGGATAATGTCACTCTTTGACCCCGTGGAAAACGTCCAGAGCGGATCCTGGTCTTCGCAGAGCACGGCAGTGAACCCGTGTGAAGCATCCAGAGCGGAGCCTGGTCCTCTCCAAGCATGGCAGTGAACCCGTGTGAAGCATCCAGAGCAAATACCGGACTGTGGAGTCCTTAAAATCCACGGACTACGACGTCCTTAACCTCGACCGTGATGTCTTATAACTAACGATCAACCACCCCGATTCCCTATGGATTCTGCCTTGGTCTAAGGGTACATCTCTTCACTCCTTTGATGCCCGGCGTTGTAATTCCTCAACGTCTTCAAAGAGGTGATGGGTCCCTGCAACCAAACACCGGACTGTGGAGTCCCTAAATCTACGGACTATGAGGTCCTTAACCTTGACCGTGATGTCTTAAAACTAACAGCGGACTGTGGAGTCCTTAAATCCACGGACTATGAGGTCCTTAACCTTGACCGTGACGTCTTTAAACTACGATACCTTGATAGACCCCTGAATCCGTGAAACACGGATAAGGATGATCACATCTGGCACTTGCAGGCCCTCACGACCTGTAAGGAAGAAAAACTCTCCTGTGAGATCCTTACGACTCTCAAGGGAAAACCCGCTTAAGAATCCTCACGATCTCTAAGAGGAACTCACACCTATGGGATCCTCTCGACCTGTAGGAGAAAAACTCTTTATGAGACATTCGTGGATCGTAAAAAGCAAAAGTCTTAGGAAGCAGATCTTAACCCTGAGTCCTGAGCCATTGCTGTCCTGCAAGGAGATCAAGATAGAATATTCGCAGAATACATTCAATGAAAAGGAAACACATCATTGAGAAAAAAAAATGTATCTTTTATTCATAAACCAAAATGGGTACAAAGTACAATTCATGAAAGAAACAAAAAGAAAATACTCTCATCCATGAGTATGTACAAAAAGGAAGGAAAAGATACAAATGTTTCAAGCCGGCGGGCGATTCAGCAGCTTGGTCAGCTCATCCTGCTTTTGTTGGACCACGGCTTCATGACGCAAGATCTCCAAAAGACGAGCCTCCGCTTGAGCTTGCTGAGCCTGATACGAAGCGAGCCGGGCTTCAAGCTCTTTCTCAGTGGCCTTATGAGCCTCGACCCTCTCACGAGTAAACGTGGCAGCTTTATCGAGAGCCACCACCTCTTTGATGGACTCCTGAAGCACCCGCCAGAGTTCATACGCTTTGTTGGCTTTGGCTGTGAGATTGGCTTGAAGCTCGCCCAGCGCCTTGGAGGCTAGCTCCCTCTCTGAGAACTTGCGACCGAGCCTTTTCTCACATGACGTCATGTTTGCCGCGCACCGTGCTATCAGCCCCCGTAACTCCGCCTTTGCAGCCACAGCCTCCGAGGAAAGGTGAGAACATTCGAGGGCGTGCAGGCAAGCCTCCACCTGCCGGCAGAACTCCACCCAGACTCGCACCACCTCTTCGCTGTGGTAGGTGGCAAGAAAAGGAAGAGAACCGTTAGCCTCGGCAGCGAATGCTTCAGCCGTGGTCGTGCTGCCAGCACGAAGCTCCTCGATCAGAGACGATAAGGAGACAAGGCTTAATTGGGCCAAGCGTTCTGAAGCCCGCAAGGCATAAGGGCCGGGTGGCATCACGATGCGCGACTCCAACGCCGTGGAGACTGGCAGAGCTGTTCAAATTTGGAAGACGTCAGCAAAATTCTTAAGCAAAGAACGAGTGAGAGTGCAATGAAATGTCACTCACCGACAGTCGTGCAAGTAGGAGCTGAAGGCTCCCGTGGCCCTTCGAGAACCTCGACCTCATCATCGGCTTCCAGAACTGTAGAAAACATCAATGTCAGTACGCAAAATAACGACGATGCTATGAGAAGGGATGGACGACACCAACCTTGCCCAGACGAGAGGACAATGCGCTGAGGGGAGATCGCCTGCGGAGCTGCCATCTCCAATAAACGCTGAAATGACTGTCGAGGCAACAGATCCGCGATCGTGGCCGCCTAACCGCGCAATTCTGGGAAAGATAAAAGAGTTCAGACTATGAAGGGGTTGCTAAATTAAAACGCAGAGGGATACCTTCAACACTCCTCCCATTCTGAGCCGGGGGGATAGCAGCTTCAACGGTCTCCGCCGCGACCTCAGGCTCCAACAAAGGGAGAGTAGTCCCGACTACCTCGCTCCCAGCCTTTGGGCCGCCCTCAGTAAGAGTCATTGGGGCGGCGGCCTCCAAAGGAGCCTCCCCCAAAGGGGAAAGCACTCCCTGGTCAAGAACCGCCGCTGGAAGTTCCACCATGAGAGGAGCAGCCTCGTCAGCCCCCTCCACATCCAACAAGGCTTCATTGAGAACTTCGGCGGGCTTTAGCTTTAATGGGCCCGTAGGGAGCTCCCCAGCGTCGAAGATTCTGCACGATTCAAATAAGAATAATGATATATAGGCACGAGCATAAATGATCAGAAAAACTACAAAAGAAACACAACATACCTATACGCAAAGAAGCCCTCAATATGGCTTCTTCAAGCCGCTGCTCCTTCTCAAGGAGGTGGGCTCGCCGGGGTTCGAGAGTGGACTCATGGCCGCCGGTCCATAAAGAAAGTGCGTCAGCTGCATCTTCTGAAGCGGCCTGCTTCAAAGCCCTTTCTCCCCATTCCTCCAGAGGACCGATAAATCGCCGCCGAATCCACGAAGGGTCTTCGTAAAAAATTACAGCAGGATAAGACTTCTTCGGAACCTTGGCGTTATGAGACGCGTCTTTTGAACGCCGTATGGCCTCAGCCAACTGTGCGGCCTCCTCATCAGCCGAACTCGGAAAGAGAAGTCCAGCGTTTGACTCTTGCAGGGCCAATGGCTCATCTTCAAGAATAGGCTCAGACTCCGCCACAGAATCAAGCATAGTGGTGGCCGCTTTCCTCCGCCGTTTAGACCCAGAGCCGGTCGCTGAGGATGACCGCCTCCTCCCTCACGAAGCCTTAGGGCGGCGCTGGCCCACATCGCCCTCAGCGCCCTCATCCCTGTTACTCTCGCTCGGTGCCACAACCGAGGATGACATCGCCATTGTCGACGCCACAGGGGGCGGCGCCGCCACCGGCAGGGGTGCTACTACTGGGGCCCGTTTACCCCGCGATCGGGAACCCAAGGGCATACCAGCTGTTGGAGTAAGGTCTACCCCTTACTCCCCCGGAATGAGCGCAGTGCCAATCTCCCTCAAAGGGAAGCGGACCGGAACCCTCGGCCGTAGCTTAGCCCCCGAAACCTGAGGAGGGGCATCGTGACCAAGAAGCACCCTTCTTTCTTCAAGAATAATCGGACTGATCCGATGAAGATACCAGCCCGTAAATGCACCTACACATCGGGGCATGTACTCGGCTTTAGGGACCATGAAATAAGAGCCGGTGTTCAGCCTCATGAAATGATGAGCGGCATCGCGAACAGCATCGAGCGAAGGGATCGGGGCAACTATAAAAGCCTCGAAAGGAACGCCCTGGTCGTATCCGAGCTGTCGGGCAAATCGATGTGGATTGTACCGCATGAAAAGAGCTGCACTGTCCTGGCGAAACACCAAGTAGCCCGGTCTAATTGTATACAAATGCGCGGCCTCCCGGGGCTTCAAAGAAGGTGCGTTGTCTTTCGACTGGTCCCAGAGTTGTTGGACGGGACCCGAAGGAGTAGACAAGACCCGATCATTAAAAACCAACCCGCCAGCGGTGGCATGAGGAGAAATTAGCACCCGAATAGCCCCGAATTGAGTCGGGTCGGCGGCAGAAGCATCCACTAACCGCATAAGTCGTGGAAAGGGGTAGGCATCGTAAAATGAGGGCCTCTGATGCATGGCGAAAGCCCCCAATACGTGCATTTCGATCCAGGACGTGAAATAATGAAGCGAAAAGTTTACCACATCCACGTCAGGCATAGAGGTATTAGCTGCGGTGCCCAATCCATTATAGAGGTGCGCCAAGGCCGGGATGCCGATGGCCAACCGCGTCCCCTCAGCAATACGATGAGCCGGGTAGATGACCGAGGCTCTCATGAAGCGGCGATGCATGGGGATAACGAACCAACTAAGCCAAACACTGACAAACCCCACAAAGAATGTTTCCTCATCCATACCGGGTGCCGCAACGGACTCAAAATACATCGGCGACACGATGGGAATATAATATTGTGGCAGGTCCGATTCAGCGGTCGGTAGCTTCTTCGGACCAAACCCAAAGGGGTCTTTGATGTTAGCAAACTTCGGAGCAGTCTTCGATATGATATCCTCACGAAGGAAGCAGGAAATGAAGCTTTTAAAAGTAACACCCTGCTCCTCAGATTCAGTGAACAATCGATCAAAAATACCCAGCGCCTTGATCAAGCTGGGGCGCTTGTGGCGAACGGCGTTCTCAACAGACAAGCCGTCAGCCGGTGCAGACTCGGGCTCAAAGACATACTCATCAGGAGGCAACAACTCCTCATACAGTGCACCCCTGATCGGCAATCCCGAGATTTCATAAAATTCTGCAAGAGAGATCGAGACCTCACGATCTCCTAGGATGAAAGTGTTGGTAGGAAGATTCCATTGGTTTAAAAAAGCCTTAACCCACCAGGCATGCGGGGACTTATAATGGAATAGTGACGCGTATATGGCCTGATAAAGCCCGACTTTCTGCAACCGCGCACGATGGGCAGAAAGGATGTAGCGAGCCCAGAGAAGGTAGCCCGTAGGATGCCGGGGAGTGAGCCCTATCTTATAAATTTGCCCCCACGGGTGGGCCTCACCCTGGCAGATACGCCGCCCCAAGATGTCTATGGCCGGGATCGGATGGTTCGGAATACCAGTCGTCGAAGGCTCGAGCCTCCCCGTTGGAGTCCAGTTGGGCATTTCCACAGCAAAAACTGTCCTTGGAGGATCCATCGGTAAGAATGGGAAAGTGGGCTCCGTCGGCACCGCGCAAAGAAAACTCCGGCGACCCTGAATAATCTGACTGTACCAAGATCCCCATTGAAGAAGGTTGGTGCAGTTCGGGTCATGGGCCCGAATCATCGCCATCGCCTCCTCATCAGATGGTGACTGAGGAAAAGCAGCCTCCGAGCGAGAAAAGGGAAAGCGTGGAACAGAAGCCATTGCACCTGAAATCCAGTAAAGGAAGACCGTTAAAAGACAAGTTAGCAATATATATTCATGCACGAACATGAAGACTAGTTGAAGAAAACAACAGCAAAGTTTCCTGGGACCATTGGCTACAAAACACATGGGCCCCACAGAATCCGGATGACGGCTCATTAATAATGAGACCAAACAGTTACAATAAAACAAAGGGAATATCCCCATTTAATAAAGAATGATGACCATGCACATTTTCCCCCAACAGGATCTGTCTCGGGCTCTACAATGAATCCAACAAGATCAAAGGAATTAAATTCCCACAGAAGACATCATTACAAAACCCCCATTTCATTAACTGCAGAAGAACAACCTCGGGCCAAGAGACCCCAGGAAGCCTCCGCATGAAGAAATCAAGTCCTTCATTGGAATTAAAATTCCTTATTAAGAAAAGGGAATTAAATTCCCAGAAACATTTTGATGGAATTAAATTCCATGGAGTTGAAACGCCATCATCATCTCCCCAAAGATCATCTAAACCCTAAAAAGATCTACAGTTTGAATGTTAAGCGGTTCTTATGGGAAAACATGAAGAAAAAAGGGTAAAAACCCTTGTTTTGGATTTAAAATCCAGAGGAATGTGAAGGTCCATCGTTTGTCCAAGAACATTACCTGAGGAAAAGAAATCTTTTCGAACAGAGTTAAACTCTGAAAATTGTTTCAAGGCAGAGAACTAAGCTCTGGAAGCGAGAATTAAATTCTCAAGGAAAGAATTCTCAAAAGAAGAAGATGAACAAAGTGAAGGCTCCTATGAAGAGACAGAGGTATTTATAGAAGGCAATGGAAACGTTTCATCTCCCCAAATCCCTAAAGGAATCCAACGGTCACAAAAGATGACAGCGTTGCACTCACGTGCTGACACGTGAGAACAACGCTGTGGGGGAATTTGTTTCCTGATTTAAAATCAGGAAAGCTTATGGAAAAAGCTTGAGAAGAGGGTCACGTGCTTACACGTGACCAGCAGTCACGTGTTGGCACGTGACACCCAAAAGTACCGGCAAAGCAAGTTCAGCTTCCAGACTACATCAAAGAAAAAGGGCTTAAGAAAGGGTCACGTGCTCCCACGTGACCAGAGTCACGTGTTGGCACGTGTCATTTTAAAGCGGATTCAAAGGCACATCGGTTCCCTGATCAAGTCAAGGAAAAAGAGTCCAGACCAGGGTCACGTGCTCACACGTGACCAGGGGTCACGTGATGGCACGTGACGGTTAAGCAACAACCAGAAGACAGCGCAAAAAAGAAAGAAGAAGGCTCATTCCAAAGGGGGTCACGTGCCCACACGTGACCATAGGTCACGTGGTCACACGTGACCGGCTTTCAAAGCCCATTTTGTCAACAGAATTAAATTCTGAAAGAGATTCAAATCTTTCCAAAGGAAAGCGACTATCTGGAACCAATCGAATTAAAGATTCAGAGGTGATGAAATATCATCTATCTATGGGAAAATCTCGGGTTTGGAAAGATTTCCCCTTTAAATCTAACCTAAACAACAAAGGAGAATCCCGGGACTTGAAATCCAATGGTGAATAAAATTCACCTAATAATCCAAAGGTCCAGAACGAATGATGGATGCAAATCAAATCTCTCAATGAAGATTCGTAAAAAAACTAATTGACTCGGCTGCTTCTCCTATAAATAGGAGCCAAGAGACACAAAAAAAAGGAGATACACAGAGGGAAGAAAGGGAGAGAGAGCCTTGATACTTCGAGGAACTTGGATCTTCTACAAAAGAAAACCCTAGGTAAGAAAGGGAAGGCTCCTTGAAGGAAAAGAGAATTTAATTCTCAACAGAGTTTAACTCTGATATATAAAACAGAAGAACATATTTCTTCTCTCTTAGATAGAGGATCTGCAAAGTGCACATCTCCCCTTGAGGTTGAGAATTTAATTCTCAATGGGTCGAGATCCTGCCATGCAGAACCAAAACATAGAGAGGGAATGGAAGCACGAGAATTTAATTCTCACAGAACTATAGGAATTTAATTCCTTTGAAATAAAACTAGGGCTTGACCCTGTGTTATGGGAATTTAATTCCTTCAGAACAAAAGAAACAGGGTTTAGCCCTAGTTAAGAACCTAGTTCTGTTGGAACAGCGGGGATTTAATTCCCTTGATCATAATTTAACAAGAGAGTGGGAATTTAATTCCTTAAAAGCTTTGATTAGGGTTTAACCCTATTTGGTTCTTCACATGTATGAGGAATTTAATTCCTACAGAAAATTCAGAGTTCAACTCTATTCAGAATATAAACCTTTAAGAGGAAGTAGGAATTTAATTCCTCTGAAATTACTGTCAGGGTTTAACCCTACGAGGAATTTAATTCCTGGAAAAGATTAACAGATCCTCTAAACAATATACATAGAGGCAGGGTCGCGTGTCACCACGTGACCCCCCAGGAGATCTACAGAAAACCCCTTTGAGGCAGCACCCCACGTGACCCACGTGACCCTTGACAGAAGCTTTAATACACAGGCATTTGAATGCCCATCACGTGATGGCACGTGATGCTCTGAAAGACGTGATAATCTCAGCAGAATAAATGAAGGGAGGGCGCTCTCACGTGCTGCCACGTGACCCCTCTTGCCTTAGTGTTTAACACTAAATTGAAACTCTCGAACCCAGTGTTAAAACACTGTTGGGCCTTAGTGTTCAACACTAATCAAAAAGCTTTATTTGCAGTGTTCAACACTGATCTGTTTTAGTGTTTAACACTAATTTGAAAAGCCTTGTTGCTGGTGTTTAACACCGATTATCTTTTAGTGTTAAACACTAACTCGTCAACCTCATTCCCAGTGTTCAACACTGATTGCTCTGTAGTGTTTAACACTAGGCTTTGGCCCAATTGGCTAAATGGATGGAGGCAAAGCCTCTCCTGATTGGACTTAGCCCAAGATGGCCATAAGTCTTCAATTTGTGATTAACTGGGCCAATGGGCTCATAACATAATTAATCGGTCTTGATCCCAAATTGGGTCAAAGACTATTTAAGCCATTCCGGTTCTAGGGTACATCTCTTCACTCCTTTGATACTTGGCATTGTAATCTCTCAATGACTTCAAAGAGGTGACGGGTCCCGACGACCACACATTGATATGGACTGTGGGGTCCTTAAACCCGTGTTTAATGCAAAATTCCTGGTTACGTGGAACGCGGATAATGTCACTCTTTGACCCCGTGGAAAACGTCCAGAGCGGAGCCTGGTCCTCGCAGAGCACGGCAGTGAACCCGTGTGAAGCATCCAGAGCATATACCGGACTGTGGGGTCCTTAAACCCATGGACTACGACGTCCTTAACCTTGACCGAGATGTCTTAAAACTAACAATGGACTGTGGGGTCCTTAAACCCATGGACTACGACGTCCTTAACCTTGACCGAGATGTCTTAAAACTAACAATGGACCGCAATGTCCTTAAACTACCCCTGGACCGCAACGTCCTTAAACTACCCATGGACCGAAATGTCCTTAAACTAGAACAATAGAGCCCCGTATGCTCTTTTGTCGGATCTAAACGGTCCCGTTTAAGTTGATCTTAGCCTCAAAGATGGCTAACGTATCCTTAAACCTTCAAACAGACTGGACTATGAATCCCCCCAATTAACTCTGGCTCGAGGGTACATCTCTGAACTCCTCTGACATCCGTCGTTGTAATCCTTCAACGTCGTCAGAGAGGTGACGGGTCCCGACGGCCATACATATGATGGACCACTATGTCCCTAAACTGGAACAATAGAGCCCAAACGCTCCTTTGTCGGATCTAAACGATCCCGTTAAGTTGATTTTAGTCTCAAAGATGGACTAACGTATCCTTAACAAACGTTTGAGTTGATCTTAGCCTCAAGTATGGCTGACGTATCCTCAAACCAAACCCCCAAACCCAAATCTAAGATAATACGGATTTGGACTAGTCCACGCCCTACGGGCGATGACATAACTCCGTCTCCGTAAACAATCCACGGGAAACAAAATACAAAACAAACACCCACGACACGAAGTGACCATCTGGAGAAGGAGAAAGTTGTTACCGCAATGCGGTAGCGTAATTAACTGCAGGGGCTTGCGCCTGCAGGGAAGAGCGTCCCCACAATCAAAAACCCCTCAAACGAGGGGGAATCTGACGAAGTCTGCTACATCGGACGCATCCGTCTAAACCTTCGATACACGGTGCCATAAATCAACTTGGTATCTTCGGAGAGGTGGACGGATAGCACCAATTAGCATCTGCCCCGAATCTCACGCAAGACGTCATGTCGCGCCGCCGTTCGGAGGGGAACAGTGCTAAGTGAACGGAAATACAACCTTTGTAGATCCGGTCCTCCACCTCCAGAGCTCCGTGATGAAGTCCCCTCGCTGCGATCATCGGATCCCGGACTCTCGCGGTGGTTTCATTGAAGAAATGATCGGGCTAGGTCGTCGACTTCGATGCCGAAGATGATCTACGTCGAGGCAACACAAGATCAAGCTCCAACTTCACCAAGTCATGAAACTTGTGAAGAAAACACCCTATACTACTTGGCAAGAGGTAGAGGATGAAGAAATAGGAAGTGGGTTCACTTTAGAATTGGATTTCTCACTTTTTTTCTCAAGTTGCCATTGATGGAGGCAAGCTTTTCTTCTTGTTGAAAATGAAGAAGAAAGAATATGATGGGTATTCTTTTAAAGTTGAAAACAAAATGATACTTATCATAATCTCAACCATGGTTTAGTGTAGAGAATTAACTAAGGTTAGGTGAATGGTTAGGTTTAGGAAAAGAACAAGAATGGTCAAAGCTTCTTGAAACATCTAAGAAAAGAACAAAAGAAGCAACCATATCATTTTCTTTTCCTAAAATAAAGAATAAATAAATAAACTAAATAATCAAGAGAAGATGATAAAACCCTAACCATTTACTTAACCAAGGTTTAAGTCTTACACAAACCCAAGTTAGCATGTATCATCAAACATGATACAAACAAGTGCACAAAAGTATATCACATATACAACTTGTGTACATCAAGTGAGAAAATCCAATTTAAGTGAACCAATACTAGTTAATGCAAAGTAATATATCAAATATATAATTATGCATTAAATCATTAAATCAATACATGATTTAACGATCCGGTCATATCGTATACAACCGACTAATATCTAATGTATCGGCTTATCGAATCAATCCTTGATTCGATAACTAGGTTATATCGCATACAACCAATCGATACATTCATCGTGAGAATGGAATACGGTATCACATACACGCATTATTCTCGGTCCCGCACATATCTCATATGCGCTCCTATTTTGTTTCGCTTGAGCCAGAAAACCTCTGTGTAGAACTCTAAAGACTCGTCAATACGCCGGCAGCAGGTGATGATCATATAAAACACCCACAAGCCGCAAGCGGTCTGCTAAACGTAACGGCCACCCGGGTATTGAGCGATCAGAAGATTGACGAGCAAGCCCGCTCACACTCCTGTGAATCCAACCAGTAACACTTACCGTACAGTCCGGTCTGTTCGTCTGATATGTCGCATATCTCGCCTAGGGGTGGTAAACGTCAGACCCCAATAGCTCGATAAGTCGTGTCGATATGAGGTCTATAACAGTTCGAGAAACTACTGGTAACACTTACCAGTAAATCTCAGCAACCCTGACCAGGGATTTCCGGTTATAGCCAATCGAACACAGCGCAACATCAACTCCCTATACCGGGAGAGACGAATCCTCACCTATCGCTCATTGCCTCCATGTGATTCGGGACTGTACCCAAAAACCACCGTTTTGCACGCCTTCTTGGATGTGGTAAGGTGGAAATCAAAGCACAGTAGGAATCACACAAGACTCTATGACGATCTCGGGTCAACAGACAACTCTGCACCAATGTAACCAGAGAACTGCCATCTTACATAAGGTATAATACCATCTGGGAGTTCTCGGCGAGTCCATCCAGTGTACCCAGTCTCCACTGAGCACCCATATATCATCTCAGATATCAAACACCAATGGATATGTGATCATCCATCGCCCATCTGTATGGGTCGAGAAGGTATACGCTAGTCTACACTGGTATATCGATGCCCCGTCTCGATACACCCACGACTAGGGACCTTGAAGGATGTACTTATGGACTACCATGTCCCTACTAGTATGATCCGCATCATAGTCCAGGTAGTCAAGTACATATCCTAAGGGCTTTACCAACATGTAACAGAGAGACAATCAGTGTACACGTTAAGGTAAAGATCAACCAGATAGCATACTATCATGTCGAGCAAGAAAGTCCTCCCTATATATGTCCAAGCATCCACTACAATATACATCCTATGTATAGCAATGGCCTCTAGGGCATACATATAACTAACAATCTCCCACTTGCACTAGGGCCATCTGATAGCAGTGGTTGTAGTATCTCATACTCAACCATCTCATAAAAGTCTCTCTCTGGGAAAAAGCCTTTGTGAGTGGATCCGCCGTGTTGTCCTCTGAGTCTGTTCTCCTAACCTCGATCACCCTGGAGATCAACCATCTCCATGATCAGGTGATACTGCTTTAGAATATGTCTGGATCACTGATGGGACAGACGTTCCTTGGCATAAGCCACAACTCCATTGTCACACAATGGGAGGAACCAAGTTCATCTCATGAACTAATATACACCCAGACAGCCTCTTTGGTAGCATCTTAAGTAGCGATGTATCCAGCCTTTATTGTCTAGTATGCCACGGTATCAAGCTTGGAACTCTTCCAACATACCGTCCCTTTACTGAGGGTAAAGACAATGCCTGTGACTGACATTCAGTCGTCTTTATAACCCTGGAACCTTTCCATTGATTCTCCCCAGGATCAATTGATACCATCTCACTTCAACAAGTGAGAATCCTAACATCCATTTAGATCTATCTCATAGATCCAAAACCCAGGATTTAGTAGGTATCATTTTGATCCTATGTGGAGAATCATTGTGATAAGCGGAGATTGACTGAGCGTAGCATAGGAAACTCCTTCCCTATCAAGAGTATGTCATCCACGTACTCTACGAGGATCACCACCATACTCCCTACTACCTTTTTGTATATACAAGGTTCATCTACCATTTTGATGAAGTCAAACTATTTGACTACTACATCAAAACAGATGTTCCAACTCCACGATGCCTGTTTTATCCTATGAAGCATCTTGCACACGTTTTCGCTGCTCCGACTTTTTACGAAGCCCTCTGGCTGTGTACTTATAGACGCCCTCTTCTAAAACATCATTTAGAAAAGCTGTCATGACACCCAACCACCAGATATCGTAGTCATGGTATGTTGCCGTGGTAAGTAGGATCTGGATGGACTTAAGCATAGGCCCCAGAAAAGGTTTCATCATTATCCACGCCTGGTTGATGACGAAAACCTTTAACAAGTCTAGCTTTGAAAGTCTCAACTTTTCCATCTACACCAAGTAATCTTCTCAAGATATACTTGCTCCTGATGGGGATTTAACCCTTCAGATATAGCAACGAAAGTCAATACTTTGTTGGTGTATAAGGATTCCATCTCAGATCGCCAAGCATCCAGCCATTCTTACAGAGTCCCTACTCTCGATGGCCTGCTCGAAACTAGTTGGGTCATCATCTCATGATGCAATCCTTGCTCCTACTGTCATAGAGAAACCGAAATATCTCTCAGGCGGGTGAGGAACCTTACTAGATCGGCGGAGAGGCTGAGGTTCGTTGGTAATTATTGAATCCTTTGGTTCTTTCAAATCATCAGCTGCGGTTTGTATAGCTGGAACATTTCCAGTTCTACTTAACAGACATTGCCTCGAGCTTGTCCGGATTTTGCGTTTAGACATAGGCCAGACAACCCCAAATCTTAACTAATTTAAGATATGGGCTCTTCCCTTTCCATATCTTATATGGAGTGGTAGGCAACTGATTTGATTTGAACCCTATTCAATAGGTATGCAGCTTCTCAAGCGCATAACTCCCAAAAGGAAATAGGAAACTCAGTAGTACTGATCATAGAGCACACCATATCATATAGGGTGCTATTGCTCCGCCCCGATATACCATCGTGCTATGGTGTATACGGAGGAGTAATGCTGAGAGAGAATCTCATTTTCCTTTAGAATAGTCCAGGAATTCTATGCACAAGTATTCTCCTCCTTGATCTCATCAAAGGACATAATACTTATACCCTCATTTTGGTTCTCTACTTCTAACTTATATTCTGTGAATATCTCAAAAGTTTCGGACTTGTATTTCAACAGGAATATATGTCTGAATCTTGAGAGATTATCAGAGAATGTAATGAAGTACAAAGAACCGGTCTTGGCATGTGTAGACAGGGGACCTTTATACATCAACATGTATTATCCCAAGAGTTCACTAACTCTTTCTCTGTTTCCAGTAAACGGAGCTATGGTCATCTTATCTTTGTGACATGACTGGCAAGTTTCACAAGATGTAAATTCAAACTAATTTAAATATGCATCTATATGTAATTTCAGCTAGTCGGGTCGCATTGATATGACCTAGTCTACAATACCTTAAGAAGAATTCGTTCATTTCTGAACTCTTCCTCTTGTGTGTGTTCTGTATACTAAGAACTGTAGTTCGATTTAGAACATCAATGTTTTTAGATAACGTGCCTGAACCGATCAACTCTTGATATAGGAGATGTTCAAAACATTATCCAACAATACAAAATTATATTCTTCCTTTACTAATAAAGAGACTGATATGATTTTGTATATCAGGTTCGGCATCTAATAACATTCGTTCAGAATCAATGTATTGGTAATACAGGGTGACAGTGACCAACAGACTTGGCTGCAACACTTGCCCCGTTTTCTGTCTCATGAAACTTATCACCCGTTCTCAGTTCTCTACCTTTCTGTAGCCCTATGTAACATATTACATATCTGGGATCCTGATCCGGTATCAAATACCAAGGACGTAGAGGACATAGAGAAACAGTTCTTTGTAATGAACACACCCGAAGATGATGCATCAGCATGCACTTTCTTCGTTTGGGCGGCACGGGAATTCTGGTAATCCCCAATTTCCTGCTCTATCTTATAACAATTATAAGTTGGAGCGGGACCAACGTTCCCCAGCTCAGTATAACAAGCGGGTTCGGTCAATAATCCGTATTATTATCTTGATTAAGGCGTGATATGGTCGCTACCTGGAGAGAGAGAGAAGAAAACACTCAGCGTGCGCTCTTAGAAGAATAGATTGGTTATTATTTTATCTAATCAGGATGGCTCCCACTGTTTTTATCAAATCTTCCTTCAAACCCTAAAAGGAAAGACTAGCCGGGATTAATTACACACTACAAGTTCGCCAATCTTTCAGCCAGGCCAGTGTCGGTACTTTGAGGGAGGTTCCCCGTGCTTTCGCACGAACCTAATTAATGTAAACCTCATTTTCCCAGAGGCGTAACCTCGTTAACACCTTTCTAGACACCTACTTGATCGGTTAATTGTAATGTGTAAAACTCTTCCAGGAGTAACTCTTACTCGCAGCGGGTATCGGGATCCAACTATCTCATAGAAGGTATGCAGTCTCATTGCAAATTTCAACACTTGAAATTCCCGATAATATTTTGCCCCAAACGATCTATGACCTTGACAAGGTCAACAAACCATAGACCGTAAGTCAAGTTCAACCCGTCATTTCTTGATTGAATCAAACCCACCCACACGACCCTTGACAAGGTCAACAAGGTCGTACGACTACCCTAACCCAATCTGCATCATATGCATAAGCAGATAAACACTGGTTAGCTACCGCACACTGCTCCTTGACAAGGTCAACAAACGCAGCACGAATACTAAACAGGACTTATCTGAAATGACGGAGGGCTACGACAGGTTTTTCTGAAAACCTATTACGTAATGAACTTGATATCGTTGTAGGATCGAATGAATTTTGAAATGGAGTGTTTTTTAGGCTTTTCTAATTTTGCTAAAGGGGTCACTCCCGGTGAAGGGATCGTCGGCCCTTTCCTCGTCGAATGAGGTGCGGGATATATCATATATATCACTGTGCAAAGCAGAAACTATAGAAGCAATTAAAAGACAAACCGAGGGTTGTAGCATCTGCCAGTTATTGCTAAAGGAGTCACTCCCGGTGAAGGGATCTCGGTCCTTTCCTTATCGAATAAGATGCAGGATGTTCTACAAGGAACACCGCGATGCAAAGCAAGAACTGTAGCTACCTGTTTTATTTTGAAATTCGATTCCACAACATCTTTAGGTTTCTTTTTCTTTCATTAATCACATTAATGAAGTCCCATCATTTAAATTACCTAAACATCACAGATAAATACGACGTACACTTATGCCATCCGCATTCGCCTCGATGTCCCCTCGTGCACCGTTAGGTTAGGTAACTAACGGCAGAGCAGGGCAGGGCTAGCACGGGTGTAAAACATAAGTAACATCTATATAATATATCATATATACTATATACAGTATCTATCACAGAACATCACATGATCACATCACAGATATCGCAGCAGAAGAATCATATGAAATATTAGATATACTAGGACGTCCATGTTTTCAATACGAGCCAGTATAAAACACGGATTCCACGGTCGCGATGAATAGCCAAACCCACACCCCTAGACCCCTACGAGAGCGGCAAGCAACCCTACCAATTCTAGAGTTAGGAGACCCGGACTCGACTCCTCGAGTTGGTCTCCCACTGGACTCCACAACCCGGTTACTTGTGCCCTCCTCCTTGGGTCTATCCTAGTGCGGAAAAGTAAATAATATACAATGGGTGACATCTTCCGCAACCTGGAAGTGCCCCAATAAAAGAATATTACATACAAGTTTTTACATGAATGAAAATGAAAAACACTCATCTCACATAATAAACCCCCGGCTATTCAAAACCGACGATCCAATATAACATATCCAGCAACACATAACATCACATGTCATCAACGTAAGTAAATATGCGCATCCCAATTGTCGTTGACATATAGCAACGAAACCGGCGATATCACATATTACACTTACGGTCACAGAAAAGAAAGTGTAAAACTACAACAGTTGGAATCCGCAACTTGCATAGACATCGCATGCCTAATCAAATGAATTCCTTAGACATCGCATGCCTAACTATTATAATCCCCACATTTTAGTCTCAAAATCGTAAACAATTTTCAATATCAAGTCGGGCAATTCAACAAGATTCCCGACATCCTGATCGAATGCTCGTCGCAAACTTTAGTAGGCGGCCGCACCCCCGACGCCGTCGACGAAGTGCACCAAGGCGAAACACCGCTGCCGCGAGCACCCGAGCGGATGCTTTCGGCGATGGGGTTCTCCTACAGTCACTTGGTCGGGGCTAAGGGATGTAGCAGTCTAATAAGTTTATCCGGCGAGTATCCACGTACGCTACGTGATTGCGACGGACTTTTGATCGCATCAAAATTCCGTGGCAACCGATCAAGGAAGACTAAAGTGCTATGTTTATAACATTCATATCAGTTATCTCATAACTATCTGTGGATTCCAAGTATTGTATCACATTCCGGATAAATAGAAAATGTTAAACTTTCCGATCAAACAATCGAACACCCAAGTTTTCCCAAAACAGATCCACACAGGATATAAGTTTAAAAACATCTATTTCATTCCACAGTACCAACGGTCCAGCCGTAGAAGGGTCAAGCCAACGCCTCACCTGTGGCACGCCGTACTGCCCCAAACCCTAAGGTTCAAAGGGCAGTTCAAGACGGTCACATAATCGAGTTAAGGTTTGTTGTCTTCTAGAGGGACCATCGCGTTACTTGCACTACTTAGAACGTTATTAAACCACGGAAAGATCCAACACTTGGAAATTTCCCGACAGGGGAAAAGGTGGGTATTTATATCCGGTCGAACTTTTTAACATATTCTCAAATATCCGGAAAAGCACGCAGACAAAATTAGACAATTCGATCGAAACACCGAGTCCCCAATACAACCCAGAAAACTCAACTATTGAGTTCAGATTAAAAAATCCCAGAAAACTCAGCACCTCAAGAAACAAATTACTGTGCAAAATTGGAAGGCTGATGTCATCAGATGGCCGCGGAACCGCCGCAGAAGCCAGGCTTCTGCCGCGGTTCCGCCGCGATTTGAACGTATCTTTTGGTCATTTTTGCACCGTAATTATTAGAACTTCCTGCTGAATTTTTTAACCATTTTTAATCTGGAAAAGGCCACAATTTCAAAAAATGTACAGAGAGCATTTTGGAGTTAGGGTTTTGGTTCAATCGGACTTCTAACTCCGTCTACGCATCGCCTAAGGCTCTAGCTAGGCTCTGATACCACTGTAGGGTTCTTAGACACACTAATGAAGTCTCACAAGGCATCAACCATGTCAATTTCAAATTTTACAAGTGCCGAGAAACCCTAATACGGATCGTTAACTAGAATTTAGGCGATACAACAAGCAACTAAACTACTTTAGTGCTAAGTGAACGGAAATACAACCTTTGTAGATCCGGTCCTCCACCTCCAGAGCTCCGTGATGAAGTCCCCTCGCTGCGATCATCGGATCCCGGACTCTTGCGGTGGTTTCATCGAAGAAATGATCGGGCTAGGTCGTCGACTTCGATGCCGAAGATGATCTACGTCGAGGCAACACAAGATCAAGCTCCAACTTCACCAAGCCATGAAACTTGTGAAGAAAACACCCTATACTACTTGGCAAGAGGTAAATGATGAAGAAATAGGAAGTGGGTTCACTTTAGAATTGAATTTCTCACTTTTTTTCTCAAGTTGCCATTGATGGAGGCAAGCTTTTCTTCTTGTTGAAGATGAAGAAGAAAGAATATGATGAGAATTCTTTTAAAGTTGAGAACAAAATGATACTTATCATAATCTCAACCATGGTTTAGTGTAGAGAATTAACTAAGCTTAGGTGAATGGTTAGGTTTAGGAAAAGAACAAGAATGGTCAAAGCTTCTTGAAACATCTAAGAAAAGAACAAAAGAAGCAACCATATCATTTTCTTTTCCTAAAATAAAGAATAAATAAATAAACTAAATAATCAAGAGAAGATGATAAAACCCTAACCATTTACTTAACCAAGGTTTAAGTCTTACACAAACCCAAGTTACCATGTATCATCAAACATGATACAAACAAGTGCACAAAAGTATATCACATATACAACTTGTGTACATCAAGTGAGAAAATCCAATTTAAGTGAACCAATACTAGTTAATGCAAAGTAATATATCAAATATATAATAATGCATTAAATCATTAAATTAATACTTGATTTAACGATCCGGTCATATCGTATACAACCGACTAATATCCAATGTATCGGCTTATCGAATCAATCCTTGATTCGATAACTAGGTTATACCGCATACAAGCAATCGATACATTCATCGCGAGAATGGAATACGGTATCACATACACGCATTATTCTCGGTCCCGCACATATCTCATATGCACTCCTATTTCGTTTCGCTTGAACCAGGAAACCTCTGTGTAGGACTCTAAAGACTCGTCAATACGCCGGCAGCAGGTGATGATCATATCAAACACCCACAAGCCCAAGCGGTCTTCTAAACGTAACGGCCACCCGGGTATTGAACGATCAGAATATCGACGAGCAAGCCCGCTCACAATCCTGTGAATCCAACCAGTAACACTTACCGTACAGTCCGATCTGTTCGTCTGATATGTCGCATATCTCGCCTAGGGATGGTAAACGTCAGACCCCAATAGCTCGATAAGTCGTCTCGATATGAGATCTATAACAGTTCGAGAAACTACTGGTAACACTTACAAGTAAATCTCAGCAACCCTGGCCAGGGATTTCTGGTTATAGCCAATCGAACACAGCGCAACATCAACTCCCTATACCGGGAGAGACGAATCCCCTCCTATCGCTCATTGCCTTCATGTGATTCGGGACTGTACCCAAAAACCACCGTTTTGCACGCCCTCTTGGACGTGGTAAGGTGGAAATCAAAGCACAGTGGGAATCACACAAGACTCTATGACGATCTCGGGTCAACAGACTACTCTGCACCAGTGTCACCAGAGAACTGCCATCTGACGTAAGGTATAATACCACCTGGGAGTTCTCGGCGAGTCCGTCCAGTGTACCCAGTCTCCACTGAGCACCCGTATACCATCTCTGATGTCAAACACCAATGGATATGGGATCATCCATCGCCCATCTGTATGGGTCGAGAAGGTATACGCTAGTCTACACTGGTATATCGATGCCCCGTCTCGATACACCCACGACTAAGGACCTTGAAGGATGTACTTATGGACTACCATGTCCCCACTAGTATGATACGCATCATAGTCCAGGTAGTCAAGTACATATCCTAAGGGCTTTACCAACATGTAACAGAGAGACATTCAGTGTACACGTTAAGGTAAAGATCAACCAGATAGCATACTATCCTGTCGAGCAAGAAAGTCCTCCCTATATATGTCCAAGCATCCACTACAATATACATCCTATGTATACCAATGGCCTCTAGGGCATACATATAACTAACACCTCACGACTCTTGGAAAAGACCAGAATGTCATTAATAACACAACATTAAACTGGTCGAGGAACGGCCTGAGAAATCTGGTTCATCACATCCATGAATGCTGCTAGGGTATTGGTGATTCCAACGACATCACCAAAAACTCATAAAGCCCATAGCGCGCACAAAAGCAGTCTTCGGAATGTCATCACTCCGAACCCGCAACTAATGATGACCTGATCCCAAACAAACTTAGAAAAATGTCCCGCGCCCAGGAGCTGATCAAAGAAATCGTCAATGCGAGGTAAAGGATACCTATCCGCACCATAACTCGGTTCAATTGACGAAAATCAATACATAATCTCAAACTGCCGTCCTTCTTCTTGACGAATAGAATAAGAGCTCTCCAAAGCGAAATACTTAGATGTACAAGTCCCCCAACAAGCAACTCTGCAGCTGATCCTTAAGCTCCCTAAGCTCCGCCGGCTCATCTGGAATAACGTCGGAAACTCTCGCACAATAGGAACCCGGTCCAACAAATCCACTGTGGCTACGGTATCATGAATGAAAACCAAGAATCCTCGACATCATCTCCTCAAAATCCGACTAGCGTAAAAGGCTGAAATCGAGCTGTGAGGGGCAGCACCACGGTCCCCCTGCACAACAAGAACTAACTCGCCGGGAAAACAAAACCTGACTGTCTTATCACGGTAGTCCACAGACACATAGCACATAGCTAACCAATCCGTGCCTAGGAAAACGTCAAAGCCCAACATCTCTAGAAGGATCAAATCGACGGACGAATCTCTATCTCCTATCCGATTGGCACATGACTGAAACATGTGTCGCGCAACAAAAGGATCGCTGACAGGAGTAAACACAACAAACGGCTGATCTAGTATACACAACTCTCGGCCCAACCTCGGCACGAAGTGTGTAAAACAAACGAGTGCATAGATCCCGAATTAAACAAATATACGAATCAGAAGAACATGCGAATTAAGAATACCTGAAAACTCTGCACTGGACGCCCGCGCGTCCCGATGAATAGAAGCAAACGCTCGTGCCGGCCCTCTACCCGCAACTGGCTTCCCTCTTACTCTACTAACCTGTCCCTTCTGAACGAACCCTCCGTGACCATGACCTCTCTGAACATAAGTCTGACGCGGTGCCAAGGAACAATGTCTGACGAAGTGTTGAAGGCTCCCGCATCGAAAACATCCATATGATGGCTGCTGACCCTCCTGGGGATAAGAGCTAAACAACTATCCTCGTCCCAAGCCTCTGCTACTCCCGCGACGTGCACGAAACCTGTCACGGTGACTAAACCTCTGTCTCTGGGCTAGTACACCTATACGAGCCCTCCTCTGTCCTCAAACTCCCAACGTCTCGGAAAGGTGATCCTCATCTAATAGAGCTGCGTCCAGTGGTGCTGTATACGTAACACAATGATGTGTGCTGATAGTAAGGAATAACTAGGTAACAGGGGTGACAACTTCCTGTCGCTGCGCTCGACTGGCCTCAATCAACGACCTCATCATCTGGCGCAAGTCCTGCATATCTGCCTCAAGCCTAGAGATACGATCTATCGAAGGCGGATCAATCTTCTCCTGTACAACGAGCGTACCGTCCTGGTCAGTCCTCATCCCAAACGAGTCAACTCTGACCCCGGCTCTCGCTGCATCACTCTATTCCCTCATAGTCATCGGCGGCATAAGGCTAGAAATGGAAATAGGATTCGATAAGAACGCGGAAATCGAATCATAAGGGTATGTATCATAAAGGAAGGAATTTCAAGCAATAAGTACTAAGGTCACTTTAAGCGGAGTACCGTGTCGTGTGTATGCTGCGGACATACACACGCTACGTCACTCTGCTTAAGCTACCAACTCCATCATACCAAGATCATCCTACACTCCGAAAGGTAAAACCTAGCGCTCTGATACCAACTTTGTCACGACCCGAAATTTGGCACGTGACGGCCCCTAAACTACGAAACGTCTACAGGCGTAACGCAATTCAAGTAAGCCGAAAACTCAGCAATTTAAACCATCAAAAGTAGTAAGTGATAAGAACATTGTTAAAACTTTTTGAAAATCTCAAGTACAAATTCTTTAAGTCAAAATTTACTTTCTTAAAAATTTTGGCAGTACCGCTTTTGTAAAAAAACTAGCCCCAAAAATACATACATGCAAAGATATAAGTAAAGCATCCCTAACGGGAGAAAATCCACTCCCAAAGGCGGAAACAACCACCACAACAGATATACGACGCCGTAGCGAAGAAATAAAAGACGATATAAATAAAACTACATAAAAGACATCCTGAGTCTCCAAAAAAAATACAATATCGTCCTTACATCTCGTCTCTAAGTCAATACATGAAAGTGATGGATGGAGAGTACAAGATATAACCAAAGATATACAATGTACATAAACGGATAACCGCGAAACCCACCTATAGCAAAACTACTCACAGTCAGCCGAAGCGGTATCCACAGCAAAAGATGATACGATAGGAAGAAGCTTTGCCGCGACTGCTCTGAGGTGCGACCTGCAAAACACTGTGGCATAACGGGTGTGAGTTGCCAACTTGTGAATAGTAAATAATATATGCAGGTAATCCAGGTATGCACGTACTGCGATAATCTATCATATGCAAGCCGATAGCAATATGCCAATATGTATATGCAACAGTCATGAAAGGTACTCTATCAGGTACTACTAATACATGAAGCAATGCATATCAAATAAATGCTGAGTATGGAATAAAACATGTCATCCTCACGAAATCCTCATCGTGGCAGGACAAGTGTCTATCAAGACAATCTATATCCCAATACCAAAGGCACCGCAAGCTCAGATTGGCCCTCATAACCTGTAAGTCTCATGGAACCGGAGTGTCTAACATCGACACCCGAAAACATCATGAAAACTAGTGTCCAGCATCGACACGTAAATCCTCGTATAATAGGCACCGTCTGCGGGATCGGCCCACGGGCTTCGGCAGAACGGATCGTCCTAAATCCATCTCATGACTCCGGTAAGTATCCTCCAAATAACCGCCAAGTCCAAATACTGTCACCGGTAGGCAGTGCACATCCCCTGCCAGGCTCATCGGTTAATCCTTCGACATACCTTTCTTGCCCCGGGGTACCATACTGGGCTCCACCATGTACCCGAACACGGCCCACTCCACTCCTCGCATCGGGTATATATCACAAATCTCAGAACCGAGAAATCTCAAGTTGGACGCATCGATCATATCAAGAGGAACCAGGTTTTTCAAACAATGCATAATTTTATGAACTACCACGGTCCTCAAATCCAGAAAATATCAAGTAAAGAATAAGAATATTTGCATAGGTCATTATGATGATATATATTATATAGGTCTACATATATAACAGCGTCCCATACCACTGATATATATATATACATGTATATATATCAGCGTCCCATACCACTGATATATATACCCAGGAGTTAAACAATCAGAAAACATCATATGAAATCCATATATCAATGAGAAATCCATGAAATATAATATATGCAACATGAAACAGTAATATGAGCATATAAAGGAAAAACCGCTATTTAACTGCAACAAGTTATTAAATATATCATGCGGTTCCTAATTTCTCCGAAATCAAATGCAACATCTTATACAGGTGAACATGTAGCTATAGCCAGATATATGTGTAAACATGTAAGTGTGCAAGGTATACTTCCTATCATATGCGCAATCGCAAGAATCAATGACTACATGTCAATGACAAAACAATACCACATAGGTATATGTAACCTTAGTAAGGTAAGTGAGTGTACAGGTAAGTATGTGTGCATAAGGTACCTGTAGCTGTAGCAAGGTATATGAGTATGTAGCTATCAATAATAATGTAATACCATACTGGTGTATATAAGTATGTATGCAAGATATACATGTAGCTATGTCTTATATGTGTATATACCTATCACTAATGGTACAATAACATACAGGTATAGGGGTAGCTAACATGTAGGCATGGCAAGGCATATGTGTAAGCATGTAGGTATACAGGTATGCTATATGTCATATGCACAAAGGAATATGAATCAATATCTCAATTGTAAGTCGATGTACTACACCCCAATACTTGTGGGGAGGCGGAAATTTCAAAAACGAACTTGTTTAGTGAACGAATATCGACTAACCGCTTGAATCGAAGCTAAACTATAAATAACCAAACACAAAGTGTTTCTAAACTACTGTGTTTAGGGATTATACCTAATGAACCAACTCCTTCGTCTTTACGATCTCCTTGTCCTCCTCGGCCTTCTCTAGGTAGTAGACGATCCATCCGAGAGCAAAACTCCAAGCTAAACCTCTAAACTTGAGGCAACTAACCTTCTTGGATTGCTAATCAAAGAAGATAGAATGAAATAGAGTGATGGTTATGGATTGATTAGTCTTACTAACCCTTGTACTCAACTCATGAGAAGGGAGGATTAGTCTTTGAAGGTGGAGAGCTTGAGGAGAGAGAAGGTGAGAATGAATTATCAAATGAGAATAGTAATGTATCATAATAAATATGAAGCATTCTTATTTATGAGAAAAAGAATAATACATAATGAATAAGCATGCTTCACAAATATCTAATGGTGATTCATTGTCATGACTCACTAAGCATTTATCATGCATTAATGATATGCATGAATCACCCTCATGACTCACTAAACTCATTTAATGCAAATGACACCTAAACCTCCTTAGTCACCACCTTCTAGAAGCTTCTCGAGTAATTACGAGAACGCCCCTCCGATCCGTAAAAATACGGAAAAACTTTAGACTGTATAAATCCAATAACCGGATACCAGTAACTGGCTTAAACCAAAGCCGACTAGTAAAAACTGTCCGAAAGTCGTACGCGCGTAAACGCACGTATGCGTCCGAACCCTTTGTCGCAAAACCATGCGACCTCTATATCGTTTCTCCTGGAGTAGGAAACTCTCTGTGTGGGACTCTAGAGACTCGACTACTACGCTGGCAGTGGGTTTAACCACAGACCGCAAGCGGCACTAGCTGTACGTAACGGTCCCCAGGTAGTTGTCGATAAGAAGGCCGATGAGGAAATCCATCCGAACTCCTACTGAGTCTGATGTGACAATCTCCATACAGTCCGGTCCGTTCGTCCAAGACTATCGCATATCGGGCCTAGGGGGGCGGCAAGCGTCAGTCCCCTAATAGCGGTATAAGTCGTGTCGGAGCGAAGCCCATTACACCCTGAGAAACTACTGGAACCTACCAGCAAATCTTGCTTGCCCTGGCCAGGGACTTTGCGTAATGGCTCTCTGACACAGCACGATATCTACTCCCAATACCGGGAGGGACGAATCCTGTCTAACCGCCACTGCCTCCAAGTGCTCGGGACTGCACCCAACTGCTACCTGTTTGCACGACTCCTTTGAGCCGTGGTAGGGTAGCAATCTAAGAACAGTGGGACACACTCGAGGCGAAGTAGCAGTGTCAAGTCTGTGGACTATGCTGTACTCATGTCACCTGGGAACTGCTCACTGACGACTGGTATCAAACCAACCAACAGTTCCCTGTGAGTCCTGTCCGGTGTACCCGTAACCTAACGAGCACCTGCATACTATCTCCAGTACGACGTACTGACGGCTGTGGGACAGACCATCTCCCCAACTGGGATGAGAAGCGTACACACCAGTCTACTCCGGAGTATCGATGCTCTGTCTCGATAATCCAACGACCAGGGACCTGAATAAGGATGTGCTTGTAGACTACCCAGCCCCCACTAGTGTGACTGCCATCACAATGCTGGTAGACAAGCAAGATCCTAAGAGCTCTATCAATACGTACACTCACATATTAAGATAGAAAAACCAAGTAGCATACTACCATGTTTAGCAAGACTGTTATACACATGTGAATATCCCAAGCTTCCATTAAGTAATATACAAACTAGTATGATACAGTAATGGCCTTCTAGGGCATAAACACTAACAATCTCCCACTTGCACTAGGGCCATGTACTGGCATATCGTAGACCAATGATCTCGAGTAGCCTCTCGAACTGAATCTGGGGTAGGGCCTTAGTGAATGGATCAGCAATGTTATCCTCTGTATTTACTCTCTTTACCTCGATCTCCCGGCGATCAACGATCTCCCTGATCAGGTGATACCGCCTTAAGATGTGTCTGGACTTCTGATGGGACCTGGGTTCCTTCGCTAAAGCTATAGCGCCGTTGTTGTCGCAATACAGAGGTATTGGACCAACACTGGTAGGAACCACCTGAAGTTCTGTGAGGAACTTCTTCATCCAGACAGCTTCTTTTGCGGCATCGCAAGCAGCTATATACTCCGCTTCCATCGTCGAGTCAGCAACGGTGTCCTGCTTGGAACTCTTCCAACAGACCGCCCCTCCATTGAGGGTAAAGACATAACCTGACATGGACTTGGAGTCATCCTTGTCACTCTGGAATCCGGAATCAGCATAGGCCTCCATCTTGAGGTCCTTTCCGCCGTAAACCAAGAACATCTCCTTAGTCCTTCTCAGGTACTTGAGAATGTTCTTTACTGCTATCCAGTGATTCTCCCCTGGGTTTGCCTGATACCGGCTTACAACGCTCAATGCGTATGCTACATCTGGTCTGGTACATAACATCGCATACATTATAGAGCCTACCGTAGAAGCGTAGGGTATAATCGACATGCGTTCCCTTTCCAAATCAGTCTTGGGAGACATCTCTTTGGAGAGGGTGATTCCGTGACAAGCCGGTAGGTTACCGCGCTTTGAATCTTCCATACTGAATCTCTTCAATATGGTGTCTATGTACCTGGACTGTGAAAGTCCCAAAATCCTCTTTGATCTATCACGATAGATCTGGATCCCCAGAATGTAGGTGGCATCACCCAGGTCCTTCATGGAGAATTTCTGTGACAAGAATCTTTTGACTGATTGTAGCATAGGAATATCATTTCCTATTAGGAGAATGTCATCCACGTACAAGGCGAGGAATACAACAACTCTCCCTACAATCTTACTGTATATGCATGGTTCATCTGGATTTTTGATAAAGTCGAATTCTTTGACAGTATCATCAAAACAGATGTTCCAACTCCGCGATGCCTGCTTTAGTCCATAAATGGACTTAAGCAGCTTGCATACTTTACCGCTGCTCCCACTCTGAATGAATCCCTCTGGCTGATCCATATAGATGCTCTCTTCTAAATTTCCATTTAGAAAGGCCGTCTTTACGTCCATCTGCCAGATTTCATAATCGTGGAAGGCAGCAATAGCAAGAAGGACCCGAATGGATTTCAGCATAGCCACTGGAGAAAAGGTTTCGTCATAGTCCAAACCAGGTCTTTGACGGAAACCCTTTGCAACAAGTCTAGCCTTATAGGTTTCAACCTGTCCATCTACACCAATCTTGTTTCTGAAGATCCACTTGCATCCTACGGGTTTCACCCCATCTGGAGCAGTGTCCAAAGTCCATACTTTGTTAGTGTACATGGACTCCATTTCGGTCCGCATTGCATCTAGCCATCGTACCGAGTCGCCGCTCTGGATGGCCTGCTGGAAGCTAGTAGGGTCGTCATTATCAATGACGCAATCTTCTCTATCCCCGTCTATGAGAAAACCATAGTATCTCTCGGGCGGATGAGACTGCCTACTACTTCTGCGGATAGGCGCTGGTATGTCCCTTTCTTCTGAAACTTCTTGTTCCACCAAACTTTCAGTAACAGCTTGTGGTTCTGGAATTTCTTCCAGTTCTACTGCGCTCCCACTCTTCTGATTTTCTAAAAATTCAGTTTCTAAGAAGCGGGCATAACGAGAAACAAAAACCTTTTGTTCCTCTGCGTAGTAGAAGCAATATCCCATTGAATTCTTTGGATATCCCACAAACTTACACTCTACTGAGCGTGCCTCGAGCTTGTCCGGATGCTGCTTTTTTACAAAAGCTGGACATCCCCATGTCTTCAGGTACTGAAGATGGGGTTTCTTCCCACTCCACATCTGATATGGCGTGGTAGGCACAGTCTTGGTTGGAACCTTGTTTAAAAGATATGCTGCTGATTCTAGCGCATAACCCCAGAATGATCGCGGTAACTCAGCCTTACTCATCATGGAACGAACCATATCTAATAGGGTTCGATTCCTCCTTTCCGATACACCGTTGTGTTGTGGTGTGTATGGAGGAGTAAGCTGAGAGAGAATTCCTTTCTCTTTTAAATAACCCAGGAACTCGGCACTTAAGTATTCACCATCTCGATCAGATCTCAGTGTCTTAATACTTTTGCCTGTTTGGTTTTCCACTTCATTCTTGTATTCTTGGAATTTCTCAAAGGCTTCGGATTTATGCTTCATCAAGAAGATATGTCCATACCTAGAGAAATCATCCGTAAAAGTAATGAAGAGGAATAACCACCTCGCGCATGTGTAGACATCGGACCGCATACGTCACTGTGTACGAGTCCTAAGAGCTCGCTCGCTCTTACTCCGTGTCCAGAAAACGGAGTCTTTGTCATCTTTCCCATGAGACAAGATTCACAAGTGGCATAAGATTGATATTCGAACGGATTCAAATATCCTTCTCTATGTAACTTCGTTAACCGTGTTTCATTGATGTGACCTAGTCTACAATGCCATAAGAAAGCCTGATTCACTTCTGGAGACTTTCTTTTAAGTGTGTTCTGGACATTGAAAACCTGAGCTTGATTTAATACGTATATACCGTCATCTAATGTACCGGACCCAATCAGAACTTGATTTAGGTGGATGTGAACTACATCGCTTACGAATGTAAAGTCATATCCCTCTCTTGAAAGTGAGGACACTGATATGATATTACAAGTCAAACTAGGTACATACAGACAGTTACGTAGAATCAATATCTGCCCACTTGTCAAACCTAGGCGATATTCTCCCACGGATTCAGCGTCCACGCTCATTCCGTTTGCAACTCTGAGAGACAAATCACCTATCCTTATAACTTTACGGTTTCTCAAAGCATGTAACGAATTACGGATATGAGATCCTGCTCCGGTATCTAGTACCCAGAAAGTAGAGTTAATTGACAAACAGTTCTCAATTACAAACACACTTGAGGCTGAAGCCACAACATGCTTCATATCCTGGCTACTGGCTTCTAAAGCCCTGCAATCCTACTGCCAATGTCCATTCTCACAACAATAGGAATGTCCCTCCTTACTTATACCAAGTCCCGAAACTTTTTCTCTTCCCTTTCCTCCTACTTTGCTGACACCGTATATCGGCTTTGTAGAGGTTTTCTTCTTTTCACCCTTTGCTTTCGCCTTGGATGAAGAAGAAGAAGGTCCCCTATTAAGCAGAGCTTGTGTCTCCCTGGTTTCTTTCAGGGTGTAAGTAGAGGGTAGGGACTGTTGAAATAAGTCAGTATATGACCTGTTTCCCAACGTGGTTTCCAGGTCCTTGAGCTCATTAATATAGCTAGTCATCGTAAGGACGTCGTCCCTTACATATGACCCGTCAGCCGACCTCGCTTGAATCAATTCGTTCGAGGCCTCATATCTTGCGATATGAGATTGCTCTCCATATAAATCTTTGTTATGGAAAAAGATGGATACAGAGTCCATCTTCTCGTGCTGCTTCTGGTATATACCATCAACTGAAGCCAACACGAGGCACTTGGCTTTCGCTTTATTCTTTTCCTTTGTCTGACGGATATCCATATCCGTGACGGTGGAAACTGGACCTGCGACAATGGGATCTAGAGTAGTAATAGGGTGGTCCAGCTTGTCATAGGCAATGGTCATCTGGACAGACCTTTGCCAGTCAAATAAGTAAGATTCAGTCAACTTGTTATCTAGATGTAACCTAGTCATGGTCACAAGGTCGCTGCAATGAGAGAGAGAGAAGAAAACACTTTAGCATGATGCTCTTGCAAGTTTAGATTGGTTTTTAATTTATCTAAACTGGATGGCTCCCACTGTTTCTCGAATCCTTCCTCAAACCATAAAAGAAGAATTAGCCAGGACTATTCTCACCGTACAATACTTGCTTAACCGTTCAGCCAGGCCAGTGTCGATACTTCGAGGGAGGTTTTCCAACGCTTTCACGAAGTTCCTTAATTAAATAACCTCTTTTCTCTGGGGGCGTAACCCCGCTGACACTTTTCTGGACACCTACTTGGTTTATAGCATTGATCGTTAAGTGACGAATATCCTGATAAGTAGCATATACTCACAGTAGGATCGGGATCCAAATATCATCGTATGATAATGTTGAAGGAATCCTACCAACATTCATCAAACTCCAAATGGTATGCATCTCTTTGCAAATTTCAGTTTCTTTAGAAATTCCCGATATATATTTTTGCCCCATGTTCTTATGACCTTGACGAAAGCCAACAAATCATAAAACACATGTCAAGTTCTGCCCATCATTATCTTGTCAATTTGAACCCACCCGTATATACCCTTGACGAAAGCCAACAAGGTTATACGACTGTTCCAAACCAACTCATCTATCTATGCAACAAATGAATACCCCAGCAGCTACCAAACACTATGCCTTGGCGAAAGCCAACAAGCATAGCTTGAATACTACTGACCATCCATAAGAAATGACGGAGGGCTACGACTGGTTTTGGCGAAACCGTGAACGTAGTGAACTTGATATAACCGAAGGAACCTGATAGCTTTTAAAAGGAGTGGTTAAAACTCCGCATTTAAAATATCTGTTTTTAAAATTAACCGAGTGGTTTCTTTTAAACTGTTCCAACGATTTAAACTTTGGTTTGTTTTTCTTTGCATTATAGATAATGCGTCCCATCATTAACCTATCATTGCAGAAAACAACGAAAATACAACGTCCTCTTATGCCATCCGCATTCTCCACGGGGTCCCGTCATCACCCGTTAGGTTACTTAACTAACGACAGAGCGGGGGCTGGGCTAGCGCGGGTGTAAAACATAAGTGACGTCTAAATAGCTATCATATATATAGATATTTTACATTCGTCTGACGCAATGATATACATTCCAGAACACAGATAAACAATATTGGATTTGCAAGCAATCTGTATTTCTTTTGAGCCTGCAAGAAAAGACAGATTACACAGTTGTGATGAATAGCCGTTACCCCACCCTCGACCCCTACGGGTACGGCAAACTACCCGCCCGGCAGTTTGTGTACCCCACCTTGGGTCAGTCCTTGGAGCAAAAACAGTAAAATGAAATAATACAACGGTGGCTACAACCGCAACCTGGATGTGCCCCGCAAAAATAATATTACAACAAATTACATTTACAACTAATGAATTAAACAATAACCCATTGCTAAACCCCGGCTATACACCACAACAGTCCAATACAGTTCATATGCACAAACAGATATAACCATTACAGAAATGTGCAACCCCCTGCCAACCGACATACTAGCAGTTAAGGGAGGTTTACGAACACATTTATCAATCACAGATATAATCCAACATGCAAATACTGTACAATTTCGATCGATTAAACATCTTTAATATTGCTCCAAAAACTGCTCTGTAAAACTGAAACCTGAGCAAATATTAAATATCCCAGAAAATCCCAAATAACACAGAGAACCACCACAATAAAAATGGGTCCCTGAATCGTCCAAACGGCGGCGGATCCGCGGCGGCAACAGTGCTATGCGCCGCGGATCCGCGGCTCCGTAGACGATTCAGGGCACCAAACTTTTTGTGTGTTCTTCTGGTGTCTTTTCAAGCTCTCTGAACTTACCTGAAAAATTTTTGGACTTCATTTTAAACTCGACAGAAACTTGACAGTTTTAGGGTTTTCCGGCTTCGTTTTTCCGTTCGAAATTCGTACAAATTTGCAATTAAGTTATTTATTGTTTAGCGAGGCTCTGATACCACTGTAAGTCGATGTACTACACCCCAATACTTGTGGGGAGGCGGAAATTTCAAAAACGAACTTGTTTAGTGAACGAACATCGACTAACCGCTTGAATCGAAGCTAAACTATAAATAACCAAACACAAAGTGTTTCTAAACTACTGTGTTTAGGGATTATACCTAATGAACCAACTCCTTCGTCTTTACGATCTCCTTGTCCTCCTCGGCCTTCTCTAGGTAGTAGACGATCCACCCGAGAGCAAAACTCCAAGCTAAACCTCTAAACTTGAGGCAACTAACCTTCTTGGATTGCTAATCAAAGAAGATAGAATGAAATAGAGTGATGGTTATGGATTGATTAGTCTTACTAACCCTTGTACTCAACTCATGAGAAGGGAGGATTAGTCTTTGAAGGTGGAGAGCTTGAGGAGAGAGAAGGTGAGAATGAATTATCAAATGAGAATAGTAATGTATCATAATAAATATGAAGCATTCTTATTTATGAGAAAAAGAATAATACATAATGAATAAGCATGCTTCACAAATATCTAATGGTGATTCATTGTCATGACTCACTAAGCATTTATCATGCATTAATAATATGCATGAATCACCCTCATGACTCACTAAACTCATTTAATGCAAATGACACCTAAACCTCCTTAGTCACCACCTTCTAGAAGCTTCTCGAGTAATTACGAGAACGCCCCTCCGATCCGTAAAAATACGGAAAAACTTTAGACTGTATAAATCCAATAACCGGATACCAGTAACTGGCTTAAACCAAAGCCGACTAGTAAAAACTGTCCGAAAGTCGTACGCGCGTAAACGCACGTATGCGTCCGAACCCTTTGTCGCAAAACCATGCGACCTCTATATCGTTTCGCCTGGAGTACGAAACTCTCTGTGTGGGACTCTAGAGACTCGACTACTACGCTGGCAGTGGGTTTAACCACAGACCGCAAGCGGCACTAGCTGTACGTAACGGTCCCCAGGTAGTTGTCGATAAGAAGGCCGATGAGGAAACCCATCCGAACTCCTACTGAGTCTGATGTGACAATCTCCATACAGTCCGGTCCGTTCGTCTAAGACTATCGCATATCGGGCCTAGGGGGGCGGCAAGCGTCAGTCCCCTAATAGCGGTATAAGTCGTGTCGGAGCGAAGCCCATTACACCCTGAGAAACTACTGGAACCTACCAGCAAATCTCGCTTGCCCTGGCCAGGGACTTTGCGTAATGGCTCTCTGACACAGCACGATATCTACTCCCAATACCGGGAGGGACGAATCCTGTCTAACCGCCACTGCCTCCAAGTGCTCGGGACTGCACCCAACTGCTACCTGTTTGCACGACTCCTTTGAGCCGTGGTAGGGTAGCAATCTAAGAACAGTGGGACACACTCGAGGCGAAGTAGCAGTGTCAAGTCTGCGGACTATGCTGTACTCATGTCACCTGGGAACTGCTCACTGACGACTGGTATCAAACCAACCAACAGTTCCCTGTGAGTCCTGTCCGGTGTACCCGTAACCTAACGAGCACCTGCATACTATCTCCAGTACGACGTACTGACGGCTGTGGGACAGACCATCTCCCCAACTGGGATGAGAAGCGTACACACCAGTCTACTCCGGAGTATCGATGCTCTGTCTCGATAATCCAACGACCAGGGACCTGAATAAGGATGTGCTTGTAGACTACCCAGCCCCCACTAGTGTGACTGCCATCACAATGCTGGTAGACAAGCAAGATCCTAAGAGCTCTATCAATACGTACACTCACATATTAAGATAGAAAAACCAAGTAGCATACTCCCATGTTTAGCAAGACTGTTATACACATGTGAATATCCCAAGCTTCCATTAAGTAATATACAAACTAGTATGATACAGTAATGGCCTTCTAAGGCATAAACACTAACATCAATATCCCTAACCATTACAATATCACATATGTATAGGTGTCAACTATATCTCGTATGTATATAGGTTGTGCGTGTCATGGCAATTATCGACGGAGTGTATGTAGCATACAATTAGTGCTCGTGTAACATGAACCGTTAATAATGGTGTTGTGTCTCATTAATACTATGTCTATATGCAAATAGGAAAATGAGATATGCCACAAAGGTACACATGCACAATTAATGTCCATATACTTAATATCATGAATCATATCATTTAATCTAGCCCGGATGTATAACGCCATTCGGTCGATTCCCCTGTAGATGTTAAATCTACTCACCGATGACCTCGAGCTAGTAAAATCGACAACCTGCTTCCCTTTCTTCGCAGCGTCTGAAGTCCCTGCTCGCGATCCTAAATTTCAGAAACAGAACACATAAGACTAAATATCCTGCACCGACACAAAGACAACGAAACGCAAGGATAACGTCCACAAGATAAACACACTTTTCACTCAGTGCACAAAACGCGCTTGATATCGGCATAACCCTAGCTAGGATGATACAACCACCAAGCCTAGACCCCGATCGTACCGATCGCGCATTCACAACACAAAATATATCGTGGAATCTAATATATAACGTCGCAACGTCAACAGAAACCCATGCCTAAATTATCCGAAAATCTAGTAAGCAACTTTTAATCAACTTAGCCCAAATCTACAAGTTTAACCAAAACTAGTAATTACAATCATCTCATAATTGCTTGATTGAACCACTCAAACTTTCACTACAATTTTAATCTCACCCAAAAGTGATTTACTAAAAGTTTAGTTTGCTATTAATCTCAATTAGACAAATTGGGAATTAACAAAAAACTTTCACCCACTAGATTAAGTTTTCCAAGTCTTCACTTATCAATTAACCACTTCATCAATTTAAACCCTAACTAGATCTTCACAACTCCTTCATGAAAATTCTAAACATGCAAATTTAGCTATAAAAAACATCTAAATAGCTAGCTTAAAGATTTAAACAACAATAAAAGATCAGGGTTAGGATTTTATACCTCCACTAGATCACAATTTAGCAACTAAACTCATCATTTTAGCCTCCAAAATGATGTCTTTCATAAAGATCTATGCTAGTTTAGTGTTGAAGAATGATGGGTAGGGATTTGTTAATGAGTTTGTGTGATTATTTGAGGATTTGTAATGATTTATTTGAGCTTGGAGAGAGTGAAAAAGAGACAAGAAAAAGAGAGGGCAGAATTGGGGGGGCTCGGCCTGTAGGGTTCCTAGGCACACACTAGAGGTCTCACAAGGCATCAACCATGCCAATTTGAAAAATTACGGTGCCGAGAAACCCTAATACGGATCGTTGGCTAGAATTCTAGGCGAATAAGAAACTAGTTAACAATTTAACTTAAAGAACGGAAATACAACCTTTGTAAATCCGGTTCTCCACCTCCATAGCTCCATGATGAAGTCCCTCCGCTGTCCCAATCGGATCCCGGACTCCAGCGTCGGCTTCGTCGGAGAAAAGGGCGGGCTAGGTCGTCGATGTCGATGCCGAAGATGATCTACGTCGAGGCATCACTAGATCAAGCTCCCACTTCACCAAGTCATAAAACTTGTGAAGAAAACACCCTATACTACTTGGCAAGAGGTAGAGGATGAAGAAATAGGAAGTGGGTTCACTTTAGAATTGGATTTCTCACTTGTTTTCTCAAGTTGCCATTGTAGTAGCAAGCTTTCTTCATGTGATGAAGAAGAAGAAGAAGAAAGAATGAATATGATAAGTTAATTTAAATTGAAAAGAAAAATGAATACTTATCATAATCAAACCATGGTCAAGTGTAGAGAATGAATCATGGTTAAGTGGAATGGTTAGGGTTAAGCATGAGACAAAATGGTCACTTGGTCAAAGTCTTCATGAAGCTTCAAGAAAGAAATAAAGAAGAAACCATTTTGTTCATTATCCTTTCATTTCCCAAAAGAATAAATGAATAAGAAATCAAAACCCTAACCATTCATAAAACCATGGTTTATTCTTTACACAAGCTCAAGTAAACATGTATCATCAAATATGATACATCCAAGCGCACAAACGTATATCACATATACGATGTGCACATCCGAGTGAGAAAATCCATTTAAAGTGAACCGATACTAGTTAATGCAAAGAAATATATCAAATATATAATTATACATTAAATCATTAAATCAACACTTGATTTAATGATCCGGTTATATCGCATATAACCCACTAGTATCAACAGTAACAACTTATCGAATCAACACTTGATCTGATAACACGGCTATATCGCATATAACCGATCAATGTCACAAATCGCGAGAATCGAATACAGTATCACATACTGGTATCATTCTCGGTCCCGCACATATCTCATATGCGCTCCTATTTCGTTTCGCTTGAGCCAGGAAACCTCTGTGTAGGACTCTAAAGACTCGTCAATACACCGGCAGCAGATGATGATCATATCAAGCTCCCACAAGCCGCAAGTGGTCTGCTAAACGTAACGGCCACCCGGGTAT
This sequence comes from Agapanthus africanus, assembly GCA_030015575.1. Taxonomy (NCBI): domain Eukaryota; kingdom Viridiplantae; phylum Streptophyta; class Magnoliopsida; order Asparagales; family Amaryllidaceae; genus Agapanthus; species Agapanthus africanus. The sequence goes on from CM057350.1 coordinate 388,416,206, forward strand.
TGAGCGATCAGAAGATCGACGAGCAAGCCCACTCACACTCCTGTGAATCCAACCAGTAACACTTACCGTACAGTCCGGTCTGATCGTCTGATATGTCGCATATCTTGCCTAGGGGTGGTAAACGTCAGACCCCAATAGCTCGATAAGTCGTGTCGATATGAGGTCTATAACAATTCGAGAAACTACTGGTAACACTTACCAGTAAATCTCAGCAACCCTGGCCAGGGATTTCCGGTTATAGCCAATCGAACACAGCGCAACATCAACTCCCTATACCGGGAGAGACGAATCCCCTCCTATCGCTCATTGCCTCCATGTGATTCGGGACTGTACCCAAAAACCACCGTTTTGCACGCCCTCTTGGACGTGGTAAGATGGAAATTAAAGCACGGTAGGAACCACACAAGACTCTATGACGATCTCGGGTCAACAGACTACTCTGTACCAGTGTCACCAGAGAACTGCCGTCTGACGTAAGGTATAATACCATCTGGGAGTTCTCGGCGAGTCCGTCCAGTATACCCAGTCTCCACTGAGCACCCGTATATAATCTCCGATGTCAAACACCAATGGATATGGGATCATCCATCGCCCATCTGTATGGGTCGAGAAGGTATACGCTAGTCTACTCTGGTATATCGATGCCCCGTCTCGATATACCCACGACTAGGGACCTTGAAGGATGTACTTATGGACTACCCTGTCCCCACTAGTATGATCCGCATCATAGTCCAGGTAGTCAAGTACACATCCTAAGGGCTTTACCATCATGTAACAGAGAGACAATCAGTGTACACGTTAAGGTAAAGAGTAACCAGATAGCATACTATCATGTCGAGCAAGAAAGTCCTCCCTATATATGTCCCAGCATCCACTACAATATACATCCAATGTACAGTAATGGCCTCTAGGGCATACATATAACTAGCACGGCCAAGGGGTTAAGTGAGGGAGTTTGTGGAATTGTGTAGAAAATTCTAGTGTAAAACAACAATTAAAGCTCATTAATGCAACAAATATCTATGCCACCTCAATTTCCTTTTCTTTAAATTTTCATTTTAATTTACAAATAACTTGATATTTTGCATAGTTGGATTAAGCTTAAACTAGTGATTAAATTAGCATAGATTCACATAGTAATAATTAACCCAAACCAAAATTGTAATTACCACTAATAAGTGCATAATTAACAAGTTATAATAATATTTTAATTAGGAAAAAATATTTAAGTGAACCAATTTTTCTCAAGTGACCACAAAACCCGCAAACTAGCAATATTCTAGTTAAACTAGGTGTTGTTAAGTCTATACTGAAATTTGATCGCATTCCGGGTTTTTACGGAAAACATCGAATATTTTACCCTAAAAACAGAAAATTCGCATAACAATTTCTAAAACGTTACAACAATTCCTACAATCTTCCGATATCGGGGTTTCTAAGTTTGGGTTATGGGGTTTTAGTCTCATGTTAGGTCCAGCTTTATGACACTAGAGGGTTACAATCCACAATTACCCTCAGTTACACCTTCCCAAGTCAAGGAAAACCCTAACCCTCATCTTGGAATTTTCAAACCTCACTAAAGCTCACTTAAACACTTCTAAACTAAAATAAAAGTTAAATCAAATGAATTACTATACTACGGGTGAAGGAAATATCTCATTTGGCAACTCAAGAATTTTCTTGAGTTGCCCCAAGTGTTCAAAATCCCATCTTGTTTAGTCCCCCATACTTGTAGTGAGCTTGTGTACATTTTTTGTGAAGGGAAAGAAGTCCCCTTGCGGGGTCCCGCAGAGTTTTGGATATATCGGGGGCCCCGCAAAGTTTTTACGAGGGTCCCGCTATCCGGATAGCGGGCTGTGGGTCAAGGGGGCTAGCAGCCTTCTTGCGAGGTACGGGACAGCGCCCCATTAGAATTTTTTTCTAACGGGGGAGGTATATTTAGTGTGGAGTATGTGTGTGTGTGTATGTATATAGTCATATATATATATATATATATATATAAAGGGAAAGGGCATCCAAAGGATGCGTGGGAGAAGGCGACAGTGCTCCACGTGCCCGGCACACGGGAGCTAGGCATCAGCAGCAAAAGGGACTTAGTCCCTGCATGGGGAGTTATGCTCCTAAAAGGAAATATTTATTATTTTGTTTATATATATATATATATATATATATATATATATTTGAGGAGTTGGACTCCTAAGATATTTTGGAGCTGATGAAAGGGGCTTCTCCCTTGAGCCCTGGATCTTCCCCAAAGGGGGTTATTGGAGGTGGGTCTCCTTCTTCCTCCTCTGTTGGCAGGATCTTGAAGAACAAGAAGTATGATATTTTAAAAAATCTCTCCTTTTTGAGATCAGATGGGAGATCTGAGTTCCCCTTTGTGGGTTTTGTGGGGAAAAACTATTTACTTTTGGAAAAGAAAGAGTAAAACTCTTGATTTAATTCAAAAAATGAAGAAGGTTTAGAACCTTGAGGAAGGAGAAGGAGGCACAAAAACCCTAACCTTTTTGTGAGGAATGAAAATTATATCTTTTATTCATCATCATGTTGCCTTATATAGGCTTACACATTTACATATAGCCCCTTCGGCTTTACAAAATGGTATTTTGCCCATCCCATGTCTCATGTGCTATTTCTTTTTGCACATAATCCATGGGCTTACAAAAATTTGACTTTATGCCCATTTTGTTTACATTCATGCATAAAAAATTACATAAAAATTATTTATTACATGATTTCATATTGGCATGGGGGAGGGCCGGCCGCTTCATGTTCGGACTCGGCCTGGGCATGGGCCCACTTAGCTTAGGGTTGACTTTGAGTTTGACTTGGTCAACCAGTGTGCAATTTTTGACTTCAACAAGTACGAATTCGCCTTGGTCTCTGAACAACCATATGTGGAGCAATGGCCGATCTCCGTACTCGACTAATCTCTATCAAGGATCTGATCATTTGGCGCATCTCCTGAACACTCGCCTTCATCCTAGCTATACGATCAATAGAGGGTGGATCAATCTTTTCCTAAAAGATAGGCGCACTGGCTTGGTCTATCCTCGTCTCAGACGAGCCCGCTCCAATCTCTTCTCTAACAGCGCCCCCCTGAGTCCTCGTAGTCATTGATGACTTAGTGGCTAGAGTAAGAAACATGATTGATAAGGACATTGTAATTAAATCACAGGATACATGGAATCAAGAAAGGAAGTACAAACAAATATATCCTAGGGTCACTTAGGCTGAGTATCGTAGCGTAAATATGCCGCGGAACATATGTACAATACTCTACTCATCCTAATTCACCTACTCCATCAACCAAGGGTCAACCTACCTAACGAAATTAAAGCCTACTATATTAAATCCACTACTCGGTTCCGTAAGGTTAATCCCAAGCTCTGATACCAATTTTGTCACAGCCCAAACTTTGGGGTGACCGGCACTTAGATTATATAATATCTAAAGATATCTACAAAATCCGAGTAAGCAAAAAACCAAGATCAAAACCCTTTTTGCGGAATTTAGACAATTTTAGTTGTTTAAGTAAAAGAATGAAATAGCATGCCGAAAGGTTTCAAAATTTGAAATGTAACAACAAATGTTAAACATTCGACAGTGCCTATCTTTTTAATTATTAATAGAAATCCTATTTAAGTGGTGTAATTAAATTGCATCCCTAGTTGGGAGCAAACAATGTCAAACAGCGGAAATCAATACGTAAAAATAGTACAACACTCAAGGTGATGAATTTCATGCAAGATTTAATAAAAACATAAGTTAACATAACTAGCGATATCACTCAGTCTAAATAATACACAACATGTTTTGTTCTAAGTCAAGACACATGGTCTGATGGTGTAATACTAGATCCAAAATATGTAGGGTTCCTAGGCACTCTCAAGAGGTCTCACAAGGCATCAACCATGCCAATTTCAAAAATTACGGTGCCGAGAAACCCTAGTACGGATCGTTAACTAGAAATTCAGGCGAAACAACGAGCTAGTTAACAACTTAACTAAAGTGTAACGGAAATACAACCTTTGTAGATCCGGTGCTCCACCTCCATAGCTCCGTGATGATGTCTCCTCGCTGCGATCATCGGATCCCGGGCTCTAGTGTCGGCTTCATCGGAGAATGGACGGGCTACGTCATCGACTACGACGCCGAAGATGATCTACGTCGAGGCATCACTAGATCAAGCTCCCACTTCACTAAGTCATGAAACTTGTGAAGAAAACATCCTATACTACTTGGCAAGTGGTAGAGGATGAAGAAATAGGAGGTGGGTTCACTTTAGAATTGGATTTCTCACTCATTTGCACAAGTTGCCATTGATGGAGCAAGGTTTCTTCATGAAGAAGAAGAAGAGGAAGAAGCTCATAGAATATGATAAGTATTGAATAAATATAGAAAATAATTGAAAATACTTATCATATACTAACCTTAGTTGAGTGTAGAGAATAGACCATGGTTAACTTGAATGGTTAGGGTTAAGTATAAGACAAGAGTGATGACTTAGTCAAAGCTTCAAGAAGATTCCACTAACAAACAAAACAATCCACCATTCATTTATCCATTCCAAAGTGAAAAAGAAAATAAATAAATGAATAAATAAGTGATGGATAAACAAAACCCTAATCATTAGTTTAACCATGATTTAATTCTTTACACTTAACCAAGTAAGCATGTATCATCAAATATGATACAATCAAGTGCACAAAAAGTATATCACATATACAACTTTTACATCCAAGTGAGAAAATCCATTTAAAGTGAACCAATACTAGTTAATGCAAAGCAATATATCAAATATATAATTATGCATTAAATCATTAAATCAACACTTGATTTAACGATCCGGTCATATCGCATATAACCGACTAATATGCAATGTATCGACTTATCGAATCAATCCTTGATTCGATAACTAGGTTATATCGCATACAACCATTCAACACATTCATCGCGAGAATGAAATACGGTATCACATACACGCATTATTCTCGGTCCCGCACATATCTCATATGCGCTTCTATTTCGTTTCGCTTGAGCCAGGAAACCTCTGTGTAGGACTCTAAAGACTCATCAATACGCCGGCAGCAGGTGATGATCATATCAAACACCCACAAGCCGCAAGTGGTCTGCTAAAAGTAACGGCCACCCGGGTATTGAGCGATCAGAAGATCGACGAGCAAGCCCGCTCATACTCCTGTGAATCCAACCAGTAACACTTACCGTACAGTCCGGTCTGATCGTCTGATATGTCGCATATCTCGCCTAGGGGTGGTAAACGTCAGACCCCAATAGCTCGATAAGTCGTGTCGATATGAGGTCTATAACAGTTCGAGAAACTACTGGTAACACTTACCAGTAAATCTCAGAAACCCTAGCCAGGGATTTCCGGTTATAGCCAATCGAACACAGCGCAACATCAACTCGCTATACCGGGAGAGACGAATCCCCTCCTATCGCTCATTGCCTCCATGTGAATCGGGACTGTACCCAAAAACCACCGTTTTGCATGCCCTCTTGGACGTGGTAAGGTGGAGATCAAAGCACAGTGGGAACCACACAAGACTCTATGACGACCTCGGGTCAACAGACTACTCTGTACCAGTGTCACCAGAGAACTGCCATCTGACGTAAGGTATAATACCATCTGGGAGTTCTCGGCGAGTCCGTCCAGTGTACCCAGTCTCCACTGAGCACCCATATATCATCTCTGATGTCAAACACCAACGGATATGGGATCATCCATCGCCCATCTGTATGGGTCGAGAAGGTATACGCTAGTCTACTCTGGTATATCGATGCCCCGTCTCGATACACCCACGACTAGGGACTTTGAAGGATGTACTTATGGACTACCATGTTCCCACTAGTATGATCCGCATCATAGTCCAGGTAGTCAAGCACACATCCTAAGGGCTTTACCAACGTGTAACAGAGAGACAAACAGTATACACGTTAAGGTAAAGAGTAACCAGATAGCATACTATCATGTCGAGCGAGAAAGTCCTCCCTATATATATCCCAGCATCCACTACAATGCACATCCAATGTACAGTAATGGCCTCTAGGGCATACATATAACTAACAATCTCCCATTTGCACTAGGGCCATCTGATAGCAGTGGTTGTAGTATCTCATACTCAACCATCCCATAAAAGTCTCTCTCTGGGAATAGGCCTTTGTGAGTGGATCCGCTATGTTGTCCTCTGAGTCTACTCTCCAAACCTCGATCACCCTGGAGATCAACTATCTCCATGATCAGGTGACACTGCCTTAGAATATGTCTGGATCACTGATGGGACCGGCGTTCCTTGGCATAAGCCACAACTCCATTGTCACACAATGGGAGGAACAAAGTTCATCTCATGAACTAATATACACCCAGACTGCCTCTTTGGTAGCATCTTAAGTAGCGATGTATCCAGCCTTAATCGTCTAGTATGCCACGGTATCTAGTTTGGAACTCTTCCAACATACCGCCCCTTTACTGAGGGTAAAGACAATGCCTGTGACTGACACTCAGTCGTCTTTATCACCCTGGAACACTTCCAGTGATTTTCCCCAGGATCAACTGATACCATCTTACTACAACTAGTGAGTATCCTAAAATCCAGCTAGATCTATCTCATAGATCCAAATTCCAGGATTTAGTAGGTATCACTTTGATCTTATGTGGAGAATCGGTGTGATAAGCGGAGATTGATCGAGCGTAGCATAGGAAACTCCTTCCCTATCAAGAGTATGTCATCCACGTACTCTACGAGGATCGTCACCATACTCCCTGCTACCTTTTTGTTTATACAAGGTTCATCTACCATTTTGATGATGTCAACTTCTTTGACTACTTCATCAAAACAGATGTTCCAACTCCGCGATGCCTGCTTTATCTTATAAAGCATCTTGTACACTTTTCCGCTGCTCCCACTATCTACGAAGCTCTCTGGCTGTGTACTTATAGACGCTCTCTTCCAAAACATCATTTAGAAAAGCAGTCATGGCACCCAACCGCCAGATATCGTAGTCATGGTACGTAGCCGTGGCAAGTAGGATCTGGATGGACTTAAGCATAGCTACTTGAAAAGGTTTCATCATTATCCACGCCTGGTTGATGACGAAAACCTTCAACAAGTCTAGCTTTGAAAATCTCAACTTTTCCATCTACACCAAGTAATCTTCTCAAGATATACTTGCTCCTGATGGGGATTTAACCCTTCAGATATAGCAACCAAAGTCCATACTTTGTTGGTGTATAAGGATTCCATCTCAGATCGCTAAGCATCCAGCCATTCTTACAGAGTCTCACTCCTGATGGCCAGCTCGAAGCTAGTTGGGTCATCATCTCATGATGCAATCCTCGCTCCCACTGTCATAGAGAAACCGAAGTATCTCTCAGGTGGATGAGGAACCCTACTAGATCGGCGGAGAGGTTGAGGTTCGTTGGTTACTATTGAATCCTTTGGTTCTACCAAGTCATCTGTTGTAATTTGTATAGCTGGAACCTTTCCAGTTGTACATAACAGACCTTGCCTCGAGCTTGTCCGGATTTTGCTTTTAGACATAGGCCGGACAACCCCAAATCTTAACTAACTTAAGATATGGGCTCTTCCCTTTCCATATCACATATGAAGCGGTAGACATCGGATTTGATTTGAACCCTATTCAATAGGTGTGCAGCTTCTCAAGTGCATTACTCCCAAAAGGAAATAGGTAACTCAGTAGTACTCATCATAGAGCACACCTTATCATATAGGGTGTGATTGCTCCGCCCCGATATACCATCGTGCTATGGTGTATACGGAGGAGTAATGCTGAGAAAGAATCTCATTCTCCTTTAGAAAAGTCCAGGAATTCCATGCACAAGTATTCTCCTCCCTGATCTCATCATAGGACATAATACTTATACCCGTATTTTGATTCTCTACTTCTAACTTATATTCTGTGAATATCTCAAAAGGTTCGGACTTGTGTTTCAACAGGAACATAGGTCTGAATCTCGAAAGATCATCAGAGAATGTAATGAAGTATAAAGAACCATTCCTGGCATGTGTAGACAGGAGACCTTACATACATCATCATGTATCATTCCCAAGAGTTCACTAACTCTTTCTCTGTTTCCAATAAACAGAGCTGTGGTCATCTTATCTCTGTGACATGACTGGCAAGTTTCACAAGATGTAAATTCAAACTGATTTAAATATGCATTTATATGTAACTTCAGCTAGTCGGGTCGCATTGATATGACCTAGTCTACAATACCTGAAGAAGGATCCGTTCATTTCTGAACACTTCCTCTTGTGTTTTTTCCGTATACTAAGAACTGCAGTTTGATTTAGAACATCAATGCTTTTAGATTACGTGCCTGAACCGATCAACTTTTGATATAGGAAATGTTCAAAACATTATCCAACAATACAAAATTTTATCATTTCTTTACTAATAAAGAGACTGATATGATTTTGTATATCAGGTTCGGTATCTAATAACATTCGTTCAGAATCAATGTATTGGTAATACAGGGTGACAGTGACCAACAGACTTGGCTGCAACTCTTGCCCCGTTTTCTGCCTCATGAAACTTATCACCCGTTCTCAGTCCTCTACCTTTCTGTAGCCCTATGTAACAGATTACATATCTGGGATCCTGATCTGGTATCACATACCCAGGACATAAAGGATACTGAGAAACAGTTCTCTGTAATGAACACACCCGAAGATGATGCATCATCATGCACTCTCCTCGTTTGGGCGGCACGGGAATTCTGGTAATCCCCAATTTCCTGCTCTGTCTTATAACTATTATAAGTTGGAGCGGGACCAACGTTCCCCAGCTCAGTATAACAAGCGGGTTCGGTCAAATATCCGTTTTATTATCTTGATTAAGGCGTGATATGGTTGCTACCAGGAGAGAGAGAGAAGAAAACACTCAGCGTGCGCTCTTGCAAGAATAGATTGGTTATTATTTTATCTAATCAGGATGGCTCCCACTGGTTTTTATCAAATCTTCCTTCAAACCCTAAAAGGAAATACTAGCCGGCATTAATTACACACTATAAGTTCGCCAATCTTTCATCCAGGCCAGTGTCGGTACTTTGAGGGAGGTCCCCCGTGCTTTCGCACGAACCTAATTAATTTAAACCTCGTTTTCCCAGAGGCGTAACCCCGTTGACACCTTTCTAGACACCTACTTGATCGGCTAATTGTAATGTATAAAACTCTCCCAGGAGTAACTCTTACTCGCAGCGGGTATCGGGATCCAACTATCTCATAGAAGGTATGCAATCTCATTGCAAATTTCAACACTTGAAATTCCCGATAATATTTTGCCTCTAGCGTCCTATGACCTTGACGCAGGCCAACAAACCATAGTGCGCTAGTCAAGTTCAACCCGTCATTTCCTGATTGAATTAAACACACCCGCACGACCCTTGACGCAGGCCAACAAAGTCGCACGACTACCCTAATCCAATCTGCATCATAAGCATAAGCAGATAAATACCAGTTAGCTACCGCACACTACGCCTTGACGCAGGCCAACAAACGTAGCACGAATACTAACTACTACTTATCTGAAATGACGGAGGGCTACGACAGGTTTTTCTGAAAACCTATTGCGTAATGAATTTGATATCGTTGTAGAATCAAATGATTTTGAAATGGAGTGTTTTTTTATGCTTTTCTAGTTTTGCTAAAGGAGTCACTCCCGGTGAAGGGATCGTCGGTCCTTTCCTCGTCGAATGAGGTGCGGGATATATCATATATATCACTGTGCAAACCAAAAACTCTTAAAAGCAATCAAAAGACAAACCGAGTGTGTAGCATCTGCCAGTTATTGCTAAAGGAGTCACTCCCGGTGAAGGGATCTCGGTCCTTTCCTCATCGAATAAGGTGCAGGATATATCACATATACCTCTGTGCAAAGCAAGAACTGTAGCTACCTGTTTTATTTTGAAATTCGATTCTACAACATCTTAGGTTTCTTTTATTTTCATTAATCACATTAATGAAGTCCCATCATTTAAATACCTTAACATCACAGATAAATACGACGTACACTTATGCCATCCGCATTCGTCTCGATGTCCCCTCGTGCACCGTTAGGTTAGGTAACTAACGGCAGAGCGAGGCAGGGCTAGCGCAGGTGTAAAACATATGTAACGTCTATATAATATATCATATATACTATATACTGTATCTATCACAGAACATCACATGATCACATCACAGATATCGCAGCAGAAGAAACATATGAAATATTGGATATACTAGGACGTCCGTGTTTTCAATACGAGCCAGTATAAAACACGGATTCCACGGTCGCGATGAATAGCCAAACCCACACCCCTAGACCCCTACGAGAGCTGCAAGCAACCCTACCAATTCTTGAGTTAGGAGACCCGGACTCGACTCCTCGAGTTGGTCTCCTACTGGACTCCAGAACCCGGTTACTTGTGCCCTCCTCCTTGGGTCTATCCTAGTGCGGAAAAGTAAATAATATACAAAAAGTGACATCTTCCGCAACCTGGAAGTGCCCCAATAAAAGAATATTACATACAAGTTTTTTTTACATGAATGAAAAAGAAAAACACTCATCTCACATAAAAACCCCCGGCTATTCAAACACGACGATCCAATATAACATATCCAGCAACACATAACATCACATGTCATCAACGTAAGTAAACATGCGCATCCCAATTGTCGTTGACATATAGCAACGAAACCGGCGATATCACATATTACACTTACGGTCACAGAAAAGAAAGTGTAAAACTACAACAGTTGGAATCCGCAACATCCTCAGACATCGCATGCCTGAGTAAATGAATTCCTTAGACATCGCATGCCTAACAATTATAAACCCTGCATTTTAGTCTCAAAATCGAAAACACTTTTCAATACCAAGTCGGGTAATTCAACAAGATTCCCGACATCCTGATCGAATGCTCGTCGCAAACTTCAGTAGACGGCCGCACCCCCGATACCGTCGACGAAGTGTACCAAGGCGGAACACCGCTACCGCGAGCACCCTCACTGATGCTTTCGGCGATGGGGTTCTCCTACAGTCACTTGGTCGGGGCTACGGAGTGAGGCTGTCTATTAAGTTTACCCGGCGAGTATCCGCGTACACTACGTGATTGCGACGGACTTTTGATCACATCAAAATTCCGTGGCAACCGATCAAGTGAGACTAAACTGCTATGTTTATAACATTCATTCAGTTATCCCATAACTACTTGTGAATTCCAATTATTGTATCCCATTCCAGATAATTAGAAAATGTTAAACTTTCCGATAGAACATTCAAACACCCAAGTTTTCCCGATATAGATCAACACATGAAACAAGTCTAAAAACATTCAGTTCGTGCCTCAGTACCAACGGTCCAGCCGTAGAAGGGTCAAGCCAACGCCTCATATGTGGCACGCCGTACTGCCCCAAACCCGAAGGTTCAAAGGGCAGTTCAAGACGGTCACATAATCGAGTTAAGGTTTGTTGTCTTCTAGAGGGACCATCGCTTTACTTGCACTACTTAGAACGTCTTTAAACCACGGAAAAATCCAACACTTGGAAATTTCCCGACAGGGGAAAAATTGGGTATTTATATCCGGTCGAACTTTTTAACATATTCAAAAAAATTATCCGGAAAGCCACACAGACAAAATTTGATAATCCGATCGAACATTCGAATCCCCAAAACAACCCAGAAAATTCAACTCTTGAAAAAATATTAAAAATTCCCAGGAAAACCAGCACTAGAAACTAGGAATTACTGTGCAAAATATATTATATAATAAGGCCGTACGGCCGCGGAACCGCCGCACGAGCCATGCTCGTGCCGCGGAACCGCGGCGACTTTGTGGAATTGGGCTGTCGAATTTCACAGTAATTCTTAGATATTCCTGCTGATTTTTCTGCATATTTTTAATATTGAAAAACTCCAGATTTTAGAAAAAGTCCAGAGAGCATGTTTGTGATAGGGTTTCGGGTTCGTTCGGGTTTCAAACTTCGTCTACGCATCGCCTAATGCTCTAGCTAGGCTCTGATACCACTGTAGGGTTCCTAGGCACTCTCAAGAGGTCTCACAAGGCATCAACCATGCCAATTTCAAAAATTACGGTGCCGAGAAACCCTAGTACGGATCGTTAACTAGAAATTCAGGCGAAACAACGAGCTAGTTAACAACTTAACTAAAGTGTAACGGAAATACAACCTTTGTAGATCCGGTGCTCCACCTCCATAGCTCCGTGATGATGTCTCCTCACTGCGATCATCGGATCCCGGGCTCTAGTGTCGGCTTCATCGGAGAATGGACGGGCTAGGTCATCGACTACGACGCCGAAGATGATCTACGTCGAGGCATCACTAGATCAAGCTCCCACTTCACTAAGTCATGAAACTTGTGAAGAAAACACCCTATACTACTTGGCAAGTGGTAGAGGATGAAGAAATAGGAGGTGGGTTCACTTTAGAATTGGATTTCTCATTCATTTGCACAAGTTGCCATTGATGGAGCAAGGTTTCTTCATGAAGAAGAAGAAGAGGAAGAAGCTCATAGAATATGATAAGTATTGAATAAATATAGAAAATAATTGAAAATAATTATCATATACTAACCTTAGTTGAGTGTAGAGAATAGACCATGGTTAACTTGAATGGTTAGGGTTAAGTATAAGACAAGAGTGATGACTTAGTCAAAGCTTCAAGAAGATTCAACTAACAAACAAAACAATCCACCATTCATTTATCCATTAAAAAATGAAAAAGAAAATAAATAAATGAATAAATAAGTGATGGATAAACAAAACCCTAATCATTATTTTAACCATGGTTTAATTCTTTACACTTAACTAAGTAAGCATGTATCATCAAACATGATACAATCAAGTGCACAAAAAGTATATCACATATACAACTTGTACATCCAAGTGAGAAAATCCATTTAAAGTGAACCAATACTAGTTAATGCAAAGCAATATATCAAATATATAATTATGCATTAAATCATTAAATCAACACTTGATTTAACGATCCGGTCATATCGCATATAACCGACTAATATGCAATGTATCGACTTATCGAATCAATCATTGATTCGATAACTAGGTTATATCGCATACAACCATTCAACACATTCATCGCGAGAATGAAATACGGTATCACATACACGCATTATTCTCGGTCCCGCACATATCTCATATGCGCTCCTATTTCGTTTCGCTTGTGCCAGGAAACCTCTGTGTAAGACTCTAAAGACTCGTCAATACGCTGGCAGCAGGTGATGATCATATCAAACACCCACAAGCCACAAGCGGTCTGCTAAACGTAACGGCCACCCGGGTATTGAGCGATCATAAGATCGACGAGCAAGCCCGCTCATACTCCTGTGAATCCAACCAGTAACACTTACCGTACAGTCCGGTCTGATCGTCTGATATGTCGCATATCTCGCCTAGGGGTGGTAAACGTCAGACCCCAATAGCTCGATAAGTCGTGTCGATATGAGGTCTATAACAGTTCGAGAAACTACTGGTAACACTTACCAGTAAATCTCAGCAACCCTGGCCAGGGATTTCCGGTTATAGCCAATCGAACACAGCGCAACATCAACTCCCTATACCGGGAGAGACGAATCCCCTCCTATCGCTCATTGCCTCCATGTGAATCGGGACTGTACCCAAAAACCACCGTTTTGCACGCCCTCTTGGACGAGGTAAGGTGGAGATCAAAGCACAGTGGGAACCACACAAGACTCTATGACGATCTCGGGTCAACAGACTACTCTGTACCAGTGTCACCAGAGAACTGCCATCTGACGTAAGGTATAATACCATCTGGGAGTTCTCGGCGAGTCCGTCCAGTGTACCCAGTCTCCACTGAGCACCCGTATATCATCTCTGATGTCAAACACCAACGGATATGGGATCATCCATCGCCCATCTGTATGGGTCGAGAAGATATACGCTAGTCTACTCTGGTATATCGATGCCCCGTCTCGATACACCCACGACTAGGGACCTTGAAGGATGTACTTATAGACTACCATGTTCCTACTAGTATGATCCGCATCATAGTCCAGGTAGTCAAGCACACATCCTAAGGGCTTTACCAACGTGTAACAGAGAGACAAACAGTTTACACGTTAAGGTAAAGAGTAACCAGATAGCATACTATCATGTCGAGCGAGAAAGTCCTCCCTATATATATCCCAGCATCCACTACAATGCACATCCAATGTACAGTAATGGCCTCTAGGGCATACATATAACTAACAAAATATACATATCCAAAATAGGAGGTTACTACATATGTAACCCACCTAGCAAAAAAAGAGCGACAAAAGCTGATAAGTGGATCCGCACTGCTGCTACGCATCCACACGACTCCTGCAAGGAACTATGACACAACGGGGGTGAGTTGCCAACTCAGTGAATAAAACTAACATATATCGGCTGATAATGTAAGTATGCCGAACTTGGACTAATATCAACAATGATGAATGTGATGCATAATAATAGGTGGATGCATGATTATGTACTACTCAATGTATAAATCAAAACTGAAATCTCAACAATTATTTTTTAAATAAGGTTTATTTTCTTCCCGTGTCCATCATCGACACAAATCTTCGGTGTTTCATCAGGCATCGTTCCCCGAACGATCTTGTCAATAAATAACACCGGTCAGTATCACCTAGATATCCGTCATGTTTACCACTGACTCCGGTATTGAGTATCCTCGTTAGGCACCCCGCCGATAATGCGGCTCTCCTGCCCCTCGGCCTCGACCGGGTCCACCATGAATCCAGCTGTATAGCTACCCCATTCAGCCCGGATATACGTAAGAAATTCCGCAACTTTATAGCTACCCCACTCGGTTCGGAACAAAACCAAATCAAAAAAACGACATTTCATGGCGGACATGTCACATCAATCATGAAAATTATTGAATCCTTTCAATAGTGTATTAAACTCAAAACCAAAATCAGCAGTAATCCAAAGCATCTTATATCAGAACTACAAATACTTGGAGATAAAACATGATAACATTTATGGAAAATAACTACCATCCTTGATGTTTAAGGTATGATGGGAATCATATTTAGTATGATAAGTACTAAGTGTATATGTGACATATTCATATCGACGAGTTGTAGTGTAACATGTATATATGTGCATGTGCAGCATGACTCATCGATAATTTGTGCAATGTTCTAACAATTATTAACATGATAATATTTATATATATGAATGCGTACGATCAAACTTTATAAACGAAGGAACGGTTATAATTTAAACTTAAACCACGGGCGTATCACGCCATCCATACAAAATCCCCCGGTAGATGTTTGGTTTACTCACCGGTATACGTCGAATCGACTCAGATCATCAATTCCTTTCCTTTCCTTTCGGCCTCCGAAGTTCCCGTACTAAAATCTAACATCGATATTAATTCTTATAAGAAACGGCTAAACTATGATATGGCGAAATATGAAAATACTAGTTTTATGTACTAACTATACTACGCACGACTATTTTAAACTATCTAACATTTATACTAACTGAGTTTAATTTGATCGCTGTTCGTAACAGAAAACAGAATCGCTTTACGAAACGTCTGTGTCGTGCTTTAAACGTTTTAACCCTATTTCAGATATTAACTCCCAGATTTCCCATACTGAAAATTTAACTTAAACAAACAATACCAAATATCCTAACATCTATACAGAGACCTATCCTAAAACCCACAATACCCAAATCCCCAAGAACTCCGGCAACGCCGGATTTTCCCTATGCTTCGCCGGCCAAAATCCGATCAAATGGGTTCGTACTCCTAGGGTTTATTCTAGGTCCAATATGTAATATTAAGGAACTGTTTTGTTAAGTTAGTTATGATCTAGGTTGTAGCAGATCATCACAGAACCTATGTTTCCCAAAAATACCAAATTTCTGATATCCGATTTCTACCATTTAAGTTTACGGAACTAGATTCCTGCATTGTTTAAAGATTATACCTACAGAAAATGATTGAAGACATCCTCCAAGATACCCAAGTCCTTAGCTCCTATCTTGATGGTGGAAACCCTTAGCACCAGTTCTTCTTCTCTTCTCCCTTTTTCTATTTTCTTTTATGAGTTCTAAATGGTTTCCTTCTCTTTCCTTTATAAATTTCTGGTTTTAAAATGTTAAGTGAACTGAACAATTGATATAGGATAAAGGAAAATGAGTGAGGGTTGTAGGAGGAGGTGTCACCAAAGGAGTTGTGGTGAATTCATGCAAGGTTGAGGTGGTGTGCATGAGGTGTGCATACAAGAAGGAGGTGTCTATGTATTATCACTCATATGTTGTGGTGTCTTGAGGAATTTCTGAATCTTAACCCTTTTCTAACCATTTTACACTTACACCCTCAACATTTCCAAATTTTCACGATTACCTAAATTTTACACAAAAACCCTTCGTTATCTATGTTATTACATAAACACCATTTTAATTAAAATGAAGCTAAATCTCACTCTAAAACCCTTATAATTTACTAATGTTACAAACTAAAATTTCAATTTAATTAGTTTCACACACTGCTCATGAAAATGTCCTATTTGGTTTTAATAACTTTTTAATTTAGCATTTTATTATTTAATTAATTAAATTTATTTATTTTCTAAAATTTTCAAAATGTTACAATATTCCCCCCTTAAGAAAATTCGGTCCCGGAATTTAAAACCTAACTATACGTACCTTCAAAAAGATGTGGAAATTTCTTCCGCATCTCATCCTCGGTCTTCCAAGTGATCGCTTCACGATTCGTTCCTTGCCAAAGAACCTTTATAGATGGAAGTACCCTTGATCTCAGTTTCCTTGCCTGCCGGTCTAGAATAGCTACCGGCTGCACTGTGTAGGATAAATCCACCTCAAGCTGTAAGGTCAGATACTGGATCGCGTGAGAACGATCGTGAAGATACATACGAAGTATAGACATATGAAACAATGGATGCATATTGGGAAAACTCGGTGGAATCGCTAAACGATACGCTACAACACCTACTCTTTCCAGAATGTTATAGGGTCCGACATATCTGGGACTGAGCTTCCCTTTTTTCCCGAAACGCATCACACCCTTCATCGGAGATATAAGAAGAAACACATGATCTCCCACATCAAACTCAAGTCTACGACGGCATAGATCGGCATATGATTTCTGTCTGCACTGGGTCTCTCTCATTCTATTCTGTATCAACTGGATCATTTCTATAGTTTCATGTACTATCTGCGTCCCAAAATGCTACTCCCGCCGAGTTTTGTCCAGCAAACGGGTGATCGACATTTTCTCCCATACAAAGCTTCAAAGGGTGCCATTTGGATCGCCTCCTGAAAACTGTTGTTTTAAAAGAATTCTGTCAACGGTAAGTGATGATCCCAACTGCCACCGAAGTCAAGACTGCAAGCTCGAAGCATATTCTCTAGATTCTGTATGGTCCGCTCTGACTGACCATCTGTCTGTGGGTGAAAAGCTGTACTAAAACTCAGCGAGTACCTAGAGCCTCTTGAAGTTTCTTCCATAATCGGCTGGTGAACTGCGTAACCCTGTTGGACACAATGCACGTCGGAACTCTATGCAATCGCACAATCTCATCATTATAGATTTGAGCATACTAACCTATCTAAACATTGTCTTCACCGAAAGAAAGTGAACGGTCTATATAAATCTATCTACAATTACCCAGATGGAATCAAACCCCCTTCTTGTCCTAGTAGACCCACAATGAAATTCAAGGAGATCTGCTCCCATTTCCATTCCGGAATAGGCAAGAGCTGCAACTCTCCTGCCGGCCTCTGGTGCTCGGCTTTGACTTGCTGAAAAGTTAGACATCTCGAAATAACTCGGTGACATCTCTCTTCATTCCTTCCCACTAATAGACATCTCACAAGCCATGTGTTCAGTTGATAAAACTGCACTTTTAATATGACATTTTTCCTACTATTTCTATATAATAAAATGTGTTTATTATAATATATGACACATATGAGGGTTTATCTGTAAAAATACTATTTTCATATGTTTATATATTATAATCAACATTATATAAGAAAAGTAAGCATATAATATCCATGTAACATTTGGCCCATTTAAATATGCTTACTTTATTAATTACGTTTGACCAATTCTTAAAACTAAAATATCATGACAAATGGTTAAAGATAATATCTCAATAAAAATAAATTCTACTAATATCATTTATTGAGATAATTGTGCATGAATTATATCATGACTAAAATCAAGGAAATCCGAGTTGGCAAGATCAAATCTGCCGACTCAAATAAATTGAAGAAACTAATTCTGGAAGAAATGTAGAAAAGATTTCAATCACCATGATACCTCTTAGTGAAACCAGGATGAATACTATATGCTGACTGATGGTTCTCCTCTAAGATTTCAAGTCCCAGTCCCTCTGAATCCGGTACAAAAAGATAAGTCCCAAATTGTAATACTCCATGGTCATCTATCACGAACTCAAAATCTCTACCATATCTAACCTAATCTATGATCTCCGACACGCGAGCATCTGTAGGCAATGTATCTTGGATACGATCCAATAACTGAGGACAGTTGCGAATATTAGCTAACTGTCCTCCTGTCGATATGAACTCAAACTATACACGGCTATTACATAGAATCTGCCAGTCTGTGGATGACTATCTCTGCACTATGCTCAAATAAGATAAGTTACATCCGGGCCTCCGACATAAAGCATCTGCTCCAACATTCGCTTTGCCCGGATGCTAACGAATCTCGTAATTATAATCCCTCATGAGTTCTATCCATCTCCGCTGCCTCAGATTAAGATCTCATTGCTGAAAGATATACCTTAAGCTTCTGTGGTCTGTGAATATCTAGCACGACTCATCGTATAGGTAATGTCTCCAGATCTTGAGAAAAAAATCACCGCAGCCATTTCTAAATCATGAGTAGGATAGTCTTGCTCATGCTTCTTCAACTGCTGAGAAGCATACGCGATAACCCTGCCGTGCTACACTAACACACAGCCTAAACCCACTCGAGAGGTGTTATAATAAACCACAAAACCACCTGACCCAGAAGGTAAAGATAAGACTGGTGCAGTCATCAAGCGAGTCTTCAACTGCTAGAAAAATCTGCTCACATGTATCTATCCAAAGAATTGGAACTTCCTTTCTAATCAATCCGGTCAGCGGTGCAGCGATCTGAGAAAAATCCTGCACAAAGCGTCTATAATAACCAGCCAGACACAAGAAACTTCGAATCTCAATAACTGACATAGGTCTTGGCCAGTGCTGTACTGCTTCGATCTCCTTTGGGTCCACACGTATACCATCTTTCGTGACCACGTGACCCGCGAAATCCACACTATCCAGCCAGAAAGCACACTTGGAGAATTTAGCGAACAGCTGATATTCCTCCAATGTCTACAATGTGATACGCAATTGCTGCTCGTGCTCCTCCGGCTGTGTAACGTTTTGAAAATCGTTTCGGTGAAATTTCGAAAAAAATCGGTAAAATAAGGGGGTTTTCTGTAAAAAATCAAAATACAAATATCTTTATTATAAATTTAAATATATATATTCTAGCGATGTAATTGCTAGTATTTAGTGTTCATTGAGTCACTGGTGAAATTTCAAATTTTCTGAAAATTTTTCCGAAATTAATTATTTTAATATTATTTTAAGCCGTCACTAATATATTTAATTAGGAAAAATTACAAATTGGAATGAGTTGAAACAAATTTTTTGCATCATAAAACATTAAACAAAATTTTATCATGTGGTTTTTGAAACGAAATCGTTTGCCAAAATGGTTTAGAAATTATTGAAGAAAAAAGGCTTTTTTTAGTGTAAATGGATGTTTGGGGTATTATATTTATCATTTTTCATCACCCCACACCCATACCCACACTCACACCCCCCCATTTATTTCCTCTCTTGGCTGAATTCATCAGCCCCATCAATTTTCCCCACTTGAAGATTTGAAAAGAAAAGAATAAAGAGAGAAGAAGTTAATTGAAGTATGGGCTTTGACTTTTGTGTTGAATTTGAACTTTCCTCACTTGCTTTTCTCCACCTCACTCTCACTCCTCTCCTCCTCATGATGCAGCCGAGCCTCCCTCATGCTGTCCTCCCCTTTTTCTCATCTCATTTCACTCAAAACCCTTCAAAAAAATCTCCAAAATTCCATCGAAAATCAAGCTAAAACTCAAATCCAATTCTTACCCATTTTTCCTTTACCTATTCTAGTATGGATCATGGTGAAAGAAGCAAGTTTGTGAGGCTAGGTTGCATGTTTGATTCAAGTTTTGTGAGGTATAAATATTTGTCTCATGGTTTGATTTTTTATTAGTTACTTAATTGTTGCTATAATACTTCCTTATTATCTAATTAGATGCTTAATTAGGTTTTGATTTGAAAGCTTGGGAATTCTAGAATGGGGTTAATTGCTAGTTAGGGTTTTATGTTATGAGATTATGCTTGTGTGATGTTTTGACATATTAATGGTTGCTAAATCAAATTAAGTTGCTAGGTTGCATTTTTGTTGATTTAAATTGTGACAATTACGCTAATTTGCTAACTAGGTTTTGAAAACTATGAATATAATTAAGAGAAAAATCTAAATATATTTTTCCATGACTTCTTTAACATTATTAAGTGTAGTTTAATACTTTAGTTCATGAAAATCCAAGCTAGATTGTGGTTTGTGCATTTTTTTTGCTAAAAAATTGTTAAAATTTAGGTATTTTGTAAACTAGAATTTTAGGGTTTTTGGAAATTAACGAGATTAAATTATGGGAATTGTTTTTATGATTTATTTAAGATATTTAGTGAATATTGTGGCCGCTAGATTCGTTTATACATCGAGTTTTGTACTAAAACGGGTAATTTTGCTTGCTAGTTTTTCGGAAAAACGGCTTTTAAAGTGAATTTGGGGTTTTTGTGAGTTTTAACCTATTTTATATTAAAATTTGTGTTCGTGAATGTGCAAATGAGTGTATTTGGGTTTTTCTCGATAGTCTGGCTTTTGTATACCAACGTCGAGGGTTTTTGGGTTGATTTGTGGAAGCAACCATAGGTTTTGACCTATGTGGGGTTCGTGTGTCGTTTTGGTCATGAGTCGGATTTTAATGCGATATGGTGCGTTATGATATGTAGGTACCCCATGTGGACTTCGAGACGACAAGCAAGCGCGTGGCGACGTCAGCACCGGCGAGTGAGGACCAGGTGAGTAGATTTATATCTACGGGGAGAAGTCGGGTGGATGGCGTATAGCACCCCCGCAGTCCGTGGTGGTGTATACGGATGCGTATATACACCAACAATTATTATATGTTATTTGGGATTAATAACGATGTTTAGGATGGATTTTGGTGTGTTGGATTATTTTAGTGTTGCGAACCCTAGAGTAGTGTTGCACTACACATACACACATACATACTTGCATACATTCCTATTTATATGTGCTCATGGGATTCCTTATAGTTATGTGTTCACATGGGTATGGGAATATGTGTTCATATAGGGATTTGAGGATGATACTTGGTATTGAGCTGAGTCGTTGAGATTTGTTTTGTGGTTGTGATATCGGTGATATGGCAGGATTCGTGCTTGAGGTATGTCCTGGTGTTATAGCGGATCTTGGGGCGGCGATACGGGTGAATAGTGTTATAAATAAAATGGTCGACATGTGATCGTGATATGTGGTGTGATATGCTAGGATATTGATATTAGGCCGATTCGGGCGATGTATACCCTTGATGATGATATGTGCTGACGATATCGGTTTGTACGAGATTGTCGATCAGTAGTCAGATTATGAGTATATTGAGGATATTAGTATTGTACTAGACATAGGTCAGTCCCCTAGACTATGATCTTGGATAAAGAGGATACCAGAGGAATAGTGTGAGGAATATGATATTGACCCGTACCCAGATTTGGGATGCCGTACGACGGATTTACGTACGAGCTATATTGATGATTGATCCGCACTCTTGACTTGGGAATATCTGATTATAGATATGGTATCGGATTGATAGTATCAAGGCGGGATCACCGACTAATATATATTCATATATGTATCGACTCAGATGCTAGGCTGTTTCCTTACCTTTAGTTCAGCCGTATAGTTTAGTGTAGTTATCAGACTAGATTAGATTTCTACCTATTTCAAAACTAACGGATCGTGGGTATTTTAAAAGACAGCCCAAGGGATCCTACGGATATTTCAAAAGACGTATCTTTTCATAAAAACACCGTAGCCACTATTTTCAAAACCCCATGATTCGTGTTATTTCAAAAGGCACCATTTGTAGGATTTATATTAGGGTAATGCAGATTAGTTATCGTTGTGTTTAGTATTTAGCTCCCGCTCATTTTTACTGTTCGCTCCGTATCGCATACTTATATTATAATTTCTTATTGCATTATTAATATCATGCTGTTAGGACACCAGCACCATTATCGATGACGCGTATGTACCACGTACACTTACTTGCCGGCTCACACACATCTTCATCGGTAATTGCCATGTCACGAACACTTTAGAAAATACTATTTCATTTGACATAGGTTGTTAGCTAATAGTTTAGACATGATATTAGTGTACTTTCCCTATATGCTAATTAGACATTTTAGTTATTGCCTACTACTTCATGCATGTTATTATTCACTGTTGTGTCGCATTCATGGATTCTCATGGCTATATTCACTGTTTATATGCTATTGATGACTTGGATTCGGATTTCATGAGATTTCTTGGATTTGGAGGAAAACCGCAAAAAACATAAATAAACATTTTCTCTCTTTTAAAATAAAAAGTGCGGTTTTCCCATGATGTATGAGTCGTCCACCATGAGTTTGCTGATGGATTTCGAGACCCGATTCGAGGAGTGGAGGAACCGTTTCGGGTACATGGTGGGCCCGGTGCGGTACCCCGGGACAAGAGAATCGTGTTTTTGACGTTGAGCCTGGCAGGGGAGCACTACCGACCGGTGATATTACCCGACGCGTCGGATATCCGGAGGATACCGTCGTGGTCTTGAGATGGATGGTAGGGGCCGGTCTGGACTGACGGCGCCCTAAATATTGTGATTGAGACATTGAGATTTTGAGATATTGAGGTACAGAGATTGTGACACAGAGATATCGAGATATTTGGACACTTGTTTTGTGTCGATGCTGGGCACTGTTTTATGCTGATTTCATTTATGGCACCTCATTTTTAAAATACAGAAATCTCACTGATTTATGAAAGAAGTTTTATTCAGTACATGCATTCTGTTTCATGCATTCATACATCATCCATATGATATATTGCTACCTGAGGCACTGACACGGGCCTATGAGATTACACTCGGTTAGATATTACCCTAGCCATTGTTATAGGCTGCATGTTATACATATATTTAAGGATATATTATGATCATTGACCTAGGTTGCGTTGTTTATGCGATTTCTTTCCGTAAATGTTTTTCTATTCACGAGTTGGCAACTCACCCCCTGTCACGTCCCGAAAGTACGGAACATGACCGGCACTTAAACTACGAACGACTCGAGGCGTACGTAATCTAAATAAGCCGAGAACCCAGAAATCCAAACCAAGAAAAGTAGTAGAGTGAAGGAAAACCAACTTAAAACAAGTAGTTTTAATAGCATAAGCCGAATTATGCGTTTTTGTTTAAAAACATCAAGTATTTTCTGAAAATTTCGGCAGAGTCTCCTTTGTAAATACTGGCCCCCAAACGGGATACAACATGAATTGTATACGAAATCAATAAAAAGGCATCCCCAAGCGGGAGCTAGCTCTTCGTCAATTGACGGTCACAACCACACAAGCAATATAATATACAACGCCAAGGGCGAGGATCAAAACTCAAAAGGAAACTCAAAACCACAAGAAATAAAACGCGCGACTCTAAGGTTGAAATAATAACATCACTGGTCTCTATCTCAAAAATAAATACATGTTTGGTTGATGGAATTTACTGGATACAACTGAATATTATTATACAAGGTAATATGATGGGTACGATACCAATAAACCTACCTACTAGCAAGTCACTCGAACGAAACTATGCCCGCAAAGCCGTAATGAAACCTGTACGGCAAACCTGCAAGAAACTGGGGCACAACGGGGGTGAGTTGCCAACTCGTGAATAGAAAAACATTTACGAACAGAAGTCGCATGAACAACGCAATCCTAGGTCATATGATCATAATATATCCTCAAATATAACCAGCAGTCTATAACAATGACTAGGGTAAATATCTAATCCAAGTGTAATCCCATATGCCCGTGTCAGTGCCTCAGGTAGCAATATATCATATGGATGATGTATGAATGCATGAAACAGAATGCATGTACTGAAGAAAACTGCTTTCATAAATTAGTGAGATTTCTGTATTTTTAAAATGAGGTATCATAATGAAATCAGCATAAAACAGTGCCTAGCATCAGCACAAAACGTAATCCCAATATCTCGATATCTCTGTATCACAGTCTCTGTACCTCAATATCTCGAAATCTCAATGTCTCAATCACAATGATTAGGGCGCCGTCAGTCCAGGCCGGCCCCTACCATCCATCTCATGACCACGAAGGTATCCTCCGGATATCCGACGCGTCGGGTAAAATCACCGGTCGGTCGTGCTCCCCTCCACAGGCTCAACGTCAACAACACGATCTTCTTGCCCCGGGGTACCGCACCGGGCCCACCATGTACCCGAAACGGTTCATCCATCTCCTCGAATCGGGTCTCGAAATCCATCAGCAAACTCATGGTGGACGACTCATACATCATGGGAAAAGCGCACTTTTTATTTAAAAGAGAGGAAAGAAGCTTATACAAGTTTTGCGGTTTTTCCCCCAAATCCAGAAAATCTCATAGAAATCCGAATCCAAATCATCAGTAGCATATAAACCCATCAATATAGGCATGAGAATCCATGAATACGGCATAACAATGAATAACAGTATGCATGAAGTAGCAAGTAATAACTACAATGTCTAAACTAGCATATAAGGCAAGTACACTAATATCATGTCAAACTACTAACTAACAAGCTAAGTCAAGCAATAATATTTTCTAAGGTGTACGTGACATGGCAATTACCGATGAAGATGTGTGTGAGCCGGCAAGTAAGTGTACGTGGTACATACGCATCATCGGTAATGGTGCTGGTCTCCTAACAGCATAATATCAACAGTGCAATATGAAATAGCAATGTAAGTATGCGATGCGGAGCGAGCAACCAAAATGAGCAGGAGCTAAATATTAAACAATGGTGCCATTTGAAATAACACGAATCGTGGGGTTTTGAAAATAGGAGCTACGGTGGTTTTAAGAAAGGATACGTCTTTTGAAATATCCGTAGATCCCTTGACCTGTCTTTTAAATTACCCACGATCCGCTAGTTTTGAAATAGGTAGGAGTCTAATCTAATCTAACAACTACACTAAACTATACGGCTGAACTAACAAGCTGAACTACAGGTAAGGAAACCGCCTATCATCTGAGTCGATACATATGCATACCTGTATATGTATAGTCGGTGATCCCGCCTCAATAATATCATATCCGATACCATATCTATAATCAGACATCCCAAGTCAAGAGTGCGGATCAATCATCAATATATAGCTCGTACGTAAATCCGTCGTACGGCATCCCAAATCTGGGTACGGGTCAATATCACATTCATCATACTATTCATCTGGTATCCTCTTTATCAAATATCATGATCGGGGTACTGATCTACGTCTAGTATAATACTGATACCGTCTAAGTATGCATGCACGTGTGTGAAACACTACGTCAAGGACCCGCTACAACGTCATGTCGTATCTCAAATACAAACCCTGCCATATCATCGATCTCACGGCCTCAAATCAAATCCCATCGACTCATCATAAATCCCAAGTACTATCCTCATTATCCATGCATGTGTATATGAATGTATATATGCATCGTCCTATACCCACGCATATATACATATATACACATCCCCATCTACGCACAAGAAAGTAATGTATGCAAGTCTGTGTGTGCGTATGTAGGTATAACAACTATTCTAGGGTTTCACAACTAACCTAAAGGTAATCCATGAACACATAAACATATCATGAATAAACATTCTCGTATCATAAAACACCTATATAAACATATATATATGAACTATACTACGGACTGCGGGGGTGCTATACGCCATCCACCCGACTTCTCCCCGTAGATATAAATCTACTCACCTGGTCCTCGCTCGCCGGTGCCGACGTCGCCACGCGCTTACTTGTCGTCTCGAAGTCCACATGGGTTACCTACATATCATAACGTACCGTATCGCATTAAAACCAAATTTGAAATCGAAACGGCATACGAAAATCAAATCGGTACGCGTATCACGCATAAGTCAAAACCTATCGCCTACGCATGCAAGAATAGTCAAACCAACTCTCGAAGTTGATGTACAAACGTCAAAACATCAAGAAAAACCTAAACACACTCATTTGCACATTCATGAACACTAATTATAATATAAAATGGGTTAAAATTCACAAAAACCCCAAACTCACTTTAAAAGCCATTTTTCCGAAAATCTAGCAAGCAATATTACCCGTTTTAGTACAAAACTCGACGTTTAAACAAATCTAGTGGCCATAATACATATTAAATATCTTAAATAAGTCATAAAAACAATTTCCATAATTTAATCCCAATAAATTTCATTAACCCCAAAATTCTAGTTTACAATATACCCAAATTTTAACAATTTATAGCAAAAATGCACAAACAACAATTTATCTTGGATTTTCATAAACTAAAAGCATTAAACCACTCAATATAATATTTATAATGACATGAAAACTTAATTATATTTTAATCTAAGCATTTGATAATTTTTCAAAAACTCTAGTTAGCAAACTAGCTTAATTAGGGCATTTATAAGAAATGGTTGTAATAAACAACTAGATTAGCTTTCAACAAGGCTTAAGATGTTAATCCACATCACATATCCATGCACAATTGATCACAACCCAATTCCACAACAAAATCCTAACTCAATCAAAATCCTCACTAGAAATTTCCAACCTCTCAAATAACTCACAATTAAACACCTAACAACTTTAATTAAGCAACTAATCCACAATCAAACCATGGGACAAAGAGTTATACCTCAAAGATCATGAGATCCCACATGTAACATGTCTCCAAAATGCCAACTTATCACCAAGATCCATAATAGTATAGCCAAGGAATAATGGGTAGTGAGTAGATTTTGATTTTGCTTTGAATTTATAGGGATTTGAAGCATTTTGATGAATTTTTTGTGATGAAATGAGAGGAGAAAAAATGGGGGCAGCAAGAGGGAGGGGTTTCGGCCAGAATTTTTGAGGGAGGAGGAGAGAGAGTGAGGTGGGGGTGTTGGTAAGGTCAAAGGAGCCATATCTCAAGTCAACACTTAAACAACTTTTCCTTTTTCTTTTTTTTCCTTTTCTTTTCATGGTTTCCTTTGACTTTTAAGTGAGGAGATGAGTGGGGGGCTGCTGAATTTAGCCCTAATAGGGGAGAGGGTGAGGGTGTGTGTGTGTATATGAGGAATATTAAGCTACATGCAACCATACCCCAATTCTATTTAGCTATATTTCACCATTTAAGACCTTTTTCTTCGATATTTTCTAAACCGTTTTGGCAAACCATTTCATTTTAAAAACCACATGATAAAATTTTGTTTAATGTTATATGATGCATAAAATTTATTTCAACTCATTCCAATTTGTAATTTTCCCTAATTAAATGTATTAGTGACGGCTTAAAATAATATTAAATTAATCAATTTCGGAAAAAATTTCAGAAAATTTGAAATTTCACCAGTGGCTCAATAAACATCAAATACTAGCAATTATGTAGCTAGAATATGTATATTTAATTTTATAATAAAGATATTTGTATTTTGACTTTTTACAGAAAACCCCTTCATTTTACCGATTTTCCAAAATTTCACCGAAACGATTTTCAAAACGTTACACCCCCGTTGTGCCCCAGTTTCTTGCAGGTTTTCCGTACAGGTTTCATTACGGCTTGCGAGCATAGTTTCCTTCGGGTGATTTGCTAGTAGGTGGGTTTACTTGTATCGTACCCCCCATTATATAACTTGTATATTATTACTCTGTTGTATCTAGAAGTTCCATCAACCAAACATGTATTTATTTTTGAAATAGAGACCAGTGATGTTATTCCTTCGACCTTAGAGTCGCGCGTTTTATTTCTGTGGTTTTCTTGTGGTTTTGAGTTTCCTTTTGAATTTTGATCCTCGCCGTTGGCGTTGTATATTATATTGCTTGTGTGGTTGTGACCGTCGATTGACGAAGAGCTAGCTCCCACTTGGGGATGTCTTTTTATTGATTTCGTATACTATTCATGTTGTATCCCGTTTGGGAGCCAGTATTTACAAAGGAGACTCTGCCGAAATTTTCGGGAAATATTTGATGATTTTTTTAAACCGCATAATTCGGCTTATGCTATTAAAACTACTTGTTTTAAATTGGTTTTCCTTCACTCTACTACTTTTCTTGGTTTGGATTTCTGGGTTTTCGGCTTACTTAGATTACGTACGCCTCGAGACGTTCGTAGTTTAAGTGCCGGTCATTTTCCGTACTTTCGGGCGTGACAAAGTTGGTATCAGAGCGTTAGGTTTTACCTTCGGAGCGTAGGATGACCCTTGGTTGATGGAATAGGTGACTAAAGTAGAGTGACGTACCGTAGGTATGTTCCGCGGCATATTTACAATACGCTACTCCACTTAAGAAGCCTTAGGATGTACATTTCTTTGCTCAGTATTATATTCATTCCGATCTAGCCTCATCAGTACCAGTTATGGTTTTGCTGCCACGACTACGGGCAGGGAGGGCTACAGCTAGAGTTGCGGTCAGCACGAGCTCGTCACGAACGAGGACTGACCAGGGCGAAATTCCGGCGACGCACGATTGCGGAGATGTGTCTTTTTATGATGTTTTCGCGCCATGAGCGTTTGGGGGATCGCCTTTACGAGATTTCTAGGACGTACCGATCAGTACCAGAGGATCGAGCCAATGATAGAGGCCAACCAGATTTTGATGACCGTTGGCGTATTGCTTATTCATGATGATCGAGGCACTGTTCTGCGTGCAGACGAGCGAGCCAGTTATTGCTGCGAACGACGAGATATCACCCCAGATGTTGGAGCTATTGCAGTACGAGTAGTACGAAGAGATGATAGAAGGTCGCTAGTTACCGAGGATGAATGACTAGGACATGTGGTTTGTTCGCTTACCCCGATGCGAGATCATCAGATAGATTTATTCCAGCTAGAGAAGACTTCACGCAGAGATGTGAGGGTCGACAGAGACGATCGAATGTCGGAAACCTATTATTCCAAGTTTAAAGTATTCGGAAAGACATGCAGGCAATTCCATGGACCCTCTAGAAGAATGAAACCCTAACTCGACTTAATGACCGTGTGAAAGCCTTTGAACCTTCGGCTTTGCGGCAGCTCTACGGCGCCATTAGTGAGGCTTGGGTTTGCCCTTCTACGGCTGGACCACCGATGCTGTGGTATGTACTCGATACTATTAAACTGTGCCCAAGATGTTGAGCTCTTAGGAGATTATGAGGTTTTGACGACTCGATCGGATGGCTCGACTTAATTCGAATGCTAGGTGGTGAGATGCATTTCTTGGGAGACTCCCGATACGAAGTTAGCCGTTGGAGCTCAGTCCATGCAGCCGCGACGAGACGAGTCCAAAGCTGACGACATTAGAGAAAAGTGAAGTAAGTTGTTCGTACCGGATCTAGATGAGAAGACGTTCCACTCCGCCGACATCAGAAATGCGATGCGCATGCCGAGGCATGGTACTTGGATTTACCTTCCAGAAGGAGTCGCGATGAGTATGCAGTCGTTCCAGAGCAAGATGCAGATATAGGAAAGGACGATGACTTCCGGACAGTTGGCAGAGATGAGACATGGAAGAGACCGTGAGCAGGATTCCTTCCAGGACACTGCTGCAATGATACTTGCACCCAGGATTAGATGTGTCACGTACATTCAGAGAGCCAGAGGCCGACGCCAGTGATATGCTGTCTTACGAGTGGTCGCGATGATTGACCGAGAGATGACCAGAGAAGTGCCAGAACGGGATCATCCCCTTTAGCACATCTGATAGGGCCGATGAGCCGATGGACCGAGAGATTGGTAATTCACAGTGAAGAACTTGACCCAGGAGTGATCATTGTTACGCACACCAGCAGGCCAGAGTTCACGATCATCGACGAGACATCCTACTAGTGACCGCGACAGTTGGCCCGAGATTCTTAGAGGATGCACTTGAGCGGTACTATTCCACCATTATTGATTTCGATGTTTTGGGTGATTTATTCGCATGATTTGATTTTGATGATTGAGAATTTACGATCTTTGCACAGTGTTGCACTTGATATCGTTTTCGTGCTTTGGTTTCACATGTTTGTGATTTTACGGTTTTAGACATTTGAGTTGATTTTGTGCATATGCATGCACACGATTTGGTTCCTGCACTCTGTATGGTTTATATATGCTTGCAGTGCAGTGATACGCCTTTTGTGCACTTAGATGCACTGGACTTCGATTCGATTGTGATACTCGATATCTGTTTTGTGCACCTTGTGCACCTGATTTGATTTTGCGCATGTTCGGTGCTTGATATTGGATTTCATGATTTCGTGCATGATCGATGCCCCTGGTTTTGGGTTTTCGCGCATGTTGAGCGCATGTCTTGAGATGCGATTTTGGTGCACACCAGATGCACTAAATCGAGATTTTTTCGTGCATGTCAGATGCATCTGATTTTTGCTGTCAGGCACACACGTTGCCTACGACAGATGCTTTGTGCACACCCGATGCACTTAGATCTTGTTTCTGTGCACTTATATGGCACGTATATGGATTTTGATTGTCGTGCGCACCAGACGCACGTAGTATTTATACGCGTATTTTGGGATTGATTTCTTATAGAGCAGTACATTTTTTTTATGATAATTGCGATGTGTTTTCGTACTAAGCAGGACTAGTCAGAGGACAGTACCTGAATGTATTTTGCATACATTGATAGCTATTGAAGGGAATTCCAAAAAGCGAGCTATAGTCTCAGTATTTACCTACGTGTCTGATATGACACGAAACGTTTAAAATAAGGAAACCCTTCTAAATTGTTTCCCAAAACGGCGGAACGTACATTTCAAACAAAGGTATATACGTATATAGTTATTTTCTTATGATAGACGTCCGCCACTGTGCAGTGTTATGTGCATTGCATAGCAACTTAAAAGATTTGGCATGCATTTCTTCCTGATGTTTATATGTATAGTTCCGATTTATAGCATATCGGTCTTTCTTTGGATTTGGCATTTGTGTCTTCACCTTTACTCCGATAATTGCGGGATGCTTGACGGAGTTTTGATTTCGAGTTATCTGCTCATTACTCATGCGCATGCATTGCGCTATGATGCGTTTTATGTATTTATGATTTCGGAGCCCCGGCGATTTGATGGTTTTGGCTGAAATATTTTAGTATTTGGGGGGAGTTTTAATTTAAATTCGAGGACCGAATTTCTTTAAGGGGGAAGATTGTAACGTTTTGAAAATCGTTTCGGTAAAATTTCGAAAAAAATCGGTAAAATAAGGGGGTTTTCTGTAAAATGTCAAAATACAAATATCTTTATTATAAAATTAAATATACATATTCTAGCGATATAATTGCTAGTATTTGGTGTTTATTGAGTCACTGGTGAAATTTCAAATTTTCTGAAAATTTTTCCGAAATTAATTATTTTAATATTATTTTAAGCCGTCACTAATATATTTAATTAGGGAAAATTACAAATTGGAATGAGTTGAAACAAATTTTGTGCAACATAAAACATTAAACAAAATTTTATCATGTGGTTTTTGAAACGAAATCGTTTGCCAAAACGGTTTAGAAATTATTGAAGAAAAAAGGCTTTTTTTCAGTGTAAATGGATGTTTGGGGTATTGTATTTATCATTTTTCATCACCCCACACCCATACCCACACTCACCCCCCCCCCCATTTATTTCCTCTCTTGGCTGAATTCAGCAGCCCCATCAATTTTCCCCACTTGAAGATTTGAAAAGAAAAGAATAAAGAGAGAAGAAGTTAATTGAAGTATGGGCTTTGACTTTTGTGTTGACTTTGAACTTTCCTCACTTGCTTTTCCCCACCTCACTCTCACTCCTCGCCTCCTCATGATGCAGCCGAGCCTCCCTCATGCTGTCCTCCCCTTTTTCTCATCTCATTTCACTCAAAACCCTTCAAAAAAATCTCCAAAATTCCATCTAAAATCAAGCTAAAACTCAAATCCAATTCTTACCCATTTTTCCTTTACCTATTCTAGTATGGATCATGGTGAAAGAAGCAAGTTTGTGAGGCTAGGTTTCATGTTTGATTCAAGTTTTGTGAGGTATAAATATTTGTCTCATGGTTTGATTTTTGATTAGTTACTTAATTGTTGCTATAATACTTCCTTATTATCTAATTAGATGCTTAATTAGGTTTTGATTTGAAAGCTTGGGAATTCTAGAATGGGGTTAATTGCTGGTTAGGGTTTTATGTTATGAGATTATGCTTGTGTGATGTTTTGACATATTAATGGTTGCTAAATCAAATTAAGTTGCTAGGTTGCATTTTTGTTGATTTAAATTGTGACAATTACGCTAATTTGCTAACTAGGTTTTGAAAACTATGAAAATAATTAAGAGAAAAATCTAAATATATTTTTCATGACTTTTTTAACATTATTAAGTGTATTTTAATACTTTAGTTCATGAAAATCCAAGATAGATTGTGGTTTGTGCATTTTTTTAGCTATAAAATTGTTAAAATTTAGGTATTTTTTAAACTAGAATTTTAGGGTTTTTGGAAATTAACGAAATTAAATTATGGGAATTGTTTTTATGACTTATTTAAGATATTTAGTGAATATTGTGGCCGCTAGATTCATTTATACATCGAGTTTTGTACTAAAACGGGTAATTTTGCTTGCTAGTTTTTCGGAAAAACGGCTTTTAAAGTGAATTTGGGGTTTTTGTGAGTTTTAACCTATTTTATATTAAAATTTGTGTTCGTGAATGTGCAAATTAGTGTATTTGGGTTTTTCTCGATGGTCTGGCGTTTGTACACCAACGTCGAGGGTTTTTTGGTTGAATTGTGGAAGCAACCATAGGTTTTGACCTATGTGGGGTTCGTGTGTCGTTTTGGTCATGAGTCGGATTTTAATGCGATATGGTGCGTTATGATATGTGGTACCCCATGTGGACTTCGAGACGACAAGCAAGCGTGTGGCGATGTCGGCACCGGCGAGCGAGGACCAGGTGAGTAGATTTATATCTACGGGGAGAAGTCGGGTGGATGGCGTATAGCCCCCCCGCAGTCCGTGGTGGTGTATACGGATGCGTATACACACCAACAATTATTATATGTTATTTGGGATTAATAACGATGTTTTGGATGGGTTTTGGTGTGTTGGATTATTTTAGTGTTGCGAACCCTAGGGTAGTGTTGCACTACACATACACACGTACATACTTGCATACATTCCTATTTATATGTGCTCATGGGATTCTTTATAGTTATGTGTTCACATGGGTATGGGACTATGTGTTCACATAGGGATTTGAGGATGATACTTAGGATTGAGCTGAGTAGTTGAGATTTGTTTTGTGGTTGTGATATCAGTGATATGGCAGGATTCGTGCTTGAGGTACGTCCTGGTGTTATAGCGGATCTTAGGGCGGCAATACGGGTGAATAGTGTTATAAATAAAATGGTCGACATATGATCGTGATATGTGGCGTGATATGCTAGGATATTGATATTAGGCCGTATCGGGCGATGTATACCCTTGATGATGATATGTGCTGACGATATCGGTTTGTACGAGATTGTCGATCAGTAGTCAGATCATGAGTATATTGAGGATATTAGTATTTTACTAGACATGGGTCAGTACCCTAGACTATGATCTTGGATAAAGAGGATACCAGAGGAATAGTGTGAGGAATATGATATTGACCCGTACCCAGATTTGGGATGCCGTACGACGGATTTTCGTACGAGCTATATTGATGATTGATCCGCACTCTTGACTTGGGAATATCTGATTATAGATATGGTATCGGATTGATAGTATCGAGGCGGGATCACCGACTAATATATATTCGTATATGTATCGACTCAGATGCTAGGCGGTTTCCTTACCTTTAGTTAAGCCGTAAAGTTTAGTGTAGTTGTCAGACTAGATTGGATTTCTACCTATTTCAAAACTAACGGATCGTGGGTATTTTAAAAGACAGCCCCAGGGATCCTACGGATATTTCAAAAGATGTATCTTTTCATAAAAACACCGTAGCCCCTATTTTCAAAACCCCATGATTCGTGTTATTTCAAAAGGCACCATTTGTAGGATTTATATTCGGGTAATACAGATTAGTTATCATTGTGTTTAGTATTTAGCTCCCGCTCATTTTTACTGTTCGCTCCGTATCGCATACTTATATTATAATTTCTTATTGCATTATTAATCTCATGCTGTTAGGACACCAGCACCATTACCGATGATGCGTATGTACCACGTACACTTACTTGCCGGCTCACACATATCTTCATCGGTAATTGCCATGTCACGAACACTTTAGAAAATACTATTTCATTTGACATAGGTTGTTAGCTAATAGTTTAGACATGATATTAGTGTACTTGCCTTATATGCTAGTTAGACATTGTAGTTATTGCCTACTACTTCATGCATGTTATTATTCACTGTTGTGTCGCATTCATTGATTCTCATGGCTATATTCACTGTTTATATGCTATTGATGACTTGGATTCGGATTTCATGAGATTTCTTGGATTTGGAGGAAAACCGCAAAAAACATAAATAAACCTTTTCTCTCTTTTAAAATAAAAAGTGCGGTTTTCCCATGATGTATGAGTCGTCCACCATGAGTTTGCTGATGGATTTCGAGACCCGATTCGAGGAGTGGAGGAACTGTTTCGGGTACATGGTGGGCCCGGTGCGGTACCCCGGGGCAAGAGGATCGTGTTTTTGACGTTGAGCCTGGCAGGGGAGCACTACCGACCGGTGATATTACCCGACGCGTCGGATATCCGGAGGATACCGTCGTGGTCTTGAGATGGATGGTAGGGGCCGGTCTGGACTGACGGCGCCCTAGATATTGTGATTGAGACATTGAGATTTTGAGATATTGAGGTACAGAGATTGTGACACAGAGATATCGAGATATTTGGACACTTGTTTTGTGTCGATGCTGGGCACTGTTTTATGCTGATTTCATTTATGGTACCTCATTTTTAAAATACAGAAATCTCACTGATTTATGAAAGAAGTTTTATTCAGTACATGCATTCTGTTTCATGCATTCATACATCATCCATATGATATATTGCTACCTGAGGCACTGACACGGGCCTATGAGATTACACTCGGTTAGATATTACCCTAGCCATTGTTATAGGCTGCATGTTATACATATATTTAAGGATATATTATGATCATTGACCTAGGCTGCGTTATTTATGTGATTTCTTTCCGTAGATGTTTTTCTATTCACGAGTTGGCAACTCACCCCCGTTGTGCCCCAGTTTCTTGCAGGTTTGCCGTACATGTTTCATTACGGCTTGCGGGCATAGTTTCCTTCGGGTGATTTGCTAGTAGGTGGGTTTACTTGTATCGTACCCCCCATTATATAACTTGTATATTATTACTCTGTTGTATCTAGAAGTTCCATCAACCAAACATGTATTTATTTTTGAGATAGAGACCAGTGATGTTATTCCTTCGACCTTAGAGTCGCGCGTTTTATTTCTGTGGTTTTCTTGTGGTTTTGAGTTTCCTTTTGAATTTTGATCCTCGCCGTTGGCGTTGTATATTATATTGCTTGTGTGGTTGTGACCGTCGATTGACGAAGAGCTAGCTCCCGCTTAGGGATGCCTTTTTATTGATTTCGTATACTATTCATATTGTATCCCGTTTGGGAGCCAGTATTTACAAAGGAGACTCTGCCGAAATTTTCGGGAAATATTTGATGATTTCTTTAAACCGCATAATTCGGCTTATGCTATTAAAACTACTTGTTTTAAATTGGTTTTCCTTCACTCTACTACTTTTCTTGGTTTGGATTTCTGGGTTTTCGGCCTACTTAGATTACGTACACCTCGAGACGTTCGTAGTTTAAGTGCCGGTCATTTTCCGTACTTTCGGGCGTGACAGGCTGCTCCTCCGGCTCCGAGAATAAACAAGAATATCACAATGAATACGATAATAAACTGATCATGGAATGGCCTGAAAATACGGTTCACCATATCCATGAAAGCTGATGGGGCATTGGTGAGTCCGAACGACATCACCAGAAACTCGTAATGCGCATATCGTATGCGAAAAGCAGTCTTCAGAATATCATCCTTCCAAACTCTCAACTAGTGATACCCTGACCGCAATCAATCTTCAAGAATTAGCCAGCTTCCTACAGCTGATCGAATAGGTCATCATCACGGGGTAGTGGATACCTATTTCGCACAGTAACTCAATTCAACTGCCTGTAGTCGATACACCGTCTCATGCTACCGTCCTTCTTTTTAACAAATAAGACAGGAGCTCCCTATGGTGATACATTCGGAAGAACAAATCCTCTATCCAATAAATCTTGCAACTAACACTTGAGTTCTTTCAATTCTATCGGGGCCATCTGATAAGGTGATATGGAAATAGACCCCGCACCCGGAATTATGTCAATGCAAAATTCGATATCACGATCAGGCGGTAATCCTGGTAATTCAGCAGGAAACACGTCCGGAAATTCTCGCACTATCGGAACCTGGTCCAACGGGACTTCAGCGGCTCCTACGTCTCGAACAACGCTAAGAACCCATGAAAACCCTTCTGCAAGAGCCGTCCCGCACAAAGAGCAGAAATCATGTTGGCAGGAGTTAAATTACGGTCTCCTTGCACAACAAAATTGGTTTGCCCGGAAAACAGAATCTGACCGCTTTCCCCCGACAATTTACATAAGCATGACATGCGGCCAACCAATCCATACAAAGAAGTATATCAAAATCTAGCATATCTAGGAGAATCAAATCCACTAATGAATCCCTGTCACCGATACATACTGAACAAGACCTGAATACGTGTCGAGTTACAAAAGAATCTCCTACAGGAGTAATCACAACTAGCGGTAACTCTAACAACGACGACTCTCTCCCCAGAGAAAGTACAAAGTATGCAGATACGTAAGACTACGTAGAGTCGGGAATAAATAAAATATGTGCATTTAAGGAACATACTGAAAGAATACCTGTTACGACAACGTTCGACGCCTGTGTGTCCCGAGGAGTTAACACAAAAGTTAAAGCCTGCCCTCTGTTAGCGACCAACTGTCATCTGCCTCTGCCTCCTCGTCCTCTCGAATTACGACCGTATTGACCACGGCCTCTATGGGCATCGATCTGGCATGGAATAACAACAGGTGTAGGAGGTAATGTGCTCGGAGGAGGTGGTGAAGGTGGTGAAGTCACATGTGAGACCGATGCCTCACCCTGTCGCATCACGGGACAATTCCGAATAAAGTGATACGGACACCCACACTTGAAACATCTTTGTACGGGCTGCTGAACATATGGGTATAAGTGACATAACTGATCCATAAAGTATCCGCCATGGCCTCTACGAACATGTCTAGGAGCTGATGTGTTAGTACTGTAGGATGTTTTTCGTCACCCCATTGAGATGGGAATACGCACGCGCTGGTCAGGCGCAGTACAGATTCCCCTCGCCTAGGAATGATGGGGGTTTATTGATTGTGGGGATCCGAATCTCCGGCAGCCGCGGACTAAGCTGCCGTTAATTACCCCCCGTCTTTGGATCGAGAGAACCTCCGATTGACGGGTCAACTATTCATGCGAACTCAATATGTAGTGTGCGTGTTTTGAAAAGGTTTTGGATATTGTTAGTTATATGTATGCCCTAGAGGCCATTACTATACATAGGATGTATATTGTAGTGGATGCTTGGACATATATAGGGAGGACTTTCTTGCTCGACATGATAGTATGCTATCTGGTTGCTTTTTACCTTAACATGTACACTGATTGTCTCTCTGTTACATGTTGGTAAAGCCCTTAGGATGTGTGCTTGGCTACCTGGACTATGATGCGGATCATACTAGTGGGGACATGGTAGTCCATAAGTATATCCTTCAAGGTCCCTAGTCGTGGGTGTATCGAGACGGTGCATCGATATACCAGAGTAGACTAGCGTATACCTTCTCGACCCATATAGATGGGCGATGGATGATCTCATATCCATTGGTGTTTGGCATCAGAGATGATATACGGGTGCTCAGTAGAGACTGGGTACACTGGACGGACTCGCCGAGAACTCCCAGATGGTATTATACCTCACGTCAGATGGCAGTTCTCTGGTGACACTGGTACAGAGTAGTCTGTTGACCCGAGATCGTCATAGAGTCTTGTGTGATTCCCACTGTGCTTTGATTTCCACCTTACCACGTCCAAGAGGGCGTGCAAAACGGTGGTTTTTGGGTACAGTCCCGAATCACATGGAGGCAATGAGCGATAGGAGGGGATTCGTCTCTCCCGGTATAGGGAGTTGATGTTGCGCTGTGTTCGATTGGCTATAACCGGAAATCTCTGGCTAGGGTTGCTGAGATTTACTGGTAAGTGTTACCAGTAGTTTCTCGAACTGTTATAAACCTCATATCGACACGACTTATCGAGCTACTGGGGTCTGACGTTTACCACCCCTAGGCAAGATATGCGACATATCAGACGAACAGACCGGACTGTACGGTAAGTATTACTGGTTGGATTCACAGGAGTGTGAGCGGGCTTGCTCGTTGATCTTCTGATCGCTCAATACCCGGGTGGTCGTTACGTTTAGCAGACCGCTTGCGGCTTGTGGGTGTTTGATATGATCATCACCTGCTGCCGGCGTATTGACGAGTCTTTAGAGTCCTATACAGAGGTTTCCTGGCTCAAGCGAAACGAAATAGGAGCGCATATGAGATATGTGCGGGACCGTGAATAATACTAGTACGTGATACTGTATTCTATTCTCGCGATTTGTATCATTGGATGGTTATATGAGATATAGCCGGGTTACCGAATCAAGTGTTGATTCGATACATTGATACACTTGATATTAGTCGGTTATATGCGATATGACCGGATCATTAAATCAAGTGTTGATTTAATGATTTAATGTATAATTATATATTTGATATATTACTTTACATTAACTAGTATTTGTTCACTTAAGATGGATTTTCTCACTTGATGTGCACAAGTAGTATATGTGATATATTTTTGTGCACTAGATTGTATCATGTTTGATGATACATGCAAACTTGGGTGTATGTTTGCTTTAAACCATCTTTAGGTTAATGGTTGGGTTTTTATTTGTTTTATTTATTTTCTTTATTCATTTTGGCAAGAATAAAGTGGAGGCTTGGTTTGTTTTATTCATGAAGCTTCATGAAGCTTTGAAAGTCTTTGCCATTTAATTTTTTGCCTTAACCTAACCATTAAACCTAAACCCTAGTTTATTCTCTACATGAGTTTACTAACCCATGGTTGCTATATGATAACCATCACTTGATTTTCTTTTTGAAATTTGATAATTCTTTTTCTTTCTTCTTCTTCATCTTCTTCATGAATAAAAAGCAAAGCTTTCTTGAAAATTGTCAAGTGATGAAATCAAGTGAGAAACCCAAATCCAAAGTGAACCTACTTCCTATTTCTTCATCCTCTACCACTTGCCATGTTGTATTGGGTGTTTTCTTCACAAGTTTCATGACCTAGTGAAGATGGAGCTTGAGTTAGAGTTGCCTCGACGTAGATCATCTTCGGCATCGAAGTCAACGACCTAGCCCGCTCATTTCCCCGACGAAACCATCGCTAGAGTCCGGGATCCCGGTGATCGCAGTGAAGGGACGTCATCACGGAGCTAAAGAAGTGGTGGACCGGATCTACAAAGGTTGTATTTCCATTCACTTAGTAGTTAAGTTGTTAACTTGTTGTTGTTTCGCCTTTACCTCTAGTTATCGATCTAGTTTAGGGTTCTTTGGCACATAGAAAAATTTGAATTTGGCATGGTTGATGCCTTGTGGAACCTCTAAAGTGTGCCTAGGATCCCTACAGTGGTATCAGATCCTAGCTAGAGCTTTAGGCGATGTGTAGACCATGTTAAAAGTCCGATCGAAACACGAAACCCTAATCCGACCCCTTCTCTGTACAATTTTTAAAACTGTGCATTTTTCCAGATTAAAAATTGTCAAAAAATTCAGCAGGGTTTTATAGGAGTTACTGTGCATCACGTGACCACAAATCGACTAAATCGCCGCGGAACCGCGGCCCCACCCTGGCTAACGCGGCGGTTCCGCGGCCATAATAGTGAATTTTGACACGTGGTTTGCACAGTAATATCTCTCTGTCAGTGCTGTGTTTTTGGGAATTTTTAACTAATATTCAACAGTTGAATTTTCTGGGTTGTTTTGGGGATTCGATGGTTCGATCGGTTTATTTAACTGCGTCTATGTGTTTTTCCGGATATTTTAGAACATGTTAAAAAGTTCGACCGGATATAAATACCCACTTTTTCCCCTGCCAGGAAATTTCCAACTGTTGGATTTTTCCGTAGTTTGAGAACGTTCTAAGTAGTGCAAGTAATGCGATGGACCCTCTAAAAGACAACAAAGCTTAACTCGATTATGTGACCGTCTTGAACTGCTCTTTGAACCTTAGGGTTTGGGGCAGTACGGCGTGCCACATGTGAGGCGTTGGCTTGACCCTTCTACGGCTGGACCATTGGTACTGTGGCATGAAGTGAATGTTTTTAAACTTATTTCATGTGTTGAGCTGTTTCGGGAAAACTTGGGTGTTTGATTGTTCGATCGGAAAGTTTAACATTTTCTATTTATCTAGAATGTGATACAATATTTGGAATCCACAAATAATTATGAGATAACTGTATGAATGTTATAAACATAGCAGTTTAGTCTCACTTGATCGGTTGCCACGGAATTTTGATGCGATCAAAAGTCCGTCGCAATCGCATAGCGTACGCGGATACTCGCCGGTAAACTTAATAGATAGCTACGCCCCATAGCCCCGACCAAGTGACTGTAGGAGAACTCCGTCGCCGAAAGCATCCGTTCGGGTGCTCACGGCAGCGGTGTTCCGCCTTAGTGCACTTCGTCGACGATATCGGGGGTGCGGCCGTCTACTAAAGTTTGCGACGAGGATTCGGTCAGGATGCCGAGAATCTTGTTGAATTGCCCGACTAGATATTGAAAAGAGTTTTCGATAAATGAGACTAAAATGCGGGGTTTATAATTGTTAGGCATGTGATGTCTAAGGAATTCATTTGATTAGGCATGCGATGTCTGAAGAGTTTGCGGATTCCAACTGTTGCAGTTTTATACTTTCTTTTCTGCGACCGTAACTGTAATATGTGATATCGCCGGTTTCGTTGCTATATGTCAACGACAATTGGGATGCGCATATTTACTTACGTTGATGACATGTGATGTTATGTGTTGCTGGATATGTTATATTGGATCGTCGCGTTTTGAATAGCCGGGGTTTTTTATGTGAGATGTGTTTTTCATTTTCATTCATGTAAAAACATGTATGTAATATTCTTTTATTGGGGCACTTCCAGGTTGCGGATGATGTCACCATTTGTATATTATTTACTTTTCCGTATTAGGA
Source organism: Agapanthus africanus (assembly GCA_030015575.1). Classification (NCBI taxonomy): domain Eukaryota; kingdom Viridiplantae; phylum Streptophyta; class Magnoliopsida; order Asparagales; family Amaryllidaceae; genus Agapanthus; species Agapanthus africanus. Next base: position 388,458,063 of record CM057350.1, read on the forward strand.
TAGACCCAAGGAGGGGAGCACAAGTAACCGGGTTCTAGAGTCCAGAGGGAGACCAACTCGAGGAGTCGAGTCCGGGTCTCCTAACCCTAGAATTGGAAGGGTTGCCTGCCGCTCTCGTAGGGGTCTAGGGGTGTGGGTTTGGCTATTCATCACGACCGTGGAATCCGTGTTTTATACTGGCTCGTATTGAAAACATGGACGTCCTAGTATATCCAATATTTCATATGATATTTTCTGCTGCGTTATCTGTGATGTGATCATGTGATTTGTTCAGATAGATACTGTATATAGTATATATGATATATTATATAGACGTTACTTATGTTTTACACCCGTGCTAGCACTGCCCCGCTCTGCCGTTAGTTACCTAACCTAACGGTGCACGAGGGGACATCGAGGCGAATGCGGATGGCATAAGTGTACGTCGTATTTATCTGTGATGATTAGGTGATTTAAATGATGGGACTTCATTAATATGATTAATGAAATAAAAGAAACCTAATGATGTTGTGGAATCGAATTTTCAAAAACAGGTAGCTACGGTTCTTCCTTTGCATCGCGGTGTTCCTTGTAGAACATCCTGCACCTTATTCGATAAGGAAAGGGCCGAGATCCCTTCACCGGGAGTGACCCCTTTAGCAATAACTGGCAGATGCTACAACACTCGGTTTGTCTTTTGATTGCTTCTATAGTTCTTACTTTGCATAGTGGTATATATGATATACCCTGCACCTCATTCGATGAGGAAAGGGCCAACGATCCCTTCACCGGGAGTGACCCCTTTAGAAAAACTAGAAAAGCCTCAAAAGCACACCATTTTAAAAATCATTTGATTCTACAACGATCAAGTTCATTACGCAATAGGTTTTCAGAAAAACCTGTTGTAGCCCTCCTTCATTTCAGATAAGTACTATTTAGTATTCGTGCTGCGGTAGTTTGGCATGCGTCAAGGCGTAGTGTACGGTAGCTAACTAGTGCTTATCTACTAGCATACGATGCGATCGGATTAGGGTATTTGCACGGCGTTGTTTGCCATGCGTCAAGGGTCGTGCGGTGGGTTTAATTCAATCAAGAAATGTACGGGTTGAACTTGACTAGAGGACTATGGGTTGTTTGGCATGCGTCAAGGTCATAGCACGCTAGGGGAAAAATATTATCGGGAATTTCAAGTGTTGAAATTTGCAATGAGATTGCATACCATCTATGAGATAGTTGGATCCCGATACCCACTGCGAGTAATTGTTACTCCTGGGAGAGTTTTACACATTACAATTAGCCGATCAAGTAAGTGTCTAGAAAGGTGTTAACGAGGTTACGCCTCTAGGAAAACGAGGTTTACATTAATTAGGTTCGTGCGAAAGCACGGGGGACCTCCCTCAAAGTACCGACACTGGCCTGGCTGAAAGATTGGCGAACTTGTAGCGTGTAATTAATCCCGGCTAGTCTTTCCTTTTAGGGTTTGAAGGAAGATTTGATGAAAACAGTGGGAGCCATCCTGATTAGATAAAATAATAACCAATCTGATCTTGCAAGAGCATACGCTGAGTGTTTTCTTCTCTCTCTATCCAGGTAGCGACCATATCACGCCTTAATCAAGATAATAATATGGATTATTGACCGAACCCGCTTGTTATACTGAGCTGGGGAACGTTGGTCCCGCTCCAACTTATAATTGTTATAAGACAGAGCAGGAAATAGGGGAATACCAGAATTCCTATGCCGCCCAAACGAAGAAAGTGCATATGATGCATCTCCTTCGGGTGTGTTAGTTATATAGAACTGTTTCTCAGTGTCCTCTACGTCCTAGGTATTAGATACCGGATCAGGATCCCGCTAATGTAATCCGTTACATGGGCTACAGAAAGGTAGAGAACTGAGAACAGGTGATAAGTTTCATGAGACAGAAAACGGTGCAAGTGCTGCCAAGTCTGTTGGTCACTGTCACTCTGTATTACCAGAATACATTGATTCTGAACAAATGTTATTAGATACCGAACCTGATATACAAAATCATATCAGTCTCTTTATTTGTAAAGATAGATGTAATTTTGTATTGTTGGATAATGTTTTGAACATTTCCTATATCAAAAGTTGATCGGTTAAGGCACGTTATCTAAAAGCATTGACGCTCTAAATCAAACTACAGTTCTTAGTATACAGAACACACACAAGAGGAAGAGTTCAGAAATGAATAAATCCTTCTTGAGGTATTGTAGACTAGGTCATATCAATGCGACCCGACTAGCTCAAGCTACATTTAGATGCATATTTAAATTAATTTGAATTTACATCTTGTGAAACTTGCCAGTCATGTCACAGAGATAAGATGACCATAGCTCTGTTTACTGAAAACAGAGAAAGAGTTAGTGAACTTTTGGGATGATACATGTTGATGTATGTAGGTCCCCTGTCTACATATGCCAAGACCGGTTCTTTGTATTTCATTACATTCTCTGATAATCTCTCAAGATTCAGACACATGTTCCTGTTGAAACACAAGTCCGAAACTTTTTAGATAATCACAGAATATAAGTTAGAAGTAGAGAACCAAAATACGGGTATAAGTATTATGTCCTTTGATGTGATCAGGGAGGAGAATACTTTAGCATGGAAATCCTGGACTATTCTAAAGGAGAATGAGATTCTTTCTCAGCATTACTCCTCCGTATACACCATAGCACGATGGTATATCGGGGCGGAGCAATAGCACCCTATGTGATATGGTGTGCTCTATGATGAGTGCTACTGAGTTTCCTATTTCCTTTTGGGAGTTATGCGCTTAAGAAGCTGCATACCTATTGAATAGGGTTCAAATCAAAACAGTTGCCTACTGCTTCATATGTGATATAGAAAGGGAAGATCCCATATCTTAAGTTTGTTATGATTTGGGATTGTCCAGCCTATGTCTAAAAAAAGGCAAAATCCGGACAAGCTCGAGGCAAGATCTGTTATGTGGAACTGAAAATGTTCCAGCTATACAAACTGCAGCTGATGATTTGGAAGAACTAAAGGATTCAATAGCTACCAACGAACCTCAGCCTCTCCGCCAATCTAGTAGGGTTCCTCACCCACCTGAGAGATACTTCGGTTTCTCTATGACAGTGGGAGCGAGGATTGCATCATGAAATGATGACCCAACTAGTTTCGAGCTGGCCATCAGGAGTGAGACTCTGTAAGAATGGCTGAATGCTTATCGATCTGAGATGGAATCCTTATACACCAACAAAGTATGGACTTTGGTTGCTTTATCTGAAGGGTTAAATCCCCATCAGGAGCAAGTAAATCTTGAGAAGATTACTTGGTGTAGATGGAAAAGTTGAGACTTTCAAAGCTAGACATGTTAAAGGTTTTCATCATCGACCAGGCGTGGATAATGATGAAACCTTTTTCAGTGGCTATGCTTAAGTCCATCCAGATCCTACTTGCCACGGCTACATACCATGAATACGATATCTGGCGGTTGGGTGTCATGACTGCTTTTCTAAAATGATGTTTTAGAAGAGAGTGTCTGTAAGTACACAGCCAGAGGGCTTCGTAGAAAGTGGGAGCAGCGGAAACGTGTACAAGTTGCTTTATGTAATAAAGCAGGCATCGCGGAGTTAGAACGTCTGTTTTGATGTGTTAGTCAAAGAGTTTGACATCATCAAAATGGTAGATGAACCTTGTATATATAAAAAGGTAGTAAGGAGTATGGTGGTGATCCTAGTAGAGTACGTGGATGACATACTCTTGATAGGGGAGGAGTTTCCTATGCTACGCTCAGTCAATCTCCGCTTATCACAAAGATTATCCATATAGGATCAAAGTGATACCTTCTAAATCCTGAGTTTTGATCTATGAGGTAGATCTAATTGGATGTTAGGATACTCACTAGATGCAGTGAGATGGTATCAATTGATCCTGGGGAGAATCACTGGAAAGGTTCCAGGGTGATAAGGATGACTGAAAGTCAGTCACAGGCATTGTCTTTACCCTCAGTAAAGGGACGGTAGGTTGGAAGAGTTCCAAGATAAATACCGTGGCATACTAGACGATAAAGGCAGGATACATCGCTACTTAAGATGCTACCAAAAAGGCTGTCTGGGTGTATATTAGTTAATGAGATGAACTTCGTTCCTACCATTGTGAGACAATGGAGTTGTGGCTTAAGCCTAGGAACGTCAGTCCCATCAGTGATCCAGACATATTATGAGGCAGCATCACCTGATCATGGAGATAGTTGATATCCAGGCTGATCGAGATTGGGAGAGAAGACTCAGAGGACAACACGGCGGATCCACTCACAAAAGCTTTTTCCCAGAGAGAGACTTATATGGGATGGTTGAGTATTAGATACTGCAACCACTGCTACAGATGGCCCTAGTGCAAGTGGGAGATTGTTAGTTATATGTATGCCCTAGAGGCCATTACTATACATAGGATGTATATTGTAGTGGATGCTTGGACATATATAGGGAGGACTTTCTTGCTCGACATGATAGTATGCTATCTGGTTTCTCTTTACCTTAACATGTACACTGATTGTCGCTCTGTTACATGTTGGTAAAGCCCTTAGGATGTGTACTTGGCTACCTGGACTATGTTGCGGATCATACTAGTGGGGACATGGTAGTCCATAAGTACATCCTTCAAGGTCCCTAGTCATGGGTGTATCGAGACGGGGCATCGATATACCAGAGTAGACTAGCGTATACCTTTTCGACCCATACAGATGGGCGATGGATGATCCCATATCCATTGGTGTTTGACATCAGAGATGATATACGGGTGCTCAGTGGAGACTGGGTACACTGGACGGACTCGCCGAGAACTCCCAGATGGTATTATACCTCACGTCAGATGGCAGTTCTCTGGTGACACTGGTACAGAGTAGTCTGTTGACCCGAGATCGTCATAGAGTCTTGTGTGATTCCCACTGTGCTTTGATTTCCACCTTACCACGTCCAAGTGGGCGTGCAAAACTGTGGTTTTTGGGTACAGTCCCGAATCACATGGAGGCAATGAGCGATAGGAGGGGATTCGTCTCTCCCGGTATAGGGAGCTGATGTTGCGCTGTGTTCGATTGGCTATAACCGGAAATCCCTGGCCAGGGTTGCTGAGATTTACTGGTAAGTGTTACCAGTAGTTTCTCGAACTGTTATAGACCTCATATCGACACAACTTATCGAGCTACTGGGGCCTGACGTTTACCACCCCTAGACAAGATATGCGACATATCAGACGAACAGACCGGACTGTACGGTAGGTGTTACTGGTTGGATTCACAGGAGTGTGAGCGGGCTTGCTTGTTGATCTTCTGATCGCTCAATACCCGGGTGGCCGTTACGTTTAGCAGACTGCTTCCGGCTTGTGGGTGTTTGATATGATCATCACCTGCTGCCGGCGTATTGACGAGTCTTTAGAGTCCTACACAGAGGTTTCCTGGCTCAAGCGAAACGAAATAGGAGCACATATGAGATATGTGCGGGACCGAGAATAATACCAGTATGCGATACTGTATTCTATTCTCGCGATTTGTATCATTAGACGGTCATACGAGATATAGCCGGGTTACCGAATCAAGTGTTGATTCGATACATTGATACACTTGATATTAGTCGGTTATATGCGATATGACCGGATCATTAAATCAAGTGTTGATTTAATGATTTAATGTATAATTATATATTTGATATATTACTTTACATTAACTAGTATTTGTTCACTTAAGATGGATTTTCTCACTTGATTTGCACAAGTAGTATATGTGATATATTTTTGTGCACTAGATTGTATCATATTTGATGATACATGCAAACTTCGGTGTATGTTTGCTTTAAACCATCTTTAGCTTAATGGTTAGGTTTTTATTTGTTTTATTTATTTTCTTTATTCATTTTGGCAAGAATAAAGTGGAGGCTTGGTTTGTTTTATTCATGAAGCTTCATGAAGCTTTGAAAGTCTTTGCCATTTTATTTTTTGCCTTAACCTAACCATTAAACCTAAACCCTAGTTTATTCTCTACATGAGTTTACTAACCCATGGTTGCTATATGATAACCATCACTTTATTTTCCTTTTGAAATTTGATAATTCTTTTTCTTTCTTCTTCTTCATCTTCTTCATGAAGAAAAAGTAAAGCTTTCTTGAAAATTGTCAAGTGATGAAATCAAGTGAGAAACCCAAATCCAAAGTGAACCCACTTCCTATTTCTTCATCCTCTACCACTTGCCATGTTGTATTGGGTGTTTTCTTCACAAGTTTCATGACCTAGTGAAGATGGAGCTTGAGTTAGAGTTGCCTCAACGTAGATCATCTTCGGCATCGAAGTCAACGACCTTGCCCGCTCATTTTCCTGACGAAACCATCGCTAGAGTCCCGGATCCCGGTGATCGCAGCGAAGGGACGTCATCACGGTGCTAAAGAAGTGATGGACCGGATCTACAAAGGTTGTATTTCCATTCACTTAGTAGTTAAGTTGTTAACTTGTTGTTGTTTCGCCTATACCTCTAGTTATCGATCTAGTTTAGGGTTCTTTGGCACATAGAAAATTTTGAATTTGGCATGGTTGATGCCTTATGGAACCTCTAAAGTGTGCCTAGGATCCCTACAGATATATCGGAGGTCTGCAGAGTTTTTACGGGGGTCCCTCTACCCGGTTAACGGGCTGGGGGTCAAGGGGGCTAGTAGCCCCCTTGCGGGGTGCGGGGCAGCGCCTCGTTAGAAATTTTTTCTAACAGGGGAGGTATATTTAGTGTGGAGTATATGTGTGTGTGTGTATGTATATATACATATATATATAAGGGAAAGGGCATCCAAAGGATGCGTGGGAGAAGGCGCCAGCGCTCCACGTGCCCGGCACGCGGGCGCTGTGCGCCAGAGCGCCAGCGCACCATGTGCCGCTGTGCGCTGGAGCGCCAGCGTACCACGTGCCCGGCAAGTGGGTGCTGTGTGCCAGAATGCCAGCACACCACGTACCTGGCACGCGGGCGTTGCGTGCCAGAGAACCAGCGCCCGACGTGCATGGCACGCAGGCGCTAGGCGTCAGCATTAAAAGGGACTTAGTCCCTGCACGGGGAGCTGTGCTCCCAAAAGGAAATATTTATTATTATTATTATTATATATATATATATATATATTTGAGGAGTTGGACTCCTAAGTTATTTTGGAGCAGATGAAAGGGGCTTCTCCCTTGAGCCCTGGATCTTCCCCAAAGTGGGGTTCTTGGAGATGGGTCTCCTTCTTCCTCCTCTGTTGGCAGGATCTTGAAGAACAAGAAGTATGAGATTTAAAGAAATCTCTCCTTTTTGAGATCTGATGGGAGATCTGAGTTTCCCTTTGTGGGTTTTGTGGTGAAAAACTATTTAGTTTTGGAAAAGGAAGGATAAAACTCTTGATTTAATTCAAAAAAGGGAAAAGGTTTAGAACCTTGAGGAAGGAGAAGGAGGCACAAAAACCTTAATCTTTTTGTGAGGAATGAAAATGTAACGTTTTAAAAAAATGATTAAATAAATAATTAAATGAATAAAAGTGTTTAAGTGAATTTTAGGATTTTCGGTAAAGTAAAATGTATTTTTCGTAAAACCAAACCGTGATTGTTTTTCATTATAATTTTAAAAATATCTATTTTAATTATGAAATTACTAGTAAATGGTGTTTATTTAGCCACTTATAAATTTTTAGTTTAATAAAATATTTTTCCTAAATTAATTATTTTAAATATTAACATAAGCTTTATTTTTACACTAAATTAGTGTAAATTACAAATTTAAATGGTTTTAATTTGTAAAAATGAACCATGGCATGTTAGAATTTAGTATGTATCATGCAAAATTATTTGCAAATTTTTCCTATTTTCTAGAGCTTTCTTGAGTTGCTATAGTAAAGAAATAAATAAATAAATAAATAAAGCATGAAAAGACTTTTATTGATGTTTCTTCTCTTGAAACTTCTACACACTTTTCCCACTCTCTTCTTTCTCTCCCTCACCTCTCTAGGGCCGGCCACAAACCCCCCATGGCTGCCCCCCCCCCATTTTCCACCTCATTTTTATTCAAAATTCATCAAAAACACATCAAAAATTCAATTAAAATTCCACAAAATCCTATTTATTCCATACTCTTTATTCCTTGCTCATTTTTATATGAAATTTGGAGATGGAAAGCATACATTTTGGAGGCTCAATTCTTGTTTGGATTTCACATTTTGAAAGTATAATTTTCTTTCTTTTGATTTATTGTTATTAGATGTTCATATTAAGCTTAATTAGATTTAATGAATTAATTCTATGTTTTTTTTAAAATGCAAGCTAGGGTTCTAAATTCAAGTTATGATTTTTAATAATTAATTAGGGTTATAGTAGTTAGTTTAACACTTTTAGTATTAGAAAATCTTGCATGGTTATTGTTTAACAAATTGTTATTCAAAAATTGTTTTAAATTAGGAATTTAGTTAACTAGGTTTTTGCAAAATGTGTTTGTGGTTAATATAAAATTCTAAATTGGGTTGATATCATTGGATTATAGTTTTAGTGGAAATATTAGCATGTTAATGGAAAGAAAAACTTAGTTTGATTGCTAGTTTCTATGGTTAATTGATAAATTGTGATAAAAATTGCTAATTTTGTAAACTAGATTTTAGAAATTCCTATATAAATGAGATTAAAAATATAATTATGGTTTCATTATATCATTATCATCATGAATTGTGGTTTAAGTCATTAATTTATGCAAAATCATGTTTTGTGGTGGAATTGTGGTATTTTGCTTGAAAAATGTTGAAAATTGTTAAAGGGTGCAAACTAGAAATTTCAAATTTATACAAAATTATGTAATAAAAATATACTAATGGTTTGTATAGTCTAGTGATGCTATTTAATGAGTTTTATGACCATTGGTTTCATTTAAATGTCAAGTTTTGATGAAAAACGGTAAATTGGCATTTTCGGGTTTTTCGAAAACAGACGATTTGATTGATTTTAGGGTTTTGATGGATTAAATCATGTTTTATATTATAAGTAACGAGTTTTCTAAACTACAAGCTGTTTGTTGATATTTATCTCGATCCATCGGAGTTTGTACGCCGATATCGAGCGGTATTTGGTTCTTTTGCGTAGACGGGACATAGGTTTTAACCTATGCTTGTTTCTTGTATCGTTTGACTTTTGTATGTGATTCGGTTTACGATGCTATTTATATATTTGCATTTAGGTACCGTTCAAGTGGACTGCGGGCGATGAAGAGGAGGATGACGACACCGTCGTCGGCAGACATGGACCAGGTGAGTAGATGTATATCTACGGGGGGAAGTCGGGTGGATGGCGTTTAGCACCCCCGCAACGTAGAATAGGAATAGTACTTATTGACATTAGGAAACCCGATGTGACCCTAGATTCTTACTGAGCAGGACCCTAGTAATGACCCTAGGCGGGACTAGACTGATTTAGGAAAACCATACCTGAGGATGAATACTTTGGGAGAGGTTCGTAGGTTTCTGATAGAAACAAACACGCACACACTAAAACTTGACATGGCGTATACGTATATGTGTGTATATATATAAAACTAGGTATAGGTGTATATATATACACAACACCTATATGGGATTCGTTGATGTGATATGATATCTGAGGTATGATGAAACAGTATAACTGGGCTTGATGCCGTGATTCTTAACTATACAGTCGTATTAAAGTGTTAGCGGATCATTAGAGAAAGAGATAATGAACATGAATATATAAATTATGAAGGGTGGTGGTGATATTGAGGTACATGGGACGCTAAAATAGTACCTGGGCTGTAGCTTGTGACTTGATGACGATAAGATATCGGTATGACTTAATCACAATATGATACATATGACATGATATTTCTGAGGATAAACTAATGATGCTTATCATGATGGCAATGATATATGATTGATGTATGCAATCACAGTTTAGCACCTTGATCATGAGATGTGTTGATGATGACATTATACGAATGAGGAGACACCTAAGAGATACTTGACCGTACCCCGATATTGGGATGCCGTACGATGGATTTTACCGTACGAGGCTTAGATTTGATGATTGATCCGCACTCTTGATTCGAGGAAGCCGTACTACGTACGTGACGCTATTGAGGCAGGATCGCCGACTATTAGAGATATTGATTCAGACCTTAGGTAGACTCTAGTTTCTTACTGACTAGTCTATTAGGTTTAGTTCCTTAGGATGTTAGATGGACACTAGTTTAGGTTCGACTCACATAGTGGTAGTTGTACTCGTATTTCGAAGAGGAGTGGATAATGCACATCTGTATTTACATTCATACTGTAATCATCATGGTGCATGTTCTTACATATGTTGCTATAATCAGTATAAACCTTACCTGTTAGGACACCAGCACCATTACCGATGATGCGCATATTCCACGCACACTTATTTGCCAGCTCACACACATCATCATCGGTAATTGCTATGTCACGTACACTTTAGATCATATTATCTTTTATTGATAGAATCAGTTAACAACTAAACTGATATAATATCGTGATTACTCTCTGATGTTAGTATAGACATGATATTTATTACTTGACATTCATGCATTCATATTTTCATGTTATCATGCAGTATCATGGGCATATGCCGACACTTATCATATACTTACTCATGATTTTAAGATTTGGATTTCTATGAGATTTCTGGATTTTTGGGGAAAACCGCAAGAAATTATAAAAACTTCTCTCTCTCTCCTCCTCTCTTTTTAAAATAAGATGCGGTTTTCTCGTGATGTATGTGTCATCCACCATGAGATTTCATGTTTTCTGTTGGATTTCGAGACCCGATTCGAGGAGTGGATGAACCGTCTCGGGTACATGGTGGGCCCGGTATGGTACCCCGGGGCAAGAAGATCGAGTTGTAGACGATGAGCCTGGCAGGGGAAGGCTACCTACCAGTGATGTCTGGCGCGGCGGATATCCGGAGGATACCGACCGTTGTCGTGAGATTTGATGATATGGGCCGATCCGGACTGACGGAGCCTGAGGTATTGAGACTATGAGACTTGAGATTTACATGTTTGTGTCGATGCTTGACACGGATTTTCATGGATTTCATTGTTGAGATTTCAGATTCCTATACATATTTTACTATGATAACAGCTAAAGATTTCTTATACAGATATTTCAGGATTTCAGGATTGATTATTTTATATTCATGATGCATGCATATCCATTCATATGACATAGTATGATATGAGGCACTGACATGAGCACGGAGTATCTATATTTACACGTAGTTTTTACCCTGCTATTACTAGATGATTAGGATATAATAGTGTATTATTATGACCTAGGATAGCGTCGTGCATTCGATTTCTTTTCGTAGATGTCTTCTACTCACGAGTTGGCAACTCACCCCCGTTGTGTCAAATTTTATTACAGGTTCGATGTACAGGTTTCCCTGGTAGCTTGCTGGCACATCTATTCTTTCAGGGTGATTTGCACGATAGGTTGGTTCACATGTATCCGAACCACCATTGTACTTTTATTCATTCATTTGTATCTAGTAAGCTCCATCAACCATATTTGTATTACTTGATAAGTTTATTGGACCAGTCTTTTATTTCGACCTTAGAGTCGCGCATGTATTATTCTGATCTGGTGGTTTTGTTTTCTTTGAGTTTTGAGCCTCGCCTTTTGGCGTTGTATATTATTGTGCTTGTTGTGGTTGTTTCCGTCTGTTGGCGTTGATGCTAGCTCCCGTTTGGGGATGCTTTTTATTGTTTATGTATATTATACTTGTTGTACCCATTTGGGGGCCAGTTTTTACAGAGGAGACTCTGCCGAAATTTTTGGGAAATTTGCTGATTCTTTTAAACTTGTTTTCTTTTTCTTCTTCTTCTTCTTCTTCTTCTTCTATGGTTTAGATTTCTGGGCTTCGGCTTACTTAGGTTACACGGCGCCTCTAGACGCTTCGTAATCTAAGTGCCGGTCACGTTCCGTACTTTCGGGTCGTGACAGAAAAATATATCTTTTATTCATCGTCATGTTACCTTATATAGGCTTATACATTTACATACAGCCCCTTAGGCTTTACAAAATGGTATTTTTCCCACCCGATGTCTCATGTGCTATTTCTTTTTGCACATAAGCCATGGGCTTACAAAAATTTGGCTTTATGCCCATTTTATTTACATTCATGCCTAAAAAATTACATAAAAATTATTTATTACATGATTTCGTTTTGGCATGGGAGAGGGCCGGCCGCTTCATGTTCGGACTCGACCTTGGCACAGGCCCACTTGGTTTGGGGTTGACTTTGACTTTGAATTGGTCAACAGAGGTGCAGTTTTCAATTTCAACAAAGGGCCCCCCATCAATAAATGCACACCACATCTGTGAGTCGTGTGCATGAAATTGATGGATCTTCTTTCACGTGGAGGCGGCTTCCATTGGTTCCTACTTTTTGAGATGCACTGTCCTTTTTACGACATGGACGGTCGACGCTTGACGCGTCTTCAAGACGGAGTGTCCGTGGTAGACGTTTCTCTGGCCCGGAGTGATTTGGTTCCCGATTTGTAGGAAGCCCTCAGTGCCCTTTTTATGACATGGAAAGTCGACGCTTAACGCGTCTCCAAGACGAAGTGTCCGTGGTAGACATTTCCCTGGCCCGGAGTGATCTTGTTCCCGCTTTGTAAGAAGCCTGCACTGCCCTTTTTACGACATGGACGGTCGACGCTCTGGTCCGGAGCGATTTGGTTCCCGATTTGTGTGAAGCCCGCACGGCCCTTTTTGCGACATGGACGGTCGATGCTCTGGTCCGGAGCGATTTGGTTCCCGATTTGTTGGAAGCCCGCACTGCCCTTTTTGCGACATGGACGGTCGACGCTTAATGCATTTCCGAGACGGAGTGTCCTTGGTAGACGTTTCCCTGGCCCGGAGTGGTTTGGTTCCCGATTTGTAGGATGCCTGAACTGCCCTTTTTACGACATAAACGGTCGACGCACTGGTCCGGAGCGATCTGGTTCCCGATTTGTGAGAAGCCTGCACTGCCCTTTTTACGACATGGACGGTCGATGACCAGACCCGGAGCGATTTGGTTCCCGATTTGTGGGAAGCCTGCACTGTCCTTTTTGCGACATGGACGGTCGATGCCCTGACCTGGAGCGATTTGGTTCCCGATTTGTGGGAAGCCTGCACTGCCCTTTTTGCGACATGGGCAGTCGACACCCTGACTCGGAGCGATTTGGTTCCCGATTTGTGGGAAGCATTCACTACCCATTTTACGACATGGACGGTCGACGCTTGACGCGTCTCCGAGGCGGAGTGTCCGTGGTAGACTTTTCCCTGGCCCGGAGCGATTTGGTTCCCGATTTGTGGGAAGCCTGCACTGCCCTTTTTATGACATGGATGGTTGACGCTTGACGCGTCTCCAAGGCGGAGTGTCCATGATAGACTTTTCCCTCGCCCGGAGTGATTTGGTTCCCGATTTGTGGGAAGCCTACACTGCCCTTTTTTACGACATGGACGGTCGACGCTTGACGTGTATCCGAGGCGGAGTGTCCGTGGTAGACTTTTCCCTGGCCCGGAGCAATTTGGTTCCCGATTTGTGGGAAGCCTGCACTGCCCTTTTTACGACATGGACGGTCGACTTAGAATTAGTTGGTTTGATTTGTGCTGACATCTGCATCGCTACACTGGAATATGGTACCAGGAGCGAATCATCATTTGCCTTTGAGAGGACTTGGGGATTTTGGTTTTGGTTGGCATCTGCATTGCTGCACTTGAATAATGCCGGAAGCAACTCATCATTTGCCCTAGGAGGATTTTAGAACTGGTTTTTAGGTCGGCATCAGCACCACTACACTGGAATATGGAACCAGGAGAGAATCATCATTTGCCTTTGCTTATTGGGAAGCGATAGCTTAGGGGACAGGTTTAGATCCCTGTTACCTAAGGCTTTTCAATTTTATGGGCCATAAGGGTCCCATAAAAGCATTTTCTCCCTACGAGTCATAAGGATCCCGTAGGTGCATTTTCTCCTTAGTAGTCGTCAGGACCCCCAAGTGTGTTTATCCTTTGTGAGTCGTAAGGATCTCACGCGGGAATTTTCTCCTCATAAAGTCGAGAGGACTTTGCGAGTGTATTTCATCTCTTTTTCACAAGTTTGCGCCTTTTCGGGTTTTCACAAACTCGCCGGCAGTCCTGCTGTTTTTATTCACGAAGCCTTTTCGGGTTTTCCTCCATGCCCATTTTGCTTGTGGACATACCCTTTTTTTGAATTTTTATCGCTGGTGGGACTTTGAATGTGGTATCACCGGTCGGACTTGGGAGATATTGGAATCATTTTACGCCCATGGATTGTATACAGTTTTGTAGAATGTATGATCCAGACCGTAGGGCCGGAAAAATTTTGGGACTTTGTTGGCGTCTGCATAGCTGCACTGGAATATGGCATCGGGAGCGACTCATCATTCGCCGTTGGGGTATGGGATTTGGAATTTTTTTGGCGTCTGCATCGCTGCACTGGAATATGGTACCAGGAGCGACTCATCATTCGCCGTTGGGGTATAGGAAGCGATGGCTTAAGAGACAGGTTTAGGTCCCTATCACCTAAGACTTTTCAATTTTATGAGCCGTAAGGGTCCTATAAATGCATTTTCTCCCTACGAGTCGAAAGGATCTCGTAGGTATATTTTCTCCTTAGGAGTCGTGAGAACTCCTAAGTGTGTTTTTCCTTTGTGAGTCGTAAGGATCCCACGAAGGTTTGTTCTCCTCATGTATCGTGAGGATACATGAGTGGGTCTTCCCAATAGAGCATAATTTCAAAGGCGGAGACCAACCACTGGACTGGTGATTGGGGTGGGGCATGGGCATGCAGAGAATTATTTAAGCCCGTGGATTGTATACGGTAGTCAATTTAGGGACTTACCGTAGGGCTGGAAGAATTTTAGGAAATTGGATTTTTGTTGGCATCTGCATCGCTGCACGGGAATATGGTACCAGGAGCGACTCATGATTCGCCGTTATTTTGTTTTGTTTTGTTTTTACCGCGATCGCTCTATCATTTCAGCTTTTCTTATCGTGAAGGTCGCGATTGCCCTATCATTTCGGCTTTTATTCGTGGTTTCCCTATCATTTCGGCTTTTCTTTTTATTTATTTATTGAAACATTCCTTTTTATTTTCTTTATTTACACACATATTTTTTTTACATCCCCAGTTTAACGACTTAGAGGTCGATTATTCCCAGTTTAATGACATGCTGGTCAATCGTTCCCAGTTTAACGACGTGATGGTCAGTTTGCTTATCCCAGCTCCTTGAACTTTGCTCTTAGCGGAGCTGTGTTGACGACCGTAGTTCTGTGGCTTGCCGATACATCCGAGGACTGTGAGGTTTTTCCAAGCTTGTATTGGTCCTCTGCCCAATCTTTGAAAACACAGCAGTCTTCGATGGTATGACTCACCACCCTATGGTATGGGCAGTATATGGGATTGCCGGTCATATACATTTTATGTGGCCTCTTCGGAATAGGCAGTTGTAGACCGTTGTTCAAGGCTTCCTTGAATATATTGCGGACCTCATCCCTCCTGAAGGAGTACACCGTCTTTTTTCTCTCCATTAGAGTAGGTGCCCTTACTGATGCTGGTCCTTGAGGTCGATCAATCTTTGGTTCACCCTTTTCAGATAATGGGACATGTCTGAGAGGATTGGGTTCCCGAAAGGCTTCGGTCTCCATTTGTGTGACATTGGCGGTCGTAGCTTGACTGTTTGCTAGTACGCCTTTAGACAGTTCTATCTCTCCCGTATTGTATTTCTTTTCGACCCAATCTTTGAAGACGAAGCAGTCCTCAATGGCATGACCTATCACTCTGTGATAGGGGCAATATTTTGGGTCGTCGGTCATATTCTCTTCTTGCGGTCTCTTTGATTCTGGCTGTTGTAGACCGTTTCTTAGAGCGTCCTTGAATATCTTGTGGACTTTGTCCATTTTGAAGAAATAGAACTTATCCAGTTTCTCTTTCAGAGGCGATTCCCCTTCGGCATATGTATCGGAGTGACTGGAGGCTGATCGCGGCCGTTTTTCGCGAAGGCGCTCCGCTCTTAGGCTGAAGGGGGTATAAGTTGGCTGCCTCCGGGTATCAATCCCTGGCTCATGAACCAAAATTTGATTTTTTTGTAATTGCAATCGGGCGACTTGGGTCGCAAGATCTGCCGCGACGTTTGCCAGTTCGTCGACCTTAGACTGTACCTTGGCTAACTTCTCCTCCTTGTCCTAAAGCTGCCTCTGAAGCCATCGGAATAATACTTGTTCTGTAGTTCCAGAAATGACAACCGGGTCATCCTTATTGCCTGAGCTCAATTCCGTAAGAACCCCGGGCTCCTTTGGCTTATCGGCCTGAGAGAGCTCTTCATCATTTAGACCGAGCCGATGCTGGGTAGTGTCTACCATATCACCGCCATGGCTATGAAGCATGGGAGGGTTCGTTTCTTCCTGTCCGGCCATGTAGATGGTGTGGACTACATATCCAGCCGTCTCTTTATCTTTAGCGGGGTAACGCTATTCTTCGAACCTCATGAAGTTCAAGCTAGCAGGAGCCGTAGCCCTTTTGTTGGCTCTATATCTGAGCCTTTTATGCCTTAGCTTCTCAATTTTATGGGCTTGGCGGGCATCTGTTTCCTGGGAAGCCACAGTGAGTCGATTAACGGGGAGCTCAGAGAAGATACCCGATTGAGCAGTTGTCGAGGGCACCGCTGGAGTTTTCTCGAGACGCCTCGTTGCTTTGTTCGTGTTGATGGCCTTGCCCCCAGCTGGAGCAATGGAGAGTCATTCGGAAACAGACTTGCGCTAGGGCTGAGGTGCCTTCGCAATCATGACATTCGGCCTTTTCCCCTTTGAAGATGGTTTATCCATCACTGGGGCTTGAAGAGCAGGGACGGCGTTAGCTGGCATGAATAGAATAGAGCCAAATGGTAGTGGTGGCTCCTCTCACTGTCGCCCGAGACTGGCTAGAAGGATCGTTCTGGCGTCCATCTTCATCGTGTAGGAGATGGGAGCCGTGCTGAGAGCTGAGTTCGTCTTTAGAGATATTTTGTTGCTTCCGGAGATTGCAGTTTGAAATTTGTTAACCTGTACAAAGAAGCATGATTTCAGTACAGGCAATCGATATATATGTTGATTGAGTTTGCATGAACGTTTAACCCGAAATATGGGAGGAGAGATTGGTCCCACCGGGCGTGCCAGAATCTGTAGGGTGTTTTTCGTTACCCCATTGAGATAGGAATACGTGCGCGCTGGTCAGGCACAGTACAGATCCCCCCCACGCCTAGGATTGACGGGGGTTTATTGATTGTGGGGATCCGAATCTCCGGCAGCCGCGGACAAAGCTGTCGTTAATTACCACCCGCCTTTGGAGCGAGATAACCTCCGATTGACGGGTCAACTATTCATGCGAACTCAATATGCAGTGTGCGTGTTTTGAAAAGGTTTTGGATATATCGGGGGCCCTGCAGAGTTTGTACGGGGGTCCTGCTACCCGGTTAGCGGGCTGGGGGTCAAGAGGGCTAGCAGCCCCCTTGCGGGATGCCGAGAGCGCCCCGTTAGAATTTTTTTCTAAAGGGGGAGGTATATTAGTTTGGAGTATGTGTGTGTGTATATGTATATATACATATATATATATATAAAGGGAAAGAAGTCCCCTTGCGGGGTCCCACAGAATTTTGGATATATCGGGGGCCCCACAGAGTTTTTATGAGGGTCCCGCTATCCGGATAGCGGGCAGGGGGTCAAGGGGGCTAACAGCCTTCTTGCAGGGTGCGGGACAACGCCCCGTTAGAAATTTTTTCTAACGGGGGAGGTATATTTAGTGTGGAGTATGTGTGTGTGTGTGTGTGTATGTATATATACATATATATATATATATATATAAGGGAAAGGGTATCCAAAGGATGCGTGGGAGAAGGCGACAGCGCTGCACGTGCCAGGCACGCAGGCGCTGTGCGCCAGAGTGCCAGCGCCCCACGTGGCCGGTACGCGGGCGTTGTGCGCCAGTGCACCATGTGCCCGACAAGAGGGCGCTCTGACACCCGGGCGTTGCACGCCAGAGCGCCAGCGCACCACGTGCCCGGCACGAGGGCGCTGCGCGCCAGAGCACCAGTGC
The DNA here is from genome assembly GCA_030015575.1 of Agapanthus africanus. NCBI lineage: Eukaryota > Viridiplantae > Streptophyta > Magnoliopsida > Asparagales > Amaryllidaceae > Agapanthus > Agapanthus africanus. Next base: position 388,476,183 of record CM057350.1, read on the forward strand.
ACCACATACCCGGCACGAAGGCGCTGTGCGCAAGAGCGCCAACGCCCCACATGCCCGGCACGCGGGCACTAGGCGTCAGCAGCAAAAGGGACTTAGTCCCTGCACGGGGAGCTGTGCTCCCAAAAGGAAATATTTATTATTTTGTTTATATATATATATATTTGAGGAGTTGGACTACTAAGATATTTTGGAACTGATGTAAGGGGCTTCTCCCTTGAGCCCTAGATATTCCCCAAAGTGGGGTTCTTGGAGGCGGGTCACCTTCTTCCTCCTCTATTAATAGGATCTTGAAGAGCAAGAAGTATGAGATTTTAAAAAATCTCTCCTTTTTGAGATCTGATAGGAGATCTGAGTTCCCCTTTATAGGTTTTGTAGTGAAAAACTATTTAGTTTTCGAAAAGAAAGAGTAAAACTCTTGATTTAATTCAAAAAAGGAAGAAGGTTTAGAACCTTGAGGAAGGAGAAGGAGGCACAAAAACCCTAACCTTTTTGTGAGGAATGAAAAGTATATCTTTTATTCATCATCATGTTGCCTTATATAGGCTTACACATTTACATATAGCCCCTTGGGCTTTACAAAATGGTATTTTGCTCATCCCATGTCTCATGTGCTATTTCTTTTTGCACAAAATCCATGGGCTTACAAAAATTTGGCTTTATGCCCATTTTGTTTACATTCATGCTTAAAAAATTACATAAAAATTATTTATTACATGATTTCATTTTGGCATGGGGGAGGGCCGGCCGCTTCATGTTCGGACTCGACTTGGGCATGGTCCCAGTTGGCTTGGGGTTGACTTTAACTTTGACTTGGTCAACCGGGGTGCAATTTTCGACTTCAATAAGTACGAATTCGCCCTGGTCTCTGAACAACCATACATGGAGCAATGGCTGATCTCCGTACTCGACTAATCTCTATCAATGATTGGATCATTTGGCGCATCTCCTGAACACTCGCCTCCATCCTAGCTATACGATCAATAGAGGGTGGATCAATCTGTTCCTGAAAGATAGGCGCACTGCCTTGGTATGTCCTCGTCTCAGACGAGCCCGCTCCAATCTCGTCTCTAACAGCGCCCTCTGAGTCTTCGTAGTCATTGATGACTTAGTGGCTAGAGTAAGAAACAGGATTGATAAGGACATTGTAATTGAATCACATGATACATGGAATCAATAAAGGAAGTATGAACAAATATGTCCTAGGGTCACTTAGGCTGAGTATCGTAGCGTAAATATGCCTCGAAACATATGTACGATACTCTACTCATCCTAATTCACCTACTCCATCAACCAAGGGTCAACCTGCCTAACGAAATTAAAACCTACTATATTCAATCGACTACTCGGTTTCGTAAGGTTAATCCTAATCTCTGATACCTACTTTGTCATGACCCAAAGTTTGGAGGTGACCGGCACTTAGATTATATAATATCTAAAGATATCTGCACAATCTGAGTAAGCCAAAAACCAAGATCAAAACCCTTTTTGCGGAATTTAGACAATTTTAGTTGTTTAAGTAAAAGAATGAAATAGCAAGCTGAAAGGTTTCAAAATTTGAAATGTAACAACAAATGTTAAACTTTCGACAGTGCCTATCTTTTTAATTATTAATAGAAATCTAATTTAAGCGGTGTAATTAAATTGCATCCCTAGTTGGGAGCAAACAATGTCAAACAGCGGAAATCAATACGTAAAAATAGTACAACACTCAAGGTGACGAATTTCATGCAAGATTTTGTTAGTGTATATGCCCTAGAGGCCATTACTGTATCATACTAGCTTGTATATTACTTAATGGAAGCCTGGGATATTCACAGTTGTATATACAATCTTGCTCAAAATGGTAGTATGCTCCTTGGTTTGTCTCTACTTCAATATGTGCATGTGTTTCTTTTAGCATATCGCTTATACATATTAGTAGAGCCCTTAGGATCTTTGCTTGATTACCAGCGTTGTGATGGCAGTCACACTCGTGGGGGCTGGGTAATCCATAAGCACATCCTTATACAGGTCCCTAGTCATTGGACTATCGAGACAGGGCATCGATACTCCGGAGTAGACTAGCGTATGCGCTTCTCATCCCAGCGGGGGAGACGGTCTGTCCCACAGCCGTCAGTACATCGTACTTGAGATAGTATGCGGGTGCTCGTTAGGTTACGAGTACACTGGACAGGACTCATCGGGGACTGTTGGTTGGTATTAAACCTATCGTCAGTTATCAGTTCCCAGGTGACATGAGTACAGCTTAATCCGCTGACTTTACACTGTCACTTCGCCTCGAGTGTGTTCCCACTGTACTTAGATTACTACCATACCACGGCTCAAAGGAGTCGTGCAAACAGGTAGTAGTTGGGTGCAGTCCCGAAGCACTTGGAGGCAGTGACTGTTAGACAGGATTCGTCTCTCCCGGTATTGGGGGTTGACATCGCGCTGTGTTTAGGAGAGCCATTACACGAGTAGTCCCTGGCCAGGGCAAGCGAGATATACTGGTAGGTTTCCAGTGTTATCTCAGGGTGTTCTGGGCTTCACTCCGACACGACTTGTACCGCTATTAGGGGACTGGCGTTTACCGCCCCCCTAGGCCCGCCATGCGATGTATCAGACGAACAGACCGGACTGTACGGAGACTGTCACATACAGGCTCAGTAGGAGTTCAGATGGGGTCACCTCGTCAGTCTTCTTATCGGCATCTACCTGGGAACCGTTACGTACAGCTAGTGCCGCTTGCGGTCTGTGGTTAAACCCACTGCCAGCGTAGTGTCGAGTCTTTAGAGTCCCACACAGAGAGTTATTCGCCTTTAGGCAAAATGAGTAGAGGTCGCATGGTTTTGCGACAGGGTTCGTTCACATCCGCGCACTTGTGCACGTTTGCTGTCCGGACAGCTTATACTAGCGGGCTTTGGTTTAAGCCAGATCCTAGTATATGATTTGGGATTGGTTTTATCTCTTTGTATTCGTGTTCCTCAGATCACGAATACGGGTGCGTATGCACAGTTGATTGAGACAGAGGGAGAGGACTTTGATTAGGGTTAATGACCATTGTCATTTTATTAACCCTAATGCTTATGTGTGTATTATGATTAATTGATATTAGTTAAATATAATTGTGCATGGTTAGGGTTGTTGACCATTTGACTATCTTGACTTGTTGACCTTGGTTGACATGTTGACCATCATCATTCCATTTAAAAGATGCTCTTTGATCCTTGCAATTTGCATTAAATATGAAATGATAATGGTCATGTCTTGATTAAGCCATGACAATTATCTTGCTAATTATCAATTTACATAATTCACACATATATGTGAGAATGGTTCTATTATTCTCTCATTCTATCATATTGATTCTCTCTCCTCCTCTTCCTCTCTCTCAAGCTCCCCCCTCTCATGTGTTGAGAAACACTTGAGCTTGAGTCAAACCTCTCCAAAGTAATCTCTACTCTCATCTAAGGTTCTAGGATTAGCACTTCTAGCACCTTAGTTACTTCTAGCTTGAAGTTGAAGCCAAAGGTTGAGGCTCTCGGGTGGATCCTTCTTCGACTAGAGAAGGCGACAAGGTGATCTCTTTCTTCCACTCCAAGGAGCAAGGAGAGAAGGACACAAAGCTCAAGGTATAACCATTCTTCCATGTAGCTAATTTCTAGTTAGCTTTTAGTTAGTTTTTTTTTAGCAAAGATCCTCCTTTAGCTAGTCCATGTTGCCTAGTTCGATAAAAATCCGATTTTTATTCCGTTTTCCGCCTCCCCGCAAGCACCGGGGTGGGCAACGTGGACTTACAGTGGTATCAGAGCCTAACTAAATATAAACTAGCTAGTTAGTAAAGTGTATAGAAGTTCGATCGAAAAAAATCGCAAAACTAAAAATGCAAAACCCTAAGTTTCTGTTGAAATTTTTTCTACTTGAAAAATAAAAAATCATACTTCAAAAATCGGCTCAGGGTTTTGTGAAGAAGCACACCAAAAACGGTCAAGTGAACAGTTCAAAGCGCGGCGGTTCCGCGGCAAAAGCATGCCTATTGCCGCGGAACCGCGGCCGTTTTGACTCCGTTCTGGACCGAGTTTGGTGCTGTATTCTTCTGTTATGGTTTTGGGATTTTTAAGATGGTTTATTTGTGCCCAGATTTTTCAGAAAAGAAATTTGTATTTGGGGGCCTATAAATCCGTATTTTTTTATCGAACTTCACTATACTTTGACTAATGGGTTATATCTGTGATGTTTATATGTATTGAACGTCTGCTAATCGCTATACGTCGATTAGTGGGGGTTATACATATCCGTGATCTGTGTTTGTTGATGGTATGTGTATATGAATGCGTTGGATTGTCGCGGGTGAATAGCCGGGGGTTTTTTGAGACGAGAGTTTTCTTTTCTTTCAATTTATGTAACATGTAAATTGATGTAATATTATTTGTATGGCCGCACAACCGGGTCGGGGTTGTAGCCGTCATTGTATAATTCTTTTTACTATTTTTGCTCCTAGGATAGACCCATGGAGGGGGTGCACAAACTACCGGGTATCTCGAAGTGCCGAGTGGCCTACTCACGGTGTTGAGGGAGGTTACTTCGCTTCGGATACTTGGCAGGTAGTTTGCCGCACCCGTAGGGGTCTTGGGTGGGGTATTGGCTATTCACCGCGACCGTGTAATCCGCTTTTCGTTGCAGGCTCGAACGGATTGCGGATTCCTAGTATATCCAATGTATTCATCTGTGATCTGTAACGTCTATCATTGCTATATATCTATATATGATAACTATTTAGGCGTTGCTTATGTTTTACAGCCGCGCTAGCCCAGCCCCCGCTCTGTCGTTAGTTAAGTAACCTAACGGGTGATGACGGGGCCCCGTGGCGAATGCAAATGGCATAAGCGTACGTCATATTTTGGTTGTTTTCTGCAATGGTAGGATTAAATGATGGGACGCATTAAAAGAACTAATGCAAGAAAATAAACCAAGTAAAAGTCGATTGGAACACTTTGAAAACCACTCGGTTCTTTTCAAAACCAAACTTTTAAATGCGGAGCTTGAACCACTCCTTTTAAAAGCTATCTCGTTCCATCGATTATATCAAGTTCACTACGTTCACGGTTTCGCCAAAACCATTCGTAGCCCTCCGTCATTTCGTATGGACATTCAATAGTATTCAAGCTATGTTTGTTGACCTTCGTCAAGGCATAGTGATTGGTAGCTGTTGGGTGTTCATATGTAGCATAGATAGATGCGTTGGTTTGGGACAGTCGTATTACCTTGTTGACTTTCGTCAAGGGTATGTACGGGTGGGTTCAAATTAACCTGGACAATGATGGGTAGAACTTGACATGTGACTTATGATTTGTTGACCTTTGTCAAGGTCATAAGAGCATGGGGCAAAAATCCACATCGGGAGTTTCAAAAGTACTGAAACTTGCTAGCACTGCATACCATTTAGAGTGTGATGATTCTGGTAGGATTCCTTCAGTTTTGTCACGCGATGATATTTGGATCCCGATCCTACTGTGAGTATATGCTACTCCTCGGGAACTTTTTCACTTAACGATCAATGCTATAAACCAAGTAGGTGTCTAGAAAGGTGTTAGCGGGGCTACGCCCACAGGGAAAAGAGCTTACTTAATTAAGGAACCTCGCGAAAGCGTTGGAAAACCTCCCTCGAAGTACCGACACTGGCCTGGCTGAACGGTTAAGCAAGTATTGTACGGTGAGATTGATCCTGACTAATTCTTCCTTTATGGTTTGAGGAGGGATTCGAGAGACAGTGGGAGCCATCCTGTTTAGATAAATTAAAAACCAATCTAAACTTGCAAGAGCATTATGCTAAGTGTTTTCTTCTCTCTCTCTTAATTGCAGCGACCCAGTGACCGCACCTAGGTTACATCTAGATAATAAAATGACTGAATCTGACTGTTATGACTGGCAAAGGTCTGTCCAGATGTCCATTGCCCATGGCAAGCTGGGACAGCCCTTAACTAATCCAACCCCTGCCGTCTCAGGTCCAGCTTCCCCTGTCACGGATATTCATATCCATAGGACATCGGAAAAAGACTGTGCGAAAGCCAAGTGCCTCGTGTTAGCCTCAAATGATGGTGCATACCACAGACAGCACGAGAAGATGGACTCAGTTTCTATCTTCCTCCAAAACAAAGATTTATATGGAGAGCAATCTCGTATCGCAAGATATGAGACCTCAAACGAATTGCTTCCAGCGAGGTTGGCTATCGGGTCATCTATAAGGGGAAACGTCCTTACAGAGACCAGCTCTTTTGAGCTCACGGACCTGAAGACCAGGTTGAAGAACGGGTCAGATGCTGACTTAGTTCAACAGTCTCTACCTACTACCCTGAAGGAAACCAGGGAAGTAGAAAGAAAGGGAAGGGCAGAAGTTTCGGGACTGGATGTAGTAAAAGCAGGACGTTCCTATTGTTACGGGAATGAACATGGGCAGAAGGATTGCAGGACTTGCAAAGCCAGTAGCCAGAATTCGAAGCATGTTGTGGCTTCGGCTTCGGGTGTGTTTGTAATTGAGAACTGTATGTCAGTTAACCCTACTTCCTGGGTATTGGATATCGGATCAGGATCTCATATCTGTAATTCGTTACAGGCTCTGAGAAACCGTAGGGTTATCAGGAAAGGTGATATGACTCTCAGGGTTGCTAACGGAATGAGCATGTATGCTGAATCCGTAGGGGAATATCATCTAGGACTGAAAACTGGGCAGATATTGATTCTGCGTAACTGTTTTTATGTACCAGGTGCAACTTGTAATATCATATCTGTATCCTTAATTTCTAAGGAAGGATATGATTTTACTTTTGTAAGCGATGTAGTCAACATCCACCTAAATCAAGTTCTGATTGGGTCAGGTACATTACAAAACGGAATATACGTATTGAATCAAGCTCAGATCTTCAGTGTCCAGAACACACTTAAAAGAAAGTCTCCGGAAACAAATCAGGCTTTCTTATGGCATTGAAGACTGGGTCACATTAATGAAACACGGTTAACAAAGTTACATAAAGAGGGATACTTGAATCCGTTCGAGTATCAGTCTTATGCCACTTGTGAATCTTTTCTCATGGGAAAGATGACAAAGACTCCGTTCACTGGACACGGAGAAAGAGCAAAACGAGCTCTTGGGACTCATACACAGTGATGTGTGTGGTCCAATGTCTACACATGCGCGAAGTGGTTATTCATACTTCATTACTTTCACAGATGATTTCTCTAGGTATGGGCATGTCTTCTTGATGAAGCACAAATCCGAGGCCTTTGAGAAATTTCAAGAATACAAGAATGAAGTTGAAAAACAAACAGGCAAAAGTATCAAGACACTGAGATCTGATCGAGGTGGTGAATACTTGAGTGCCGAGTTTCTGGGCTACTTAAAAGAGAATGGAATTCTCTCTCAGCTTACTCCTCCATACACACCACAACACAACGGTGTATCGGAAAGACGGAATCGAACCCTATTGGATATGGTTCGTTCCATGATGAGTAAGGCTGAGTTGCCGCGATCTTTCTGGGGTTATGCGCTAGAAACAGCTGCATATCTCTTGAACAAGGCTCCAACCAAGACTGTGCCTACCACCCCATATCAGATGTGGAGTGGGAAGAAACCCTGTCTCAAGTACCTTAAGACATGGGGATGTCCAGCTTTTGTAAAAAAGCAGCATGCGGACAAGCTCGAGGCACGCTCAGTACTATGTAAGTTTGTGGGATACCCAAAGAACTCCAGGGGGTATCTTTTCTATTCCGCAGAGGAACAAAAGGTTTTTGTTTCTCAGCATGCCCACTTCTTGGAAACTGAATTTTTAGAAAATCAGATAAGTGGGAGCGCAATAGAACTGGAAGAAATTCCAGAACCACAAACTATTACTGAAAGCTTGAAGGAACCAGAAGTTTCAAGAGAACCGGACATCCCAGTGCCACTCCGCAGGAGTAGTAGGCAATCTCATCCGCCCGAGAGATACTACGGTTTTCTCATAGACGGGGATAGAGAGGATTGCACTATGGATTATGGTGAGCCTACTAGCTTCCAGCAAGCCATTCAGAGCGGCGACTCGGTAAAATGGCTGGATGCAATGCGGGCCGAGATGGAGTCCATGTACACCAACAAAGTTTGGACTTTGGACTTTGCTCCAGAAGGGGTAAAACCCGTAAGCTGCAAATGGATCTTCAGAAAGAAGATTGGTGTAGATGGGCAGGTTGAGACCTATAAAGCTAGACTTGTTGCAAAGGGTTTTCGTCAAAGACCTGGTTTGGACTATGACGAGACCTTTTCTCCAGTGGCTATGCTGAAATCCATTCGGATCCTTCTTGCCATTGCTGCCTTCCACGATTATGAAATCTGGCTGATGGACGTAAAGACGGCTTTCCTAAATGGAAATTTCGAAGAGTGCGTCTATATGGATCAGCCAGAAGGATTCATTCAGAGTGGGAGCAGCGGTAAAGTGTGCAAGTTGCTAAAGTCCATCTATGGACTTAAGCAGGCATCGCGGAGTTGGAACATCTGCTTTGATGATACTGTCAAAGAATTTGACTTTATCAAAAACCCAGATGAACCATGCATTTACAGTAAGATTGTAGGGAGAACTGTGGTATTCCTCGTCTTGTACGTGGATGACATTCTCCTAATAGGAAATGATATTCCTATGCTACAGTCAGTCAAAGGATTCTTGTCGCAGAGGTTCTCCATGAAGGACCTGGGCGATGCCAACTACATTCTGGGGATCCAGATCTATCGTGATAGATCTAAGAGGATGTTGGGACTTTCACAGTCAAGGTACATTGACACCATACTGAAAAGATTCAGTATGGAAGATTCCAAGCGCGGTAATTTACCGGCTTGTCACGGGATCACCCTCTCCAAAGAGATGTCTCCCAAGACTGATTTGGAAAGGGATCGCATGTCTATTATACCCTGCGCTTCTGCGGTAGGCTCTATAATGTATGCGATGTTATGTACCAGACCAGATGTAGCATACGCATTGAGCGTTGTAAGCCGGTATCAGTCAAACCGAGGGGAGAAACACTGGATAGCGGTAAAGAATATTCTCAAGTACCTGAGAAGGACTAAGGAGATGTTCTTGGTGTATGGCGGAAAAGACCTCCAGCTCGAGGCCTTTGCTGACTCCAGCTTCCAGAGTGACAAGGATGACTCCAAGTCCATGTCGGGTTATGTCTTTACCCTCAATGGAGGGGCGGTTTGCTGGAAGAGTTCCAAGCAGGAGACCGTTGCTGACTCAACTATGGAAGCGGAGTACATAGCTGCTTGCAATGCCGCAAAGGAAGCTGTCTGGATGAAGAAGTTCCTCACGGAGCTTCAGGTGGTTCCTACCATTGTTGATCCAATACCGCTGTATTGCGACAACAACGGAGCTATTGCTTTAGCGAAGGAACCCAGGTCCCATCAGAAGTCCAGGCTCATTTTGAGGCGGTTCCACCTGATCAGGGAGATCGTAGATCGCCGGGAGATCGAGGTGAAGAGAGTAAATATGGAGAATAACACTGCAGATCCACTCATGAAGGCCCTACCCCAGACTCAGTTCAAGCGGCTGATCGAGATGATAGGTCTTCGATACGCCAGTACATGGCCTTAGTGCAAGTGGGAGATTGTTAGTGTATATGCCCTAGAGGCCATTACTGTATCATACTAGCTTGTATATTACTTAATGGAAGCTTGGGATATTCACATTTGTATATACAATCTTGCTCAAAATGGTAGTATGCTACTTGGTTTGTCTCTACTTCAATATGTGCATGTGTTACTTTTAGCATATCGCTTATACATATTAGTAGAGCCCTTAGGATCTTTGCTTGATTACCAGCGTTGTGATGGCAGTCACACTCATGAGGGCTGGGTAATCCATAAGCACTTCCTTATACAGGTCCCTAGTCATTGGACTATCGAGACAGGGCATCGATACTCAAGAGTAGACTAGCGTATGCGCTTCTCATCCCAGCGGGGGAGACGGTCTGCCCTACAGCCGTCAGTACGTCGTACTTGAGATAGTATGCGTGTGCTCGTTAGGTTACGAGTACACTGGACAGGACTCGTCAGGGACTGTTGGTTGGTATTATACCTATCGTCAGTTATCAGTTCCCAGGTGACATGAGTACAGCTTAGTCCGCTGACTTGACACTGTCACTTCGCCTCGAGTGTGTTCCCACTGTACTTAGATTACTACCCTACCACGACTCAAAGGAGTCGTGCAAACAGGTAGTAGTTGGGTGCAGTCCCGAAGCACTTGGAGGCAGTGACGGTTAGACAGGATTCGTCTCTCCCGGTATTGGGGGTTGACATCGCGCTGTGTCTAGGAGAGCCATTACACGAGTAGTCCCTGGCCAGGGCAAGCGAGATATACTGGTAGGTTTCCAGTGTTATCTCAGGATGTTCTGGGCTTCACTCCGACACGACTTGTACCGCTATTAGGGGACTGACGTTTACCGCCCCCCTAGGCCCGGCATGCGATGTATCAGACGAACAGACCGGACTGTACGGAGACTGTCACATACAGGCTCAGTAGGAGTTCAGATGGGGTCACCTCGTCAGTCTTCTTATCGGCATCTACCTGGGGACCGTTACGTACAGCTAGTGCCGCTTGCGGTCTGTGGTTAAACCCACTGCCAGCGTAGTGTCGAGTCTTTAGAGTCCCACACAGAGAGTTATTCGCCTTTAGGCAAAATGAGTAGAGGTCGCATGGTTTTGCGACAGGGTTCGTTCACATCCGCGCACTTGTGCACGTTTGCTGTCCGGACAGCTTATACTCGCGAGCTTTGGTTTAAGCCAGATCTTAATATATGATTTGGGATTGGTTTTATCTCTTTGTATTCGTGTTCCTCGGATCACGAATACGGGTGCGTATGCACAGTTGATTGAGACAGAGGGAGAGGACTTTGATTAGGGTTAATGACCATTGTCATTTTATTAACCCTAATGCTTATGTGTGTATTATGATTAATTGATATTAGTTAAATATAATTGTGCATGCTTAGGGTTGTTGACCATTTGACTATCTTGACTTGTTGACCTTGGTTGATATGTTGACCATCATCATTCCATATAAAAGATGCTCTTTGATCCTTGCAATTTACATTAAATATGAAATGATAATGGTCATGTCTTGATTAAGCCATGACAATTATCTTGCTAATTATCAATTTACATAATTCACACATATATGTGAGAATGGTTCTATTATTCTCTCATTCTATCATATTGATTCTCTCTCCTCCTCTTCCTCTCTCTCAAGCTCTCCCCTCTCATGTGTTGAGAAACACTTGAGCTTGAGTCAAACCTCTCCAAAGTAATCTCTACTCTCATCTAAGGTTCTAGGATTAGCACTTCTAGCACCTTAGTTACTTCTAGCTTGAAGTTGAAGCCAAAGGTTGAGGCTCTCGGGTGGATCCTTCTTCGACTAGAGAAAGCGATAAGGTGATCTCTTTCTTCCACTCCAAGGAGCAAGGAGAGAAGGACACAAAGCCCAAGGTATAACCATTCTTCCATGTAGCTAATTTCTAGTTAGCTTTTAGTTAGTTTTTGTTTAGCAAAGATCCTCCTTTAGCTAGTCTATGTTGCCTAGTTCGATAAAAATCCGATTTTTATTCCGTTTTCCACCTCCCCGCAAGCACCGGGGTGGGCAACGTGGACTTACAGATTTAATAAAAACATAAGTTAACATAACTAGCGATGTCACTCAGTCTAAATAATATACAACATGTTTTGTTCTAAGTCAAGATACATGGTCTGATGGAGTAATACTAGATCCAAAATATACATATCCAAAATAGGAGGTTACTACATATGTAACCCACCTAGCAAAAAAGAGCGAAAAAAGCTTATAAGTGGATCCACACTGCTGCTACGCGTCCACACGACTCCAGCAAGGAACTATGGCACAATGGGGGTGAGTTGCCAACTTAGTGAATAAAACTAACATATATCGGCTGATAATGTAAGTATGCCGAACTAGAACTAATATCAACAATGATGAATGTGATTCATAATAACATGTGGAAGCATGATTATGTACTACTCAATGTATAAATCAAAACTGAAATCTCATCAATTATTTTTCAAATAAGGTTCATTTTCTTCCTGTTAGTTGTATGTATGCCCTAGAGGCCAGTATTGTACAGATGATGTATATTATATTGGATGCTTGGACATATATGGAGATGACTTTCTTGCTCGATATGATAGTATGCTATCTGGTTACTCTTTATCTTAACATGTATACTAGTCTCTTTAAACTGTCTTATAGTTACATGTTGGTAAAGCCCTTAGGATATGTACTTGACTGCCTGGACTATGATGTAGATCATACTAGTGGGGACATGGTAGTCCATAAGTACATCCTTCAAGGTCCCTAGTCATGGGTGTATCGAGACGGGGCATCGATATACCAGTGTAGACTAGCGTATACGCTTCTCGACCCATGAGATGGGCGATGGATGATCCCATATCTATTGGTGTTTGACATCATAGATGGTATACGGGTGCTCAGTGGAGACTGGGTACACTGGACGGACTCGCCGAAAACTCCCAGATGGTATTATACCTCACGTCAGATGGCAGTTCTCAGGTGACACTTATACAGGTTAGTCTGTAGACCCGAGATCGTCATAGAGTCTTGTGCGATTCCCACTGTACTTTGATCTCCACCTTACCACGTCCATGAGGGCGTGCAAAACGGTGGTCTTTGGGTACAGTCCCGAGTCACATGGAGGCAATGAGCGATAGGAGGGGTTTCGTCTCTCCCGGTATTGGGGGTTGATGTTGCGCTGTGCTCGATTGGCCGTAACAGGGAAGTCCCTGGCCAGGGCTGATCAGAGATTTGCTGGTAAGTGTTACCAGTAGTTTCTCGACCCGTTATGAGCCTCACATCGGCACGACTTATCGGTTATTGGGGTCTGACGTTTACCACCCCTAGACTTGATATGCGACGTATCAGACGAACAGACCGGACTGTACGGTAAGTGTTACTGGTTGGATTCACAGGAGTGTGAGCGGGCTAGCTCGTCGATCTTCTGATCGCTCAATACCCGGATGGCCGTTACGTTTAGCAGACCGCTTGCGGCTTGTGGGTGCTTGATATGATCATCATCTGCTACCGGCGTATTGACGAGTCTTTAGAGTCCTACACAGAGGTTTCCTGGCTCAAGCGAAACGAAATAGGAGTGCATATGAGATATGTGCAGGACCGAGAATGATGCGAGTATATGATACCGTATTCCATTCTCGCGATGGATGTATCGATTGGTTATATTCGATATAACCTAGATATCGAATCAAGGATTGATTCGATAAGCCGATACATAGGATACTAGTCGGTTATATGCGATATGACCGGATCGTTAAATCAAGTGTTGATTTAATGATTTAATGTATAATTATATATTTGATATATTACTTTGCATTAACTAGTATTGGTTCACTTTAAATGGATTTTCTCACTTGATGTGCAAGAAGTATATGTGATATACTTTTGTGCACTTGTTTGTATCATGTTTGATGATACTTGCTCACTTGGGTTTGTGTAAAGATTGAACCATGGTTATATGAATGGTTAGGGTTTTGATTATTTACTAAGTTATTTATTTATTTATTCATTTTGGATATTATTAAGAATGGTGGCTTATTTTGTTTCTATGTTGAAGCTTCTTGAAGCTTTGACAAAGTCCACCATCCTTATCTTATCCTTAACCCTAACCATTCCAACTAACCTTAGTTTAATCTCTACACTTGACCATGGTCAAGATATGATAAGTATTCATATTAGTTTCTTTTTTAAACAAGAAACTTATCATATAATTTCTTGCTCTCCTTCTTCTTCTTCAAGAAAAACCTTGTCTTCAACAATGGCATCTTGAGCAAAAGTGTGAGAAATCCAATTCTAAAGTGAACCCACCTCTTATTTCTTCACCCTCTACCTCTTGCCAAGTTGTTTTGGGTGTTTTCTTCACAAGTTTCACAACTAGGTGAAGTCGGAGCTTGAACTTGTGAAACCTCGACGTAGATCATCTTCGGCACGAAGCCGACGACCTAGTCCGCCCAATTCTCCGATGAAGCCGACGTTTGAGTTCGGGATTCGAGATGGACAGCGAGAGGACGCCTACGTGGAGCTAAGGAAGTGGAGAACCGGATCTACAAAGGTTGTAGCCTCTCTCCTTTAGTTAATTTGTTAACTAGTTTCGTTTATCGCCTAAATTTCTAGTTAACGATCCGTATTAGGGTTTCTCGGCACTCATAAAATTTGAAATTGGCATGGTTGATACCTTGTGAGACCTCTATAGTGTGCCTAGGAACCCAACAGTGGTATCAGAGCCTAGCTAGAGCCTTAGGCGAAGTCTACACGACGTTTGAAGTCCGATCGAACCAAAACCCTAACCCGAAAATGGCTCTCTGTACATTTTTTAAAAAATGGGTTTTTTCCAAATTAAAAATATGCAGAAAACTCAGCAGGGAATTCTATGAATTACGGCGCAAAATTTATTTCATGATCCCTCACATAAGCGGCGGAACCGCGGCATAAGCCTAGCTTATGCGGCGGTTCTGCGGCTAAAGTATGACGTCAGCCCTACCAATTTGCACAGTAATTCCTATTTAACAGTGCTGAGTTATCTGGGTATTTTTAAATTTTATTCAAGAGTTGAATTTTCTGGGGTTGTTTTGGGGATTCGGTGTTTCGATCGGAGTATCAGATTTTGTCTTTGTGGCTTTCCGGATAATTTTTAGAATATGTTAAAAAGTTCGACCGGATATAAATACCCAATTTTTCCCCTGTCGGGAAATTTCCAAGAGTTGGATTTTTCCATGGTTTAACGACGTTCTAAGTAGTGCAAGTAGCGCAATGGACCCTCTAGAAGACAACAAAGCTTAACTCGATTATGTGATCGTCTTGAACTGCCCTTTGAACCTTCGGGTTTGGGGCAGTACGGCGTGCCACATGTGAGGCGTTGGCTTGACCCTTCTACGGCGGGACCGTTGGTACTGAGGCACGAACTGAATGTTGTTAGACTTATTTCATGTGTTGAGCTGTATCGGGAAAACTTGGGTGTTTGACTGTTCGATCGGAAAGTTTAACATTTTCAGTTTATCTGGAATGTGATACAATAATTGGAATTCACAAACAATTATGAGATAACTGAATGAATGTTATAAATCTAGCAGTTTAGTTTCACTTGATATTGAAAAGAGTTTTCGATAATGAGACTAAAATGCGGGGTTTATAACTGTTAGGCATGTGATGTCTAGTATTTCATTTGATTAGGCATGCGATGTCTAAAGACGTTGCGGATTCCAGCTGTTGTAGTTTTACACTTTCTTTTCTGTGACCGTAAGTGTAATATGTGATATCGCCGGTTTCGTTGCTATATGTCAACGACAATTGGGATGGACATATTTACTTACGTTGATGACATGTGATGTTATGTGTTGCTGGATATGTTATATTGGATTGTCGTGTTTGAATAGCCGGGGTTTTTTATGTGAGATGAGTGTTTTTCATTTTCATTCATGTAAAAACTTGTATGTAATATTCTTTTATTGGGGCACTTCCAGGTTACGGAAGCTGTCACCCTTTGTATATTATTTTCTTTTCCGCATTAGGATAGACCCAAGGAGGGGAGCACAAGTAACCGGGTTCTAGGGTCCAGTGGGAGACCATCTCGAGGAGTCGAGTCCGGGTCTCCTAACCCTAGAATTGGCAGGGTTGCTTGCCGCTCTCGTAGGGGTCTAGGGGTGTGGGATTGGCTATTCATCACGACCGTGGAATCCGTGTTTTATACTGGCTCGTATTGAAAACACGGACGTCCTAGTATATCCAATATTTCATATGATATTTTCTGCTGCGATATCTGTGATGTGATCATGTGATGTTCTGTGATAGATACAGTATATAGTATATATGATATATTATATAGACGTTACTTATGTTTTGCATCCGCACTAGCCCTGCCCTGCTCTGTCATTAGTTACCTAACCTAACGGTGCACGAGGGGACATCGAGGCGAATGCGGATGGCATAAGTGTACGTCATATTTATCTGTGATGTTTAGGTACTTAAATGATGGGACTTCATTAATGTGATTAATGAAAGAAAAGAAACCTAAGATGTTGTAGAATCAAATTTTAAACAAAAAGGGGTAGCTACAGTTCTTGCTTTGCATAGCGGTGTATGCGATATATCCTGCACCTTATTCGATGAGGAAAGGACCGAGATCCCTTCACCGGGAGTGACTCCTTTAGCAATGACTGGCAGATGCTACACACTCGGTTTGACTTTTGATTGCTTCTATAGTTTCTGCTTTGCACAGTGATATATATGATATATCCCGCACCTCATTCGACGAGGAAAGGGCCGACGATCCCTTCACCGGGAGTGACCCCTTTAGCAAAACTAGAAAAGCCTTAAAATCACTCCATTTCAAAACTTCATTTGATTCTACAACGATATCAAGTTCATTACGCTCATGGTTTTTATGAAAAACCTGCGTAGCCCTCCGTCATTTCAGATAAGTACTAGTTAGTATTCGTGCTGCGGTAGTTTGGCCTCCGTCAAGGCGTAGTGTACGGTAGCTAACTAGTGCTTATCTGCTAGCATATGATGCGATTGGATTAGGGTATTCGTACGGCGTTGTTTGGCCTCCGTCAAGGGTCGTGCGGGTGGGTTTAACTCAATCAGGAAATGACGGGTTGAACTTGACTAGCGGACTGTGGGTTGTTTAGCCTCCGTCAAGGTCATAGGACGCTAGGGGCAAAATATTATCGGGAATTTCAAGTGTTGAAATTTGCAATGAGATTGCATACCTTCTATGAGATAGTTGGATCCCGATACCCGCTGCGAGTAAGAGTTACTCCTGGGAGAGTTTTACACATTACAATTAGCCGATCAAGTAGGTGTCTAGAAAGGTGTTAACGAGGTTACGCCTCTGGGAAAACGAGGTTTACATTAATTAGGTTCGTGCGAAAGAACGGGGGACCTCCCTCAAAGTACCGACACTGGCCTGGCTGAAAGATTGGTGAACTTATAGTGTGTAATTAATCCCGGCTAGTCTTTCCTTTTAGGGTTTGAAGGAAGATTTGATAAAAAGCAGTGGGAGCCATCCTGATTAGATAAGATAATAACCAATCTGATCTTGCACGAGCTTACGCTAAAGTGTTTTCTTCTCTCTCTCTCCAGGTAGCGACCATTTCATGCCCTAATAAAGATAATAATATGGATGTATTGACCGAACCCGCATGTTATACTGTGCGGGGGAACGTTGAACCCGTTCTATCTTATAAGTGTTATAAGAATGAACAGGAAACAGGAGAATATCTGGATTCTCACACCGCCCAAAAGGAGAACATGCATGATGATGCATCATCTTCAGGTGTGTTTGTCATTGAGAACTGTTTCTCAGTTCACCCTACGTCCTGGGTATTAGATACCGGATCAGGATCCCACATATGTAAGATGTTACATGGGCTACGGAAAGGTAGGGAACTAGGAAAAGGTGATCATTCCGTTCAAGTAGGGAATGGTGCAAATGTTGCAGCCAAAGCAGTTGGCGAATATCACCTAGTATTACCAAGTGGTGATACTATGATTCTGAATGAGTGCTATTATATACCGAACATGATGTGCAACATTATATCAGTTTTTTTATTGAGTAAAGAAGGATATAATTTTGTAGTACAGGATAATGTTATGAACATATTCCTAGATCAAAAGTTGATTGAATCAGGCTCATTACATAATGGCATATTCATTCTAAATCAAAATACAGTCCTCAATTTACAAAACACACACAAGAGGAAGAGTTCTGAACTGAACGAATCCTTCTTGTGGCATTGTAGACTGGGTCACATCAATGCGACACGACTAGCTAAGTTGCATAAGGATGGATATTTAAATCCGTTTGAATTTTCATCTTATGACACTTGCCAGTCATGTCTCAAAGGAAAGATGACCAAAACTCCGTTTACTGGACACGGAGAAAGAGTTACCGAACTCTTGGGACTAATACATAGTGATGTATGCGGTCCCATGTCTACACATGCCAGAGATGGTTCTTTGTACTTCATTACATTCACTGACGATCTCTCTAAATTCGGATATGTGTTCCTGATGAAACACAAATCAGAAGCTTTTGAGAAATTTAGAGAATATAAACAAGAAGTAGAGAACCAAACGGGCAAAAGTATTAAGATCTTTCGATCTGATCGAGGAGGAGAATACTTAAGTAACGAATTCAGAGATTATCTAAAAGAGAATGGGATTCTCTCTCAGCTTACTCCTCCTTATACACCACAGCACAACGGTATATCGGAGCGGAGAAATCGCACCCTATTAGATATGGTGCGCTCTATGATGAGTGCAGCTGAGTTACCTATTTCCTTCTGGGGATATGCACTGGAGACTGCTGCATATCTATTGAATAGAGTTCCAACCAAATCTGTGCCTACCACTCCATATGAGATATGGAATGGTAAGAGACCATGTCTTAATTTTATTCAGATATGGGGTTGTCCGGCCTATGTTAAGACATAAAATCCGGACAAACTCGAGGCAAGGTCTGTTCTATGTAAGTTTGTTGGATATCCCAAGCATTCGCGAGGGTATATCTTCTACCACTCCGAGGAACAAAAAGTGTTTGTTTCTCGACATGCCACTTTCTTAGAAAAGAGTTTTCTTATGAAACAGACAAGTAGCATTCAGGTAGAACTGGAAGAGGTTCCAGCAATACAAACTGAAACAGAAGACTTGGTAGAACCCGAGGATTCAGTAGAACTCGACGAACCCCAGCCTCTCCGCCGATCTAGTAGGGTTTCTCGTCCACCTGAGAGATACTACGGTTTTCTCATTGACGGTGGAAGCGAGGATTGCATCATGGAGGATGATGACCCAACTAGCTTCGAGCAGGCCATCACGAGTAGGGACTCAGTGAAATGGCTGGATGCTATGCGGTCCGAGATGGAATCCATGTACACCAACAAAGTATGGACTTTGGATGTTGCTCCAGAAGGGGTAAAACCCATCGGGAGCAAGTGGATCTTTAAGAAGAAACTTGGTGTAGATGGGAAAGTGGAGACTTTCAAAGCTAGACTTGTTGCAAAAGGTTTTCGTCAAAGACCAGGTGTGGACTATGACGAAACCTTTTATCCAGTGGCTATGCTTAAATCCATCCGAATCATGCTTGCCATTGCTGCCTTTCATGACTACGAAATCTGGCAAATGGATGTTAAGACCGCCTTTCTAAATGGTGATTTAGAAGAGTGCGTGTACATGACTCAGCCAGAGGGCTTCATAGACAGTGGGAGCAGCGGGAAGGTGTGCAAGCTGCTTAAATCCATTTATGGATTAAAGCAAGCATCGCGGAGTTGGAACATCTGCTTTGACGTCGTTATCAAAGAGTTTGATTTCGTCAAAAACCCAGATGAACCTTGTATCTACAAGAAGGTAGCAGAGAGTAAGGTAGTCTTCCTCGTATTGTACGTGGACGACATACTCTTGATAGGAAACGATATTCCTATGCTGCAATCGGTCAAGCTCTTCTTATCACAAAGATTCTCAATGAAAGATCTTGGTGATGCCTCCTGCATATTGGGGATAAGGATCTATAGAGATAGATCCAAACGGATACTGGGATTGTCCCAATCCAGGTACATTGACACCATACTAAAGAGGTTTAGTATGGAAGAATCCAAGCGTGGGAACTTGCCCATGATCTCTGGAGTCACTCTCTCCAAAGAGATGTCTCCCAAGACTGATTTGGAGAGAGCTCGCATGCAAGGGATACCCTATGCTTCGGCTGTAGGCTCTATCATGTATGCGATGCTATGTACCAGACCCGATGTAGCATACTCACTAAGTATAGTGAGCAGGTATCAAGCTGATCCTGGAGAGAGTCACTGGACAGTTGTGAAGAGCATTCTCAAGTACTTACGAAGGACTAAAGAGATGCTCTTGGTGTATGGTAACGGAGAACTCCAAGTGGAGTCCTTTACCGATTCGAGCTTCCAGAGTGATAAGGACGACTCTAAGTCGCAGTCGGGATTTGTCTTTACCCTTTACGGAGGGCCGGTTAGCTGGAAGAGTTCCAAGCAGGAAACCGTGGCAGACTCGACGATGGAGGCTGAATACATCGCTGCCAACGATGCTGCCAAAGAGGCTGTCTGGATCAAGAAGTTCATTACTGAACTTGGAGTGGTTCCATCCATTGAGCATCCAATACCTTTGTATTGCGATAACAATGGAGCGGTGGCTTTGGCCAAGGAACCCAGGTCCCATCAGCGATCCAGGCATATTCTGAGGCGGTATCACCTGATCCGGGAGATAGTTGATCGCCGGGAGATCGAGGTCAGGAGGGTTGACACGAAGAACAACACGGCGGATCCACTCACGAAGGCCATTCCCCAGATACAGTTTGAGAGACTCTTCGGAATGCTCGGTATGCGATACTACAGCAGCTGGCCCTAGTGCAAGTGGGAGATTGTTAGTTGTATGTATGCCCTAGAGGCCAGTACTGTACAGATGATGTATATTATATTGGATGCTTGGACATATATGGAGATGACTTTCTTGCTCGATATGATAGTATGCTATCTGGTTACTCTTTATCTTAACATGTATACTAGTCTCTTTAAACTGTCTTATAGTTACATGTTGGTAAAGCCCTTAGGATGTGTACTTGACTGCCTGGACTATGATGTAGATCATACTAGTGGGGACATGGTAGTCCATAAGTACATCCTTCAAGGTCCCTAGTCATGGGTGTATCGAGACGGGGCATCGATATACCAGTGTAGACTAGCATATACGCTTCTCGACCCATGAGATGGGCGATGGATGATCCCATATCCATTGGTGTTTGACATCAGAGATGGTATACGGGTGCTCAGTGGAGACTGGGTACACTGGACGGACTCACCGAGAACTCCCAGATGGTATTATACCTCACTTCAGATGGCAGTTCTCAGGTGACACTTGTACAGGTTAGTCTGTAGACCCGAGATCATCATAGAGTCTTGTGTGATTCCCACTGTACTTTGATCTCCACCTTACCACGTCCATGAGGGCGTTCAAAACGGTGGTCTTTGGGTACAGTCCCGAGTTACATGGAGGCAATGAGCGATAGGAGGGGTTTCGTCTCTCCCGGTATTGAGGGTTGATGTTGCTCTGTGCTCGATTGGCCGTAACAGGGAAGTCCCTGGCCAGGGCTGATCAGAGATTTGCTGGTAAGTGTTACCAGTAGTTTCTCGACCCGTTATGAGCCTCACATCGGCACGACTTATCGGTTATTGGGGTCTGACGTTTACCACCCCTAGACTTCATATGCGACGTATCAGACGAACAGACCGGACTGTACGGTAAGTGTTACTGGTTGGATTCACAGGAGTGTGAGCGGGCTAGCTCGTCGATCTTCTGATCGCTCAATACCCGGATGGCCGTTACGTTTAGCAGACCGCTTGCGGCTTGTGGGTGCTTGATATGATCATCATCTGCTACCGGCGTATTGACGAGTCTTTAGAGTCCTACACAGAGCTTTCCTGGCTCAAGCGAAACGAAATAGGAGTGCATATGAGATATGTGCAGGACCGAGAATGATGCGAGTATATGATACCGTATTCCATTCTCGCGATGGATGTATCGATTGGTTATATTCGATATAACCTAGATATCGAATCAAGGATTGATTCGATAAGCCGATACATAGGATACTAGTCGGTTATATGCGATATGACCGGATCGTTAAATCAAGTGTTGATTTAATGATTTAATGTATAATTATATATTTGATATATTACTTTGCATTAACTAGTATTGGTTCACTTTAAATGGATTTTCTCACTTGATATGCAAGAAGTATATGTGATATACTTTTGTGCACTTGTTTGTATCATATTTGATGATACTTGCTCACTTGGGTTTGTGTAAAGATTGAACCATGGTTATATGAATGGTTAGGGTTTTGATTATTTACTAAGTTATTTATTTATTTATTCATTTTGGATATTATTAAGAATGGTGGCTTATTTTGTTTCTATGTTGAAGCTTCTTGAAGCTTTGACAAAGTCCACCATCCTTATCTTATCCTTAACCCTAACCATTCCAACTAACCTTAGTTTAATCTCTACACTTGACCATGGTCAAGATATGATAAGTATTCATATTAGTTTCTTTTTTAAACAAGAAACTTATCATATTCTTTCTTGCTCTCCTTCTTCTTCTTCTTCAAGAAAAACCTTGTCTTCAACAATGGCATCTTGAGCAAAAGTGTGAGAAATCCAATTCTAAAGTGAACCCACCTCCTATTTCTTCACCCTCTACCTCTTGCCAAGTTGTTTTGGGTGTTTTCTTCACAAGTTTCATAACTTGGTGAAGTCGGAGCTTGAACTTGTGAAACCTCGACGTAGATCATCTTCGGCACGAAGCCGACGACCTAGTCCGCCCAATTCTCCGATGAAGCCGACGTTTGAGTTCGGGATTCGAGATGGACAGTGAGAGGACGCCTACGTGGAGCTAAGGAAGTGGAGAACCGGATCTACAAAGGTTGTAGCCTCTCTCCTTTAGTTAATTTGTTAACTAGTTTCGTTTATCGCCTAAATTTCTAGTTAACGATCCGTATTAGGGTTTCTCGGCACTCATAAAATTTGAAATTGGTATGGTTGATGCCTTGTGAGACCTCTATAGTGTGCCTAGGAACCCAACACTTCTCGTGTCCAATATCGACACAAATCTTCGGTGTTTCATCAGGCATCGTTCCCCGAACGATTTTGTCAATTAATAACACCGGTCGGTATCACCTAGATATCCGCCGTGCTTACCACTGACTCTGGTATCGAGTATCCTCGTTAGGATTCCTTCCTATAATGCGGCTCTCCGGCCCCTCGGGCTCGACCGGGCCCACCATGAATCCAGCTGTATAGCTACCCCACTCAGCCCGGAAATACGTAAGAAATTCCGCAACCGTATAGCTACCCCACTCGGTTTGGAAAAAAACCAAATCAAAAAAACGACATTTCATGATGGACATGTCACATCAATCATGAAAATTATTGAATCCTTTCAATGGTGTATAAAACTCAAAACCAAAATCAGCAGTAATCCAATGCATCTTATATCAGAACTACAAATACTTAGAGATAAAACATGATAACATTTATGGAAAATAACTACCATTCTTGATGTTTAAGGTATGATGGGAATCATATTTAGTATGATAAGTACTAAGAGTATATGTGACATGTTAATATCGACGAGGTGTAGTGTAAAGTGTATATATGTGCTTGTGCAGCATGACTCATCGATAATTTGTGCAGTGTTCTAACAATTATTAACATGATAATATTTATATATATGAATGCGTACGATCGAACTTTATAAACGAATGAACGATTGTAATTTAAACTTAAACCATAGGCATATCACGCCATCCATACAAAATCCCCCGGTAGATGTTTTGTCTACTCACCGGTATACGTCGAATTGACTCATATCATCAATTCCTTTCCTTTCCTTACGGCCTCCGAAGTTCCCGTACTCAAATCTAACATCGATATTAATTCTTATAAGAAAGGGCTGAACTATGATACGGCGAAATATGAAAATACTAGTTTTACGTACTAACTATATTACTCATGACTATTTTAAACTACCTAACACTTATACTAACTGAGTTCAATTTGATCGTTGTTCGTAATAGAAGACAGAATCGCTTTACAAAATGTTTGTGTCATATTTTAAACGTTTTAAGCCCATTTCAGATATTAACTCCCAAATTTCCCTTACTGAAAATTTAACTTAAACAAACAATACCAAATATCCTAACATCTATACAGAGATCTACCCTAAAACCGACAATACCTAAGTCCCCAAGAAATCCGGCGACGCCGAATTTTCCCTATGCTTCGCCGGCCAAAATTCGATCAAATGGGTTCGTACTCCTAGGGTTTATTTTAAGTCCAATATGTAATATTGAGGCACTGTTTTGTTAAGTTAGTTATCATCTAGGTTGTAGCAGATCTTCACAGAGCCTATATTTCCCAAAAATACCAAATTTCCGATATCCGATTTCTACCATTTAAGTTTACAGAACTAGATTCCTACAGTGTTTAAAGATTATACCTACAGAAGATGATTGAAAGTCTTCCTCCAAAATACCCAAGTCCTTAGCTCCTAGCTTGATGGTGGAAACCCTTAGCACTAGTTCTTCTTCTCTTCTCCCTTTTTCTATTTTCTTTTGTGAGTTCTAAATGGTTTCCTTTTCTTTCCTTTATAAATTTCTGGTTTTAAAATGTTAAGTGAACTGAACAATTGATATAGGATAAAGGAAAATGAGTGAGGGTTGTATGAGGAGGTGTCACCAAAGGAGTTGTGGTGAATTCATGCAAGGTTGAAGTGGTGTGCATGAGGTGTGCATGCAAGAAGGAGGTGTCTATGTATTATCACTCATATGTTGTGGCGTCTTGAGGAATTTCTGAATCTTAACCCTTTTCTAACACTTTTAAACTTACACCCTGAACATTTCCAAATTTTCACAATTACCTAAACTTTACACAAAACCCTTCATTACCTATGTTATTACATAAACACCATTTTAATTAAAATGAAGCTAAATCTCACTCTAGAACCCTTGTAATTTACTAATGTTACAAACTAAAACTTCATGGAATTAGTTTCACACACTACTCATGAAAATTTCCTATTTGGTTTTAATAACTTTTTAAATTAGAATTTTATTATTTAATTAATTAAATTTATTTATTTTCTAAAATTTTCAAATTGTTACAGTTTAACACGGATATAGAATATATAAGAAGAGGCTTGTATGGTTCATGGAATTTAGTAGTAATGGATGATTAATTAAAAATGACTATTTTTATCTTTTAATAAATTTTAAACTTGATCGACAGTGATGAATGTGGATTAGGGTTCTTTTTGAAGAAACTATGGTTTCTCCACTCTTAACCCTTATCCTTGCATTGATCTCTATTAATGTCTAGCCTTTACAAAAAAAATTGTTAATCTGATCTCAAATCACGGTCGAGACTATCAATAAATTAGTAGCGAGCCCGATAAGGATGTTAACAATTACTTTTGCTAAAGTTTATAAACATTATAAAATGTAAAAGAAGTTATAATATTTTTTCATCCATTGATCTACCCTAATTCTACGAACCCTAGCAAGTTAGGAATTACTTACACATGGTTGAGATAGAAGAAGAAGAAGGGATAGAAAAGGAGATCATAATGTAAATGCAGAAAATAAATGTGAAATAATTAAACTAATGGTCTACTTTTATTAATCAACGTTAAAAGTACAGATCCTTCGAATTTAGATTACAAGAGGAAGAAGTTGCTCTCGATCTCTGGCTCGTAAGAAGTATTTGCTCCGTCGATATTCACGTCGCTCTATCACGTCGAATCGCGGACCTATCGTTGATCTCTTGTTATTTGACGGTGATTTGCTTCGTGTAAAAGGTGATGGATTCTAACTTTAGCTCTCGGTCCTTTGTATAGCCCTTAAATCAAAAACCCTAGATCTCATAGGTTAAGATATGCAATCACGATCACCCACCAAAAATCTCAGATCCAAAGGCCACAAAGGGGCCACGGATCCGCCGCATATATGGCACTAAGGCGGCGGCTTGGGGGAGTTAGGGTTCCGAACTTCTAGGGCCTTCTCATGTTGACACGTGGAGATTTTTTCCATGCCTGGATTCTTCATATATTTACTGAGTCTCTGCCAGTATTGATTCTACGAATTTATTGGCAGATTTTTTATCCTGACATCTTAAATATCTTGATCTCTTGACCTGAGCTAAATCTGCACAATATCTCCATGAATAATATTAGTAATATTTGTTATATTAGAGATATAGTCTTAATCATTTTATATGGTAATAAATCTTTAAGAAATTTGATTATGAATATTTGATATGGTATGCATATTTAAATTATCAAAATATCTAATAAATATCATATGCATATATTTTCCTTCATAATGTTAATTATAATATATAAACATATGGTAAATAGTATTTTTCAGATAAACCCAAATATGTTCTATATTTATAATAAACACCTTTAAATATTTAAGAAAATTAAGGAAAATGTTATATCAAATGTGCAATATTTTCGACCGAACAAATACCCCCAAACTTAACTTTGATCGTCTCGAGCAAACTAGCTATTCAAGAGAGGGAGAAAAAAGAAAAGGAGAAACCTAGCACACTTTCGTAGGCAATCACGATTGCACTGAGCTTGTGCAACAAGCCGTTAAACCTCTAGGTGTCCCGAGTAGGAGAAGTGTTGTCTCCTGAGGGTTTTCAGCGGATTACACCCACAAAATCCCATAATAAAAGAGAGAAGATAAAACATACATACAAAGATAAGAACTATAAAGGAAAGATCTTGACAATAAGAGTTTCCAACTACACTAGCTTTTCAGTTACCATAAGCCCTATCTTAAAGGTCAAGAAAAGATATCAGAAATCATATCATCTCTCAATAAAACATCTCGTTTAGTCTTCCTCCCTACCTTTCTTCCAAACATCTATCATATACCCCTACGTGTGTGTAAAAGGTATCCCTATACTTAGAGAATTCAATTCAAGCCATCATACTCTTGTCCATCTTCCTTAATACTTTTTAGTTGGTGAATATTTTAGATGGAATTGCTCACACATTCTTCATGCGACCGTCAATACTTCTTGAGATACTAACCGACCGATTACCAAATCTTCTTGCACATTTAGGCGTAATATC
Source organism: Agapanthus africanus (assembly GCA_030015575.1). Lineage (NCBI taxonomy): Eukaryota > Viridiplantae > Streptophyta > Magnoliopsida > Asparagales > Amaryllidaceae > Agapanthus > Agapanthus africanus. The sequence continues at coordinate 388,502,930 of CM057350.1, forward strand.
CTCGTCTTGCAACACCTAAGGCTTAGCAGTGGCTCCAAAACTAGTTGGTCTAAGGCACTAAGTGATAAAGCACCCTCGCTATATTTTTTGTATGTCGCCTTAAGCAATTACAAAACCAGTGTTCATTTTTCTTAACAATTTTTTCTTTATATTTTTATTTTTCTTTATACCAAGGCTTTTTAGACAAGAGCATTTTGAGGTATCCTCTACTATCCCAAGTTTCAAGATGTGTGCAAGTGCGTATAGTAGGGTATCAACGTTCAAATGTTTGGCTTCAAAAATAGGGACTATTTTTCAGTCTTATTTTTATCCTCAGATTAGTAATTTCCTTCATCTTACTAACCTTTGGGACAATAGCTCATAACTACTTATTACTAGTTTCGTTTAAGAAAACATCTAACATTCTTGCTTTTCTCAAACTATTCCTATCTTTCATATGTAATTTTTCACTTTCAAACTTTTATTATCAATAAAAAAACTGTGCTAATATTTATGATAATGCAAAATAATGCGTGACTAAGCACAAACCTCCCCCAAACATGTTTACAGCAGTTTCCTCACTGATGTCATCTGTTAAGCTTTAAAAAAACTGTAGACTTAGGAGGAAAAGTTTGTAACGGGGACATGAATAAATAACAGTGAAATCCTCCCCCAAACTTATTTATGGCTTACAATTTTGTAATAATTTATTTTCTTTCAAGAGCCAAAATATTTTCTCCCCCCCCCCCAAACTTGAGTAAAATAGTATTAAGCATTTAAAATTATGATGGGGGTTAAAATTATTGGTCAATATAAAGTTTTACAAAGACCAAAAGTCAACACCAACCATTCAAAAATTTATCAATGTAGCACCAAGGTCGGTAAAAGAACATGTCACCTTTCGACGTGAAGAAGTGGGGAGGAGATAAGAGGTGTAATAGAACGAGTTTACGTCTCGGTTTATAGAGACGAGACAATGATGATGGATTACTTTCATTCTCGTTCTTGATAAAAAGAAGAGGTGGCGGTTCAACTTCTTTGGGTTGGGGTTGATTCATTATAACACCCATGTCTTCTAAGAATGCGAGTTCTTCAGCGAAGATTTCTTCAAAACTTTCATCCATATCTCGAATAATAATCTCATCGGAAAGAGCGGGATGATACTCGGACTCCATAAAAGGTTCATATTTAGCGTGAGATGTTGACCCGGACAGCTGGATAGAAGGGTTCATTTGTGTATAATAAATAGCAGGGTCAAACAATAACATACTAGCGGAGTCAAGATCAGTATCGTGAAGCTGTTCAAATTCGCTACTGTCGGAATTCATCCTTTCGACAGAACATACTTGAGCATTGGGTTCGGAGGGTTCACTTCCTAACTTGTAATTGTTAAGCTCAATTGACATCTTCCCGAAATATAGGTTCATAGATCCGTTACGACAATTAATTACAGTATTGGAAGTCGCTAGAAAAGGTCGACCTAAAATCACCGGAATTTAGTTTTGTGGGTTCGCCACAGGCTGTGTATCTATAACGATAAAGTCCACAGGGAATATAAATTCCCCGACTTTGATTAACACATCCTCTAGCTCACCCCTAGGTTGGGTGATAGATAGTTCGGCCATCTGAAGAGTGCAGTGGGCCGGTTTTAACTCTCCGATCCCTAATTGCTCATAGACAGAATATGGAAGCAAGTTAACACTAGCACCTAAATCGAGTAGAGCACAATTGTTATTTTTACCCCCAATAGAAATAGATATGGTAGGACTTCCGGGGTCCTTTCGTTTCTTGTGTATTTGTTGTGTAAAAGCAGTGCTTACATTACTCGCAATGAATACTTTTTTAGGCACTTGAATTTTTTCTTCCTAGTGCACAAGTCCTTTAGGATTTTCGCATAAGACAGAACTTGTTGAATAACATCTATAAGAGAAATATTTATGTTAACTTGCTTAAAAATTTCCACAATCTTCTCCATTTGTGGTCTTGGTCTATTGCCCCTTAACCTGTTTGGACAAGAAGCTTTATCAATAAGGGTTGGGTCCAACATTGGAGAAGATTGTGGGGATGGAATGGATCCTAGAATTGGAGTTGGGATTGTTTTAGGTTGACTCGAGGAAGTGGGCTGAGGGTTCGAGCCTAGAGGAAAACAGAGAATAGGCTCGGAGGAAGGTGGTGGACTAGATGAAGTAGGAGTAGAAGAAGTAGAAGCCGGGGTATCCTTAATATCATCGACATCAACGTCATCAACATGTTCACCCACTTAGTTGTTCAGCACTCTTCCCGATCTCAACATGGTTACGGCACTCATATTATGACTTTGTGAGTGGCCAGGATTTGGTAGAGGTTGAGATGGAAGTTTCCCTTTCTCTCTCTCACTCATCGCGGCATTTAACTGTGCAAGTTGTGCTTTTATTGATTTTATGCTTTCACCGTGGGAAGTGGTGTTCTTCACTAGAGTTTGGATAGCAGACGTTAAATTAGCAATGGTTTTTATAGATTGTTTAATGAACGTGTCGAGTGCAGAGGGTTTATCGGTACCGGCCATTAGGAAAGAATTATTATAAGGATCAAAGTTGTTGGCCGGGTTTTGAAAAGGTTGCGGTTGAAAGGGGTGTTGACTCAATTGTGGTGGTTGCTGTTGCTGGTGGAGGAGGTCTTTGATAATTGCTTGAGAACTGGTTTTCATTTTGAGTTTGGTTTTGGTTCTAAGAAAATTTAGGATGATTCCTCCATCCCTGATTGTATGTGGAAAAATAAGGATCATTAATAGGTCATTGCTGAAAAGAAGTATTAGTTTGTTCTTGACCTTGAAACGATGGACTCAAAGGTCATTCTTCCGTCAAATGTGATGGGTCGAAACAGCAACCACACACGTTTTTGGGAAGCGTAACCTGGTTTAGGGAGACAGATGAGAATTTGCTTTCGATAGCATCGAGTTTCTTTTCCACCGCGGCCATTTCGGCTTTCACTGCGATGAAAATATCGAGCTGATGGATACATGCCCTAGATGAAGTTGGTCTAACGCTTTCCCATTGTAAGGTTTGTTCGGCGAGATCTTCCAGGAATTGCCAAGCTTCACCATCGTATTTCGATATGAAATGGCATTGACAAATGGTTTCTAGCATCTGTTTTGTCGCTGGATTAACACCCTCATATATAATTCGGCAAAGGTCCCATCTATTAATTCCATGATGAGGGCATTGGACTAGCCGATCTTTAAACCGTTCAAAGCATTTCCAAAATGGTTTATTGGGAAGATGGGCAAACTGGTTAATCTCTCTTCGAATCCGGGCGGTCTTATGATTGGGATAAAATTTCTTAAGGAATGCTATAACGAATTCATCCCAATTGGCAATAGAGTGTACGGCAGTGTTATAAAGCCATTTTTCTGCTAGATCGTACAAGGTAAAAGGGAGAAGACGTAATCTCATAAGATCCACTGAAAGTTGTGAAGTGTCCATCATTGCGCATACGTTTTTGAATTTGGTGATAAAAAAGTATGCGTTTTCAGACTCAAGCCCGTGAAATTCGGGCAACAGGTTGATGAAGTGTGGTTTAATTTCAAAATTATCCCCGTTGGTTGGTGGAATAGATAAACATGTAGGAAGGGGACCGCGTATCGGGTAGCATCTTTCTTGGAGAGAGATGCGCGGTGGATTCTACTCACCTACGGGTGGCAGCAGGGTGTGTTGGTAAAATCTGATGGAGAACTGTCCATCTCAGTCGATGTGGTGTGTGGAGGGGAAAAAGAAAATGAGGAAGTACCGACTTCGGAGTCGATAGCAGAAACACGGACAAGACAGGCACTAGAATCCCGTATCCAGCCGAGTATGTACTAAGAGGGCTTAGTGCACGTAGAAGCGTGTGAGAACGGTTTTAAAATGGTTTGTTATGAAAAGTGTCGGATGTGAGACAAATCACACAAAAAATGCACAATCAACCTTAGAACTAAGGTCATCTAGGTCAAGTCACTAGACCGCTCCTAGACTTCCAAAGGAAAAGCCGCAAGATCAATCCTCTACCACCTCTTTATCACTCTTATGGCTAAATAAGTGGAAGGTATCTGCTATATGAATCACCGAAAATAGAGGGCCTAAATAAGTAACCACTTGTCTTAGTCACACTTGACTAGACACCACAAAAGAAATGCAGATAAGCGATTGATTACCCACGACTCTCCTCTGTCCTAACTGAGCACGACAGTCCTTAGAGTCTTGCTCTAGATATTTTTTAATTATGTAGGGTTATGCAGATGCTCGTTTTGTGATATGTGGGGCTTAGGAAGGGTGATGAAATCCCCACCTAATATGAATTATGGTTTTTCCCCTTAAAGTCCGTATTAAAAAATGCAAAAACAAACCAATTACAAAGCACGCAAAATATTTTTGAGCGGCGATATTTTTCAAAGAATCCTGCAGAAAATCAAATTATTGGATTTCTAGAGGAGAGAGAAAGATATGAGGAAGATACCAGAGGAGTTTGGAGAACTAACTCTACAAAGCTGCCGTAGTTCCGCCGCAGAATACCCCTATTGCCGCCGTTCCGCCGCTTGTTTAAGGGATCTTCTGTTAATTTTTTGACAGTGCCTCTCTATGCTCCTCTGGTGTCACGACCCAGAATTCAGCACGTGACCGGCACCTAAACCACGTAACGTCTACAAGCGTAACGCAATTTAAGTAAGCCGAAAACCCAGAAATCTAAACCATAAAGTGTTAATTGATGAAAACATTTGGTAAGAACATTTGGAAATTTCAAGTAAAAATCTTTAAAATTTAAATTGTTTTCTTAAAAATTTCGGCAGCACCGCCTTTGTAAAAACTAGCCCCGAAACGGCTACAAGCATAAGATACAAGTAAAAAAACACATGATATAAATAAAGCATCCTAAACGGGAGCAATCACGCCCAACGGCGGAAACAACCACCACAAGAATAATATATGTCGCCATAGCGAAGAAATGGACAATATAAGTGGAAAACGGCATAAAAGATGAAACTGCATAATATAAGTCGGCTCACACGAGCTCGACATCCAGAGTCACAAAATAATATACAACATCTTCTTCACAATTGGTCTCTAAGTCAATACACAAATGGTAGATGGAGAGTACTAGATACAATAAGGTGTACAATGAAATGTAAACGGATAACCGAAAAACCCACCTATAAGCAAAACGACTCACAAGCCAACTGTAGCGGTATCCGTTGCAAAAAGATACAATGATGTAGCCCTGCCGCGAATACTCCGAGGGTCAACCTGCAAAACACTGTGGCACAATGGGGGTGAGTTGCCAACTCATGAATAGAAAAATAACATATACAGGTAATCGCAAGTATGCACGTACTGCGACACCCTAACATGTGCAACTGATAAACCAATATGATAATCTGGTTATGCAATAATCAAGCAAGGTACTCTATCAGGTACAAAATTACATGATGCAATGCATATAAATGAGTGTTGAGCATGGGAAAACATATCTTTAACACGAATCATCATCGTGGAAAAACCCGGTGTCCATCAAATTCACCCTAAGAATTCCAATAACTCAGGCGCCGTCATACAAATCGGCCCTCATATCCTGTAGATCTCATGGAACCTGAGTGCCCAATATTGGCACTCGAAAACATCATGAAATACACGTGTCCAACATTGACACGCAAATACACATATATCGGGCTCCGTCAGTCCGGATCGGCCCACGGGCTCCGTCTGCGGAATCGACCCTTATACCCCGACAGTACGGGTCGGCCCATATCTGTCACGACCCGAAATAGCACGTGACTGGCCCTTGAATCATATGCGGTCAATAGAACCCCATCTAATTCAAGTAAGCCAAAAGCACAGAAATCTAAAACCATTTTAAACAATAAATGAAAGAAAACTAGTTTTAAAGAAAGTGAAGAAAACATGTTTTAAAAACAAGCTTTTTAAATAAGTAAGCCGAATATGCGTTTTTAAAACCTCAAGTTTTTTCTGAAAATTTTGGCAAAGTTTCCTTTGTAAATACTGGCCCCGAACGGGGTACAACATGAATAATATATACATCAACGATAAAAGGCATCCCCAAGCGGGAGCTAGAACTTCGTCAATCGACGGTCACAACCACGCAAGTAATATAATATACAACGCCGAAGGGCGAGGATCAAAACTCAAAATCTGAAGAAAAACCATAATATTACAACGCACGACTCTAAGGTAGAAATAATACACAACTGGTTTTCTAAGTCTGAATAAATATACAAGTTTGGTTGATGGAATTTCTTGATACAACAATGAAAATAAATAAGTACAATGGTGGTCACGAAGAGAGTGAACCCACCTACCAAAGCAATCACCCAGAAAGGAAGCAGTGTGCCAGAAAGCCGCAATGAAACCTGTACAGCAAAACCTGCAAGAAACTGTGGCACAATGGGGGTGAGTTGCCAACTCGTGAGTAGAATACATCACAGAGCAGAAATCGTATGTATGACTCAATCCTAGGTCAAACGATCAGTAATATATATCCTCAATATGATAAAGTCTGAAGTATAATAAGATGGCAAGGGTAAACATCTATACGTAAGTGTAGTACCAAGTGCTCATGCCGGTGCCTCAGGTAGCAATATATCATAAATATGAGGTATGATCAATGTTATCAACACGAATCAATGTCAACTATATCATGAAGTCTAAAAGTAAGTGGATATCATCCAACTATGTAACCAATGTCTGTATGCATGTGGATCTTGTCCACGTGTCAACCAATGACACAAAACATCATGCATATAAATATCATAAAGCATATGCATGGAAGTATGAGGATATAAATCAACGTGTGTCCCTCGTGACACATCAAAATCATGGAACCTGAGTGTCCAGCATCGACACTCGAAAACATCATGAAACCTGCGCCCAGCATCGTCACGTAAATTCTCATATATGCATAGGGCTTCGTCAGTCCGGATCGGCCCGTATCATCTCTCAACTCCGTTCGGTATCCTCCGGATATCCCCTGAGCTCAAATACAATTACAGGTAGGTAGTGTTCCTTCTGCCAGGCACATCGCCTACTGCACGACAGATCCGTTCTCGCCCCGGGGTACCATACCGGGCCCACCATGTACCCGCAATCGGCCACTTCCGGCTCTTCGAATCGGGTTTCACATGTCACACGTCTCAGAACCGAGAAAACGCATGGTGGACGCACAGAAATATCATATCAAGGGTAACCGAGTTTTAAAAACAATACATACTCTCTTTTGAAACAACCACGGTTCCCAAATCCAGAAATCTCATGAAAACAACATATCTCAATGCGTATAATCATATAGCATGATGTATGCGACATATAACAGAAATGTATTCATAACCGTATATCATGCAACATGGAACAATAATATGCATATAACGAGGGAAAACCGCTCTTTTAAAATGAATCCAGTTTTTAAATATATCTTGCAGTTCCCACATCTCCAAAATCAAGCCAAAATCATCCATGTATGTGCAAGTACGTATGTATGCAAGTATGGGTGTACAATATGTGTGTACGCAAGTATGAGTGTACAATATGTATGTGTGCCAGTATGTTATACAAGGAGTCATATCATGATGCAACAATCTTATTGTGTAGTGACATAGCAATTATCGATGATGAAGTGTGTGAGCCGGCAAGCAGGTGTACGTGGGACATACGCATCATCAATAATGGTGCCGGTATCCTGACAGCATGGGTTTAATGTAACAATAAACACATATATGTTGGAGATAGTGCCCTCAGAGTCAATTATTGGATCACAGGCACGTGATTGCAATGATTGAGGGAGGACCTATCCCAGTAGGACAGTCTTACTCGAGATGATAATATGCTATCTGGTTTATCTTTATCATCGTGTACTGCTTTAGGTGACCTGACAGGTCACTATTGCACGTTGATAGAGCCCCTAGGATTCTTGCTTGACTGCCAGCAGTATGAGGGCGATCATATACGTGAGAGCTGGTAGTCTATAAGCACATCCTTAAAAGGTCCCTAGTCGTGGGAGTTTCGAGACAGGGCATCGATTCTCCAGAGTAGACTAGTGTATACAGTCGAGACCCCGACGAGGGGCGGTGGCCGGTCTCACAAGCCATTGGTGTCAGTTGGATCACCTAAGATGTATACAGGTGCTCATTGGGTTATGAGTACACCGGACAGGACTCGCCGGGAACATGCTAGTTGGTCTTATACCAGACGTCAGATAGCAGTTCCCAGGAGACATGTGTACAGGTTAGTTCATCGACCTGAGGATCGTCATTTGTCTCGTGTGAGTTCCCACTGTACTTTGATTACTACCCTACCACGCTCAAAGGAGACGTGCAAACAGGTTTTAGTTGGGTACAGTCCCGAGCCACATGGAGGCAGTGAGCGTATCTTCAGGGGTTTGTCTCTCCCGGTATTGGGGGTGAGGTCGCGCTGTGTCTAGGAGAGCCACTACACAAAGCCCTCGGCCGAGGCAGGAGATTTACTGGTAGGTATTCCAGTAGTATCTCAGGGTGTTCTGGGCTACACTCCGACACGACTTGTACCGCTTTTGGGGGTCTGACTTTTACCAACCCCCTAGGCCCGCCATACGATGCTCATAGACGAACGGACCGGACTGTACGGATATTGTCACTGACAGGCTCAGTAGGGTGTCAGGATGAGTTCGCTCATCGACGTCCCTTTTGGTCAATACCTGGTAGCCCGTTACGTATTGGCTTATACCTCTGACGTGCTAGTGGTTAAATCCACAACCAAGGTGTTGACGAGTCTTTAGAGTCCCCTACATTCAGTTACTCAAGCTTTCGGGCGAAAAGCTGTAGAGGCCGTATGGAGATATGGTAAGGTCCGATCAGATACGTGCGGTATTGCACGGATCAGGATCGGACAGTTTGTACTACAGACCGTATGGATATATGGCAGGGTTCGATCAGATACGTGCGGTATTGCACGGATCAGGATCGAACGGATAATACTAGCCGGCTTTGGTTTAAGCCGGATCCTAGTATAGTACAGTGTAGATTTTGTCTCATTGCATTTGTATTTCGGTCGGAATACAAATGCGGGTGTGTATGCACAGTAGCGGGGTTTTCCTGTAATTTATTACGGGACAAGTTTTCTGGAGTTGCCAGTTTGCTTTCCGTTTCGGCCATATTTCTTTGTATCGTTCATTGGCCGAAGATTGGTGGAGGAGGGCTTATTTGCATTGTTGCAAATAAGTATTTGTGGAGGGGGCCTTTGCATTTTGTTGCATCATGATGGGAGCTCCATACCTTGACTTCTTGACTTCATGATGGTTCATGATGGTTGGACTTTGTTTGTGATGAGTAATAGTTGAGTGTTGGTTTTGCCTGGTTATCATTGGTTCACATGATTTCTTTTTCCCTCTCTCTTGCATGATAGGGTTTCCCACTCATTTTTTTGGTCACTCTCTCATTCTCACTCTCCCCACACAATGCATGGCCGGCTACATTGGGGGGGCTGTCCAAATTTTTTGTAGTGGGGAATTTTTGTTCATTTCATGCTCCAAAAATCCCCAAGTTCCTCTACATAGTTCTTGTATCATCCCTCCACCAAAATGGCACTTCCATGAACACCAAATGAGACACAAATTCTACACCACATTCTACAGCAAACCTTGGGCACATCGACTAGCCAGCTTCGTGCCCGAGTTGCCTCGGCATAGAGGTGGGAGCCCGTAAAAGATGCAGACGATGTGGTGCCCTTCCGGCAAAGAGGCGACGACCGGAGTTTCCGCAGGAGATCGGGACGACGAAGAGAAGACCGGAGGACTCGGATCAGTCGGTATATCTCTCTTCCCCATCTTGTAGTTAGCTAGAACTAGTTAATGGTTCGATCCGGGTGTTTAGTGCGCGGTGGTACCGGTTTGCTTGTTTGCAAAAAATTAAAGTTTATCACCGCTTCCGCATTTGGCCGTCGGATTGACGGCCGGGGCGCCACCGTGCACTCACAGTGGTATCAGAGCCTCGCCATTAACCTAGTCTTGCTTTGTCTAATGTGTTTACATTTCCGATCGACCAAAATTCCAAAATCCGCGTTTTTCACATGCATCAGTTTTCTGTTGAAATTTTCTGGAGTCGAAAAATTTTTCAGGTTGTAGAAAAGTGATGTACTGGGAATTCTAAGAACACTGTAGAAATTCGATACAGTAACTCCACTATAGGAGCGCGGAACCGCGGCCAAACCCCCCTTTAGGCTGCGGTTCCGCCGCACTATGTTGAGATCACTGCATCAAATTTCATCAGTTGCTTTCTGGGTTGAAAATAGGGTTTCTGGAATATTATATTTGGGCCCAGAATTTCTTGATGTGCTACAGTAGTACTTGGGGGCCCACTTGGTAAATTTGATCGATCGGATATTTAAAACACATTAGTTCACAGTATTTACATTATATCTGCGACCGTGAATGTCACTTGATCGGTAAATCCAGTCTAACTGCTATAGCCCGGTTAGACGGATTTGCGAACGTGACTTTCACGTTGATGTTATGTGATTTTGCTGTGATGTTGCCGATCGTTCGTGGGGGATAGCCTGGATGCAATGCTAGTACAGTTTTGTTGTATTATGTACATTTGATATTGCGGGACGAGCGTCCGACATGTGGACTGCCGTCATTGCCTGTTTGTATTATTATTTTGGGGCACGACCAGGTTGCGGTCGATGTACCCGTTGTATATATATTTTACTTTCTGTACTAGGATTGCCCCGCGGAGGGGTGCACGGACAGCCGGGTTCTAGAGGGCAACAAGCCCGCATCTCATGGCATTGAGACGGAGGGGGCTTCACTCTAGAATTAGCGGGCTATTCGCCGCACTCGTAGGGGGTACAGGTTGACCCAGGAGGGGTGCCCAAGTTACCGGATTCCGTGAAGTGCTGGGTAGTCCATTCATGGAGCTGAAGGGGGCTGCCTCGCTTCAGGTTTTGGCGGGTAACTTGCCGCACCCGTAGGGGTCTAGGATTTCATTGCACAGGCTATCCACACGACCAGGGGAACGTCGGGTTTCAGCCGATTACTTTTGCTTTGCACCGTGGTATTCAGTTGGAATATCCTGCACCTCATTCTACGGGGAAAGAGCCGAGATCCCTTCACCGGGAGTGACCTCTTTAGCAAAGGTTTTCGTCACTATATTTTTAAAAGCTATCCGTTCCTTCAACGATATCAAGTTCATTACGTTAAAGGTTTTCGCCAGAAACCATTCGTAGCCCTCCATCGTTTCAGACGGGTAGCACGTAGTATTCATGCTATGTTTGTTGACCTTCGTCAAGGCATAGTGAATGGTAGCTGCTTGTTACCTTTCTGCTGCATAGATAGATGCGTTGGTTTGGGACAGTCGTATAGCCTTGTTGACCTTTGTCGAGGGCTTGTACGGGTGGGTTCAAATTAACCTGGACAATGACGGGTAGAACTTGACATGTGACTTATGATTTGTTGACCTTCGTCAAGGTCATAAGAGCATGGGGTAAAAATCACATCGGGAGTTTCAAAAGAACTGAAACTTGCCAGATATGCGCATACCTTCTGGAGTGTGATACCGTGAGCGGATTCCGTCACGTTATCATGCGATGATAGTTGGATCCTGATTCCCACTGATGAGTTGGTTTACTCCTCGGGTGATCCCGACTAATTCTTCTTTCGAGTTTGGAGAAGAATTTGAGGTTACAGTGGGAGGTTTCCAGATTAGATAAAATGGTAACCATTCTGATCTAGGTTAGAGTGCACGCTGAGTGTTTCTTTTCTCTCTCTCTTTGGCAGCGACCATTGACCCGACCCTAAGACTATGACTCAGAGACCAAAATTAACCGAACCTTCTTAAACACTGGCTTTTGGATTGTCAGAGTTGCAGACCTCATTGCCACTCCTACTTTTACCCTTTTCTCCAGGACACCCCGTATTACTACGAACGTCCACTTCCATTGGACAAGACCATCGTATGGTTATATACGAACGCGAAGGGATTTATTCGAGGATGGTTTCAGGTTCTGGAGAAAACGGATAGGACTATTCAGTTGTCTTTTCCTTTTACCTTCTCTCAGGTTGCGAGTACTCCTTGGTTTAGGAGATAGTACACCTATTACGCAAATTGGACAGTCTTCTTCCAAACCTTAGGCTGGTGCCGACCGGTAGGGAATGAAGAAAACCAATTAGCCTAACGATGGTGTACAGAAGGTATTAAGTTAAGACAAAGCAAGGGATTAGTAAGAGGGCAAAGTAAATTGCGACTGATATTCACGACCAAACCAGGTATTTCATTACCACTCCCACTTCACCTTTGTATTTCTCCAGGACACTCCGTATCACTATGAAGATCCACAGTTTATTGGATACTCCATCGTATGGTTATATACGAACTCGAAAGGAACTTGTTCCAGTTCGGGGATGGATTCTGGTTCAGGAGAAATAGGAATAAGGTTTATTCGGTTGTCTTTTATCTTCACCTTCTCTCGCATTGAGAGTACTCCTAAGATTGGGACAGTACACCCATTATGCTTATTGGATAGTCTTCTTCCAAACCATAGGCTGGTGCCGAACGGTAGGGAAGGAAGAAAACCATTTGGCCTAATGGGTGTGCAGAAGGTAATGACTAAAGTCATATAAAGGGATTTGGAGAGGTGGCAAAGAATCATACGGTTACAGTCGTGAATATGGAAGAGGCATTACTAGGAATACCGGGATACCCCATCGAAACATTTCAATGTTTCAGTTTCACTGTGTACTGTTAAAGGAAAACTGATTTCCCGATTAAATACTTACTCCAGGGTATGTATTTACCAGGTATGATTCTCACATCTGTATGGTTTTACAGATGATGAGTGGGAGTAAGTTATTAGGAATTAGGTGATCTTCCTCATTATATCGGGATTCGTTGTATTCAGTGATATTTGAGGAAATCACCTGGGCTGTTTGCCGGTCGGCAAATATTTGGTTTTGAATATCCGCTGTTGTGCACCAATTTCAAATTGATATATCTGTACGTCTATTTTCATAGAGTGAGATATACTTTTTTGAAATTATGTCGATGACATTTACCTATATCAGTGGATGGTTAGGTAAGGAGCATTAAACAGCGGTGTAATTCTTCTTAACCATAAGTACAGTTTTCAACCTACGACACACAGTGAATGAGTTATCAGATTCAAGGGACTTATATAGAGTATTGTATGTTGTCCAGGGTCCATCAGGACAGAGGGGTCGGTCCTCGTACTATATTCGGTTTACTTATGACTTCTCCAGTTTTTAGACAAGTGTTTCGTGGAAACACAAGGTCCGAATTTTGAGAAGTTATTGGTATTTGAATAGAGTAGAGAACCAGGTGTAGAAAGTATCGGGATTCTTCAAAGTGATCGAAGATGTAGATACTTGTGTACGGTATTCAGTAGATAGTAATGATTTAGGGAACTTATTTTTCTTTCAGGTTACTCATAATTGGAAGCATTCCTAAGTTGAGTAACGCTGATCGGCCTCTTCCATTTAATTGACATGCACTGGAGACAGCTGCATGATTTGAATCTGGTTCAATTAAATCAGTGCCTCTGGTTCTATATTGGATATAGAACAGTTCATATCTTAACGTTGTTAAGGTACGGGGAGTTGTCCGGCTTATGATTAAAAGCAGACTCTGGATAACTCAAGGCACGTTTCTGTAATGGCTGTTTGTGGGTTGACCCAGGCTATGACGAGGGTTGATTTTCTACCATCTGGATGAATAATAGCGATATTGTTCTAGACTCGCCACAGTTTTATTAAAAATAGATTTTTTTCAGAAAACAGTAGTGGGAGTATGGTAGAACTGGAAGTGATTCCAGAACCACAAACGATTACTGAAGATTTGATAGGAACCTAAAGATTCAATCTGGATTGACATTCCATTGGCCACTCCGCAGATAAGGTGGGTAACTTCAGGAACCCGAGAGGTACTCCGGTAGCCTCAAGGACGGTGACAGGGAAGTTCTTGTTTACCCACACTTGCCATTGCTGTTGTTCCAGGTTGCGAGACCCGGCGGGAGGATGAGTATAGCGTCGTTCTAAACTAGCTTTAGAAGTGTACGTGTATATGACTCTGCCAGAGGGTTGTCGTAGTCAGTGGGAGCAGCGGAAGCATTGGTGGACAGGTGGCTTATGTCTATTTATAGACTAAAACAGATATAGCGGAGATAGATCATCTATTTCTGACATGACAGTCATAGGTTTGACTTCATCAGAATATGGGATGGATCTGTTGAGAAGGTAGTAGGGTGTGATGTCATGGTATTTGGATGACATACACAGAATAAGAAAAGAAACTCCTATACTACGATCGGTTATACTTTGGTCATCACACAGTGGTTTCTCCACAAAGGAAATGGATTTTATATCAGACATACTGGTTACTAGATCTATGGCTTTAGATCTAGATTTGGGTGGTTTCCCAATCAGGGTACTCAGACAGCATTCTAAGAGTATTTAGAATGGACGACTCCTGGCACGGTAGTGTACCTGCAGGTGATGGAGTCACCCTCTCTAAAGATGTCTTACAGACTAAAGAGGAGAGGGATGTGCATGATTGGCAGATTACTTGCTCAGGCAATTGAGTCAATCATGAGATGTCAAGTACCACACCAGATGTTGTTCTTGTACTACATGCAATAAGTTGACATTGATCCAATCCTGGAGAAACAGTCGGAAGCAGTTTTAGAACATAAGTGGATGTTCTAGGGATATGATAACGACAGCCTCTTTCGGGAGAAAGTTATCATTCCAGGCTTCCAAGGTGACCTGGACGACAAGGAGGTTGTCAGAGTTATAGTTTTCCTTCTGACGAGGGGCAGTATTTTGGACAGGTGGTCCAAGGCAATACTGAAGGAGGCATGGCGCAGGATACTGATTAAGTTCGGTTGACGATACAGTCTAAGAAGTTTGGATTTGGAGTTCATTTATGAGCTAGGTCCCATCAGACATCCAGGCATACTCTAAGACAGGTATTGCTCATTTCGGGAGATGGCTTTCTCCGCGAACTTGAGATATAGAGAGACATAGAAAGAAACATCAAAGCAGATCCACTCACTGAGGCTATTCCTCGAACGCAATAGTTTCGGAAACGGGATTTGTGAGACTGACTAGTAGAGGAGTTGGGTGTTCGGTATCACACGGGCTGTGAGTATGCGACATCGCAATAATTAGCCTTGAGTGCAAGTGGGAGATTGTTGGAGATAGTGCCCTCAGAGTCAATTATTGGATCACAGGCACGTGATTGCAATGATTGAGGGAGGACCTGTCCCAGTAGGACAGTCTTACTCGAGATGATAGTATGCTATCTGGTTTATCTTTATCATCGTGTACTGCTTTAGGTGACCTGACAGGTCACTATTGCACGTTGATAGAGCCCCTAGGATTCTTTCTTGACTGCCAGCAGTATGAGGGCGATCATATACGTGAGAGCTGGTAGTCTATAAGCACATCCTTAAAAGGTCCCTAGTCGTGGGAGTTTCGAGACAGGGCATCGATTCTCCAGAGTAGACTAGTGTATACAGTCGAGACCCCGACGAGGGGCGGTGGCCGGTCTCACAAGCCATTGGTGTCAGTTGGATCACCTAAGATGTATACAGGTGCTCATTGGGTTATGAGTACACCGGACAGGACTCGCCGGGAACATGCTAGTTGGTCTTATACCAGACGTCAGATAGCAGTTCCCAGGAGACATGTGTACAGGTTAGTTCATCGACCTGAGGATCGTCATTTGTCTCGTGTGAGTTCCCACTGTACTTTGATTACTACCCTACCACGCTCAAAGGAGACGTGCAAACAGGTTTTAGTTGGGTACAGTCTCGAGCCACATGGAGGCAGTGAGCGTATCTTCAGGGGTTCGTCTCTCCCGGTATTGGGGGTGAGGTCGCGCTGTGTCTAAGAGAGCCACTACACAAAGCCCTCGGCCGAGGCAGGAGATTTACTGGTAGGTATTCCAGTAGTATCTCAGGGTGTTCTGGGCTACACTCCGACACGACTTGTACCGCTTTTGGGGGTCTGACTTTTACCAACCCCCTAGGCCCGCCATGCGATGCTCATAGACGAATGGACCGGACTGTACGGATATTGTCACTGACAGGCTCAGTAAGGTGTCAGGATGAGTTCGCTCATCGACGTCCCTTTTGGTCAATACCTGGTAGCCCGTTACGTATTGGCTTATACCTCTGACGTGCTAGTGGTTAAATCCACAACCAAGGTGTTGACGAGTCTTTAGAGTCCCCCACATTCAGTTACTCAAGCTTTCGGGCGAAAATCTGTAGAGGCCGTATGGAGATATGGCAAGGTCCGATCAGATACGTGCGGTATTGCACGGATCAGGATCGGACAGTTTGTACTACAGGCCGTATGGATATATGGCAGGGTTCGATCAGATACGTGCGGTATTGCACGGATCAGGATCGAACGGATAATACTAGCCGGCTTTGGTTTAAGCTGGATCCTAGTATAGTACAGTGTAGATTTTGTCTCATTGCATTTGTATTTCGGTCGGAATACAAATGCGGGTGTGTATGCACAGTAGCGGGGTTTTCCTGTAATTTATTACGGGACCAGTTTACTGGAGTTGCCAGTTTGCTTTCCGTTTCGGCCATATTTCTTTGTATCGTTCATTGGCCGAAAATTGGTGGAGGAGGGCTTATTTGCATTGTTGCAAATAAGTATTTGTGGAGGGGGCCTTTGCATTTTGTTGCATCATGATAGGAGCTCCATACCTTGACTTCTTGACTTCATGATGGTTCATGATGGTTGGAATTTGTTTGTGATGAGTAATAGTTGAGTGTTGGTTTTGCCTGGTTATCATTGGTTCACATGATTTCTTTTTCCCTCTCTCTTGCATGATAGGGTTTCCTACTCATTTTTTTGGTCACTCTCTCATTCTCACTCTCCCCACACAATGCATGGCCGGCCACATTGGGGGGGCTGTCCAAATTTTTTGTAGTGGGGAATTTTTGTTCATTTCATGCTCCAAAAATCCCCAAGTTCCTCTACATAGTTCTTGTATCATCCCTCCACCAAAATGGCACTTCCATGAACCCCAAATGAGACACAAGTTCTACACCACATTCTACAGCAAACCTTGGGCACGTCGACTAGCCAGCTTCGTGCCCGAGTTGCCTCGGCATAGAGGTGGGAGCCCGTAAAAGATGCAGATGATGTGGTGCCCTTCCGGCAAGGAGGCGACGACCGGAGTTTCCGCAGGAGATCGGGTGACGACGAGAAGACCGGAGCACTCGGATCAGTCGGTATATCTCTCTTCCACATCTTGTAGTTAGCTAGAACTAGTTAATGGTTCTATTCGGGTGTTTAGTGCGCGGTGGTACCGGTTTGCTTGTTTGCAAAAAATTAAAGTTTATCACCGCTTCCGCATTTGGCCGTCGGATTGACGGCCGGGGCGCCGCCGTGCACTCACAATTTAAACATCGATGCAATGCGAATAGCAGGAATATGTGGAAAATAAATAATAACACAACAGTGAAGAATCTATATCAATATATATATGTCATATAGTTTTGCCATTTGAAATAACACGAATCGTGGTGTTTAGAAAAATAAGGGCTACGATGTTTTTAAGAAAAGCTGCGTCTTTTGAAAATATCCGCAGAGTCCCTTAACCTGTCTTTTAAAATACTCGCGATTCGTTTGTTTTGAAATAGGTATGACTCGGGTCTAGTCTAACATCTACTAAGTACAACAGAACCAAACGAACAGTCTAACCGAAAGTGTAAGAGAAACCACCTAAATCTGAGTCGATATGCATATAAATATAATAGTCGGTGATCCCGCCTCAATAGTTTCACATACGATACCATATACAATATGACGTCCTCAAGTCAAGAGTGTGGATCTATCATCAATATATAGATCGTACGTAAATCCATCGTACGGCATCCCAAATCTGGGTACGGGTCGAATCTCACATTTATCTCATCAATTATCTGGTATCCTTATCATCATATCTCATGAACTGGGGTATTGATCTAAGTCTAGTACAAGCTGATACCATATATATATATATATATATGTGCGTGTGTGAAAACACATGCCTAATGGCCAGCTAAAAATCTCATGTCGTATCTCATAATACGAACCACATCATATCACCGATCTCATGGCACCATGGCCAAACTCATCGACTCATCTCCAGATATCACCAACTATCCTCATCATCCATGTGTAAGTATACGTGTATATATATATACATCATCCCATACCTATGTGTGTTTATATATACGTATCCCCATATACGCACAAGTATAACAAGGTAAGCGTGCGTGTGCGTGTGGGTGTAAACCTATTCTAGGGTTCGCGACTAAGGAGCTATACTAGTCCACTTCTAGAAACCCTAATCTAACTATTGAACACCTAAACATATCTCGAATATCCCTATCATGCATAAAGCTATCACATATATATAGTATATAGCATACTAAATATCGAACTGCGGGGGTGCTATACGCCATCCACCCGACTTCCCCCGTAGATATAATCTACTCACATTGATCTTCGCTTTCCGTTGCCGACATCGCCACACGCTTGCTTGTCGTCTCGAAGTCTTCGTGGGGTACCTACACATCATAACGTATCGTGTCGCATTAAAACCCAATTCAAAACCAAAACGACACGCTAAAAGCCTATAGGTTAGAACCAATGGACTACGCTTTCAAAACCACCAAATATCACTCGATTTCGACGTACAAACGTCAAGTGATCGAATACAACACAAATTAAAAAAATCCAGAACATAAAATACGCAAAACGAAACCCAGAATCAAAACAACAACTATTGTAAATGGTCCCAGATTTTACCCTAGGTCAAAACAGCCAATTTTGCATATGCCAAGGGTCTAGTTTACTGGAGATAAAGTCACAGAACAAACACGAGTCCATTCCTCACTACTCTGGCCGCAAATTGCGGTAAGAATGAATTTATTTGTTGCCTGGGTAGAGGGTTAGGGTCTAGGGTTTCGGTGGGGGGTCCTTGGTTGCCTGCATGTACCACTGTCTTTGCTAAATAATTTTCAGGTCACCCGGGTGTCAGCAGATTTCAATATACGCTCACAGAATCCACAATTCTTCTGATATCGAGTTTCTAAATCCGTATTCTGGGGTTCTAGTCTCTGGTTTAGGCCTTCAATCAATCACCACAGGGGTTGTATAGCCTCTAGTAACCTTAATTTCACCCATGGGTTCAACTCAAACCCTAATCCTTAACTTAAAGTTTTCAAAGTTCCCATAACCACATAATATCGTTTCTAATTTAACATGGATGCTAAAGGAATGGAAATTCTACACTAATGATGGAATAATTACCTCATTTTTCACTCATGAATCCCTTAGGGCACTAAAATCAAATTTTTCTTGGTCCATAGTGTATCTTGTGAGCTTGTGCACAAAGTTTGTAAAGAGGAGATGAGGTTTCGGTGTTGTTTTGAGCTTGTATGTGATGGTGAAGAGGAGATGAAGGGAGAAGGATTGCTGATGGAGATGGGGCTCCTGCTGAACAAGGAGGGACGTGAGGGGGAGAGAGAGAGAGCGCCAAAGTCAAGCCTCCCCCATGCTTAATAAATGCTCTATGCCTCTCTTTCTTTATTCATTTTATTTTCTTTCATTTTCTTTTCTTTTATTTTCTATTCTAAACAAAACAAAACCATACATGAGAAAGGAAAACACATGATAGGAGAAAAAATGTAAAACAAGTGTAAAAAAGATATGGTGCATGTTTTGCACAAAACAAGCTTAATACGCGATTAGCGATATTTAATCGCGATTAGCACTAAATAGCGTATAATTAATCATAAAAACTTATAATTTTCATAATTCACATAAAACACCCTCTTTTTAGTAATTTCCATAATTTTCAAAATTTTTCCCAAATTATCGGTATTTAATTATACCGCCTTATTAAAATAATCAATATTTTATTATTTAATTAAAAAAATCCCAAAAATAATATTTTATTTTTTTGAAATGTTACAATCTTCCCCCTTAAAGAAATTCGGTCTCCGAATTTAAATTTAAACCCGTCAAATAGTAAAACATTTCAGTAAAAAGTCCGAGTCGTCGGGGCTCCAAAATCGTCAATACATAAAACACGTCGAAGCGCAATGCGTGCGCATGAACAATGAGCAGATAACTCAAAATCAAAACTCCATCAAGCATCCCGCAATCATCGGAGTCATGGTGAAGACACCAATGTCAAATCCAATACGAAACCTAACGTGATATACATTAAAACTATACATGTAAACATCAAATTTTTATACATGTAAATATTTGAAGGAAATTCATGCCAAACCTTTTTAAGTCGCTGTGCGATGCGCATAACACTGCACAGTGGTGGACGCCTATTGTAAGAAAATAACCATATATGTATATATCTTTTGTTTAATATATGCGTTTCGCCGTTTTTTTAAAACAATTTAGATGGGTTTCCTTATTTTAAACGTTTCGTGTCATATCAAACACGTAGATAAATACTGATACTATAGCTCCCTTTTTGGAAATCCTTTTGATAACTATCAATGCATGCAAAATATATCCAGGTACTGTCCTCTGACTAGTCCTGCTCAGTATGAAAACAAATAGCAAATATTATAAAAATGTACTGCTCCATAAGAAATAAATCCCAAAATGTGCATATGAATCTTACGTGCGTCTGGTGCGCACAGAAATCAAAATCCATATATATGCCATACATGTGCACAGAAACAACATCTAAGTGCAACGGGTGTGCACGAAACACCTGTCAGAGACAACGTGTGTGCCTGACAGTAAAATCAGGTGCATCTGATATGAACGAAGAATCTCGATTTAGTGCATCTGGTGTGCACCAAAATCGCATCTCATAACATGCGCCCAACATGCGCGAAAATCCAAATCAGGTGCACACATCATGCACGAATAAAATCTAAATCATGTGCATCCAACATGCACGAAATCACGAAATCCAATATCAAGCGCCGAACATGCGCAAAATCCAATCCAAGCGCGCCAAATATGCGCAGGAATCCAAATCAAATGCATAGAGTGCACGAAATCAGTATCAATATCATAATCGAAATCAGGTGCAACCGTGGTGTACAAATACGTATCAATGCACTGCAAGCATATATGAACTATACCGAGTGCAAATACCAAATCGTGTGCGTATCATATGCACAAAACTGACTCAACTGTATAAAGTCCATGAAGTCATAAACATGTGCAGCCAAGGCACAAAACGATATCAAGTGCAATAACTGTGCACAAATAATAAATCAACACAACGGTGTATAAAGCATATCTCAAGGGTAATAACTATGCACAAAATATGAATACCAAGTAGGTCCAACCCTGGTGCACGAAAACAAATATCATGAAACTCAGTCATCAAGACTAAATCATGCGAATAGATCGCCCAAAATACCGAAATCCACGGTGATGGATCCGTGATAATCGAAACACCAAATCATAAATCATAAATACCGTAGTCGATATTTCCTCCTTCAAAGGTCGAGAAGGTTTCGGTGCATCCAATGCTAACATAGCATGCTATCTACTTGCCTCCTGTTCATGGTCTGTCGCCTGGTGCTTTTAGGCTCTTGTCTCTCAGTGTGGATTGCTAGATATATAGCTCCTCGGCTCAACGGTTTGATATGGAATAGCGACGGAAACAGTCCTGCTCGGCACATCCTCTACTGATCTCTGGCCAACTATCCCGTCGACGATGCCGAACTTTGGCCTGCTAGGTGTGCGCAATATGACCGATCCTGGGTCTAAATCTTCTCGTATAGTATTCCAGAAAGGTCCTATCGAGGTCTCTCTCAATCTCGTTTCTGCCGAACTGCCTGGAGGTTATCACCCTTTTCTATATCTGTTTCTTATTCCGGAACGGCTGCATACTCATCCCGAACTGCCTGGGGGATTATGAGGTTATCACCCTTTTCTATATCTGTTTCTTATCGCTTCTCTGATGTCAGCGGAGTGGAATGTCATCTCTTCGAAATCTCGTGCGAACTCTTACTCCACTTTTCTCTAATTTCGACCGCTTCGGACTCGTCTCTTCGTGGCTACATGGACTGTGCTCCAACGGCTATACTCGTATCTAGAGTCTCCTAAGCAATGCATCCCATCACATAATATCTAAAAGATGTCGAACCTTTCGATCGATTCGTCAAAACCTCATAATCCCCCAAGAGCTCTACATCTTGAGTACAGTTTAATAGTATTTCAGTACATGCCACAGCACCTGTGGACCAACCGTAGAAAGGTAAACCCAAGCCTCACAAATGGCACCGCTAAACTGCCGCAAACCCTAAGGTTCAAAGGCGTTCCATGGTCCTTACGTCGAGTTAGGGTTTCGTTCTTCTAGAGGGTCCATAGCATTACTTGCATTGTCATCCGAATACTTTAAACTTGGAAATGGGTTCCTGACATTCGATCGTCTCCATCGACTCTAAACGTACCTGCGTGAAGTCGTCTCTAGCTGGAATCAATCTATCTGATGACCTCGCATTGGGGTAAGCGAACGAACCATATATCCTAGTCTTTCCTCCATGGGTGACTAGCGACCTTCCAACATATCTCTAAGTATATACTCATGCTGCAGTAGCTCCAACATCTGGGCGATATCTCGTCGTTCGCAGCAACAACTGGCTCATTCGTCTACACGCTAAACAGTGCCTCAATAATCACAAATAGTCGATCCATCAATGGTCATCACATTCTGGCCGGCCTCTAACAGTAGCCTGATCCTCTACTGCTGATCTGCACATCTGAGAAATCTCGTAAAAGCGATCCGTCAAACGCTCATGGCGCGAAAACACAATAAAACGCCTCTATGCAATCGTATGTCCATGGAATCACGCCCTGGTCAGTCCTCGTTCGTGACGAGCTCGTGCTGACCGCAACTCTAGCCGTAGCTCTCTCTGCCCGTGTAATCATGGCAGCAAAATCATAACCAATATCAATGAGGATAGATCATAGGAATGAATATAATACTGTGCAAGGAAATGTACATCCTAAGGCTCCTTAAGTGGAGTAGCGTATCGTAAGTATGCCGCGGAACATACACACGGTATGTCACTCTACTGAAATCACCTACTCCATCAACCAAGGTCAACCTATGCGTCGAAAGTTCGGGTATAATACCCCCTCGACTAAGTCTAAATTCCGTAAGGTCAAGCCTAAATTCCGAATATATATAAATGCTCTAGGCTCTGCATAGTCAAATCTAGACTCGAGCCAAGGTTAACCTAGCGCTCTGATACCAACTTTGTCATGACCCGAAATAGCACGTGACTGGCCCTTGAATCATATGAGGTCTATAGAACCCCATCTAATTCAAGTAAGGCAAAAGCCCGGAAATCTAAAACCATTTTAAACAATAAATGAAGGAAAACTAGTTTTAAAGAAGCGAAGAAAACATGTTTTAGAAACAAGGTTTTTAAATAAGTAAGCCGAATATGCGTTTTTAAAACCTCAAGTCTTTTCTGAAAATTTCGGCAGAGTTTCCTTTATAAATACGGGCCCCGAATGGGATACAACATGAATAATATATACATCAACGATAAAAGGCATCCCCAAGCGGGAGCTAGCTCTTCGTCAACCGACGGTCACAACCACACAAGCAATATAATATACAACGCCGAAAGGCGAGGATCAAAACTCAAAAGGAAATTCAAAATATCAAGAAAAACCATAATACTACAACGCGCGACTAAGGTCGAAATAATACACAACTGGTTTTCTAAGTCTGAATAAATATACAAGTTTGGTTGATGGAATTTCTAGATAAAACAATGAAATAAATAAGTACGATAGGGGTCACGATGCAAGTGAACCCACCTACCAAAGCAATCACCCAGAAAGGAAGCAGTGTGCCAGAAAGCCGCAATGAAACCTGTACGGCAAAACCTGTAAGAAAATGTGGCACAACATGGGTGAGTTGCCAACTCGTGAGCAGAAAACATCACGGAGCAGAAATCGTATGTATGACTCAATCCTAGGTCAAACGATCAGTAATATATATCCTCAATATGATAAAGTCAGATGCATGATAAGGTGGCAAGGGTAAACATCTATACGTAAGTGTAGTACCAAGTGCTCGTACCGGTGCCTCAGGTAGCAATATATCATAAATATGAGGTATGATCAATGTAATCAACATGAATCAATGTCAACTATATCATGAAGTCTAAAAGTATGTGGATATCATCCAACTAAGTAACCAATGTCTGTATGCATGTCGATCTCATCCACGTGTCAACCAATGACACAAAACATCATGCATGTAAATATCATAAATCATATGCATGGAAGTATGAGGATATAAATCAACGTGTGTCCCTCGCGACACATCAAAATCATGGAACCTGAGTGTCCAGCATCTACACTCGAAAACATCATGAAATCTGTGCCCAGCATCGGCATGTAAATCCTCATATATACGTAGGGCTCCGTCAGTCCTGATCGGCCCGTATCATCTGTCAACTCCGGTCGGTATCCTCCGGATATCCGTCGAGCTCAAATACAATCACCGGTAGGTAGTGGTCACTCTGCCAGGCTCATCGCCTACTGCACGATAGATCCGTTCTCGTCCCGGGGTACCATACCGGGCCCACCATGTACTCACAATCGGCCTCATCCGGCTCCTCGAATCGGGTTTCACATGTCACACGTCTCAGAACCGAGAAAAGGGATGGTGGACGCATTGAAATATCATATCAAGGGTAACCGGGTTTTTAAAACAGTACATACTCTCTTTTGAAATAACCACGGTTTCCAAATCCAAAAATCTCATGAAAACAACATATCTCAATGCGTATAATCATATAGCATGATGTATGCGACATATAATAGAAATGTAAGCATAACCGTATATCATACAACATGGAACAGTAATATGCACATATCGAGGGAAAACCGCAGTTTTAAAATGAATCCAGTTTTTAAATATATCTTGCGGTTCCCACATCTCCAAAATCAAGCCAGAATCATCCATGTATGTGCATGTACGTATGTATGCAAGTATGGGTGTACAATATGTGTGTACGCAAGTATGAGTGCACAATATGTATGTGTGCCAATATGTCATATAAGAAGTCATATCATGATGCAACAATCCTACTGTGTAGTGACATGGCAATTATCGATGATGAAGTGTGTGAGCCGGCAAGCAGGTGTACGTGGGACATACGCATCATCAATAATGGTGCTGGTGTCCTGACAGCATGGGTTTAATATAACAATAAACACATTTAAACATGCGATGCAATGCGAATAGCAAGAATATGTCGAAAATGAATAATAACACAATAGTGAAGAATATATATCAATATATATGTCATAAAGTTTTGCCATTTAAAATAACACGAATCGTGGTGTTTAGAAAAATAAGGGCTACGGTGTTTTTAGAAAAAGATGCGTCTTTTGAAAATATTCGTAGAGTCCCTTAACCTGTCTTTTAAAATACTCACGATTCGTTAGTTTTGAAATAGGTATGACTTGGGTCTAGTCTAACAACTACTAAGTACTACAGTACCAAACGAACAGTCTAACCGAAAGGGTAAGAGAAACCACCTAAATCTGAGTCAATATACATATAAATATAATAGTCGATGATCCCGTCTCAATAGTATCACATACGATACCATATACAATATGACGTTCTCGAGTCAAGAGTGCTGATCTATCATCAATATATAGATCGTACTTAAATCCGTTGTACGGCATCCCAAATCTGGTTAAGGGTGGAATCTCACATTTATATCATTAATTATCTGGTTCCTTATCATCATATCTCATGAACTGGGGTACTGATCTAAGTCTAGTACAAGCTGATACCATCAATATGTATGTGTGCGTGTATGAAAACACATGCCTAAAGGTCCGCTAAAAATCTCATATCGCATCTCATAATACGAACCACATCATATCACCGATCTCATGGCACCATACCCAAACTCATCGACTCATCTCCAAATATCATCCACTATCCTCATCATCCATGTGTAGGTATACGTGTATATATATATACGTCGACCCATACCTATGTGTGTATATATATATATATGTATCCCCATATACGCACAAATATAACAAAGTAAGCATGTGTGTGCGTGTGGGTGTAAACCTATTCTAGGGTTCGCGACTAAGTAGCTATACTAGTTCACTTCTAAAAACCCTAATCTAACCATTGAACACCAAAATATATCTCGAATATCCCTGTCACACATAAAGCTATCATATATATATAGTTCATAGCATACTAAACATCAAACAGCAGGGGTGCTATACGCCATCCACCCGACTTCCCCCGTAGATATAATATACTCACACTGCTCTTCGCTTTCCGTTGCCGACGTCGCCACGCGCTTGCTTGTTATCTCGAAGCCTTCGTGGGGTACCTATACATCATAACATATCGTGTCGCATTAAAACCCAATTCAAAACCAAAACGACACGCTAAAAGCCTATTGGTTAGAACCTATAGACTACGCTTTCAAAACCATCAAATAACACTCGATTTCTACGTACAAACGTCAAGTGATCGAATACAACACAATTTACAAAAATCCAGAATATAAAATACGCAAAATGAAACCTCGAATCAAAATAGCAACTCTTGTAAATGGTCCCAGATTTTACCCTAGGTCAAATCGGCCAATTTTGCATATGCTAAGGGTCTAGTTTACTGGAGATATAGCCACAGAACAAACACGAGTCCATTCCTCACTGCTCTGGCCACAAATTGCAGCCGGAATGAATTTATTTGCAGCCTGGTTAGAGGGTTAGGGGCTAGGGTTTCAGTAGGGGGTCCTAGGTTGCCTTCATGTATCACTGTCTTTGCTAAATAATTTTCAGGTCACACGGGTGTTAGCAGATTTCAATATACGCTCACAGAATCCACAATTCTTCCGATATCGAGTTTCTAAATCCGTATTCTGGGGTTCTAGTCTCTGGTTTAGGTCTCCAATCAATCACCACAGGAGTTGCATAGCCTCTAGTAACCTTAATTTCACCCATGGGTTCAACTCAAACCCTAATCCTTAACTTAAAGTTTTCTAAATTCCTAAAAACATACAATATCGGTTCTAATTTAACATGGATGCTAAAGGAATGGAAATTCTACACTAATGATGGAATAATTACCTCATTTTGCACTCAAGAATCCCCTAGGGCACCGAAATCAAATTTTTCTTGGTCCATACTGTAGCTTGTGAGATTGTGCACAAAGTTTGTGAAGAGGAGATGGGGTTTCGGTGTTGTTTTGAGGTTGTATGTGATAGTGAAGAGGAGATGAAGAGAGAGGGATTGCTGCTGGAGATGGGGCTGCTGCTGAGCAAGGAGGGAAGTGAGGGGGAGAGAGAGCGCCAAAGTCAAGCCTCCCCCATGCCTAATAAATGCCCCATGCCTTTCTTTCTTTATTCATTTTCTTTTCTTTCATTTTCTTTCCTTTTCTTTTCTATTCTATACAAAACAAAACCATACATGAGAAAGGAAAACACATGATAGGAGAAAAAAAATGTAAAACAAGTGAAAAAAAGATATGGTGCATGTTTTGCACAAAACAAGTTTAATGCGCGATTAGCGATATTTAATCGCGATTAGTACTAAATAGCGTATAATTAATCATAAAAACTTATAATTTGCATAATTCACATAAAACACCCTCTTTTTAGTAATTTCTATAATTTTCCAAATTTTTCCCAATTTATCAGTATTTAATTATACCGCCTTATTAAAATATTCAATATTTTATTATTTAATTAAAAAATTCCCAAAAATAATATTTTATTTTTTTGAAATGTTACGATATACATCTCTCGACTCTGGTCAGTATCCTCCGGATAACCGACAGGTCCAACCAATCACCGGTAGGTAGTGCCCACCCTGTCAGGCTCATCGTCTACACCACGAAAATCATTTCTCGTCCCGGGGAACCATACCGGGTCCACCATGAACCCGCAAACGGATCCTTCTCCTCCTCGAATCGGGTTTCTATCACGCGTCTCAGAACCGAAAAAACGTATGGTGGACGCACTGAAATATCATATCAAGAGAACCGGGTTTTCAAAACAACGCATATTTTCTTGAAATTATACCACGGTTCTCAAATCCAATAAACCTCATGAAATCCATAACCCAATGCGTAAATCCATGCAGTATGATGTATGCAACATGAAGCCGTAATATGAGCATATCAAGGGAAAACCGCTCTTTTAAATGAATACAGTTTAAAAATATGTCATGCGGTTCCCAATTCTCCAAAATCAAGTCCAACATCATCAAGGATGCATATGTAGCTATAACAAGTATGGGTGTATGTAAGTGCGTATGTACAAGTAGGTATGTGCGCAAGCATGAAGATGCAAGTATGTAAATACGCAAATAGGTATGCACACAAGGGAACAAAAATCATGTCTAATCATCAATAATGAGGTAAGCTAAACGATGTATGGTTCATAGCAATTCTATAGTGTGAGTGTCATGGCAATTACTAACGGTGTGTGTATGGCATACAGATAGTGCTCGTACAAGCATGAACCGTTAGTAACAGTGCTGTGTCTCATAAATACTACGTCCATATGCAACAAGAGAGGGGTATGCAACAATGGTATATATGCACAATCAATATATATGAATATAACAGGTGGCTACAATATCCTACTAAGCCCAGATGCATAACGCCATAAGGGCGATTTCCCCGTAGATGTTAAATCTACTCACCGGTGATCTCGAGCTAAATATATCCGACGAACTGCTTCCCCTTCTTCGCGATGTCCGAAGTCTCCGCCTGCGATCTTAGAATTTACACGAATCAACACACATAAGGCTAAAATCCTGCAAAAACGCGATATCAAGACCATACGAGAAACTAGCGTCGTAAGCTAAACGTGTGTGCATTCGAAACACCGAAACGTGTGTGCATTCATCTGGAACCACCCCGACACGCTGCGATACATAGCAAACACTAAACCCAAACCAAGAACATGCGTGTCGCGCAAGTCTTAAAGTGCTAAAAACAATGTAATTGGTTCCAGATTTTGATACAAGTTGAAATAGGAAAAGTTGCATAAACCAAAGACCTACATTATATAGCAGACACTTAACCACCAAACCCCGACACACAGATCCACCATCTGGCCGCAATTTGCGGCCAGAACACATATAATTGCGTCCAAGGAAGGGAGAGGTGGTCTCGTGCTTCGTGTGTGTGGTCTAAGTCTAGTAAACATGCTCCAGTAAATGCAACTTTTGCCTGAAGCTTCAGCTTTGAAAGAAGATCACAAAACTAATATAATTCTTAACTAAAACACTAATTTAACACTAATTTAATAAAATATGGTGTTTTAGTGTAACCTGATGCAAAAACTTGGATTAAACGACACTAATAATAATTAATTAAGCTAATCAAGCCATAAAAACCCTAACTTGACTTAATCTCCACTTAAACCACATAATTATCACAAAAACCCACATAAACATTAACTTAAGCTAAAATAAACTACAAGTTTAGCAAAGAGGTAATAAGGTAAGCTTTATACCTCAAGTTGGTCCTAGGAGGGTTCAAACTTGCTGACCTTGCTTCAAGAACCAACATGGAAGTGTTTTGTGGTGATTAGCAAGAGGTTTTGTGAAGAAAGATGGATTTTTGATATGGAGATGAGGCTTGAGTGAAAGAAGAAGAAGAAGAAGAAGAAGAAAGGGGAGGGGCTGCTGTTGGAGCTGCTACTGGAGCTGCTGGAAAATGAGAGGGGGAGAGAGAGAGAGAGAGAGAGTTGTGCCAAAGTCAAAGCCCCATGCCTAATAAATACCCCCCATGCTTCCTTCTTCTCATTCTTTTCTTATTTTCTTTAATTATTTGTGTAGTTAAAAGTAAAATGAGGAAAGATGAAGAATGTGTTACATTATGTGTGTTAAGTTGTCATGGTTGCTAAGCACATACTAACCTAAGGTAAATTTGATTTGTGCGTGCTAAACAAAAATTTTGTTTAGAAAATAATAGTTAAGGAATTTTGGTAAAATGTGAACAATAAACTAAAAGTTAATTAATAAAACACAATTATAATTATACTTACACATTTTCACAATTAAAATAGATTTATTCCAGTTTATGTGGAAAATAATTATTAACGAGATTTTATGAAAAACACGCATTATCGCTAATTATCACGAAATTAACCTAAACAAATTTTCAAGGCGTTACAATCTTCCCCCCTAAAAGAAATTCGGTCCCCGAATTTAAAAATTTATCTACGCGTACCTTCGAAGAGGTGGGGATATTTCTTCCTCATCTCGTCCTCAATCTCCCAGGTAACCCCCTCGCTGCTCGGGCCACGCTAAAGGACCTTTACGGACGGTATAACCCTTGATCTCAATTTCTTCACCTGCTGATCTAGGATGACCATCGGCTTCTCTGCAAAAGAAAGGTCGTGCTCCAGCTGGACCGTCGGGTGCTGAATCATATGAGAAGGGTCATGAAGATATTTACGGAGCATCGAAATGTGGAATACGGGGTGAACGTCTGGGAAACTGGGCGGAAGAGATAACCGATACGCAACTGCGCCAACACGCTCAAGGATCTCAAAGGGGCCCACATATCTGGGACTAAGTTTCGCTTTTCTCCCAAATCTCATCACACCCTTCATTGGGGAGACCCTCAAGAAAACATGATCACCTACAGCAAACTCAAGTCTGCGCCGACGACGGTCCGCATAAGATCTCTTCCTGCTCTGGGCCGCTCTCATCCTATCACGAATCAACTGGATCTTTGCGGTCGTCTCCTCAACCAACTGTGGCCCCAAAATGCTGCCCTCGCTGAGCTCTATCCAACAGACGGGCGATCTACATCTCCTCCTATATAAAGCCTCGAAAGGTGCCATCTGGATCGTCTTCTGGAAACTGTTGTTGTAGGAGAACTATACTAAAGGCAAATGATGATCCCAGCTGCCACCAAAATCCAAAACACGCGCTCGGAGCATATGCTCAAGAGTCTGAATAGTCCGCTCTGACTGGCCGTCGGTCTGCGGATGAAATGCTGTGCTGAAACTCAATCGGGTGCCCAAAGCGTCCTGAAGCCTCTGCAATAGTCGGCTGGTAAACTGGGTGCCTCGGTCGGACACGATACAAGCTGGGACACCATGCAACCGTACGATCTCATCTATGTATATCTGGGCATACTGAGCAAATCAAAAAGTGGTCTTCACTGTCAGGAAGTGAGCTGCCTTCGACATTCGATCCCTGATCACCCAAATGGAGTCATACCGTTGACTGGTCCTAGGTAGACTGATTGAATGCGAATTCTCGGCGTGTCGGTTTAGAAAATGTATAGAAATCACAACAAAAATATTTTGACCGCAATCAATAACGGTGTTGATTGTAGCGCGTTAGCGAGTGCGGATCGTCCACAGGGAAAGTGTAATCCGTTCGTAGTTCGAATTAGATGAATTGAAAATTAAAGAAAAGAGAAAAGACAATTCAATTCAAGATTTATAAAATGAAGTTCAAGAATTATCTAGATCTAATCTAAACTCAAGAAAACATTAAAAATCAAGAATCAAGAATTAAGAGAATTCCAATCGATTTAAGTTTCAAGAATCGAAGTGAAGCTCGTAGGAGTCGATTAAATCTATAGACGTGACGAAGACTAGCAATTAGGTTTTCTTATCTATTAATGAATTGATGCTAGATCGATGACAATTTATCGAGGTTTAAGGATCTTGCGAAGAAACTAGGGTTTCCTCATCTCATCCTTTGTCCTTTCGATGAATCTCATTCACAAGCTAGCTTCTAGTAAATCAAATAATCGATCGTTGATCTCTAGTTTCGAGCGAAAATAATCAAGAAAGCATTTCGCATCGAAACTAGATCGTCGATCATTCGATTTTCAAGAATTTACAAACATTATAGGACTTAAGAATCGTTTCAAGGTTTTGTCAACATCATCATCTATTGATTCTCTCGACTCCTCCACGAGCGGATTTTTACTCAAGCATTATCATAAAGAACACATTCAAGAATCTAGATTGAATCATAATGCTTGAATTAAAAAGATAAGCAAGATATAGAATTATCACTGATCGCACGCTTTTGGCGTGTCGAGTTTTAAGAGTTCTAAAGTTTACCGCGATCAGGACGGTGTCGCTATGCAGCTAGCCGGTTGAGCACGGGTCGATCCACAGGGAGATGGTTGTATTTTACCTTCCTTGTCTTAGACGAGTCAATAAAGAATTGTATGTATTTGTTTGATCTAACCTTTGTGTTTATTTGCAAGTATGAAGTTGTTAAGAAAAGATACGAGATTATAAGCTAAAGAAATCCGTACTCGAAACCTTTGAGCCGAGTCTTGACCAATTGAAGCTAGAGCAATCGGCAACAACGTGGATTAGGGGATTTAAGCGCGGTATTCGTGGAATACGGCTTATTTACCCTTGTCCTTCCGTTCTTGTCTCTTGCTTTCGCCTCCGGCCAAACCGAACGCAACCGGTCGCGGTTAGGAATCACCGTTACCTTGTCAGGGTAGGGTGCCTAACGGAGCGCTTGCGTATGGTTTGGGCGGAGTTCAATGGAAAATAACGGGAAAAGGAAAAGAGAAAAGAAAATCTTTAACTTACAATATCGTATTTCTTCTTAACAATAATAATTACATTCATTCACAAAATGAACAACAAAGAGCAAAAGAAAAGAACAAAGAAAAGAAAAGATTACAAGAAATTAAAGCGCATGGAATTAAATTGCAAGAAAGTAAAGCAAGAATGAAAAATGCAAGTAATAAATAAACAATAAAAAGAACAAGAAAGTAGAACTCAAGACAAGCATGGGATCAATAGCCAACCCTTAAACTTGCAAGCTCAATCAAGAGGTTGCAAGATCAAGAGAAGGGTAGAGAACGCATGTGAATTGAAGCGCTAATTCCGTAAGAAAATACGACCCTTGAGATCAATAACTAACCCTTAACCATTCAAGCTCAATGAAGAGGTTGAATGATCAAGAGAAAGCAAGAATCTCAAGGGGAAGAAGAAACACAAGAGAATGATACAAAAAGCCCTCATCTTCATTGATCTCCCACTCAAAAAGCTCTCACTACAATTTTCATGGAAAAAGAATGAAGAAGAAGAAGAAAAAAGACTAAATCCTAAAAAGAAAGAAGAACAAAAGAATGACCCTTGACTTGGCTCAGTTCTGGAGTATTTATAGGCGGGGAAATGGAAACCTAGGGCAACATTCCGGCATAAGATGAAAGTACCAAACTGCCCACAAAATTTGACCCAGCAAGGAGCCTACATGGCCGCGGATCCGCGGCCGTATAGAGGAATTGGGTGCTCCGTTTTTCTGTGCTTCCCTGGTTTGCTGTCCCCTGTTGTCTGGTACATATATTTTCTGAAAATACTTTCACATTTCTTCCAGAATTTCTGTTGAGGAAAGGTGGACTTTTGTGGATGCTTTTGTCATGATTGCCTCGAGCTCCGCGTAGATTTCTTGGAACTTGTTGTTGCCATTGAGCCTTGTGCATGAAGGTGACATTGATTTGACATTTTGTCTTCCTAAACTGGTATCTGGCAACATACGGATGACGAGCGGAGACCGTGTTTTCTCAGTGGTTGGCAGGAACCCGGATTTTGTCGTGTTTTCCATGAATTTCACCGTTTTAGAACCGAGAACCTGTATCCTGCAAATATGTAACAAACACAGATTAAAAGCACCTACCTATAAACAACCGAGCGTAAGAATGGGCGGTATAAAATGCAGTATTCTGTGATGAACAAATACCCCCAAACTTAACTTTTGCTCGTCCCGAGCAAAACCAATTATTCACAAAAATAAAATCCTAACCGCACTTTCGCAGGGAACGCGATTGCACTGAGCCTGTGCAACAAGCCGTTAAACCTCTAGGTGTCCCTAGTAGGAGGAGTGTTGTCTCCTGAGGGTTTTCAGCGGATACTACCCACAAAATCCCGTCAAGCTAGTGTCATAAGTTAACATTGATTCTACTCCTATAGTTTAGTATTTACGTTAGAAATTCTATCATCCTAAGTTAGAAATATCCAACCCTTATTTTTCACACCTCCTATCTATTTAACCTTAGGTCATATACGTTCCAAAAAAGTTTAGAAAGATGTCGGTTCTCCTGAGTTTTCCTTCTAAAGTGCGGCCTTAAATCAAGGATTTTTATCAACTTTACAGAAAACACAAGTCTTATTCTTTATTTCTATCTTTTATCCAAACATCGATTGTATACCCCTACGTGTGTGTGTATTTGCACCCCTACACTCAAGAATTCAATTCAAGCTATAATACCCTTGCCCTAATATCTAATACTACTTCTTTTCATTAAGGATGGACGGATTTGCTCACACACTTTTCATGCGACTATTAATGCTTCTTGAGGCACTAACGACCGATTACTGAATGTGTGAACTTTTAAAGCGTAAATAGCAGTTTCCAGGTCTTGACTTTATTCTATTTTTTTTTCTTTTTTCTTTTTCTTTTTCTTTTTCTTTTTCAAGACCGGATATATTTTTCAATATGCTCTTTTGGTGTTTAGCTTTAAATACCGTTTTTTCTTTCATACTAGGCTTTCAGGCAAGAGTATTTCTAGGTATCCTCTACTATCCCAAGTTTCAAGGTGCGTGTAAGTGCAGTTTGTAGGGTATATACTTTCTACATTTGAACTCGAGAAAAGAAACTATTTTTCAGACTTATCCTTCCGTAAAACATCAATACTTTCCCTTCATCTTGACTTAACTCAAGAACTGAACTCAAGATTACCTATTTCTCAAAAAAACTGTAAGGACGTATACTTTCCAAGTTTAAACAGAATGAGGGTTATTTTTAGGGTTTTCAATTCCTAAGCCTAGAATTTAGTTATTTCTATCATATCAACTAATCTTTCTGAATAAAGATCTAAGTTACCCTATTAGCTAACTTGACGACAAAGTTTTTATATTTTTGGAAAATTTACAATTTTTGTGGGTTTTTAATATGGTATGCAAATGCAAAATATACAAATGAATGCGAAGGAAGAAAGCTTACCGAGCACACCCCCAAACTTAAACTTGACAGTGCCCTCACTGTCAGGCTATACCAAGAGGGTCAAAATTGTCGGTGCTCCCCCTAAAAACAAATTATATACAAAAAGAAAAACCAAAAATATATACAAAAAAGGTGTTCCCCCCAAACTTAAGTAAAACAGTGTTTCCACTGTTAGGCGTTGAAGTTCAGGTTTAGGGGGGAAAGAACAGTATCAAGCTATACAAAGCCTTACACAGGCCAAAAGTTAACACCAACCATTCAAAGATTTTATCGCTATAATGTACCGGTTGGTGGAAGAAGGCGTAGAGAAAAGAGATGGAGAATACGCGAGACCGTATGGAGATAGAAGTGGTATACGGTCTCGGTATATGAGAGGAAGAATGGAGGAAGGGAAAAAGAAGTGGAGTACGAACTTGAGGGTGCAAATGGAGTGAATAGATTAGCACAATTTGTGATGAGCGATGTGTAAACAACGATTGTGCTAATCTATTAACCCGGC
Organism: Agapanthus africanus; assembly: GCA_030015575.1. Lineage (NCBI taxonomy): Eukaryota > Viridiplantae > Streptophyta > Magnoliopsida > Asparagales > Amaryllidaceae > Agapanthus > Agapanthus africanus. The sequence goes on from CM057350.1 coordinate 388,538,439, forward strand.
GAGAGATTGGGTCAAATCCCTCAAGATTCGTAAGAAACCATGGGTACGCCGAACTCGGTAAACCAGACACAGTAAATGAAAGTGAGACGGGTTCTTGCAAGGTCGGAACGATGGAAAGGATGGAAGGAAGTGGTTGAGGAAGGGTATCGGTTAAAGGTTCAGGAGGGTGTACACAGTCAGTGGAAGGAACAGGATGAATTAGAAAATCCGACTCATCAAGAAAAACTGGTTCATCCTCAAAACTATCCTCAATATTCTCCTCAAAATTTAGCACATCCATGCTCTTCTCTTCAAAGTCCAGACGCATATGGGGTTCGGGAAAAACATTTAATGACTCGGGATGATGATTTGAAGAGACAAACTCAGCCAAATCTACGGGTTCATCATCCAAAATATCCCCAGCGTCAATATCCTCAATCAAGTGAAAATCAAAATTCTCTGACACCTCAACAAAAGCATGGATATTAATCAATTCAGGTTCTAGAGTGGAGATGTAGAGGTCAAAAGGATTGGGTGTGGTTTCACTTGGCAAGGTCCCTTCACAATCGGGTAAATCAAACACTACAAAGTCGCACAACTCATTAATCATTCTATCTTCAATCGGTGAATCGTTGGGAACACTAAATAGACATTCAAAACTGGAGTTGTGGGATTCAAGTTGAAATGGGTAGGTTTGATTCGGAAGGGGGTACAGCTCACTCTCACCACTCAAGTTCACAGCCTGTCCTACCGCCTCTTCATACATTGGAAAATTTGGAACTAGTTGAAAACTAGCTACCGGGTCACTAGGTTGTATGAGGGCGGCCATGGACGCATTCAAATCCATCATCTGTTGGCATGACGCTACCCTAAAGTCTTCCAACGACTGTTCCAGACTAGACATGTGTTGTGATGGAGTTTCAGTAAAAGATTCGAAGTTGTTTGGATACTGGAAACTCCCAAATGGCGGTTCTGAAGCAATGTCTAGGGAAGGTGCAAAAGTTGGGCAGGATTGATAGGAATTGAATGGCTGGACAGGAGCAGGATCAATATTTCGATAAGAAGGTGAATGGAAGTGTTGATCCCAAGAATCTGTAGTGGTGAAAGGAGTGAAAGATCGGCTACGGGATTGTTCAATACGTTCAGCGATGGACAAAGGACGACTTGCAGAAGGGGTATCAACATAAGCGGGTGCGGGAGGTTGAAAAGGTTGATACAAAGTGGAATGAGGAGTGCAAGTGTTTGTCCTAGACGCTGCTATGCGATCTTTCAGTGAAACTTTGGGCATGGAGGGGTCGTTCGACGTTCGGCCAAAGCAAGAACCGTAAGAAGTAATGTCTGGTTGTGGGTACCAAAGTTCGGCAAGTGTTTTGCGAGGTGGGGTACCCATGATATGAAGAGAGGGAGAAAGAAAGGAAGAGAAAAGGAGGGGGAAAAGAATGTGATATTTTTATTTTATATATGAACAGAAGAAGGAAATATACACATAAAAAGAATATGGACAAAAACAATCACGACACAAAAATACCACACACCTAATCGTTCTAGGGTTCACCTAGGTCAACTAGACCTGCTCCAGAACTTGATTGTCGAAGTAAAACTGTATCGAGAAACAGGCTCAAGATACACCGATCACGAGGCCAGGTAATCGCAGAGATAAGGTGAGGTTTTCCAACGCTTTCACGAAGTTCCTTAATTAAATAACCCTTTCTCTTTTGGCGGTTGCGCCGTTAACACTTTCCTAGAAACCCCGTAAACAATATACCGTTAAGCGAGATTCTAAACACAGTTAACTTCTCCTAGTGAGCACGAAGTCCTTAAGGCTTAAAGTCTAATTTCTTTTAAAATTTGTGCGGGTAAACGTTATGCTCAAGTTCGTGATTTGTGGGCCACGGAAAAGGTGATGAAATCCTTTACCGTATATTGTGGGGTTCGCTTCCCCTTAAGTCCGTATTAATTGATGCAATGCGCAATTCAATAAAAATTCTATAAAGAATCAAAAAAATCGTTTTTTAGTTTAAGCGCGGCACTGCAACAAATACGGGTTAGTCAATTTTAGCGTTTGCTAGCGAACTTGCAAAGAATCCTGCAAAGAATATTATATTGGATGCGTCGGATTTGAGAAGAAGGTGTTAGTAAAGTACGTACCGTTAAGTTTTGGGTTAGGAAACCCCCGTTGAATCAAATCCGGTAAGCTTGAAAAGTTCGCTTGCGCGGGTCAAACTACCCGGATCTTTGGCACTGTACTTTGCAATCACCTTAGCCTTGAATGTACACTTTGCTCCCCACAATCGCAGTTTGCAAATCTGCAAAAATCTGCACTCTTGCCCACAAAAATGATCAAAAAGACAAAAAGATTTTTTTTTTTTATAAATATATACAAAAAGAATATTAACCCAAATAACAAGAAAGAAAATACGCTACCGTCTCCCCGGCAACGGCGCCATTTGATTGTTAGAATTGAAGTTAACCGCAATCAAGACGGTGTCGCTATGCAGCTAGCCGGTTGAGCACGGGTCGATCCACAGGGAGATGGTTGTATGTCCTTTCTTGTTTTAGACGAGTCAATAAAGAATGAGTACGTGTTTGTTCAATCTAACCTATGTGTACTATTTGCAAGTATAAAGTTGTTAAGAAAAAGATACGAGATTGTAAGCTAAAGAAATTCGTACTCAAAACCTTTGAGCCGAGTCTTGACCAATTGAAGCTAAAGCAATCGGCAACAACGTGGATTAGGGGATTTAAGCGCGGTATTCGTGGAATACGGCTTATTTACCCTTGTCCTTCCGTTCTTGTCTCTTGCTTTCGCCTCCGGCCAAACCGAACGCAACCGGTCGCGGTTAGGAATCACCGTTACCTTGTCAGGGTAGGGTGCCTAACGGAGCGCTTGCGTATGGTTTAGGCGGAGTTCAATGGAAAATAACGGGAAAAGGAAAAGAGAAAAGAAAATCTGAAAATAACGGGAAAAGGAAAAGAGAAAAGAAAATCTTTAACTTACAATATCGTATTTCTTCTTAACAATAATAATTACATTCATTCACAAAATGAACAACAAAGAGCAATAGAAAAGAACAAAGAAAAGAAAAGATTACAAGAAATTAAAGTGCATGGAATTAAATTGCAAGAAAGTAAAGCAAGAATGAAAAATGCAAGTAATAAATAAACAATAAAAAGAACAAGAAAGTAGAACTCAAGACAAGCATGGGATCAATAGCCAACCCTTAAACTTGCAAGCTCAATCAAGAGGTTGCAAGATCAAGAGAAGGGTAGAGAACGCATGTGAATTGAAGAGCTAATTCCGTAAGAAAATACGACCCTTGAGATCAATAACTAATCCTTAACTATTCAAGCTCAATGAAGAGGTTGAATGATCAAGAGAAAACAAGAATCTCAAGGGGAAGAAGAAACACAAGAGAATGATACAAAAAGCCCTCATCTTCATTGATCTCCCACTCAAAAAGCTCTCACTACAATTTTCATGGAAAAAGAATGAAGAAGAAGAAGAAAAAAGACTAAATCCTAAAAAGAAAGAAGAACAAAAGAATGACCCTTGACTTGGCTCAGTTCTGGAGTATTTATAGGCGGGGAAATGGAAACCTAGAGCAACATTCTGGCATAAGATGAAAGTACCAAACTGCCCACAAAATTTGACCCAGCAAGGAGCCTACATGGCCGCGGATCCGCGGCCAATACCCCCTATTGGCCGCGGATCCGCGGCCGTATAGAGGAATTGGGTGCTCCGTTTTTCTGTGCTTCCCTGGTCTGCTGTCCCCTGTTGTCTGGTACATATATTTTCTGAAAATACTTTCACATTTCTTCCAGAATTTCTGTTGAGGAAAGGTGGACTTTTGTGGATGCTTTTGTCATGATTGCCTCGAGCTCCGCGTAGATTTCTTGGAACTTGTTGTTGCCATTGAGCCTTGTGCATGAAGGTGACATTGATTTGACATTTTGTCTTCCTAAACTGGTATCTGGCAACATACGGATGACGAGCGGAGACCGTGTTTTCTCAGTGGTTGGCAGGAACCCGGATTTTGTCGTGTTTTCCATGAATTTCACCGTTTTAGAACCGAGAACCTGTATCCTGCAAATATGTAACAAACACGGATTAAAAGCACCTACCTATAAACAACCGAGCTAAGAATGGGCGGTATAAAATGCAGTATTCTGTGATGAACAATCACCTTTATTTATCAACAATTTCGTTACAAATCTCTCGAAATCTACAAGAGTAAGGAACTTGATCGTTGATTTTGGCTTCGCTCAGCTCGTTGAGTCGCGGATCTCCTTCGGTTACTTGCTCCGATGAAGTCCGGCGTCACTTTCTAAAGGATCGAAGGCTTCTTGCTTTTATTGAACTCGAAGATCTTGAACTTTGGCTTTTTGATTGGATTAGGGTTAGGGTTTTGAGGCACAAGTTGTGTCACTCAACTTGTGGGTGGAAGAGATGATGAACTAATGAACTCTCAACACTTTCAGCAACCTTTAGAAGTGAAGCCTAGGGTCCCTTTTATAGCCTTAAGAATGATTAGCTTCCTTTGTAAGCTAGGATTAGGTTAGCTTCCCTTGTAAGCTTGGTAGTTAGGAGGAAGGTTCTTGAGTTAGTTAGTTAGGGTTAGCTTCCTTCATAAGCTTGGAGGTTAGGGAGAAGCTTCTAGGCTTTAAGGTAGTTACTTGGCTTGCTTTGGAAGCTTGGAAGTTTGGCTTGAATAAGGAGCTTGGCAGAAGATTCTGGAGATTTCTGGAGTTTGGAGTATATTTAATGAGTGTGGGCCCTGAAAGAAGCAGTCTAAAGCTGAGAAGAAGTGATGACGTGGCAGTTCAACCGCGGATCCGCGGCACGTGCCTGCTCCGGCCGCGGATCCGCGGTCACGTGAGGGCTTCAGTGGATGAATTTTCCAGTGCTACTTCCTTAAAACTTTATGGTATTTTTCTGATATGTTGAATTTTATATTTCTTTCTGTATCAATGCCAGATCAGAAATCTTAGACTTGGCGCATCTTTTATCAGCACTTTGACAATTTTGGCTCGGTTCCTGGAATTTCCTGCACAGATCTTTGAAACAAGTGTTGCGCTATACAAGGATGATGCGATGCCATGATAAACACTCAATTTCCCTCGAAATGTCAGTTTTATGGTATAACACAAGTAATTCGGTATTTTACGGGTGTTTTGCTAATATGTGCTATACTTAACCTGAATACCTTTAGATGAATGCAAATGATAGGGAAATTGACGTGTTAAAAATACATTATTTTCGACTGATCAAATTCCCCCAAACTTATTTTTGGTCGTCTCGAGCGAATTTTTTTATTAAAAAGAGAAGGAGAAAATAAGGAAAGAAAAAAACTAACTAGCACACTTTCGTAGGCAACACGATTGCACTGAGCACGTGCAACAAGCCTTTAAACCTCTAGGTGTCCCTAGTAGGAGGAGTGTTGTCTCCTGAGGGTTTTCAGCGGATTGCACCCACAATATCCACTAATAAAAGGTAGATCGTGAAATTTACATTTAAAGATAAGAATTATAAAAGAAAAGCCTTGAAAATTAGGGTTTCCAAATATGCTAGCTTTTCGGTTGTCATGAGCCCTATCTTAATAGTCATGAAAAAATATCAGAAATCACATCATCCCTCAATAAAACATCGTCTTTATTCTTCAGTCCTAACTTTCTTCCAAACATCGATCATATAACCCTACGTGTGTGTAATATACATCCCTACACCCGGAGAATTCAATTCAAGCTATCTTACTCTTGTCCATCTGCCTCAGTACTTTTTAATTAATGAATATTTAGATTTGCTCACACACTTTCATGCGACCGTTAATACTTCTTGAGGTACTAACCGACCGATTACTAATGTGCTTGCTTATTTGGTGTTTTTCCTCGTCTTGCACCACCTAAGGCTTAGCAGTGACTCCCAGACCAGTTGGTCTAAGGCACTAGGTGAAGAGGCACTCTCGCTATATTTTTTTATTGCTGCCTTGGCGATAAAAAAACTAGTGTCCATTTTTCTCACCATTTTATATTTTATTCATTTTTAATTTCCTTCATACTTTAGCTTTTAGACAAGAGCATTTCAAGGTATCCTCTACTATCCCGAGCTTCAAGACGTGTGTAAGTGCGAATAGCAGGGTATTAACGTTCAAAATGTTTGGCTTCCAGAATAGGAACTATTTTTCAGACTTATTTTTATCCTCAGATTAGTGACTTCCTTCATCTTACTAACCCTTAGGACAACGGCTCATAACTACTTATTACTAGTTCGTATAAGAAAACTTCTAATTTTCTTGGTTTTTTTAAATTTTTCCAATCTTTTGGATGTAATTTTTCACTATCTAATCTTTTATTATCTTATTTATGTACAAAAATATTTTTATTTTTTAAATTTTTATAGATTTTCAAAATTGTTTTGTGCTTAAGCAAAGTATGATGCAAATGATACGAAAATAAGCACAAACCTCCCCCAAACTTGTTTTCAACACTGTCCTCATTGTTGCCTTCTGCTAATTCTCAAAAAACCTGTAAGCTTGGAAGGAAATTTATTAATGGGGGCAAAATATTTAAGTGAAAATCTTCCCCCAAACGTATTTTTGGCTCATCTTTTTTTTGTGTGTAAAAAATTTTCTTTTCAAGAGCCAGATTATCCCCCTCCCCCCCAAAACTTGAGTTAAACAATGTTAAGCTTTGAAAATCACAAGAGGGGGTCAAAAATCATTGGTCGATGCCAAGCTTTGCAAAGATCGAAAGTGAACACCAACCATTCAAAAATTTTATCAATGTAGTGCTCAGGTTGGTGGAAGAAGAAGTGGGGAAAAGGTAAGTGGTGGAATAGAATGTGTGTGCGTCTCATTTTGGAGAGACGATGCAGTGATTGTGATGGATTACTCGCATTCTTTTTACAGTTCAGAAGAAGGGGTGGAGGTTCAATTTCTTTGTATTGAGGTGGATTCATCTCAACACCCGTGCTTTTCGAAAATGCGAGTTCATCAGCGAAGATCTCATCAAAAGTTTCATCAATACCCCGAAGAATAATGTCATCACAAAGCGCGGGGTGATCTTCAGACTCCAAAAACAGTTCATAATCTGTGTTAGTTGTTGACCCGGACAACTTGGTGGAAGAGTCCGTATGTGTATGATACATAGTTGGGTCAAACAACAACATATGAAAAGAGTCAAGATCAATATCATGTGGATCGTCAAATTCGCTGCTGTCAACATCCATTAAGTCGACAGAACAGACCTGAGCAGTAGGTTCGAAGGGTACACTTTCCAACTTGTAAATGTTCAGCTCAATTGACCTATTCCCGAAAGACAGGGTCATAGAGCCATTACGACAGTTGATGTAGCGTTGGAAGTGGCCAAAAAGGGGCGACCTAAAATCACCGGAATTTGATTCCGTGGGTTCGCTACAGGCTATGTATCAATTACAATAAAGTCCACAAGAAATACAAATTCCCCGATTTTTATTAACACATCCTCCAATTCACCCCTAGGTTTGGTGATTGATCGGTCAGCCATCTGAAGAGTGCAAGGAGCTGGTTTCAACTCTCCGATCCCTAACTGCTCGTATACCGAGAAAGGAAGCAGGTTAACACTTGCGCCAAGGTCGAGTAAAGTACGGTTGATGTGTTTTTCCCCAATAGAAATGGAAATCGTAGGATAGCCAGGATCCTTACGTTTCCTCGGTAATTGTTGGGGGAAAGCCGTGTCTACAGTTTTTGACATGAATACCTTCTTGGACACTTGAGTCTTCCTCTTTCTAGTGCACAAGTCTTTAAGAACTTTCGCATAAGCGGGGACTTGTTGTATAGCATCTAGAAGAGGGATGTTGATGTTAACCTGTTTAAACATTTCAGTGATCTTCTCCATTTGCGAACATAGTGTGTTTCCCCTTAACCGATTCGGGTAAGGAGCTTGAGTGATAAGATCAGGGTCCAACATTGGAGAAGATCGTGTGGGTGGGAACGATCTACGAATAGGAATGGGGATCGTTTTCTGTGAACTAGAAGAGCTGGGCTGAAGTGTCAATCCATGGGGAAAACGGAGAATAGGCTCGGAAGAAGGTGGTGGGGTAGAAAAACTGGGGTCAGAATTAGAAGTAGAAGTGAAAGGAAAGGTCTCAGCCGGGGTATCATCGATAGATTTTTCAGTGTCATCAATCTCTTCCCCAACGTGATTATCAAACACTCTTCCAGATCTCAACGTGATTGCATTCACATGATGTGAATAGCCTGGATTGGGCAAAGGTTGAGCTGGAAGTTTCCCTTTCTCTCTTGCACTCATTTCGGCTTTTAATCGTGCAATTTCTTCTTCCATCGATTTAATAGTCTCGCTTTGGGACGCAGAGTTTTTCTCTATTTTATCGACGGAAGACTTTATCTCAGCCGAAACTTGCATGATATTTGTTAGGACCAAATTCATGTATTGTGCAAATGAAGAGGATTCATCAGTCCCGGTCAACTGCAAAGGACTAGACGGTGCAGGTGTATTGACCGGATTTTGGATGTTTTGTGCTTGGAAGGGGTGCTGACTCAATTGTGGTGGTTGCTGTTGTGGTGGAGGGACCCTTTGGAAATTGTTTTGGTTTGGAACCGTGTTTTGAGATTGTGATTGGTTCCTCGCAAAGTTAGGGTGATTCCTCCAACCCTGATTATATGTGGAAGAAAATGAATCGTTTCTAGGTCGTTGTTGGAAATCAGCATTGGTATGCTCGTGACCTTGAAACGGAGAATTTAGTGGACATTCTTCCGTGAGATGAAAAGGATCAGAACAGCATCCACATACAGTTTTGGAGAGTGACATTTGATTTATTGCGGCAGCTAAAAATTTGTTTTCCATAGTCTCAAGTTTCTTATGTATAGCTGAAATTTCAGCTCTAATTCCTATGGAAACATCCGATTGGTTATTGCCACCCCTAAACGATGGACTCTCCCACTGTAAAGATTTTTCAGCGAAATCTTCTAAGTATTTCCAAGCTTCCCCATCGTCTTTGGTCATAAAATTGCCTTAACACATGTTTTCAAGGCTCTGTTTAGTGGTAGGGTTACTGCCCTCATATATGATTCGGCACAGATCCCATCTAGGGATTCCATGATGTGGACATTGAACCAACAGATCCTTGTAGCAGTCAAGACATTTTGAAAATGGTTCATTTGGAAGCTGGGTGAATTGATTTATTTCGTTGCGGACTCGAGCTGTCTTGTCATTAGGGTAGAATTTCTTAAGGAATGCTGCAACGAATTCTTCCCAATTCGTAATGGAATGTGCGGTAGTGTTATACAGCCACTTCTCGGCTATATCGCACAAGGTAAATGGAAGAAGACGTAGACGAATAGCATCCACAGAAAGTTGTGACGTACCCATCATTGCGCATACATTTTCAAATTTTGTAATAAAGACATATGCGTCTTCAGACTCGAAACCGTGGTATTTGGGTAGAAGGTTGATGTATTGGGGTTTAATCTCAAAATTGTCCCCGTTGGCTGGTGGAATGGATAAGCAGGTCGAAAGAGGACCTCGCATAGGATAGCACCTCTCTTAGAGAGAGATGCGGGGTGGATTCTGCACACCTGCGGACGGCGGCAGATTAGTGGTAAAGAGGTTCGATGGAGAAGGATCCATCGATGTGGGTGTGGTGGTGGGTAAAGAAGAAGTAAATGTAGAAATATCGACTTCGGAGTCGATCGGGAGAACGCGGACTAAACGGGCACTAGAATCCCGTGTACAGCCTATCTTGCACTAAAAGGGTTTAGTACAAGTGGCAGCGTTAATATAATTAGGGGAAATGAATGAATGTGGTGTTTGTTTTGAAAAATATACGGATTTTTGAAAAAATGATGCAAATCACAACAAATGCAACAAGCAACCCTAAGTCTAGTGGTCACCTAGGTCAAGGCTCTAGACCGCTCCTAACTGCCAAAAAACAAGTCGCGGGATCAATCCTCCACTGCCTCTTTCTCCTGTGGCTGCCACGTAAGTGGGAGGTTCTCCACTACGTAACTAGTGGGCCTAATTAAGTAACCACTTGCCTTAGACTAACTTGCCTTAGACACCACAAAAGAAACGCGGATAAACAATGGATCACCCACGGCCTTCTTCTGTCTTAAGTGAGCGCGACGGTCCTTAGAGTCATCTCTAGATTTCTTTTAGTTAATGAGGGTAATGCGGATGCAAGTTTGTGATTTTCGGGGTTTAGGAAGGGTAATGAACTCCCCACCTAATCTGAATTTGGCCGTGCCCCTTAAATTCCGTATTAATATGCAAACAACCAAAAATCAAAACACGCACAATTTTTATTGCTTTTTGCGGCGCTGCGAATTTTTGCAAAGAAACCTGCTGCAAATTTGTTAATGGAGTGGATTTAGGAAGGAGATAAGAAAGTGAGAAGATACCAGAGAATTTTCGTGCAGAGATGAAGCCAACTCGCCGCGGATCCGCCGCGGGAGCTTGCTAATGCCGCGGAAACGCGGTCGGTTCAGGAGATCACTTCACAAATTTTTAGGCAACTGCTTCGGTTGCCTCACTGAGCTCTCTGGAGTTCTCTGGAAAAAAATTCACTTGCTCCACATATTCCATATTTCCTCGCAACAAATCACAACAAATCGTTTAGTGTTTACGCGAATTTAGATCTAAAAATTTTGATGGAATAAATTTTTCAACTCAAATTTCAAAAACGAACGAATTAGCGCACGATCCCCGGCAACGGCGCTTTTTGATTGAATGCGAATTCTCGGCGTGTCGGTTTAGAAAATGTATAGAAATCACAACCAAAAATATTTTGATCGCAATCAATAACGGTGTCGATTGTAGCGCGTTACCGAGTGCGGATCGTCCACAGGGAAAGTGTAATCCGTTCGTAGTTCGAATTAGATGAATTGAAAATTAAAGAAATGAGAAAAGACAATTCAATCCAAGATTTATAAAATGAAGTTCAAGAATTATCTATATCTAATCTAAAACCAAGAAAACATTAAAAATCAAGAATCAAGAATTGAGAGAATTCCAATCGATTTAAGTTTCAAGAATCGAAGTGAAGCTCGTAGGAGTCGATTAAATCTATAGACTGACGAAGACTAGCAATTACGTTTTCTTATCCATTAATGAATTGATGCTAGATCGATGACAATTTATCGAGGTTTAAGGATCTTGCGAAGAAACTAGGGTTTCCTCATCTCATCCTTTATCCTTTCGATGAATCTCATTCACAAGCTAGCTTCTAGTAAATCAAATAATCGATCGTTGATCTCTAGTTCCGAGCGAAAATAATCAAGAAAGCATTTCACAACGAAACTAGATCGTCGATCATTCGATTTTCAAGAATTTACAAACATTATAGGACTTAAGAATCGTTTCAAGGTTTTGTCAACATCATCATCTATTGATTCTCTCGACTCCTCCACGAGCGGAGTTTTACTCAAGCATTATCACAAAGAACACATTCAAGAATCTAGATTGAATCATAATGCTTGAATTAAAATGATAAGCAAGATATAGAATTATCACCTTTATTTATCAACAATTTCGTTACCAATCTCTCGAAATCTACAAGAGTAAGGAACTTGATCGTCGATTTTGGCTTCGCTCGGCTTCTTGAGTCGTGGATCTTCTTGGATCACTTGCTCCGATGAAGTCCGGCGTCGCTTTCTAAAGGATCGAAGGCTTCTTGCTTTGATTGAACTCGAATATCTTGAACTTTGGCTTTTTGATTGGATTAGGGTTAAGGTTTTGAGGCACAAGTTGTGTCACTCAACTGGTGGGTGGAAGAGATGATGAACTAATGAACTCTCAACACTTTCAACAACCTTTAGAAGTGAAGCCTAGGGTCCCTTTTATAGACTTAAGAATGATTAGCTTCCTTTGTAAGCTAGGATTAGGTTAGCTTCCCTTGTAAGCTTGGTAGTTAGGAGGAAGGTTCTAGAGTTAGTTAGTTTGGGTTAGCTTCCTTCATAAGCTTGGAGGTTAGGGAGAAGCTTCTAGGCTTTAAGGTAGTTACTTGGCTTGCTTTGGAAGCTTGGAAGTTTGGCTTGAATAAGGAGCTTGCTGATCTGGCAGAAGACTCTGGAGATTTCTGGAGTTTGGAGTATATTTAATGTGTGTGGTCCCTGAAAGAAGCAGTCTGAAGCTGAGAAGAAGTGATGACGTGGGAGTTCAACCGCGGATCCGCGGCACGTGCCTTCTCCGGCCGCGGATCCGCTGTCACGTGAGGGCTTCAGTGGATGAATTTTCCAGTGCTACTTCCTTATAACTTTATGGTATTTTTCTGATATGTTGAATTTTATATTTCTTTCTGTATCAATGCCAGATCAGAAATCTTTGACTTGGCGCATCTTTTATCAGTACTTTGACAATTTTGGTTCGGTTCCTGGAATTTCCTGCATAGATCTTTGAAACAAGTGTTGCGCTATACAAGGATGATGCGATGCCATGATAAACACTCAATTTCCCTCGAAATGTCAGTTTTAAGGTATAACACAAGTAATTCGGTATTTTACGGTTGTTTTGCTAATATGTGCTATACTTAACCTGAATACCTTTAGATGAATGCAAATGATAGGGAAATTGACGTGTTAAAAATTCATTATTTTCGACTGATCATAGACCCACGATGAAGTCCATAGAAATCTGTTCCCATTTCCACTCCGGAATGGGCAAAGGCTGCAACTCTCCCGCTGGCCTCTGGTGCTCGGCCTTGACTTGCTGACAAGCCAAGCATTTCGATACGAAGTCTATGATGTCCCCCTTCATCCCGCCCCACCAGTAAACAGTTCTCAGATCGTGGTACATCTTGGTGGAACCTAGATGAACACTGTACACCGATCGATGTGCCTCCTCAAGAATCTCACGCCTCAGTCCCTCAGAATCTGGTACGCACAGTCTAGTCCCAAATCTTAGTATCCCCTGATCATCGATCACGAACTCAGAATCTCTGCCCTGTCTAACATGTGCCATGATCTCTTAACAACGGTCATCACTGTACTACGCCTCATGGATATGGTCAAGCAACTGTGGACGTGCACGGATATGCGCAAGCTGCCCCCCGATCGGAGTAAACTCGAACTGCACTCGGCTGTCGCATAGAATCTGCCAATCCACTGACGACTGTCTCTGCACGGCGTTCAGACAAGATAAACTACCTCCAGACCTCCGACTCAAAGCATCCGCCACTACATTCGCCTTGCCCGGATGATAAAGGATCTCGCAATCGTAGTCCATCACTAGCTCTATCCAACGGAGCTATCTCAGATTCAGGTCTCGCTGCTGAAATATTTACTTCAAGCTCTTGTGGTCCGTGAAAATCTGGCATGACTCGCCGTGTAGGTAATGTCTCCAGATCTTGAGTGCAAAATCCACTGTAGCCATCTCTAAATCATGAGTAGGATAGTTGTTTTCGTGTTTCTTCAGCTGCCGAGAAGCATACGCGATAACCCTGTCGTGCTGCATCAACACGCAACCTAGCCCCACTCGAGAAGAGTCACAATAAACCACAAATCCGCCCGATCCCGAAGGCAATGATAACACCGGCCGCACGTCTCCGTCCAAACAAAAAGAACTCCCTTCCGGGTCAACCCGGTCAACGGTGCAGTGATACGGGAGAAGTCCTGAACAAATCGTCGGTAGGAGCCGGCCAGGCCTAGAAAGCTGCGGATCTTAGTAACTGATGCTGGTCTGGGCCAATACTGAACGGCCTCGATCTTCTTTGGATCCACAAGTATACCATCTCTCGTAACCACGTGACCCAAGAAATCAACGCTGTCAAGCCAAAATGCGCACTTGGAGAATTTCACGAACAGCTGGTGCTCTCTCAAGGTCTGCAATATGATCCACAAGTGCTTCTCTTGCTCCTCTCGGCTCCAGGAATACACTAAGTTGTCGTCAATGAATACGATGATGAACTGATCAAGATACGGCCTGAAAATGCGGTTCATCAAGTCCATAAACGCTGGTAGGGCATTTGTAAGTCCGAACGACATCACCAAAAACTCGTAGTGCCCGTAACGTGTGCGAAAAGCCGTCCTCAGAATATCCTCCTGCCAAACCCGCAACTGATGGTAGCCTGATCGCAAGTCAATCTTCGAGAAGTGTCCTGCACCCTGAAGCTGGTCGAACAAATCATCGATACGTGGTAAGGGATATCTTTTCCGCACTGTCACCCGGTTCAGCTGACGGTAATCAATGCACAAACGCAAACTCCCGTTCTTCTTCTTGACAAACAGAACAGGAGCACCCCAAGTAAATACACTCGGTCGAATAAGCCTTTTATCTAACAAATCCTACAACTGACCTTTCAGCTCTCTAAACTCCGCTGGGGCCATCCGATAAGGCGGTATGGAAATAGGCCTCGTGCCAGGAATCAAGTCAATGCAGAAAACAATATCGCGCTCAGGCGGTAAACCAGGCGCTCGTCAGGGAAGACATCAGGAAACTCACACACAATCGGGACCTGGTCCAACGGGACCTCTACAGCTCTATTATCACAAACATATGCTATAAATCCCTGACATCCTTTCCTCAGGAGCTGTCCAGCACGAAGAGACAAAATCAAACTGTAAGGGGTGGCACCATGGTCCCCCTGGACAACAAAAACCGACTCGCCTGGAAAACAAAACCTAACTGTCTTCTCACGGCAGTCGACAGACGCATAGCACGTAGCTAACCAGTCCATGCCCAGGAGAACGCCGAAGTCCAATATCTCAAGAAGGATCAAGTCGACGGACAACTCTCTCTCACCAATACGGAGAACACATGACTGAAACACGTGTCTCGCAAAAAACGACTCGCCAACAGGAGTAGTCACAACTAGCGGCTGATCTAGCAAGCACGACTCTCTGCCCAATCTCAGCACGAAGTGTGTAGAATCATACGATTGCGTAGATCCCGGATCAAACAACACGTGTACGTCAAAAGAACATACTCGAAGAGTACCTGAAACCACTGGATTGGACGCCCGCGCGTCCTAATGAGTCAATGCAAAAACCCATGCCTGTCCTCTACCTGCGACTGGCTGTCCTCTACCGGCAACTGGCTATCCTCTGCCTCGGTCACCCCGTCCCCTCTGAACAAACCCTCCACTGCCACGACCTCTTTGTGCGTAAGTCTGACGCGGAGCAACAACCGGTGCAAGAGGTAACGCTTTCTGAGGTGGAGAAAGTGGTAAGGTAAACTATGGAACCGCTGCCTCCCTCCGGTGTATCTCAGGACAATCTCTAACAAGGTGAAGTAGACTACCACACCTAATGCACCCATGCGATGACTGCTGACCCTCCCGAGGTTAAGAGCTAAACAACTGGCCTCGTCCCGAGTCTCTGCTACTCTTCGTGCCTGAACGAAATCTGTCGTGGCGTCTAAGCATCTGTCTCCGTGCTGATATACCCGTACGAACCCTCTTCGGTTCCGGAACGACCGATGTCTCGGAAAGGCGCTCCTCGACTAATAGGGCTGCATCAATGGCTGCTACATATGTATCAGAATGCTGGGAGCTGATAGCGAGGAATAAATAGTTAAGCAAACCCCGAACAAACCACTTGATCCGCATCTCCTCAGTAGCTACCAAATACGGGGCATACGTAGATGGCTCGGTAAACTGCACGTCGTACTCTGCCACCGTCATACTCGGAGTCTGGCGTAACGACTCGAAACTGCGCGCTCGAGCATCCCTAACACTTTGTGGAAGAAAACGGGCGAGAAACACCGTCACGAACTCAGCCCAGGTCATAGGAGAAAGACCTGCGGCTCTGCCCTTCTCTAGAGACTCACACCACTTTTGCGCATGTCCTTCCAGACGAAAGCTCGTGAACTCTACCCATCTCGTGTCGGAGCATCTCAGTGAACTATATATCCTGGCCATCCTATCGAAAAAAGACTGCGGATCCTCAGCTGAATCAGTGCTTGTGAAGATCGGACTCTTCAGCCTCATGAACTCAGATAACGATACTGTGATCACCTCCGTAGCTGCAGGTGCAACTGCCTGAACCGTAGGTACCATCGCGGTCCCCGCAACAGGTGGAACAACCTCCTGTCTCTGTGCTCGAATGGCCTCAACTAACGACCCCATCAACTGGCGCAAATCCTGCATACCGGCCCCTAGCATAGCAATATGATCTGTCGAAGGTGGATCAATCTGCTCCGGTACAACTGGCGTATTGCCTGGGTCAGTCCTCATTTCAGAAGAGCCAACTCTGACCTCGGCTCTCTCGGCCGCTCTCTATGCCCTCGTAGTCTTCGGCGGCATAGTGGCTGGAGATGAAAACAAGATTCGATAAGAATACGGAAATCGAATCACAAGGATGTATATAATCACGAAGGAATTTCAACCAATAAGTCCTAAGGTCACATAGGCGGAGTACCGTATCATGAGTATGCCGCGGAACATACACACGCTACGTCACTCTGCTTAAGCTACATACTCCATCATACCAAGGTCATCCTACACACCGAAAGGTAAAACCTAGGCTCTGATACTAACTTTGTCACGACCCAGAATTCGACACGCTACCGGCACCTAAACCACGTAACGTCTACAGGCGTAATGCAATTTAAGTAAGCCGAAAACCCAGAAATCTAAACCATAAAGTGGTAATTGATGAAAACATTTGTTAAGAACATTTGGAAATTTCAAGTAAAAATCTTTAAAGTTTAAATTGTTTTCTTAAAAATTTCGGCAGCACCTCCTTTGCAAAAACTAGCCCCGAAATGGGTACAAGCATAAGATAAAAGTAAAACAACATATGATATAAATAAAGCATCCTAAACAGGAGCAATCACGTCCAACGGCGGAAACAACCACCACAAGAATAATATATGACACCGAAGCAAAGAAATGCACAATATAAGTGGAAAACGGCATAAAAGATGAAACTGCATAATATAAGTCGGCTCACACGAGCTCGACATCCAGAGTCACAAAATAATATACAACATCGTCCTCACAACTGGTCTCTAAGTCAATACACAAATGGTAGATGGAGAGTACTAGATACAATAAGGTGTATAATGAAATGTAAACGGATAACCGCAAAACCCTCCTATAAGCAAAACGGCTCACAAGCCAACTGTAGCGATATCCGTAGAAAAAAGATACAATGATGTAGCCTTGCCGCGAATACTCCGAGGGTCAACGTGCAAAACACTGTGGCACAACGGGGGTGAGTTGCCAACTCATGAATAGAAAAATAACATATACAGGTAATCGCAAGTATGCACGTACTGCGACACCCTAACATGTGCAACTGATAACACCAATATGATAATCTGGGTATGCAATAATCATGCAAGGTACTCTATCAGGTACAAAAATACATGATGCAATGCATATAAATGAGTGCTGAGCATGGGAAAACATATCATCAACACGAATCATCATCATAGAAAAACCCGGAGTCCATCAAATTCAGTCCAAGAATCCCAATAACTCAGGCGTCGTCATAAAAATCGGCCCTCATATCCTGTAGATCTCATGGAACCTGAGTGCCCAACATTGGCACTCGAAAACATCATAAAATACTCGTGTCCAGCATCGACATGTAAATCCACATATATCGGGCTCCGTCAGTCCGGATCGGCCCACGGGCTCCGTGTGCGGAATCGGCCCTCGGGCCCCGGCCGTACGGGTCGGCCTATATCCACCTCTCGACTCTGGTCAGTATCCTCCGGATAACCGCCAGGTCCAACCAATCACCGATAGGTAGTGTCCACCCTGCCAGGCTCATCGTCTACACCACGAAAATCATTTCTCGCCCCGGGGAACCATACCGGGTCCACCATGACCCCGCAAACGGATCATCCTCCTCCTCGAATCGGGTTTCTATCACACATCTCAGAACCGAGAAAACGCATGGTGGACGCACTGAAATATCATATCAAGAGAACCGTGTTTTCAAAACAATGCATATTTTCTTGAAATTATACCACAATTCTCAAATCCAATAAACTACAAGAAATCCATAACGCAATGCGTAAATCCATGCAGTATGATGTATGCAACATGAAGCCGTAATATGAGCATATCAAGGGAAAACCGCTCTTTTAAATGAATGCAGTTTAAAAATATGTCATGCGGTTCCCAATTCTCCAAAATCAAGTCCAACGTCATCAAGGATGCAGATGTATCTATAACAAGTCTGGATGTATGTACGTACGTATGTACAAGTAGGTATGTGCGCAAGCATGAAGATGCAATTATGTAAATACGCAAATAGGTATGCACACAAAGGAACAAAAATCATGTCTAATCATCAATAATGAGGTAAGCTAAACGATGTATGGTTCATAGCAATTCTATAGTGTGAGTGTCATGGCAATCACTAACGGTGTGTGTGTGGCATACAGATAGTGCTCGTGCAAGCATGAACCGTTAGTAACAGTGCTGTGTCTCATAAATACTACGTCCATATGCAACAAGAGAGGGGTATGCAACAATGGTACATATGCACAATCAATATATATGAATATAACATGTGGCTACAATATCCTACCAAGCCCTGATGCATAACGCCATACGGGCGATTACCCCGTAGATGTTAAACTCACCGGTGATCTCGAGCTAAGTATATCCAACCACCTGCTTCCTCTTCTTCGCGGTGTCCGAAGTCCCCGCCTGAGATCCTAGAATTTAAACGAAGCAACACACATAAGGCTAAAATCCTGCAAAATCGCGATATCAAGACCATACGAGAAACTAGCGTCGCAAGCTAAACACGTGTGCATTCGAAACACCGAAACGTGTGTGCATTCGTCTGGAACCACCCCAACACGCTGCGATATACAGCAAACACCAGACCCAAACCAAGAACATGCGTGTCGCGCATGTCTAAAAGTGCTAAAAACAACGTAATTGGTTCAAGATTTTGATACAAGTTGAAATAGGAAAAGTTGAATAAACCAAAGACCTACATTTTATAGCAGACACCTAACCACCAAGCCCAACACCCAGATCCACCATCTGGCCGCAATTTGCGGCCAGAACATATATAATTACGGCCAAGGAAGGGAGAGGGGGTCTCGTGCTTCATGTGTGTGGTCTAACTCTAGTAAACATGCTCCAGTAAATGCAACTTTTGCCTGAAGCTTCAGGTTTGAAAGCAGATCACAAAACTAATATAATTCCTAACTAAAACACTAATTTAATACAATATGGCATTTTAGTGTAACCTGATGCAAAAACTTGGATTAAACGACACTAATAATACTTAATTAAGCTAATCAAGCCATAAAAAGCCTAACTTGACTTAATCTCCACTTAAAACACATAATTATAAAAAAAAACCATATAAACACTAACTTAAGCTAAAATAAACTATAAGTTTAGCAAAGAGGTAATAGGGTAAGCTTGATACCTCAAGTTGGTCTTAGGAGGGTTCAAACTTGCTGACCTTGCTTCAAGAACCAACAAGGAAGTGTTTTGGGATGATTAACAAGAGGTTTTGTGAAGGAAGATGGATTTTTGATATGGAGATGAAGCTTGAGTGAAAGAAGAAGAAGAAGAAGAAGAAGAAGAAGAAGAAGAAAGGGGAGGGGCTGCTGCTGGAGCTGCTGGAAAATGAGAGGGAGAGAGAGAGAGAGTTGTGCCAAAGTCAAAGCCCCATGCCTAATAAATACCCCCCATGCTTCCTTTTCTCATTCTTTTCTTATTTTCTTTAATGATTTGTGTAGTTAAAAGGAAAATGAGGAAATATGAATAATGTGTTACATTATGTGTGTTAAGTTGTCATGGTTGCTAAGCACATACTAACCTAGGGTAAAATTTGATTTATGCGTGCTAAACAAAAATTTTGTTTAGAAAATAATAGTTAAGGAATTTTGATAAAATGTGAACGATAAACTAAAAGTTAATTAATAAAACACAATTATGAAAAACACGCATTATCGCTAATTATCACGAAATTAACTTAAACAAATTTTTAAGGCGTTACATCTGGTCTTTGATGATAGTCTCTGTATCTCTATTTTCTCGTTCCAGTGACGCCAGATTCCCTCACAAAAAGTCGCACAATAATCGTTAAATACACAATTTACTGTTTTGTTTTATTTTTATGATATGGATCGAATAAGAATTTAACCCGAATAGTAAGAAGAAGAAGAATTACGCACGTATCCCCGGCAACGGCGCCATTTGATTGATGTGTGAAAAAAGAGTTTGTAATAATAACCGCAATCAATAACGGTGTCGTGTGTAGCTAGCCGAGATGAGTACGGGTCATCCTCAGGGATGCATAGAACTTTTAATCTTGCTTTAGATGAGTTGATTGGAAATAGGAGAGAGTGATTCTAGATATTTGGGGAACACGGATGTAGAATATAAAAGAAGAGGCTTGTAGGGTTAATAGAATTTAGTAGTAATGGATGATTAATTAAAGATGACTGCTTTTATCTTTTAATAGATTTAAAACTAGATCGATAGTGATGAATGTGGATTATGGTTCTTTTGGAAGAAACTAGGGTTTCTCCACTCTTAACCCTTATTCTTGCATTGATCTCTATTCATGTCTAGCCTTTACCAAAACAATTGTTAATCTGATCTCAAATCGCGGTCGAGACTATTAATAAATTGGTAACGCGCCCAATAAGGATGTTAACAATTACTTTTGCTAAAGTTTATAAACTTTATAAGATGTAAAAGAAGTTATAATATTTTTTTCATCCATTGATCTACCATAATCCTATGAATCCTAGCAAGCTAGGAATTACTCACGCATGGTTAAGATAGAAAAAGAAAAAGGGATAGAGAAGGAGATCATAATGTAAATGCAGAAAATAAATGCAAAATAATTAAACTAAAGATCTACCTTTATTAATCAACGTTACAAGTACAAATCCTTCGAATTTAGATTACAAGGGAAAGAAGTTGCTCTCGATCTCTGCCTCGTAGGAAGTATTTACTCCGTCGATATTCACGTCGCTCTATCAGGTCGAATCGCGGACCTGTCGTAGACCACTTGTTCTTTGATGATGATTTGCTTCGTGTAAAAGATGATGGATTCTAACTTTAGCCCTCGGTCCTTTATATAGCTTTCAAATCAGAACCCCTAAATCTCATAGGTTAAAATATGCAATCACGATCACCCACCAAAAATCTCAGATCCAACGGCCACAAAAAGGCCGGGGATCCGCCACATATATAGAACTTTGGCCGCGGTTGGGCGGCGGTTTGGCGGAGTTAGGGTTCCAAACTTTTAGGGCCTTCTCATGTTGACACGTGGAGGTTTTTTCCATGCATGGATTCTTTATATATTAACTGAGTCTCTGCCAGTATTTATTCTATGATTTTATTGGCAGATTTTTTATCCTGACATCTTGAATATCTTGATCTCTTGACCTGAGCTAAATCTGCATAATATCTTCATGAATAATATTAGTAATATTAGAGATATAATCTTAATCATTTTATATGGTAATAAATCTTTAAGAAATTTGATTAAGAATATTTGATATGATATGCATATTTAAATTATCAAAATATCTTATAAATATTATATGCATATATTTTTCTTTATATTGTTAATTATAATATATAAACATATTGTAAATAGTATTTTGCAGATAAACCCAAATATATTCTATATTTATAAACGCCTTTAAATA
Organism: Agapanthus africanus; assembly: GCA_030015575.1. Classification (NCBI taxonomy): domain Eukaryota; kingdom Viridiplantae; phylum Streptophyta; class Magnoliopsida; order Asparagales; family Amaryllidaceae; genus Agapanthus; species Agapanthus africanus. The sequence goes on from CM057350.1 coordinate 388,559,997, forward strand.
TTTTAGAAAATTAAGGAAAATGTTATATCAAATGTGCAATATTTTCGACTGAACACCGGCAGAAGAGGAAGATCGGGAAGTAGCAACTGCTGTGGATGTCTTGCGAGGTGTACGAGTATCATCATGGTAGCCATACTTCTCCCAACACCGGTCTACATGATGATTAATGCCGCCACAATAAGAACGATAAAGGCCAGCATAGCTACGACTACGAGTACGGGGACGACGAGCACAAACAGTAATAGGGGAATGATCATGAGCAGTAGTTGAAACCGAAGCAGAATCCATGAAGAATGGCGCAAAGGTAAATCCCGAGAGCGAGAATAAGGTAGACAATCAACAAGATCCAGACGGAGGTGACGGTTCACAATTCATTCTCAAATACTGAATCTACACAATTCATATCAAAAAATTGCTAGAACTTCAATTGTGAAAGAAAATACCTTCACGATGCTCAAAGAACACAAAATCACACTCCAAAAATGGACAAGAACCCTTAACTCCAAAACAAAAAAAAAACAAATCTCTAAGATTGTAACGTTTTAAAATAAATAAATAAATAAATAAAATTATTTAAGTGAATTTTCTAATTTTCGGTAAAATAAAACGTATTTTTCGTAAAATTAAACCGTAATTAATTTTCATTATAAATTTAAAAATACCTATTTTAAATATGTAATTACTAGTAAATGATGTTTATTTGGTCACTTATAAATTTATAGTTCCATTAAATATTTTTCCTAAATTAATTATTTTAAATATTAACATAAGCTTTATTTATATACTAAATTGGTGTAAATTACAAATTTGAATGGGTTTAATTAGCAAAAGTGAACCATTACATATTGGAATCAAGTGTGTTTCTTGCAAAATTTATTTTCAAAATTTTGTATGGTTCTAGACCATTCTAGGTTAAATGGAGTTAGGAAAATAAAGAATTTTTATTAAATTCATGAAAAGACTTAATGGAATGATATTTTTGTGAAACCTTCTACACTTTTCTTCACCTTTTCTCACCCTCCTCTCTTTTCCACACCTCATGGCCGGCCTCACCACCTTGGGCAGCCCCAAAATTTTCCCCCCATCATTTTTGCATTAAAAATCATCAAAATTCATCAAAAATTCAATAAAAAAACCCACAAAATCCTAATTAATTCCCACCCTCTATTCTTTGCTCATTTTTACATGGATTTTGGAGTTGGAAAGCATTCTTTTTGGAGGTAAATTTTCATGGTTGGATCTCACTTGTGGAGGTATAAATTTCATTCTTATGATTTATTGTTATTAAATGTTTCATTCTATCATAATTAGATTTAATAAATTAATTCTATCTACAAGTTTCAAAATTCAAGTTAGGGTTTATAAAATCAAGTTATGGTTTTTATTAATTAAGTAGAGTTATAATAACTAGTTTAACATTTTTAGAAGTGGAAAATCTTGTATGGTTGATATATTGTAAATTGTTTATCCAAAACTGTTTAAATTAAACAATTTTGCAAACTAGATTTCTATATATTGTATATATTGGCGAAATAAAATTCCAATTAATGTTTATAACACTAGATGGTGGTTTTAATGGGGATATTAACTTGTTAGTGGAATGAAAAACTTAATTTAGTTACTAGTTTTTATTGATAATTGAGAAATTGTGAGAAAAATGCAATTTTGTTAACTAGATTTTAGAAATTCTTAAATAAATGAGATTTAAAATCTAATTTATGGTTTCATTATATTATTATCATCATGAATTATAGTTTAATACTTTAATTCATGCAAATCAAGTTTAGTTGTGATATTGTGAAATTTTGCTTGCTAAGTATTAAAACTGATTAAATTGCAAACTAGAATTTCAATTTAATACAAATTAGTGTAATAAAAATATGGTAATAGTTTCTATAATCTAGTTATGTTATTTAATGAGCATTATGACCATTAGTTTCAGTTAAACATCAAGTTTTGAAGTAAAACGGTAAATCGACGTTTTCGGGTTTTACGAAATCGGGCGATTTGATCGATTTTAGGGTTTCAATGAATTAAATCATATTTTATATTATAAGTAATGAGTTTTAAAACTACGAGTTGTTTGTTGGTGTTTTATCTCGATCAATCGGCGTTTGTACGCCGATATCGAGCAATATTTGGATCTTTTGCATGAGCGGGTCATAGGTTTTAACCTATGCGCTTTTCGTGTGTCGTTTTGGTTTTGTCCGTGATTCAGTTTACGATATTATATGTGTTTTCATATAGGTACCCCTCACGTGGACTTCGGACGAGGAAGAAGAGGAGGGCGACATCGTTTTCGGCAGACAAGGACCAGGTGAGTAGATGTATATCTACGGGGGGAAGTCGGGTGGATGGCGTTTAGCACCCCCGCAAACGTAGAATAGGAATAGTACTTATTATCATAAGGAAGCCAGCCGTGACCTTAGAATTTTGGTGAGTAGGTCCCTAGTAATGACCTTAGGTTGGACTGGATTGATTTAGAAAGACCTTACCCGAGGATGAATATCTTGGAGGAGATTCGTAGGTTTCAGGTAGATACATACACACGCACACACAGAAACTCGACGTGGTGTATACGTGTATGTGTGTATATATATAGGACTAAGTGTAGGTATATATATATATATATACACAACACGTATATGTGATACAAGGATGTGATATGATACACGGGGATGAAACAATATAACTGGGCTTGATGCCGTGATTCTTGGCTATACGGTCGTGTTATGATGTTAGCAGATCATTAGAAAATGAGATAATGAATAGGTATACATAAATAATAATGGGTAGTGATGATATTGAGGTACATGGGACTCTAAATAGAACCCGAACGGTAACCTATGCCTGAAATCACGATATGATATATGTGTGACTTGATTACGATATCATAGAGGTGTGACTTGATTACGATATCATAAAGGTATGACTTGATTACGATATCATATAGGTGTGACTTGATTACGATATCATATAGGTGTGACTTGATTACGATATGATATAAGTATGACTTAATCACAATATGATACATATGACATGATATTTCTGAGGATAAATTAACGATGTATATTTATGCTGGAAATGATATACGATTGATATATGCGATTACATTACAGTACCTTGATCATGACATGATTTGATGATGATATTATACGAATGATGAGACACGTAGGTGATAATTGACCCGTACCCCGATATTGGGATGCCGTACGATAGATTTTACCGTACAGGGCATAGATGTGATGATTGATCCGCACTCTTGATTTGAGGAAGCCTTACTACGTACGTGACGCTAATGAGGCTGGATCGCCGACTATTAGAGATATGGACTCAGACCTTAGGTGGACTCTTATTTCGTATCGACTAGTTTCTTAGGTTTAGTTCCTTAGGAGGTTAGATGGACACTAGTTTAGGCTCGAGTCATATAGCTGTAGTTATACTTGTATATCAAATGAGTGGTTAATACACATCCGTCTTTACATTCAGACCGTAATCATCATGGTACATGTTCATACATATGTTTCTATAATCAGTATAAAACTCTGCCTGTTAGGACACCAGCACCATTACCGATGATGCGCATATTCCACGCACACTTATTTGCCGGCTCAGACACATCATCATCGGTAATTGCTATGTCACGTACAATTTAGAACATATTATCTTTTATTAATAGAATCAGCTAACAGCTAGATTGATATAATATTTTGATTACTCTCTGGTGTTAGTCTAGACATGGCATTTATTATTTAGACATTTCATGCATTCACATTTCCATGTTATCATGCAGTATTGTGGGGCTTATGCCGTCATTTATCATTTACTTACTCATGATTTTGGGATTTTGGATTTCTATGAGATTTCTCGATTTTGGGGAAAACCGCAATAATATATATATAAAAACTTCTCTCTCTCATCCTCTCTTTTTAAAATATAAGTTGCGGTTTTCTCGTGATGTATGTGTCGTCCACCATGAGATTTCATGTTTTCTGTTGGATTTCGCGACCCGATTCGAGGAGTGGATGAACCGTCTCGGGTACATGGTGGGCCCGGTATGGTACCGCGGGGCAAGAAGATTGAGTTGTAGACGATGAGCCTAGCAGGGGAGGACTACCTACCGGTGATGTCTGACGCGGCGGATATCCGGAGGATACCGACCGTTGTCGTGAGATTTGATGATATGGGCCAATCCGGACTGACGGAGCCCGAGATATTGAGACTATGAGATATTGAGGTATTGAGACTTGAGATTTACATGTTTTGTGTCGATGCTTGACACGGATTTCCATGGATTTCATCGTTGATATTTCAGATTTCTATACAAATTTTACCATGATTAAAGCTAAAGATTTCTTATACAGATATATCCAGATTTCAGGATTGGTTATTTTACATTCATGGTGCATGCATACTCATTCACATGACATATTACTATTTGAGTCACTGACACGAGCACGGAGCATTTGCACTTACACGTAGTTTATTACCCTGCCATTACTAGATGACTGGTGATATAGTAGTGTTTTATTATTATGACCTAGGATAGCGACGTGTATTCGATTTCTTTTCGCAGATATCTTCTACTCACGAGTTGGCAACTCACCCCCGTTGTGCCAAATTTTATTACAGGTTCGATGTACAGGTTTCCCTGGCAGCTTGCTGGCACATCATTTCATTCAGGGTGATTTGCACGGTAGGTTGGTTCATTTGTATCTGGACCGCCGTTGTACTTTTTATTATTTCATTTGTATCTTGTAAGCTCCATCAACCAAACTTGTATTACTTGATAAGTTTAATGGACCGGTTATTTATTTCGACCTTAGAGTCGCGCATGTTTTATTGTGGTTTGGTGGTTTTGTTTTCTTTTGAATTTTGAGCCTCGCCCTTTGGCGTTGTATATTATTGTGCTTGGTGTGGTTGTTTCCGCCTGTTAGCGTAGAGCTAGCTCCTGCTTGGGAATGCCTTTTTATCGTTTGTATATATTTTACTTGTTTGTACCCGTTTGGGGCCAGTTTTTACAAAGGAGACTCTGCCGAAATTTTTGAGAAAATTGGACGTTGCTTTGAAACTTGTTTTTTACATGTTTTCCTTTACTTCTTCTTTTATATGGTTTAGATTTCTGTGCTTCGGCTTACTTAGATTACATGGCGCCTCTAGACGCTTCGTAATTTAAGGGCCGGTCACGTTCCGTAGTTTTGGGTCGTGATAAAGTTGGTATTAGAGCGCTAGGTTTAACCTTGTATAAGTCTAGGGTGACCCTTGGTTGATGGCGTAGGTGACTTAGGTAGAGTGACGTACCGTAGGTATGATCCGCGGCATACTTACGATACGCGTTTCGTGCGTCGTTTTGGTTTTGTCCGTGATTCAGTTTATGGTATTATATGTGTTTTTATATAGGTACCCCTCACGTGGACTTCGGACGAGGAAGAAGAGGAGGGCGACATCGTTTTCGGAAGACAAGGACCAGGTGAGTAGATGTATATCTACGGGGGGAAGTCGGGTGGATGGCGTTTAGCACCCCCGCAAACGTAGAATAGGAATAGTACTTATTGTCATTAGGAAGCCAGCCGTGACCTTAGAATTTCGGTGAGTAGGACCCTAGTAATGACCTTAGGTTGGACTAGATTGATTTAGAAAGACCTTACCCGAGGATGAATATCTTGGAGGAGATTTGTAGGTTTCAGGTAGATACATACACATGCACACACAGAAACTCGACATGGTGTATACGTGTATGTGTGTATATATATAGGACTAGGTGTATGTATATATATATATATACACAACACGTATATGTGATACAAGGATGTGATATTATACACGGGGATGAAACAATATAACTGGGCTTGATGCCGTGATTCTTGGCTATACGGTCGTGTTATGATATTAGCGGATCATTAGAAAATAAGATAATGAATAGGTATACATAAATAATAATGGGTAGTGATGATATTGAGGTACATGGGACTCTAAAATAGAACCCGAACGGTAACCTGTGCCTGAAATCACGATATGATATATGTGTGACTTGATTACGATATCATATAGGTGTGACTTGATTACGATATCATACAGGTGTGACTTGATTATGATATCATACAGGTGTGACTTGATTACGATATCATATAGGTGTGACTTGATTACGATATGATATAAGTGTGACTTAATCACAATATGATACATGTGACATGATATTTCTGAGGATAAATTAACGATGTATATTTATGCTGGCAATGATATATGATTGATGTATGCGATTACAGTACAGTACCTTGATCATGACATGGTTTGATGATGATATTATACGAATGATGAGACACGTAGGTGATACTTGACCCGTACCCCGATATTGGGATGCCGTACGATAGATTTTACCGTACGGGGCATAGATGTGATGATTGATCCGCACTCTTCATTTGAGGAAGCCGTACTACGTACATGACGCTATTGAGGCTGGATCGCTGACTATTAGAGATATGGACTCAGACCTTAGGTGGACTCTTATTTCTTATCGACTAGTTTCTTAGGTTTAGTTCCTTAGGACGTTAGATGGACACTAGTTTTGGCTCGAGTCATATAGCTGTAGTTATACTTGTATATCAAATGAGTGGTTAATACACATCCGTATTTGCATTCAGACCGTAATCATCATGGTGCATGTTCATATATATGTTTCTATAATCAGTATAAAACTCTGCCTGTTAGGACACCAGCACCATTACCGATGATGCGCATATTCCACGCACATTTATTTGCCCGCTCACACACATCATCATCGGAAATTGCTATGTCACGTACACTTTAGAACATATTATCTTTTATTGGTAGAATCAGCTAACAGCTAGATTGATATAATATTGTGATTACTCTCTGGTGTTAGTCTAGACATGGCATTTATTATTTAGACATTTCATGCATTCACATTTCCATGTTATCATACAGTATTGTGGGGCTTATGCCGTCATTTATCATTTACTTACTCATGATTTTGGGATTTTGGATTTCTACGAGATTTCTCGATTTTGGGGAAAACCGCAATAATATATATATAAAAACTTCTCTCTCTACTCCTCTCTTTTTAAAATATAAGTTGCGGTTTTCTCGTGATGTATGTGTCGTCCACCATAAGATTTCATGTTTTCTGTTGGATTTCGAGACCCGATTCGAGGAGTGGATGAACCGTCTCGGGTGCATGGTGGGCCCGGTATGGTACCCCGGGGCAAGAAGATCGAGTTGTAGACGATGAGCCTGGCAGGGGAGGACTACCTACCGGTGATGTCTGGCGCGGCGATATCCGGAGGATACCGACCGTTGTCGTGAGATTTGATGATATGGGCCGATCCGGACTGACGGAGCCCGAGATATTGAGACTATGAGATATTGAGGTTATGAGGTATTGAGACTTGAGATTTACATGTTTTGTGTCGATGCTTGACACGGATTTCCATGGATTTCATCGTTGATATTTCAGATTTTTATACAAATTTTACCATGATTAAAGCTAAAGATTTCTTATACAGATATATCCAGATTTCAGGATTGGTTATTTTACATTCATGGTGCATGCATACTCATTCACATGACATATTACTATTTGAGTCACTGACACGAGCACGGAGCATTTGCACTTACACGTAGTTTATTACCCTGCCATTACTAGATGACTGGTGATATAGTAGTGTATTATTATTATGACCCAGGATAGCGACGTGCATTCGATTTCTTTTCGCAGATATCTTCTACTCATGAGTTGGCAACTCACCCCCGTTGTGTTAAATTTTATTACAGGTTCGATGTACTGGTTTCCCTGGCAGCTTGCTGGCACATCATTTCATTCAGGGTGATTTGCACGGTAGGTTGGTTCATTTGTATCTGGACCGCCGTTGTACTTTTTATTATTTCATTTGTATCTAGTAAGCTCCATCAACCAAACTTGTATTACTTGATAGGTTTAAACGACCAGTTATTTATTTCGACCTTAGAGTCGCGCATGTTTTATTGTGGTTTGGTGGTTTTGTTTTCTTTTGAGTTTTGAGCCTCGCCCTTTAGCGTTGTATATTATTGTGCTTGGTGTGGTTGTTTCCACCTGTTGGCGTAGAGCTAGCTCCCGCTTGGGGATGCCATTTTATCGTTTGTATATATTTTACTTGTTTCTACCCGTTTGAGGCCATTTTTTACAAAGGAGACTCTGCCGAAATTTTTGAGAAAATTGGACATTGCTTTTAAACTTGTTTTCTACATGTTTTCCTTTACTTCTTCTTTTATATGGTTTAGATTTCTGGGCTTCGGCTTACTTAGATTACGTGGCGCCTCTAGACGCTTCGTAATTTAAGTGCCGGTCACGTTCCGTATTTTCGGGTCGTGACAAAGATTGTCCAAGATCCGAGCCTTATCAGCAACAAATCAGCAAAAGAATCTCCAAATCAGCAATTAAACCCATAATAAATTCCTAAATTATCAACAAAGAACCAAGGACGTGTCGAAGACCATATCGATCGAGGAAGTCGACACCAAATCCAAGAACAGTGAGTCGAAGGACCAAATTGATCTTCAAAATCGAAGATATCATGTTAAGAGTTTCGAGTATATAAAGTTTTTGATGATGCTCTATATTGGCGATCTCCCAGATCAGGACACGTGGCAGATGACGTGTCCCAGAACTCAGAAGAAAGGGCCCACAGGGGCCGACCGGGCCACCCCTGTACCCGACCTGCAAGCACAAGCTGGCTCACCACAGAGCCCCCTACAAATTGGCCTCCTCGGCCTCTCAGTTCACCCCTGAGCTACCATAGGATCAAGATACCTCAGCCTTCCCGCTCACTCCCGAGCTCTCCCGCCGAGGCCATCTTTATCGGTCCCTCCGACCGATAACTCCACCACTCACGGGCATGACCGCCGCTCTACAGATCTCGCCATGCGCGGATTCTCCGCCGGCAACATCCCACGTTCCACGCCATCACAATCCCCATTAACGGGCGATCCACTTATTACGCGGGCGTGACGTCGGGAGCGTAACTGCCGGCGAGATTCTCACGCCTGCTGCTGGTGCAGCCGCCGCTATATAAACCTCAATCACAGAGGGGTCAAGTAAGCTTTTTTTCAACCCACTTAGTCGTTACTCTGCTCGGATCTCATGCTAACTTGATCATCGGAGGGTCCTCGGTGGTACCAAACCACCCCGGGACTTCCTTGCAGGTACTCGGTGCAAACTCCTCAAACCACCAATCTTCTCAAAAACCATTGAGACCCACACGCAATAGGAGATCACTTCCAAAATCCACCGGGAGATCGACGGAAGACAACATCTGACGGAGACTCGAAAAGGACCTCCATCAGTTGGTGCCGTCTGTGGGAACAAGACTCCACAAAAAAACAAAGTTGTCCTTCCGATCTCCATCCACATGGCAAGTGATCACCGTGAAGATCCAAGCACCTGCCACCGCCTCCCCCTCAACGGAGGCGCGGGTGAACCTCCGCCGAATGTCATCAACCCCTCCACCGGCCACCGCCTCGCAGACCTCAGCAGTCGCTGATCCCTCGATCCGTCCCAGTCAACCATGAGGTCCCGCGTCGGAGAGCCTTGCCTCGAGCCTCGTTGCAACCCTGTCCCTACCAGGGTGGTGGCGGTCAGCTCGCCTGCTTCCAGGCATGATCGGCACCCCCTCCCTCGACGGGGTCGCACCCATAAGGCCCGCTAAGGCAGCTCGAAGATAACCTCACTAGGGGCCTAAAGGACCTTGCCGGAAGGAACCGAGACCCATCAAGAACTATGGTCATGACGATAAGGGGACAGTCGAGCGCCTGCGAGACTCGGCACCTCACGCCGGTAATGGAGGCCAACGACCTCCCGAGCAAAAAGGCCAGGGACCACGAGCCTATCACCTTTGGCGACGGGGATCTCCACAGCATATCCATGACCCACAACGACCCTCTTGTGATCACGGCCCAAATCCACCGGTACGAGGTCCATCGGATACTTGTCGACTCGGGCAGCTCGGCAGACATCCTCTTCCACGATTGCTTTCTGTGCATGGGGCTCACCCCAGCAGACTTGAAATCGACATCCCACGTCCTTTCAGGGTTCACCAACTACTCCATCCCGGCGGAAGGGGTGGTCACCCTGCGGTTCGACGTCGGGGAGCCCGGCCGCACCCGTAAGTTGCCTGTGGACTTCATCGTAGCAAAGGTCCTATCGGCCAACAACGTCCTCCTCGGCCACCCGACACTGAACTCCCTCCAGGCCCAGATATCGACCTACCGCCTGGCGATGAAGTTCCCTCTCGATCAGGGCGGGATAGGTCGGGTCTACGGAAACCAGCGGGTCACGAAGGTATGCCTTACCGAAACATCTTCGTCCAAGTAGCCGGCCGACGACGCTGAGGTAAAAGACGACATCAAGGGTTCTCTGGACACCCGAGATGAGCAGAAGGAGGTCCGGGGGACGCCGGTCAAACCACTGACCGAGGTGCCCCTGACAGAGGTGGACGATGAAAAAACCGTCCAGGTCGGATCACTCCTGACAGGGACTCAGCGAGATGACCTGGTCGGTTTCCTCAGAAATAACTCCGACGTCTTCGCGTGGGCGCCTGCTGACATGCTTGGGATCGACCCCAAAATCATTTCTCACAAGCTCGGGGCTGATCCTGCGGCTCGACTGTTAGTGTTTATAGCCTGGAGGCCATTACTGTATCATACTAGTTTGTATATTACATAATGGAAGCTTGGGATATTCACAGTTGTATTGACAGTCTTGCTAAAAATGGTAGTATGCTACTTGGTTTGTATCTACTTTAATATATGCATATATTTCTTTTAACGTATCGCTTATACATATTAGTAGAGCCCTTAGGATCTTTGCTTGATTACCAGCGTTGTGATGGCAGTCACACTAGTGGGGGCTGGGTAGTCTATAAGCAACATCCTATATAGGTCCCTGGTCGTACGATTATCGAGACAGGGCATTGATACTCCGGAGTAGACTTGTGTATACGCTTCTCATCCCAGCTGGGGAGATGGTCTGTCCCACAGCCATCAGTACGTCGTACAGGAGATAGTATGCAGGTGCTTGTTAGGTTACGGGTACACCGAACAGGACTCACCGAGAACTGCAGGTTGGATTTATACCCATCGTCAGATAGCAGTTCCCAAGTAACATGAGTACAGCTTAGTCCGTCGACTTGACACTGCTACTTCGCCTCGGGTGTGTTCCCATTGTACTTAGATTACTACCCTACCACGGCTCAAAGGAGTCATGCAAACAGGTAGTAGTTGGGTACAGTCCCGAAGCACTTGGAGGCAGTGGCGGTTAGAAAGGATTCGTCTCTCCCGATATTGGGAGTTGATATCGCGCTGTGTATGGAGAGCCATTACTCAAAGTCCCAGGCCAAGGCAAACGAGATTTACTGATAGGTTCCAGTAGTTTCTCAAGGTGTAATGGGCTCCACTCCGACACGACTTATACCGCTATTAGGGGTCTGACATTTACCACCCCCTAGGTCCGATATGCGATAGTTCTAGACGAACAGACCGGAATGTAAGGAGATTGTCACATCAGGCTCAGTTGGAGTTCGGATGGGTTTCCTCATCGTCCTTCTTATCGACATTTACCTGGGGACCGTTACGTACAGCTAGTACCGCATGCGGCCTGTGGTTAAACCCACTGCAAGCGTAGTGTCGAGTCTTTAGAGTCCCACACAGAGAGTTTCCCTGCACCGGGCAAAAGGTGTAGAGGCCGTATGGTTTTACGGCAGGGCCGCGATCACTTACGTACACTTGTGCACGTATTATGATCGGGCAGATAATACTAGCGGGCTTTGGTTTAAGCCAGATTCTAGTATTATACAGATGGATTTATTCAGTCAACGATTATCCGTGTTTTTCGGAAATACGGATGGGAGGGGCAGTCTCGTAATTTATCGGGAAGCTTCTAGAAGAAGATGACTCATTTGTATTTATTTCTTTTTGGATTAAACACAAATGAGGTGGAGAGATGAGGTGTAGGTTTTCATTAAATGCTTATTGACTCATGAGGTGATTCACCATTTAGGATTAAATGAAGCTTACAAGATATTTCTAGATATTTCTCAAAGAGATATTTGTATGCTTGATATTATTCTATCATGAGTTATTATTCATATCATTATCACAAAAGCTTTCTCTCTCCTCATGTCTTCATCTTCTTCCTCAAAACCCTAAAAGCTCTCATGAGTTGAGAATCCTAGGGCTTAAGTGACTAAGTAATCCATCTAATTAGTCTACACCCTCTAGGACTTCTAGATTAGCGATCTAGAAGCCATAGTTATCTCAGATTCGAGATAGAAACTCGGACTATAGACTCTCGTGTGGATCATCTTTGACTTGAGGAGGCCGTTGAGGTGCCCATGCTCTATAGAGCCTACGAGGTGTGGAGGATAGCGATGAAGACCCGAAGGATAAGTAACGTGAGGTATAACTTCGAATCCGAGTAGTTAAACCTCTCGTAGTTTGCTAGTAATGGTTTAGACACGATCCGTGTGCTCAAGTACATGTTACGAAGTTTTGATAATTGTTTTTCATATATTCCGCCTCTCTGCGAGTTCGTGGGGTGCGTGACATGGACTTACAGTGGTATCAGAGCCTACTAAGCCTTTACTAGCTTGTTAGCAACTAATTAGAACTTAGATCGTCGGAAAAACTCGAAAACTTAACCCCGAACCCCTCAAGTTTCTGTCAATTTTAAACTTGTCGAAAAATTATTTGATAGGTATGAAAATTCACAGCAGGGAATTCTATGAATACTGGAGAAATACAATGTGCTAACTTGATTAGACTGCCGCGGAAGCGTGGCGGATTGGTGCGATCCACCGCGGATCCGCGGCCGAGTCAACTCCGAGTTGACTCGTATTTACACAGTAACTCTTAGTTTTGGGTGTTCTGATGTTCTGTATATTTTGTTTCTGCCCAGGTTATTTCAGTGCTGGCTTGCATTTGGGGTAGACTCGGAAAAAGGTTGTCGATCGAAATTCTAAGTTATTTGCTAATCAAGTTTATCTGTGATGTTTAATGTGTTCGTAAACCTCCCCTAATTGCTAGTATGTCGGTTAGCAGGGGGTTGCACATTTCTGTAATGGTTTTTACTTGTTTGTGTATATGAACTTCATTGGATCGTTGTGATGATTAGCCGGGGTTTGAGATGAGATTTTATATTCATTCATTCGATGTAAATTGTAATATGATGTAATATTCTTTTGCGAGGAACATCCGGGCTGAGGTTGTAGCCACCGTTGTATTATTTCATTTACTGTTTTATGCTCCTAGGATAGACCCAAGGTGGAGAGCACAAACTACCGGGTACTTTGAAGTGTTTAGTGGCCTACTCACGTTGTTGAGGGAGACCGCTTCACTTTGGGTACTTGGCGGGTAGTTTGCCGTACCCGTAGGGGTCTAAGGTGGGGTAATGGCTATTCATCACAACTGTGTAATCTGTCTTTCATTGCAGGCTCAAAGGAAACGCAGATTGCTTGTATATCTAATAATTTTCATCTGTGATCTGGAATGCCTATTATTACGCCTGACGAATATACAATATCTATATATGATATCTATTAGGCGTTACTTATGTTTTACACCCGCGCTAGCCCAGCCCCCGCTCTGTCGTTAGTTAAGTAACCTAACGGGTGAATGACGGGACCCAGTGGCGAATGTAGGGTTCCTAGGCACCCTAATGAGTTCTCACAAGGCATCGAACATGCCATTATAAAATTTTACGGGTGCCGAGAGACCCGACTACGGATCGTTTGCTAGAAAAACTAGGCGAAAAAGAATCTAGTTAACACTTAACTAATGAGAAACGGAAATACAACCTTTGTAGATCCGGTGCTCCACCTCCATAGCTCCGCAACAAAGTCCTCTCCGCTGTCCAAATCAAATCCGGGCTCTAGCGTCGGCTTCACCGGAGAATGGGCAAGCTAGGTCGTCGATGTCCATGCCGTAGATGATCTACGTCGAGGCATCGCTAAATCAAGCTCCGACTTCACCAAGTCAAGAAACTTGTGAAGTAAACACACTCTACTACTTGGCAAGAGGTAGAGGATGAAGAAATAGGAAGTGGGTAGACTTTAGAATTGGATTTCTCACTCATTTCCATCAATCACCATTGATGGAGCTTTCTTTTTCTTCATGAAAGAAGATGAAGAAGAAGATGATAAGTTATGATAAGTTTTTTTTTAAAAGGAAAAGAAAATCCATTCTTATCATAAGCAAACCATGGTTAGGTGTAGAGATTAAACCAAGGGTTAGTGAATGGTTGGGTTAAGACATGAAGACAAAATGGTTGCTTAGGTCAAACCTTCATGAAGGTTCATAAACAAACAAAGAAAGCCACCATTATCTCTTCATTATTTTCTTTTGCTAAAATAAACAAAATGGATAAATAAATGAATAAATGAAGCAAAAGAAACCCTAACCATTGACCAACCATGGTTTAATTCATACACCAAACAATCATGTATCATCAAACATGATACAATCAAATGTACAAATGTATATAACATATACAATGTGCACAATCCAAGTGAGAAAATCCATCTAAAGTGAACCGATACTAGTTAATGCAAAGTAATATATCAAATATATAATTATGCATTAAATCATTAAATCCACACTTGATTCAATGATCCGGTCATGTCATACATAACCGACTGGTATCATCAGTAACAACTTATCGAATCAACACTTGATCCGATAACCCAGCTATACCGTATATAACCGATCAATGTCACATCGCGAGAATCGAATACAGTATCACATACTAGTATTATTCTCGGTCCCGCACATATCTCATATGCACTCCTATCTCATTTCGCTTGAGCCAGGAAACCTCTGTGTAAGACTCTAAAGACTCGTCAATACGCCGGCAGCAGGTGATGATCATATCAAACACCCACAAGCCGCAAGCGGTCTGCTAAACGTAACGGCCACCCGGGTATTAAGTGATCTGAAGATCGACGAGCAAGCCCGCTCACACTCCAGTGAATCCGACCAGTAACACTACCGTACAGTCCGGTCTGATCGTCTGATATGTCGCATATCTCGCCTAGGGGTGGTAAACGTCAGACCCCAATAGCTCGATAAGTCGTGTCGATATGAGGTCTATAACAATTCGAGAAACTACTGGTAACACTTACCAGTAAATCTCAGCAACCCTGGCCAGGGATTTCCTGTTATAGCCAATTGAACACAGCGCAACATCAACCCCCTATACCGGGAGAGACGAATCCCCTCCTATCGCTCATTGCCTCCATGTGACTCGGGACTGTACCCAAAAACCACCGTTTTGCACGCCCTCTTGGACGTGGTAAGATGGAAATCAAAGCACAGTGGGAACCACACAAGACTCTATGACGATCTCGGGTCAACAGATTACTCTGTACCAGTGTCACCAGAGAACTGCCATCTGACGTGAGGTATAATACCATCTGGGAGTTCTCGGCGAGTCCGTCCAGTGTACCCAGTCTCTACTGAGCACCCGTATATCATCTCTGATGTCAAACACCAATGGATATGGGATCATCCATCGCCTATCTGTATGGGTCGAGAAGGTATACGCTAGTCTACTCTGGTATATCGATGCCCCGTCTCGATACACCCACGACTAGGGACTTTGAAGGATGTACTTATGGACTACCATGTCCCCACTAGTATGATCCGCATCATAGTCCAGGTAGTCAAGTACAGATCCTAAGGGCTTTACCAACATGTAACAGAGAGACAATCAGCATACACGTTAAGGTAAAGGGTAACCAGATAGCATACTATCATGTCGAGCAAGAAAGTCCTCCCTATATATGTCCCAGCATCCACTACAATATACATCCTATGTACAGTAATGGCCTCTAGGGCATACATATAACTAACAATCTCCCACTTGCACTAGGGCCATCTGTAGCAGTGGTTGTAGTATCTCATACTCAACCATCCCATAATGGTCTCTCTCTGGGAATAGGCCTTCGTGAGTGGATCCGCCGTGTTGTCCTCTGAGTCTACTCTTCAAACCTCGATCCCTTAGAGATCAACCATCTCCATGATCAAGTGATACTGCCTTAGAATATTTCTGGATCACTGATGGGATCGGCGTTCCTTGGCATATGCCACAACTCCATTGTCACACAATGGGAGGAACATAGTTCATCTCATGAACCAATATACACCCAAACAGCCTCTTTGGTAGCATCTTAAGTAGCGATGTATCCTGCCTTTATCGTCTAGTATGTCACGGTATCTAGCTTGGAACTCTTCCAACATACCGTCCCTTTACTGAGGGTAAAGACAATGCCTGCGACTGACATTCAGTCGTCTTTATCACCCTGGAACCCTTCCAGTGATTCTCCCCAGGATCGGTTGATACCATCTCACTACAACTAGTGAGAATCCTAACATCCAATTAGATCTATCGCATAGATCCAAAATCCAGGATTTAGGAGGTATCACTTTGATCCTATATGGAGAATCTTTGTGATAATCGGAGATTGATCGAGCGTAGCATAGGAAACTCCTTCCCTATCAAGAGTATGTTATCCACGTACTCTACGAGGATCATCACCATACTCCCTACTACCTTTTTGTATATACAAGGTTCATCTACCATTTTGATGATGTCAAACTCTTTGACCGCTTCATCAAAACAGATGTTCCAACTCCGCGATGCCTGCTTTAATCCTATAAAGCATCTTGCACACGTTTCCGCTGCTCCCACTGTCTACGAAGTCTTCTGGCTGTGTACTTATAGACGCACTTTTCTAAAACATCATTTAGAAAAGCAGTCATGACACCCAACCGCCAGATATCGTAGTCATGGTATGTAGCCGTGGCAAGTAGGATCTGGATGGACTTAAGCATAGCTACTTGAAAAGGTTTCATCATTATCCACGCCTGGTCGATGACGAAAACCTTTAACAAGTCTAGCTTTGAAAGTCTCAACTTTTCCATCTACACCAAGTAATCTTCTCAAGATATACTTGCTCCTGATGGGGATTTAACCCTTCAGATATAGCAACTAAAGTCCATACTTTGTTGGTGTATAAGGATTCCATCTCAGATCGCTAAGCATCCAGCCATTCTTACAGAGTCCTACTCCTGATGGCCAGCTCGAAACAAGTTGGGTCATCATCTCATGATGTAATCCTCGCTCCCACTGTCATAGAGAAACCGAAGTATCTCTCAGGTGGGTGAGGAACCCTACTAGATCGGCGGAGAGGCTGAGGTTCGTTGGTATCTACTGAATCCTTTGGTTGTACGAAATCATCTACTGTAGTTTGTATAGCTGGAACCTTTCCAGCTTTACATTACAGACCTTGCCTCGAGTTTGTCCAGATTTTGCTTTTAGACATAGGTCGGACAACCCCAAATCTTAACTAACTTAAGACATGGGCTCTTCCCTTTCCATATGACCTATGAAGCGGTAGGCAACTGATTTGATTTGAACCCTATTCAATAGGTATGCAGCTTCTCAAGTGCATAACTCCCAAAAGGAAATAGGTAACTCAGTAGTACTCATCATAGAGCACACCTTATCATATAGGGTGTATCTGCTCCGCCCCGACATACCATCGTGCTATGGTGTATACGGAGGAGTAATGCTGAGAGAGAATCTCATTCTCCTTTAGAATGGTCCAGGAATTCCGTGCTCAAGTATTCTCCTCCTTGATCACATCAAAGGACATAATACTTTTACCCGTATTCTGGTTCTCTACTTCTAACTTATATTCTATGAATATCTCAAAAGGTTCAGACTTGTGTTTCAACAGGAACATAGGTCTGAATCTCGAAAGATCATCAGAGAATGTAATGAAGTATAAAGAACCAGTCTTGGCATGTGTAGACAGGGGACCTTACATACATCAACATGTATCAATCCCAAGAGTTCACTAACTCTTTCTCTGTTTCCAATAAACAGAGCTAGTGTCATTATATCTTTGTGACATGACTGGCAAGTTTCACAAGATGTAGATTCAAACTGATTTAAATATGCATCTACATGTAACTTCAGCTAGTCGGGTCACATTGATCTGACCTAGTCTACAATACCTCAAGAAGGATCCGTTCATTTCTGAACTAGTCCTCTTGTGTGTGTTCTGTATACTAAGAACTGTAGTTTGATTTAGAACATTAATGCTTTTAGATAACGTGCCTGATACGATCAACTTTTGATATAGGAAATGTTCAAAACATTATCCAACAATACAAAATTTTACCGTTTCTTTACTAATAAAGAGACAGATATGATTTTGTATATCAGGTTCGGTATCTAATAACATTCGTTCAGAATCAATGTATTGGTAATACAGGGTGACAGTGACCGACAGACTTGGCTGCAACACTTGCCCCGTTTTCTGCCTCATGAAACTTATCACCCGTTCTCAGTTCTCTACCTTTCTGCAGCCCTATGTAACAGATTACATATCTGGGATCCTGATCTGGTATCACATACCCAGGACGTAAAGGATACTGAGAAACAGTTCTATATAATGAACACACCCGAAGATGATGCATCATCATGCACTCTCCTCGTTTGGGCGGCACGGGAAATCTGGTATTCCCCAATTTCCTGCTCTGTCTTATAACAATTATAAGTTGGAGCGGGAACAACGTTCGCCAGCTCAGTATAACAAGCGGGTTCGGTCAATAATCCGTATTATTATCTTGATTAAGACGTGATATGGTCGCTACCTGGAGAGAGAAAGAAGAAAACACTCAGCGTGCGCTCTTGCAAGAATAGATTGGTTATTATTTTATCTAATCAGGATGGCTCCCACTGCTTTTTATCAAATCTTCCTTCAAACCCTAAAAGGAAAGACTAGCCGGGATTAATTACACACTACAAGTTCGCCAATCTTTCAGCCAGGCCAGTGTCGGTACTTTGAGGGAGGTCCCCCGTGCTTTCGCACGAACCTAATTAATGTAAACCTCGTTTTCCCAGAGGCGTAACCCCGTTGACACCTTTCTAGACACCTACTTGATCGGCTAATTGTAATGTATAAAACTCTCCCAGGAGTAACTCTTACTCGCAGCGGGTATCGGGATCCAACTATCTCATAGAAGGTATGCAATCTCATTGCAAATTTCAACACTTGAAATTCCCGATAATATTTTGCCCCATGCGATCTATGACCTTGACTGAGTCAACAAACCATAGACCGCAAGTAAAGTTCAACCCATCATTTCTCAATTGAATTAAACCCACCCGCACGACCCTTGACTGAGTCAACAAGGCCGCACGACTACCCTAATCCAATCGCATCATATGCTTTGCAGGTAAGCAATAATCAGCTACCGCACACTACGCCTTGACTGAGTCAACAAACGCAGCACGAATACTAACTATTACCTATCTGAAATGACGGAGGGCCACGACAGGTTTTTAAGAAAACCTTTTGCGTAATGAACTTTATATCGTTGTAGAATCAAATGATTTTGAAATGGAGTGCTTTTGAGGCTTTTCTAGTTTTGCTAAAGGAGTCACTCCCGGTGAAGGGATCGTCGGTCCTTTCCTCGTCGAATGAGGTGCGGGATATATCATATATATCACTGTGCAAAGCAAAAACACTTAAAAGCAATCAAAAGACAAACCGAGTGTGTAGCATCTGCCAGTTATTGCTAAAGGAGTCACTCCCGGTGAAGGGATCTCGGTCCTTTCCTCATCGAATAAGGTGCAGGATATATCACATATACCGCTGTGCAAAGCAAGAACTGTAGCTACCTGTTTTATTTTGAAATTTGATTCTACAATATCTTAGGTTTCTTTTATTTCATTAATCACATTAATGAAGTCCCATCATTTATGTACCTAAACATCACAGATAAATACGACGTACACTTATGCCATCCGCATTCGCCTCGATGTCCCCTCGTGCACCGTTAGGTTAGGTAACTAACGGCAGAGCGGGGCAGGGCTAGCGCGGGTGTAAAACATAAGTAACGTCTATATAATATATCATATATACTATATACTGTATCTATCACAGAACATCACATGATCACATCACAGATATCGCAGCAGAAAAATCATATGAAATATTGGATATACTAGGACGTCCGTGTTTTCAATACGAGCCAGTATAAAACACGGATTCCACGGTCGTGATGAATAGCCAAACCCACACCCCAAGACCCCTACGAGAGCGGCAAGCAATCCTACCAATTCTGGAGTTAGGAGACCCGGACTCGACTCCTCGAGTTGGTCTCCCACTGGACTCCAGAACCCGGTTACTTGTGCCCTCCTCCTTGGGTCTATCCTAGTGCGGAAAAGTAAATAATATACAACAGGTGACAACTTCCGCAACCTGGAAGTGCCCCAATAAAAGAATATTACATACAAGTTTTTACATGAATGAAAATGAAAAACACTCATCTCACATAAAAAACCCCGGCTATTCAAACACGACGATCCAATATAACATATCCAGCAACACATAACATCACATGTCATCAACGTAAGTAAGTATGCGCATCCCAATTGTCGTTGACATATAGCAACGAAACCGGCGATATCACATATTACACTTACGGTCACAGAAAAGAAAGTGTAAAACTACAACAGTTGGAATCCGCAACCATCTCAGACATCGCATGCCTGACCAAATGAATTACTTAGACATCGCATGCCTAACAATTATAAACCCCGCATTTTAGTCTCATTATCGAAAACACTTTTCAATTTCAAGTCGGGCAATTCAACAAGATTCCCGACTGTCTGATCGAATACTCGTCGTAAACTTTAGTAGGCGGCCGCACCCCCGATACCGTCGACGAAGTGCACCAAGGCGGAACACCGCTGCCGCGAGCACCCGGACGGATGCTTTCGGCGACGGGGTTCTCCTACAGTCACTTGGTCGGGGCTATGGAGTGAGGCTGTCTATTAAGTTTACCCGGCGAGTATCCGCGTACGCTACGTGATTGCGACGGACTTTTGATCACATCAAAATTCCGTGGCAACCGATCAAGTGAGACTAAAGTGCTACGTTTATAACATTCATTTAGTTATCACATAACTATTTGTGAATTCCAATTATTGTATCCCATTCCGGATAATTAGAAAATGTTAAACTTTCCGATTGAATATTCGAACACCCAAGTTTTCCCGATACAGATCAACACATGAAATATTAGTCTAACAACATTCAGTTCGTGCCTCAGTACCAACGGTCCAGCCGTAGAAGGGTCAAGCCAACGCCTCACATGTGGCACGCCGTACTGCCCCAAACCCAAAGGTTCAAAGGGCAGTTCAAGACGGTCACATAATCGAGTTAAGGTTTGTTGTCTTCTAGAGGGTCCACCGCGTTACTTGCACTACTTAGAACGTCGTTAAACTTCGGAAAAATCCAACACTTGGAAATTTCCCGACAGGGGAAAAATTGGGTATTTATATCCGGTCGAACTTTTTAACATATTCTAAAAATTATCCGGAAAGCCACACAGACAAAATTTGATACTCCGATCGAAACACCGAATCCCCAAAACAACTCCAGAAAATTCAACTCTTGAATAAAATTTAAAAATACCCAGAGAACTCAGCACTGAAAACAATGAATTACTGTGCAATTTATAAAAGATGACGTCATTAATCTGCCGCGGAACCGCCGCCTGAGGCAGGCTTATGCCGCGGTTCCGCGCCATGTTTCACTGTTCATGACCCCAATTTTGCGCCGTAGTTCTTATATTTTCCTGCTGGGTTTTCTGAATATTTTTAATTTGGAAAAATCCACGTTTTCAGAAAAAGTACAGAGAGCAATTTGTATTGGGGTTTTCGGGTTCGTTCGGGTTTCAAAATCCGTCTATACTTCGCCTAAGGCTCTAGCTAGGCTCTGATACCACTGTAGGGTTCCTAGGCACCCTAATGAGTTCTCACAAGGCATCGAACATGCCATTATAAAATTTTACGGGTGCCGAGAGACCCGACTACGGATCGTTTGCTAGAAAAACTAGGCGAAAAAGAATCTAGTTAACACTTAACTAATGAGAAACGGAAATACAACCTTTGTAGATCCGGTGCTCCACCTCCATAGCTCCGCAACGAAGTCCTCTCCGCTGTCCAAATCAAATCCAGGCTATAGCGTCGGCTTCACCGGAGAATGGGCAAGCTAGGTCGTCGATGTCCATGCCGAAGATGATCTACGTCGAGGCATCGCTAAATCAAGCTCCGACTTCACCAAGTCAAGAAACTTGTGAAGTAAACACACTCTACTACTTGGCAAGAGGTAGAGGATGAAGAAATAGGAAGTGGGTAGACTTTAGAATTGGATTTCTCACTCATTTCCATCAATCACCATTGATGGAGCTTTCTTTTTCTTCGTGAAAGAAGATGAAGAAGAAGATGATAAGTTATGATAAGTTTTTTTTTAAAAGGAAAAGAAAATCCATTCTTATCATAAGCAAACCATGGTTAGGTGTAAAGATTAAACCAAGGGTTAGTGAATGGTTGGGTTAAGACATGAAGACAAAATGGTTGCTTAGGTCAAACCTTCATGAAGGTTCATAAACAAACAAAGAAAGCCACCATTATCTCTTCATTATTTTCTTTTGCTAAAATAAACAAAATGGATAAATAAATTAATAAATGAAGCAAAAGAAACCCTAACCATTGACCAACCATGGTTTAATTCATACACCAAACAATCATGTATCATCAAACATGATACAATCAAATGTACAAATGTATATCACATATACAATGTGCACAATCCAAGTGAGAAAATCCATCTAAAGTGAACCGATACTAGTTAATGCAAAGTAATATATCAAATATATAATTATGCATTAAATCATTAAATCCACACTTGATTCAATGATCCGGTCATGTCATACATAACCGACTGGTATCATCAGTAACAACTTATCGAATCAACACTTGATCCGATAACCCGGCTATACCGCATATAACCGATCAATGTCACATCGCGAGAATCGAATACAGTATCACATACTAGTATTATTCTCGGTCCCGCACATATCTCATATGCGCTCCTATCTCGTTTCGCTTGAGCCAGGAAACCTCTGTGTAGGACTCTAAAGACTCGTCAATACGCCGGCAGCAGGCGATGATCATATCAAACACCCACAAGCCGCAAGCGGTCTGCTAAACGTAACGGCCACCCGGGTATTGAGCGATCTGAAGATCGACGAGCAAGCCCGCTCACACTCCAGTGAATCCGACCAGTAACACTACCGTACAGTCCGGTCTGATCGTCTGATATGTCGCATATCTCGCCTAGGGGTGGTAAACGTCAGACCCCAATAGCTCGATAAGTCGTGTCGATATGAGGTCTATAACAATTCGAGAAACTACTGGTAACACTTACCAGTAAATCTCAGCAACCCTGGCCAGGGATTTCCTGTTATAGCCAATCGAACACAGCGCAACATCAACCCCCTATACCGGGAGAGACGAATCCCCTCCTATCGCTCATTGCCTCCATGTGACTCGGGACTGTACCTAAAAACCACCGTTTTGCACGCCCTCTTGGACGTGGTAAGATGGAAATCAAAGCACAGTAGGAACCACACAAGACTCTATGACGATCTCGGGTCAACAGACTACTCTGTACCAGTGTCACCAGAGAACTGCCATCTGACGTGAGGTATAATACCATCTGGGAGTTCTCGGCGAGTCCGTCCAGTGTACCCAGTCTCTACTGAGCACCCGTATATCATCTCTGATGTCAAACACCAATGGATATGGGATCATCCATCGCCCATCTGTATGGGTCGAGAAGGTATACGCTAGTCTACTCTGGTATATCGATGCCCCGTCTCGATACACCCACGACTAGGGACTTTGAAGGATGTACTTATGGACTACCATGTCCCCACTAGTATGATCCGCATCATAGTCCAGGTAGTCAAGTACAGATCCTAAGGGCTTTACCAACATGTAACAGAGAGAGAATCAGCATACACATTAAGGTAAAGGGTAACCAGATAGCATACTATCATGTCGAGCAAGAAAGTCCTCCCTATATATGTCCCAGCATCCACTACAATATACATCCTATGTATAGTAATGGCCTCTAGGGCATACATATAACTAACAGCGAATGCGGATGGCATAAGAGGACGTTGTATTTTCGTTGTTTTCTGCAATGATAGGTTAATTGATGGGATGCATTGTATTAATGCAAAGAAAATAAACCAAAGTTGAATCGTTGAAACAAATTTAAAAGAAACCACTCGGTTAATTTAAAAGAGCAGAATTTTTAATTGAGGAGCTTTAACCACTCCTTTTAAAAAAGCTATTAGGTTCCTTCGATTATATCAAGTTCACTAAGTTCACGGTTTCGCCAAAACCAGTCGTAGCCCTCCGTCATTTAATATGGATGCGCAGTAGTATTCAAGCTATGTTTATTGGCCTTCGTCAAGGCATAGTGTTTGGTAGCTGCTGGGGTATTCATTTGTTGCATAGATAGATAAGTTGGTTTGGGACAGTCGTACTGCCATTTGGCCAACGTCAGTGGTATGTACGGGTGGGTTCAAATTAACAAGATAATGATGGGTAGAACTTGACATGTGACTTATGATTTGTTGGCCTTCGTCAAGGTCATAAGAGCATGGGGCAAAAATCCACATCGGGAGTTTCTAAAGAAACTGAAACTTGCTAGAGTTGCATACCATTTGGAGTGTGATAATTTTGGTAGGATTCCTTCAGCTTTATCACACGATGATATTTGGATCCCGATCCTACTGTGAGTATCAGCTACTCATCAGGAGATTCGTCACTTAACGATCAATGCTATAAACCAAGTAGGTGTCTAGAACAGTGTCAGCGGGGCTACGCCTCCAGAGAAAAGAGGTTATTTAATTAAGGAACTTCGCGAAAACGTCGTAAAACCCCCTTCGAAGTACCGACACTAGCCTGGCTGAACGGTTAAGCAAGTATTATACGGTGAGATCAGTCCTGACTAATTCTTCTTTTATGGTTTAAGGAAGATTCGAGAAACAGTGGGAGCTATCCAGTTTAGATAAACTAAAAACCAATCTAAACTTGCAATAGCATCATGCTAAAGTGTTCCCTCTCTCTCTCTCTCTTTGCAGCGACCTTGTGACCATGACTAAGTTACATCTAGATAACAAGTTGACTGAATCTGACTTATATGATTGGCAAAGGTCTGTCCAGATGTCCGTTGCCTATGACAAGCTGGACCACCCTATTACTACTCAAGCCCACACCGTCCCAGGTCCAGTTTCCACCGTCGCGGATATGGATATCCATCAGACAAGGGACAAGGATAGTGCGAATGCCAAGTGTCTCGTGTTGGCTTCAGTTGATGGTGTATACCAGAAGCAGCACGAGAAGATGGACTTAATTTCCATCTTTCTCCATAACAAAGACTTATATGGAGAGCAATCTCGTATCGCAAGATATGAGACCTCGAACGAATTACTTCAAGCGAGGTTGGCTGTCGGGTCATCTGTAGGGGACGACGTCCTTATGATGACTAGCTATATTGATGAGCTCAAAGACCTGGAGACGACATTTGGAAACGGGTCATGTACTGACTTATTTCCACAGTCCCTACCCTCTACTTACACCCTGAAAGAAACTGGGGAGACACCCGCTCTGCTTAATGGGGGACCTTCTTCTTCTGCATCCAGGGCGAAAGCAAAGGGTGAAAAGAAGAAGACCTCCACAAAGCCGATATACGGTATCAGTGAAGTAGAAGGAAAGGGAAGAGCAAAAGTTTCGGGACTTGGTGTAGGTAAGGAGGGGTGTTCCTATTGTTATGGGAACGGGCATTGGCAGAAGGATTGCAGGGCTTTGGAAGCCAGTAGCCAGGATACGAAGCATGTTGTGGCTTCGGCCTCGAGTGTGTATGTAATTGAAAACTGTTTGTCAATTAACTCTACTCCCTGGGTACTAGATGCCAGAGCAGGATCTCATATCTGTAATTCATTACATGCTTTGAGAAACCGTAGAGTTATCAGGGTAGGCGATTTGTCTCTCAGAGTTGCAAACGGAATGAGCGCGGACGCTGAATCCGTGGGAGAATATCACCTAGGTTTGACAAGTGGGCAGATATTGATTCTATGTAACTGTTTGTATGTACCTAGTTTGACTTGTAATATCATATCAGTGTCCTCACTTTCAAGAGAGGGATATGCTTTTACATTCGTAAGCGATGTAGTTCACATCCACCTAAATCAAGTTCTGATTGGGTCCGTTACATTAGATGACGGTATATACGTATTGAATCAAGCTCAGGTTTTCAATATCTAGAACACACTTAAAAGAAAGTCTCCATAAGTAAATCAGGCTTTCTTATGGCATTGTAGACTTGGTCACATCAATGAAACACGGTTGACTAAGTTACATAGAGAAGGATATTTGAATCCGTTCGAATATCAATCTTATAATACTTGTGAATCTTGTCTCATGGGAAAGATGACAAAGACTCCGTTTACTGGACACGGAGTAAGAGCGAGCGAGCTCTTGGGACTCGTACACAGTGACGTGTGCGGTCCAATGTCTACACATGCAAGAGGTGGTTATTCCTACTTCATTACTTTTACGGATGATTTCTCTAGGTATGGACATATCTTCTTGATGAAGCATAAATCCGAGGCCTTTGAGAAACTCCGGGAATACAAGAATGAAGTGGAAAACCAAACAGGCAAAAGTATCAAGACACTGAGATCTGATCGAGGTGGTGAATACTTAAGTGCTGAGTTCCTGGGTTACTCAAAAGAGAATGGAATTCTCTCTCTTCTTACTCCTCCATACACATCACAACACAATGGCGTATCGGAAAGGAGGAATCGAACCTATTGGATATGTTTCGTTTCATGATGAGTAAGGCTGAGTTACCGCGATCTTTCTGGGGTTATGCACTAGAATCAGCTGCATAACTTTTCAACAAGGTTCCAACCAAAACTGTGCCTACGACACCATATCAGATGTGGAGTGGAAAGAAACCCTATCTTCAGTACCTGAAGACATGGGGATGTCCAGCTTTTGAAAAAAAGCAGCATCCGGACAAGCTCGAGGCACTCTCAGTACAGTGTAAGTTTGTGGGATATCCAAAGAACTCCAAGATGTATTATTTCTATTACGCAGAGGAACAAAATATTTTTGTTTCTCGTCATGCGCACTTCTTGGAAGCTGAATTTTTAGAAAATCAGAAGAGTGGGAGCGCAATAGAACTGGAAGAAATTCCAGATCTACAAGCTGTTATTTAAAGTATGGTAGAACCAAAAGTTTCAGAAGAAAGGGACATACCAGCGCCTATCCGCAGAAGTAGTAGGCAGTCTCATCCGCCCGAGAGATACTACGGTTTTTTCATAAACGGGGATCGAGAAGATTGCATCATTGATAATGATGACCCTACTAGCTTCTAGCAAGCCATTCAGAGCGGCGACTCGGTAAAATGGCTGGATGCAATGCGGACCGAAATGGAGTCCATGTACACTAACAAAGTATGGACTTTGGACATTGCTCTAGATGGGGTAAAACCCGTAGGATCCAAGTGGATCTTCATAAAGAAGATTGGTATAGATGGACAGGTTGAAACCTATAAGGCTAGACTTGTTGCAAAGGGTTTTCGTCAAAGACCTGGTTTGGACTATGACGAAACCTTTTCTCCAGTGGCTATGCTCAAATCCATTCGGGTTCTTCTTGTCATTGCTGCCTTCCACGATTATGAGATCTGGCAGATGGACGTAAAGACGGCCTTTCTAAATGGTAATTTGGAAGAGTACGTCTATATGGATCAGCCAGAGGGATTCATTCAGAGTGGGAGTAGCGGTAAAGTGTGCAAGTTGCTTAAGTCCATTTATGGACTAAAGCAAGCATCGCGGAGTTGGAACATCTGTTTTGATGATACTGTCAAAGAATTCGACTTTGTCAAGAATCCAGATGAACCATGCATATACAGTAAGATTGTAGGGAAAGTTGTAGTATTCCTCGTCTTGTACGTGGATGACATTCTCCTAATAGGAAATGATATTCCTATGCTACAGTCAGTCAAAGGATTCTTGTCACAGAAGTTCTCCATGAAGGACCTGGGTGATGCCACCTTCATTCTGGGGATCCAGATCTATCGTGATAGATCAAAGAGGATGTTGGGACTTTCGCAGT
Source organism: Agapanthus africanus (assembly GCA_030015575.1). Classification (NCBI taxonomy): domain Eukaryota; kingdom Viridiplantae; phylum Streptophyta; class Magnoliopsida; order Asparagales; family Amaryllidaceae; genus Agapanthus; species Agapanthus africanus. The sequence continues at coordinate 388,588,102 of CM057350.1, forward strand.
CGCGGTACATAGACACCATATGGAAAAGATTCAGTATGGACGATTCTAAGCATGGTAACCTACCGGCTTGTCACGGAATCAACCTCTCCAAAGAGATGTCTCCCAAGACTGAATTGGAAAGGGCTCGCATGTCGATTATACCCTACGCTTCTACGGTAGGCTCTATAATGTATGCGATGTTATGTACCAGACCAGATGTAGCATACGCATTGAGCGTTGTAAGCCGGTATCAGGCAAACCCAGGGGAGAAGCACTGGATAGCAGTAAAGAACATTCTCAAGTACCTGAGGCGGACTAAGGAGATGTTCTTGGTGTATGGCAGAAAAGACCTCTAGATCGAGGCCTTTGCCAACTCCAACTTCCAGAGAGACAAGGATGACTCCAAGTCCATGTTGGGTTATGTCTTTACCCTCAATCGAGGGGCGGTCTGTTGGAAGAGTTCCAAGCAGGACACCGTTGTTGACTCAACGATAGAAGCGGAGTATATAGCTGCTTGCGATGCCGCAAAAGAAGCTGTCTGGATGAAGAAGTTCCTCACAGAACTTCAGGTGGTTCCTACCAGTGTTGATCCAATACCTATGTATAGCGACAACAACGGCACTATAGCTTTAGCGAAGGAACCCAGGTCCCATCAGAATTCCAGACACATCTTAAGGCGGTATCACCTGATCAGGGATATCGTAGATCGCCGGGAGATCGAGGTAAAGAGAGTAGATACGGAGAATAACACTGATGATCCATTAACAAAGGCCATTCCTCAGACGCAGTTCGAGAGGCTATTCGAGATGATAGGTCTGCGATATGGCAGTACATGGCCCTAGTGCAAGTAGAAGATTGTTAGTGGTTATGCCCTGGAGTCCATTACTGTATCATACTAGTTTGTATATTACTTAATGGAAGCTTGGGATATTCACAGTTGTATTGATAGTCTTGCTAAAAATGGTAGTATGCTACTTGGTTTGTGTCTACTTTAATATGTGCATATGTTTCATTTAACGTGTCGCTTATACATATTAGTAGAGCACTTAGGATCTTTGCTTGATTACCAGCGTTGTGATGGCAGTCACACTAGTGGGGGTTGGGTAGTCTATAAGCAACATCCTATACAGGTCCCTGGTCGTAGGATTATCGAGACAGGGCATCGATACTCCGGAGTAGACTTGTGTATACGCTTCTCATCCCAGCTGTAGAGATGGTCTATCCCAAAGCCATCAGTACGTCGTACTGGAGATAGTATGCAGGTGCTCGTTAGGTTACTGGTACACTGGACACGACTCACCGGGAACTGCGGGTTGGATTTATACCCATCGTCAGATAGCAGTTCCCAGGTGATATGAGTACAGCTTAGTCCGTCGACTTGACACTGCTACTTCGCCTCGGGTGTGTTCCCGGTGTACTTAGATTACTACCCTACCACGGCTCAAAGGAGTCGTGCAAACAGGTAGTAGTTGGGTACAGTCCCGAAGCACTTGGAGGCAGTGGCGGATAGAAAGGATTCGTCTCTCCCGGTATTTGGAGTTGATATCGCGCTGTGTATGGAGAGCCATTACGCAAAGTCCCTGGCCAGGGCAAACGAGATTTACTGCTAGGTTCCTGTAGTTTCTCAAGGTGTAATGAGCTTCACTCCGACACGACTTATACTGCAATTAGGGGTCTGACGTTTAACGCCCCCTAGGCCCGATATGCGATAGTCCTAGACGAAAAGACCGGACTGTACGGAGATTGTCACATCAGGCTCAGTTGGAGTTCGGATGTATTTCTTCATCGTCCTTCTTATCGACATCTACCTGGGGACCGTTACATACAGCTAGTACTGCTTGCGGCCTGTGGTTAAACCCACTGCCAGCGTAGTATCGAGTCTTTAGAGTCCCACACAGAGAGTTTCCCTGCACCGGGCAAAAGGTATAGAGGCCGTATGGTTTTACGGCAGGGCCGCGATCACTTACGTACACTTGTGCATGTATTATGATCGGGCAGATAATACTAGCGGGCTTTGGTTTAAGCCAGATTCTAGTATTATACAGATGGATTTATTCAGTCTAAGATTATCCGTTTTTTTCAGAAATACGGATGGGAGGGGCAGTCTCGTAATTTGTCGTGAAGATTCTAGAAGTAGATGACTCATTTGTATTTATTTCTTTTTGGATTAAACACAAATGAGGTGGAGAGATGAAGGTGTAGGTTTTCATTAAATACTTAATGACTTATGAGGTGATTCACCATTTAGGATTAAATGAAGCTTACAAGATATTTCTAGATATTTATCAAAGAGATATTTGTATGCTTGATATTATTCTATCATGAGTTATTATTCATATCATTATCACAAAAGCTTTCTCTCTCCTCAAGTCTTCAACTTCTTCCTCAAAACCCTAAAAGCTCTCATGAGTTGAGAATCCTAGGGTTTAAGTGACTAAGTAATCCATCTAATTACTCTACACCCTCTAGGACTTCTAGATTAGCGATCTAGAAGCCATAGTTATCTCAGATTCGATATAGAAGCTCGGACTATAGATTCTCGGGTGGATCGTCTTTGACTCGAGGAGGCCGTTGAGGTGCCCATGCTCTATAGAGCCTATGAGGTGTGGAGGATAGCGATGAAGACCCGAAGGACAAGTAACGTGAGGTATAACTTCGAATCCGAGTAGTTAAACCTCTCGTAGTTTGCTAGTAATGGTTTAGACACGATCCGTGTGCTCAAGTCCGTGTTACGAAGCTTTGATAATTGTTTTTCATATATTCCGCCTCCCCGCGAGTTCGTGGGGTGCGTGACATGGACTTACACCGACCCGTCAGACAGAAAAAGTGAAGCTTCGCCCGGTCAAACAGAAAGCTATCGAAGATGAGGTTGATGGACTTCTCGCCACCAACTTCATCCGGAATGTACCCTACTCGGAGTGGCTGGCGAATGAAGTTCTGGTCAAGAAGTCAAGCGGAAAGTGGCGCATGTGCATCGACTTCACCGACCTCAATAAGGCCTACCCCAAGGACAACTATCCTCTCTCTCGGATAGATCAGCTCGTCGACAGCTCGGCCGGCCACGAGCTGTTGAGTTTCATAGATGCTTTCTTCGGATACAATCAGATCCGTATGAATCTAGAAGATGAAGATCTTACTGCATTCACAATGGACCGGGGGGTATACTGCTACAAGGTGATGCCCTTCGGCCTCAAGAACGCCGGGGCCACATACTAACGGTTGTTCAATCGCATGTTCAAGCCATAGATCGGCAGGAATATGGAGGTCCACGTTGACGATATGCTCGTCAAATCCGTCTCGTCGGCCGACCATGCCAGGGATCTGGGCAAGGCCTTCGAAGTGCTTCGCAAATTCAAGATGAGGCTAAACCCCGCCAATTGCGCATTCGGAGTCACCGGGGGAAAGTTCCTCGGTTTCATGGTCACTCACCGTGGAATCGAAGCTAACCCAGAGAAAATCGACGCTATCCTCAATATGGCCGCGCCCAAGACCAACGTCGAGATCATGCGGCTCACGGGATGAGTCGCTGCTCTGAGCCGTTTCATGTCCAGGTCGGGGGAGAAATGCCTCCCGTTCTTCAAAGCTCCGAGGAAGATCCCGAGGTTCGAGTGGTCGGAGGAGGGCCAGGCCACCTTCAATCAATTGAAGAAGCACCTCACGACGCCACCACTACTCACCCGACCAGTTGAAGGAGACGAGCCGTCGCTGTATCTGATGGTATCCAACCAAGCAGCGGGCTCGGTGCTCGTCCGAGAGTTCGGTAGAGCGTAGAAGCCGGTGTACTATGTGAGCCATGTATTTAAGAACACAGAAACGAGATATCCAGCCATAGAGAAGATTGTCTTGGCCCTCGTGGTGGCCTCAAGGAAGCTGCGGCACTACTTCCAAGCACACACCATCATCGTCCTCACTGAGCGCCCATTGGGGGCTATCCTTGCCTCACCAGAATCCACGGGCCGCTTAGAAAAGTGGAGGTGTGAACTATCTCGGTTTGATATAAAATATCGCCCGAGGCAGGCCATCAAAGCGCAGGCCTTGGCCGATTTCATCGTTGAATGCACCATCCCTAGCAAGGAACCGGAGTCCACGCTGCCCCTCACAACTCAGTGTCCCATCGCGGGAAGGCCTGGCTCGGTTCCTGAGTGGGTCATCTACATCGACGGGTATTCAACCGAGGAAGGCTGTGGTGCCGGCCTCATTATCCGGGGCCCGAACGAGGCAGAAATGGAGTACTCTCTGAAGCTCGGTTTCAAAGCCTCGAACAACGTGGCAGAGTATGAGGCCCTCCTGGCTGGACTGCGCATGGACGCCGAGCTGGGGCTGAAGACAATTCGAATCCGCAGCGACTCGGCCCTTGTCGTCGGCCAAGTGACCGGCCGCTTTGAAGCTCGAGAGCCTCTGATGATGAAGTATCTGGACGAGGTGAGGAAACTCCGGAGGAACTTTGATGAAGTCCAAGTAGAACAAATACCCAGGCAGATGAATACCCAAGCGGACGCCCTGAGCAAGCTGGCTTCGTCATACTCGGCCAACAATAAGCGGTCTATCCTCTTCGAAACCATGCCTCAGCCCAGCGTGGAAGACGGAGCGACAACACTCCACGTATATGCGGAGCAGGAAAGCGACCAAGATTGGAGGAAGACCCTCGTGGAATTCCTGAAGGACGATACGCTCCCAGAAGAT